>CAKAOJ020000056.1:0-1352500 GCA_916701645.2 Sebastolobus alascanus | reverse complement strand
CCCAACCTGAAAAGCCTCGGCACATCTCTCTGTGCAGCTGTTTTATCAAGGCAGCGAGTATTTGAAACACACAGCCGGTGAAGTGATTCCGACTACTGCTGGCCAGAGGCTAACTGTTGTCACACGGGAGGAGCGGACGGGCCACGGCTCCAATTATTTTAATTTGGACCGCAGTACCAATTTTAAAATGCTTGCTGTCAGTATATTGCTCTTTTAACAATTCAAGGTTAATGCCTAACTTTAACCATCGCGCGAGAGTTTCCCAAATTGTGGGTTACCTTCTAGACACGACCCTAATTTATAGAGCTGTGCAAGTCACTGCATTTTCCACAACACTGACCTGCAAATATGTCAGAATAAAAGCCTTGTGTTAACAAATGAAGGAATTCTGTCTGCGGAAAAGTGCCAGAGGACTTTTATTTTGAAATGGAAACAAACAGGAAGTGTTGAGTTAAAAATAAATATTTACTTTTTTTCATGTCTGTGACATATTCTACAGATACAGACATTGAAACTGCAGTAATGTTGCTGGTATGACAATACGTCACTGTCAAAAGATCATTTGCTGTGAACCGCGTGTGGCACGCGGAAAAAAAGGCAAGACCTCGAATCTCCAGAAGAGAGGCAACCGACACGCAGCGTCAGAGCCACGCTGCTCACGCGGGCTGTGTGGTTGCTCTAACCTGTTAACATGGGCGCTGAAATAAAAAGCAAGAGGTTCCGCGACGCACATGCGCTGCTCACGCAGGCAGTGTGGCCCGGGCGCTATTTTTTGATATTTGGTGCTCTGAACACCAGTTTGCCTGCTTCACACACATCTCACGCTTGTTATCCAAGAATACAGCGTTTCAAGTGCACTGGTGCTTATTTCTTCTTGGACAGTGAGAGTGTGCAGCAGTCCATTATGGCAAGTGTTCAGAGTTTTAGCTTAGAAGGAGTTTCATCTCACTGATTTCCAAAAGCACATCTGTTAAAAGTTGAAGGAGACTTTATATGATGCTGCAGGTGAGAGAAGAATAGGCACGTATCCTCATGCAGTCATCCATACTTCAATATTTAGGTTTTTTTTGTCATCACATCTACTCCTCTCTTACTCTACGCCCCTCCTCAGGCTGTAGTGGACTTGTTGGTCATGCGGGAGTTGCTCTGGTCGGAGGCTCGTTCGGTGACTTTCAGCTTCATGCACGACTGCTTCTCATCCATCAACATCTCAGCTGGTAGGCACCAGCAGCACAGGCAGGACTAGAGGAGGGAGAAAAGTGGTGAGAGATTGTGAAGTGTAGGCTGAGAGAAACGCCAATGTGCATACAGTAGTAGTGCATACAGTTTTAGTTTTCACAGCTAAAAGAAAGAAGCAAGTGATTCCTTTTTTTGTGTTAAAGATGAAATTATAATCGCTTCTCTCTAGAGTTCGATTAAAAGATCAATACCACTCTCATGTTGGTTCTTTCAATATCAGCCAGCAGCCTGTAAGCTTATTACACTGATTTGTTGAATACTTGATTCTGATTGGTCAATCACCACGTTCTACGGTCTGTTATTTCTTTATAACAGACCGTTGCTATGTATAACAGACCGTTGCTATGGACGCAGTTCTGATGTCGGACTCTGGAGGATTGTTTTTGTGTCAAATTATTGATTTGAAGTAAGTAGCCATGTAATAAGCGTGATAATGGACAGCTAGCGGGTCATTGTTGTGAAATAAACACCGTCAGGGCGATGCAAGACCCTGTCTGGGTTTATTTCACAACAATGACCGGCTCGCTGTACATTATCCCTTACTTAGCACAAGAAGTTACTGTGCCCAGCCAAGAAACATAACCACAATTGGTTGGCTTTAGTTTTTTATACGGATTAAACAAAGGAATAAAACATGTTAAAGCTAGGGTTGGTAATGTTCTTCTAAAACATGTTTTGTTATATTTGTTGACATTCTCTTTACATCTCGACAGCAATCAATAAATCAAATGCTCTGACAAAAAAACAAAAAACAAATCTGTGGCTATCACAGGCCTGTAATAATTCTACCTGCCTGTCTACTTGCGTGCATTCTGCCCGTGCTTTCATTGCGCAAGCTGCTAGCTTGACAGCTGTGAGTACTGACAATAGCCATGTTTGTTGTTTACGTTCATTATGATAATTGTGGGGGAGTGGCCTTGGAGTGAGGCCTGAAGGGACACAACTTGCCGACTTTCTCGCTAGATTTAGCCTTACGCTGGGAACGCACTGGACGCATTGTGGCGGCATGGCGTCTGCGTCGCGTGGTTGCTGCGTGATTGAGGTGTCGGTCATCCACACCAGCTGCGTGTCAGCTGCGTGTCTGCTGCTGCTGCTGCTGCTGCCAGCCCTTTCTTTCTACATAGAGTTTGCCTTTCATAATAGCCATTTCATTTCATTATAAATATCATTTATATTTATTTCAGACAGAGAAAGGTTAAGAAACGTGTGGTAATTTGTAAATAATAGTAATAATCCACAATTAAAACCCGTTCTACATTCATTCATGGACCTCTCCAAGTCACTGCCTGTTCCACAGCACAGTCTGCACATATTTCAGAATAAAAGCCTTGTGTTAAGAAATGAAGGAATTCTGTCCACAGAAAAAAACGCTTGAGGGCTTCTATTTTGAAATGAAAGCAGGAAGTGTTGATTTAAAAACAAGTCTTTACTTTTTTTCATCTCCGTAACATTTTCTACAGATAGAGACATGTAAACTGTAGTAATCTTGCTGGTATGATGTTAATATAATAACAGGTAACGCAGCCACCACGCGGCCACCACGCGTTCAGTGCGTTCCCCGCGCCGCGTTAGACTTTTGGAGCTAGTGCTGCTAGCTACTTTCATCGGAAAAGAGTTGGCAACACTGGGCTGTTTTTTTGGGTTGGATTATTTTTAAAATCTAGTGGACTCTTTCTAGTTTCTCAACATTACTGACCCCAGCTTTAATAAGCGAGCTTTAGAGGTGCTGGTAGGCGGATTTTGTTACCTTCGGACAGACCCAGGCTAGCTGTTTCCAGTCTTTATGCTAAGCTTCTCTAACCGGCCGTTTCATATTAATCGTACGGAAATGAGAGTGGTATCAATCCTCTCATTTAACTCTCGACAAGAAAGCGAATATGAGTATTTCCTCCCCCAAAAATATTCTTTAAGATATTTTCACTCTGTGCGTGGCATATGTTACGACTAAGTTGCATCTTACCCTGAAGCAGTTCTTGAAGCGTTTGCTGACCATGTAGAGGGCGATTGGGTTGATGCAGGAGTTGACAGACGCCATGTTGATGCCAATGTAGTCCAACACCAAAAAGAAACTAAAAGGGTTACAGAGATGCATTAGTCTTATTCCACCTCTCCCTTCCTGGAGGGTGATTCATTATCCTACCAAATTATGTAGTCTACTCTGTCCTCTATTTTGTGCACTGCCGAACATGTAATTTCTTCCATACCTGAGCAGTTCGCAGCGGTTCGGATCTTTCTCGTCGTAGATGGTGAGCTTCAGGATGCGGCTTAGGTGGAGAGGCAGCCAGCACAGAGCGAAGACCAGAACCAGGCAGAACACTGTCTTCGCCACCTCCCTTCGCTGAACACACATAAATCACTGCATAGTAACAGATTGTACTGACAGTTTTGGCCCCGATGAGGACATGGTGAAATTTGGACACAAAGAAGTCTCATATCGTTGGAAATTTTTAGCCTAAAGGTTTTGTTTTTTCATAAATCAAAACAATTCAAGTAGAACATTGGAGTCTAAAGTTGTTAGGGCGGAGTAAAGTTTGTGGTGAAAAGACTACTGTATTTTTATAGCTTTAATTGGACACACTTGTGAATGAGTCTTGTATCAAGTCTTGAACATAAAAGATTCCTTTAGGTCAGTTTTGTGTTTCCCCTTGCACTAAATTGGGAATAATGCAATTTTAACTCTTAACACTCAATATGAAGACAGTCAAGTAACCCCAAACAAAATAGGCTAAATCACATGAAAGCCACCAGCGAACCTGTTTGAGGTGGTCACTGAGAGCAATCTGGACTCCATTCTTCTTCCTCAGCATCTCACAGGTCATCAGGGTGTAGAAAATAGCGGTGCAGACCAACGGCAGGCAGAAATATGCACTGAACAGCCACCAGTCCTTCGCTGATTTATAAAACTACACAGAGAAAATAAGAGAACAGCACTGAGTTATGCACGAGAGATCTTAAAGTTAAAGGTGAAACATTTCAGGTGTAAATTTAATGGCGTGTATCCCCAGTCTGACCTGGAGCGGTGTGAGGCTCAAGGGTGTGTCTCAAATTGACTTATTGACTTGCATTTAAAGATCAATTTATCAAAGTACCTCAGTGGAATTAAAACTGTTCACAGTTGTTATTTTAAAGTTGATGGAAGACACTTGAACACCTGCAGGCGCTGCGGTGTTTTCTGTCTGGCGAAAGGAGCATTAATTCCTGTGATATACCGTTTTCTTTCTGTTTGACGATGCTTCACTGTCCGTAACCTCTTCTGTCTCTCTTTACAGTATGGTAGGTATGCACATATATTCATACACGAGTCGGCGTGCTTGCCAACATGCACATTCATCTGCATCTCCTTGTGTGTCTGTACGTGCCAGTATATGTGCACGTGCAGGTTTGCAGCATGCACAGCTGTGTCAACACTATTTTTCTCTTCGCTGAATTATATGCATCTGAAGGTCCGTGTGTCACCGCTCACCTTCATAAAGTCGCCTGTCTGCATGGGGTGCAGCAAACAGATCCTCAAGTGTTCTCCTTTGTAGTCCATGGTGATCATGTCGAAGGCTATTGCCTCTGGCACGGCCAGGATGATAGATAATATCCAGATGAGCGCGATCTCGATAGCCATCCACTTTGGAACTCCGATCCCTTTGATGCGGCTCCAGGAGGCCACGGCGCGATACCTGGAAGATCCAACATGTGCCGTCAGTCAACCAACAAATTAAAGGAACTGTCTGACATTTTGGGATGTACACATATTCATTTTCTTGCTGAGAATTAGCTGAGAAGATTGATACCACTCTCATGTCTGTGCCGTAAATAAAGCTAGCAGCCAGCTAGCTTAACTGAGCTAACTAGCACCTCATGGTGCTATTTTTACACTTTCTGTTCTGATTAAACAAACACGATATAATGTGTGAATTAATATAACATGTTAATTAGTGAGATTTAGAGGTGCTAGTAGGCAGATTTTGTTACCTTCGGACAGAGCCAAGCTAGCAGTTTCCCTCTTTTTCCAGTCTTTATGCTAAGCTAATCTAAGCTAAGCTGTAGCTTCACAGCTACCATACAGACATGAGAGTGGTATCAATCCTCTCATCTAACTCTCAGCAAGAAAGCTAGTAAGCATATTTTCAAAAATGTTACACTATTCTTTAAATAATTATCATATCCGTCTGTTATCCCAACTGACAAAACTGAACAGTATATTCTAGCTTTTTAACCTTTTTTTAAGCTAACACCATGCCGGTATAAAGTAACATCTGGAATATAGGAATATAAAAATAACTCAATGTTAATAAAAAATATCCACACAATTTGACTGTTATCAGGTCATTAAACAGGCATTGTAAAAGTGAAAGTGAAACTTAAAAGCAACACTAATATGTTGTAAAACTGAATGAAATGTCATGTTTTGAACACAAACAAGAAGGCTTCTTTAGGTTTAAGCAACAAAACTACAACTTCTTTCTAAGGTTTAGGCACAAAAAACAGTTAGGTTTAGGCAATAAAATTACAAGTTCTTTAGGTTTAGGCAACACAACTACAACTGTTTTAGGTTTATGCAAAAAAAACTACAACTTCTTTAGGATTAGGAAAAAAAAAACAAAAGAACACTAAGTTAAGTTTAGGGAAAAACATTGTGTTTTGGGTTGAATAACTACTATCACAAAGACAACTACACACTGTTGGTTTCACACGGGTTGCGGACTTCGGTCTCTTGGGTGAAAACCCTGTGTTTTGTGTCCCATCCATCGTCCCGAACCTCCAGCCCTTAAGGAGTTTCACACTGTCTATACTACAGCGCCTGACTTCCACTTCTGCTCCTTTCGTAATTATTACGGTCGCTAGAAGTCGCTGTCGTGTTCTTTTATACCTTCTCCCGGTGATCTACCATATGAATACATGATAAAACCTACTAGTGGGTGTAGTAGGCCAATATTGACCCACATCTATGGGGCTTATAGCGACTGATAACGCCTGTTTAATAGCCTGACAACAGTCTAATCGGCTGAAATATCAGATTTAAACTCCTTACTCCAAGCTCACAATGTAGTTGACAGTCGTATCCAGACGAGCTTGACAAGTGCAATAGAATAAGCGTCAATGTATTGATCAGCAAAGTTCAAAGCAGCCAGTAGCAAGGAGGTCAAAAGTCACTGACAATGTTTCTGTAACCCCTGACTGTTGACGTCGCGTTAGGAAATGAAAATTGGCCATGATTACCTGTCAATACTCAAAGCGCACAGACTGAGCACTGTGATCCCCACCGAGGCTTTCTGGACAAACGGCACCAGCTTGCACAGAGTCACGCCGAAAGGCCAGTCCTCTGCCAGGAGCTGGAGAGAGACAGAAAGCGTTGATGACAGAGTTAAACCATGAGAGCGAGTGAAGCAAATCGTCTGGCTCCACGTCGTTCTCCCCAGCCTCAGGCATCCAGCGTTGACCAGATATGCGTGAACCTGAACTTATCGGTTTCTGTGAATATCCACAGCTGTTTTTTTTCTCTCCCCCTTGTCGGGTTTAATTTTTTCGGTCTTGTCTTGAAAACATAGTGAGGCCTCTGTTTGGCCTCAAGGCACGGTAACCCAGACAGGTACGATAGCTCCTGAAGAACAAAAAACTCTGCTAAACCTGTCCAGTATTAAGACTTTTCATGCCTGCTTTGGAGGAGCGACTGGAATGTGAGTGTAGATCAATTGGAGTCATATGTAGCCCTGTATCTGTCCATACCACCCATGTCTCCTGTCTCTGCTCTGGTATGCAACAGCAGCCAGTTGTTTTAACATGCTTGCCCCCTTACCCAAATATACAGATACTTTAGTCCTCTCCCTGTCTTTCTCACACACACACACACACACACACACACACACACACACACACACACACACACACACACACACACACACACACACACACACACACACACTCACACAAAATGAGCCCAACAGATAATAACATGCCAGAGACATAAGGGGATACAGAGGGGCTCAGAATCCAGTAAAGTAATAACATGGAAAAGCCCCCTTTCAAGAGTGTGTATGTGTGTGTGTAAAGGATTTAAAATCCAATATGCAGCTAAATATTTGCATATGACCTCAAACAAGAGTGCAAGAAAAATTCATTAAAAATCGAAGGGGAGTTTTGAATTGACAAATAAAAATATGTTAAGGCCAAAAAGATCACTATAATATGATACAACCCACCTTGTAGACATTAATGGGAATGCCAATGATGATGTGCAGCAGGTCTCCGAGCGCCAGGCTGCCGATCAGGATGTTCGGCCCGTTGCGCATGCACTTATTCTTATAGATGATCCTCAGCAGAGTGGAGTTACCAATAATACCCACAACAAACACCAGGCAGGACACCACCGTGTTGATGTACTTGAAGGTGTCTCGGATTTCCGTGGGTCCAGTGCACATGGGAGGTGACCGGCGGCGGGGCAAGGTGATGTTGGGCCTCACCGGACCCTGAACATCTCTCTCTACGAGCCCGAGTCTCTGGGTGACTCCGAGAAGGTCCTGGGGCGCTTGTTTTTTTGACCCCAGCTGCCCACTGGCCACGAGCACGTGACCCGTCAAGAGGAGTAGCTCCAAGCAGAGGAGACGAGTCTTCATCCTGGAGTTTAGTTGTAAATACGTTTTTTATCCAACTCTCTTTGAGTGTGCCTGGAACACAGATTGCAAGAAAGTACTGTATTCAGGCCTGTTATTATTATACTTTATGAAAAAACAACCTGACTGTCTAATAGGGATGTTGGGCTCCAGGGTTTATTATGTGACTTTAGCTCACTCGGCTGCCATCTCTGGCTATATAAACTCAAAATTAAGATCCGCAGACACACCCTGCAGAAACATTTTTGGTTTAGGGACTGTACAAAAATTATTAGGGGAAGAGAGGGGGTCAGAAAAGGGAAAAGACATTGTTATTTTTATTTTGGCTGAAGGTAGGGTAGTCTGACTTTTTTGGGAGAGCAGGGGAGGGTTTTTATTTTTATTATTTTCAACCTTCCTTTTCTATATACATCAAAAAGACAACTTGCACTTGCGACATGGTTCATAAAAGTGCGCTTTTCCATAAGCAGAGGACAGCAGCTGTCTCTGTATTAGGGGTGTCGCGAGATACCGTTATTGACAATAACCATGATATTTATCATGTTAATAATACACATATAATAATATCGTATAAATAACACAGCGTCTCTTAAATAATACAGACTCTCTCTCCAGCTCCCTACACTTACTTACAAAAAAAGAGACAAAATGCACAATAAACAAGATGAATTTGACTGATAGCATAATTTTCTTTTTTCAATTATTTCTCTAGATACTGTGATAATATCGTTATTGTGAATTCTTTTGGCCACAATAGTCGCGTAGTGAAAATCTGATATCGTGACAGGCGTACTCTGTATCAGGGTTTTCTGAAGATGTACATTGCTGACTTGCATTAGAAGTTCTATTAAAATAATACGGTTTGAATAGATGTACGTGATTAAATAAGTCCTATCAGTTTCACTGATTATTTTGACATGTTGTGGGGAGGGGGTATTGCAGTTTCAAGTCAAGAGGAGTTGAAAGTAAACATCAATAATCCTGAGGAAGGCCTTGTTTTTTTTACAAAGTGAAAACCCCCTCCCCACACCAATAATTTTCATACAGTCCCCAAATCAGTCAGTTAATGTTCTTCAGTCTCTGCAGTTTAAGCTCTTACTTACCTAACTCCCAGCTGAGTTAGAAATCCTCCAATATTTGTGCCTCTGAGATCAAACTTTCCCAGTAACTCTCAAGCTCTCATGACAGAGAAAAGTTCCCAAATTGGAGGGATGCTGTTCCTGAAGTGACAGTCCAGTCATCTCCATCAGCAGCTGTCCTCTCTGTCACTGGTGTCAAGGTGGAAAAGCTCCAGCTCTGTGCTCCAGAGGCTCCAGTCAGCTCCTCTGGTAGTTCACTCCTCTCCAGTACTGGCCGCAGAGTCTCAGTATACACAGCGTCAAGAGTCTGCTGAGTTGATCCCTGCCCTCCAACCCCTCCTCTTCTTATGGAGAGGAGGGGTTGGAGGAAGACAGAGGGAGGCAGGCAGGATGTTCACAAGTTTTTCAGTGTTCATCAATGTGCCCCTGTTTTAAAGGGGGAAACAGGGTGAAATCATAAATCAGTTCATGGGGAGATATAGTGTGCTGTAACTCCAGCCGATTAGACTGTTGTCAGGCTATTAAATAGGCGTTATCAGTCGCGATAAGCCCCATAGATGTGGGTCAATAGGGGCCTACTACACCCACTAGTAGGTTTTATCATCTATTCACATCGCAGATCACTGAAATGCTCAAATTCTCACTCAATTTTTTACACAAAGTAACGTTATTTGTCTACTACAAAGAGCAATGTGTCTCCAACTATATCACATAATAAATTAACTGATGTCAAATACAAGGAGTTCAATTGTTACAACCTGCCCAACTACCGGGATAAATTGTAACACAACCTGTGCTAAGTTGTAACAATAGAAACAAAGATTTAGTAATGCAATGAGACTACACCACAACTTCACCAAATGGTTACAAAAATAACTTTTAAATCACTTTAAGAATGACTGTAATCCACAATAATGAGTTGTTGCTGATACTTTTAAAACTTTAGAACAACTTTCTTCGAGAAAATTTGCACTATATGTGTATATCTCTATCCATGTATATATCTGTATGCATATGTGTCATAGGGGTTAGTTGTAACACTTTTTGGCTGGACTGCAGAGGGTGACTGAGTGATGAAGTTACACGATTGGTCGGCCGAGTGTTGGAGTTTCCTCATTGGTCGTTGCTCTTTCAAAATGAAAAGGCAGAGAACAGTCCTTTATGCAAATGAGCCCATCCAGAGGCCAGTTGAGTGGAGCAGCGCGTCCACTAGTGTCCTTGCAGAAACCTGGTGGACATGTACAACTGGATTTAACATTATAGACATGACCACTGAATATTTGTATAACAATCTAGCCACAAATTCACAGACTGACCACACACGGTCCAGACATACACTCACAGTCTTCTTTAAAAGGTGTTACAACCATCCTCTTCAGCCATTGTTTAGCTAGCTGTAGCAGCATGGTGGTTTGAAATTAGCATGGATGAAATACCTCACATTTTACCTCAAGACTCTCTCTAATCTATTACAAGAAACATAATTCTAAAATCAACAATATCAGTACTAATCAAATTGTCCAAAAAAATGTCTTTCATACCTGAAAATCCATGTTTTTGCTGTGAAATCTGCTCACTTCTTCACACAGATTTCACATGCAAGGTCAGGAGGACGTGGTCATACATGAAATTGATCTCATGACTCTAAGGTCATCCCCTCTTGGTGAAAGTGGTGCTGTTACAACCATCCCTTTGTCACAACCGTCCCCGGTCTCCCCTATTGACCGTACTTTTCCCATGAACACTTTTGATTCCTGTCACCCCTCTCTTCACCCTGGTGTCACTCCACATGCTTTGTTTTCTCTCTTTGACTTCACTGACAAGGATAAACATTTTTTTTCTGTCACCCTTTCACTTTCTCTGCATCGCAAAGCAATTTTCCGGTCTCATATAGATCCAATGACGCACTATGTGAAATGCAGCATGACAGTAAGAGCTGACAATCTGTTGGTTAGTCTCTTTGCTTTATGATATTTAGGCTGCTATCATAGAATGAATGCAAAACAATTTTTACTACTGTACATTATTGACCTGAGGGGTGTCTGTTGTGCTGTCTAGACCGCAGCTGTATTGGCCCTGTGCTGATCCTCCCTGCAAGGCTCAGAAGAGTTTTTCACAGGCCAGACAGCCATCAGCACCAGATGTGTTTCTCTGTTGATAGATTACCATCTCAGTGGAGCCTTAAGAACTTATAGATTGTGTGTTTTTTGACTGCTGCATGTGTAGGCTATTTCAACAAGAGAGGTCAAGGGAGAGAGATGCTTATCTGTGTTAAGGTAGTGTTCTAAAAACGGCAGTCTGCTCTACTTTTTCCCTCTTCGGCTGATAAATTTAGGGACCGTATGAAAATTCATAGTGGGTTGGAGGGGGTCAGAAAAGGGGAAGGGTCAAATCATCAAAGTGCAATTGCAGGGAAAGATGGCGAATCACCAGTTACAAGAAATGTCTTGCAAATCTTTACTGTCACACAGCTGAATTGTAAACCATAAAGATGGTGGATAATCAAGTATTTTTCTATTTTCAGTAGATGCTCCACCTTTAAACGCTCCTATCTGAATCGCAAACTCCGATCAACGGTCAAACTAGGCAGCGCTGATCAAATATGAATCAATATTCTGTTACTGTAATGCCAATTTCTCTCCTCAAATGTTTTCAGAAACATCTTGTAGTGTGCTGTTTAGCTGTAAAATGAGAACGTTTGCTGGTGGGCGGTGCTTGGTATTTCCTCAACTGATCTCAACATGGCTGCCAGGTCACAAACTTTCTCATTTTACAGCTAAACAGTACACTACAAGATGTTTCTGAGAACATTTGAGGTGAGAAATAGGCATTACAGTAACAGAATATTGATTCATATTTGATCAGCGCTGCCTAGTTTGACCGTTTGATCGGAGTTCGCGAGTGATTGACAACTGCTCAGAGACGGCAAGGCTCCAGCTGGGCTCTGATTGGTTGTTTTCCTCCGGTCTGTGAAATCTTGCAGATGCCATTAGGAGCACCGTAGGACACCGGAGGACGTAGAGGGACATGATTTCTTTCAGATTACCTGTCTCATGCACTACGGTCAGGATATAGTGACCGTTTTATATCAATAACTTTTTTTAATCATATTTGATATTTGCTCCAATTCTACCCACTGCTGCTTTAAAGGGGAACTACGCCCATTTTCAGAGATGGTCCAGATGACACTGAGAGCACTCAGGGGAATGATCTGAGTATATGGGAACATTTTCTGTTTCACAACTGAGAACACTATAAGAATAAAGCTTATTTGGGTATAAAAAAGAAAACAAACATTCTGTGGGTTCATAAAATCAGCCTCCATTTATTGTTTATGGAGCAGCTCCAGACTTTATACCCTATGACATCAGAAGTTTCAGACTTCTCTGGTTTCTGGCTTTGAGAGAGAGGAGCTCATGTTCACAAATATTTGTTTGAACTTTCCTCGACCATGGAAATAACATAATGCTATTCTTAGTTTGGGTGGCATTTCCCCTTAATGCATCAGTAATAATGCTATAATAATATAATATTATAACACTCACAGGGGCAGTGTTGTATGTAATTTTTGATACATGTACATTGTCTATATATAAATGTATTGTTGTTATCAGAATGGCATGAAGAGCAATAGTTGTGGCTGAAAGCTAAAACAAATTTCCTCTAGCTTGTGATATAAAATGTTTCCATGAAACATTTAATTCTAAGGACAATGTTGGACCTTTGTTTAGATAAGGGATTGGGTTGGATGCCAGAATATTAAGATGTTCCTGAGAGCTGAGTGATAACTGGAAACATCTGAGGTCATACAGCCTCTTCCTCTTCTTAAAGGGTAACTTTGGTATTTTTCAACCTTTCTCATGTTTTTGAGTCTAACTGACTAATAGGAACAACAATTTCTGAAACTGGTCCAGTATTGAGGGAGAGCGCTGTAGACCGAAGCTGCTCACAGGCTGCAATATGGGGCAATTGGGGCAAGCTGGCACCGTCATTTACGTCCACTAAAAGTGCTTGTTTTTGCCATAACAGGCTCTGATTGTTGTTATAAGTGTCTGACATTATGGAAAGAGTCTCGCTTAAGGAGAAGTCTCGTTGTGAAATCTGACGTGTTGCCGGAAGACAACGGTGGAATAGTGGAATTCGTCCATGGTGGAAACGCGAGCGTCAGCCGGGCAGAGTTTGTTGTGTTGGAGTACAGAAAGCGTAGCTTAGTGTTATTTAAAAGATGTTTAATGTCATGGCTGAATATTTAGATGATTTCCACAATGTGGATGAGGTCTTTGAATTCGATAGCCGCCCGTATTTATTTGAGCCAGAGTATACGGATATTCAGATTTCACAACGAGACTTCTCCTTGAGCGGGACTTGGACCGAATAACAAACAGACCGGATCAAGAGAAAGGTAATAAAAAGTTTTATTTCTCTGTAGGGTCCTTTCCGTAATGTTGTCAGACATTTATATTAGCAATCTGAGCCTGTCAGTGGCAAAAACAAGCACTTTTAGTGAACGTGTCGTTATATTAACGCAGCTTGTTTCGCGGCTGCCGGGTACAGCGTTCTCCCTCAATGCTGGTTAAAAAGTGTATTTTTCTGTGTATGTGTCAGCTGAGTGCAAATCATTTCCACTCTATCACTAATATGTTTATTTATCCCTCCACTTTCTACGATTTGTCACAGCTAATCCCAAACTTTCCCTCGTGCCCTTTCGCCCTTCAACAACATTAGCACCATTTGTCTATCGTCCACATGTGGGCTTCTTTTCCCGTTTGCCGCTGCTTGCAGCTATGTGTCCATGTTTGAAACTGTGAAATGGTCTACATGCAATGAGATGGCAAAGCGATCACAATATCACGCCTAAGTTGTGGCGAGCCTTGTGAGTAGGGAGACAGTCCTCTGGCTCAGCTTCAAGCCCCCCGAGGCAACAGGCAATCAAACACTGAAACCCTACATGACTCCATGTAGGGTTAACATTGGTCTGTAACAAAGACAGAAATGTTCTCTCTTGGGGATCATTATCATAAATATAAAAAAAACACCAAATTCCCCATAAAAAAAGGAATATTTACAAGAATTTGAGTGAGAGGTGCTTCATGGAGTTTGGGCAAACACAACAATGGGACTCAAAGGGACAAAATAAAGCTAATGTTGATCACAATTTTTAATATATTTTGCTTATAATAATGTAATCCCATACTGTGAAGACACAAAGACAACTAGCAATCAAAATCTCCTCCATAGCTTTTTTAAATATTTGATATATTTTGGCATCAAGAGCTGTCCTCAAGATCAGTGTTGGGCAGTAATTCATTACTTTGTAATGTGTTAAAGTAATGAGATTACTTTTTCCAGTAACAAGTAGTGTAAGGGATTACAATTTTAAATTCAGTAATTACATTAATAGCCCAGTCGCCAGAATAAAATGTTGGTTTTGAGATATCATACAAACCGAATACGTTGCTTATTTAAATGTTATCTCTTAGCTGGCTTGCTAACGTTTAACTACTCGAGCTGTAGAGGAATTATTAAATTACTTTTCTAATGAGTCATTTGAAATTTGTAATGTGATTTTATTGATTATATTTGTCAAGTAACTTGCCCAACACTGCTCAGGAATCTTTTAAGTGCTAAAATAGTCTATACTTGACTCCACTAGTTTACTACTTTCAAAGAAGCCCTGACATCAGTGAGTTAGCTGTCACTCAAACTCATGTTTTACTATCTCCTTTATTAGTAACAGACTGTTACCGCTCTCGTCTGATAGTGACTGATGTCCCAATGAACAGATTTACAATTTAACGCAAAGAGGGTCTTTCTTCTCAGCATTGTCTGTTTTTTTACGAGAGCATTTCACCTCCCCCCACCCATCTCTAAAAGCTAGTTTCTTATATCATCTTCAGATGTACCAGATCCAAACAAGCACAAAGGGCTGACTTGTTTTGAACAAGTGGGGGATTCATTGCCCTCAGTGTCAACAAGAGGGCATCTTACCTAACACACAAAACAACCCTCTGAACCCACTCTGTTAGAAGCAGAACATCCTCACTTTACTACTGCATTGTGGCTGCTGCCGGTGTGTTTCTATGCATATATCTTGTATGTGTCCTTGTCCCAAAGAGCCAGAGTCGGCTGACTTTTGCTCCGCGGCCTCGTTATCTGGTTGGTGGGTTAATAGAGAGTAATTAGCTGCCATTTTATTAGCCCTAAAAAGAAGCATCTCCTGGTTCGTTCTTCACTCTATCAATCATTTGTTCCCCGTGCTTGGTCCTCAAGTGCCGTTGTCCTTTCATTTCCACCGGATCCTTCGACAAATTGTGTTTGCATATCGAAGTTCCACTAAGAAGGAAGCTTCTGTTTCTAACAATAAATATTCAATTCTTTTAGAAAGAAATAAACCCCTGATTCCCTCTGATGGAACCACACAGATTTCTGTACATCACATCAGTTCATCTGCTGTTGAGTGTTTAGTCATTCTGGTCAAAGAAAAAATTTACATGAAAGTCTTCGAGTCTTAAAAAGAAAGTCATAAAGACTGGCCTGCTTGGACATAATATATCAGGTTGTCCTCAAATCATAAAAAGAACAATTTTATAAGTAAATGTCTTCAAGGTGTCTACCATCTGCGTCAAGGACAGAGCACATGTTTTCCGTCTTCGATATCGCCAGAGGTGAGACATCTTGAATATAATCCCACAGAGAGAGAGAGAGAGAGAGAGAGAGAGAGAGAGAGAGAGAGAGTGGTGCACCAGCGGCTTTCTGTGTGTGATTTCCTGTTAATTCACGGTGATGAGTACTTAGTTAACACTTTCAGACAGTCTAACTGAAAGGCATTCATGGTGTTGCAACCAGTTGTACACAGTTAAAGTGCCAGCAAAGACTGTAAAGACGGAAGAAAGAGCTCGAGAGAAACGTTCAAATCCTGCCCATTCTCTCACCACTCGGTCAATCATGAAGCTGCCGGATGGTCGGTTTAGGAAAGTAGCAGAAATTGTCAGACGTAACCGTTCACCGCCCCAAGTGGCGCTCGTTGACGCGCCGCCCGTGCCACTTTACGCCACTGTCCTATTTCTAGCCCCGCTGCCCCTGCGTTACTTTGTTGCGTTACGTTGTTGCGTTACGTTGTTGCGTTACGTTGTTGCGTTACGTTGTTGCGTTACGTTGTTGCGTTACGTTGTTGCGTAACGTTTTTGCGTTACGTTGTTGCGTTACGTTGTTGCGTTACGTTGTTGCGTTACGTTGTTGCGTTACGTTGTTGCGTTACGTTGTTGCGTTACGTTGTTGCGTTACGTTGTTGCGTTACGTTGTTGCGTTACGTTGTTGCGTTACGTTGTTGCGCTACGATGTTGCGCTACGTTGTTGCGCTACGTTGTTGCGCTACGTTGTTGCGCTACGTTGTTGCGCTACGTTGTTGCGCTACGTTCTTGCGCTACGTTGTTGCGTTACGTTGTTGTGTTACGTTGTTGCGTTACGTTACGCAGTTACGTTACGTTGTTGCGTTACGTTGTTACGTTACGTTGTTACGTTGTTACGTTGTTACGTTGTTACGTTACATTGTTACGTTATTACATTATTTTTTTAACACAAACCATGATCTTTTTCTAACCTTAACCAAGTAGTTTTGTTGCCTAAACCTAACCAATCTTTTCACAACGTTAACCACATTGGTGTCTCTCAACAAGTTGTTGTGCGTTTCTGCATGTGTGATACGAGGCTGATATGAAACATATTTATGAAATGTTTTTTGGGTTCAGAAACGTCCACATCCAGCGTATCCTGTGGTTTGAGGAAACGTACAATGGCAACATTTTTTCTGGCGCTTGGGTTGCTAAATGACTAATGATTTAACCTAAAAGGCTAGCAGACATATTGTATCTATAGTATCTATAAGGCTCTTACACTCTGATAGGTGCTGTTGCAGTTGCCATTACAGAATAGCGTTGTTACACAGGTTGTGTGTCCTTTACACCTCTAAACATCTCCAGGGTGTGACATTCCCCTCTGTTGAGAGACAAAAAGGAGACATTGTGCCCCTCTGACACTCCTCACATCAACATTAACCACCGATGAAAAGACTTAACTGCAGGCCTCGGGCTACCCCTGCACCCAGGATGCAGCGCTGCGTGTGCTCTTGTATGTGCGTATGTCATTGTGCGTGTTTATTCCCCCTTAGGCCATCTTCTTTTCTCTCTTTCCCCTCTCTTTCTGGTTGTCCTCCTGTGATAACGGCCCATTAACACTGAGCCCCTTCTTGACATCGACACAATGCACTCTTTTGTGTGTGTGTCTGCTGTCTAAAGTTCTTCCCCAATTTTTCAAAAGAGCAAATACGCACGAGTAACGGAACACACACACAGCTAATAGGGAGAAAACCTGCTGATTTTTCACAAGCACCACACAGAGAGAAGAAAAGACAGAGAGAAGTTTATCTAAATAGTACGACATGTATCTGCGCTGTTGCTTGGATACATGTGTAGTTTTTAGGGCGCCAAGCTGGAAATATTCCACATACTGCACATGAAAGGACGCAGTTGGTTGGCATCCGCGGCTGCTGTGAGTACACACAGATGCAGAGGTTGCGCAGGAAAACACACATGTTCAGACTCAGAATAAAGACAACATGTGGACTATGATAGAAAGCATGATGTCATCGGCTTTCACATGATGTGTGTTTTTACATGCATGCGTTTACTGTATGTGCTTTGAGTCCATGTGACTAAACAGAACCTGTGTGCAGTGATTCAAACTGTCTGCACGTCTTTTTTTTCCCCACAATGGTTCTCCTTCTTTCTCTTGGATCTCTCTGCTACACATGAATTCCTACACTCCATCCTTTGGACTCTTTCCCCATAAAGATATCACACACCGCCAGCCTCCCTTCTGCGTATATTATTTCTTCGCTCCCTCCCTTCTTAAAGGAAAGATTAATGTTTACTGTCTCTGTTGCTCTCCTTCCTCCTCCCCGGAAAGCCGCTGTGTTTATTTGACATGTGGCCTCACCCAACAGCAGCACCACCACCAGCGTGTGAATCGATTAAAGACACGCTTTCACCTTGGACGGGGTCAGGATCCCCACCGAAGCCGTGCTTATCTTCGCAAAAGACAATAATGTAGTGTCATCCGGCGGGAGGAGAAAGCAGTGGAGCGGCAATTTTGCTTCAGTGTCTACGTCTTCTGGACATGAGACTGTGCGAGCGAGGGAGTTATAAAGGATTCACCACGGGGGAGTGTGACTTTTCCTAATTCAATTTCTCCCTCTCCGGCCCCTTTCCTTTAGCAAAACCCTCACAGTAATTAAACCGGTTAAAAAATAATTATTACACTATTCATCCCCCTAGCAGTGAAACTTAACGCATGATAGTCTTCACATGGTGTAAGCAGCGTGTGAGCAGCTTAGTGCATGTAATATGACACAAAAGAGGCTCTCTCTCACTCTCTCTTTCTGTTTTTCACACATTCTGCACAGTCATCAGGCTGTCACCTTCATTTGCAGAAAACTACATATTTGCTAGTTTTTCCACACAAACAGCACAGCTAACTCTCTATCTCACTGCTGACCTGTTCTCCTCATCTTTCAAACATCTATGGTGTTTTAAAAAATGGTAAAAACAAACAGATTAGGGGAGACCGGGAGTGTTGTAACACTGGGTTAGTTGTAACTCTGTCAGTTTGACCAACGTTTTCAATATCGTACACTCCCATTATCTTTTTGAGCTCTAAGGAGAAGCGTCATGTCTCTGTGAGCAGCATTGTGGATTTTACGACCAAAGAACAGATTTTCAAGTAAGAAAATAAACATTTTTATCATGATTATTTTTTGCCCAGCATTCATTGTATTGTAGATACAACAGTTTAACTTACATTACCTAAAGTAGCAGTTTCTCTAGTTTAATTTGATGCTTTGCATTCATGCTAACTTCAAACCCACATGCTAAATCAGTTAGCTAATGGCTGCTAGGGGTGGGGATAGTTGTAATAGCTCATTTAAAAAGTCAGCTTTGGGCCCACAAAGCCTGCAACCCAGGGGCATCCATCTGCATTTACCACAACTGTGACAGTGATTGAACCCTTATGGTACATGTGCACAGGGGCGTTTCTATCGCGAGGAATCGCTGCGCTTCCCAGCATTGGACGGTTGATGGGCTGCCACTAGACACAAGGCACCTGATTGGACGAACGCTTTCCCTCCTGGGCTGCTGCTCCCAGCTTTCAAACCGGAACCAACATGGCAGCTTGTTTGGAAACTTTCCTCTCTTTTATCACGAAAATAGTTCACCGAAATGTGTTTCTGAAAACATTTTATGCGAGAAATAAGCCACACAGTTGTTAAATCTTAACGCGATATTAACGCATTAAAGCAAATTCGTTTTAACGCCACTGATTTCTTTAACGCATTAACGCAACTTGCGATTTTTAGGTTGTAGCGGGCTCAGTTTTAAAGCTAGAGTGAAGATACCGGCATCTTAGGAAACTACAAAACCTAAGGAATCCATTGGTACCAACCACATCATACTAGCTTGTCGCGAAGGAGGTTAAATAACGCTCCAAACTTGCGCTACATTTTGGCGAGGAAAAACTGGCATGGCCATTTTCACAGGGGTCCCTTGACCTCTGACCTCAAGATATGTGAATGAAAATGGATTCTATGGGTACCCACGGGTCTCCCCTTTACAGACATGCCCACTTTATGATAATCACATGCAGTTTTGGGCAAGTCATAGTCAAGTCAGCACACTGACACACTGACAGCTGTTGTTGCCTGTTGGGCTGCAGTTTGCCATGTTATGATTTGAGCATATTTTTTATGCTAAATGCAGTACCTGTGAGGATTTCTGGACAATATTTGTCATTGTTTTGTGTTGTTAATTGATTTCCAATAATAAATACATACATACATTTGTATAAAACAAGCATATTTGCCCACTCCCATGTTGATAAGAGTATTAAATACTTGACAAATCTCCCTTTAAGTTACATTTTGAACAGATAAAAACTGTGTGATCAATTTGCGATTACTCGTGATTAAATATTTTAATCTATATAGCTCCATGTATCTGTTGGTACTGTCCTTGCAGTGTTCTGATTTCAACTTCTAGCCTGGGTGAAGAACAGATGGTAGGCTAACGGGACTATGAAGTACAAACCAAATGTTAGTGCCCTTTCTGCATTCCTTTTGGGGGAGTTTAATATACTGAATGCATAAAGTATCAGTAATTCTTCTGATACTGATTTGTTTGTGCAAAAGCAGCTGCATCCCAGTTGTTTTGAAAGTCCTTCTTTGGCCACGTGTGGTTTTCTTTTTCTGCATCTCCTCCTTTGGGATTGTTTTAATTTGAAGTGGAGAAATTAGGACCGGAAAAGGGCTTTTATCTTAGTTTATCTAATCAGATTGGTGTGTCCCTATGATATTATTTTTGTATGTTCAGTTGATAGTCAACGACCGGGTAACAGTTACAGCTGGAAAATTTGGGCATGTGGTGGACAGGCTGGCCGTCCGTGGAGATGACTACAAGCGTAATATGTTTCAGATGAGATGGAAATGAGTTGTTTTGCCATCATGGCCACAATCTGCAAAAGTCAATCCTAGACAAACAGGTGTTCATTGAGCATCACACCCACCATTTGGGAGTCCAAGCATAACTTCCAAAATAGTGGAAATCCTTATGCTAATTTCAATAGACTCATATGAGAATAAGAAGAATTGATCCCTGATGTGATAAATTGCATTACATGGTAATCATTCAGGGAGTACATAGTTGCATTGGACAACTATTAGTTTTCAATTCAAGCGTGCTGGAGAGTTTAAAGAATGAATTTAAGCTACACTAGTGGTATGGCACTAGGTGGTATGTCAGTGCACCTCTTTGGTCCAGACCTGCATATCTCAACAGCTATTAGATGACCTATCAGACCTCGGTGATCCCCTGAACTTTCCAACAGGTCAAAGTTTTTACTAATCCAGTGAAATATCTCAACATCTAGTGGATGTAATGGCATAACATTTTGTGCAGACATTCATGGTCCCCAGAGGATGAAGCCCAATGACTTTGGCCGTCACCTGACTTTTCCTCCAGCGCCACCATGACATCGATATTTGTGGTTTTAAGTGAAATATCTCAACAACTATTGGATGGATTGCCATGACATTTTGTACACGCATTCATGTCCCCCTCAGGGTGAATTGTAATAACTTTGGTGATCCCTTAACTTTTCATCTAGTGTCATCATCAGGTCAAAAGCATGCTAACTAGCATGCTAACAGGCAAGATTGTGAACATGGTCAACATTATAGAGAGGCGAAGTCCCGCTCCTTCCGGTCGACCATCGTGGGACTTTATTTCGGAAGAAAAAATATAATGGTCCCATGGTGGTCCACCAGAAGAGGCGGGACTTCGCCTCTCTATACCTGCTAAACTTCAGCGCGTTACCATTGGTTGTGGTGAGCATGTTAGCATGCCAATGTTAGCATTTAGCTTACCGCTGCGCCGAACATGGCGAACACATCAAAAGGATTTACTTGAAATTAATAATTACGTCCTTTTAATGCCGCTCATGCTTAGCTGGCCAGTTCGTTTTCTGGTAATTCCCGACTATCTGTGCTCTTCTTACATGAGAGAAAGTTCAGTGTCGTTCTGATCGTAACAGGCTGGGAGGATCAGGAGAGTGATGGGCAAGAGAGAGAGAGAGAAAGACAAACACACTGTAAGTAAGTTAACATTGGAATGGGGTCTTAATAACAAGATTGGTGATGCATGCCTCCCATTACAGCTTCAGTGACTCTGTCTGTCTATGTGTCTGTGCGTGTGTGTGTGTGTGTGTGTGTGTGTGTGTGTGTGTGTGTGTGTGTCTGTATTTTATTATACCGTAAATTAGTACCAGGATGAGAATGGTAAAAACAAACAGTGAGTACTGGTAGGCCATATACACATGTGCACTGCACATCTGCTGGACTACTGAGAAACACAGCAGTGCAGGGACTATTCATCAATATTAGTTGAACGATAGAGGTATGTTTATATCTGTGTGGTGAATGCAAAACCAGTAGCAGTAGAGGAAAACACCCAAAATAAATGCTGACTTTGCCATATAGTAACATAACCTAAAGGGCATTTTCTCTTAAACTCAATGATGTTTCCCAACCTCTGGTCTCTTAATGTTGTCTCTCCTGGACATTGCAGCCATTAGCACTTTTGTTCTTTTTTGTTAAGTCAGGTTTAAAACCTACAGATGTGGACATGCATATAACATTACATATAAAATAGGGTTCATATATGTGAAAGTATAAATTAGATCATTTCCAAGTTGTTCAGCAAAGAAATAGCTCAATATTATTGTCCCTTTAGTTATATAATAAATGTATGTATTCCTAATTTTATTTAATTTAAAATTGTAACCCCTCTAAGAATAAAGGCACGGTCACACATATGCAAAATTGACATTCGATTCCCGTTCACTTCCATCCTATGCGAAAAAACATACTCTTCCGGGAGCGAAGCAAATTCGTATCTTCGGATTCATGTAGAGTCAACTTCATCTCTGCAGGCAATGGTCACTTGCCGGCATTTGCGTATGTGTGACTCTACCTTAAAGGAACAGTGTGTAGCATTTAGGGGTATCTATTGGCAGAAATGGAATATAATATTAATAAGCATATTTTCTTCAGTGTATAATCACCTCGTTAACTTAGCATGAGCTGTTTATATCTACATAGGGAGCGGGTCCTCTTCACGGAGCCGGCCGCCATGTTTCTACAGTAGCCCAGAACGGACAAACCAAACACTGGCTCTAGAGAGGGCCATTCACGTTTTCACATCAGCCACCTTTGTTCTCCTTACACGCTTGAAGTTTCAGTTGGTTGCAATCTGCAACCACACTGCCAGATGCCGCCAAACCCTACGCACGGCACCTATTAAAGCTGCTGTAATCAGGATTTTTTATTGAATAATGGATCAAATGATTGTTTATTGTGAAAGGGGTCGCTTGTAGTGGCGAACCCACTGAGAGTCTCTGTAGTTCCCTTCAGCTCTACAGAGCTTTTTAGCGTCTTTCAGCTCATTTTTTAGTTTTTTTTTGGCCAGCGACTGTTCTCATTCAGTCTCACCGCTGTCATCAGTGTTGTTTCCAGCAGCAGCAGGCAGCTGTTTTCAAGAAAAAGCTAGCTACCCACCACCAAACTGCTGATAGACACAGTTTGCGATTAGCTCATGAACATAGTGGAGCATTTAGCAGCTAAAGAGCCAGATTTTTGCCTCAGCAGTTGGTTGAGACCAAAAACAGAGCTAAAAGGAGAGTAAATATTGGACTTACATTCATCAGGTGGACAGAAACACATCTCCAAATGAATGCTTATCTTGCTCCATGTCTGCCTGATGTTAAATTGGCCTAAGTTTGCTAACACATTCACCAAATCGTTCACCAAACATAGACCAAATCAAGCAATTTTAAACACACAAAGTCACAAACACACAAGTAAGGGATTCCCTGTTAACCTAATAACCGAAACAGGCCTTAATTTGGCTTTAGCAGCCCACTTAAATATTAACGTATTTCACGTAGTGTGCATGACAGATTGCCCTTTGTGTGTGTGTCTCGACCATGAAAGAGCAACCTCTTTAAAAAATACACTGGCCCCTCTGTGTGAGCAGATGTCGAATTGGGATGGGCAAGCTCAATAAGGACATAATTGTGTGACTTTAATTGGTGTTGCGACCTTATTGGAAAATAGTTTCAATAAATCCAGTTGCTTTCAGAGTTTGGGTGTGTGTTTCTCTGTGTCTGAATGAATGGGGTTTTTAGAGCGCCATAGTTCTGAGGGAGGAGGCTTGTGGCCTTTTGTCTTCCCAAACTTTAGATCACCATTTTACAAAAGCAAGAAAAGATCAATTCTTAAAGCATCAGTGGGTAGAAATGGAGCAAATATGATTTAAAAAAGTTATTTTTATAAAACGATCACTATATTCTGACAGTAGTGCACGAGACAGGTAATCTGAAAAAAAATCATGTGCCTCTGTGTCCTCCGGTGCTCCTAATAGCATCTGCAAGATTTCACAGACCGGAGGAAAACAACCAATCAGAGCCGAGCTGGAGCCTGTTGTCTCTGAGCAGCTGTCAATCACTCACAAACTCCAATCAAACAGTCAAACTAGGCAGCGCTGATCAAATATGAATCAATATTCTGTTACTGTAATGACTATTTCTATCCTCAAATGTTTGCAGTTGCAGTTGCAAATTTGCAATAAAAATTGAATTTCCCCTCAGGGGATCCATAAAGTATGTCTTCTTCTTCTTCTTCTTCTTCTTCTTCTTCTTCTTCTTCTTCTTCTTCTTCTTCTTCTTCTTCTTCTTCTTCTTCTTCTTCAATAGGAACACTCTCTCTCTGAAATTACCTTTGATTGGCCAAAGTCTCCCGTCAAGGGCTAGATGTTTAAAAACCTGAAAACAGAGTCATAAGGAGGTGCAGAAGTCTAGTTTTCTCTCAGAACACTTGAATTATGCTGAAAGGTTATTGAGGACATTTTGCACAAAGATGCCAAAAACATTCTGCCTACTGCCGCTGTAATGCTCCCTATTGATCAGCACAAATCGGATCTTTTATTAGTCATGTTTTTTTAGTTTCACATGAATGCTGTTTACTCAGAGATGCCTACATAACACACACAGTCTGAATGGGATAAGTAGGTTATCTGGGGTGTGATCAGAAGACGGTTTGCCAAGATCACATTTTGGCGTGTTCTTTAAAAATGTGAGTTTCCTGCCAAACAGCCAATGATCGTGTCAGACTGCACCTGTGGAGCGGAGAGTGTTTTAAGAGAGAGGAAGAGAGAGAGAGAGTTGTGATAGCCTTCTCACCTCTGACAGTCTGCAGCAACAGTGGTACGATTGTTCCCTCAGCAGCGTGATATGAAGCCTCATGCCTTCACAAGACATGTGACTCTTATTTGGTTGAGATAGGAGAAAAGTTATACTGTGTCTATCTCTCGTTCTCCTTCCATGTGTACACTGTGTGTGTGTGTTTGTTATTGATCTATGAACCCGTACATTGCCTGGCCTAGTTGGTTAATTCGCCACAGTGGTGGGTTGAACTCATGGTTGACCATAATGTACAGCATGAAGCCACTCGGTGTGAAAATGTCTTCTTGACTGCAAGGAAATTGCAAAAGTGGCACAAATACAGTATTCTCCTATAATTTTAGCAGTAAGACTGAAATGTTCGCTTTCAACTCCTACATTATTTAAGAGTTTTCGAGAGGCAACTCGACTGGCTGGCAGGCAGGCAGCTGGCTGCTTATCCACGCAGAGGCGGTGAGTCTGCGCAGTGTTTGTGAGTTTTTTCTCTTTAAACTCTCCAATGACATGGAGCTCACACAGATTTAGTGAGAAACGCTTAAATCCGTCAAGTACAGTGACGAATCTGACTCTCGCTGCAGATATTAAGGCTGCACAAGCAGTCTAGCACACAGACAAAGTGGCGCTTTGCAAACAGCAGCGAAGTTGGATCAGGAAAAATGTTTGGATTCAACAGTTAAGTTTCCTTTCAATAATCAATCTATATGAGTCAGTGAAAAATACCTTAAATTTGTGGAAAGAAGGTGTGGAATTAGGTGACGGATGAAAGGAAAACTAAACTAAAGTGCTGCGACGTGTTCGGCCACCCATGAGTCTGTGGAGACCTACACATCGGTCCAAAATCTCCCGTTGGTTTTCAATTGGGTTGAGATCTGGCGACTGTGAAAGCCAAGTCCTGAGACCCCCCCTGAATGGAATTATCAGTAACACTTCATTTTACAGGTCTTCAAATTTCATGGTAATTAGCTGTTAATTAGCAAGTGACCTATTTGAAATGTTTTCGGAATTACTGCCAAATTACCCCAATATTTACCACACAATGTGACGAAAATTACTTTATTATAAACATTATTTAATAATTATATTCTGCTATTTCCCAATAGCTGGTAATTTATTTAATACATTTCCAGGAAAAGAATACAAAGTAAATTGATATGCTTTATTTCCATGTCTGCTGGTAAATAGATAATAATTAGCAAATAACTTATTTGAAATTTCTTAAGAAACTCCCTGAATCATTACATTAGCTACCAGGTTACATTTGTGTAGACAATAAGTCACACAATGGTGAGATTTGTGCCTGATCAGAAGTGTCTTCTATTAGTTTTCCACCTCCGATGAAGAGCAGCCGCTTCTCAAGCCTAAGGGCCCTATTTTAACGAGTATATGCTATTTCAGCATGTAATTATTAAATAATCACATACATTGCTAATGATAGTCCGCAGAAGTCTGTGTAAGGAGGGCGGTCGGGGTGGCGGACGGGTCAACAAACACAGAACTTCCACACAAGAGAAAGGTGTTTGTGTCCCGTGTGAAACTAAAAGTCAACGTCCACTTATTTAAAGTTGCGTATAATAATGATAATGTAACCAACATTGTCATTTTAAGCCAAACCATGATGTTTTTTTACTAAACCTAACAGATTCGTTGCCTAATTCTAACAAAGTATTTTTTTTTTTGTTTAGTGTCAATTTTCAACATCAACCACGTGTTTAAAACTGTTTCAAAGTGCAACCGTAATCCGGAAGAAAATACGCTTCCCTTGAAACATATTTGAGAATGCAGTTTAGTTGTATGGGAACTTAATTTTGTAGGAGACAGGGTTGCTTGCATACAGTAATAACGTATCATCAGTTTAGAGCGTCACCATATAAGCCAAACTCATCATCTTATTATAGAAATATCTTTGCGTTCACTGTTAGGATCTGCTTGAGATTCCGGTTTTAGTTTGAGTTACTGAGAGTAAATATTGCATTGGCTAATATTTGCAGGCATCTGGCATCACAACATCTTTCCGGTGTTACCTAGTTCTCAAGTCAAAAAATGCCAGGGCCAATAACCCTTTGTCTCGCAGCCCATTTGTATCTTGAGTCCTTGGCACAGCGGTTGACAACCACTGTCTTAGAGGCTTCATATGGATGCTAATTGGAGCGCAGCAGAGAATCAGGACATGTGTTGCATCCTCTCCTCTCTCCCACCGATCCCCCTTCTCTTCTTGTCATCTTCTATTCTCTTTCTTCAGGCACTCAACCTCGGCATCCAGGTCCAATAAAGTTTTCTCCACATCTCCCCGTTGACTCCATCTAACATCTCACTCCATCAGTTCATTTTTATCCCCAATCCCCACCTCAGTTACACCCTTCTCTCCCACCTCCTCCCACTTTATCCCTGTCAAAAAATAAAATGGGTGAGAGCGATAGGAGAGGAGAACAGCAGCTTCAGACTGTATAGTGTGTATGAGGGAGGGCACTGGTGTCAGTGAGCAATCCCACTAACGCCACCAACACACATCAGAGGCCCCTGTGTGCCCGTGTTTGTATGGATTGTGCATGCTGTGCCTGCTGTGCCTGAGGGCAGGGAATTTTAAATCAGGCGTCCGAGGAAACTGATACCGCTGAATATTTGAATATTTATCCCTTATCAGAAGCTGGGATATTAATGAGGGTAGCTGTGACTGAGCGGGTTATGGAGAGAGAGAGTCTGGCGGTTGGGGACAGGCAGATGGTGTGTTTACTCCTCTGTTTTCATGTCTTAGGAGGAAAGCTCATGAGCTCTGCCTAGTGTTGATCCTCTGGAATTACATGAGACTGAACACGTCTAACAAGGACGTGGTGATGTCATGATAGGATGGCAGTATTCCCTGCTCATTTGCAGTCTTTTTTTTTCTAACCCAGATTTTGGATGCAGTCTCCAGAAATAAGGAGGATAACCAGAGAACAAGAAGGGAAAACCTGCTGTTGATTGCTACAACCATTTTTAGAAAGAGCTATGAAAATATTGCTGTGTTACAGAACTAAAAACACCGTAACATACAATGGAGTTACGATAAAGTCACTGCTAACCATCAGAGCATCCCAGTCTCATGGGAAGGCGAACAGCACGACATTCCACAAGTCATGAGGACGCATTTTAGGCTCTTTGCGTCTCATCTGTACGCCTCATTCACGTGTCATTTGTACACCACGCAATACAGTAAAGTCTGCAGTTAGGTTGAGGCAATAAAACTAAGCACTTGGGTTTAGGAAAAATGTCATGTTTGGGCTTAAAATAGGCTAAGTGCGGAGCCTTAACTAAGTGAAATACGTACGCAAACAACATAACATCAGTACGGAAATTACGTCACAAACCTCACTAAAAAATATGTGGCCAACTTCAAAACAAAACACGAACGCCGGACTCCTGGTTAAAATTTGTGTGTTTGTTGGATTTCTTAAAAAGAACCAAAAACCACTAAAAGGTCAAGCAAACTATCGCTAAAGATGTAACAGGAACATTACCGTGTCTTCATAAGTGACACAACTTAACTTTCCCCGACTCTTGGAGTCACAGAGTCAAAGAAGCCAACACGTGGAACAAATCTCCCCCCCCCGTTTATCTCCTTTAACATTCACTCTGTTGGCCTGTTCCCGTCTTAATGGAACAATGCAGCAGCATTACTAGCGGCTCATCCTTGTGATCCTGTCTCCCTGGGGTCCCGGTCCCCTTCCAGTGGTGTGTAAATGTAGGTCGACTGCGCTGTGATTTAGCGGGCCTGTTGTTTGTTTGGATGAGGAGTTTTTGGCGAGACTCAGGCACTCAGGCTCAGGCACTTGAACATGTTTATGGTTGTAATGGACAAGAACTGGAGGCAACTTTCTCAAATTGTCTCTTAGTAATGATGATAGACAGGTGTCAAAATTCAGTGTAGAGATGCTACAGTGTAGTAGTGTTGGGAGGACACATAAAGTGTGTTTTCATCCAACTGCTTTTATGCACATTTTCTGTTTGTAAACACTGGAAATTAGAAAAAAAAAGTTGAAATATCACAAAAACGCGTGCAAATGTATTTAACATGTGCAATGGAAACATGGTGTACATGACGCATGTGACTTAAATGTCACTCGTCGCTGAAGAGACCAATAGAAAGACTAGAGAAAATAGCGGCGAGAGAAAAAGTACCAATATAAGTGAACCTCTCACCAGAAGTATAAAAGGTTACCAAAACTGTAGTCATGCTTTATGCGCACATACAGGTTGATGAACGACTTATTGGAGGACAAAAAGACCTTCAGAGTGGAAGTGTGTGTGTTGGTGGGGACAGCCATCACAGGGAATGGTTGTAGTAAATGGGTCAGGTGTTATATTTGGCTTGTTACCTCCATTGAGGAAAGCCCAGCGAAGTCTTCATCTCGTGACAGAGACAATCTTTATTTCTCTAGGTCGCCCCCCCTGTCAGGGGGACTCAACTAGGCGGGTCAGAGAAAACCGCGAGGATCCCCTCGTGGGACCTCTCCCCAGCACTGGCTGGCTCTCGCCAGGTGCATTTCCTCCGTGGCGGTGCGCCGCGACGGGTGTTGCGCTGAAATCTGTGACCACAAAGAGCCAGCAACACATGAGGTCACCATTTCTGACGGCTGTCGTCAGAAAATGTGACCCCACTGTACCTGTATAATAAATAAGGCAAGTATGTGACAGAAAACACACAAAGCGAAATTGTTAAAAAACATAAATGTATTTTAATTGAAAGATATATTCACAAAACTCTAAAAGAAAAGTAAACGATAGGTACAGTGGGGTCACAGTTTCTGACGACAGCCGTCAGAAATGATGACCTTATGCGTTGCTGGCTCTCTGCGGTCACAGATTTCCCTGTAACGCCGGCTTTAGGTTGGCTTGGAAAGGCCCGCGGTGAAGGTGGCTCGCACAATGCAATGCGTCACATGTTATATGTCAAAAATAATCCATATCAGTATCAAGTGTGGAGCACTCATGCGGTTCCTTCCTATTATGATTTTGACAGAATTCTTAAATAATTATCGGCCAGTTAAAGGGAGAGTTCGGATCTTTTGAAGTGGGGTTGTATGAGGTACTTCTCCATAGTCAGTGTATTACCTACAGTAGATGACGGTCAACACTCCCCAAGTTTGGAGAGGCAGGCAGGAGAAGCAAAATAATGTACTGCTGTGGACGGGGCCATTAGCAAAACGTGTTTTAGCCACCTAAAAGAAAGGCCTTAGAATATTTTCAAAGCTTTATCTTAACATCAGACTCTCTTCAAAGCCACCAAGTTTCACTTTCAGTTCAGTTCCCCGTCAGAAAATATTCTAAATATAGCGTACACTTTTTTTAGGTGGGCCTTTCTTGTAGGTGGCTAAAATACGTTCAGCTGCCGGCCCCGTCCACAGCAGTAGGCCTACCTCATGTTTTTTTTATTATCTTCTAGCCATCTCTACAATATTCCTGCAGGGACTTACTGTGATATTTGTCTCCTTCTAAGATTTACCAAAGAATAGCTCTGAAAAGAGTTCCTAAAGCATCATTTGACATTTTTTCGCAGGATCTATCGCCTCCCCTTGTTTGAAATCCTCACTTTGTCAGCTTGTTGTTCACAGACCAGACGTCGCTGTACAATTTATCACAATATTCACTACAGGCACAATTTCAAATTGCAGAAGGCTGCACTTTTTTTTTTTCTCTGGGAGAAAGATGTTTCAGACGGCTTCCTACGCGACGTGTTTTGATGTTATGCAGAATCTGTGGCCTGTAAACAATGTATTTTCAGGGGGGGGAAAATCAGTCAAACTAAGCACCCGGGCATTTTCTGAGCATCTTTCAAAAGCTGAGAAAGAAAAACTGTCCTGTTGTATTTCAGCCCATATCTCAGCTGCAATATTGAACATAAAAAGACATGGCAATGGGCCTGTGATTTTATTATTTCTTTGTCAGCACTGTGCAGCCCAGAAGCGGCACGCTCCGTGTTCCAAATGGATCAACAGACTGCGATAGATTTGTCTCCTTGTCTACATTTCCATCCGCTCGTCCGTTTATCCAACCATTTATTCACCCGTGTGTTGCGGCGAGCGGCGTTCTCATCCGAAAGAACAAAAAAAAAAAAGGAGAGAAAACAGGGGCAGGGTGTTTGGAGCAGAGCAGAGCCTTATCCCCTCCGACACAAAAGCTCACTCTGATCCCTGGAACACAATGCAGCCAGCCCCCTGCGCCCTTGGGCCAGGCAGCAAATAATACCCATAATGCAGCATGTCTGTGACTGCCGGAATCCCCCGTGGCCTTTCTTGCCCAGCTTGCGGAGGACTGTGCCAGAGACGTGATGCCAGGCAGCAGCCTATATAATGCCAATTTAGAGATGCCAAATCCTGGCATACACACCGCACATTATTCTCTCATTCAACTCGCCTTATGGACAGCGAGGGATGTTGTTGTGCATTGAATCGACATAGATGTCAGTGAAGCACAGTGCCCTTCAGGTCTATAGTGTGTATACTGTACACTAAACCAGCATTCAGACCCTCGTCTCCTCCTCCGTGGCGTCCTTTGGAAGTTATTCAACGTTTGTCACACCGACAACAACGTGGCAGTGCAACTCGCGGTGGCTCAGATGAAGCAGATACAAGTAATAAGTCCCATGGTGATGCTCCCTAAATAAAAGAACAAGGCGCACACACACAGAGAGAGAGAGATTCCCTGCAACGTTTCCCACCGCGCTCCCCCGAGCTCCCGTCGTCTCCTCAAAACAGAAGGAAAACTGGGAATTTACCCACAGAAACAAAAGAACAATCACATCTTAACATTCCCCTGAATAATTCAAAAGTCATTGTTTGCGGGATGCTGCGTGAACACGTGTGTTTGAAAGAAAAACTGGGCAATCCCTTAGAAACAACACGCCTGTGCTAGATTTGTGGCCTCAAAATAGACGGTTGGGAATTTAAGTTGATTCAACTGAGTGGAGTTGTGGCGGGTCAGTGTGAAGCTCCACAGCGCCACACTGTGGTGGAAACAAAGCAAAACACCGACATGAAGGGTTTTTCCTCTCTTTTATTTTCAAATATACAGGGCAGCCTTTACACAAACATCAAAAGTAAACTTGGCAGCTCAAACACACACACACATAATAGCCAGTAACATATTCATTCTTTACAACAGAAGCTCACAGATAAGCAGACAGCTTGTAAATATAGTACATGAAAATACGCCTGGAGTTAACTGTGGATCGTGTGCAGGGGTTTCAGTGCCTTCGAGGAATAAACGTCGTCAAATGATGCACTTTGGATACCTTAATCTGTGTCAGTGGTCTAGACCTAAAGCGGCGTGATATCATATGATGATATCATAATGGCTGTGTTTGTAATAATAATATCTTTACTGCAAAACAAGAACCCAGGGAGTCACCCCCCCCCGGCTTCCCCCCGGTTATATTTACCGTCTGCACTGGTTGGCGTGAGGGACCACTAGTCTCGCCACATATGGGCATGTGTGTGTGTGTGTGTGTGTGTGTGTGTGTGTGTGTGTGTCCTGTCTGAGCACTCACACTGCTCTTCAGGCTGTTTTCATGACGGTTATTTATTACAGCACACCGTGATGTATTCTTGGCTCCTAACTAAGTCCAGGGAGACTCTTAGAATAATAAATAAGTTCACCTTTCCACACACCCAACGCTCAATTTAGAAATATAGAAAAAAAAACCCACCATATCCTAGTTCAGGTTTGTTGATTCATGCACACAGACGTTTTTCTTTTCAAAAAAGGGAATGATCGCTGCGATTGTCAGCTGCTGTCCGACATTCTCGGTCCTTGTGCAGGCGCAGGCGGCCTGTATCACAAACTAAGGCACTCAATTTGGAGAGCACTTTATAAGAGTAGAAGACTGAAAACGCAACTTTTAAAGCAGTTTCTGGCTGGAGAACAAGCTTCAGAAACAAGTCTTGGTCTGTTATTTATTTCCCATTTACTAAGGGTGGGAAAAAAAACAACTGATTCACATATGTATCACGATTCTTTTTTTTTTTTTTTTACGATTTTGAAATCAACATTTTTTTAATGCCAGAATCGATATATTTTCTTCATTTGAGTCTATGAGGAGGTAGAAGTAAGTTACCGCTTTTATTGTTGCAGTCAGAGTAACTTGACGTCATATCTGTTCCGTATACGTCAACCAAAACAAACCGCAGCGAGCCGAAACGAGAATGAAGAAAACGGCGGAGGGTCCGCGTGGGTACGACTTGAACCCTTACATTTTAAATCCAAAGTGGTAAACACCACACATACAGTAAAGTATTGAAACACTTTGGGTTTCACACATTGCCAGGATTAGCAGAGCTACACATCACGGCTAAAGCTGCATGCTAACTTTGTCATGAACAGGAAACGTGTGGTCAAACCGGCCGTCACTCGCACTACCACTAATCTGTGAGGGAAATGTCTTTATTCTTTGATTATTGGGTTGCTGGAATACAATATAATAAATAATGCCTGACAATGACTGATATATTTGACTTCAGGACATCTCTGACTACATACATGCTGAAAATCAAACATTCTTACTGTATTAATTTATATATTTTCCAAATTAAAAGTCCCTAGAAGTGTATGATTCAACTTTTTCCCATGGTCTAGTGTTAAAAAAGTTAACAAAAATCGCAATAAATCGTTAATATCGAATCGCAATACTTAAAAATCGCAATACATATCGAATCGGTACCCAAGTATCGGGGTAGTATTGAATCGGGAGATAGGTGTATCGTCCCAGCCCTAACATTTACCAGAGACAATAAATGAGGTGACATGAACCGAAGGGGCCATCATCAAATATAAATGAGCGGTTAAGCTTAAGATAGTATGTGGATGAGCTAAAATATGAGACATGAGTGTCTTCCACACGAGCCACAGGCTTTAGGAGACGTGTAGCCCAAACAGGAATCGGGCAAATCCTCACGCCGCCCCTCGTACGTGGGTCTGCGTCAACCCCCCCCGTTCAGTGGTTCCATAAAGGATCCGTCACCATCCAGCCATTTCCCGATTTTTTTGGTCCTCTCGGCTCGTCTCGGAGCGTGACCACATACTCGTCTCTTCTTCGCCGTCCCGTTCCGTCATGTCACACGTTGAGCTTCTTCAGCTGTTCGTACGTGAGGAAGAACTGGACACAGAGTAAAGGACCACAGGCAAGAAAAGTGGATGTTTTTTGTTGAGCGCGGGAGGCTCACTGAGGAATTTTGGCTCTTTTTGTACTTCAGCTCAAAGCCTCCCTTGTTACCTCGGACTGCTCAGCTGGAACAAGTCAATAATCTCATTACATTTTTCAGGCCTGGTTGGAGCACGATGACGACCTGACAGAACTTCCCCCTGTAAAGACTTTCCTAGAGTTCTCTCCCCATCCTTCTCTCCTCCTCTCACCCCCCCCATTGAGGGCCCCCTAGGTCCTCTCCAACCAGGGGCAGTGGGCTACTGAGGCCGTAGTTTCACAAAGTTACATAAGAGAGTTAGCTAAGCTTTCCCCCACTGGCGCGTGGCTCGTAATGCCACGCGTCACTGACTGCATAACCGAATTTACAACTTTTTTTCCCCCGCTGGTTTCTCCAGCTCAAAAGATATTGCATCACAGAGGATATAATATGTAAACAGAGCGGTGCGCTAATGAGATGGTTAAAGGATACGATGATGTTCCACGGTCCCAGGCGGAGCCAGTTGGGAAAGAAACCCTTGTAGAGGGCCATGAAGCCCTCGGAGCGCCACGTCTGAAAAGAAAACAAACATGTTAAAACCACCATTTTATCTAATTATCCTCTGATGATCGTCCTAAAGTCTTCTTCGGGCGTTTTTTTTAACTAAATCAGTGACATTAAGGTCTGATCTAGATATTCAACATTAATACATTATATTAAATATTCATTCAGGAGTCTAAAAAAATCTAATAATTGTACTTAAAGTGGTACTCCACCAATGTATTACTGCGCGCCTGTAAAGAGACCAATTAAAAAAAGAATAGTAAAATTTGAAGCAGCAGCGAGTGAGATATCCTGACTTTTAGTCCTTAGTTGGGGTCAAACTTCAAAACAATGGATCCTACATTTCCCAGAATGCAATCAATAGTATCTATCTGTCTTTTGTAGTGCTGCTTTCTATTTACCTCGGAAATCGAAGGGGAGCTGGGAATGACTTCGAACCCAAATTGACCGTGTTACAGTACAAGTTGGAAAACTTAATGGAGTGTGCTCCAGCCAGGCTAGGCATTGTTAGCAATACCAGTTGATAACGACGCATTATGCCGGTATTTTGCTCATACAAACACCGTAGCAACATGTCCACAGATAGAAGTTGGACACCACTGTGTGTATGACTGATTTAATGAGACACAAATAAGACAGTAGTGCTGAAAAACAGTATATTACTACAGCTTTTGTACTGTTGATGCGCGGAGCAGCAATCTTGGATTTTGAGGTCGGGGTTGGTGACGTTCGTCCTTTCCGAGTTGGAAAGCCGACTTCAGGGGGCGTTCCAGTTGAAATTTCTGACTGGGAACTCGGAAATTCCGACTTCTGAGTTCAAATGGCACGCACCATTAGTCCCACCCTGCCTAGCACGCATCTTTTTCATGAGTTATTTTCTCTGACTTTAAAAGCTCCCTCCAGAGCCACCGAAGTAGGGATGCACCGATCCGACTTTTTCAGTCCCGATACCGATACCTGGGCTTTGGGTATCGGCCGATACCGAGTACCGATCCGACACCAGTGTCTAATTAATAAGCTGTGTGCCTCACTGTGTGTAAGTGACTGGGATCATTCTTTTATGTGTAAGAAACAAATACGTAAATATCATTTAATGAATTGTTATTTATTATTAAAAAAATAAATCATCCACTAGCAACTTGGTAAAAAATCTTAAAAATTAACAGGAATTACAATTCAAGAGTAAAACCTTTTTGATGCAGCAACAAATTGGTTAAAACTTAAACAGGGATTACAATTCCTGTATATAATGTATATAAACATAGAATTGAATTGATCGGCCCCACAGTTTGAGTTAGTATCAGCTCGATATCTGATCCGGTATCAGCGCATGCCTACACAGAAGACATTATATAACAGGCTGAACAGTACTGCCCATAACGAGTCAACGGAACTTCATCTGTGCTCCTTTAATTTAGTCATCTCCAAACACAATCAGAGCAGGACCAAGTGTAAGGTGACTGACCTGCAGGATACAGTCCAGTGTTCCCTGGTACAGACCCACTCCTCTCTGGTTCATCATGCGTGTCCGGACTACGTCCACTGGGTTGGAGGCCAAAGCCCCCGCCAGACCACACGCAAAGCTGGACCTGGGGGACGACAAGACGCAAGTTAATATGATAATCTTTCATTTTGTCCCATAATTAAATCTTTGGTGCTAAACAGTCACTGCTGTGGTGTATGTGTGCTGCTGCCACAAATGTAACGAACGTTATTTCCTGCAAGGCTGCGAATGATACACACTGAGTGTTTTGAAAAACTTGAATTAACAGTCTATAGGTTGAATGACTATTGTTCTGTATAAATTGAGATAAATGCAAAAATCGAATGACGATGGTCAACGCATACATATTGAACAGAGCTGTGTATCATCTCTTAGTTCCAACTTAAAGGGATAGTTTGGGTGTTCTGAAGTGGGGTTGTATGAGCTACTTATCCATAATCTACCTACAGTAGATGGCGGTCAGCACGTCCCCAGTTTGGAGAAACAGACAGGAATACCAGCACGGAAGCAAAGCAATGTACTGCTGTGGACGGGGGCGACAGCAAAACGTATTTTAACCGCCTAAAAGAAAGGCTCACCTAAAGAAACAAATACAAGTTTAAGTGTACGCTATATTTAGAATATTTTCAACTCTTTACCTTGCCGTGAGACAGCTACACAGTCTATGTTTCAGACGGGGAACTGAAGCCGTTATCAATGCTCTCGCTAAAGCCACCAGACTCCATTGGAAAATAAACAGTAAATTTACCTCGAAGAACACGAGGGTTGCTGGTCGACCGCTAGCTCGATCGGTTAGTTTGTTTGTGTTAATGTGTGACTTTGGTTAGTTTGGATTCACCAAAGTCACGCAATAACACAAACAACCTAACTGATCGAGGCAGCGGTAGACCAGCAACCCCCGTGTTCTGCGAGGTAAAATTACAGGTTTTTTTCAATGGAGTCTGGTGGCTTTGGCGAGAATATAGATGGATACAACGACTTCAGTTCCCCATCGGAAAGGGCTGTCTCACGACAAGGTAAAGAGGTGAGAATATTCCAAATATTGTGTACACTTAAACTGATATTGATTTTTTGAGGTGAGCCTTTCTTTTAGGTGGCTAAAATACGTTTTGCTGCTGGCCCCGTCCACAGAAGTACATTACTTTTCTTCCGTGCAGTAAATCCTGTCTGCTTCTCCAAACTGGGGGCGTCACGACCATCATCTACTTTAGGTAATACAATGACTATGGATAAGTACTTCATACAACCCCACTTCAAAGCACCCGAACTATCCCTTTTAGATACTGAAAGGTGTCTTGCCCTGACAATCAATTTCCCCCTGGTGAAAACATCACATGAGAGACGAGGAGGACTCTGCAAACTTACACAAAGTGTGTGTACACGTTGTCCCCCATGTGACCCGACAGGATAAGATGCTTCTTGGTGATGTCATAGACCGGTAGCTCGACCCCGACCACGATGGCCGCCCGCTGAGCCGTTAGAGAGACGCCCTGAGGCAGAAAAGAAAGGGAATGTTAGGTGCCTGTGCTGCCTGTAACCTTTGGAAACGGAGGTCATTTAGAGATGCAAATGAAGCATTTTTCAGGCTCTCTGTACCTTCCACAGTCCTCTTGTTCCCTCCTGCTGGTAGATGTTGATGAAGTTGCCCATCATACTGCCCTGGATCACATTTCCCTGAGCCTGCATGCGGATCTGTTAGAACAGACAGCGATAATTACCATAAACTTGAGACATTGAAAGTATACACTATCATTGTGGAATGCTGCGCGTTCACCAAGCCAAGTACGGGGGTGTATTAGTCTACCGACCATAGGAATGCTAAGGCCAAAAAAAGTTTGGCAAGCACGATGTCCTAAAGTATTTTCTTTATCTTCATTTCCAGGAATTCTCCAGCCCCTCGCTTGACTTGTTTTCGTTTATAATAGCTGCTGTTTTCAGATCAGTTTTGGCTCGTGTGTTTGACTTGGCGGCCGTAGCTAGAGCACACAGCGCTGAAAACGCAATGTTCATCAACCTGCAGCGACTTCAGTCTGTTAACAAACACGCAATGTGAACGGGAGGTAATTACGGCAATAAGAAGCCGGGCAAAACATTACGAGTACAGATAAACATGTGCACACACACACATGTCATATTCATGCACCCATATCGTTTACAGAACACTATGTTAAGCCTCAGAAGCTTCTATCTATAAATAATTTACAAGTGGGGTCTTGATAGCAGTCTAGATGCCCTTCACTCCACTTGGCATGCTACCAGAAGACCACACCTAGGGCCTGGGGCTCATCTAGAAAGGGCATATTAATCTCTCAGTTTTTCAAAACAATTACTGAAGTACTTAAGGCTGCACGGGTACTTACAGCTGTATGTATAAAAAAACAACACAAAATGAAAGAAGACTGCTCTGTTTTTCAGTTAATTTACTGCACGCCTTGGTGCAGTTCCAAGAAAATTGTCAAACTTGCTTTACTGCTTTCTGAGAAAACCTGACAAACACAAGCTTCATGCGTGCAAACAGCTACCTTCAGCACATCAGTGGGGTTGGCAATGGAGGACGAGATGACTCCGGAGAGAATGCCACACATCACATTAGTCAGCAGTGTCTCATCTGAAAAACAAGAAGAGTGGGAGGCATACTGTAACTGTGAACATGCAGCATTTGATACAGTGCATCAGCCCGTCTGTTGCAATTTGTCTTGACAGTGTTTTACAGAAGCACAGCTCTTAGTTTGAAAAAAATGCTGATACATATTTAAATAGGTCACACATACATCTGCGCTTCACATGTGACATTTCAGGAGGAATGTGCATGATGGGTGCAAGTAACCGCTTGCCAAAATGTGTGCGGAAGTGTGTGTTAGAGAGAGAGAGAGAGAGAGAGAGAGAAAGAGAAACTGGGACTTACCCTCTGGTCTGTCAACCAGAAGTCGCTTTAAGCTCTGGTATGTGCCAATTTTGATGGTCCCATAGGAGGCCTGGCGCAGCATAGCAGGAGCTATTCTGTAAAGAGTTAAGTTTATTTTCATTACCTGGTATCACAATATGTCAGTGGGCTTTAATAGACTCACAACTGTGGTTCCTGGCCTAGCAAAAACACTTAAAGACAAAGAGAAAATCCTCCAAAAGTCTCAGCACATAAGGGAAAACACTGAGACAGGCACAACCATTTTTAAATAGTCCTGTATCTCAGTTGTTTACCCTGCACTATATTCATTTTTAACAGTTCTTTTGCACATTGCATATTTTGTTTTATACTCTGTATTACTTACATGTGTCTTGTTATTACTTGTGTCGTTTTACTAATATGTGTACTACTCACCTGTGACGTTTTTTACTAACATGTGTACTACTTACCTGTGACGTTTTTACTAATTTGTTTGCACTATGGAACTGTGATGCTGGAAACTTAAATTTCCCTCGGGATCAATAAAGTTACTATCTATCTATCTATCTATCTATCTATCTATCTATCTATGACCCCCTCTTTGGGTAGATGAGGTACAATAAAGGAAGGGGGGGAAAGGGCTGCTACAAATATAGGAAGTGCACAAAAAGGAGGAAGTGCAAACAGTTAAAGGAAATGCGTACAGTAGGATTATAAACAAAGAATAGGTCCAGTACTGTAGTTAATACAAGGTTTGGAAGATAAAGCTGCACCATACTGACCCTGAGTACAGAGCCCGGAGCCCCTCCTCTCTCACTATCCTCACTATAGCATGGAGCATGCCTCGGTACCGGATCTCTCGGTACTTGATGTCGCCTACTTGGCCTTGAACTTGAAGTCTCGTCTTGGCCAGGTCGATCGGGAAGGTCCCTGCAACACAAACAAAAGGGATATCACCTTACAAGAGTGTAAATGACAACAGATGTTGGACTAATGAGCAGTAATCCACAACAGCTCGGCCTCCTCCTCCACACTCATCACTCACCGCATTCCGCCGTCACGGAAGCCAGCCCGCCGAAAACAAAGGGCTGCCAGTTGACGTTAGTAGACATCTTCTCCAATCGTGTACCGAACAGTTAAAAACCACCCGGCGAACCGGCGGCGAGCTGGTAGACTAAATATGAAGGTCTGCAGCTAATACTGCAGCTGCGTTTCAATCCCTACCGGCGTTTGAGAAGCCCTGCCCCGCGCGCTCTCCCTCCTCCCCTTGTGCAGCTGCCGGTCTCTAACGAAGCCCCGCCCACAGATCCTCCACGTCATCACTGTCCACGCCCACCGCCTGTTGCTAAGCAACCGCACCAGACTGTAGAAGGGGAGCCATGAGATCATAAAATATGCTTTCAATCTTCCCAACAAAAAGCAATTTATTTTGATTATATTGTTAAACTAATTCTACACACATAATTCAAAAGATATATGTATACGGAAATGGAAATGAACAGGAGTTCTCCTACATAAATAAAAAAGCTGTAACTATATATATATATATATATATATATATATATATATATATATATATATACAATTCTATTTCCTATATTATATATATGTTTTTATTTTTTATTTTTTATTTTATTTTTTATTTTTATTTTTTTTATTTTATTGGTTTAAAAGGACTGTGTGCACAGACATTAATTGTTTACATAGAAACAAAAAGATGGGTGCACCAGATTTAGCAGGGAAGCTAATTTCCATCTGTAGTCCTAAACACAGACACAATAGACACAATAGACACAATAGACACACTATTTTCTATCACTCTCATCTCATCATAGGTGCTGTATACATTTCTGTTTCAGTAATCCACTAACCTCGCTTAAAATCACAATTAATTTCATTTATTGAGATGTTTAATGATAGATGTTGCTGTATTTGCATCTTTACTAGAAAGACCACTGTTCTCTTAGGTAACACTTCATTTTACAGGTCTGCAAATTTCATGGTAAGTAGATGATAATTAGCAAGTAACCTATTTGAAATTTCTTTGGAATTACTGCCAAATTACCCTAATATTTACCTCAAAATTGATCAAAAATGACTTTATTATAAACATTATTTAATAATTATTTGCTGAAATGGCACATAATCGTTAAAATAGGGCCCTTAGGCTTGAGAAGCGGCTGTTCGCTGCTCATCATCGGAGGTGGAAAACCAAAACTAATAGAAGACACTTCTGATCAGGTACAAATCTCACCATTCAAGTCATTGCTCCGGCCGGTGGGCGGTGCTTGGTATTTCCTCAACTTATCTCAACATGGCGTCCATGTCACTCAATATCGTGACCGTTTTATAAAAATAACTTTTTTTTAAATCATATTTGCTCCAATTCTACCCACTGCTGCTTTAACAGTCACTACACTAAGTTGTTTAGTCTTAGTATTTCTTCAGTCCGCCCATACACCTCTTTACTCCATCATTTAATCAATATGTCATTGTGACTTAATGGCAATATCATGTGCCAATAGTCCATTATGTTAACATCGTACCAATATGCCAAGTGGCCGTCATGGCAATGTGTCATTTTGCCAATATGTCACCGCGTGCTCGTGCAAATTAATATCAATACATGCAACATGTTTATGTTTACATGGTGTTGTACCTTTTGTTTAATGTGTGTTTGTGCGGAGAGACTATACTGGGACATTGTGATGTCACTGCAGGGTGATTACACATGGACCACTACTTATTTTTTTTAGATTTTTCATCAAAATGTTCTTATGTTGTTAATTACATCCCAAGTTTCTTGCCTATGTCCATATCTATACAGTATATCCATCTTTCGAAATCAAATCTAATGAAATTGTGTTTCAATAACATGTTTTCTAAAAGAGTGCAAAATAAAGTGCTTCACATAAAATGTATAACACATAAAGCCAGAGAAAATATGAATACAACATGTAGCATTAAAGAGCAGTAAAATAATAATAACGAATGTACTTGGCAATACCATGTACAGAAACAAGAATAATACATGAAAGAAACATTCGGGTAATTCATCAACACCAGCCAATCACCATCTTGGAAGACAGTTAGCAGTATACACTTCAAATGTTCATATTAGGGCTGTCAATTGATTAAAATAGTTAATCGCGATTAATCGCAAATTAATCTCACATTTTTGTATCTGTTCAAAATGTACCTTAAAGGAAGATTTGTCAAGTATTGAATACTCTTATCAACATGGGAGTGAGCAAATATATATGCTTTATGCAAATGTATGTATATATTTATTATTAGAAATCAATTAAAAACACAAAACAATGACAAATATTCTCCAGAAACCCTCACAGGTACTGCATTTAGCATAAAAACTTGACTGTGCTGACTTGACTATGACTTGCCCCAAACTGCATGTGATTATCATAAAGTGGGCATGTCTGTAAAGAGGAGACTCGTGGGTACCCAGAGAACCCATTTTCATTCACATACCTTGAGGTCAGAGGTCAAGGGACCCCTTTGAAAATTTAGTAAGTTTGCGTGTAAGTGTTAGTCTAAGTTTGCGTTATTTAGTCTCCTTTAGTATGACATAGTTGGTACCAAACTAGCTTTAGGACTGAGCCCCCTACAACCTAAAAATTGCAAGTTCCGTTACTGCATTAAAGAAATTAGTGGCGTAAAATCAAATTTTCGCTAATTTGTTATTATCGCATTAACTTTGACAGCCCTAGTTGATATTTACAACATCAACACCTTCACTAAATATGCTCAACAACTGATCTAACAACAGAACATTACTTGTGTCCTGTTACTGTAAAGGCACCAAAACAACTGAACATTTCAGTGAACGACACAGAATGAAAACACCTCTGTAAAAATACACCCTCAAGCATCTAATACTTTGGCTGCTAGCTTACATTCTTGGATCAACAAACTAAACACCAATCACAAAACAAACACCAAAGAAACAGACCATTAAACCACACAGGAGAGACAAACCATAACTCAATAATGCCAAAATACAATACTAAAACATGTCATATAAAACTAAGAAAACTCACAAATAAAGCCTTGAAATTCTAAAATAAATGGATACAGTGAAGTGGTTTTTAATCTGTAGTTTTATCTCTCTGCCACTAGAGGTCAGAACAGCATCATTGTAATATTCCTCCAATAAGGCCTATGGCACAGATTATTGACAAACTAGCAGTCAGTCTTTTGTGATGGTGACCCCACCACTTATATATCAAATATAGGCCAATCAATCCCTACTCAATGAGTGAACACTATACAGCTAATTAGGAAACACTGATATGTTTGAAGGACAATATGCATGTAGAACAGACAGTGACCAAGAACGTATGGCTGTTTGATTTTGTATGGATGACGTGCTTGTCTGAATGTTAACTGCGCTCTGCTTATCAAAACAGATTTTCACAGGAAGAATATATTGCTTGTGTAAATACCTCAGCTTCATCTTATCTGTTTTCCATCACATTTGTCCTTCTGGACTCAGCATCTGAATTCTCCTGACTGCAAGACATTCATCTCTCGAGCATATTTATTATGATCATATGCTAGTTGTTTTGTTTGATTAATGGGTTGGCTATGGGTCAGTAACCGCAGTATTGCCATCAGTACATTATTAACGACCAAGGAGAGAGAGGAGTGTGTGTGTGTTTCCGTGTGTGTGGCACGTGCGCGGACGAATGCTACGCGCAGCATCGACAAACGGAAATAGATGAATGGAAATATTGCAGTTTTATCTGAAACCAATAAGCAAAGGGAAGTGCGGTGCGCCTAAAAGTGGCCACATTTAATGTGGTGATTTGTCAAAAAGGAGCCTGAGAACAGACCTGGGATAGAAGAGGAGGGGATATATCTGTGTTTGGAGGTGTACGAAATAAGGAAGGGGAATACAGTTGTGTTATTTAGGAGAAGGAAGTGAGAGCTATAGCCTTATTCGTCATTTGTTTGACCTGTGTGACACTCTGGAGATGCATAGGCCTAGAGACACACGCTCTTCAGAAATATTTGTTTGATAATTGTGGGGAAAAAAAGCTGTGGTTCTTCCTAAAGTGAGGCATGCATGAGAAAACTTGTATTACTGCTGCCAATATTAGCTCTTCATGTGTTCACACAGCCGGTTAGACTGTTATCAGATCAATAAATGGGTGTTATCAGTGGTTATATATGGAGGACGGAACCTGCCGAAAGAAAAAATAAAAGAATAAATAAATATGACTGATAAATAAATAAATTAATAAATATGTCATTAAATGCAGCATACATGTGACATACATAGATAGTTCTCTTTTAATTTGCTTCTTTATTCATTTATCTTTGTATTAATTCCCTTATATATTTACTCATCTGTTTAATTTTACCTATTTATTTATGTATTTATTTTTATACTTCTTTTAAAATGTATTTATTTATTTTTGCACTTATTGCAAAATTTTCCGTTTGCATTTCACCCGTTATTTATTTCCCCAAACTTATTTATTTCTGTATTTTTTTTTTTATACATTTCTTTACACATTTCATTTTATATTTCTTTATGCATTTCTGCCTCATTATGCTAATGAGGGGGCTGTCACTCAGATGTCACCCATAAATAAATAAAAAATAAATGCAAAAATAAATAAATAAATGAATAAATGCAAACATTTTAACATTAATAAAAATAAATACATACATAAATAAAAGGGAAAATTTAACAGAAAAGTAAATAAATAAGGGAATTAATACATTATACATTAATGTTTGCGTTCAAAAACAAAACGTTTTATTCAGTTTGACGTGTTAGAACACGTAGTTTTTAAGTTTTTTTTTTTCTATGAGGCTTATAACGACTGATAGAGCACATTTAATGAGCTGATAACAGTCGAATCGGGTGCAGCACACATGCGAAAAAACCCACATATACTCTGGTTTGCAGCACTGATTGTCTTCATCCTCTGGCACAGAGTGCATTGTGATGTTATTTTGTCAGCTAAAGAGGGAGCGCTTGTTTTGCGCTCGGCATGAGTGACTGCGGAAACATTGTACGAATGTCACTGAGCATCACTTCACTGGTGTTTTACACCAGCAAATCTCTCAGCAGAAAAAGCGTGTGTGTGTGTGTGTTTTTGTCTGTGCGCGAGTGTGTGTGTATTACTGTAAGACATGACAGTAAGTTAAGGTGACTGTTGGTCACGAGACAGTGTGACAGAGGATGTATGTGGATTACAAAGTGTGCAGTTACATAACTTTGTGCTACCCCTATAGTCAACACACACGAAATTAGATCTGTATGAACTACCCTAAAGGAATAGTTTGACATTTTGGGAATAAAAAAAAATATATATATATATTGCCGTGTCAATTAATCGCACGAAAAAAATGCTGCCGGTGTGTAACAGCCTTTAATGTGAAAATGAAACATTCAACCAAGTTAAGCTGGTTTACTAAATGGATTTCCACTCTAATGAACCATTATATAATGGGAGACCCACAGAATGTTTGTTTTCTTTTCAAAGTGGAAATGAAACGTTCAACCAAGTTAAGCTTGTTTACTAAAGGGATTTGCACTCTAATGAACAATTATATAACAAACATGACAAATGTCAGCATTTAAGAGAAAAAATAAGATCTGTCATCTTTCCTGCAGCTTTCGTGACAAGAGCGCTGCCATGTCGCAGTACTCTAGCCTGTGACTTCACCAGGTTGGTTGGCTCGGCTTAGTCACTGAGATACAACGGTAGAGACCGTGAAATACGGAGCAATACAATAGTGTCCCCCCTTTTGTTTTCTTCTGTCCTGTGCCTCCTCAGTCTCCGTCTTTCACGGTCTCTACCGTTGCATCTGTGTAATTCAGCCGAGCCAACCAACCGAGTGACGTCACAGGCTAGTACTGCAACATGGCAGCGCTCCTGTAACGAATAGATTAAACTGATCTTCTTTTTCATCCTAAATGCTGACATTTGTCATGTTTGTTATATAATTGTTCATTAGAGTGGAAATCCCTTTAGTAAACCAGCTTAACTTGGTTGAACGTTTCATTTCCACTTTGAAAAGAAAACAAACATTCTGTGGGTCTCCCATTCATTGTCTATGGAGCAGCTCCAGACTTTATACCCTAAACGACATCACAAGTTTGAGACTTACTTCTCTGGTTTCTGGCTTTGAGAGAGAGCAGCTCATGTTCGCAAATATTGATTAAACTTTCCTCGGCCATGGGCATAACATATTTGAATTCTTCATTTAGGTGGTGTTCCCCTTTAAAGCTCACGAGGCGGGAATACATTGACAGTGTGATGCTAATGGAAGTCAAGGGGGGCGTTAATTTAAGGCACAAGCTGCCTTTTCATGTTGAAGGGTTTAAACACCCACACATGTCCTAGATAGAGGAAACCACCGTCGCTCCTTTTCCTCTTTTTTCCCTCCAGGAGATACTCCATTTTAGGGAGAATGACTCAGAGATGGTCGGAAATCCTAATTGCACTCGGTAATTGTTGATACACTGTAAGGAGATTACACAACTAAACCAGTGTGCTTTCAGATGCTTCCCACCAATCACACTGGTTACAGTTTTATCCCACTTTTGCAGATGCATTTTAATTTAGTGTAGAAATGAGAATGCCTTTTTTAATACAGCTTTAAATTGGAACCATCATTATGTTTCCTCAATTAAAATAATTATTTGCAGAGGATAATCAGTGCAAGGTGAGAGCACACTGATGAGCCACACTGCCTCACACACACACAAACACACACGCACACACTGGTTGTTTTGGTCCCTCCCTTTGTGGTGGAGTATTTTTACCCCATCCTCAGGGCAGCACTGAACTTAATGGGAAGCGAAGGCTTGTCCACTATGGTTAGTGTGTGTGTGTTTGTGTGTGTCTTCATGTGTGTGTGTGTGTGTGTGTGTGTGTGTGTCCTAGTTGTTTACCATGCCCCCTCTCACTCTCCTCCTCACACCCTCCAGCTCTGACAGCGACGACTCATCGCTACGACGATGAACGCGACATGCTGCTTTCTGATTGGCCAGACGTGAGCTGTGACCTGCCTGTTCATCCAATCTGCATCCAGACTGGATGTGAGAGGTGCATCCTTTCACATCAGAGGTGCAGTTATAGGAAACCTTTTCGTCACAGTGACGCAAAAATAACAGTGTTTTTTTTCCCAGACCTGGTCACATTTATTCCTATAAATCCATGAATTTTGATTCTGACACCGTATAAGGAGTACTCATAAGACGTCATCACAGATACCCACGATTCAGTGATGCTCCTGTTAATCTTCCTCCTGCGAGAGTGCTTGTGTAGATTAACCCTTATTCACCACAACACCTGAGCATCTGCAGAAGTGTGCTGTGTGTTTGTGAGCGTGATTGAGCTTCCTGGTTGTCCACTAAGCATCCAGCCTCCTCAGGGTCACTGCCCCGTCAGCAGGATCCCCCACTATCAAGGCCTCCAAAGAGCTGAAGGTCGCTCACTGATAGAAAATTCTCTAAAAGTGGACAAATTGAAGAAATTGTTAAAAACTCGGGTGAAAGCTTAACTTTGCCAAGGCCCTTGGTGTTGACCTCAACCCTCAGCTAATAACTAGTGAGAACAGCTGACTTACTGCCCCTTGATCTGCCCTCGACGCTGCATCCAAGAGGAACGAGGAGGGGGTTAGTGACAGTGAGGTCAACAGTATGAGTCCGTGGACTGGATGTGAAATGTGGAAAGAGACTAGAAGCTCTGCTGAGATGCACACGGGGATTGGAAAGTTAGGAAATGTGAGTAACAGCATGCTGAGTTTACATTTTCTGGATAAAAAAAAAATGTAAAAAAGATGTATTATTCTAAGATGATCACTGGGTATTGTTGAGTGTTTTGAGATGCAGCCACACTAGTTACTGGATCCCAAAACTACCTGACCATGTATAAATGAAGGGACAAATCAACAACTTCTCCACATAGGTGGTTCTTGTCCAAAAAGCACTAGAAAAACCTCTAGGTGACATCAAATATTCATGTTTTCTACAGTTTACGTTTTAAAACATAACTTTAAAAAAAAAAAAAAAAACTTTTTAAATTCACATTTTTTACAGATTATTTTGTGTCCTATCATCTCCCTATAAAAGGGCAAAATGGCTTTGAAAACACCTAAAGATCATAAACAACTTCAAAGAAAGCATTTCATTTTCTAGGAGCCTCATGCACACAGAAGCCCAGAGGCACAAGAGACATTTCTAAATAGTCTATGGATCGACTCGGCTGTGCAATAAAACTACACTGAAACTCTCAATAAACCTCACAAGAACAACGCAGCCTATGAGTAATAAAAGATATTTATATTTATTTATTACAGTACATTCATTTTAACTTCTCAATAGTTTTTGATGGACAGAGATTAAACTATAAAACCATATACATTTAAATGTGGACATTTTTGCAGACGCAGTAAAATGCTATGATATATCTGTGGCTTTAATACAGTTAATACAGAGACACATTCTTAGTGTGTTCTCACTGAAAAGTCAAAGCCACTTGTAATGCAATGTCTGCAACGAGCAAAAATAACAGTTGGCTATATTTTCCTAAACCGGGATGATCCTCCCTGTAAATGGAAAACTGCCAAATTGATGAGCGTATTTTCAATCAAGTGTGCGATAATTGATTGTTAAAGAGGACCTATTACGCTTACTTTCAAGTGCGTACTTGTATTTTGGGTTTCTACTAGAACATGTTTACATGCTTTAATGTTCAAAAAAAACTTTATTTTTCTCATACCGGTATGTGCTGCAGGACCTCTTTTCACCCTCTGTCTGAAACGCTCTGTTTAAGCTCTTGCCCTGCTCTGATTGGTCAGCTGGCCCACTCTGTTGTGATTGGTCAACCAAACCAAACTCTTCGGACTCCGCACCAGCTCCGCTCTAATTAGCTTTGTTTGAGGGCGTCCCATACTTGCCGCTAAGCAGGTGTTATGAAAATGTGTTACTTGGCGACATCACCACGTTACGGAAGAAAAGGCAGGACTTCAAGCGAGGCGTTACAGTCAGTTCGGGAGCAGTGTTTCTGTGGGGGAGAGTAACTCCACACAAAAAACTAGAGCATAATACTAAAGCATAATAGGTCCTCTTTAATGAATGTGTGGAGGTGTGTATGAGTTGTCAGATATAGAACTTTGCCATATAAGGAAGACGATGACAAAGAGGAACATTGGGGACAGTTCAGAGTCATCTCGAGTGCAGAAGGCCCATAATTCCTAGCGACACCCTCGGGTACATTTATAATAATCTCCAACTCTCCTCTACTCCGTTTAGGTCTGTATTTAGCACCATTAGCCCGACGTATGTATCCCCTTCTTCCCACACTTCTTCACTCTGCTCCCTAATAGCCTGGATTAGCCAGCGCTTTAATAGACTCATCCATCTCCTCTGTTTATTCACTAGTTTCCCTCTCTCTCTCTCACACACACACACTTTCTCTCGTTCTGTTTCCTCCCTCCATCTCTCTCTGCTCATGGGCAATTACACAAACAAATGCAGTTTGTTTTCCTCTCCGTCCGACCGGAAGGCAAATGAATGGATTTAGCGGGCAATTGCGTTTTTTAGTTTAAGGTCAGTTGTATTATTATATTATCGCTGAGAAAAGGTGAAGTCCCAGTGTCACTCCTTCAATTTGCACAGTACATTAGCCATGTAGATTTATGTAAATTCCTGCCACAGAGTTTCGCTTCTGATTGGACAGAGCTCCACGCCCCCGCAAAGCACTCTCAGGAGCTTAAATCCAAAGATTTGCACAGCTTGACGGGAAGCGAAAGGGGAGGCAGAGGGGAACGGCTTTTTGTCAGCTGACGTCGCCGGGTTGGTGGTCGTCAGACGTACGTAAGACACCCACGTTATGATTCAGACAAAAACATGTACGGAGCTTTGAGTCCCTGTCATGGCTTCTGTTCTGAAGGGCAAACCAAGGACAAGCTTCCTGATTTTTTTTTTCTTCAGAATAAGTGTCTAAAATGATGTTTAGATAAGTCCAAATCCTTTAAAACGGTCACTCAAAATTAATCTATGGGCAATGTTTTTTTGGTTTACACTTAAACACAACACACGTTTCTGTACATTTTTCTACATTTGCCCCCTCTCAGGCCTTTCAACATAAGACACTGCCTTCTCAACTCAGGTCACTGTAGATAAGTCTTCAATTAACCGTCCAGCTGTAGGATGCAGCAATGTGTGTGTGGCTACATGCTGTTTATTGATTAGCTGCCATTTCCCTAAACCCGATTGTAAAGTATAGAAGCACCCTGAAGCAGCCGGGATCACACACACACACACACACACTGATACACTCATGGGTGTTAAACTAAACAACGTGTGTTACTGTAAGCGATGACAGGGAGGCTTCAACTTTCAACCGTCACCCACCCATCCACCGGCTCCCTCGTCCTCCCCCGCGTGCCGACCACATCTCTTCCGTCATGTTTTTCCTTTTGCTTGATTCCCTGAGGGGACGAAAATTCCTCTTATCAGTCACAACCAGATGCAGCACCGTGTGTGTGTGTGTGTGTGTGTGTGTGTGTGTGTGTGTGGATAATCCCCTGCCTTTGATTTCATTGGCTCGGCGCTAACCCGTTTTTTTTTTTTTTTTGGAGTATAGCTGATGACTTGGGGTTTATTTTAGAAAGAGCTGTATTTCATTTAGCATTCTAAAGGTTGTGTCTTTTAAATGGCACAGCAGTCATTACAACGGGAAACATCTTAAGAGTGGCATTTCAGTAAATTCATTATAAACTGTTAACTCTTGGTTAACCGGTTTGTATTTGCATCTGCTGACTGTATAAGAGCATCAATGTGTGTGTGTGTGTGTGTGTGTATGTGTGTGTGTGTGTGTGTGTGTGTGTGTGTGTGTTGTATTAGTATACAGTGACTCACTGAGCTTGTCTAAGAGTGTTAGTGTCAGTTCAGCTCATTTTGTTTTTACCAGCCGGCTCCTCCACAGAATCTGCTTTCCTCATCCATATTTTTGTGGTGATGCCCTCCGTGGTATGAGCGTGTGTGTGTGTGTGTGTGTATGTGTTTGTGTGCGTGTGTGTTTACATTCAGTGAAACCACAACAGTCCACCTGCACGTGAAAAATGAACACTTCATTATGGGATGATTTCTCATCATCACCAATCCCCACTGTCGTCAACATCCATTGGCTGCAGATGCTGAGCAGCTTTTTCATCAGTTCCTCCATTCAGCGTCTCGGCCATGATCACATGATGCCCGCGTGTGTGTTTGTGTGTGTGTGTGTGTGTGTGTGTGTGTGTGTGTGTGTGTGTGTGTGTCGTGGTGTGTTTCTGTGTGCAGCTCTATTGCCAAAATTGAGAAAAAGAAAAAAAAACTCTCCCCGCTGTAGTTGCCATAGTAACCAGCGATTCGCCGCATCTGGCAAATTATAGGGTTGTATTGAAGGGCGAGAGGGTGTGCGTGTACGTGAGAGTATAAAGTGTGTGTATGTGATTGTAGGAGAGTGGGAACTTCTCCTGCATACAAAAGCTGATGTTCAGGTGAAAAGCAGAAATGGATGATCGATTACGATTTTCGCAGCCAATCAATGTCAGATAAGACAGCCCTCACACACACACACACACACACACACACTATAGGCAAAGAGACACACACAGCCTGGATCATTAATAGCAGTTATTAGACTCTAAAACTCAGAGCGTGTTGAGATTCTGTCCTCCCAGAGGGCAGCTCTCTGAACTGATGGTTTTTGACTTTGTTGAGGACGAGTGAATGGAGACAGAAGAGAGAGAGAGAGAGAGAGAGAGAGAGAGAGAGAGAGAGAGAGGTTGCCTCCAGTGACCTTGCAATAACGTCTCCATCACTGATGAAGGGTGTACAGGTATGAAGAGAGAGAGAGCAGAGGGGTTCAGATGACTCCTAATGTGTGGAGATGTTGGGGGGTCATAGTGATTCTCCTCCTCGCTCTTTTTGTTCCCGATTGATCCAGTCATTTAAGCAGCAATGGGCGATGGACTCAATCATAATTATAATACCACATCATACATCTACCAACACACAAACACACTGTAAGATGAATATTGTATTTGTATTTGGCATTCAATGATATTGCCATTAAGTACCAGAGTTAACAGTAATTTATTAATCACAATATTTCACAGTGTAAAAATCATTCGTGGCTCTATAAACACATAAAAGTAGAAGTCTTGAATCCGAAATGTCACTTACAGAGGACCTATTATGCTCCTTTCCAGGTGCATACTTTTATTTTGGGGTTTCAGCTAGAACATGTTTACATGCTTTAATGTTCAAAAATAATTTACTTTTCTCATACCGGCTGTGCTGCAGCAACTCTTTTCACCTGCATGGTTGCTGGCCCACTCTGTTGTGATTGGTCAACCAAACCAAACTCTTCGACTGTTATTAGGCCATTAAATAGGCGTTATCAGTCGCTATCAGTCGCTATAAGCACCATAGATGTGGGTCATTAGGGGCCTACTACGTTGTAAACATGAAAGCAACATGTTCTAACATGTTGTAAAATTGAATGAAACGTCACATTTTGAACACAAACAAAAAGGCTTCTTTAGTTTTAGGCAACAAAACTACAACTTCTTTAGGTTTAGGCAATAAAACTACATTTTCTTTAGGTTTAGGCTATAAAACTACAACTTCTTTAGGTTTAGGCAATAAAACTACAACTTCTTTAGGTTTAGGCAATACAACTTTAACTTCTTTAGGTTTAGGCAACAGCCCTTTCTGACGGGGAACTGAAGCTGAAGCAGCAATTTTACCTCGCAGAACACGGGAGTGTACATACAAATTCCGAAATAACCCTCTCAGGTATTTCCAAACTTAGCACAGCTAACGATGATTCAGCTAGAGCTAGCGTTCACATGATTCATAACCTTATTGATTAACTTTGGGAACCTACGTCACTGCTTTATGCTAATGGCTGAGCGGGCGTTTCCATTTGAAAAAAAAAATGGAAAAGAACGCACTCAACCGCAGATGGACCCGCCCTTTAAACTCTTTAACACAATTGATGGCGACGTTCGTGGTGTACCTGCAAACCTAAGACAGTACATGGCACGAGCAACGCAACAAGCGTTTTTACAGGGGATAAACAAGAGATCAGCCCTGCCAGTGGCTTCAAGCATTGCTCTATAAATCACAAGGGTAAATGGTCTGTGTTTAAGGTTTCACTACTCCCCATTAGAGAGCCGTATATGGCTGTCAGCATTGTGTTTATTGGGAACATTAATCTATTTATAAAAACACATTGTGTTACAGTGCGAGTCTGTTTGCTCTCGTCTTCACCCCCGGGATGAGGGGAATCTTGTTTTTACTTTTGAACAGAACCAGAATTTGACATCTTTATTTTTACTGTATTTCAATTAAATTAGCGAAAAAAGAGAAATTGGGAGCAGTCTTGGGAGAGAGGAGGAGGAGGTGGAAGCAAAGGGAAAACGGGGGAGAGAAATGAGAAGTAAAGCGAGATGTGAGATGGACAGCAGATAGAGGAAAGACGGAGGAAAACAGAGGAAGAAGAAGGTGAATGATGGATGGATGTGTGTTTGTGTGTTTGTGTGTCCGTGTGAGCGAGGGGAGAGGTGTACAGAGAGAGAGAGAGGTTTGTGTGAGGGCACCATTAAAGCCTTGTACTATAAATCTCTCACAGTGCGTGTGTGTGTGGAGATAACAGAGGGATGTCTCTCTCCATTCTGGCTCTGTCAGAATGATGTATGCATCCCTTTCTTCCTCCCTGTGAAATATTACAGGGGGGCCCTGTGTGTGTGATCTCAGCCAGCATGTGGCCAACATGTTTGGTAATTCTTCACCTCTTATCAGCGCTCACATGAGGTATTATAGATGGGAGACTTGTGGCCGCCTGGGAAAAGAGGCGAAATGACCCAGAAACACACTCGCACACATACAGATGGCCAGAAAACAAACAAAAAAGAAAGAAAGTCGGGGACGAGATAGGAACAGGTAACAGCTGACCGTGACAGCTTTCTTGATCGAAGGGCTCCGAGCTTGACGGGTGTGATTGATCACATAATGGCGAGCACATTTCAGCGCTCTGCTCTTCATTTAGCTGACAGCATTTTCTTTATGGCACCTTGTGTTATGGTATCATAATCATGCCAGTGCCGCTGGAGCGCCCGCAGAATACATCTTTATAACCTCCCCCCCCACCACCACCACATGCCGCACCAGGAGGTCGCCTTCACGCTGTTTCAAATGGCTGCCTCGGCTGTCACTCAAATTACCTCATCGCTCAACTGCGTCATGGACAGAGAGAGAAAGAGTGACGGACATGGAGGAGGAGGGAGAGAAAGACTGATGGAGAATGTGTTCCTCCTCAGGTGCCACCTTGCCATCTCACCTGTCAGCCTACCGGGACTGGTGAGAGATGGTTTCAAATTCTCTCTTTAAAGCTGCACTAATCAATAATTTTATATAAACAATGGATGAAATAATTAAGTGTGATGTGCGCATTACCTGTCCAGGACCAGATTGCCCACCAACAAAGTCAGCGACCAGCTGGTGAATAAAAGTGGAGCATTTAGCAGCTTACTGCCAGATTATTCCCTCAGGAGGTGGTGGAGACCAAAACCGAGTGAATGTGACTGGGAATCCTCACTGGAAGCGAGACGTAAGGGAGACGTGGGCGGCGCGTAAGTGTTCGGTCATCCAATCCACACTGACTCCGTCTTCCGTAAACGCCTCTGCCCGTCTGTACAGCCGATTAGACAGTTGTCAGGCTATTAAATAGGCGTTATCAGTCGCTATAAGCCCCATAGATGTTGGTCAATATCGGCCTACTGCACCCACTAGTAGGCTTTATCATCTATTCACATGGTAGATCACCGAAAGAAGGTATAAAAGAACAGCGACTTCTGGCAACCGTAGTAATTATGAGCGGAAGTCAGGCGCTGTAGTATAGACAGTGTGAAACTCCATAAGTGCTGGAGGTCAGGTACAATGGGTGGGACATGGGGTGTCAAAAAGCTGGACTTTCACCCAGGAGACTGGACTTCGCATCCCGTGTGAAACCAGCGATGTGTAGTTGTCTTTGTGTTCATAGTTATTTTAACCCAAAACACAATTTTTTTCCCTAAACTTAAATAAGAGGGTTTTTTTGCCTAAACCTAAAGAAGTTGTAGTTTTGTTGCCTAAACCTAAAGAAGCCTTTTTGCTTGTGCTCAAAATATGACGTTTCATTCCATTTTACAACATGTTAGAATGTGTTGCTTTTAAGTTTCACTTTCACAATGTAGTAGACGTAGTAGGCCCCTAATGACCCACATCTATGGTGCTTATAGTGACTGATAACACATATTTAATGACCTGATAACAGTCTAATCGGGTGGTCTGTCAGTGGACAGTAGCTCGCTAACCAGCCTTCACCATCAGTCGGTGTGGAGTGATACGTTTAATAAAATGGAAGCGTATCTGTTCCATGAGACGCGCGAGTGATGGATAGTCAATAACGCTTCTAAAAACGATTTCAGTGGGGATTGGCTTTTAGACTTACATTCATCAGGTGGCCAAAACAGATTCAAAATGAATGCTAATGTTTCTCATATCTGCTAAATATGTAAATAGGCAACAGTTTGCTAACACAATCTTTCACAAACTTTATAAATTGATAATATGTCAATGTTTTTAGCTTGTTCCACTGCAATTCATGCAGAAGTTGATTCAGAAAAGAAAGGGTTTCAGGGCCTTTAAGGGTGTGTGAGAGAGGAAGACACATAAAAATACAGTGGAGGAGAACACGTTCTCACATTTTTCTCTCAGAAATCTCCTTAAAGGTATAAACCAGCCTTGTGGATGTTAGATATGGTTTATGAAGCATACATCCTCTTGCACCATCTCTACCCTTTCACTGCACCTTTATATCCTTAAACCAAATTTTGCCATTTTTAAAGGGCTCTCTCGCACTTTCAGAAGGTGTGAATACGTGCGTGCCTTTTTTTTTATGGTTAATAGCTTTTTACTATGATCATTTTTAACGCTGCTATACTGTTTAACTTCCCAGCACAGAGCATCTTAGCCTGCACATCTTTGCTCAATTATCGTTACAGATTCATTCATCAGCTTCATCATCTGATAACAAGACATTTTTTTAAATTCTCGTAATCAGGTCCCGTCATAAAGTGAGCCAGTCTATAGGCTCTTTCATGGAAACATCTTCCTCTACGGATGGACGGCCAGCAGAAACGACAGAGGCAGAAAATGAAGCGTGAAAAAGGCCGGATGCTGTGAAAAGTGGGAGGCAGATGGATGGAGCGGAAGGAAGGGGTGGAACGCAAAGCCCCCTGAAATGGGCGATGAGTGAGGGAGAGACAGAGATGGAGTGAGGGAAGAAAATGAAGAAATACAGAGCTGATGAGTGAGGAAATGATGAATGGGCTGAAGGAGAGACAGATGGGCCGGCTCCATCAGTGAACTGTGCGGCAGAGAAATTGAAAGAGTAAGTGAAAGAGTGCTTACGAAGTCAAAGATGATGATGATTGTGATGATGACATATACACACACACATAATAAAGTGCCCAGAGGCTGGAGTCATCCTCTTAAATAGATTTCACATTAAAAGTAAAGCATGGGTAATAGTATAAATATTAGCAGTAAAACCCCTCGGCTCGTGTTACGAGGACACAAACAAGTGAGTGATTTAATAGAGCAAATACAATAAACTGGTGTCACTTCAGCATGTGTTTCTACTGTATGTGTGTGTGCACCAACTCAATGTAAAGGACAGAGAGGTGAAGACTATTTCCTGGACTTCTTATGGAGGAAATTAACTGATAAACGTGAATCGAGAATTCAAGATTTCTCTCTATTTGAGGGCAAACACTCAATGTAGTACAAAAGTTGATAGGCATAGGGTAAATGGATTGAACCTCTCGTTGTGGCTCCACTTTGGCTATTATTAATTTCATTTCTGACGTTGTGATAGCCATTATGCATATGGAATAAATGCACTTCTTCTTGTTGTTGCATTTTGGATGTTTGTGTTGTTATTAACTGTGGCTGCGTGGGCGCTGTCTGGTGCTGAAGCGTTTTTGTCGTTGCCTTGTGATCACTTTTATTAGGCTTATAGCTATTTTGTTGAATATTCTTTTGCCAAATTCAATTAAAACTACATTTATATCGAATGTGCTATGTGCCATATCTGCTTTTATTGAATAGAACAAAAACTTCCTTATGAAGTAACTCTGAGGACATGAAAATCGAGTATTTTCTTAGCACCCTCACGTATTGGTCAAGCTCCCCCTGGCGCCGACCATGGAGATAGGCTAGCTGTTTCCCCCTGCTTCCAGTCTTTATGCTAAGCTAAGCTAACCGTTTCTTGGGTTACTATTTACTGTAAAAAGAGAGGTTTGTAGTGAATTTCCCAAAATGTTGAACTATTTGTTTTTGTGTTGAACTGCTAATTTTTACAGGAAGTTGGGTTAATATAGATGTCCGTGAGTCACATAAGAGGTAGTTGGCAATGTTTTATTATTTACCTGAAGAGAATTTTATTCTTGGAGCTATTTGTTGTGTTGTTTCTTTGTTGTTGTTGTTTTCCTTTCAGTTTGTCTGGTTTTGTACATTGTGAGATGGTGTCCTGTGTTAAATGGTATTTGAATTGTCTGTTAATGTAATTTGTGCGTGTGTGTGTGTGTGTGTGTGTGTGTGTGTGTGTGTGTGTGTGTGTGTGTGTGTGTGTATACCCCAGGAGGTAACCAGCCTCTGTTTTGATGAAGCTAATGAGCATCCTAATAAATGAAATGAAATGGAAAATTAAGGAATGCCACTGAGAAAGACACATTACAGGCCTCATCTGTAAATGACATTGTATTCACACAGTATTTGTATTTCAAACACTGATTTCAAACAGTGGCCTTCAGTAGCAGCTTGTAATCTAGATCTTCTTTATTTTGATTTGTGACGCGCAGTTCACACACTTTAATTAGCCTCACTTGGCCCCCCGTACTGGAAAAGCAGAAGTTTGTCGAACAAATAAATCAATACTTGTAACACCTCACTTGTCCCGTTATGTAGCCGAGTCTGTGACGTCAGCACCTGGCATTTGGTAACCCCCCTCCTCTCTGTCAGTTATACAAGACACACACACACACACACACACACACACACACACACAGCCATAATGGAGCAATTATCCTCTCCAGCTCCGATCTGCTCCTCTGATTGTAATTTGCATTTATTATTAGCCTTCAGCCTGCCAGAGGCTGTGAGGCGTGAGGACGGATCGTCATACACCACATCACACTGATAGACCTGCACAGATGCTTCGTAAACACGCGTGCCCGAGGACACAGCGACACGAGCGTCACCGTGCCACATGCAAAGTTATACACGCGCCACAGATGAAGTCATTTATATGACAGCACGACGCTGCTTCGTTTTGTTAATGCTGATCCCTGTTAATGATATGGGAACAGTATGTTCAGTGGCGTTTCTGTCACAGAAACACATAATTCACATTGTGATGTCCTGAAGGACCGCGATGAGTCTTCATGTCCCCTTTTTCCTGCTCTGTGTTCTGCAGTCGAGACGGCCTCGGGGCTCATCATATGGAAATTTGTGAGGAGCAGAGTCTCTCAAGGCACATACAGTACATACAACCCGCCAGCACACTAATAGATGTGCACACCGCTGCTCACACGTACACACACACACTCATACATGCACACAAAGAGAATGTGTAGAGGATCACTGGAGTGTGAAATGATTCTGTTATCATGTCGTCTGTGTGGAATATATTTTCCCATCAACCGTCTATGGCAGGTGTGCCTGATGGGCTGCTGGTGCTGTGGGTGTGTGTGTGTGCATTTTGTGGCTCTCTCCGTCTGTCTGTCGTTGGGCATGAGGAGTTGTGTGTCTGTGTGTGTGGGAGGGGGGGGGGTCTCCATAAAAACGTGACAGAAAAGGTGACAGTGTAAGAGCAGCTTTTGCAGCTCACGTTCCACCTTGGTGTTTGACATTTGACACCAAGAGATTCATTTGCTAAATTGCTGTAAAATAAGATCTTACATGACTGGTTGGATCTGGAAACATGGTTCAGATGAACTCAGAAGGTCATTGTAAATGTAAAAACGTACATACAGTCCCTTTAAGAATTTCATGACATTCTATAAGAAACTGACTCTAGTTGTGACTATATATGTTCTTGTCCTTTTCTTTGCTGGGTTTCTTCCGCTCATGCAGTGAAAAGGAAAACACTATATAAGACTGATTCACTTTTTTACACTCATGAAAACACATAGAGTCTACACAGAAGCATGGACGTGTACACACTCACTAAATACACACATGCACACGGTTCAGTGGCATGTCGCTGTGCATGAGAGGATCCCAAGGGAGAGCTCAGTCCGAGCAACTTCACTGCACTGCCTAATTGATGTGTGTGTGTGTGTATGTTTGTGCGTGTAACAGGGAGTAGGAATTGAAGGGAAGGCATGCACATTTAACAGTCCAAACTAAGCTCACCTTTCTCCAAACAGCGTTTCAAACTCTGGCAGAAAATGAACAAGCCTGTCAGTCATGTGCTAATTTAGTCTCTGTGAGAAGTCTGAGCCTTCAGCCTGTCAGTCTGATAGTTTATATCTTCCTGAGATTATAAGACAACCGTGAAACAATAAGTGCTGAGGAGACCTGAACCTATTAACCACACACACAATACCCCCATCCCCACATTCTAATACACACACATTGACACACATCAGATTCAAGACTGAGGGCAGCTCTTTCGATGTATGCGCAGCTAATGTAGCAGTTACAGCTACTTATTGGATGAAATATGGCTGACATGGAGGGTGGACGGAAACAGCTAGGCTCTGTGAAAGAGGGACCCGGGACAGAAGCTTTTAAAATCTCTTATTTCTCAGCTTAAATAGTGTAAACGTGACTTTTTGTGCATTCAAATGCATTTTTGTTTATGTATTTATTTCACAAATTTCACCAACTTCCACTTGCCTTCTGCAGACACTCACTCCTTGGTCAGCTCCAATGATGATGCTTGTATTGTGTGTGAAAAGTAGTTTATTCCACGAAAATAAAAATAAACAGAAATATATATCCATATGCAATAATGGACTATCAAAAATGGACCAATTCCACTGGAAATAACTGAAATACAGCCTACAGTCTGTGGTCAGAAAAATTGTTGCTCCTCACCCTGCTCCACTGAAGCCTAACCCACTTAAAGGGAGACACCCAAATTGTCCGATAGCAGGACAGACTAGAGGACAATATCTTAATAAGACAAAACACACATAAAAGAGTCAAAATGGATCACAAAGCCCATTCTACAACAACATTCTTAAATGGCATAACACAATGTAGTTTTGCTATGAGAATCAAATACAAAAAAACTGTAAATAATACAACATGGCTCTTACAAGTAGCATGTAGTCATGTTTCATCAAATAATAAGACATTAGCCTATGTGACAAAACTTTTTATAACACCTGTATATAATGAGCTAATTAGGAAGTTTAACAACCCATGCAATGAGCAGAAACACATAATTACCTATTTAAAAGAACTACACATAGTACTGCATCACTGCTTCTCCATACTCCAAAAGTCATGGCTCAAAATGGATCTGTCTCTGGCCTGCATATTTTTTTAGAAAATCTAAAATTTCCGGCAGCACTTGAAGGCAGCATTGACTCTGAGTAGCTCTGTTACTACGGTAACAACTGTTTGCTTCACTGTTGCCTCGCAACCATTGTCCGTCTTACTGACAGTAACTTAGCTAGTTAGCTAGGTTAACTATAACACGAGAAAAACATTATTCGACTTTACAGGAAAGTTTCAGAATTTAAAAATTTAGTATCTTAAGTTGCAGCCGTTTATCTTCCTCCATGAGCAGGTGAGCAGCTTACTAACATTAACTACGATAACGTTAGTTCACAAAGTGGTTAGCTAAAATTCATTATGCTACCTGTAGCAACCTGCTAATGTAAGCTAATTGCTAGGTAGCAACTACCCTAGTAGCGTTAAATGAACATGATTAATGAGGTAGTCATTTATTTCAGTACCACGAATGTTGCTTCAGCAGCTCTCATTGACTAAATAAAATGCTTAAATACAAAATAGTGGACACAAACAGTACACACATAAACCTTAAATCCATATGGAAACGTTAGGAGTTTATAATCCATGCTAATTAATTCACAAACATGATTTCACTGCTGTAATTTGATGTCCAGGTTAGAGTGTTTGGGGAAATCCTCCAGGGGTCCACAGAAACAGGTAAACACTAAATAGTCAAATGTGTTCTGCTTTATTACTCTATTTCTTGATATTCAGGGTTGTTTGAGTAGGAAACACATTGTCCATGATTGTGCATTGCTGCTGTACGTGTTCCAATTCACTGTATGACTAGTAAAATAATTTTGATCTCTCTAGTTGGCAGAAGAAGTTACCTCTGCCCTTGCTGAGACACACAAACTCAATGGTAAGAAGTTATTCAGACTTCACATCAGTTTACAACATCCTAACTTGTTTCCTTTTTTAAGACTGACACAAGACATATACGATTTCACTTGAGTTCCACCTTGTGTTTATGCTGCTCACAAGCCTTTCATGGCAAGTTTATATTCTTATTATGTTCTAGACAACGTGGGCGAAAAGACAGTCACTGATAAACCTCGGTAAGAAAAGTCCCATCGTAGCAAATACACATTTCTGTCATAACACACCATGTTCATCCAGTATTTTTATTTTTCTTATTTACTTTTTGCATCCAGCAGGAGTCTTCCTGCCCGAGCACTGCCTTGTTCTGTACAGGTTGGTGATCTGAGATAGTCCACACCAAGACTGGATTGACAGAAACATGTTTTGCTCCACTACTGTAATTATTATTATTTTTTTTCGCTTAAGGTTTCTTGCCAGGAGAATCAGAAGTCTGAGATTCCGAGTGGGGAAGTGCTGGATACAGACGGTATGTGAATTCTGGGAAATGTAGTGAGTCACAAACAAGGTCTGTGACAGAATTAGAAGAGACAGGCTGCATACACCAAAAGCTAACTGTGCTATCCGTGTCATTTATCCTCATCATGTCTCCACACTGTGTCCAATTTTGTTCACAACATCATGTCAACTAAGAGTTTCATTTTGTTCTGTTCACGCATGATTAACATTAGATACTACTATCTGTTGTATCAAAACAAAAGTAAAAAACATGCAAGGGTTTCCTGGCAGAATTAAATGTCTTGTATGTCTGTGTTTCTCCTGTAGAGTGCTCACCAAAGGAATCCATCAACATAACATCGAGGTCTGTATAGTTATACTACATAGTTGGTGATCACACAACTGAATCATTGCCAACACACAGTTTTAAATCTTAAATGCTATTTCAGGGTTGAAGAACACTCACAGTCGACAGCAGTGCCTGACGAAGAGCTGAAAATGAAAGACTTGAGGAAAGCGCCGCCGTCAGACTCGGCACTAACAGGTAGGTTATTGTAGAACAAAACGCAAAGTAAGAAATGTAGCAAGAAAGAAACTTGATGATGGTGTCAATGGTTTTGTCAGGAGGAACAACACGTTCTCTTCCACCAGCTGAGCCTCTCCCCACACATGATTCAAATGGGGAGGAAGAACAGACCGAGGAAGAGGATGTGGACGATGAAGACGTTAACGCACCAGTGGAGCTGATAATGGAGGTAAAGTGACTGATCACCATCAATGATTCCACACTTCATGCTCTGCTGAGAGGGTGACGTAGACTGTACTGTAGTAACGTTTTGTTTTATTTCAGATGCCAAAAAACATTTTAACCTTTTCCTCTCCACTCCTCTTTTTCATAGACCATTTTTTTTTGTCTTTTTTAGGGGGGTACAGGGGGTCTTTAGGGGGAGATAGCAGGTCAGCAGTCTATGCCACATAGAAGTGGTGGACATCATCTGAAAGCTGGGAAACTGGAGATTAACTTGAAATGCAGCTCAGCACTGTGTGTCAAGTTGCTCTAGTCATAAATCAGAAATAAACAAATAAGTCATTAATTAATTGATTAATTAAAATACATTTTGAAAGCGTATAGGGGCTTAGAACATTATGATAGAAGTATATGATGGTCATCCCCATGCTCTTATGTCTCATAAGTTGTTGCAGCAATTTGGGGTTGATACTATTTGTTACACAGTTTTGGTGCTAAATTTGACCATTTTTTTTCTCGAGAATTGATAAAAATGATCAATAATCACTCCAGAATACCACATTAAGACAACAAGACCTCGAGGAACACCATAGAAAAAGACATGCTTTGATTTGTTTTAAAAAACTTTTGACATTTTTTGAGATTTCTGCAAGAATTATATTTTTTCGGCAATTGAATGGCGAGCGCCTCTGTTGTAGAAACTGCTCAGAAACCCCCTTATTGTCAATCTAGCTAGGAAAACTATCCATCCTCTGAATGTTCTAGGTCATTTGTTTGTGGCTGTAAAGTTTCATGAGGCTGTGATTATCCTAGAGGTCACCACAGGTCATTAACACAGTGAGGTCAAATTTAAAAAAATGGTCTCACTACAATGAAATGGCTACTATGGGGACTAACATCATCACACATGAATACAATCGGGCTCATTGGATTCACAAGAGTCTCAGCTTTACTGTGATACACAATTGATGTAATTCTAAGACTGTTTAGGGACCCCAGTATGCAGAAATATTCAAATACACCATTTTAGAATAGGCGGAAATAACATATTTATACTGCATGCAAAAAACAGTATGGTTTTTGCCCTAAACTGCATGTGATTATCTTAAAGTGGGCTTTTCTGTAAACGGGAGACTCGTGGGTACCCATAGAACCCATTTTCATTCACATATCTTGAGGTCAGAGGTCAAGGGACCCCTCTGAAAATAGCCATGCCAGTGTTTTTCCTCGCCAAAATTTAGCGTATGGGAGCGTTATTCCCGACATGCTAGAGTGACATGGTTGGTACCAATGGATTCCTTAGGTTTTATACTTTCATGTGATACCTTCACTCTAGCTCTCATACTGAGCCTTCTACAGCCTCTGAAAGGCAGTAAAGTCGGCCGAGTGTGCCTCCGCCCTCAAGGAGTGGAAGAGGTTAATCCTTGGTTTTAGTCAAAGATATATTTTACTCAGCTTGGATATACTCAGTTGAGAGAAATTTATACTCAACTGAAAATTTTTTGTTTCAGTTCCTCAGAGCTGTGATGGACAGAGACTTCCAGCAGGCCAGCAAACTGTGTCAGATGAGTACGTATCCTGCATCCATCAACTGTGTGTCTGTCAGTCAATAAATCAGCCACCGGTGAAGTCAGCTAATGCTGCCTCTTCTCTCCTCGTTCCAGTTCTCATCTACGAACCAGACAATCCTGAGGCCTCTGAGTTTCTCCCGCTGATCCAGAAGAAGCTGTTGGAGGGTGAGAGTCCCTCTGTTCATACGAACACAAACACTTTTACGCTGCATATTCCGAAAACACACCGTGAGTTTGTGTCATGCATTTTTCTATTAGAGCAAGAAGCAGAGCAGAGCACTGAGGAAGAAGAAGAAGAAGATGATGATGATGACAAGTCAGATGAGTCTGGGAGCGATGAGGAGTCATCTCAGAGCTCAAGCTGCTCCTCTTCATCTCGCTCCTCCTCCTCCTCACCACCATCAGATGATGATGGAGAAGAAAAGCAAGTAAACAGACACAAGCCGTGTCCTCCTTCTCACATTTCCCCCTAAATTTATTGTAGTCTTTGTGCACTTTGTAGATGCTGTGACAATTATGGATTTTTTCATATTTCACCTGCAAATAAAATATTTATTGTAGACAAAGCACGCATTTGCATTTGCTAATTAGCACTTAAAAACAAAGTACAGCTGAGGCTGATGGGAACGTCAATAGTTATTACTTATTACAGTTCTTCCTGAGGGGGACATTGAGGTCTGTATCAAATTTCATGGCAATCTATCCAATAGTTTCAAGACATTTCATTAAAAGCCAAAAATGTCAACCTCATGGTGGAAGAGAGGAAAAGTCAGAGGGATCACCAAAGTCATTAGGATTCATCATCTGAGCAACATGGACATTTGTACCAAATGTCAATCAATCCAATAGTTATATTTTAACTATTATATTTCAATCTGGACGAAATTGGTGGAACGACCGACCAACCGACGTCACCAAAGCCGTGCCGCTACCATGGCTAAAAATAAGCACAATTTATATATTCTTTTCTTTCTCATCTCTTTAATCATCTGGTGACCCCTCAGATTTTCCTTGAGAACTTTTTGAGGGGTTCCAACCCCCCGTTTGGCAACCGCTTGCTCAGAGTCACAGTCTCTGCAAAACAATACAAAAATATTGGATTTAAACAGTAGTTTTGCCCCAGGCAGAGATGTTCTCAGCCCGGCCAAACATGTAAATACCTTTGCAGGTTTTGCCCTTAAGGTTTGAACTGTCTAGAAACAAGTCTATAAGTGTGTTTCCATTCACCTTTTGTGAGTTTGCACGTAAAAAATTAACACGGAGTGGAAATGCCAGAAAGTCAAAAAAATCTTAATCGAAATGTTTTTTGCAAAAAAGTTTTTATGCTTAGCTGAGGTGGACAAAGTTGATATATCGATAAAAATAAAATATGACTATGGAAATGGACTTATTGAGTAAATCATGACGTACCTGAAGCATGTGAATTCTTTGTCATAGCGATGAGGAGAGACTAATGTTTCACAACTTCATACATGAATGATTTCCATCCCGTTCTCCAGTATTTGAGGTTTGACTGGCGCCCTTTTAATGACGCCATCTTGTTATGCTTTCTTCTTCTGCAGTGGTTTAATTGCACCCCACTGGAGAATTAGCACCACCAGCTGTTAATCTTAAAGAACCAACTCCTAATACTCATCTAACAGATGAAAATGCGCATCAATTTGCATTTTCTTTTGCGGATTTTCTAGAAATCCCAGCCCATTCGCGCTAGGCGTATGAATGCCACAATAATGCGCAACGTATTTAGCGTGTAATAACAACACCTTTCTTGCGTTTGGCGTGTCATTTGTTCGCCGTGTAGTCTGTACTGACTGCAATGTAAATGTTCCGCGTAAATATGCTACGATCAGAGATAGTGACGTAGAATAAAAAGCCAGAAAGGCGGCTTATGTGAATTTGTCACGTTGTGTTTTGTGTTTTTTAGTGACGTTTGTGAAGTGTTTTCCATACTTACGTTGCTTTGTTTCCGTATGTATTTTACTTAGTTTACTTACTTATTTTAAGCCAAACCGTGACGTTTTTCCTAAACCTAACTAAGTGGTTTTGTTGCCTAAACCTAACTGCGGACGTTACCATAGTTTTGTTGTATGGCATACAAATGACGCACGCAAAAAAGCCTAAAACGCGTCCTCATGACACGCGAAATGTCCGTGTAATGTCGTGCTATTCATACGCCTTCCTGTGAGAAATCCGGTTAAAATTTGCACTTCATTTGGATGAAATTTTGACTTGTGTGACCGGGTTACAGATGTTCAGAGCACAGATGGTCGCGAATGAGGCTAAACTGACCTCAACAAAGCCAGCAAGACAAGTTCAAAGTGGTTCTGTTGGTGCAACTGGGCGGGTCATCATACAGTAGGAACTTCTCAGATTATTACAAAGTTTTATGACTTTATAACACAGCTGCAATACAGGAAGTAGTGAGTTGTTGAAATCTTGACACTATTTAATTAGCTGTAAATGAACGCAAATGATAGCATACTTAGTTTATTTTAACAGTACCAGTGAAGGGTTTTCTATGGATGAGGATGCTGACAATCAAGCATGTTTTTCTGTGATACTCTGCTCTATTTGCACATCCTCTCCCACACACACACACACAGCTAATCCATCCTAGTGGGATGCCATCAGCCAGTATATTCCCAGTTATTATCACATGATGGCGGGGCTTATCTTTATGAGTCGTCTCTACGCGTTGACTTGTGAAAAGACTATGAGTATGAGCGCCATCTGATAAAGGCGCTGTAATTTGCAATGACTGAATGAACATAATGGCTGCATGGTGTGTGTCTCTCTCTCTCTCTGCTGCCCATTCGGTGGACCAGGACTCAGGCATGAGGATGACAATAAGTCAACGCCCTCCAGGCTGGATGCACGATGATGTCTCAGTGTTATTGTCCATGTCGAGGTTATAAAAAAAGGGTCAAAAATGATGATGCACGCAGTGTTGTCATCTCATGAAGGTGAATATTACAGTTGTATGGGTGGATGGATCTCAGAGATGTATCACGCCCCCACAGCTCCACGGAAACTGAGATGTATAAATTCAGATCTGTTGTTACTAAAACCCATAACTGTATTTGTCATCCCAAGGTCAATTGCTATATGTAACCCACTCAGAATACATTTTCTCCATCCTGTGACACCCACCCACCCACACCTGGAGACACACACACACACACACACACACACACACACACACACACACTCATGGGTATACGTCACTTCTCTTTTTTCTTTTTAGGCGTCTTAAGGTGGATCGTGGCTGTCAGTAGCACTCAGGGAAGCTTCATTAGTCGTCAGAGGGAGGCAAGGCTGTGACTCATGCTTGCCTGAAGAGACCAATGGGCAGCCAGAGCCTGAGATATAAATAACGAATAAAAAAAATATATATTCTTGAGGGAGGAAAGGGTCACTTGCGCGCCTCTGGATGGGATTTTATTAGTGCGCTCTTCTGGTATTCCGCCATCACCGGACTGTTGCTTGTCGTGCCTTTGGGTGGCAATTGTAACATCTAGTTATAGTTTCTCTGGACTCGACAACCTGTGAGCCGGTAAGATGCCTCCTCCTTTCATTTCAGCAGCGCCCTTCATATATTGATATTCATATTGTTTCATAGACGCACAGGTGATTATAACATCGGACTTATTTTAGGGAAAAAATGGCAAAAAAAAAATGCAAATTCGTCGTGTGAAAGCAATGATTCCCAGATGAGTGACAGAAGGAGATCATTAGTTGTCCAGTCATAGTGACATTGAGTGATGATGGGATGGGATGCGCTTGTTCAAAGCGCAACTTAATTGAAATGTCGATTGCTGAGTCAATGAGGTTATTTACAGTTGCATCTTATCAATATTTGCTCAATAAATCAGCTGTCATTTTATTAATCTGTCCTGTCATCTATTCGTTTGAATTTTCCTCATAGCCTATGTCATTTTAACTGTGGCATCTTTTTTAAATCTTGTTTTTATTCCTTATAAATATCATCTGTGAGTGGATGATCACAGGTATACAGCTCATAGATTAACGGTCTGCTGCCCATGACTGATGTCTAAGGAAAATTATCATTTTTGCTCCAACGAGCCATTAGAACGCACAGTAACGAATTAAATATGTGTCTTGTATGTGATAACTTTTGAATTGTATCTTTAAAATTGGCCATTAATGTCAAATACAGTTTTAATGGCCAATTGAATTCATAGGCTATCTCCAAAATGGCTGTACCCACAGGAGCATTATGTTATCACCAAGACTATTTATCCTGATGTGCGTATTGCTTGTGCGTCGTGCGCAATTCTCTCCAAATTGCGCGGCTTGGCTCAAAGCCCAACCAGCTATATCCTTCGGGAATAAATCGTTCCTGGCGACGCACAGTTGATCATCTTCTGATCAAATCCAGATCAATTAAATTCTAGTTATTCAGAATATATATATTGTAGGTGTAAATTGTATAAGCCGACCTGGTCACTCCTAACCCTGGACCGTTTTGTTTGCAGTTGAATTATTTCCCAGCTGGAGATCAGATAACAGAGGACTGATGGCAACGTCTGAACCGAGAGCCGCCGGCGGGGACCAGGACCCCAACTCCGCCAATTTAAGACCTCCGTCCACAAGTAGGTCCTCCTCACACTCCCCATCCCCGGCTAACAACACCGTGATCCCGTATCGATCCCCGAGGGGTAAATTCTCGTTAAGGCTGTCCCTCTCCGGAGCGTTCAGGCTCTGCGCGTTTACAGAACCAGCCCACTGGAGCTGACAGGGACGGATCGGTGCCTTGCTCAAAGACACTTAACGCAGTGCGATCTATTGGCAACAGGAAGGCACCACCACCACCTCCTCCTCCTCCTCTCTGTCTGCCTCCCTGCCCCTCTCTCCCCTCCTTCTCCGTCTGATAAAAGCGAGTCTCGCCCGGGCCATTTGCTGTGTGGGCTGCGTCGTTAATCATTCCGGTTAAAAACAGAGCCATCACAGCTGCCTGTCGCTGTCTGGCGGAGCAGCGGTGCGCGCCGAGCGGTGGACCTGGCGCACAAATAATGCGCCATCAAAAGCATTGGTATTTATAATGACCCAAAAGCATTTTACTGATAACATATTGGAATAAAAACGCATTTTCCGATCGAATTTATTTCTGTTTTTTTAACATTTCCCAGTATTCTCCTGCAGTGACGCCTTCGTTGTCTTGGTTTTAATCGTGATTTTCTTTATGTTTTCGACAAATTTCGCAAAAAGAAACAAAATATTTGTATTACTTATTATTTATTTCTGTCATAATTCATCTTATCTCGTTTCCCAGGATGCTTTAGGCCCTCGAGGCTGCATATATTAGTTGCTGTTTGAGATATATTTTGCTGTTAAATATTTTTTAAAAAGTGTCTGAACCTATTTTGCATTAACCTTTGGGTTATTAATCATTTTATGCCGTCGTCGCCTGCACAAAATCGACTCCATAATGTCTTCAGTGCATCGCGGGGAAATCGTTACAGCTTTTTGTCTTCGGCCAAATGTAAAAGGAAATAAGCTGCAGCTCCTGGGAATCAATTCAATATCATATTTTCTTTCTTTATCGAATATTTTTTGTAATCTTTTATTTGTGGCCCTTTGGTGTCAATAAACATGTCTGCAAACATTTTCAAATGTGAATTTGTGCCGTGAGAAGCCCATTAAAAAGAAGATGTTTGTTTTGTCTGACCTGCTCGTATACTATACTGCTGCTGCTGCTGGATGTTACCATTATCTCTCTTCCACGCTCCATCTCACGCCCGGCGGCTTGTAGTGTCTGTGCGTGCGCGCGCGCGTGCCTGTGTGTGTGTGTGCCTTGGCCTCAGCACCTCGAGCTGTAGTTCCTCTCAGTGTGAAATTGCTTCAGTAGATTTAAATACTTGTTTTTGTTTAGAAAGTTTCCCATCAGGTGTATCCGCCGCCGCCTCGCTGCTGCACTTTATTCCCTCTGGCTTCTGCTCCTCCATCTCTGATCACGCATGTTTGTGTGTGTGTGTGTGTGTGTGTGTGTGTGTGTGTGTGTGTGTGCGTGAGACTATATAAGTTTCTGCATCGAGCCGGCTATATGGACTTTCCGGCCACAGACATTACCAGCTCGCTCCAGTCACATACTGGGTTTCACTCAATTAATTCCTGCCTTCCTCCGTGAGCTCATTTCACGGGCGTTAATTCCAGTCCGCCCCTTGGCTGGGTGTGTGAGCCGGCGTGGATGTGCCGTGCTTAAATCGGACATGTCATAAGACCCATCCCCTTATGATCAGTGGGTGCTGTGGTAAATAAAATAAAAAATCTCTATCAAACAAAGATGAACCAAACTACCTAGAAATTGTTTAAAATGCTTTAAAACATGCAAATACCCAAAACAACAACCAGAATGTTCAGAGTCTCACACCCGGCCAATGCGCATCACGCTTTCCACTGTGCTCACTGTGCTCCACCAGCTTTATATATATCCATCCTCCGCCCATCCACGTTGTCTGCGCGGCCTGCACACACCAAACTCAAACGTTCATTCTGTTTTAGCCTACGAGGTTGCGTGGATGCACGGATGCACACGGAAACTGGGGATGAAGATTTGTGGTAAGTTTATTTTTTGGGCACACAAAACGTTTTTGACATCTTAGGGAAAAAATGCAATTTTGGAAGGACCAGATTTGTTGGCATATGAAGAATGTATGATAAGTCTCCATAATATTCCATTGGGAATGTGATATGCATTTCTGCCTATATTCCTTTAAAAGTGTCATAGCTGTTATTCTTTAAAAAAAAAAAAATGAACCCGTTTGGAGGCCTGAAATAGGCCATGATAAAGGCTGTTAGGCCATTCACGACTGTCACAGTGTGTTTCCATCTTCTAAAGGTCAGTGGACATTAGCCTGTAGGTCTGATGATGAGAGCCCCGGATCACCCATCCCCGAACCCCCCATGTCTTTTCCCATTTCACCACCAAGAGAAAAATCCTCTAGACAGGCCTGGAAATATATCAAGCCTAGAACGCCCCTTAGAATAACCTGTAAATAAAGGAGTATTTTCATTTCCTATCCAGATATTTCTTCGCAACAAAGACTGCGATTTTTTTTCTTTGAAAGCCTGCTGTCAATCTCACTGATGGCCTACATTAGAGTGGATATGACGTTGCAGGGAGGGCATGTTTATTTCTCCATCATTTAAAAGAATTTGTTTCTTTCAGTGGCTCAAAAATAAAAATGTATGGAAATGTTTTTCTTGCAGCTACGCAAAGGGAAATGAATGTCATGTAGATATGATCCATATAATCAAACTAGATGGTATTATTGGCCTGTTTGTTATGGCAGAAATCAATTAATAAGACCAAAGGATCGAATAAGTTTGATATTACCATTTTTCTGAGAATGAGAAAATGACCAGTAGATTTTGATCGGTCTAAATGACATTTTAATGGGAATTGAATGGGAAATTTCTGTATGGAGGCTTCAGCAGTTAGAGGGTCTCAAACATTGATTTCGAATATGTCATTTAGGATTTAATGAGCGAGGTATAATGGAGTTCCCATTAAAAAAATATGAGACAATCTTTTTGACTCTTAAAGGTGTGTGACGTCCACGTGTTTTGTGCGTAATTACGCACACACGTGACCACATTATAGCCTGCAGATATAATATGTAGAGATATTATTGGAAGCATATAGGCCTTGCAGGGGCAGCCTGCTGTAGGGGTCTGTGCATCCCTCATTAACCCCTCTTTATAGGGTGTGCATTTATTGGCTGTATGGGTCATGACCGCGAGCTGTCCGCTGAGCCGATCAGTCTGTGGACTGGGTGCTTCTGGGTGCTTCCTCACTGGGGTGTGGTTGTGATGTCACAGGGTGGGGCGGGCACACACACACACACACACACACACACACACACTGGTGGCCCTCTTCCCTGTGTGTATATATCATAGGTTTGGCCTCCACCAGAAAACCATTCTCATGAAAGAATTCAGGAGACTCATACAGCAGAGATATTTTCCAAAAGCTGCCTTACCAAGTTCATATTTATAGACTGAATAACACAGAATATTTGGACGTTCATTACTCGTCTTTCTCGTGTTTTATTTTTTTTTATTTTTCTATCTGTTTTTCCGTCTTTGTGTGTGGGATGGAGGTGTTCGGTGATAACTCGTGCCCTCCGCCGTGTAACACCCTAGGGTTCCTGCAGAAGAACAACAGCCTGGAGGACAAGGGGAGGCTCGCGGGCCAGAAGAACCTGCTCTCGTGCGACAACAGCGACAGGGACGCGCGCTTCCGCCTCACCGAGACCGACTTCTCCAACCTGTTCGCCAGAGGTGAGAACTTTAGCCTAATAGATGTATGCGTAAAAAGCTAGTACTCATGTCTCCAACCATTTACTACGTGTTTTCTTTATCAGAGCTGTACACTATAATGTGGTCACATTAATCATCGGCTAATTACTTCAAATTAAAGGGACTGTTGGCGACTTAGTCAAGATAAAGCTATTAAAGGCCTCAGAGAACCAGAAAAGCATATCTTCTGTTTTCTTAGTTGTAACCTTGGTTCTTGTTATATTTTTACTACAATATTGTACCCAATGAAAGTCAACTTTCTATAGAGGACGACGACTAAAGTAATGAGGCAAATTAAATCTGAAAAACAGCCAGAAGCTGGGGATTGGATGTAGTGTCAAGTTACTGAAAAATTAAAACAGCAACACATAGCGACACCATTTTTTGGGGAAATTATTTATTTGATGTCACATTTTGACAGTGCCCAATTTTTTTTTTTTTTTACATAAACAAACTTTTTTTTTTAGCCTACTGTTAATATTATAATCACGTGGAGGGTGGTCCATTAGTTTAAACAAAACATATATTCTAGTGTAAGAGTAGGATTTAAAAAGAATACTTTTATTGCAAATGAATCATGAATTATACATCCACAATATGTGCAGTATATATTTGCAATTTTTTTTGTATTTATTCACGCAGTGGTACATACAGAACAGAAGTGTAAGATAGAAAAATTAATAAATAGATAACTGAGGAGAAAAAAAACAACATACATATATACATACACACATACATAGACATAGTCCATATATGTATACACATGTGAACATATATACATATATACGCATACAAACATACACATATACGTATTATACTCACTCACAGACATACATAAAGATACATACAAAAAAAATAAAAATAAAAAGTAGGATTTTTGAGGCAAGACACCCTTTAGCAATATTAGCTTGCTAGCTAGCTTGAATTCTTCGCTATAGGGGAGACCGGGGGCAGTGGTAACATTTTTTGGTTTTGATGTCATTACTCAAAAACCTCTTGAGCTATTTGCAGTTTTTATATGGGTTACTTGTATTTGTGTTCTACTTGATAACAGTCATCAGATGTTTTTACAATTTTAGAGTCACAATATTGACTGAAACACTAGAAGTCAGATGTTACATCTGCCCCCATTTGCAGGGGTGTTTGTAACAGCATATGGGGGCAATTGTAACAATGCAAGTAATAACTTCATATAAATACTAAGGACCACAATAAACTACCAAGAATATAGATATAGTTGAAACAATTTAATATCCATTGAACAATTAATTACGTTGATACCTTGTAGGCCTCGTCTTTCAGAAACAATTTGGAAAAAAATACCGCAGCAGCATTTTATGAAGTTTTTAAAGATAGTGTTTTAACACACAGCTCAGCTGAACCCTGTACCGGGTTCGTCGGGTAAAAGAGGTTAAAGGAACGACTATGTGCCCCAAAGCTTTCTAAAGGCTACTCCATTAAATGGCAGTGATTAACATGCTCAGAGGCTGGCTCTTAGCCTGACAAAGGGGGGCCTCCAGTCCAATGTTTAGCTGAATTAATCACCCATGCTAAACTTTCTCCACCTCTCTCCTCACCTCTCAGACTTGCTGCCAGCCAAAAATGGCGAGGAGCCCACCATACAGTTTCTGTTGGAGTTGGTGGACATCCTCACCAACTACGTCAAGAAGACCTTCGACCGCTCCACCAAGGTGCTGGACTTCCACCACCCCCACCAGCTCCTGGAGGGCATGGAGGGCTTCAACCTGGAGCTGTCCGACCAGCCCGAATCCCTGGAGCAGATCCTGGTGGACTGCAGGGACACGCTCAAATACGGCGTCCGGACAGGTAGGCCATGATGCCTTCAAGGTTGAGCTGTACTATAGAGCTGTGTATAGGGGAAAAAGGGGGGGTGGGGGTTGAATAATTCATATGGTGGCGAATGTTATTTTAAATAGCAAAAGGACACAGAACGTGTGGAGATAAAAGCAATTAACCTTCTCTGTCACTTCAAAAATATTATTTTTATGTGCACTCCTAGATATAGTCATTATAATACAGCCTAATATTAGAATTTTACAGTAATTTTATATTTTCCTCTCTGATGGTATCTCCAATAATATTCCTATAATATATGATGATATATAAAAAAAAAAAAAACAGGTGTTCATTTTATCATTTCATGTAAATTAGTGAATTCAACACAAACCATTAGAGAAGGAGCTGTTTGCCAGATAGTGTAACAGCCTATTACGATGACTGCCTTATTTATTGTCCCCCCGGTGATTCAGTTGACATCCTCCTTTTCTTTCCCCCTCGACTTATTAAAGCAACTGTCGCCTGAGGGGATCTTAACGCGGGCTGTTTCAAGCTGTTAAAAACGACAACGCTCAAACTGTCCCTTGGGTTTTATACATCACGCCGGGTCTGCTGTGTCTACAACTCAACACCACTTTTCATTCGGAGACATGGTGTGGTGTGCTTTTTTTTTTTGGTGCTCAGTCTTGTGAAGTCCCAGTGGAGGAGCTGTCCGCGGTGCTGAAATATAAAGTGGATCTTTTCTTTCCTCTCGCTGTTAAGCAGCATTGTCATTAGATTTATTTTTCACATTTTTATTCAGAAGTAACTTCACCCACGTATTTATTATGTGAGCCGTATACAGCACCACCTCCACACGGTGCTTATATCCATGACTGCATTTAGGCTCCGGGCCTATTGATGGGGACTGTGTGTGCAAGCACCTTACAGTCTAAATGGCTGTCATATAGCCTTGTTACCGATGTAATTATGTACACTGAACAGTGCTGTGTCAGATCCCTTCGGTTTCACGGCTGTACGACTGTGAACATTGAACTGTTTCTTATGTTTCTTTCATTTTTATTTGTTTATTTTCACAATAGGCGAGCAGCTTTAGCCTGCAGGACACTGAAGTCATTATATGTCTTCATAAAGCTAATGTACTCCGGACAAGGCAAATATATCAGTCTTTCTTATTGCTTCTCTTTATATAATTATATATAAATATTTCATAGAGGCAGTGAAGCCCTGCTAATCGGAAAGCCATTAAGATAGTTATATTTTTCACGTTTAGGTCACCCACGATTCTTCAACCAGCTGTCTTCTGGTCTGGACATCATCGGTCTTGCCGGAGAGTGGCTCACCTCCACTGCTAACACCAACATGTAAGTCACGCTGCTCTTTGCTTGCATGCTTTTGCATGACACAGTTATTATCTATACGGGGAAACACCTCTATTATGCCACGACGGGACAGTTTGTAGGCCACTGGAAATAGCCCCCGGTCATTATAAAGTCATGGTGGTCGTGCTTATTTTGTTCCCCTCAGCTCGCTGCACGATCTGTCCCAACAGCCTCCGAGGGCAGTTATATAAAGTGTTTGGTTTGTCCTGTTGAGACTGTGTATTGACAGACGGCAGGCTGCCACTGTGCTGTACTGTATATCGGAGGCAGCCCGGCCCCAGGGGTGGTTAGATTGCATATTGATCTCAGGTCACAGTTACATGGTGGCCCAGTCTGATAGAGGGCATGAACCACATCAACATCACACACTCTCAACACAGACACACATACATGCTGTAAATAAGCAATAACTCTCTGTTATGACCGCTGGAGTAGGATAAAGAACATTGCACTAATACTACTGTACAATATCGCAGTATTGAATACAGACACGTGCACACACAGTTACGTGCATAGATGAGCACATCTTTGCAGAGCCTAATATTTACAGCTCTGTCAATTCATTCTCAGCGGAGGGATGAATAAATTCCTCACTGGAGTAGACATGAATTCCTCAAAAATAAGGAATCTTTTTTCGCTTATTTGTTGCTTATTTATTTATAGTATTAAGACTGACTTTGAGGGCTAACCAGAGAAGAACTTCAACAGCACTCTTATGCAGGGCTGCAACTAACAATTGTTTTCTTTATCATTTTTAAAGCTTCAGTAGGCAGAAAGTGTTTGGCATCATTGGGCAAAAATTCCATAATAACCTTTCAGCATGTTGTAATTCAAGTGTTCTGAGAGAAAACTAGACTTCTGCACCTCCTCATGGCTCTGTTTTCAGGCTTTAAAATAATCTAGCCCGTGACAGGAAACTTTTGCCAATCACAGGTCAGTTCAGAGAGAGCGCGTTCCTATTGGCTGTGCTCCGGCTGGTGGGCGGTGCTTGGTATTTCCTCAACTGATCTCAACATGGCTGCCGGGTCACAAACTTTCAAATTTTACAGCTAAACAGTACACTACAAGATGTTTCTGAAAACATCTGAGGTGAGAAATAGGCATTATAGTAACAGAATATTGATTCATATTTGATTTCTAGTTTGACCGTTTGATCAGAATTCTTGAGTGATTGACAGCTGCTCAGAGACGGCAGGCTCCAGCTCGGCTCTGATTGGTTGTTTTCCTCCGTTCTGTGAAATCCTGCAGATGCCATTAGGAGCACCGGAGGACACAGAGGCACATGATTTTTTTCAGATTACCTGTCTCATGCACTACTTTCAGGATATAGTGACCGTTTTATAAAATTACCTTTTTTTTGTTTTTCATCTACAAAATGACAGCATATGATAGTATAAAATGAAAAATCAAGTCAAAGATTTTAGGCTGGCTAAATCATGTTGAATCATTGTTGAATGAGGCCTGATCATTTCCATATTAATACAGCCCTATATTCAGAAACACAGCCTATTCATCATGTCATATCAGATGAATTAAAAACCTATAATTTTAATGTATGTTAAGCTATTTTGTTTCTGCTATCTAAAATTATTTCCTCACCTTTTGTGTCTCTCACAGCAACCTTGTCTCCTAGAAATGACGTTTATACATTGTTTTCATAATACCTGGTGTGGTGAAGAGGTAACAGCTGCCTGGTTTATGTTCAGATACAATCTGAGTCTCTTTGAGTGAATGAAACGCTACACAACATTTCCTCTGTAACATTAATTATTTCTCGGAGACAGACACCTGAGACAGACACAGACACCTGAGAGACACACAGAGACACCTGAGACAGACACAGACTTTATTTATTTATTCAGAAACACATAACAAAACAAAACAACCTAAAATCCCCAAAAACAGGTTTTTACAGAATGCGCTGCCGCGACTTCCGATTAATTTTGATAGAGCAGGTCACAAATATGAATCAATATTACCTCAAATATTTTCAGAAACATCTTTTAGTGTACTGGTTAGCTGTAAAATGAGAAAGTTTGTGACCCGGCAGCCATGTTGAGATCAAGTTTAGGAAATACCAAGCACCGCCCACCAGCCGGAGCACAGCCAATAGGAATGCTCTCTCTGAAATGACCTGTGATTGGCCAAAGTCTCCCGTCAAGGGCTAGATTTTTTAAAGCCTGAAAACAGAGCCATGAGGAGGTGCAGAAGTCTAGTTATCTCTCAGAACACTTGAATTACAATATGCTGAAAGGTTATTATGGAATTTATGCCCAATGATGCCAAAAAGATTCTGCCTACCCCCACTTTAAAAACAGATTTTCACTTAAATATCTAAGTACAGCAAATCCTTGGTGACACGATGTAGAGACAGAGCTTCAGGGTACAAACCGACATATCACTGCAGAGACAGCAGCATCTGCGCAGTGCAAAAACACCACACAAGATAAGTAGTGGGCGGAGGACAATATACACCACTCATATGCACAAATTGAGCCTTCGGTATCCTCTCACTATTGTGGCTTCTGTCTTTCCTCCTAGACTGGCTTCTACGGAAAAGATCAATGTAAGGATGATAAACCAAACGCTAAAGGAAACACTTAATTTATCCCATTTCTCAAAACATTAGCTTAGTAAACCACTCCCTCTTAGGAAAAAAAACTTTCCCATCTCATCTCCTGGTTGGAAGAGATAGGGCCATTGAATTCACACACTGCCGCACACTTTTATAACGACACACACACACACACACCAGCTCTGGCTGTCCCAGATACAGCAGCTAGGCTTTCCAGTCCATTGACTGCAGGCTCATTGTGAGCTGGTCTTAGCAGATAGGCCAGCTGGGCCCCACACTGACACACAATGTTCTCCGGCTGCACAGAAAACCGTGTCACACTGTGGAAACTGGCTGCTGCGGATCCCTGCGGAGTGCTCATTCCGGCTCTATTGTCCCCGCGGGTACAGACTGACTCAGTGCTCCTTTGAGGGGCTGAGAGGAGAGCGTGGTTGGGGGTCAGAGGGTTAGTCACATAGAGACACACACACATGCATTCAAAGGCAGACTCGCACGCATCGAGTGCCCTTGATGACGATAATAAGGGCATTTAGGGGTTGTCCCTAGAGACAGGCAGGTGACTGAGGGGTAATTTTCACCCTGAAAAGACCAATGATTGGCTGTGATTGTGATAATGATCGCCATTATTGTCATTACAGCGTGAAATGACTCACAGAGAGAAGGAGAATTTTAAAAAGGTACACTGGTTTTGTCTCTTTTCTGCTGTGGATACATTTTAAGAAAAAATAAATAGTGCATTAGGTATTTTTGTGTTCCTCATATGAACCATAATTCCAATATATCAAAGAACACCATATATTTCTGAAATTAGGCCAGCGAGAGGCTGCAAAATAAATCTTCTTTGTGATTTCATCCATTGCTGTCGCCGTTCATAGCCGGAGCCCAGCAGTCACAATCTTATCTGGTGTATTGACCTGAAGCTAATGTTCCAATCAACCCCATCCCGTGGCTGAGCCCTCACCGGGAATAATTACACAAGAAAAATTGCTTTTTCTTCTCTATTTCTTCATCCTCCTGTTTTTAAATTCAATTTCCATCTATCCTCGACCACATCATCCACTCTATTGTCTTTTCTCTCCTATTCTCTCTCTGCCTCGTTTCTTTTCTGTTCGCTTCCCTTGCTCTGCTTCCACATCATCCCCTCCTCTTCCTTTGTTGTCTTCTGTCACAGTTTCCTCGCGGTGCATTGTTTCCCTACAGCTCCCCGTCCTCGCAGCCTTTATCCCTCCTCGTCTCTAACCAAGCTACGACATCGCTTCTCGTTTAGATATCCTACTTGTGAGCAAAACAGAAAGGAATCGAAGGAGAGAGGAGATATTGTTGTTGTTTTAGATGGTGGTGGCTGACGGGGATGGTGTCGGAGAGTTGTGTAACTGGCCCCATTAAAAGCAGGGTAAACAGGGATCAGTCCTAAGGGTGTGTGTGGGAGGCGGTGAGATGGCCCCTCAGCTCAGGCCTCACTGTAAGAGGTGGTTTACTCCAGGAGTGTTGCTCTTTTGTCGTCCACGGAGCTACGAGTCATTTTTATCATTTGTTAGCTGACAGACAGATCAGAAACACATCTACCATTTTTTTTTTGTCATTTAATCTTTTCCTTTCTCTTAATGAAAGAATGAAATTAACAATCATGGTGTCTTCCTCATTTGTGGAATTTTAGGGTCAACAGAGGCTGTGTTATCTCTTTCAAACACTCTCCCTGACGCTCTCTCTTTCTCACACACACACATATACACATTCACGTCCTCTCAGCCATCAAACCAGCCCCATTCAGACTCGCCGCTGAGATTGGCAGGATTGACAGATAGCCATCAGAGCTTTGTGGAGCTTTAATTAAACCACTGAGTGATTTTAGAAAAGCCTTTGAATATGAATGTTTGCCGGCCGACTCCTATCAGACACTTTTTTAATTAGCCCAGTCAGCACAAGCTCCAGTTTGTGCTCAGTGGATGGAATTATATTAAGGCTAATGAAAAACCAATGAGTGTGTGTGTGTGTGTGTGTGTGTGTGTGTGTGTGTGTGTGTGTGTGTGTGTGTGTGTGTGTGTTGGTGTATCTGTATTTAGGCTTTCTCTTATCTAAAAATGTGCGTGCATAAGAATCTTCTTTTTATTCGTCTCGCTCACAAAGCAGATGTTAATGCCTCCACCGTTACAGTGATGTTGAATGACGCGCTATATGTATATTCATACATTATGTGATATGATTGACAGGTTCACCTACGAGATCGCTCCGGTGTTTGTGTTGATGGAGCAGCTGACTCTGAAGAAAATGAGAGAGATGATTGGTTGGCCCGGCGGAGAGGGAGATGGACTCTTTTCACCAGGTCGGTCTATGAATAACACATTGAGTGTGTGTTGAATAGGGGTGTATGAAAGGGGGCTGTCAATCGATTAAAATATTTAATCGTGATTAATCGCAAATTAATCGCACATTTTTTATCTGTTTAAAATGTTACTTAAAGGGAGATTTGTCAAGTATTTAATACTCTTATCAACATGGGAGAGGGCAAATATGCTTTCTTTATGCAAACGTATGTATATATTTATTATTGTAAATCAATTAACAACACAAAACAATGACAGATATTGTCCAGAAACCCCCACAGGTACTGCATTTAGCATAAAAAATATGCTCAAATCATAACATGGCAAACTGCAGCCCAACAGGCAACAACAGCTGTCAGTGTGTCAGTGTGCTGACTTGACTATGACTTGCCCCAAACTGCATGTGATCATCATAAAGTGGGCATGTCTGTAAAGGGGAGACTCGTGGGTACCCATAGAACCCATTTTCATTCACATATCATGAGGTCAGAGGTCAAGGGACCCCTTTGAAAATGGCCATGCCAGTTTTTCCTCGCCAAAATTTAGCGTAAGTTTGGAGCGTTATTTAGCCTCCTTCCCGACAAGCTAGTATGACATGGTCATGACGACCAGTGGATTCTTTAGGTTTTCTTGTTTCATATGATGCCAGTATCTTCACTCTAGCTTTAAAACTGAGCCCGCTACAACCTCTGAAAGATTGATTGCGTTAACGCGTCTAAAAGGTCAAATTTTTTAGGTGAGGTTACAAGCTGTTCCCTCCTTTGCAATAAAAAAAAATGTATACGTGTAAAAAGTTACATACAGTCCCTTTAAGTAAGTAGTCGTGTAATAAGTGGGATAATGTACAGTGTCCGAGTCATTGTTGTGAAATAAACCCTGCATCACCCTGTCAGGGTTTATTTCACTGGCTTGCTGTACATTATCCCTGACATTTATTGAATCGTAAGTCCTGTGTCATGATGCGTATCGTATCGACAGATTCTTGCCAAAGCACAGCCCTCGTGTTGAATGAGTCTAATGAGCCGTTATTTAAATTTTGGGGTAACACTTCATTTTACAGGTCCACAAATTTCACGGTAATTAGGTGATAATTAGCAAGTAACCTATTTGAAATTTCTTTGGGATTACTGCCAAATAGCCCCAATATTTACCTCAAAATGTATCAAAAATTACTTTATTATGAACATGATTTAATAATTATATCCTAAAATAGCATATAATCGTTAAAATAGGGCCCTTAGGCTTAGCTAATGTAATGATTCAGGGAGTTTTTAAAGAAATAAATAAGTTGTTTGCTAATTATTAACTATTTACCAGCAGACATGGAAATAAAGCATATCAATTAACTTTGTATTCTTTTCCTGGAAATGTATTAAATAAATTACCAGCTAGTTATTACTGCTTATTGGTAAAGAGCAGAATATAATTATTAAATAATGTTTATAATAGATATAAAATAATAATAATAAAAGTCCAGAGTCAAGTCCCAAGTCTAGACAAAGTAGTTTTTGATCAATTTTGAGGTAAATATTGGGGTAATTTGGCAGTAATTCAAAAGAAATTTCAAATAGGTTACTTGCTAATTATCACCTAATTACCATGAAATTTGCGGACCTGTAAAATGAAGTGTTACCAATTTCTGTGATAACATCAGCATGCTGCTGTCCAAGGTGCTGACGTGTGTCCGTCTCTCCTCAACAGGGGGCGCTATCTCCAACATGTACAGCGTGATGATCGCACGTTACAAGTATTTCCCAGAGGTCAAGACCAAGGGCATGTCTGCTGCTCCTCGCCTCGTCCTCTTCACATCTGAACACGTACGAGACACACACACACACACACACACACACACACACACACACACACACACACACACACACACACATACACACACACACACACACACACACACACACACACACACACACACACACTCCATTTTAGGTATCCTAATAAAGCAGGCGCTATGCTTCATTGGCTGCAGATTGAGGTCATTGAAGAAGTCCGGTAATAATCAGTAGGTCTATTTAAATCCAGGCAATGGCTAGTTTTATGGATTCCTTTTGCTTTTATCACATCTGCTTTTGTCTACAAAGCATCGCACGGCTGACAACATGACAGAAAGCAAAGCAAGCCAAAGCTCAAGTAGCAATTGCCTCACAAAAATCTCCACATTATTATTTCATGGAGCTGTTATTTCAATGGAAGATGAATGTGTCCCCACAGAGCCACTACTCCATAAAGAAAGCCGGAGCTGCTCTGGGTTTTGGCACCGAGAACGTGATCCTGCTGAGCACGGACGAGAGGTGGGGGATTCGTTTCATTTGAAGCCACCAATTAATACAGTAAATGTGTAAAATACTGTATGTGAGCAGTGTCATCAAAAGAGGAAACTGCTCCATGATTCTAGTATTACATGTTGTATGTGATGATAATATGTGCTCTTTCAGGGGGAGAGTCATTCCTGCAGATCTGGAGGCCAAGATCCTTGATGCTAAACAGAAGGTCGGTGTTTTATGTTCCTTTTTCTTTCTTTTAGTTTCTATCTCTCTTTACTTTAGTTTCTATCTCTCTTTACAATAGACCCATTTTAGGGGGGTACAGGGGGTCTTTAGGGGGAGATAGCAGGTCAACAGTAGATGTCACACAACCTGAAGATTAATTTGAGATGCAGCTTAGCACTGTCTGTCAAGTTGTTCTAGTCATAAATCAGAAATGAACATGAAATAATGAATGAATTAGAATGAACTGTAAAACTGTATAAGGGCTTAGAACATTATGATAGAAGTATATGATGGCCATTCCCATGCTCTATTATGTCTTAGAAGTTGTTGCCACAGTTTTTGGGTCGATATCATTTGTTACACAGATTTGGTGCTAAATTTAACCATTTTTACAACTCGAGAATTAATAAAAATGATCAAAAGTTCCTCCAGAATACCACATTAAGACACCGAAACCTTGAGGAACACCGCAGAAAAAAGCCATGCTGTGATTTGGCATCAAAAACTTTTGACATTTGGAGATTTCTGCAAGAATTGTATTTTTAGGGGATTGTCGTAAAGTGGGCATGTCTGTAAAGGGGAGACTCATGGGTACCCATAGAACCCATTTTCATTCACATATCTTGAGGTCAGAGGTCAAGGGACCCCTTTGAAAATGGCCATGGCAGATTTTCCTCGCCAAAATTTGGCATAACTTTGGGGTGTTATTTAGCCTCCTTCCCGACAAGCTAGCGTGACCTGGTTGGAAGCATCTTGATACCAGTACATTCACCTTAGCTCTAAAACTGAGCCTGCTATAGCCTCTGAAAGACAGTAAAGTCGGGGGTCTCAGAAGGTTAACCCTCTAATTATCATGTGTTTTTTATTCTGCAGGGTTACGTGCCACTGTTTGTGAATGCCACAGCAGGTTCAACAGTGTACGGCGCATTTGACCCCATCAATGAGATCGCCGACATCTGTGAGAAGTACAACCTGTGGCTCCATGTTGATGTGAGTAGCTGACGCCGGAGGAGCAGTTGCTGTAGTATTTTGATAACGGCATATGTCTTTGCCTGCGTACCCTTCTATAAAAGCGCTGTCTCCTCAGGGTGCTTGGGGCGGTGGACTACTGATGTCCAGGAAGCATCGCCATAAGCTTAATGGAGTTGAGAGGTAAGTACATGGGAACAGATGGGTTGCTCTCCATTGTTATTTAAAGGTACTATCGATAACATTCAGCCACTAGATGTCACATCCTCCCTCCTCTGTTCCGTTGCATTCACTTCACAACAAGTGGTTGCCAGTTCGTTGCGCAACCTGCATATTTTATGTTCGAGTGGAGTGAGACTCAACAGACAAACAATCATGTCAAGCGATGAATCATTCGTGGTAGAGAAGTGAAATCATTTTGCAACATGTAGCTATACATTAGCTATATATTTAAATTACTTTATGTGGTGGTGTCTATGGTAATCTATGGTAATCTGAGGATATGTTGTCATGGGAGATCTGAAATTAAGAGATTGGACTCCGACCCTGTCTTTGTGTTTATTTATTAAGCCTTTATAAAGGGATCAGTACAACACAGAACAAAACAGCAACGGGTGCAGACTGATGTCCGCTTGTAGTTAAAGCAGGGTTTTTATACATGAGTTTCATATGAACTAGTACTTCTGCAAACAAAGATAAGGGACCTCTCCTTAGACGGGACCACTTTCAGGAAGGAGTTGACATGCAATGGTCCTTATCTGATGTCCACAACCAGTGGAGTAAACACAGCAGTAAAATGAGTCCAAAACTTCCAAATAAAACAATTTAAAATCTAGTCTAAGGTAACATTTAGCTTGTCATCTAAGCAGTGGTGTAGTGTAGGGAATACGCAGGTACACACACCGTATACCTACTTATTTTCCAGTCCCCCACCCACTTCTAAATCCCCTGTGATGCACATCTTCATTATACATTGTTATACACCTTTCTAAAAGCTCTGTGGATGTATTTTTCTTTTTTTAATTATTTGTCTACATAAAAATGTTATCAATAAGCCCTTTAAAGAGCATTTTCAGTGAAACCACCTCAGTTCATTAAGACATGTATTAAACTTTGCAGAGCCAACTCTGTCACATGGAACCCTCACAAGATGATGGGCGTGCCTCTACAGTGCTCTGCAATCCTGGTCAGAGAGAAGGTACAGTAAACACTTACATAATTGAAACATTTCCAGAAGTTTTTTAACCTGTTTAAACATCGTATTTTGAAGGTTTTATTTGTGAAGATTTAGCATAAGTTTGGAGCGTTATTTAACCTCCTTTGTGACAAGCTAGTATGACATGGTTACCAATGGATTCCTTAGGTTTTCTAGTTTCATATGATACCATTATCTTCACTCTACCTTTAAAACTGAACTCGCTACAACCTAAAAATTGTAAGTTGCGTTAATGCATTAAAGACATAAATTTGGCTTTAAAACAAATTTGCGTTAACGCTGTATTATCGCGTTAACTTTAACAGCCTTATTATATATTACATGGTCATATTAATGTCACCTTTCGTAGTACCAGCAGTCTATGAAAGTCCTACATGGTGGACACAAGAGCCGTGGAAAAAAGGTTAACAGTGTGTGTGTGCTTTATGTGTGTCTGTAGGGAATCCTGGCAGGCTGTAACTCCATGTGTGCTGGCTACCTGTTCCAACCAGACAAACAGTACGACATCACCTACGACACGGGAGACAAAGCGATCCAGTGTGGCCGACACGTCGACATCTTCAAGTTCTGGCTCATGTGGAAGGCCAAGGTGAATAAAAATGTCTTCACGCCAATAGGACTTGTAGTGGTGTAGCAGATGCTGTAGCTTTATTGTTGTAATTAGTGCCTGACAGGCTTTTTTTCACCCTGCAGGGCACCATAGGGTTTGAGCAGCACATTGACAAGTGTTTGGACCTGTCTCAGTACCTGTACAACAAGATCAAGAACAGGGAGGGATATCAGATGGTGTTTGATGGAGTGGTGAGCTTCTCTAATTTTCTATTCTGTCAAGGTTATTTATCACAAAGGACAATTCAGTGTTACGTTTTCAGTTCAGTTTAATAAGCTGTAATTAATATTATATGAATACTTTATAATTCTAACTCTTCTCTATCACAGTATTGCTCTTGCTCTCTTTCCTCTACCTACATCTTTCTTCATTTCCTTTTTGTTTTGTGTAAATGAAAAAAAGGTTCTTGAGGTGTCTGTTTGTGTATTAAAGGAACAGTGTGTAGCATTTGGGGGAATCTATTAGCAGAAATGGAATATAATATTCAGGACTGTTTTCATTAGTGTATAATCATCAACAATCGTTGTGTTTTTGTTAGCTTAGAATGAGCCCTTCATATCTACATAGGGAGCGGGTCCTCTTCACGGAGTCTGCCACGTTTTTATGTTACCTGAAGGCCACCCTAGTTCTCCGACACGCTTGTGAAACTACGGTAACGTGACCTGCAGAGTGCAAAACCGTGGTACCGCCAGCCGCTGACTGACTTGCGTTGCTCCTGAAGTAGTGTTATTATGGTAAGGATGACCTTTGAGCGAGACGAACGGCGTTACCACGGTGTTGCACTCCGCGGCTAACGTTACCACGGTCTTGGAAAGGGAGGAGTGAGTGGAGGGGTTCTCAGTTGGTTGCAATCTGCAACCACACCACTAGATGCCACCACATCCTACACACTGTACCTTTAATTGTGTTCATTTCTGTCTGCAGCCCCAGCACACCAATGTTTGCTTCTGGTACATCCCACCCAGCCTGAGAGGCATGCCTGACGGTGAGGAGCGGCGAGAAAAACTCCACAGGGTAAGACACCTGTCAATGACTATTATTTATTATTTCATCACTGGTGGTCTGCGCTGCGCCCATGGACTACAGATGGAAAATAGCTTTTAGCGCAATAAATGTATTGTGCATTGTACCTGTTAAATAAAAAAAATAGAAATAAAATTAAAAGTAAAAGCATCAATTTCAGATACCTCCACGTATCAGCTTTCATGTTTACCCTTCTTTTTTATTCATACAACCAATGATATAGCAGATAGTGTTGCCAGATCTCATGAGAGAAACAAGCAACAAGGTCTACAGATTATGTTTCTGTAGACCCAAAAAAACCCAAAACAAGCGACCTTACCTACCACAATATGATAGAGAGAGGCGGCCATTTGAGCACTTCATATATATGTATGAATTTATTTTGGATTGCATGCATTGCATTGCATTGCATTTTTGCATCCATTATATTATATTTGCATTCATTCATTGAACGTTTCATATCATTTTTGCACCCACTTTTAGCTTGTAACTTAAACGTAACTAAACTAAACTAAACTAAACTTGAAAAAGTTGAACATTTTATTTCATTTTTGTATTTCATTTTTAAGTTGTAGCTTTACATTTTCCAAATGTAAAACCGTAACCCGTGACTACCAATATTTGTAAGCAACTTATTAGGAAAACAATCCCAAAGTCGCTTATAATAAGCGAACTTGGCTACTCTGATAGCAGAAACTCCTATTAATACTGCAATTAATCTCTATTTTTTCTTCTCTTTTTTACTCCACCAGGTGGCGCCAAAGATCAAGGCCATGATGATGGAGTCAGGGACCACCATGGTGGGCTACCAGCCTCAGGGCAAAAATGTCAACTTCTTCCGTATGGTCGTCTCCAACCTGGCGGCCACCCAGTCCGACATCGACTTCCTCATCGATGAGATCGAGAGGCTCGGTCAAGACCTGTAGACCCCCTCAGGCACCGCTGCTCTGGTGAACCTGCAGTCTTCTATCTATCTGTTCTATTTCCAACTCCAGTGAGGCGAAACATTCACGGTGCTTCAGACAGAATAATGATAGGACGTGTTTTAGGTTATTTCTATCCAGTCTATCTCTGTCTGAAGCATTCTGACTGTTTCTCCAACCGAAGAGAAGCAATGAGAGAGACTTTGAGTGTCTTGACTCGCTCGTCCCACATAGTTCCTCCTCTAGACAAAATATATAAGTACTACTGTAAGTATCTGAAAGCTCCAGGTACGACAGACATGCTCTAACGTATGTGTGTGCTGTGGAATCTTGTAATGTGTGTGTGTGTGTGTTTAATCTAGTTTCTCGTCCAATGTAGTTTGTCTTTCTGTGTGTGTGTGTGTGTGTGCGCCTGAGTGTGTGTGTGTGTATGGTCAAACACTGAAAGGGAGAAAAGCACAGATGAAAATATAACAAACTATCATAGAATTATTCTGCTGTATCATACATTTGCTACGCAAAATTTAATCATTGGTGCTTTCAGCTGTACATATAGGCTATTTAATCTGCACCAACCTAAACCAGTGTGCGTGTGTGTGTGTGTGTGTGTGTGTGTGTGTGTGTGTGTGTGTGTGTGTGTGTGTGTGTGTGTGTGTGTGTGTGTGTGTGTGTGTGTGTGAATGTGTGTGCAGGTGTGCATGTGGCAAACTGAGTGTATCCTGTCGTGTATTTTAAGCTAGCACTGTGTTAAAAAATAAGCTTATTATGACCTAATGTACACACCATGCGTGTTAAGCTGAGAGGGTTTTAAGAAAACCTCCATCAACTGATCTACAGTCTGCAATATTTTTCCTCGTAGAAGTTTAAGATTTAAAACGTCCACAGCTATCCCAAGTCTGTGACAACTTTTAACTTGTAAAACGCTGGCTCGTTGTCTGTTTCATGCAATCACGTGATATGTGTTTATAACATTGTTAAAAGATGAATATTTGATGATATAAGATATTTATTGCATTTCCACTGTTTGCAGATTCAGGTATTTTATTGTAAATGTATCTTTATGTGTATTACATGGTAATACATTTGTAAATGTAATCACGGGGACTTGAGTAAAGTTTATTTATTGTGATTTTTGTCAGCCAAAGAAAGCGAATCGGGAACAGAGCAATCCATCGTCCTTCATATAGAACTTCTTATAGATTATATAGGTGTTTGTATAACGTGACCTTATAGTATTATTGACCCTCGACTGCGATGCAATTTCTATAGTGTGTTTCTTTCTGTGATTGTGAGTCTTTTTGACCGAATGTTTTGAGACGACTGACTGGCCTTCTGATGAGATTAAGAATGAAGTCTATATAACCCTCTGGCAGTCGTGCCGGTCTTTTATTTTAGAGAATAGCACAAGGATGTGAGAATGTACTCTCCTCTTGAGACTGGGAAGAAAGTATCGTTGTATCCGTCTGAATCCTAATGCATTTACTGTAATATAGTATATATTAATTGTAATACATATTACCTGTATTCTCAGTGTTATGGGAACTCAATGGGATATCTTGTATAAAGAGTTCCTGTTTGTGTCTTTGCACAATGTTCACCTTTCTTTCTTCCATTGTAAATGGATGTGTACTATGGCAGTATTATATATAAGACTTATGTTAACAAAGTATTTATGGTATCTAGGGACCATTATGTGAATGGCACAATTGCATAAATCATATTTAAAGTAATCTATGTGCTGTATGTGGCCAATGACTCCTGTATGTGACCAATCTGGTTTTTGGATTAAGCCAGCTGTAAGGGAACGTTTCTCAGGAGGCACATTAGCAGAATCATACCATCTCGGAAAAAAAGATCCTTAATAAAGTTTATTAAAGGGAAAAGTGAGTCTGACTTATTGAAACACACACACACACACAAAAATATATGTCTTTGAAACAACCATTTTTCTCTGCCCTCCACAAACTGCACTCTACAGAAAATTACAGACATTTCATTTTTGTCTAAAGTATCCCGCTCTGCCTCTGAACTGCCTGTAATAGTAGCTACACACACACACATTATTACCTCTCTGCCTAATCATCCTCGAGGAGGCTTTGTTTGGCCCCCAGCTGAGTGTCGGGTCGGATTGGCTGTTCTCCAGCGTGAAACCCTCCATCAACTCCTTCTCTCCTTTATTCTTTCATCCCTTCTTCCCTACTCATTTACACCCTTACCTTTGTATTTTTCTTAATTTCCCCCCATCTCTCCTCTTTTCTTGCCGCTATTCACCTATGAGTACGATGTGATTCAGGCTCCCTAAGCCCAAATTTTATAACAAAGGCATTGGTTACATTTACATGGAGCGCATAACAATATCAAAGAGGAGAGTGGTTGTGGAGTGAGTACTCAAGATCTACAGTGAGATCAGCAATGAAGATGTGATGTACTGCCACCGCCCTCTGGTGGCGACTCTCTCTATGCACAGTCATGCTTGAAGCTGCAGTGGTTAGAATTGGAGCAAATATGATTGAAAAAAGTTATTTTTATAAAACGGTCACTATATCCTGACAGTAGTGCATGAGACATGTCCTCCGGTGCTCCTAACGACATCTGCAAGATTTCACAGACTGGAGGAAAACAACCAATTAGAGCCGAGCTGGAGCCTTGCCGTCTCTGAGCAGCTGTCAATCACTCGCGAACTCCGATCAAACGGTCAAACTAGGCAGTGCTGATCAAATATGAATCAATATTCTGTTACTGTAATGCCTATTTCTCGCCTCAAATTTTTTCAGAAACATCTTGTAGTGTACTGTTTAGCTGTAAAATGAGAAAGTTTTTGACCCGGCAGCCGTGTTGAGATCAGTTAAGGATATACCAAGCACCGCCCACCAGCCGAAGTACAGCCAATTGGAACGCTCTCTCTCTGAAATGACCTGTGATTGCCCAAAGTCTCCCGTCATGGGCTAGATTTTTTAAAGCCTGAAAACAGAGCCATGAGGAGGTGCATAAATCTAGTTTTCTCTCAGAACACTTGAATTACAATATGCTGAAAGGTTATTATTATTATGCCAAAAATATTCTGCCTACTGCCACTTTAAAATGTGCTACATGAGGGGCTTTCCAGTAAAACCATATTAATATTATTAATATTATTATAACACATACATAAGTAAGCCCCTATGGATTTAACATGTGCATATATGTCAATGCCACTGGGTCAAGTTTCATGAAATCAGCCAGGCAGTTTAATATAACAGGAGATAGAGAGACAAAACATAATTCTGGTAGAAATAGAGACAAAGCTTTAAAACTTTCTCACAATAGAGTGGTAGACGAAAGTGAAATGTTGAGACAAGAAGCAACATCATCTCTACTGAAAGGGCTTTTTTGGGATGTATGGTCATAATTTGGAGTAAAACTTGTGCTAATAACACAATGGTTTCTGTCCTGGTCTCATTGTTTAATACACCAAGATATGCATAATTGATGACAGTGTTACATTCATGTTGAAAAGCGATAAGGTCTGTGAAACCTAAAAACATGCACTGCTTCGCATTACAGAAACATGCGATGTCAAAATTAAGAGTCCAACAAGGATCATTTGGTGCTCATCCAAGAGCTGCTAGTAGACCTAATGCAAAAAGAGAGAGCATCATTCATTATAGCTCTCACAACTCCACTGTAGGGTTGTAATCGATAAGGACTGATACAGACTGTAGCAAAATATATATATACAAAGGTCAGATATGTGATTCAAGGCACATTACTGTAGTAAGGCGCCAGTGCATAATGTTGAAATTGTGACACTCAAGCTTTCTTCATTGCAAAGATCAGCTGGGTTTTTCAAAAAGCTTTGCCCTCATGACCCATATAGGCCGGGAAATGAAAAGCCCATATTATACACCACAATTCAATACAACAAAATGAGTAGCTGAAGGGGTATTTTGTATAGAAGTACAGTATGTACTGTATGCACTGCACATGTATGTAGGGTATGTGTGTATTCATAAAATGAGATGACAGGAGAGTAACCTATATGTACTTCAACAATACCCATCTACAACATAGTGCCACAGAAACTTACACAATTTTACACATGAAATACAGGGGGATATGGCCTAATTGATAAATGTCTTAGCTTAGTTTTTCAACTATCCAATCCAGTTAGTTGGTTTTATGTGTGAGTGTAAGAAAATGTGGATGCAGTAAGCACATACACATACTGTAAATGGAGTCCTTGGCCTACTGTTTTTGCAACTGAAGGGGTTTTAAGGTGAAAGAAAGGGCACAGGTTTTGCGGTTGTCACTACGGCCAGTTTGTTTAATGGCCACAAGTGATTTTTCTTTCAAATCTTTTTCATTGGGTTTTTTATAGACCAAGCAAAAGTCATCTTAACAAATGTAGAACATGACACATTGTCTTTAACATGAAATAAAAAACAGAAAAGGGACCACAGATCTAAAATAGAGCAGTCGATGTTAAATGAGGGCAGATATTTTAAAATAACATAGGCATACGTCAATAAAGCTGTGGCACACAATTGCATGGAATTATAAAGGTAAATTAGGCTACAGACTGAGAGTTTGCAGATTTTTCTGTCCACAATGTGGCATAACGTTAGTTTATATTTTTTTTATAATTGTGATATAAATTTATAAATTACAGTGGTTTAAGAATAGACTGTTTAAGTAGGGTGAATGGTGATAGGAGAACTGGGGTGTGTTCGCAATAATTCTGTCAAAATTAGGCTATAGGCTATGACATTATACAAAATATTCAAAACCTGTCTGAAATAAATAGTAAATACAACCCCTGTGTTATGAAAGATGTTGGTTTCTTCCTCTAGACTTTGATATCAATGAGCTCTTTGAATTACAAACAAACCTTTTGGGAAAATTGGAATTTGATTGAATTGCAAATTTTTGGGTAAAGGCGTTACTTCCTGCCACGTAACGACGCATGCGCATCACTCAGCTAGCCGCTTGGCGACGTGTACCCGGTGAGTGGAAGAGTTCAGGTATCTCACATCTGCTGGAGAACAAGCTGCACATTAAAACCTAAAAGAGCAGAAACCATGGGAGGCGCGCAGAGTGTGGAGATACCGGGAGGAGGCTCCGAGGGCTACCACGTCCTCCGGGTGAGTGTTTTAAAGCGTCCATAGAACTGCTGTTAGCTTGTTAGCTTAGCATCCGGTCAGAGGCGCAGGATTCCCGGCTCTGTGTGTCTACGAGAGGCCGGGGATGAGTGCTGCGGCCTACGTCTGGAAAAACACCCAACACAGTGCCAGAAAAAAAAAATGTTGTGTGCTTTTGAGTTGTGTCTTTTCTCGTTATGTTTTCTGTTTATGCCTTGCCTGTTAACTAGTTCAGTTAATGCTTACCAGGAGCTAACCACCACTGTTGGGAGCTAACCAAAGCTAGCTTCGGTGGCTAGCTGCACTGAATGACAGCTGCCAAGCTGGTTCTTGTTAGTGCTTCTTCTCCCTTGTTTTGCTATATTTGAACTAAGACGGCTCTAGTATCAAGCTAACACTGGACAGTTGATGTCAGGCGTCCTATTCCAAGCATCCAGACGTGAATTATTAGTAACGTTAGCAGCTAACATGGACAGCACGACAGTACAGTTTTAGACCATAGTAGAAAGAAGAAGAAAGGCACTTTATTAATCCCCGAGGGGAAATTCAATTTTTCACTCTATTATTTACAGATACATAGTACACACAGGCCCAAATACACACACATGCACAAACAGGACCTATATACATGCATTTTAATGGGGAGATGTCAGAGCAGTTGGGGGTTTGGTGCCTTGCTCAAGGGCACCTCGGCAGTGCCCAAGAGGCAAACTGGCATCTCTCCAGCTACCAGTTCACCCTCTGTACTTGGTCTTGGGACTTGAACCGGCGACCTTCAAGCCAAGTCCCTATGGACTGAGCTACTGCCGCCCCCAATACCCAATACCCCATCATGCACAAGCCGGGACAAAAACACTCTAATTAAACTGGTTTGGCTGCATGTACGGTAATGGACACTCACTGAGGTCAATAAAATAATACTTGTATGAATACTAACCCAAATCACAGCCCGACATGTTTGTTTCCCAGAAGCCACTGCTGCAGACCCAGCCCTCTCCTATGTTGGTTAGCTTAGGTCTAACCTGTTTATGCTGTGTGTACAGAGTTTCTCGGGGATGGTCTTTATTTACAATACATTCAATTAAATGCATAAAGCGACAAGTTTGCAGTCCAGCAGCAGCTTAGGTTTTCTCTAATCTTTGTGCAGGTTCAGGAGAACTCGCCAGGACACCGAGCAGGACTGGAGCCTTTCTTTGACTTTATCGTCTCCATCAACAACACCAGACTGGTAAGGAAATCCAGTAACTTTCTCTAGCAACACCAAATATAAGCCATAAGCCATGAAACACGAATGCATGTTTCATGGTCGCCCCTCCGCTCTTCTTCCTCCCCTTTTTTCTACAGAACAAGGACAATGACACCTTAAAAGACTTGCTGAAAGCCAGTGTGGAGAAACCAGTTAAGATGCTGGTTTACTCCTCGAAGACCCTGGAGCTGCGGGAGTCTACAGTCACGCCCAGCAACCTGTGGGGGGGCCAGGGCTTGCTCGGCGTCTCCATTCGTTTCTGCAGCTTTGAGGGGGCCAATGAGAATGTTTGGCATGTACTGGTAAGTAACCCCAAATTCAAGTCTGTATTGTATTGTTTAATGTGGTACAATGTTTACTTATTCTCCCCCCTCTCTCTTTGACAGGAAGTGGAGCCTAATTCCCCAGCAGCCCTCGCCGGCTTGCGGCCGCACACTGACTACATCATTGGAGCCGACACTGTTATGAATGAGGTAGTTTATCAGCACTTTAGGTCCTTGCAACTGTCACTCCTGCACATTCTCCACCTGATAATGATAGTAATAGTGATTGTGTGTGTCTTCTAATTTTATCCACCTTCTCCTCCTCTCTGTGACTCTATCTGCAGTCAGAGGACCTGTTCTCTCTGATAGAAAGCCATGAGGGGAAAGGACTGAAGCTCTATGTGTACAACACAGACACTGACAACTGCAGAGAAGTGATCATCACACCTAACAGTGCCTGGGGAGGAGAGGGCAGGTAACACAGACTTTTGTTTTGTTTTAAGTAATCAGTAGTGTGACATATCCATGTAGCAGACACTGGCATGGAAGCTGTGGCAGCGGTTGCTAGGAGCAGTTCCCTTAACGTTTTCCATGATGATCGACTAAATATGCTGATATAAAGCAGCTATAATCAATATTTTTATAATGATAAATCAAATGACATGTGTTTGAAAACAATTATGCAATGTAAAAGGGGGTTGCTTATCACCTGAATTTCTCAGTTCCACTCAGCTTTACGTAACTTTATAGGAGTTTCAGCTCATTGTTTAGCTGTCTGGCCTGCAACTTTACTCTTTTGGTTCACTCTCACTTGTTTTAGGCAGAAGCAGGAAGCTGTTTTCAGTGTAAAAACTCTAAAGGATTAGATTCTATTCAACTTTATTGTCATTGTACAGGTACTGAGATAACAAACCCACTATACACTCTCTGCTCAGCATCAAACAGGAGATGGACACAGTTAGCGACTATCTGGTGAACATAGTGGAGCATTTAGGATCTAAAGAGCCAGATATTTTCCACAGGAGTTGGTAGAGACCAAAAACAAAGCTAAAAGGAGAGTGAATATTGGACTTGCATTCATTTGGTGAACACAAACATGACCCCAAATTAATGATAATGTTGCTCTATAACTGCTATATGTGTAATATGCAACGTTTTGCCAACAAGTTCACCACATCAACTTATGGTTCCTTGTGGAGTTTCTGACCTCTGGTAGCGCTATGGAGCTGTTTTTTATGAGTTGGCCCCTGTTTTGTTCCTGACAAAGGTTTCACACTATTCCACTGATCAATGTGGCAGTAACAGGCTAAGATACGCATCGATACACCAGCAAAGGCAGTGAAGAAGAAAACTGCAAATAAACGTGGATGTAAACAATGATGGATTCAAAATACTCAGAAATCGGCTTTGCAAATGTTTTATGAGGAAGGAAATGCATCAATATGTCAATAATGTATTCACAACTTGTCTCCACTGCCCTCAAGTGGTCGCAAAGGTTATTATTGCAGGTTTAAAATTAAGAGTTATTATTTCTGTAAGTCGACTTACGACAACCTGTACAGCTACAGTATGTCTGTTTCGTCTGTGCTCGTTGCCATTTTTGTGGCCATTTTTCTGTCACTGTTCTTCATGGATGTAGTTATTTTTCTGCTCCTGGCACAGTAACATGAGTGACATCCCCATTTTAATCCCGCACACAGAGTTCTGATTGCCCAACACACCCGGGAGGAAATATCCATCAATATGTGCACCACCAGGCCTATTTGAATTGCTGAAAACCTCAGAGATATGGGAAGTTATTCAGTGGTCTGGAACCAGGCTAATGCGTTTGAATGACATTTTTTAGGTTTGTCAGTTGAGCTTTTTTTTTTCTCCCTTTTCCAGCCTTGGATGTGGGATTGGCTATGGATACCTCCACAGGATTCCCACTAGGCCTTTTGAGGAGGGCAAGAAGATCAGCTTCCCAGGAAGCTCTCCCAGTGAGCCTGTCAGTCCGCTGAAGGATGGATTCACTGAGGTCAGGACACACACACACACACTATACATATTCCATTTATTTCTTTATGATACAACTTTACGCCAGTCCTCAGTTCAGATTGGAAACATGCTGAAAGCAAAGCTCTTAAATATGAATGTAATAACTAAGAAATCACCATTTGTGTCAGTACTAGTAATTACATTGTGTTTTGCCCTGAAATGTCACCCACTACACTCCCGCACTGTTCACTGTGTATCCCTGAGAGCTATGGTCTCTTGTGCGATATCACATCAGCCAAAACTTTATTCTTCAGTATTCAGTGTGTGTCTGCATGTGTGTGTGTGTGCATGACATTGAAAAGATTGGGAAGTTTTGTGTCCACACACTATAAATGCAAGGTGCCTCATTACGTATGCAGCAAAGCAGACAGGAGGACAGAGAGCAATGTGGCTCATTACAGTTAACTGCACGTTTGGATGAATGTGACCTTATCTGTTTGACACCTCCCTGTTTTCTCTTTAACTCCTTCAGGTCCAGCTCTCAGCAGTGACCCCTCCTCCTACTGCACCTGCTATCCCCACTGGCCTTGAAGACTCACTGTCAGGCCTGTCAATCAGCAAAGCCCCGCCCACCATGCCCAGGGAGCTGCAGACAGGTATTTCTGTTCTTTCACACACATATCCATTTACTCCAACACATTAAGCTCGTTATTTGACAGGGATATTTGTGATTTGGAGAAACTAGGGAGGTCACAAGAACCTACAGTATACTTCGGTACCAAGTCATGCCAAAATTTTGACCCCACAGCGTCCTGTTGTCCCGACGATAGAAAATGTAATGCAGTAAACTCACTATTGATACCCTATTTTTTCCCTGATAATGCTACATTGTGAACAACAAATCTGTGTTGAAATCGGCAGTATGAGAGCTAGTTAACGTTAGCTGCTAGCTCCGTGCAGGACTGTGCTGCTTACCGGCTACTAACAGCTAACGTTAAATAGCTCTCGTCCTGATGATTTCAACACAGGAGGTGCCATTGAGTACATTATGATGCATTCAGGCTCTTTTCAGTAAAAATGAGAATTGGGTGAAGGTAAATTCTAACGTTACCATGATGTGTTCAAATGTAATCTAGTAAAATGTAGTTTTTGGCGAGAAACTTGAATAAATCCAGTTGTTTGAAGGAGATGTTTACACAGCAATAAAGATAGATAATAGGGAGGGAATTTTGACATGTTTAACTTTCTAACAAAAAAACAGTGTGCAAACGGTAATAAAGGAGTAGATGTTGATGGGATTTATTGTTTTACTTTTGTTTTTTTACCGTGGTATTGAATTGGTATCGAGAATCGTGGAATTTCACGTGTTGGTATCGACTACTATATTTATAGTATCCTGAAATCCCTAGCAAAAGCTGTCACACTCTCAGTCATTGTGTATTTACGCCATATATTTTTATCTAATGGGTTATATGTGTCGCCCTCCCCTCCAGGTTTGCCCACAGTCCCTCTGCTCCCCTCCTCCACCGGCCCCGCCCTCAGCCCTCTCACTCCACTGAATCCTGCCACCACCGGCTTCAACCCCGCCGCCACGCTACCAGGTGAGTGATTTCTCAAACTTGCTCAGTCAAAACACACGTCGTCAGTCTGCTGAGTCAGTGAGTTTTCAACACCAAACATTTAGAAAAGCCAGTGGGTGGCAAAGGCATTACAGCTCTTTCTTTACAGATTTATATGGGTGTGTAGAGACCCTTCCAGAAAAAAAGAGAAAGGTCTGCCTGAACTGCATTAGGCTATATCAAGTCTTAATTTATGTACACAGTACACTCACTTGTTTTCTTAAGGACAAGCCGTGACTATCAGTAAACTGTATTTATGCTAAATTCAAGCACTTCAAGCAGCTAAACACAGCCAGTGTGTGAGTTCCTTTCCAACTACTATCAACCCTTCTCTGTGTTTATTCTGGTTACTGTTTTTATTGCCACATAAACTGTCAGCTGTCTGAATTCCCACCTCTTCGTCAATGTATCTTGTTGGCTCCCATAAAAGGCCATCCAAGTAAAGTGTGTCACTCCTTTTTCACTCTTCTCAAATGTACAAAGCTCTCTTTTTGCCCATTTTGTTCAGATTTTTGTCTAACTTTCTTTTCCAACGTGGCTTCACTGCAGTAAAGTAGCATGAGTGTAATGTAAGTAAAAATGAATGAATAATGATAGCACACCCTCATAATCATTGTGTGTGGGTATTGTTGTAGGTCTGATGCCCCTCCCAGGTGGCTTACCTCCGCTCCCCAACTTGCCCAACCTCAACCTGCCACTCCCAGACCTTAGTGCCATGTCACTACCACCAGTAGGAACTACAGGTAAATGAAGCACAGCAATTAAAAAAAGGCAACAATCATTTCAAAAAGACTTTTCAGTGTTTGAAATTTGAATATGACTGTCCTGCAACTGGATATGTCTGTCTCTAGAGTAGCTGTATCAGTCGCTGATATACAAACTGGGTAATATGGTACATCAACCTCACTATAAAGTTTATACTTTAATATTATGAGTATATGCTCTGGGATTCAGAGCAACGACTGGTTTAATATTTAGTCTGGTTAAGACGGCAAGGAAGATTATGAGAACGCCCACACCCGTTACCCCCTGAGACATTTTTAAGCAGTCTATTGATCTATTGATTTTATCTGATCCTTCTGAGTAGAGATCGACCGATAGTGGATTCTTAAAGGCCGATATAATAATGATACTTTGGAGGAGGAAAAAGCAGATAGCCTATTAATCGGCCGATCCCCCTGGGCTGCTACCTCCCTGTCTGCCTGTCTTGTATCGTAGACAAAGAGCTGATAGTTTTGCATTATATATTCGAGAGATAACTTTTGCGGGGAGAAATAAACCGGGTCAGATATGACATGACTAAACCAATGAAAATTGAAAATCACCTGTTACTGCGACTGCAAAGATTTAGCCCACATTTTCTAACTCTAACGCCAGAACTATGCATTGAAGGTTTTTCATGGAGTGGAGAATTGCTTCCTTTAAAAAAATATCTCAATCTATCTAAATAATAAATTCCTAAAACATAATTTAAAGTCTGTCATGCTTTTATGGCTGCCAGCGCTCCCGTATCTTGGGGAATCCATGTAAAACGGTGATGTACGTCCATGCGAGACTGGTGGCGGCTGAGCAACCATCTGCCTCTATCAAAGCCCAGTTCCGCCGATAACGATAGTTTGTGAAGCGATTAATCGGCCGACCTCTACTTCTGAGTATGTGCTAATGATTTCTGGAAGGAGGTACAGGATCCCCTCAGGTAAGCACAATTGTTATAAACATTTGCAACTCCTGGAGGATCGACAAGAGGTCAAGATGCAGCAATTCCCTTAATCCAAAAAAAGTTTTTCTGTTGGCGACAAAGTAACCGTAACCTCAGCGAGAAAGCAAATAAGCATTTATCCCAAAATGTCCAACTATTGCTTTCGGTATGAGTGCGTAGCAATAATATCTCTCTTGTTTGTCCTTGTTTTTTCTTCAGTCCACCCTCTGGGGTTCCCACCCCTCAACCTCCCAGGTCTGGCCCCGTTACCCCCTCTACCCACCATGCTGCCCTCCCAGCTGCCTCCTAACTTCCCTCAGGGAGTGGCCCACTTCCTGTCCAACTCCATCGCCGCTCCTACAGCCTCGGTCACGGTCACAGCAGCGCCTGCGTCCGAGCCCGCCGCCGACCCCACAGTCCCCACGGAAGCGGCCTCCACGAAAGTCACGGAATCGCCGGCCCCAACGGAAACAACACTAACGTCGTAACCTGGGAAAGAAGATCCCGCTTGCCATCAAAACCAAAACATACAACCGGTTTCTGTCCCTGTCCCCCCCCCCCCCCCACCTGTCTGTCTTTCTCTGTGTTTTTCTATTTATTTGGCCAAGAGGGACAGGCAGACAGCTGCACCAGTACAGACACAGGAGGTCGTCATGCTCCAGGTGTGGGTGAGGAAACTTGTGTGGAGTGATGAAGGATGAATGGATATGAAGAATGGAGGACGGATGTAGTCTGGTCTTACTAACATGTCTTTATTACCAGATTGTCACGGAGCTTGTCCAAGCCACTGTATGACGAGGACAGGGTCTACTCTTCGGTTTGTAGTTTGCTTCGCACTTCTGCAGTTACAACAAGGCAAAGAACTATCTTTCTCCTTTCTGATCTGGCAAGCCTTTCTGTTTCACACTTATGACTTTTTTTTTTATATAAATAAAATAAAATAAATGTTAATGGAGCTGGACCATAAATCGAATTTACTGAATTACTATCTACATCATGAATTACAAATTAACTGAGAATAGCTACAGCAATGACATCTAACTGGAAGTTGAGCTCAAAGTCCAGTCCAGAGGGCGTTTAACTGGTCATACTGGAATAAATCAGGAAGAAGATATCAGAAGTTGGCCTACAGGAGAAAGAAACATCATGCACTGCTGTATTAAAAAAAACATAGGTAAATATTAAAGGTAAATATGAACTCATCTTGTTATAGATCTTTGGCCTTATCATCCAGCCCATACATGTAACCTTTTTTATTATTAGTTAATAGACCCCTGACCAATAGATTATTTGATTGACATGTCATTTTTGTTGAAATTGCTGTATGAGTGTCTCCACCCAATGAATGAATCTGCATTATTTTGCACCATCTCTGAGTTTTGAAATTATTAGTCTGTCCCTTTGTATGTCTCCATGTATATCCAGAACTCTACAGTATCCGTCTCTACCACAGAGGGATGGTAACAGCCTGAAGGCCATGCCAGAGGAGACAGAGGTTTACAGTTACAGGACCTACTGAGTAGAGTGTATGTGCTTGCTGTTGGGTGAAACGCGGATGCAGAGGTATCAATAATTACACCGTACGTCTCCTCATGGCATGGCCGAAGCGAATTGGTAGGCAGAGTTGCAGTGATGCACTACAACCACAAGGTGTCACTGTAACAGAACTTTCTGAAAACATCTACACTGTGCACAGTGCGAGCAATAAAGCCAAATTAATTTTACATGATGCCTCTGCCTGTCTTTATACCGTGTTTGTTGCTACACTTTTACAGTCTCAGCCCCCCCCCCCGTACACAGATAAAACAAACCAAGAACATGACAAAAAACAAGACAATAATGTTGTAATGGGAGAGGAGTTAGAGCACCGTAAAGCTTGCTAGTGAAAAGCCAGAGGGTCGTATTCACCTGCTCAAACGTCTTTAACACAGACCGGTGAAAAAGGCAGGTGTTGGTTACACTGATCACCTGCAAATTACAGGTGTTATATTGATAAATTAAAAAAAAGCAGAAATAATGCACAAAAATACAGATGGAAAAAGCAGGCGTTGCAAAAACTTTTGGAAAATAAATGGTGAAAAATTGTCACATGAACGTATAAATAGTTATATCACCATAAATACAAAAGAAAAACCAAAATGGAAATTGAATCTCAGATATTTATTCAAGTCACACATAACACAATAGTGAACAAGACTTTTGGCATATTTGATATATAAGGTATTTGTTCTTCTAGTCCTTGCTGATGAGGGGGGGGGGAAATAAACACTGTAGCCAACAAAGCTCAAAAACTATTTACATTACAGAAGCCAAACAAAATGTGAAAAATGAACAGAATAACAATTATATACATGTTTGCTCAGTATGCCCTGGGTGAACACCTTACAATACTATCCAAGTGTGCAAAGGATAATCTACACGTTATTTATTACACTCAATATTCTATTCTATTCTCATTATTTTGGTTGCTGCCCAAACAGCACAGATCTACATGATTCTAAGATGAGGTGAGTGTCATGTTATTCCATTGTGCTTGGCCTTTGAGGTCAGCACTGTTATGCACACATGCCCAGTCAGCAACACAGCCTCTGATTCGTCGACAGACTCAACCTAATGCATCATGGGATATATACAGTATATTGCCCTCAGATGGCTCCAGCTAATAGCTAAGGGATAACAACAACAACAACAACAACAACAACAACTCCTTTCAACACAGATAAGTCAAATCTTGTCATATGAAGTCCAGTGTTAATGCTAACTATATAACTATAAATTAATGTTCTATTGTGTGGTTTTTACGTTAACTGTCAGATGTGTTGCATGGGCTTTTATTTGTCACACACTTTTAGATATGCGGCCTCAGTGGATGACATCTGGGAAGAAGAGGAACGTTATACAGACCAACTGAGAGAACATCTTCTCTGCTGAAGCTCTAGGGTATTTTTTCTCATTACCAGCTGCGTTGTGTTTATTGTTGTTGAATATTGAATGCATACAAAATATTTTAAATTCAGTGTCCTCTGTGATTTATACTTCCCGAGAATATCATTGTCTCTGATGATTTTATTACTTGAGAATACCTGAAGCTGACATTACAGCCAATTTAAGGAGCTCATTTGTCTTCTTTGTTGGTTCCCAGAGAGAAGATATGAGGTGTTGGGGGAGGAGCAGCAGACTGTATGGAGACGAGGACATCAAGGTGAGGAGAGATGGACCTGAAAAACACTACCGTCTGTACACAGCTGGAAACTGCAACAGTCAAATGACATGATTTTGTTTTGACTTGACTGTGTGTCTGTCATTTTTTTTTGAGTGTCTATCCTCCAGAAAACACTGGAGGAGCAGCTGGAGAACCACAGGGGAGCTAATCAGAAGCAGCTCAGCGGCCTCCGAGACAAGATCTAAGACAAGCAGAGGATGCTGGATGAACTCAGAGTAAGGAAACACCAGTAAAGCAAAATATTGTCTTGATACTTTGATTATTGTTTCAGTCAGTACAGTATGCCATAAAAAAATCAAAATATAGTTTGTCATAAAAAATATCATGAAAAAAGTTATTGTATAGTATGCCATGATAATGTCATAAAAAATGTCATAGTATAGTATGTCATATACTGACTTTTAATGACATTTTTGACATACTATGCTGTGACTTTTTTTTTTTTTTTTTTGACGTACTATGACTTTTTTAAACTTTTTTTTATGTTATATTATGATTTTTTTGGGGGGGGGGGATTTTTTTCGACATACTATGCTACGAATGTTTGGGGACTTTTTTAACACACTGTCTTTTTTAGACTTTGACATACTATAATGTGTCTTTTTATGACTATGTAACATGACTTTTTTCAACATATTGTAGGCTAATATGACTTTGTCTTTTTTGAATAATTTCGACGTACTATACTATGACTTTTTTATGACTTTTCTTCGACATACCATACTTTTACTTTTTTTTTTACATACTATAGGGATTTTTTGACATAGTATACTTTGACTTTTTTCGACATACTATATACTATGACATTTTTATGATCTTTTTTCGACATTCTATAGTATGACTTTTTCGACAAACTATACTATGACTTTTTTATGACTTTTTCCGACATACTACACTATGATTTTTTTCAGGACTTTTTCCGATACTCTACTATGACTTTTTTCATGACTTTTTTCGACATACTATACTATGACATTTTTATGATCTTTTTTCGACATACTATAGTATGACTTATTTTTACAACTTTTCTTTTTTTAATGTTTCGACACACTATACTATGACTTTTTTTACCAAATTGTTTTTGCAAAATATTTCGACATACTATACTATGACTTTTTTTCATAAAAAATTTCGGTATTCTATATTATGATTTTTTTTTCACAAAATTTGACATACTATACTATGACTTTTTTCACAACATTTTCGACAACTATACTGTGACTTTTTTTTCACAAAATTTTCAACATACTATAGTATGACTTTTTTTTCCAAAAAATGTTCAACATACTATACTATGACTTTTTTTTCACAAAATTCGACATACTATACTATGATTTTTTTTTTAACAAAATTTTCAACATACTATACCATGAATGTTTTTCACAAAATTTTCGACATACTATACTATGAATTTTTTTCACAAAATTTTCGAAATACTATATTATGACTTTTTTCACAACATTTTCGACATACTATACTATGACTTTTTTTTCACGAAATTTTCGACATGCTATACTATGCCTTATGACATACTATAGTATGTTGAACATTTTTTGGAAAAAAAAGTCATATTATTTCTTTAAAAAAGTCACAGTATAGTATGTCGAAAGTTTTGTGAAAAAAAGGTCATACTATAGTATGTTGAAAATTTTGTGAAAAAGTCATACTATAGTATGTCGAAAATTTTGACTTTTTTTTCACAAAATGTTCGACATACTATATTATGACTTTTTTTTCCAAAAAATGTTCAACACACAATACTATGACTTTTTTTTCACAAAATTTTCGAAATACTATATTATGACTTTTTTTTCACAAAATGTTCAACATACTATACTATGACTTTTTTTTCACAAAATTTTCGACATACTATACTGTGCCTTTTTTTCTTTAAAAAAGTCACAGTATAGTATGTCGAAAGTTTTGTGAAAAAAAAGTCACAGTATAGTATGTCGAAAGTTTTGTGAAAAAAAAGTCATAGTATAGTATGTCGAAAATGTTGTGAAAAAAATTCATGGTATAGTATGTTGAAAATTTTGTGAAAAAAAGTCATACTATAGTATGTCGAAAGTTTTGGGAAAAAAAGTCATAGTATAGTATGTCTGATGTGCTGGTGAACAACACCGGCGCCCCCCAAGGAACCGTGCTGTCACCGTTCCTGTTCATCACCTACACCTCCGACTTCCGCTTCAACTCGGGTACGTGCCATCTCCAGAAGTTCTCCGATGACTCCTCCATCGTCAGCTGCATCGCAGATGACAACAAGGAGAAGAACAGAGCCCTGGTGGAGAACTTCATAGGGTGGTGCGACAACAATCACCTCCAGCTCAACATCGGGAAGACCAAGGAGCTGGAGGTGGACTTCCGGCGGAGCAGGAAGAGGCCCCCTACTCCCATCACCATCCGGGGGGAGGAGGTGGAGGTGGAGGTGGTGGACACCTACAAGTTCCTGGGGGTCCATCTGAACAACAAACTGGACTGGACCGACAACAGCGAGGCCCTCTACAGGAAAGGACAGAGCAAACTGTTCTTCCTGAGGAGGCTCAGGTCCTTTAACGTCTGCAACAGGCTGCTGCAGATGTTCTACCAGTCTTTGGTAGCCAGTGTCCTCTTTTTTGCTGTGGTGTGTTGGGGGGGAAATACCAACATAAGGGATACAAACAAACTTAACAGGCTGGTGAGGAAGGCTAGCTCCGTGGTTGGCTCAGAACTGGACAATCTGGAGGTGGTGGCAGAGGGGAGGATGAGGAGGAAGCTGGATGCCATCCTGGAGAACCCCTCCCACCCCCTCCATGATGAGCTAGCCATGATGAGGAGCACCTTCAGTCACAGACTGATCCCCCCTCGGCACAACACAAAGCGCCTGGGTCAGTCCTTCTTGCTGGTAGCCATCAAGCTCCACAACCAAGGCTGACCCCCCCCCCCCACGCACACACACACACACGAGATCTGCGAGGACTTTAAACTCCAAACACACACTATCCGGTCTATCTGAACTATCAACAACCACCTCTTCTTATCCACTGGTGCACTTTAAACCAAAATTGTACATATACATCTATTTATTGTACAGTACACTTTTTTTTTTGACGGACGATAAATACCATACTTACTCACCATGTATATTCTGTATATTCTGTACTTCTATTTATTGTTTATTGTTTTTATAATTCTTGTACACCTGTACCTCTTTTTTGCTTTGCTGCTTTGACACCTGAATTTCCCCAAGGGGATTAATAAAGGTTCATCTTATCTTATCTTATCTTATCTTATCTTATCTTATGTCGAAAATTTTCGTGTAAAAATGTCATAGTATAGAATGTCGAACATTTTCATGAAAAAAGGCATAGTATAGTATGTATATTCATTTTGTGGTAAAAAAAAACAACTCATAGTTTAGAATTTCGAAAATTTTCATGAAAAAAAGGCGTACTATAGTATGTCGAACATTTTCGTGAAAAAATGTCATAGTATAGAATGTCGAAAATGTTCATGAAAACAGGCATAGTATAGTCTGTCGATTAATTTGGTGGAAAAAAAACTCAGTTTAAATTTTCGTCAATTTTCATGAAAAGTCATACTATACTATGACTTTTTTACTGAAAATGTCGAAATTTTAAACTGAGTTTTTTTTCCACCAAATGAATCGACAGACTATACTATGCCTTTTTTCATCACAATTTTCGACATTCTATACTATGACATTTTTTTACGAATATTTTCGACATGCTATAGTATGACTTTTTTCATGAAAATTTTCGAAAATATTCCTAACAAAATGTCATAGTATAGAATGTCGAAAATTTTCATGAAAACAGGCATAGTATAGTCTGTCGATTAATTTGGTGGAAAAAAAACTCAGTTTAAATTTTCGTCAATTTTCATGAAAAGTCATACTATACTATGACTTTTTTCATGAAAATGTCGAAATTTTAAACTGAGTTTTTTTTCCACCAAATGAATCGACAGACTATACTATGCCTTTTTTCATTAAAATTTTCGACATTCTATACTATGACATTTTTTTACGAATATTTTCGACATGCTATAGTATGACTTTTTTCATGAAAATTTTCGAAAATATTCGTAAAAAAATGTCATAGTATAGAATGTCGAAAATTTTCATGAAAACAGGCATAGTATAGTCTGTCGATTAATTTGGTGGAAAAAAAACTCAGTTTAAATTTTCGTCAATTTTCATGAAAAGTCATACTATACTATGACTATTTTCATGAAAATGTCGAAATTTTAAACTGAGTTTTTTTTCCACCAAATGAATCGACAGACTATACTATGCCTTTTTCCATTAAAATTTTCGACATTCTATACTATGACATTTTTTTACGAATATTTTCGACATGCTATAGTATGACTTTTTTCATGAAAATTTTCGAAAATATTCGTAAAAAAATGTCATAGTATAGAATGTCGAAAATGTTCATGAAAACAGGCATAGTATAGTCTGTCGATTAATTTGGTGGGAAAAAAACTCAGTTTAAATTTTCGTCAATTTTCATGAAAAGTCATACTATACTATGACTTTTTTCATGAAAATGTCGAAATTTTAAACTGAGTTTTTTTTCCACCAAATGAATCGACAGACTATACTATGCCTTTTTCCATTAAAATTTTCGACATTCTATACTATGACATTTTTTTACGAATATTTTCGACATGCTATAGTATGACTGTTTTCATGAAAATTTTCGAAAATATTCGTAAAAAAATGTCATAGTATAGAATGTCGAAAATGTTCATGAAAACAGGCATAGTATAGTCTGTCGATTAATTTGGTGGAAAAAAACTCAGTTTAAATTTTCGTCAATTTTCATGAAAAGTCATACTATACTATGACTTTTTTCATGAAAATGTCGAAATTTTAAACTGAGTTTTTTTTCCACCAAATGAATCGACAGACTATACTATGCCTTTTTTCATTAAAATTTTCGACATTCTATACTATGACATTTTTTTACGAATATTTTCGACATGCTATAGTATGACTGTTTTCATGAAAATTTTCGAAAATATTCGTAAAAAAATGTCATAGTATAGAATGTCGAAAATGTTCATGAAAACAGGCATAGTCTGTCGATTAATTTGGTGGGAAAAAACCTCAGTTTAAATTTTCGTCAATTTTCATGAAAAGTCATACTATACTATGACTTTTTTCATGAAAATGTCGAAATTTTAAACTGAGTTTTTTTTTCCACCAAATGAATCGACAGACTATACTATGCCTTTTTCCATTAAAATTTTCGACATTCTATACTATGACATTTTTTTACGAATATTTTCGACATGCTATAGTATGACTTTTTTCATGAAAATTTTCGAAAATATTCGTAAAAAAATGTCATAGTATAGAATGTCGAAAATTTTCATGAAAACAGGCATAGTATAGTCTGTCGATTAATTTGGTGGAAAAAAAACTCAGTTTAAATTTTCGGCAATTTTCATGAAAAGTCATACTATACTATGACTTTTTTCATGAAAATGTCGAAATTTTAAACTGAGTTTTTTTTCCACCAAATGAATCGACAGACTATACTATGCCTTTTTTCATCAAAATTTTCGACATTCTATACTATGACATTTTTTTACGAATATTTTCGACATGCTATAGTATGACTTTTTTCATGAAAATTTTCGAAAATATTCGTAAAAAAATGTCATAGTATAGAATGTCGAAAATGTTCATGAAAACAGGCATAGTATAGTCTGTCGATTAATTTGGTGGAAAAAAAACTCAGTTTAAATTTTCGGCAATTTTCATGAAAAGTCATACTATACTATGACTTTTTTACTGAAAATGTCGAAATTTTAAACTGAGTTTTTTTTTCCACCAAATGAATCGACAGACTATACTATGCCTTTTTCCATTAAAATTTTCGACATTCTATACTATGACATTTTTTTACGAATATTTTCGACATGCTATAGTATGACTTTTTTCATGAAAATTTTCGAAAATATTCGTAAAAAAATGTCATAGTATAGAATGTCGAAAATTTTCATGAAAACAGGCATAGTATAGTCTGTCGATTAATTTGGTGGAAACAAAACTCAGTTTAAATTTTCGTCAATTTTCATGAAAAGTCATACTATACTATGACTTTTTTCATGAAAATGTCGAAATTTTAAACTGAGTTTTTTTTCCACCAAATGAATCGACAGACTATACTATGCCTTTTTTCATTAAAATTTTCGACATTCTATACTATGACATTTTTTTACGAATATTTTCGACATGCTATAGTAGGACTTTTTTCATGAAAATTTTCGAAAATATTCGTAAAAAAATGTCATAGTATAGAATGTCGAAAATGTTCATGAAAACAGGCATAGTATAGTCTGTCGATTAATTTGGTGGGAAAAAAACTCAGTTTAAATTTTCGTCAATTTTCATGAAAAGTCATACTATACTATGACTTTTTTCATGAAAATGTCGAAATTTTAAACTGAGTTTTTTTTACACCAAATGAATCGACAGACTATACTATGCCTTTTTTCATCAAAATTTTCGACATTCTATACTATGACATTTTTTTACGAATATTTTCGACATGCTATAGCATGACTTTTTTCATGAAAATTTTCGAAAATATTCGTAAAAAAATGTCATAGTATAGAATGTCGAAAATGTTCATGAAAACAGGCATAGTCTGTCGATTAATTTGGTGGGAAAAAAACTCAGTTTAAATTTTCGTCAATTTTCATGAAAAGTCATACTATACTATGACTTTTTTCATGAAAATGTCGAAATTTTAAACTGAGTTTTTTTTCCACCAAATGAATCGAAAGACTATACTATGACATTTTTTTAAATATTTTAATTCATAATGAATTTTTTCACGAATATTTTCAAACATTTAGTATGACTTTTTTCATAAAATTTTGAAAATATTCAAAAAAAGGAATTAGAATGTCAAATTTTCGATGAAAAAGCATTATAGTTTCTAATTTTTGAAAAATTTTAAATTTTCGCATTTTATGAAAAGTCAATTTTAAATGATTTTTTTTCACAAATGATCGACAATATACTATGCTTTTTTCATTAAAATTTCGACATTCTATACTATGACTTTTTTTACAAATTTTCGACATCTATACATGACTTTTTTCATGAAAATTTTCGAAAATATTCGTAAAAATTTATAAAATTTCGAAAATTTTCTGAAAAGCATAGTATAGTTGTCGAAAATTTGGGGGAAAAAAAACTAGTTTAAATTTCGTAATTTTCAAAAATCATATAAAATCTTTTTATGAAAATGTCAAAATTTTAAACTAGTTTTTTTTCCCAAATGAATCGAAATATACTATCTTTTTTCATAAAATTTTCGACATTCTATACTATTTTTTTAAATTTTTCGACACTATACATGTTTTTTTTAAAAATTTTCGAATTTTTTAAAAATTTTTAAAAAAATTTAAAAAATTTTAAAAAAATTTTAAAAATTTTTTAAAAAAGGTTTTTTTAAAATTTTTTAAAAAAATTTTTTTTTTTTTTTGGAAAACCCTTTTTTTAAAAAATTTTTTTAAAAAATTTTAAATTTTAAATTTTTTTTTTTCCCAAAAAAAAAATTTTTTTTTTTTTAAAATTTTAAAAAATTTAAATTTTTTAAAATTTTTTCCCAAAAAAAGGGTTTTTTTAAAAAATTTTTTGGGGGGAAAAAAAAAAATTTAAATTTTAAAATTTTTAAAAAAAAAAAATTTTTTTTCCCAAAATTTTTTAAAAAAATTTTTTTTTAATTTTCCAAAAAATCCTTTTTTTTTTTAAAAAATTTTAAATTTTAAATTTTTTTTTTTCCCAAAGGGAAAAAATTTTTTTTTTTAAAAATTTTAAAAAACCGGTTTTTTAAAATTTTTAAAAAAAAGGGTTTTTTTAAAAAATTTTTTGGGGGGAAAAAAAAAAATTTTTTTAAATTTTCAAAAATTTAAAAAAAAAAAATTTTTTTTGGGGAAATTTTTTAAAAAATTTTTTTTTTAATTTTCCAAAAAATCCTTTTTTTTTAAAAAAAAAATTTTTTTTAAATTTTTTTTTTTTAAAAATGGACTTTTTTTTTTTAAAAATTTTAAAAATTTTTAAAAATTTTTAAAATTTTTTGAAAAAAATTTTTTTTCTTTTTTTTGGGGAAAAAAAAAAAAATTTTTTTTAAAAATTTTTAAAATTTTTAAAAAAAAGGTTTTTTAAAAGGTTTTAAATTTTTTAAAAAATTTTTTTTTTTTTAAAAAACCAAAAACCTTTTTTTTTTTTTTCCCCAAAATTTTTTTTTTTAAAAAATTTTTTTCCCCAAAAAAATTTTTTAATGTTTTTTCCCAAAAATTTTTTAAAAATTTTTAAAAATTTTTAAAATTTTTTGAAAAAAATTTTTTTTAAAAATTTTTAAAAAAATTTAAAAAATTTTTAAAATTTTAAAAATTTTTTAAAAAAGGTTTTTATTTTTTTTTTTAAAAAAAATTTTTTTTTTAAAAAATTTTTTTTTTAAAAAAAAAAATTTTTTTCAAAATTTTTTTTTTTTTTTTTTTTAAAAAATTTTTTTCCCCAAAAAAATTTTTAAGGGTTTTTCAAAAATTTTTTAAAAATTTTTTAAACTTTTTTAAAATTTATTTTTAAAAATTTTTTTAAAAAATTTTAAAAAAATTCAAAAATTTTTTCCCTTTTTTTAAAAAAAAAATTTTAAAAAAATTTTTTAAAAATTGTCAAAATTTTTTAAAAAAAACCCCCAAAAAATTTTCGAAAATTTTAAAAATTTTTTAATTTTTTTTTTTTTAAAAATTTTTTTTTTAAACTTTTTTTTTTTAAAAAAAAAAATTTTTTTTAAAATTTTAAAAAAGAAAAAATTTTTTTTAAATTTTTTTAAAATTTTCAAAAAACCATTTTTTTTTTTTTTTGGGGAAAAAAACCTTTTTTTTTTTTTTTTAAAAAAAAAAATTTTAATTTTTTTAAAATTTTTAAAAAAATTTTTTTTTTTCCCCCAAAAAATTTTTGGGGAAAAAAACCTTTTTTTTTTTTTTAAAAACCCTTTTTTTTTTTTTTAAAATTTTTTTTTTAAAAATTTTTTTTTTAAAAAAAAAAAAAAAAAATTTTTTTTAAAAATTTTCCCAAAAAACGGTTTTTTTTTTTTTTTAAAAAATTGTTTTTTTTAAAATTTTAAAAAAAAAAAAATTTTTTTTAAAAAAATTTTTTTTAAAAAGGTTTTTTTCCCCTTTTTAATTTTGGGGAAAAAATTTTTTTTTTTTTTTTAAAAACCCTTTTTTTACTTTTTTTAAAAGGGAAATTTTTTTTTTTTTTTTAAAAAAAAAATTTTTAAAAAATTTTTTTTTTAAAAAAAAAAAAAAAAATTTTTTTTGGTTTTTTTTGGGGGGAAAAAACCTTTTTAAATTTTTTTTTTTTTAAAAAAATTTAAAATTTTTTAAAAATTTTCAAAAAACAAGTTTTTTTTCCCAAAATTTTTGGGGAAAAAAAAAATTTTTTTTTTTTTTGAAAAATACTTTTAATTTTTTTTTTTTGGCCTTTTAAAATTTTTTTTTAAAAAAAAAAATTTTAAAAAATTTTTAATTTTTTTTAAAATTTTTTAAAAAATTTTTTGTTTTTTTTTGGGGGGAAAAATTTTTTAAAATTTTTTTTTTTTAAAAAAACCCGGTTTTAAAAAAATTTTTAAAAAAAAATTTTTTCCCAAAATTTTAAAAAAATTTTTTTTTTTAAAATTTTTAAAACCCCCTTTTTTTTTTTTAAAAATTTTAAATTTTAAAAATTGATTTTTTTTTTTTTAAAAAAAAAAAATTTTTTTAAAAATTTTCAAAAATTTTAAAAATTTTTTTTTTAAAAAATTTTTTAAATTTTAAAAAAAATTTTTTAAAATTTTGGGAAAATTTTCAAAAAAAAATTTAAAAAATTTTTTTTAAATGAAAGGGAAAAAAAAATTTTTTTTAAAAAAAAAAACTTTTTTTTTTTTTTTAAAATTTAAAATTAAATTTTTTTCTTTTTTTTAAAAAAAAATTTTTTTTTTTTTTTAAAAAAAAAAAATTTTTAAAAAAATTTTTTTAAAATTTTCAAAAAAATTTTTTAAAAAATTTTTAATTTTTTTAAAAAATTTTTTTTTTTTTAAAAAATTTTTAAAAAAATTTTAAAAAATTTTTTTTAAATGAAAGGGAAAAAAAAATTTTTTTTAAAAAAAGGGGGGAAAAAAAAAAAATTTTTTCCCCAATTTTTTAAAAAAAATTTAATTTTTTTAAAAATTTTCGAAATTTTAAATTTTTTTTTTTTTCCCCAAAAATTTTTAAAATTTTTTTAAAAAATTTTTTTAAAATTTTCAAAAATTTTAAAAATTTTTTTTTTAAATTTTTAAATTTTGGGGAAAAATTTTTTAAAATTTTCGAAAATTTTCAAAAAAAAATTTAAAATTAAATTTTTTTTTAAAGGGAAAAAAAAATTTTTTTTTTGGGGAAAAAAACTTTTTTTTTTTTTTTAAAATTTAAAATTAAATTTTTTTTAAAAATTTTAAATTTTAAAAATTGTTTTTTTTTAAAATTTTTTTAAAAACAAAAAATTTTTTTTTTTTTTTAAAAAAAAGGCATTTTTTTTTTTTTGGGGAAAAAAAATTTTTTTTTTTTTTTTTTTTAAAAAAAAAAATTTTAAAAATTTTCTTTTTTTTAAAAAAATTTTTTTTTTCCCAAAATTTTTGGGAAAAAAAATTTTTTTTTAAAATTTTTAAAACCCCCTTTTTTTTTTTTTTTTGGCCTTTAAAAATTGTTTTTTTTTAAAATTTTTTTAAAAACAAAAAATTTTTTAATTTTTTTTAAAATTTTTTAAAAAATTTTTTGTTTTTTTTTTTAAAAAATTTTTTTTTAAAAAAATTTTTTTTTTTTTAAAAAAAAAATTTTAATATATTTTTTAAAAATTTTAAAAAAATTTTTTTTTTCCCAAAATTTTTGGGGAAAAAAAAAATTTTTTTCTTTTTTTTTTGAAAAATACTTTTAATTTTTTTAAAAATTTTAAAAAAAAATTTTTTTTTTTTTTTTAAAAACAAAAAATTTTTTTTTAAATTTTTAAAATTTTTTAAAAAATTTTTTTTTTAAATTTTTAAATTTTAAAAAAAAAATTTTCAAAATTTTTTTTTTTTAAAAAAATTAAAAAAAATTTTTTTTTTAAAGGGAAAAAAAAATTTTTTTTAAATTTTGGAAAAAAACCTTTTTTTTCAAAAATTTTTGAAAAATACAAAAATTTTTTTTTAAAAAGGGTTTTTTAAAAAAAAAAAAAATTTTTTCCCAAAAAATAAAAACCTTTTTTTTTTTAAATTTTTTTTCCCTTTTTTTAAAAGGGGTTTTTTTTTAAAAAAAATTTTTAAAAAAAAATTAAAAAATTTTTTATTTTTTTTTTTTTAAAAATTTTTGGGGGGTTTTTTTTTTTAAAAAAAAAAAAAACCCCTTTTAAATTTTTTTAATTTGGGTTTTTCCAAAAAAATTTTTTTGGGGAAAAATTCCCAAAAATTTAAACCCCCAAAAGAAACCTTAAAAAATTTTTTTGGGGGTTTTTTTTTTAAAAAAAGGGGGGTTTGACCCAAAAAGGGGAAATTTGTAAAAAAATTTTTTTAAAAAAAAAAAGGGGGGAAATTTTTTTTTTTTAAAAAAAAAAACCCCCCAAAAGGGGAAAGGTTTTTTTTAAAAAAAAACCCCCCCCGGGGTTTAAAAAAAGGGTTTTTTTCCCTTTTTCCCCAAAAAACCCCAAAAAATTTTAAAGGGAAGGGGGTTTTTTTAAAAATTTTTTTTTTTTTTTTTAAGCCATTCCTTTTTTTTCCAATCAAAAAAATTTTAGGGGGGGGGTTTTTTTTCCTTTTTAATTTTTTTTTTTTTTTTTTTTTTTTTTTTTAAAAAAAAAAAAAACCCAAAAAAATTTCAAAATTTTTAAAAAAAAAATTTTTTAAAAAATTTTTTAAATTTTAAAAAAAATTTTTTAAAATTTTTTTTTTTTAAAAAAACCCAAAAAAATTTTAAAAATTTTGGAAAAAAAGGTTTTTTTCCCAAAATTTTGGAAAAAAACCTTTTTTTCCTTTTTTTTTTGAAAAATACTTTTAATTTTTTTTTTTTTTTAAAATTTTTTTTTTAAAAAAAAAGGAAAAATTTTTTTTTTTTTTAAAAAGGGGGTTTTTTCCTTTTTTTGGGTTAAAAAAATTTTTAAAAAATTTTTTTTTTTTAAAAAAAAATTTTTTTAAAAAAAAAAAAAAATTTTTTTTTTCCCAAAATTTTTGGGGAAAAAAAAATTTTTTTTAAAATTTTTTTTTTTTTAAAACTTTTTTTTTTTTGGCCTTTTAAAATTTTTTTTTTAAAAAAAAAAATTTTAAAAAATTTTTTTTTTTTTAAAATTTAAAAAAAAAATTTTTTAAAAAATTTTTAAGGGTTAAAAAATTTTTTTTTAAAAAAATTTTTTTTTTTTTAAAAAAAAAATTTTAATATATTTTTAAAAAAATTTTTAAAAAAAAATTTTTTTTAAAAGGGGGAAAAAAAATTTTTTTTTCCTTAAATTTTTTTTTTTTTAAAACTTTTTTTTTTTTTTTTAAAATTTTTTTTTAAAAGAAAAAAAAAAATGTTTTTTAAAAAAAAAAATTTTTTTAAAAAAAAGGCATTTTTTTTTTTTTGGGGAAAAAATTTTTTTTTTTTTTTTTTTTTAAAAAAAAAAATTTAAAATTTTTTAAATTTTTTAAAAAAAAATTTTTTTTTTTAAAAAAAAAAATTTGTTTTTTTTTTTTTAAAAAATTTTTAAATTTTTTTTTTTAAAATTAAATTTTAAACTTTTTTTTAAAAAAAAAGGAAAAAACCCTTTTTAAATTTTTTTTTTTTAAAAAAAAATTTTTTTTTTTTGGGGAAAAAAATTTTTTAAATTTTTTTTTTTTTAAAAAAAACCGTTTTTTAAATTTTTTAAAAAAATTTTTTTTTTTCCCCCAAAAAATTAAGGGGGAAAAAAAAAAGTTTTTTTTAAAATTTTTAAAAAAATTTTAAATTTTTTTTTTTTAAAAGTTTTTTAAAAAATTTTTTTTTAAAAAAAAAGGAAAAAATTTTTTTTTTTTTTTTAAAAAAAAAAAAAGGCATTTTTTTTTTTTTGGGGAAAAAAACTTTTTAAATTTTTTTTTTTTTAAAAAAAACCGTTTTTTAAAAAATTTTTAAAAAAAATTTTTTTTAAAAAAAGGGGGGAAAAAAAAAATTTTTTTTTAAAAAAATTTTTTTTTTTTTAAAACTTTTTTTTTTTTTTTTTTTTTTTTTTTAAAAAAAATTTTCCAAAAAATTTTTTTTTTTTTTTTTAAAAAAAAAAAAATTTTTTTTTAAATTTTTGGGGGAAAAAAAATTTTTTTTTAAAATTTTAAAAAAAAAAAAATTTTTTTAAAGGGAAAATTTTTTTTAAAAAGGTTTTTTTCCCCTTTTTAATTTTGGGGAAAAAAACCTTTTTTTTTTTTAAAAAAAAAAATTTTTAATTTTGTTTTTTTTAAAAAGGAAATTTAAAATTTTTTCCCCCCCAAAAAATGAAAAAAATTTTTTTTTTATTTTTTTTAAAATTTTTTTTTTTTTAAAAGGGGTTTTAAAAAAACCTTTAAAAATTTTTTCCCCTTAAAAAAAAAAATTTTTTTTAAAAAAAAGGGGTTTTTTAAAAGGGGGAAAAAAGGGGTTTTTTTTAAAATAACCCCAAAAAATTTTTTTTTAAATTTTTTTTTAAAAACCCCCAAAAAGGGAAAAAATTTTTAAATTTTTTTAAAAAATTTTTTTAAAATTTTTCCCCAAAAATTTTTAAAAAATTTTTAAAACTTTTTTAAAAAAGGGGTTTTTAAAAAGGGGGTTTTTTTTTTTGGGGGTTCCTTTTTTTTTTAAAAAAATTAAGGGCCCTTTAAGAAAAAAATTTTTTAAAGGCCCCTTTCCCCAAAGTTTTCGGTTTTGTTTTTTAAAAGGGGGGGAAAAAATTTTTTTTTTTTAAATTTTTTTTTTTTTTTTTTTAAAAAAAAATTAAAAACCCCCCGGGTTTTAAATTTTGGGTTTTTTAAAAAAAAATTTTCTTTTTTTTTTTTAAAATTTTTTTTTTTTTTTTTTTAATTTTTTTTTTTTAAAAAGGGAAAAAAAAAATTTTTCAAAATTTTTAAAAAGGTTTTAAATTTTAAAAAATTTTTTAAAAATTTTTTTTAAAATTTTGGAATTTTTTAAAAATTTTAAAAATTTTTTTTAAAAAAAAAAATTTTAAAATTTTTTTAAAAAAAAAAAAATTTTTTTTTTTAAAAAAATTTTTTTTTTTTAAAAATTTTTTTAAAAATATTTTTTTTTTTAATAAAATTTTTAAAAAAAAAATTTTTTTAAAAAAAGGGGAAAAAAAAATTTTTTTAAAAAATTTTAAATTCTTTTTTTTTTTTTAAAAAATTTTAAATTTTAATTTTAAAAAAAATTTTAAAATTTTTTAAAAAAAATTAAAAAAAAAAAATTTTTTTTTAAAAAAAAGAAAACTTTTTTTTTAAAAAAAACCCCTTTTAAAAATTTTTTTTTAAAAATTTTTTTAAATTTTTTTTAAAAAAAAAAGGTTTTTTCCCCAAAAAAATTTAAATTTTCCCCCAAAAAAAAATTTTAATTTTTTAAAAAAAATTTTTAAAATTTTAAAATTTTAAAAATTTTTAATTTTTTTTTTTAAAAAAAAAAATTTTAAAAAATTTTTTAAAAAAAAACGGGCCGGTTTTTTTTTTTTAAAAAAAAAAATTTTTTTTTTTTTTTTTTTTTTTGGCATCTATATATGATTTTTTTTAAAATTTTTTTTTTTTAAAAAAAAATTTTTTAAAAAAAAAATTTTTTTTTTTTAAAAAAAATTTTAATTTTTTAAAAAAAAATTTTTAAAATTTTTTTTTTAAATTTTTAATTTTTTTTTTAAAAAAAAAAAAATTTTTTTAAAAATTTTTTTTTAAAAATGAAAAAAAAAATTTTTTTAATTTTTTAAAAAACTTTTTTTTTTTTAAAAAATTTTTTTTTTAAAAAAAATTTTTTTTTAAAAATTTTAAAAATTTTAAAAAATTTTTTTAAAAAGGGAAAAAATTTTTTAAAACCTTTTTTAAAAATTTTTAAATTTTTTTTTTTTTTAAAAATTTTTCAATTTCAAAAAATTTTTTTTAAAATTTTAAAAATTTTTTTAAAAAATTTTTTTTTTTCCCTTTTTTGGAAAAAAATTTTTTTTCTTTTTTTTGGGAAAAAAAAAATTTTTTTTTTTTTAAAAAAGTTTTTTTTTTTTTAAAATTTTTTAAAAAAGGGTTTTTTTTAAAAAACCCAAAAAACGTTTTTTAAAAAAATTTTGGGGGGAAAAAAATTTTTTTTTTTTTAAATTTTTTAAAAAAGATAAATTTTTTTTTTTTAAAAAAAAAAAAAAATTTTTTTTAAAAAAAAAAAACCCCTTTTTTTTTTTTTTTAAAAAAAATTTTTTTTTTTTTTTTTAAAAAAAATTTTTTTAATAAAATTTTTTCAAAAATTTTTAAAAAAACGGTTTTTTCCCTTTTTTGGAAAAAAATTTTTTTTCTTTTTTTTGGGAAAAAACCTTTTTTTTTTTAAAAATTTTTAAAAAAAATTTTTTTTTTTTTTTTAAAATTTTTTTTTTTTTTAAAAAAAAAATTTTAAAAACCCTTTTTTTTTTTTTTAAAAAAAATTTTTTTTTTTCCATGAAAAATTTTTTTTTTTTGAAAATTTAAAAAAAAAAATTTTTTTTTAAAAAAAAACCCAAAAAACGTTTTTTTAAAATTTTTTGGGGGAAAAAAAAGTTTTTTTCGTTTTTTCCCAAAAAAATTTTTTTTTTTTTTTTAAAAAAAAAAAAAAAATTTTTTTTTGGGAAAAAAAAAACCCTTTTTAATTTTTTAATTTTAAAAAAAATTTTTTTTTTTTTTTTTTAAAAAAAATTTTTTTAATAAAATTTTTTCAAAAATTTTTAAAAAAACAAGTTTTTTTAAAATTTTTAAAAACCCAAAAAATTTTTTTTTAAAAATTTTTAAAAAAATTTGTTTTTTTTAAAATTTTCCCAAAAAAATTTTTTTCTTTTTTTAAAAAAAAAAAAAAATTTTTTTTAAAAAAAAAAAACCCCTTTTTTTTTTTTTTTAAAAAAAATTTTTTTTTTTTTTTTTTTAAAAAAAAATTTTTTTAATAAAATTTTTTCAAAAATTTTTAAAAAAACAAGTTTTTTTAAAATTTTTAAAAAAACGTTTTTTTAAAATTTTTTGGGGGAAAAAATTTGTTTTTTTCGTTTTTTCCCAAAAAAATTTTTTTTTTTTAAAATTTTTTAAAAAAGGGTTTTTTTAAAAAAATTTTCCAAAAAAAATTTTTTTTTAAATTTTTTTAAAAAAATTTTTTTTTTTTTTTTTTTTTAAAAAATTTAATTTTTTAATAAAATTTTTTCAAAAAATTTAAAAAAAAAAATTTTTTTTTAAAAAAAAACCCAAAAAACGTTTTTTTAAAATTTTTTGGGGGAAAAAATTTGTTTTTTTTAAAATTTTTAAAAGATATATTTTTTTTTAAAAAAAAATTTTAAAAAATTTTTTTAAAATTAAAAAAAAAAAAGGCCTTTTTAATTTTTTAATTTTAAAAAAATTTTTTTTTTTTTTTTTAAAAAAAATTTTTTCAAAATTTTTAAAAAGTAAAAATTTTAAAAAATTTTTTTAAAAAAAAACGGGCCGGTTTTTTTTAAAAAATTTTAAAAAAATTTTTAAAAAATTTTTTTAAAATTTTTAAAAAAAATTTTTTTTTTAAAAATTTTCAAATTTTTTTAAAAAATTTTTTTAAAAAATTCAAAAATTTTAAAAACCTTTTTAAAAAAATTTTCAAAATTTTTTTTTTTTTTTTAAAAATTTTCGAAAATTTTAAAAATTTTTAATTTTTTTTTTTAAATTTTAAAAAATTTTTAAATTTTTTTAAAAAAAAACGGGCCGGCCTTTTTTTTTTTAAAAAAATTTTTTTTTTTAAAATTTTTAAAAAAAATTTTTTTTTAAAAATTTTCAAATTTTTTTAAAAAATTTTTTTAAAAAATTCAAAAATTTTAAAAACCTTTTTAAAAAAATTTTCAAAATTTTTTAAAAAAATTTTAAAATTTTTTTTTTTTTTTAAAAAAAAATTTTTTTTTAAAAAAAAAAAAATTTTTTTAAAAATTTTTTTTTAAAAATGAAAAAAAAAATTTTTTTAATTTTTTAAAAACTTTTTTTTTTTTAAAATTTTTAAAAAAAATTTTTTTTTTAAAAATTTAAAAATTTTAAAAAATTTTTTTAAAAAAATTTTTTTTTTAAAAACCTTTTTTAAAAAATTTTTTTTTTTAAAATTTTTTTTTTAAAATTTTTTTTTTTAAAAAAATTTTTTTAAAAATTTTTTAAATTTTAAAAAATTTTTAAATTTTTTTAAAAAAAAAAGGGCCGGTTTTTTTTAAAAATTTTAAAAAAATTTTTAAAAAATTTTTTTTAAATTTTTTAAAAAAGTTTTTTTTTTTTTTAAAATTTTTTAAAAAAGGGTTTTTTTAAAAAAATTTTAAAAAAAAATTTTTTTTTAAATTTTTTTAAAAAAACCATTTTTTTTTTTTCCATGAAAAATTTTTTTTTTTTAAAAAAAAAAAAATTTTTTTTTAAAAAAATTTTTTGGAAAAAATTTTTTTCTTTTTTTTTTTAAAAAAAATTTTTTTTTTTTTCCATGAAAAATTTTTTTTTTTTAAAAAAAAAAAAATTTTTTTTAAAAAAATTTTAAAAAAAAATTTTTTTTTTTTTTTTAAAAAAAATTTTTTTTTTTTTTTTTTAAAAAAAATTTTTTTAATGTTTTTTTAAAAAAAAAAAATTTTTTTAAAGGTTTTTTTCCCAAAATTTAAAAAAAAAAATTTTTTTTTAAAAAATTTTAAAAAAATTTTTAAAATTTTTTTTTTTTAAAATTAAAATTAAATTTTTTTAAAAATTTTAAAAATTTTAAAAAATTTTTTTAAAAAAAAACCAAAAAATTTTTTTTTTTTTTTTTTAAAAAAATTTTTTTTTTTTTAATTTTTTTTAAAGCTTTTTAAAAATTTTTTTTAAAAAAAAAAATTTTAAAAAATTTTTTAAAATTTAAAAAAATATATTTTTTTTAAAAAAAAAAAATTTTTTTAAAAATTTTTTTTTTTAAAATTAAAATTAAATTTTTTTTTTTTTTAAAATTTTTTTTTTTTTTAAAAAATTCAAAAATTTTAAAAAATTTTTTAAAAAAATTTTCAAAATTTTTTTTTTTTTTTTAAAATTTTCGAAAATTTTAAAAATTTTTAATTTTTTTTTTTTAAAAAAAAAAAATTTTTTTAAAAATTTTTTTTTAAAAATAAAAAAAGGAAAATTATTTTTTTTAAATTTTTTAAAAAACTTTTAAATTTTTTTAAAATTTTTTTTTTTTTTTTAAAATTTTTAAAATTTTTTAAAAAAATTTTTTTAAAAAATTCAAAAATTTTAAAAACCCAAAAAAAATTTTTTTTTTAAAAAATTTTTAAAATTTTTTTTTTAAAAATTTTTTAAAAAAATTTTCAAAAAAAAAAAAAAAATTTTTTAAAGTTTTTTTTTAAAAAAAACCCCCCCTTTTTTTTTTTTTTTTAAAAAAAATTTTAAATTTTTTTAAATTTTTTTTTTTTTTTTAAAAATTTTCAAATTTTTTTAAAAAATTTTTTTAAAAAATTCGAAAAAAAAAAAAGGGAAAATTTTAATTTTTTAAAAAATTTTAAAATTTTTTTTTTAAAAATTTTTTAAAAAAATTTTCAAAAAAAAAAAAAATTTTTTTAAAAATTTTTTTTTAAAAAAAACCCCCCCTTTTTTTTTTTTTTAAAAAAATTTTTAAATTTTTTTAAAAAAAAAAAAAATTTTTTTTTTTTTTTAAAATTTTTTAAAATTTAAAAAAAAATTTTTTCCCCAAAAAAATTTAAAATTTTCCCCTTTAAAATTTTGCTTTTTTTTAAAAAAAAATTTTTTTTTTTTTTCCCAATTTTTTTTTTAAAAATTTTTTTTTAAAAAATTAAAAAAAAAAAATTTTTTTTTAAAAAACCAAAATTTTGGTTTTTTTAAAAAAAAAATTTTTTTAAATTTTTTTTTTACGAATATTTTCGACATGCTATAGTATGACTTTTTTCATGAAAATTTTCGAAAATATTCGTAACAAAATGTCATAGTATAGAATGTCGAAAAGTTTCATGAAAACAGGCATAGTATAGTCTGTCGATTAATTTGGTGGAAAAAAAACTCAGTTTAAATTTTCGTCAATTTTGATGAAAAGTCATACTATACTATGACTTTTTTCATGAAAATGTCGAAATTTTAAACTGAGTATTTTTTCCACCAAATGAATCGACAGACTATACTATGCCTTTTTCCATTAAAATTTTCGACATTCTATACTATGACATTTTTTTACGAATATTTTCGACATGCTATAGTATGACTTTTTTCATGAAAATTTTCGAAAATATTCGTAAAAAAATGTCATAGTATAGAATGTCGAAAATTTTCATGAAAACAGGCATAGTATAGTCTGTCGATTAATTTGGTGGGAAAAAAACTCAGTTTAAATTTTCGTCAATTTTCATGAAAAGTCATACTATACTATGACTTTTTTCATGAAAATGTCGAAATTTTAAACTGAGTTTTTTTTCCACCAAATGAATCGACAGACTATACTATGCCTTTTTCATTAAAATTTTCGACATTCTATACTATGACATTTTTTTACGAATATTTTCGACATGCTATAGTATGACTTTTTTCATGAAAATTTTCGAAAATATTCGTAAAAAAATGTCATAGTATAGAATGTCGAAAATGTTCATGAAAACAGGCATAGTATAGTCTGTCGATTAATTTGGTGGGAAAAAAACTCAGTTTAAATTTTCGTCAATTTTCATGAAAAGTCATACTATACTATGACTTTTTTACTGAAAATGTCGAAATTTTAAACTGAGTTTTTTTTCCACCAAATGAATCGACAGACTATACTATGCCTTTTTTCATTAAATTTTCGACATTCTATACTATGACATTTTTTTACGAATATTTTCGACATGCTATAGTATGACTTTTTTCATGAAATTTTCGAAAATATTCGTAAAAAAATGTCATAGTATAGAATGTCGAAAATGTTCATGAAAACAGGCATAGTATAGTCTGTCGATTAATTTGGTGGGAAAAAAACTCAGTTTAAATTTTCGTCAATTTTCATGAAAAGTCATACTATACTATGACTTTTTTCATGAAAATGTCGAAATTTTAAACTGAGTTTTTTTTCCACCAAATGAATCGACAGACTATACTATGCCTTTTTCCATTAAAATTTTCGACATTCTATACTATGACATTTTTTTACGAATATTTTCGACATGCTATAGTATGACTTTTTTCATGAAAATTTTCGAAAATATTCGTAAAAAAATGTCATAGTATAGAATGTCGAAAATTTTCATGAAAACAGGCATAGTATAGTCTGTCGATTAATTTGGTGGAAAAAAAACTCAGTTTAAATTTTCGTCAATTTTCATGAAAAGTCATACTATACTATGACTTTTTTCATGAAAATGTCGAAATTTTAAACTGAGTTTTTTTTCCACCAAATGAATCGACAGACTATACTATGCCTTTTTCCATTAAAATTTTCGACATTCTATACTATGACATTTTTTTACGAATATTTTCGACATGCTATAGTATGACTTTTTTCATGAAAATTTTCGAAAATATTCGTAAAAAAATGTCAGTATAGAATGTCGAAAATTTTCATGAAAACAGGCATAGTATAGTCTGTCGATTAATTTGGTGGAAAAAAAACTCAGTTTAAATTTTCGTCAATTTTCATGAAAAGTCATACTATACTATGACTTTTTTCATGAAAATGTCGAAATTTTAAACTGAGTTTTTTTTCCACCAAATGAATCGACAGACTATACTATGCCTTTTTTCATTAAAATTTTCGACATTCTATACTATGACATTTTTTTACGAATATTTTCGACATGCTATAGTATGACTTTTTTCATGAAAATTTTCGAAAATATTCGTAAAAAAATGTCAGTATAGAATGTCGAAAATGTTCATGAAAACAGGCATAGTATAGTCTGTCGATTAATTTGGTGTGAAAAAAACTCAGTTTAAATTTTCGTCAATTTTCATGAAAAGTCATACTATACTATGACTTTTTTCATGAAAATGTCGAAATTTTAAACTGAGTTTTTTTTCCACCAAATGAATCGACAGACTATACTATGCCTTTTTTCATTAAAATTTTCGACATTCTATACTATGACATTTTTTTACGAATATTTTCGACATGCTATAGTATGACTTTTTTCATGAAAATTTTCGAAAATATTCGTAAAAAAATGTCATAGTATAGAATGTCGAAAATGTTCATGAAAACAGGCATAGTATAGTCTGTCGATTAATTTGGTGGGAAAAAAACTCAGTTTAAATTTTCGTCAATTTTCATGAAAAGTCATACTATACTATGACTTTTTTCATGAAAATGTCGAAATTTTAAACTGAGTTTTTTTTCCACCAAATGAATCGACAGACTATACTATGCCTTTTTCCATTATAATTTTCGACATTCTATACCAGGGGTGCCCACACTTTTTCAGCATGCGAGCTACTTATAAAATGACCAAGTCAAAATGATCTACCTACCATAAAAATGCAAAACATATATTTATTTATAAATATATTGAGTATTCTTTATATGTACAATATATGTTGGTGTACCTTGCATAACTGCATGAACCCATATTGTACAATATAACTCTGTACATTTTTTGTCATTACCTTACTCTGATGACTTGCACTGAATGGAATCAGCTAGGGATGCATAGTCCGGACAGTAGCTGCTGATAGCCAGCCTCAAGCACACTTCCAAATGATCATCAGTCAAGGTGGAACGGTATTTGGACTTAATAATATTCATGTGGGAAAAGGCTGACTCGCATAAATAAGTGGAGCCGAATAATGCAGTCATGGAGGTAGCACATTTCCTCATGTTGGGGTACTTTTCCTCTGTGAGTAAGTTCCAGAACTGTCCATGAGCCCTGGACTTAAGCTGAATGTCAGTTTGTAGTGTCAAAATCTCATCCTCCACTCCAGATGAGTTCAGGTGAAACAGTGTTGCAATTTTTGATGCGAGTGAATCAACCTCAGCATCTTCCCGAAAAGGGTAGCACATGAATGTAGCGACTGGCTCCAGTAAAACAAAGTCTTGAAAGCGTCTGTCAAACTCTGACAGACAGTTCTCAATCTGCTCTGTGTATGTCAATCAAGTGACAAATTTCATAGTGAGGATGGATGATAGGCTGATGTCTATTTATTTTTTTAATTTTTAATTTTTTTTTTTTTAATGCCATGCGATCTACCCACACTACCTTCGCGATCGACCGGTAGATCGCGATAGACGTATTGGGCACCCCTGTTCTATACTATGACATTTTTTTACGAATATTTTCGACATGCTATAGTATGACTTTTTTCATGAAAATTTTCGAAAATATTCGTAAAAAAATGTCATAGTATAGAATGTCGAAAATGTTCATGAAAACAGGCATAGTATAGTCTGTCGATTAATTTGGTGGGAAAAAAACTCAGTTTAAATTTTCGTCAATTTTCATGAAAAGTCATACTATACTATGACTTTTTTCATGAAAATGTCGAAATTTTAAACTGAGTTTTTTTTCCACCAAATGAATCGACAGACTATACGATGCCTTTTTCCATTAAAATTTTCGACATTCTATACCATGACATTTTTTTACGAATATTTTCGACATGCTATAGTATGACTTTTTTCATGAAAATTTTCGAAAATATTCGTAAAAAAATGTCATAGTATAGAATGTCGAAAATGTTCATGAAAACAGGCATAGTATAGTCTGTCGATTAATTTGGTGGGAAAAAAACTCAGTTTAAATTTTCGTCAATTTTCATGAAAAGTCATACTATACTATGACTTTTTTACTGAAAATGTCGAAATTTTAAACTGAGTTTTTTTTCCACCAAATGAATCGACAGACTATACTATGCCTTTTTTCATTAAAATTTTCGACATTCTATACTATGACATTTTTTTACGAATATTTTCGACATGCTATAGTATGACTTTTTTCATGAAAATTTTCGAAAATATTCGTAAAAAAATGTCATAGTATAGAATGTCGAAAATGTTCATGAAAGTAGACATAGTATAGTCTGTCGATTAATTTGGTGGGAAAAAAACAGCTTAAATTTTCGTCAATTTTCATGAAAAGTCATACTATACTATGACTTTTTTCATGAAAATGTCGAAATTTTAAACTGAGTTTTTTTTCCACCAAATGAATCGACAGACTATACTATGCCTTTTTTCATTTAAATTTTCGACATTCTATACTATGACATTTTTTTACGAATATTTTCGACATGCTATAGTATGACTTTTTTCATGAAAATTTTCGAAAATATTCGTAAAAAAATGTCATAGTATAGAATGTCGAAAATTTTCATGAAAACAGGCATAGTATAGTCTGTCGATTAATTTGGTGGAAAAAAAACTCAGTTTAAATTTTCGGCAATTTTCATGAAAAGTCATACTATACTATGACTTTTTTCATGAAAATGTCGAAATTTTAAACTGAGTTTTTTTTCCACCAAATGAATCGACAGACTATACTATGCCTTTTTTCATTAAAATTTTCGACATTCTATACTATGACATTTTTTTTCGAATATTTTCGACATGCTATAGTATGACTTTTTTCATGAAAATTTTCGAAAATATTCGTAAAAAAATGTCATAGTATAGAATGTCGAAAATGTTCATGAACACAGGCATAGTATAGTCTGTCGATTAATTTGGTGGAAAAAAAACTCAGTTTAAATTTTCGTCAATTTTCATGAAAAGTCATACAATACTAAGAGTTTTTTCATGAAAATGTCGAAATTTTAAACTGAGTTTTTTTTCCACCAAATGAATCGACAGACTATACTATGCCTTTTTTCATTAAAATTTTCGACATTCTATACTATGACATTTTTTTACGAATATTTTCGACATGCTATAGTATGACTTTTTTCATGAAAATTTTCGTAAATATTCGTAAAAAAATGTCATAGTATAGAATGTCGAAAATGTTCATGAAAACAGGCATAGTATAGTCTGTCGATTAATTTGGTGGAAAAAAAACTCAGTTTAAATTTTCGTCAGTTTTCATGAAGTCATACTATACTATGACTTTTTTCGACATATTATACTATGACTTTTTCATAATCTTTTTTTGACATTCTATAGTATGTTTTTTTTCGACATACTATGCTATGACTTTTTTATGACTTTTTTTGACATACTTTATTCTGACTTTTTTTCGACATACTAGTATAGCATGTCGAAAAAAGTCATGAAAAAAGTCATAGTATAGCATGTCGAAAAAAAAGGCATAGTTTACAAGTGTCCAAAAAAGTCATAGTATAGTATGTCGAAAATTTTGTAAAAAAAAAGTCATAGTATAGTATGTCGAAAATTTTGTGAAGAAAAAGTCATACTATAGTATGTCGAAAATTTTGTGAAAAAAACGTCATAGTATGTCGAAAATTTTGTGAAAAAAAAAGTCATACTATAGTATGTCGAATATTTTGTGAAAAATAAGTCATACTATAGTATGTCGGAAATTTTGTGAAAAAAAGTCATACTATAGTATGTCGGAAATTTTGTGAAAAAAAAAGTCATACTATAGTATGTCGAAAATGTGAAAAAAAAGTCATACTATAGTATGTCGAAAATGTTGTGAAAAAGAGTCATACTATAGTATGTCGAAAATTTTGTGAAAAAGAGTCATACTATAGTATGTCGAAAATTTTGTGAAAAAGAGTCATACTATAGCATGTCGAAAATTTTGTGAAAAAAAAGTCATAACAGTATGTCGAAAATTTTGTCAAAAAAAAGTCATAGTAAAGTATGTCGAAAATTTTGTGAAAAAAAGTCATACTATAGTATGTCGGAAATGTGAAAAAGAGTCATACTATAGTATGTCGAAAATTTTGTGAAAAAAAAGTCATACTATAGTATGTCGGAAATTTTGTGAAAAAAAGTTATATTATAGTATGTCGAAAATTTTTGAGTCATACTAGTTTATCGAAAATTTTGTGAAAAAAAGTCATACTATAGTCTGTCGAAAATTTTGTGAAAAAGAGCATTACTATAGTGTGTCGAAAATTTTGTGAAAAAAAAAGTCATACGATAGTATGTCGAAAAAGGTTGTGAAAAAGAGTCATACTATAGTATGTCGAAAATTTTGTGAAAAAGAGTCATACTATAGTATGTCGAAAATTTTGTGAAAAAGTGTCATACTATAGCATGTCGAAAATTTTGTGAAAAAAAAGTCATAACTCGAAAATTTTGTGAAAAAAAAGTCATACTATAGTATGTCGGAAATTTTGTGAAAAAAAAAGTCATACTATAGTATGTCGAAAATGTTGTGAAAAAGAGTCATACTATAGTATGTCGAAAATTTTGTGAAAAAAAAGTCATACTATAGTATGTCGGAAATTTTGTGAAAAAAAGTTATATTATAGTATGACGAAATTTTTTGAAAAAGAGTCATACTAGTTTATCGAAAATTTTGTGAAAAAAAGTCATACTATAGTCTGTCGAAAATTTTGTGAAAAAGTGTCATACTATAGTATGTCAAATTTTGTGAAAAAGAGTCATACTATAGCATGTCGAAAATTTTGTGAAAAAAAAGTCATAACAGTGTCGAAAATTTTGTCAAAAAAAAGTCATGGTATAGTATGTCGAAAATTTTGTGAAAAAGAGTTATACTATAGTATGTCGAAAATTTTGTGAAAAAGAGTCATACTATAATATGTCAAATATTTTGTGAAAAATAAGTCATACTATAGTATGTCGAATATTTTGTGAAAAATAAGTCATACTATAGTATGTTGAAAATTTCGAATGACAATTTTCGAGATACTATTCTGACTTTTTTTTTACAAAGTTTTCGACATATACTATCACTTATTTTTCACAAAATTTTCGACATACTATACTATCACTTATTTTCCACAAACTTTTGGACGTACTATACTATCACTTATTTTTCACAAACCTTTCTACATACTATACTATGACTTATTTTTCACAAAATTGTCGACATACTATAGTATGACTTTTTTTTCACAAAATTTTCGACATAGTATACTGACTTCTTTTCACAAAATTTTCGACAGACTATACTATGACTTATTTTCCACAAACTTTTGGACGTACTATACTATCACTTATTTTTCACAAACCTTTCTAAATACTATACTATGACTTATTTTTCACAAAATTGTCGACATACTATAGTATGACTTTTTTTTCACAAAATTTTCGACATAGTATACTGACTTCTTTTCACAAAATTTTCGACAGACTATACTATGACTTTTTTCGACATATTATACTATGACTTTTTCATAATCTTTTTTTGACATTCTGTAGTATGACTTTTTTCGACATACTATGCTATGACTTTTTTATGACTTTTTTGACATACTTTATTCTGACTTTTTTCGACATACTAGTATAGCATGTCGAAAAAAGTCATGAAAAAAGTCATAGTATAGCATTTCGAAAAAAAAGGCATAGTTTACAAGTGTTGAAAAAAGTCATAGTATAGTATGTCGAAAATTTTGTAAAAAAAGTCATAATATTATATGTTGAATATTTTGTGAAGAAAAAGTCATACTATAGTATGTCGAATATTTTGTGAAAAATAAGTCATACTATAGTATGTCGAAAATTTTGTGAAAAATAAGTCATACTATAGTATGACGAAAATTTCGAATGACAACATTTTCGAGATGCTATTCTATGATTTTTTTCACAAACTTTTCGACATACTATACTATCACTTATTTTTCACAAACTTTTCGACATACTATACTATCACTTATTTTTCACAAAATTTTCGACATACTATACTATGACTTTTTCTTCAAAAAAAATTCTACATACTATACTATGACTTATTTTTCACAAAATTGTCGACATACTATAGTATGACTTTTTTTTCACAAAATTTTCGACATACTATACTATTACTTCTTTTCACAAAATTTTCGACATACTATACTATGACTTTTTTCGACATATTATACTATGACTTTTTCATAATCTTTTTTTGACATTCTATAGTATGACTTTTTTCGACACACTATGCTATGACTTTTTTTGACATACTTTATTCTGACTTTTTCGACATACTAGTATAGCATGTCGAAAAAAGTCATGAAAAAAGTCATAGTATAGCATGTCGAAAAAAAGTCATAGTTTACAAGTGTCGAAAAAAGTCATAGTATAGCATGTCGAAAAAAAGTCATAGTTTACATGTCGAAAAAAGTCATAGTATAGCATGTCGAAAAAAGTCAGTTTACTATGTCAAAAAAGACATAAAAGTCATAGTATAGTATGTCAATAAAAGTCATAAAAAAAGTCATAGAATAGTATGTTGAAAAAGTCGTATTATAGTATAAAAAAAAAAGTAAAAAAAAAAAAAAAAGTCATAGTATAGTATGTCGAAAAAAATCATGAAAAAAGTCAAAGTATACGATGTCGCAAAAAGTTATAGTAAAGTGTCGAAAAAAGTCATCGTATAATATGTCGAAAAAAGTCATGACAAAAGTCATATTATAGTATGTCAAAAAAAGTCATACTATAGTATGTCGAAAAAAGTTGGAGTATAGTATGTTGAAAAAAGACAGTATAGAATGTCGTAAAAAGTTGTAAAAAAGTCACAGTATTGTATGTTGAAAAAAGGTCATAGTATAGTATGTCGAAAAAAGTCATGAAAAATGTCATAGTATATAGTATGTCGTAAAAAGTAGTAAAAAAGTCATTTTCAAAGTCATACATTTTTATGATTTATTTTGACATAGTATACTATGACTTTTCTTTTACATAGTATACCATGACTTATTTTTACTCATCATATTATACTGAGTTTTTTTTTTACTTTTGGTCATACTATACTATGACTTTTTAGACATACTGTACTATGGCTTTTTGACATTCTATACTATAACATATTTTTACTTTATTTCGACATATTATAATATCGCTTTTTAAAACTTTTTTCGACATATTGTACTATAACCTTTTATGACTTTTTTCAAAATACTACACTATTACTTATTTTTAAGTTTTTTGACATATGACTTCTTTTACTTTTTCAACATACTTACTTTTTTTAATGACTTTGACTTACTATACAATGACTTTTTCTTTCTTTTTTCAACATATGACCTCATTTTCTTATTTTGTCATACTACACTACATCTTGACATACTATACTATAACTTTATTTGACATACTATACTGTGACTTTTTCGATGTATTATACTATAATTTTTTACATACTTTACTGTGCTTTTTTTTTTTTTTTTTTTTAATTTTTTCGACATACTATACTATGATTTTTTTTACATAATATACTGTGACTTTTTAAAAACTTTTTTGACATGCTATATTATGACTTTTTTTCTACATACTATACTATGGTTTTTTTTTTTTAATTTTCATGACTTTTTTGACCAACTATACAATGACTTTTTGACATACTATAACTATGACTTTTTTTTTTACTTTTTTCAACATACTATACTATGACTTTTTTTTTTTTTTTTTACTTTTTTTCAAAATGCTATACTATGACCTTTTGACATACTATACTATGACTTTTTTATACTTTTTTTGTCATACATTCTCACTTTTTTGACATACTATACTATGACTTTTTTCAACATGCTGTACCATGACATTTTTTTTACACAGACTAAACTATGACTTTTTTATGTCTTGACTTTTTTATTTTTAAGTGCATTTTAAGTTTTTTATTGCACGTATAAATGGTATCTTAACAGGTAAAAATGACTGGGTAGGCTATAATCTGTCAAATATAAGTCATGATTGAAATCAAGTCATTTTGAGACATAAATAACCTTTCACTGACACTGTAGGAGCTGTAATCACGGTTTGGCAAGTGGAAAACTGCATTTTATGGGTTGTAGGCCTATTAGGCTACTGCTGCTTATGTTTGAACTGGTAAAAAGTACTGGGTTGGTTACAATCTAGGGTACAGAGCAAGTAGCAGGAGTCATAATGCATATGCAAAATATGATTTCTATAATCCATCTGTAAATCATTATTATTACAGTCTAGTCCAAATATAAACAAGGATATTAGACATACACACATTATCGGAAACAATAGTATTGCCTACATCGCATAGCCTAAATGTCATGCCTGATTACTACACTGCAAACACTTGTTTGGTCACAATTGTAATTACAAGAAACGTTAAAGTTTTACAAAGACATACCTTTGATATTACCACTGACATGAAGTTAGCCGTTTGATCCAGATAAAAGCAGCTGTAGACCGTAAACTGGGCGATACAGCGACAGGCTGCGCACTTTCCCGCAATGGCAATCCGTTTTTGGCAGGCAGCTGTTCCTGCTGAGTTACAGACAAAATAAATCATTTTCATGATGTGTGTTTTGTCTGAAGAGGCACAGTGGTAGACGAGTACAAAAAAAACGTAAAAACACAGCAATTCAACAATGCCATTTTCTATGGTAAACTAACTTGAAGACGTTTACAAAGTGTCAATCTATAATCCAACACAATTTCTCTTTGAATATCCGTAACGTTACCTGGCACACTCCCTGGGGGCTTGTTTGAATCGGTTTGAATGACAGCCTGATTGGAGAGGGGGAGTTGGAATGGGACTGGGAGCAGGCGCTGTTTCTGCATGGTCCTGGTGCATGCAGACTTTCCTGTTTTGTTTTTTTTGTTTAATATAACGTTAGTTTTCAGACTGTAAAAAGTGGAAGGGTCCAATACTAGGACACAGGGGACATGTGGGGGGGGGTCAACGCTGCCCATGTGGCTGCGTATAAAGAATTTACTTGGGCGTCTTCTCATGTTACTGTTCATTAACACATAGATATCATCACCTTCCTGTGCTTAAACACTTCTAGTGAGGTTGCATAACCCTCCAAAGGAAATATGGGTCACACTGCAGGAATTAAGACTTGTAAGGCAATCTTTATTGCATATGAATGACATGGCCTAGCGTTGCAGCCCCGCGGCTAATGTGATCTGACGCGTAGCTTATTAATGTCTGTACTTGCATCTGTCTACAAACGGTTGTCATTAGTCATGTGGTACGTGCACTCGATGCTTGCACCCATTTTTTACTGTTGTTTTGTCAAGTAGAAGAGAGAGAAAAAAACATTTACACTAGAGGGGAGAAGTTTGTTTTATGACTTACCGCACCCAAGTGGATAAAATTACAATTTATTAAACTGGAGAAGATATTTTACTGGTTTCATTGCACTTCCATCACTTGCTTTTATTCGGGAGCAGCAAGCCGTGAGCAGGTACTTCCTGCCGTTTAATCTGGCTGTCATGTTAGTGAAACTACATCTGTTTGGGTTCTTTCTTCGGCTCGCACATAAAAAAAAAAAAAAATCAATTAAGCCTTTTAAAGCAGGCAAGAGCGCAGCGAGGAGATGAGACGCCCACAACTTGCTGTTAACTGCTCCCACTTGTCTTTTATCTGACTTCTTGCCACGGTTGTGCTTTGGGCATTGTCCTGAGGCCTGTACTACGAAGCAGGATTTGGAGTTAGCGAGGTAACTTCAGGGTTAACCCTTCAGGGTTTTCAGTCCTACAACAGTGGTTCACTTCTTACTGGAGTAGATCGCCATGGTAACTTATGCTGAACACCAGATAAGAGATCAACTCGTATGAAAGCACCGCCTACTGGCTAATCAGAGCTCGGTGCGCATATCGTATGATAATATTACACAAAGACGAAGAAGTTACAGTCATAATCCAGACTAAAAACAACAGTTTAAACGGACAAATGCAGAACAGATCACTGGCTGTAGGCTGTGGGTGCTTACCACTTTGAATTATATTTTTATATTTATTTTTTTTACTTGCTTCTCAAGTCCGTTTCACACCGCCGGAGACGGGACGCAGCTGAAAGAAGGCTGAAATAGTCACACACGCCACAATTTTAGGGCATAATCTATTTGTCCATTATATTCTGAAAGTTTTTATAATATCACTGCCCCATCTAGACGACTTTATCTGACTTTTCATGGCCGTTACATTAATAAGTGTGTTAATTTACGCATTCATTCCTGCATTTGACAGCTTCAACCGTGTTAATTTTAGCCTAGATTGTGTGTTTAACTTCTTCGTATTTGTCTAATATTATAGTTTGCTCTTGGTTTGTAAAATGTGTCGCTCTGCTGACAGTGGACTTGTCCATGTTTGTGATTGGCCACGCTTAGCGGGATCGGGGTTGTTAGGGTTAGTTAAGCCGGATAACGAGAAAGATATGTTCTCGTATGTTGAACTCGCTTCGTAGTATAGGCTTCAGGTTGCCAACTTGCCTGTATGTGAGAGGGTTTATGATGTCACAACAACGTACAGGTAAGTGTTTTATTTACAGGACGACAACATTTGGATATATCCATTTGATTTCTAGCTGCAGTAAATCATGCTGCAACACAGCCAACCTGGAGCGTGCCCACTTCTACTGGCATGAACAGGTGCGACCATTCCTCACTACACAGCATACTGGGACTTTGCTCCATATAATGTTTGTTGGACTTGTACATGGAAATAAACAAAAACCCATGTGGACATTGGATGTTGGTGGCAGAAGAATGTGTTGCACCCCTCCCCCTCCTCCCCACCAATAGCACAGCGGGTGCTCGTTTCAGAAAAAAAAGGGCTCTGGAGAGCGTTCCTCTTAACACAGTTCAAGTATGCACATATGCGAGGCGAAAACCATTCACACGTTAATACAAACTAAAAGCAACATTTATAGCAGCAAACTGAGAACAGCTTTCAGGAGGAAACAAATAAACGGAGCAAAGTGAGACACTGGGAAGCAAGGATATTATGTATTTGCTAGTGAGTAATGTCTCCTGCACATGAAATGTACACTAAGTTCTGTGTCCAGAGTCTTTGCAGTACAGTAACATCTGATACAGTCCCTCAGTTCAGTTCAACTCTCTTCAGGGCAGGTTGATGAGGACATCAGTGACAACATGGTACTGTAATACTCTTCTGTTTGAAACATTTTGACTCTTATCTGAACAACAAAAATGGATTAAGACAGATTCGCAGACCCACTTCCTGTAAAAAAAAAAAAAAAAAAAAAAAAAAAACAGCAGTAGATCTGAATTGCTTTGCAACAAAAGAAAAATGAGAACGGAGGACTTGGCTACTGATGAGTTCAGAACTAGCCCACGCTGTAGTACTTCATGCCAAATGTGTGAGACCACAGATCACCACGATCTGGACCCGAAGTGCAAATCGACCCCAGAAATCTAATCTGGAACTTCTTTTTTTTCCTCTTTTTAGTCGAGTCCCATCAAGGTTACAACATCACTTTTAAGTGAAGCCCCGTCATGTGCAGAGGGACTATGAGGGTAAATTCATTTTGTGCCTCATAACAATGCTTGGCAGAGTTTACTCATACCCATATTTAATGCACACTCATACCTTCTCTGCAACGCACACCTGTGTTCACCCTTTTTCTTCCGTTCCCCGCTGGTCAACGCCACCCTCACATCAGCAACAAGAGAACATCTATAACAGCGGCTTTATGATGAAGATATTCTAAGCCATCTTGTGAGATGTATTAGGATGTAGAGCTAAGAGAGGTGGGCTTTGACAGGGAGTCTAGGAGCTCCTATAGGTGTTGAAATGTCTCCTAAGGGGTTATTTAATATAGTCCAAACGGAAATCCACTTTCTTTTCTGGCTCCAAACAACACTGAGCTTCTCTTTCGATTCTTGCCCCTTTCTCTCCACCTTCTATTTTCCACTTATGTTCTTTCCCGTATCTCACACAGTTGAGTTCAAGGGCACAACTCTGTACAACGTACTGTACGCAAAGGGAGACTCACTCTTCCACTTCTTCACTTCCCACCCCCCACCCCCCCCCCCCATCTCATTTTTTCCATTGTATTCTGCTCTGTTGCTTATTCATCCATTTGGGAAAGAAAAAAAATAAGATCCACATCCATTATCCTCAGATTCCAACAATCCTGCCTTGAGATTGGCCAGAGCGTCCTGTCAGTCATGTGAGAGAGCCAGTCAGTAGGTGGGGAGAGATGAGGCGGAGGGCTGCAGGGAGCCGGAGGAGTTTGAGCGTCTCATGTGGGGGAGGAGGTAGGAGTCCGAGCACAGTTGGTGAACATCAAACCGGTCCTCCTTGCGGTAGGCCAGACAGCGCCGGATAAATGCCTGCAGAGCAGAACGTATTATAAAACGAGCTGCAGGCTGTGTGAGTGTGTGTGTAGACTCTTCATATTTACTCAGAGATATCTACCGTTTGTCTACTTGGTGGCAAATATTGTACTTTGAACTGTTCTTTTTATAGCTACACATTAGAGATGATTCAGATGTTCCAGCTGAATGTTTACATATCATTGAATAGACAAATAGTTTGAAAGCTCGGGGGGGGGGGGCATGCAAGGCCGACTAGGGTTGGGCAGAACAATGATAAGTACCGTGAGATGATTAATATTTGCTTGGTTGTTCACATTCCCATGTGATTATTTAATCTATAAGTGTTTCTTTACAGTTGAACTGAGATTTTATCCATATGGTCCACCACTAAGTCTTTCTATGACAATATCTGGTTTAAGGTAAAATGCTATTTACATGGTAATTAGTAATCCAAAATGTCATCTTTACTGGATTAATACTGGAATATTGCATTTGATATAAACATAGTCATCACGCAGTCTGAGAAAACTAGCAATGACAGTGTGGAACGTGTGGAAATAACTGGAGGTTAAGCTTCCCGCGGTGTTACCGGTGTTACACGGTGTTCTGGCATACACCGACTACATTACTTGCCCACCGTCGTTTTGCTTTTTTTAAATAGATATAAAACCCATTTAGTTTTTTTTCGCGGTATCAGCGCCGTGTTATCAATACACAGTCGGACGACTGACGCTACAAACTGAGAGTGAAAGCGTCTGCTCCGTACGGAGTCTCAACACAGAGCAGCAGGAGTCAGACTTCACACCCACGGGACGAGAGAGAGTTGACAGACAAGACGATGGCGGAGGATTTGGTGTCAAAGCGAAAAGCAAAAGCGTCTATTTGGCAATATTTCGGATTTAAACCCAATAACGTTAATGAGGCAATTGCCGTGCGGAGGACGGAGCGTTCCCAGCCGGTGTGTGCGGGGCAGCGGCGCCAGGTGGACCGGAGAGGACAGACACACAGCCATCCAACGTTTAAGCGTCATCTTTTCTAGTAAAATGTCTGTAAATGTGTAATCGTCAACACCGGTGTTGTCACAAGTTTATTAACCGGTGGGAAAATGTCCTCACTGTGACATCCCTACTGGAGGAGTCAAGCATTTCTTAGCAGAATGTGTACAGTAAAACTGCCATACTGGCCCTTGTATAAATAAACATACAGTACACATTTATGTGTGTGTGTGTGTGTGTGTTACCTTGGCCTCTGTGCTAGCCTGTGGTTTAGCAGGGAACTGGACCTCTGTGGCTTTGAGGATGGTGTTTTCCTGGAGAATGTCCTGCTGTGACTGGTTGTGGCCAAACGGCTGGGAAAACAAAACGCATGAAATCACCACCAGTCTTTTACTTTGCTTCAACCTGAAAAATGTTATTCACTAAGAAAAAAGGTTTTCCCGACATATTCAAAGCACGGCCTCTGAGAATTGACCTGCGTGGCCCGACACAGCCACTGAATCCGTGTTCAACAATCTACTGGAGGTGAATATTTTCTTCTCTGAGGTGGTGTTTCGTGTTGTACCTTGCGTCCGTAGAGGCACTGGAAGAAGATCACTCCCACAGACCAGACGTCCACCTTGTTGGAGATTTTCGGTGGCTCCTTCCCCACCACAAAACACTCTGGAGGAAGGTACCTGAAACACACACACAGAATGTAATCAATCGATTAACTATGGACAATCATGCGATTAAATATTTAAATCAACTGACGGCCCTAATTTTTTCCCATGATTATTTCATACCATATACAGTAAGTGGTAGGTATTTAGGGTAATTTCTTGAAAATTACTGTCACAATCCACTGCCCATAATATTGATAGAACAATATAAGAGCTCACAATATGCTATAAGAGAATGGTGAAGAATACAAGACGGATAATGTGTGTTGAGCCTTTCAGATTGACCATAAAGATCGACGTTACTGTGTCAGTCTTTTATAGTATCGGTGTCAGTGTGTGTGTGTGTGTGTGTGTGTGTGTGTGTGTGTGTGTGTTACCAGTAGGTGCCTGCTCCCTGCGATGTGAGGTCCATCCCGTCCACGCCGTAGTTATCATCGTCCATAATCTTAGACAGGCCAAAGTCTGTGATTTTGATTTCCCCACACGCAGTACCATCCACCAATAAGATGTTACCTGAGCACCACACAAGACAGTGAGACTCAGTACAGTGTGTGAGACAGAGTGATTGACACAACAGTAGGTTCAAGACAGGGAAGGGTTGGTTCGAACTACATCAGTATCACCAACTGCACCTCATCAAGCTATAAAGCAAGCAAACTCTGTCTGTCTGTCTGTCTGTATGTCCTTCGCATATCTCGACAAACGTTCATCCGACTTATCCGTGTTATCAATACAAAGTCAGACGACCGACGCTGCAAACGGAGGAGTCAGCTCAGAGTAGCAGGAGTCATATTTCACACACACGGACGAGAGAGAGTTGACAGACAAGAAGATGCAATGCGAAAAGCACAAGCAAAAGCCCCTATTTGGCAATATTTCAGATTTAAACCCGATACTATAAAGAAATCCATAACGTAATTAGGCCGTCGCTATGCGGAGGACGGAGCGGTCACAGCCGGTGTAAGCGTGCTACATATATTGACCGTCATCTTTTCTTGCAAAATGTCCGGTGTAATCGGTAACACCGAGAATTTCCTCACCGTCACATCCGTAGTGCTGTTTTGAATTTGGTGCGATCTGGACGCGCAACACTTTCAATACTAATAAACTTTGAATAAATGGTGAAGTCTGCCCCTGGTGTTTTTTTCCCCTGTGAACCAGAGTGTATTTCACCGGTGTTTCTGACTGTGATAAGCTGCGACTTGGGTGTGTGACATAACTATGTCATGACAGGTGTATAACTGAGGACCCAAGGAAGCGCAGTGTCGAGTGTGAACTTGTTTGTATGAGCGTTTCTCGAGAAAACTGCAAGCTGCAACGCCACAGGCCAAGCATCCAGCCCGTTCTGAACAGGCACGTTTTCAGCGGGGACTGCACTAGCTGTACACAAAGCAGTATTATCGTTTTCAATATGTGACCCACCGGGTTTGAGGTCGTAGTGGATGATGGGGGGTTTGATTTCGTTGAGGTAGCGCAGGGCGCTGACAATCTGCATGACGATGGAGCGGGCCTCCTTCTCTGACATCAGCTTGTTCTGCTTCAGGTAGAAGTCCAGGTCGTTGCCTTCGCAGAACTCCAGAACTGTGCAGAACCTGGAGATACAGAGACACACACACAGTTACATACAGGAGAAAAAGATCAAATTCAACATCTGAATGTGAACAAATCGAGGTCAACAGTACTTGTAATTTGTGCTTACTCTTAAAACAAGAAACTAACAATACTGTCCTCATTGTATTGATCCTGAAGTAGAAGGATCAACTGCTCATCCGGTTTCTTTTAAGAGCTGGAAAGACTGAAGACTAAGGAGAAATTTCCCTTCCCCCTCCTCCACATGGAGGTCAGAGGTCAGAGGTCAGAGTCAGGACTTTCTGCTGCTGAATGAGCCTGACTTAAGTTCCCAGTCGTGAATGTGAGCTGCTCAGTTCCTCAAGGAAAGCTTTGCTAACATGGTACAATCTGAGCTGGGCCTACGCTCAACCTTTGTACTCAAAATAGAGATGGTTTATCTGGACCAATATACAGTATCGTAACATCGGCTGCCAGTTTCTTAAACTCTCTTCTGGGTGACAAAAGTTCACGTGCTTAGTTAACAATTAAACCTTCAAAAATAGCTTCCATTGTCGGGGCATGTTGATGCTGAATCATACATTTTTTTTCTGTGAATTGCTTTTCCTATTTACTCTTTCCCAATCTGATAACACCCACGATGATGTTTGCTCTTACGTGTAGCACCCACTGACGTAGAGCCTCGAGGCAGAATACAAACAGCACATGCATTGTTTGAATATTTACTGGGTTGGGCCTTTTTTCCCGAAGGTTTGAATCTTACTGATGTGCACCGTGTTGTTTTAAAGCCACTGTAAAAAAAAAAAAAGGAGCCTTTCAACCCAGTGCTGGGTGATAAATAACCTCAGGATACGTGAACCCAGCAGGGCTGCAGAGGGCAGAGGTCAGAGGTCAGAGGTGACTCACGTGTCAGTATCCAGGGAGAAATAGTCATACAGTTTGACTATTCTGGGATGGTCCAGCTGCTTGTGTATCCGGTACTCCCTGCATGCATGCCTGGAAGGAAATAAATGCCAACATAATGCGTGAGTTGCTGGAGAATCATTGTGTCTTTGTGTAAGTTGTGCGTTTGTGTATATGAGACCTACTTGTGGTAGTTCTCCTTTTTCTCCTCTCTCCAGTTCTTGTTGAGCTGGTGGATTTTAACAGCTGCGTAGCGCTGCTCAAACAGGTCGAAAGCCTGTGTGTGACAAGAAAAAAAACACACATTTTGGTCTCTAGACATACTTCACAGAGAGAGGGAACAGAAAAAGAACTAGTCCAACCACACAGGCATTACCTTGTAGACTTCACTGAAGCCGCCCCTGCCCAGCAAGTGCAGCAGCAGGTACCTCTCATTCAGGGTGGGATGGTCTTTAAACCTGCGTGAGGAGGTACAACATTTTATGCTCACAGTGCTTTTACCGGACTCTTGTGTCACCTTTTAAACAAGCGCTTTGCAAGTCCATTAATATCTTTTAACTACAGTTGTTCTGATACCGATACTGCCCACAATTCTGTATCAGCAAGTACGCCAGTCTACGCACCGATTCGATACCATCATTTATTAACCCAGAAGAAAGATCAACTTGTTTGACAGGAAATCAATTCTTCTTCTTGCTCCAAAACAGTAGCCTTCCCTGTGCTGTCGCCCCGGATGTATCACGGCTGCCACTGGCAACTACTGTTTTAGAGCAGAGAAGAAGAACTGATTGCAGGTAGTTCGACACGTGACGATAGCAAACAACAACAGTGCGGCGCTAGTGGACAGTGTAACGGTAGTCAGAGCGAGGAAAAAATGTCGGCCATTTGGAAACATTTCACAGTGGAAAATCCAACAAGTAAAACGGCGACATGTCCAGTGATTTAAGTACTTAGTGAATTAGCTCACAGGCTGTCCACTGAGGAGACAGCTAAGAGAATACAAGTTATTTAGTCCTAGCTTCATTTATTTATGTTCTTTCTAACTGACAAACTGAATAATAAAAGAAAGTTTTATTACATTCATTCTCTGTATATATTTGTTCATGTTGTACAAAGGTTTTAACCTGAGCCAGGCCATACAACAGAGTTAGTAATCATATCACGGTCAGTAGTAAACAGCTGTTAAATAACTAATAATATAACTATATATTTTTTTATCACGCTTGTATCGGATCGGTACTCAGTATCGGCAGATACCGCAAGTTCAGGTATTGGAATCGGTATCGGGAAGGAAAAAATGGTTTCGGAACATCTCTACTTTTAACTACAAAAGAGATTCTCCGTTACTTAAATGTTTTGTATATTGACAGAATAAACTAAATGTCTTGACAGTGAATTCATTAGGCAGATTATTAGTCCCAGTCTTAACCATTAGGCTACTTGGCATGTTATGGTACTGTATGTAGAACGGACTTACGCGGAGCTGTCCTCGTTGTTTATCCTCTTCAGCTCTCTGATGTGGAGGTTCCTCACCCGCTCCAACCGCTCCAGCTCTGCCTGGATCTCAGCTTCCTCCTGCACAAATACACCATGTGAGATTATTTTCCTGTTTGAAAGATTCATGCACTTAAAAAAAACATGTATACAATCAAACAATTCAAGACACCGGCCTCCATTTAAAACTGAATGCATAACCATTGATGCATTGCTTTCATTACATTTTCAGTGTTTCAATGTACATTTTGGCCATTTCACTAGATAATGGTCACAATATGTTGTTAAGGATTGAAAATGTTTTCATTTCTACTGACCTTTTTCAGATGTCCAAGGCGGAGCTTGAAGATCTCTTCCTGCTCGTGGTACTCAGCGAGGGTCAGTCTGCCAAAATATGGACAAGTTAAAATCTCCGGACAGAAAAAAAATATTAAAAAAAACACACTTTATAGGGAACATTCATTTCGGACTACAGGAGTCTTGATAATTCAACTCCAAATCATCTTGCAATTAATTCTTTAAGCCTCCAATTGAGGAGGAATTGTGAATAAAAGTGGATCTAAATGAGGCTTATGATGTTTGACTACTAAGAGTTCAACAGTCACAACAATACAAACGGGACAATCATCCCTAATTCTTTATGGTCCAACATCTTCCAGTTTTTGACAGTACTAGTAAATAACTACATACTGACAGTATGTAGTTATTTCAGTGTACTCACAGCTGGGGCAAGGAGGGCTTGAGGAAGGGGTCGGAGTCGTTGCCGTTGACCACCTTAGCTTTGCGCTGCTTGGGTTCAGAGGTGGAGGCCACCGAGAGGGAGGGAGATGCAGGGTTCGGAGGCTTCCTCTTGGCCAGCAGCTTCCTCTGTCGCTCTATGTCCTCCCTCTGCTGGTTGATGCCCTCCTGCTGCCTGCACAGAGAAGTGGACAATGAATACGGGAAATGATGCAGCAGACAGTAAACAGCCTTTCATATCAGAACATCCACTTAAAAGCCACTGTATTTATGACCCTTCGACACGGTTTACGAGCTGCAACGTTCAACGCAAAATCTAAAAGAAATACGTTGATATTCGTGTAATTGGATGGAAAACTGTGCATGCGTTTGCCGTCTCTCACTTGATCAGGTTCTGGAATGCGTATCCGTCCGTCCACTGCTCCGTGTAGGAAGCTCCGTGTCTGACAGTGGTGAAGTGACCGAGACGGAGACGGTCCTGCATGCTCTTCTCACGACACGACTGCTTCTCCTGGGTGCTCTGTTCACAACAACAGGAACACATTAGACAAACAACAATGTGACAAGAAGCCCTCACCTATAACCTCTCTCCACCCAGACTAAATGTGTGGCAGGTACATTTATTTTTAAAGGTGTTACTGATTACGTAGTCGAATACATTTTAAAATAATACATCCACAAAGCTTTTTAGAAAGGTGCCGAATAAAAGTATGGCTTTTCCCTAAAAAAAACATTATTATGATTGGGAATTAATCCTTTTAAAAATTTTGATGGGTCGAAATGTTTTGTTTACCTCTGTGGAAGATATCGGACGTTGATTCCCACTTCTAGGGGGAATGCAACATCTCGTGGCTGAATGTTATCAATCGCACCTTTAAAGTTAAATACTAGGGATCAACCGATATGTTTTTTCAGGCCGATACCGATTAACAGTAATCAAGGAGGCCGATGAGCAATATTTGCAACCGATATACATTTGCAGTAAAAAATCAAATCTTATTGTCAAAATTTAGAATAACAAACTCCAACACAAAACTGTGTTTAAAAGCCTTTAAGCATACGTTTCATTAAATGCTGCAAAAAAGAGAACTTTTCAACATTATCTAAAATAAAAAAAGAGCCATTGCTCTTCCCACGCCGACACCTTCTTTGGATGTATTGCTGTCTGCCTTCCCTGGTGTTGGTTGAGTGTAATACTCCCATACTGCACTTACTGCTTTCCCCTATAAGGAGGGAGGGGGCAAGAGAGACTGTAATGTAACTCTATAATTCTCTTCTTTATGTATGAACTACACTGCAGACTGAAGTCTCTACTAACAGTGACAAACAGACTGACGGCTGACTCATATGGGCCCAACGCGTGTTGAATGCGCATGTCTCTTTATATGCGGCTGGTGGTATGAAACGTCTTGTGTCCTCACTGCGCTGCATTGTTATATAAACTATGATAATCTGGTCACATCTCTCGCCCGGGTCCAGGCGCCGTCTCACTCCCTCTTCCTCTTCTTGCAGTTCTTGTACTACAACTCAACAACACTACACTACAACTACAACAACAACAACAAGTTACATCCAGTAACTACAGTTACTAACAGCAGAACGTTACCAGCGGAATCACTGGGTGTTTCTGCAACGTCAGCGTAGAGGACTGCGATGTTTATTACAACTTCAGTAAAAATCTGCTGCCTTGCGTTCGACACACAGCTCCGCTCGCTCAACGGAGCAGATCCGGTCTGTTCGTCTCTGCCCGTCTGTGGCAAAGAAGCCTTCTGTGGTGTTGATAGGCTATTTTTTGTGATGTGTAACCAATCAGATTGTGCTGTAAGCGGGACATTGTGAGACTACGGAGTGGTGACTACAGACAGAGAAAGGCAGCTGCATCAGAGCCAAAGTAGCGCATTTTTCAATTAATATGTTTTATTGGTTATTGAATAAAACAAATAACTATATAGAGAATCGTAAAAATGCAGAATATCGCGGCCAATAATCCGTCGATCCCTATTAAATACATATTAAAGCCCCGTTCAGGAATATTTCAATATCACTTAACATCAAATGACTGTATTGTGACAAGGTTGCTTGTACACTAAATCCCACCCCCACTGTGCAGCTCTATGCAAAGAAAACAGGTGGCTGGTGAAGAGATTCAAAGATCTACCAACCCACAGACAGAGTTTTCCCCTCAGGAGGTGGACCAAAGCAGAGCTTAAACACCAGAGAATACTGTAGCTGTATTTCAGCTCTATTTCAGTTTCATGTGTAAGTTGGCACTTTCACGTTGCTAACACACTAAATGTAGGAACATGATAAGATGATATAGTGTCTCTGTTAGTCTTATATACAGTGGACTGTGTCTCTGTCAGTTTGTTTTTCTTCCTGCCCAAAAGGGATAAAAAAACATCTTAATGCAGCTGTTTTTCTTTTATCAAATGTACAGTGCATGCATGCAAAGACAGGTACCTTCTCTATGAGCAGTTTCTTGCTCATGGTGATGCACTTATTGAGCCTCTCCTTGTATTTCTCCAGGAGTTTTTGCTGTTCATCTATCTGTCTCCGCAGGTCACAGTTAGCCTGTTAAGGAAAGACAGCAGGGACTGCATTAAGTTTGGTTGTGTAGTTATATAACATGACATGATAACCTGATGTACACTAGACAGTTGTCCTCCATGAAAACTCAGGTTATGGACGCTGAACTCACCCTGAGTAAGTCGTCTATTCGCCCCTCTTTTTTTTCCAGGTCCAGACTCTTGTTGCTCTCCAGAGCAGCAAGTTTCAGGCCTGTTAACTCCGTCTAAAAGGATTCAGACAGAGAGGTACCAGTCAGAGGTATATCAGTTAATGTCAGGGGTGTCACGATTCTCTAAATCCATACTTTCGATTTTAAGGTCGCGATTCGATTTTCGATTTAAACGTGCCATTGTTAGACTACGGCACGTTCAACAGATCATTGGTTTTCTGCCCTGACACAGCTGTCGTTTACACTTTCAAATTCTTCTTTAAAAAGAGAACTGAACTCCCTTTTTATTTAGAAAGTGTTTCAAAAATTAGACTACAACAGTCTACAATATGAAAAGCTGCATCTTTTCAATATCAGTATCTGTGTGACCCACCTCAGTACATAATCATTACAGAAACACAACAGAAATCCTTCTGCAGAGCATTACAAGTGTGCTGTAATCTACAAAAACACGGTTTTGTTGTCATTTACTGTCGCGCTTGATTCTCTCTTCTCGTTTTTTCCTCTCTCCTCTCTCTCTCTGATCGCTGTGTGTCATGGAGGGCGGAGGCGGAGCTTTGGACACCGCAGAGAGATGGCAGCTTGTTGCTCTCGCTACCAATGTCAGCTGCTCTGATTCAACAACGTCGAGTTGAAAAAACGTGCATGTAGGCTGAAATTCAACCGTGGTGTTGTTCTGTCGGGGGATGCAGTGACTTAATGTTAAACCAAGTAAGAGTAGGAGAGCTATGATGAAGAAGGAAACCAACTAACTAAAGTCTGCTACCCACAAGGCTAATTCATGCAGTGTGAAAAGCCAAAGGCATGCAGGAAGTGCGCCGAGTATCGTAGCGACAGAGACGGCCCACATTTCCCATCATGCCTGCCTAGTCCCGAGTGCTGGACTGAGTAGTTTGTTTGCGGTTTTATGTTCCAAAATGCAAATGTTACTTTTGTTAGTGTTTGTAATGTAATGTGTCTGTTCAGAACATGGTGGCTTATGGTGGTAATTGAGATTTTTGTGCTGGTTTATAGTTTTAACCATGAGTGGGATGGCTGTTACATTTCTTGAGAAGAGCTGCAATATTCCTTTGGATGCATGCGAGTAGGCGGGGGGGCTGTGAGAGAATTAATTGACGGTTCTACTTTTGATTTCGATCAATTTCCGATGTAGACTCCTCGAAATCGTGACACCCCTGGTAACTGCACAATGAAATGTGTCATGCATGCGACACGTTACCTGGACACACTTGCTGGAGGAGGCTTTAGGATTGTGTTCCCCAAAACACAGACTCGTAGGAGAGGAGCTGTTCTGTCGGATCTACAGACGAAGAGGTATTTTTAAACCCTGCAGAGACTCACATGTGCAAAAGACTCATCAATAATCCTAGTGCAAGGCATTCTACTGTTTGTGAAGCACTCACGATTGAGCCCGGGGCCGAGTGCGAGTTCTGTGGAGAGCGGCGAGCTGATGGGAGGCCTCTGACCGGACTGGATCCATTTCCACCCTGGAACTTTGCAGAGAAAAAGGGCACACTTAAAAAAAACCTGGTTCAAAATGAACATGGAGTGTAACATTTTTGGAAAGACGGGAGTAGCTGTGATACTCACATCAAAGTAGTCGCTGATCTTGGGCCCACGCGTGGAGGTCTTCCCTGCATAGAAAGTTGAACAGAGATTTAATGCAAGCCGTCAGTCATGCACAGATTATACAGATTTCTCGCAGGTGTCCGTCGTACCTTGACTACTCTCCGAATAGGTTTCGGCTTTCCTTTTCCTCCCTCTGGACGTTTCAGAGTGCTTCTTCTCCGGGGTCTGTGAATCGATATGAAATAAGAGAGAGAGAGAGAGAGAGAGAGAGAGAGAGAGAGAAAAAAAAAAGGCATAAATCCCTTGTGTTTTACCTAACAAAGCTGGTTCGAGCGGTGGTGTTCAGAAGGAAAGAGCAGCAGGAAGAAAGAGTACATACTGAGTAGGCAGGGGAGCTCCCTCTTTTCAAATCAGAGTTCTAGGAGGAGAAGAGAAGGAGAGGTGGAGGTAGTGGGAGAAACAGAAAGACGAGTGGGCAGAGCGAGGATGTAGTGAGAGCATGCAGCTGTGTCTAACCAGCCTTCATTGTTGGTATCTGTGTAATAAAGTCAGTCATATTTAATTGAAATTTCTCAAAAATAAACAAACAGTCATCTATGCCCATTGCAAAAATAACTATAACTCTGTGTGTGTGTTTTACCTCCGACTCCTTGTCGCTAGACGAGCCCAGGCTGCCGTAGCTGTGGTTGGAGGATTCATTAGCCAGACCCTGCGCACAGAGACAATTCAAACAAATAAGTGAACACGTACAATATGAAAATATTCTCCTCAGGTGCACGTGGCGCTATCCGAGCTCAGCAAACCTCATGATATGTAAACAAAAGTGAAACAAAGACTGGGGGAAGGCCTCTAGTCTGACACGTCTCATAGGAATCCAGATCTTCAGATGTTGTTAGGTGTGTCACTTGGCTCTTTTCCACCACATGCAAATTTACAGGATTCTTGCATCCATCTTTTTTCTTTTTTTTATTTTTTTTTTTAAGGAAAACAGGGACTTTTACCTGCTTTTCCACCATGGGAACCTGGGTGCGGTGCTTATTTTCAACCTACAAGAAGTCCCTGTTGCTGAGGTGGTATTTTCTGATGACCTAGCAGTTAGTCAATAACGATCACAAACCTCAAGACTGCTACAACTTGTCTACCGCATTCTTTCTGCTGCAAGCAAGCAAGCACTGGTTGTTGTCGCTAGTATTGTTATTAGAACTTTGGATTGGAGATTTCATGTTATTGACATCTAAACAATGCAGCCAATTTCTAAAGTATTGTGAGCAAAGATTGTGACTAAAACAAAGCTGTTTAATCCTTTATTAGTGAGGAAACAGCGAATGCACAAAATTAGCTCATGAGGCCGTTTAGTTCCTGAGTGTGTTTGTGTGCGACGCGTCTCAATAATAAGGCTTCGTTTTTTTTCTGTATTGCGGTTACCTTAGCACCTCCACTGGTACTCCCAGTGCTGCCTCCCGTGTTGCCACTGACGGCTCCTGTGAACCGGGCCTCCAGCAGCTCCTGTCTCCTGGGGTCCAGGCTGTGCAGCTCCTCCATGGGGCCTGGTATGAGGGGGATCAACAGAGTAAGGTTACATTATCGCCATTACAAGCAAAACAGTGGCGACAAGTACGCAGGATAAACTGAGCCCTGAACATTTTTCTGCGACGAAATTACTAGAAAGGAATAAAAAAAAAAAAAATGGGCACTGAGCGAAGTATCTGTGGGAGGATTAGAGAAAATTAGAGTGATTAGAGGATAAAAATAGAAAATTGATTTGATTCAACTGGGCAGTAGCTCTTTAAAAGATGCACTTTCAGTGATGCAGTGATGGAAGATACTGCAGATGAGTGACATTGCATTTCTAACTTAAGCGGGAAGGTCATTCTACCGCTGGGGAGTCAGGAGGGAGAAGAGTCGAGGCTGCACAAAAAAAAACTTCACCCGGCTCTTCTATTATCTCATAAGTTATACTGTCACAATGCCCTCGTTGCACGGTGCTTAACTAGTCCGTGATATTTAGGGATGTCCCTCAGAAAGCCTCGCAGAAAAGAGCACAACACCAGCTGAGATAAGCTGGTAGTTGTATTCCATCTTTCTAAAAGCTGCACGGGCAATGAGGAATAGATAGCTAATTCAAATGCTACATGTGTGCATCAATACGCGGATGAAACAGGACACTGCTTTTGTTTAACAGGCCAAACAGACTTTTACATTTCCTCACTATAAAGCCAGATTTGCAGATGTCTGTGTGGTAGACCTTACTTGTAAATATGAACCACAATGTTCATATAATGATCCTCACACAAGCAGTATGCCCTTGTTCTATGACAACCGGTTTCCAGGGAGAGACACACACAAGGGTCCTCTGCTCCCTGCTGACTAGTACTGCTGCAAGTGTTTGCTTCCTTATTGGACATTTCCTGGCTGTCATCTTTACATAGCTTCTGGCACAGGGGCAAGCCCTAAAAGGCATAATGGACATTATGAAACCCCTGGAGCAGCGAAACAGAGAGAGAGAGCACAACAGGGCCTGTGTGAGGTTACCTAAGGACAGGGGAGAGAGTGATTTAGCTTAATTAATCTACATAGCTAGAGCTTGATATTACAGTGTTATTTTGCATAGTACATTAACATGTCTCTAGTTGAAAATTAATTATTAAACGACAACATCAGTACAGTAATTATAACGCAGATGCACCGACTTATTCACACCAAAACTGTCTAAATATTATTTTTTAACAGATTGTGTCCTGTAACTAATATGCTTAGCTGTAAGATTATAACTATAACTAACACTTGTGATCACTAGTTTGTCACATCACATCCAGCAACTCAGAATTATAGAGTAAATAAAGTCTCAACAACATGTCGAAAACAGTGTGGAGAAGCAGATGCATCCAAACTGGACTAAAAAGGTACAAACCAGGGCCTGTTGTTAAGTTTATAGCAGCAGGACGATGCACTGTGATGCATTTAAGGACAGGGGAGAGAGTGATTTAGCTTAATTAATCTACACAGCTAGAGCTTACTATTACAGTGTTATTTTGCATAGTACATTAACATGTCTCTAGTTGAAAATGAATTATTAAAAGACAACATCAGTACAGTAATTATAACGCAGATGAACCGACTTATTCACACCAAAGCTGTCTAAATATTATTTTTTAACAGATCATGTCCTGTAACTAATATGCTTAGCTGCAAGATTATAACTATAACTAACACTTGTGATCACTAGTTTTGTCACATCACATCCAGCAACGAGTAAAACATTTTTTTTACTAATATGTGTACTACTAACCTGTGACGTTTTTACTAATATGTTTGCACTATGGAACTGTGATGCTGGAAACTTGAATTTCCCTCGGGATCAATAAAGTTACTATCTATCTATCTATCTATCTATCTAATAAAGTCTCAACAACATGTCGAAAGCAGTGTGGAGAAGCAGATGCACCCAAACTTGGACAAAAAGGGTACAAACCAGGGGCCTGTTGTTAAGTTTATAGCAGCAGGACGATGCACTGTGATGCATTTAAGGACAGGGGAGAGTGATTTAGCTTAATTAATCTACACAGCTAGAGCTTCATATTACAGTGTTATTTTGCGTTGCACATTAAGATGTGTCTAGTTGAAAATTAATTATTAAACAATAATTATAACGCAGATGTACCGACTTATTCACACCAAAGCTGTCAAAACATTATTTTTAACAGTGTATCCTGTAACTAATATGCTCAGCTGCAAGATTATAACTATAACTAACACTTGTGATCACTGTTTTGTCACATCACATAAAGTCTCAACAACATGTCGAAAACAGTGTGGAGAAGCAGATGCATCCAAACTGGACTAAAAAAGGTACAAACCAGGGGCCTGTTGTTAAGTTTATAGCAGCAGGACGATGCACTGTGATGCATTAATGTCTGCATGCATAGCTACGTTGTTTAATCTCCAACTAGATGCTGTTGATAGGAGGGCGAATGTTACAAAAACTGCCACAACAACAACAATAACACTGTTATCGTATCAAATAAGCTCCGAGTGACAAGTAATCATGTAAAGCTTCCTTTGTGCAGACATGATAGCTCGCTGCTACTTTAGACTGGAACATCAGCTGAACTGACAGCTGACGTTTTGGCTTCACGGCATCAGTGAACTTGACATCCATTTTTTTTTTCTTCCTTCCCAACAAACATGTCAGCTCCAAACACGGCCCCCCAAAAACAATCCACTTCTCCCCGCTTAAGGACCCACTTTAAGGGGGTTGAATAGGAGCTTGATGTACCTTCCTTGCTCTTCGCGGTCGCCGTTATGTGTTGTTGAGAAATCGTTGGGGACGAGGAGAGCTGCTGCGACCAAGATGGCGTCGCCTCCAAACTTCCACCACCACTTCCACTGTTACTTTGGACACTCATGAAGCCACTTTGCCGCCGAGAGGAGCCAGCGATCCCAAACTCGCGTCCATCGTTTTTGAAACACCTGCCCGGAGGAACTAAACGGGGGCTAAACTAAACACCGTGAGTCCCCGGAGCGTCTTTGTGTTGTCTTCTGCTTACTCGTCTCCTCGCATGTTGCGGGTCCTGCTGCGGAGGAGAAGCGGCTTCTTCTTCTCTGGAGTCTCTTCTCTGAAACGGATCCAGTGTTGTAACCTTTGCATGATGACCGCACCGCCGCGCGCCGCCTGTCAGCATCCAGATCGCGAGCTGGAGCTTTGATTCTGGTGTGTGTAAGGCGAGGCTATCGCGAGGCTGGCGCGCACCTAGCAGCAGCAGCGCGATGTGGGGGGATGATGGCATGACACCGAGAACAGACACTGATCTGGGATCGTTTTACCCTCCTCCAAACCGGCCATAGGTCGACCGGGAAGCACGTCTCGGCGTCGACCTGAGAACAGCCTCTCTTGTTTTGGTGAAAACAACAAACACCCCCGAAAAAATGGCCGAAAGTTCCTGTCTGCTCGAGGAGAACGACAGAGAGAGTAGTAACACACACACACATGCGCGTGCACACACACACAGACACATATATGCGCACGCACACACAATATATATAATGTATGTATGTATATATATAAAATATATAATGTATGTATGTGTATACATACACATATATAATGTGTGTGTGTATATATATATATACTGTATATAAACATATATAACACATATATACACACATGTAAACATATATATGTATATATATATGTATATATAGATATAGATATATAGAGATATATAGAGAGAGAAATATAGAGATATAGATATATAGAGATATATATAGATATATAGAGAGAGAAATATATAGATATAGATATATATACATATATATATATGTATGTATATATATGTATATATATATATGTATATACATATAAACACATACACATATATATATACACACACACACATATATAAACATATACCGTATATATATATATATAAACATATATATATATATAAACATATATATATAGATATAGATATAGATATATAGAGATATATAGAGAGAGAAATATAGAGATATAGATATATAGAGATATAGAGATATATAGAGATATATAGAGAGAGAAATATATAGATATAGATATATAGAGATAGATATAGATATATAGAGAGAGAGATATAGAGATATAGATATATACAGTATAGATATATATATATAGAGAGAGCGATATAGATATATATATATAGAGAGAGAGAAATATAGAGATATAGATATATACAGTATATATATATATATATATATATATATATATATATAGAGAGAGAGAGAAATATAGAGATATGGATATATACAGTATATAGATATCTAGATATATATAGAGAAAGATATAGATATACAGAGAGAGAGATATAGATATATAGATATACATAATGCAATATTGTGTGTAGTATGAGGGCTGGTCTTGATATGCTGTTTTTCAGTCTTGAAATACAAGTTGGGGGGGAGGGGGGGGGGGTGCAGGTGGGAGGATAGTGATGTGGTCTGGGCTATAAGGTCTTTTGTTCCAAATTTGGTGCAGTGCATCAAAATGCCTTTGCCATCTTGTAGGGCAGCATACACAAAACACACACACACACACACACACACATCCCTACACGTGTACACACACACACACACACACACACACGAGCACATCCCTACACGTACACACACAGACTCTTCAACATTCAACTGTTTGGCCTACATCTTATTCTTACATCCCTTTCTCATTTATTCTGAATGTAACATTTGCATTTACTGTAACCCGTGACTGTGAGGTGAGAGTCAGCAAATGTGTGTCTATCCTGATACAGAGCAAACGTTTAACCTCTCCTATTTGAAAAGCAAATTGAATCCCAAGGTAATTTCATTGGTTCAGATGAAGTATTTAAAATGACAGTGAGAACACTGTAAACGGGTCTGTCAAACCCCGGCTCACTTGCAGTCAGATTGCATCAGGAAATAGACTGTAGAGGCACAAACGATAATGCTGCACCTCATATGCACCTGCCCGTGGTAACCTGATTTTTTGGTCACACGGTTTCCATGGTAACAGAGCAATAGTCTTGACAGGCAATGAGGAGGGTTGTATAAGCAGTCTACTACATTACACTATACTACGCACTAAACCACACCCACTCACACATGCACAGAGTTTGTGATGTCACTTCAGGTATGAAATTGGAGTTGTTTTATGAGTGAAAAGGGTGACGGCTGACTGATATTCAAGCAGCAGTCGGGACATTCCAGGAGCATCAAATATCTGACGGAAAACTGGAAGTGTTGGCTGACATTTTGAAAACAGTCTCCAGCTTCTGTATAAGACACACAACGATGGTCCTTCAAGTAATAATACAAATTTGAAAATGCAAACAAAGTAAAGTTGAAAAGAAGTCGTTGTACATTTACACAAGGTATATTTCATAACTGTCTAAACACACTCAAACTCTCCAAGCTTCAGATATTAAAAACAAAAACTGAGACAATTTTTCTGTTGAAATAGTTTCAACTGTATTTTGCAGGCACCAGAAAATAATCTTGACATTTTTGAGGTTGTGCACTAAAGTTAACAGTTCTGGATTTTAAAGAAAAAGAGATGCATATATACAGTTTTATAATAGGCTTTTGGGTATGAATGAATGAGGTTATTTCATTTTTGGTGAGTTTAGATGATAATCAAACATGTGATTAAAATTTGATTTAAAAAAAGACAAGTATACATGATTATATATATTGTGAAAACATGTATGAACATGTTATTATTATTTTAAAATTTCCTTTGAGGGACCATAAGATAAACACAATTTGCATTAATTATAGCCTAGATAATACAAATATTAGGTATGAATTGCAATGTATCCTTTAGCATTGTAGGCTAACTTTCTCGGTGAATAATGCTAACATGAATAAAATCACAAATGTCTATAAGTTGTTGTTGGTTGTTGGAGTTGTAGCTGGATGAACATTTTACATGTCTACATGTATACAGACATACAGTATACTGTATATAATCCAGTCCATGTACATCTATTCAGTATTTATTTGCACTATTTGTATTCTTTACAACTTATAAAATACTTAACTTGTATGTAGATGTTTTATTTTATGTTGGTCATTGGTGTTTTTATATATATATTTATATAGTATTTATATATACACACCTATTTTTCCACTACTTGTGAGAACAGTCCTGTCTATTTCTTATCTTTATTTGTCCAGCTTTGTTGTCATTGTCCCTAGCTCTTATTTCTATTTCTGTGTACATTGTGTACAAGTACATTGAGAGGTACATAAAACCAGAGCCAAATTCCTTGTATGTACAGTATGTACTTGGCAAATAAATCTGATTCATGCAGGACCTTCAGGTAAAATCCTGTATTTGATCAGTTTGACTGTTTTTTCCAACATAATTTTGGCATCATTTAGGCTGTGTATAGTGTAAATAGTGTAAACAAGAAAGTATGTTGGTCTGTTAACCTGCATTTCATGTCTCTAAATAAAATCATAAATGGGTGGCCTCACTGTAATGCCTGAAGAAAAAAAGAGGGAAATTATTCCAATTTAAAGGGCACTATGGGACTAATGGTGAAAAGGAAATTTCACCAGCGCTTCATGCATCTATGTCATGAAAACATTGCAAAAATCGCATTATCATTGAGAGTGATGGCACTTTAAATGCGTAATACAAACCAGTATTAGTGAAATGAGAGGTAATTCGGTGCACTAAAATATATAAAAACGTCAAATTAAGATAAAAGAAGGGCTTGATCTACTGCAGCTAAACGAAGGAGCAGGAAAATATACTCGCTTCTCTGTGACTGCAATAGTTAAATATCTTAGGATAAATGACTCAATGTTGGACATGTTAAAGGTTGATGGAACTAAATTTGAGTGGCACTTGTTAGGAATTGCAGTCAAGACAAAAAAAAAGACAATATGACACTAAATTTGACATGAAATTTTAATATCACTATCTTATTTAGTAGAAGCAATCTAACAATCTGTATCGGGGACACTTTAGCCATTTAAAGTACACAAATAAATTAATGTAAAGATATTGATCAAGGGCGCATATCAGTCGCAGCAGCTCAGTCTGTTCAGAAAAACATGTGGTTCCTTGGTGGAAAGGCTGAATGAAGCCTCTTGTACATGGTCATGTACGATCTGAGAAGGTCCGCTATCGTGTCGGCCTGGAAAAGGAGGAAATGGAAGTCAGAAAATGTTTGATTTCAAAACCACTTCTCAAGGACGGACTGATTTACAGAATCGTGTGTAATGGCTTGTTCTGCAAGAAATATTTGGACGTAATGAGATTGATGTTTAAAAGGCAGCCGCTGACCTTTGGGGTCTCACAGACGAAGATGTTGCCCCTCACCAGGGTGCCGATGGTCATCTCAAGGTAGCCGCCTTCGCTCTGGCACTCTGTGATGCGGCTGAACGGGTGCGTGACCAGCAGCTCCTAAAAGGTTTAAGGTAAGGTAAGGTAAGGTAAGGTAAAATACATTAAGATGGGATGTTTTGTTACCAATAAAGACAAAAGCCCAATAGGGTAGCATACAAATATCATAAATTGACTGTGCGTTCCAATTCCCAGACTACGATACTATTTAGTATGCCAGAAAAAGATTTAGTATGTCAAATGCAGTATGCCAAAAATACCAGGATGTTGTACTGCATCCAGTCGCATTTTGCAGTATGCAAGCCAACACGCTTTTCTGGCTGTTCTGACCCACAGTCCTCTGCACATTGGATATATGAGCAAGAGGGTCAGAGTTCAAGGCGCAAAGTTATGACGAAGTAGTATTGGGAGACTTCAAATGGGGTCGTGTTTACCGTGTTCACGAGAGGAGTCCATATGAACGCCCCCCCCCTTGTGGTATTCACGACCTCGTGGGTGGAAAGTTTCTGAAAGCTCAGAGTTCACGACTTGTTTGTTGACGTTGTCAGAAATGTCGGAGGCCATGGAAGTTCATTTTTCTGTGCATAATGAGTTAATATATTGTAATTTTAGTCGTATATTCTTTTTCTTGGTAATTTTATAATATGTCTGAGGAAAATGTTGATATTCCCGACGGCCTCATCTTTTTCCTCTATCATTATGCCTTTGCATTTACTACATTATGTTACCCGCTTGCTAGCTTGCTAAATTGTTAGCCTCTGTGGCTTCTAGACGCCGACAGTAACGTTAATATTGCCGTTGCTTAGCAGCGGTGTTCTTCACAACTTAACCACTTGAACGCCAAGCATATCGTGTACACGACTTCCCAATGTTGTAAACACGAGCTCACGAGTTTCATTTGAAGGCGCCATATGTCCCAATAGTATGCATACTGCATGCATCAGTACGTACTTTGTAAGGGCAGCTGCAGTATGTACTAAAAGTAAAAAGAAAAAGTATGCACCCTGAGATTAAATACTACCACACAACAAGACAAACACATCCACACTAATAAGGAAGATGATGCCTTTTAATATGCATGATTGAAGACTTACCTTTGTATTTGGGTCTATTAAGCTGACATCTTGCTTGCTGATGGCGATCAAAACGGTATATGGGTAGCTAGATTCACACGTTTGCTGCAAAGTCAAATTAAATCATAATGTGACAAAACAAGTTTCCTAAAAAACTGCTGTGTGCAGACGTTGCCGTCACTTCGTCCTGGAGACTCACTTTAACTTCAAAGAAGGCACAGCCGAAGGTTGGCCAACTGGAAATGCCTCTCAGGAATTCGACTTTGGCCTCCTGCACCGTGATGCCGCTCTGCTTGTTGTAGGCGGAGATGATGTGCTGCAAGTAGAACAAAAATCAAGTGGACATCCCTTACCCCCGACGCAGCCATGTAGTTCTCTCCCAAAGGTCCATTTTTTTACACGAGGAATCAACATGTCATACATTCCTCCTTCCTTTACCTTCTTCCAGTCTTCAGGGGACATGATTTTTAACTGGTCAGCAGGAACGAGCTCCCTCAGCATTCTGGGGATCATGACAAACTGCGACCTATCTGAATCTACTTCGGCTCTGAAGAGCAGCCCACCCAGGTTGGTCATGTCCTCTTTGGTGCAACTGTGGTGTCCGCGCAGGTACTTAGGCAGCTCCTATATGGAGGCAAAGAGGAGGTCACGTGTCATGACAATTCTGCGTGTTGAAAAAGAGTAAAAGCCAAGCGTGTTTTTGTTGAATACCTGTGGGAAATGGAACGTGAGGTCCGCAACCAGGTCTTTCCCCGGGCTCACATTGAACCAGAGCTTCCTCTTAAAGATCACCAGGTAGGGCACGTTGGCCTGGTTGCCTGGGAAACACAACCCCAATTATAAATATGGAGAATCACTGACTGTAAAAACCTGAAGGTGTGAGTATGATGCATTACCATCTTTCGCTTTTTTTCCTTTCTTAGGAGCCTCTGAAGTCTGCCTTAAACTGTCAAAAAAATATTTCTGCTCCTCCAAGCTTATCATCACCTGAGAATACAAAACAGAATAACATCAGTATTTTAAACAGGGTAGAAGCACGGCCTTGGTTATTCCAGTCAGTAGTTGTGAAGATTTTAAATTCACCGGTGTAGAAGAGACCATTGTCGCAAAGTTTTTTTTTTACATCAAAATGAGTCGTATTATCAATGCAAATCAAACCACTAAATGTCCCCTTAAAGGTGCAGTGTGTAGGCGACATCTAGTGGTGAGGTTGCAGATTGCAACGAACTGAATCTTCTAGAACTAGAACTACGGTGGCCGGCGTGAAAACGTGAATGGCCCTATGTGCCAGTGTTTGGTTTGTCCGTTCTGGGCTACTGTAGAAACATGGCGGCCGGCTCCGTGAAGAGGCTCCGTTCCCTATGTAGATATAGGCTGGGTTCAGTTCAGTGTGCCTGCCTGTTTCATCTAAAAAAAACACGTTAGAAAAAAACTAAACATTAGGTTTTGTCTCTCTGCGACAACGATATTTACTGCTGCATAGTAGGCCTATTTACTGATGCACATTGGATGTAATGAATGAAATGCAGCTGAGGAAAATGAAACTAAGAGCGTCTGTCTCCATAGTAAATCAACTATTGAGTGATAGATGGTTATCTATTTGTGCTTTAGAGCGTAACCGCCATGAAACCATCAGAAAATAACTTTTCTTTCTCTCATTCACAGCACCACCGTGATGTATCCCTCTTCTAACGTAACCGCTCGCCCTCACAATCTCTCTCTCTCTTTTTTTTCTGTCTTTTTTTTAATGAGTCGGGAAGCCGACAGCAGAGTCTAACTTACTTTCAGTGTTGTCAAACAAAGAGACATGATCTCCCCTCGTCCTAAAAGGGTCCTAAATCGATACTAGAGTACTTCCTCGTTTATGAGTGAAGCGGCGAACACACACGCGAGTTGAAGCCGTTGAAGCGGCAGCGCTGTGTGTGTGTGTTTCACCAATCAGCGACGATCATCCCTGCAAACTCCATCCCGAAAGTTTTGGTCCTTTCAGAAAGTACTTCCCAGGGAAGTACTTCCCACGTGACCAGGGCCTTTTTGGGGGGTTAAAAGGCCCCATAAAATGTTCCAGGAACCTAATTTAGACCCTGGTCCCTGTGGTCGAAACGCAATGAGTTCCTCAAAAGGTTCTTAGTTCGGGGGGAAAGTTTCTGCGGTGGAAACTGGGCTTTAAATGGCTCATTCTAAGCTAACGAAAACACAACGATTGTTATTTTCAGGTGATTATACACTAAAGAAAACATACAACGTAATGACTGGCTAAAAAAAAATATATGAATCAACAAACAAACTTCTGCAGGAATATTACCCAACCGAACCTTGTTTGTCATTTTCAGGTACAGGCCATATCCGTCAGCTGAGCTCAGTCTGAGCTGAGAGGCGATGCTGCGGCACAGGTCGTCGATTGTCGTCGTCGATTTCACCTCAAATATCTGCACAAAGGTCAGAACAGTAAGTATAGAAACTTTCGCTGATATCCAAACTGACTGTGTAATGATATCTAAATTAATTTGGAAGTCATTTTAGAACCTCATGTTAAAAATACATGCAGGGGAAAATTTAGAGGTTAGTCCCAACTTCCTTCCATTAGTAAACAGATAAATGTAATGCCAGTTAATATCAATGTCATGATCAAAGCGACCACTAACGGACACCTCGTGTTTAGAGTGTTTAGAGGAGAGGGCTGCTGTGTCTTACATCATTCGTGTCATTTGGGAAGTGGACTTTATGGAAGATCTGGGTGCTGTTCTGTTGGATGGCGTCCACTTCTGCCGGATGGGGAGGAAGCTTCCTGGGCTCCTTACTGAGGGGACAAAGCACTCAGATAAATGTATTGTACACACCCTCAAATACACATAGACAGTATATCTGACAATAATACCACAGCTCAGTCCTATTCCATTATACAGTTGAAGTAAAGTAGTAAAAGTAAAAATTACAATTTTACACATACAGTGTAGTTTACTCGTAATAAGAAGTACAACTCCACCTGTGAAAACAGCTGGATAATATCTTCTGGTTTTAAAAGATAACCCTGGACACTGACACTGCCAAGTTGCATTATGGTAATTGTAGGATGCAGTATTTCTGTAGCTTGACCAATACTAGGGACTAAAAGTAATCTCAGCATCTTCTCTATCAATTTCTACCATTCTTTTTTTTTAACCTAACTACCAGTAACTAGCCCTTTGTACAGGACGTTGCTGTCATCTCGTTACATGTGATCTATTACTTCTCATTTCCGTTTCTATCTCCAGCCTGACCTGCGCATCCCACGCAGCCTCTGCAGGCAGCCGGCAGCCAGCAGGTCTCTGGGCCGCGACTCCAGGAAGCGCTGAGTGTGTTGCATCAAATCCGGACTGGGCGGGAACAAGCCCGAACACAGCCACATGAGCTGCCACCCACGCTCCATACTCAACCTGGAGAGAGAGAGAGAGGGAGAGCAAGAAGAATCATAGAGGATTGGATATTTTGTTCTCTCAATTACGTGTGAATGCTTTAACATACAGAGTGACACAAGGAGGGAGCACCTGCTGCTGTTGTTGGTCATCTGTCTCATAATCTGGCAGTAGATCTCGTCCTGCAGAGCTTCATGCTGGGTGGTTGGTCCAAATATCTGGTCGGTCAGCTCTATAGGACTGCGAGCATGTTTGATGGGGTAGTCGCCCATGTACTTCAGGATAGGTAGCAGCCAAGGTTAAGGATTCACACGGACAGTCATGAAACTAGACTAGGGTCTGTATCACATACAGTCCCTTTTATGTGCTCTAGAAAAACTGTAAAAAAATCACAGATTTCCCCCTTTGTTTCCATAAATGTCTGTTTACAGATATTTGCAGTCATTTAAAGTTTTACCCTTAAAATTACAAATATTCTACCAAAAGTCAACATTACTTTAATATTATGTTTTTTTGGTGGCAATATATTGTATTTGTATAGATTTTAAATGTAAATCTACATTAAATATGAGGTAATATTTTACAGATTTTTCCCGTTCATGATAATGAAGTAATGCATGTAAAATGACAGAATTCAGTAAGTCATTCAAAGTGGGGTTTTTTTTGGATATAATAGTGGCAAATAATAGAACAGCTAGTCTGGTAAGTTCAGAATTACATCACTTTACTGTACTGCAGCCTTTAAAACCAGGAAATGACAACATGATATCCAAAATCTAAGACGCTATCTAGTCTCATTGCCCAGCTCTACTGTGAAGTAGCATGGGATCATGGGAGTTGTTGTCTTCACCACCACTACACTAGTGCTAGTGCTAGCAGGTCTGCTACAGTAACAAGCCTGCAGCTTAAACTAGATTGTGATGTTACTGATCTTTAACATAAAATGTGTCTATAGATGTATAGATTTTCTCGCTGCTTCACGACACACAGGCAGGGGTTGTGTCCTCTAAGAAAAGTACCGATTACAGACAGCTCATTGTCTGGAATCAACAATATTGTGAGTAAAAATATTATCTGACGCTTTCATTTAAGGCTATTTTCTCCACATTAGAGAAACTGGAAAAAACTCCCTACAGACAGCAACAGAATACAGTTTGGAAAATCCCCTGAACCAGGTTTAGAATCTGAGGTTTTAACACAGTAAAGTGTCTCAACATTGTCTAATGTCACAGCTGTTAATGAAACAGGGATGTGAGTGCAACGGCGTCCGAACTCGCCCTCATCTGCGACGGGGAAACGGTAGTTTGAAGGATATCAGTGAAGGCGTTGCAGGCCAGGTTGCTGAGGTCCGAGTTGCGGGCCAGGCTCCTCATCAGCGGCTGCTTGAGAGGTTCTCTGGAACACGCCCACATCTTCTCCCTGCTGACCCCTCTGGACGCACCATGTCGACCGACATCTTTACCTGCGGGCCTGCGACAGCGAGGAAACAGCGTGAGCACATGTTTGCTTCTTGGGTGTTTATTTTGCTCCTTGCAATATTTAAAACAACCTGGCATTCATATAAACGTTTTTAAAAAGTTATGATGATGTCTGACTTAGTGTTAGATGAATATATTCAATATTGGAAAAATAATTGTGACTCATATGATATCAATACCTGAAGTTGTCCAGTGCAAACTCTTTTAAAGAGACAGGAGCCACTGTTTCGTCTCTCTGTGTGGTGTTTTGTGTTGTTGAAGGTTTCCTCTGGCCTGGACTGAGCAGTTCCTGATGGGTCAGAAGCAGTTCATTAGTTACACCACAAGGGGGGCTCCACTGTCACATCCATACATGTAGACCTGAAACTGTCTGTACATGTGCAGCCCTCTGTAGACTTGAAGAAAGTCAATTACTGTTGGTGTCAATTGTTGGAAATTAGCATATTTGCCTCTTTAGTTTTTGACAAATTGCTAAATTATGTTAATACTAAAAACAGTTGTAACATTTATAGGCTATATTTACATACCAAACTACCTAACCAATATCTATAGTCTACAAGTACTGTCCGTCCATATACTGATTCACAGTAATGTCCTATTTGTATAGCGTTTATGATGTTTCATTCTGCTGAAATATATACATTTTGCACCACAGAACGCCACAGGAGGTCTTTCCTACCAGTGGCCATCAGACTATATAATTCCTCCCCCTCCTGCAGGAAGGACAACTGAAAACACCGGACACTGAGAACAAAAAAATATCAATATAATGGGCAATACTACTTTTTCCATTCTCATGTGCAATATCACTGTTCATTGTGTGCAATATTCATGTCCATCATGTGCAATATTACTTCCTTTTCTGTTTTTTTAGCTTACTTTACCTTTTTTATTTACTCATTTTACTAAATGTATCTTACTTTATTGTTATTCTATTAGGCACTGGTGCTAGAAATAGTACTTTTCATTTTATACCTTTGTATTTTATACACTTGAACTTGTTGTAATTTTGTTGTAATTTTGAGCAATCTCTGGCACAAGAATTTCCTTCGGGATTAATAAAGTTCCATCTTATCTTATCTTATTTTATCTTATCTTATCTTATTTTGCAGCTGTTACATACAACACACAAATAGTCAGATCCATTCTTCCAGAAAAGTATAACATGTAACGGTAACTGTACCAGCAGATCGTCATTGGGCCTCTCTAGAGTCGGCAGGAACTGCATCATATCCTTGTAGACCGCACCGCCGGCGCCGGTCCGCTGGTTGGTTGCTACGATCCAGTTCTTATCAGGAGAACTTTCTTCATCTTTCTGCAGCAGCAGCAGGTCCCCTCGCTTATAAACCAGGAACATGGGGTCATCTGTAGAGGGACCGAGACGGATGAAACAGACTTCATATATGCAAGTGTGTTTGAGCCTACAATACTACTGTACACGCTGTAGACTCTCACCTAGTTTATTGGCATCATGCAGAGCCAGTGCATACACCGAGCGCTGTCTCAGCCCTTCCAGGTTTTTCTCTATAAGCGCCGCCATGTCCGCAGCTTCCCCGGACTTCAGGACAAACTCTCCTCTGACTGTGGTCAGACTCACTGACTGACCACTGAAATAACTCTCACTAGACAGATCATAAACATAGGAGACATAGATTGATACTTTTCAAAACTCAGTTAAAATATTTTGCAAGGGAATAAATTAAAAACAAAAAATGATAAACAAAAAAACAGAACAAAATGAAAGTTGTCCATACTTGGTCATACGTGCTTCCTTCACTTCTAGGTAAGGAATCTCAAGGAGTCTCTTGTCTCCTCCATCCATGAAGAAGATGCCGTTCCAGTTTACAGCCACAACAAACCAGGATTTGGGCAAAGGAGGTCCTGTGGACAGATGTGGGAATAAACATGTTTCAGAAGCAGGGTAGTACGTGGTTTGCCATTTCTCAAAGTGCAGCTGGTAATCAAAGTTCAGTGGGAATGTACACTAAATGAGTAATTTAGAGGAATATAGCAGAGTGTGTGGCAATACGTACATATTTCACATATTAATTACATCAAAATGGTGACATTCATCTGCAGTAAGTACAGCTGAAGTAGGAATACGCTCTTTACCCGTTTACAATGTTGAATTCTTTTTAAAATAAACAATAAATCCAAAGCATTTTAGGTCATACAGGTACAAAGACATGTGGAATTATATCAAGACCTGCCTGGGTGTTGAGGAAAACTTATATTGCATGTTAGATACTGCGTGTAATATAAGCTGTATAGCCGGGTTTCCAGTCCCTGGAAATACTTTTCAAGGAACTAAAAGGTTCCTTCAGCCCACTGTTGTCTGCGTTTTCACCGCGGTCTAAAGACCCACGAAGATTAGGCAAAAAACACGCTGGAAAAAAACATTTTGTGCCATTGGGACGATATTTACTGCTGCATATATTTACTGATGCACGTTGGATGTAATGAATGAAACGCAGAGGAGGAAAATGAAACTAAGAGCATCTGTCTCCACAGTAAATCATCTGTTGAATGTTCGCAAACAAAGACACATGTTCTCCCCTCGCCCTAAAATGGTCCTAAATCGATCCTAGAGTACTTCTTTGTTTATGAATGAAGCGTTAAACAACTTTAAGCTGATGAAGCAGCGGCGCTGTGTGTGTGTGTTTTACCAATCAGTGACAGTCATCCCTGCAAACTCAACTCTGAAAGTTCCCGTACTTTCAGAAAGTACAACCTCACAAACAGGGCCTTTTTTGGGGGGTGAAAAGGCCCCGTAACTTAATTTAGACCCTGGTCCCTGCGGTCGAAACTCAATGAGTTCCTCAAAAGGTTCTTAGCTCTGGGGGGACAGTTCCCGTGGTGGAAACGGGGCTGAGGTTGACTGACCTGACATCATTGTAGCTTCATAAAACTTGGAGAAGTGCAGGGGCCATGCGTGTTGGGCGTTACTGACCAGTTCGCCTTTCACACCGTCTGTTTTCTGCTTCCCGTTGATATAAGGACCCTGAAGGATCAGGATGTGAGAATTATACTAAAGGTGAGTCACCTTGCCCATGTGATAAAGAAATAAAACTGGGGGTGAATCATCTAGAACACACTGTACCTGTAAGTGTGCTGCGCTGATGAGTTGGATCCACTTTGTCATAGATTTGTTCTCAATAAGTGGGGTGGCGATGCACTCCTCAACCACCTTACGGACGTCGTCTTTGTTGTATGGAGACCCAAACTTGATGTAATAGTGCTTTGCTGCCATCTGGACGTATTCATCCTCCTGAGAGATGCAACACATTTTTATAGGATACAGTTTACACAAGTCAGTTTATTGCTTTTTGTTGCTTATTTTGGACTGGACATTGCTATTATTTATCATGCTGCAATAGGAAATTGCATAGGATAGGATATAGCTTCATATCGGGAATAAAGTTAGAATAAGTATGTAAAAGTAAACAAAGTCCTCTCACTCCCGAGCCTCACCTTGTCACAGGTGTACTCCCCCATCTTGATTCCCTTGATGACCTGTGTGTAGATCAGATCCGTGCTGATCGGGTCTACTGAGCAGTCGTGCCAGGGGGTGAACAGCTCCTTGCGGATGGAGAGCCTCCAGGGGGCGTCCTTCTCCTCCTGGCCCTGCCTCCTCGTCTCCTGCTCGCACTGAGACACTGCGTCCAACACGTGCTTCCCACAGCTGCCCAGAGACCACATCTGGAGACAAAAAACCAGCAAGGTTAGCGCGAGTGTGGTTCTCTACAATCACTATTGATTAAACGATATTAAGAAACTGGATTCACAGTATACGTATAGAGGTGGGGAAGGTCTGAATGGACGAGACAAGAGACAAGGAAGTAAAGCCAACCTTGTCATAGAGACTGATATACAGGGAGAATCCATATGTGTCTCTAAGATCGATCTTGTCGGCAACATCTTGACAGACTTCAGCAGAGGTGGAGGCCGAGTCCAGCTGTATACTGACAGTGCGGCCGTCCAGTAGAGACACAGACACATCTATGGGCTCCTTGGACTTGGCGGCCTGTCAGTAGGGAGAAGGAAGATGAGACTGGATTGAAATTCAAGAAAACAATCCAATGATTCGGATTTTCATAGCTGATTGATTAAGAAAATCTTTTGTTTGCAAGAATAAACTTGGTCAAGATGTCAAAAGAAGATGCAGACAAAAAAAAAAGTCACCATAACAACAATAGAAGAATGTGATTCAGTGTTTTTACCTGTTGCTCGATCCAACAGGGCAACTCTTTTCTTTCTCCGTTGGCTACTATACGACGCAGGCGCTCAGTACAGTATTCTCCGTAACCGCTTGGCCCTCTGTGGACAAAACTCTCCAGATACTGTGGGACAGAATAGAACAAAGTAAATAAAATATACTGCCAAATGAATGATAACAGTTTTAACCAAAAAGATGTAAAAAAAATACTTGATTAATGATAATAAAATAAACGGTTTGAGCAGACTGAGGACATTTGACTGCTGCATTAAACATACATAGAGTTCAGGTTGCAGCAGATGATGAGGATATACAGAGAGTAAAGGTGTCCATTATCGCCATATTCTACTTTAGCTTTTTTTAACCCAGTAATCTGGTTGTGACTCTTTATCTACATTTTACGATGTTTATCCAGTGTTTTTGATCTTATCTTCTCTTATTTTACTGCTTTGTTCATATCAACACAGTGTGTGGGCGTGATATACAAGGAGAAGTAACTGTGTTTATCAATCAATCAATCAATCAATCAAACTTTATTTATATAGCACCTTTCAAACAAGCTAAATGCAATTCAAAGTGCTGTACAGACGATTGACAAAATGCGGAATGTTATAAATGGACCTAGAGACCAATGCACACCAAAACAGACAACACAAAAGTTCCTCAAATATGAAAGCAACCAAAGATGGGCATCCAAAAAATGTATCATCCTTCCAGAGGAGGTATACCCTTTAAAAAAAGAGGTTCTTAATTTGTTTATGATTCTTCATATATATATATATATATATATATATATATATGAAGAATCATAAAAAAATTAAGATATATATTTTAACTAATAGATATCACCATGAAACTTCCCCAATTGATTACTTACATTAAGTATTTTTTTTGTATTACAAGTGCAAATTAGGTATTACTTTATTAAATATGTGCTAATTTGCATACATTTCTAGAACAAAAATCTGAACATTGGATGATGCCAGGTTCAAAATTCTTGTTTCATTTTGTTAACATATTAGAGTCAAAGGTTTTTAAAGAGGGATTTTTTTTTTTTATCACTCCGTAAATACTGTTGACAGCCATGAAAAAATCAATTTTTGCCATGTTTTTAGGAATAAAATGTTCTATAAATCAGGCTATGAATGATGAATGAACAAACCCCTCTGTACAAACATTCAGAATATAGATAGGAGTGAAACTGGGAAGTTTGGTGTATGTAAGAGCTGCTGAAGTAGAGATTTCTGGCTCAGAATATGAGAATTGGCCTTTAAAGATCTGTATTGTAAAATTCCATACATTTTGAAGACTACACTACACTACAGGGGAATAGGGCAAGAAAAAAAAAGAAAATATACATATATAAATAAATATCAATGAAACTTCCCCAGTTGATTACTTACATTAAGACAATTATTTTTTGTATTACAAATTTTCTGAAATGTTATGTTTAAATATATAAATGAGGCATTATCTAATGGAAACTTTTGGTGATTTTAGGAGAAATCTACGTTTAGTAAAATAAACCCCTAAATGTGTATTTTAGAGTTAGTTTTCTCTCCACTAGTCTGAAAGAAGACATGTTATGGAAGCAGAACAGCCCCAAAATTGACCAGAGCATGAAAAATTATGTTTTTGCCTTAAAATGACACCATGCAATAAACAGGAAAACAAGTGCTTTGTTTACAAGCTGCTGCATTGCTGAATGACTTGCTGCAGACTGACCTTGATGAAGAGGTCTGAGGGGGGGAAGATCCCGAGACAGATAGAGAGAAGGGTCCAGCCTTGCATACGGCTCTTCCTGTTCCTATTGTTCACCAGCTGCTTACAGATCTGGCAGTAAATCTCATCCCTGCACAGGCAGAGAAACGTGAACGATAAACAAGACAGATACAGTATAACAAGAACTGAATAATGAGTGCAACAAGATTCACGAGAACCTCCAGGAGGTGGTTAAAATGTTAATGATGGAAAGAAAGGAAACAGATTGGAATAATATAATTCTGATGTTATGAGGCTACACAATGTATCTCCACTGTATCTGGACGTTATCGTGTCAACAATGATCCCATGTTTACCTTATGTCTCGTCTCCATAGAGCGTATCCGATGATGATGTGTAGTTTTTCCACGGATGTAAGCGGCCGATCCAGCGTCGGACCCTCTCCGATCAGAACGTCCTCGTCCTCCGTAAAGTTCTCTGGCTGGTAAAGACGACAAGAACAAATTAGCATACGAAGCACTTAATGAAACAACACAGAAATAATAAGTGAGTGATGAATATCATAACAACATTAACGCTGACCTCCTCAGCAATGACAGAAGCTTTTCTGATTCCACTTGCGAGCCTTTTCCTGTTCTTCCTCAGTATTTTCTATTCAGAAAAGATAATTAGAGGTACGACTGATGACTGATGTTTGACAGAAAAGAAGTTGTTTGTATCATGTTACCTGGTCCAGTCCCACCAGGTGGCTCAGCCTCCTGCCCTGCCTACGAGGCAGATGACGCGAGATGGTGCTGGACGCTTGAGACATCGCGTCCACAGATTTGGGCTCTGGCATGTCCTCCATGTAACGCAGTATAATCCACCATATAGTCAGAGATGCCTGGAGGGAAAATGAGAAGACAAACTGGGACTGAGCTTTTGGCAAAAGATGGAAATCTTAGCAGTTGACCGTAAGCCTCTCTGTCCTCTCTGTCCACTCACCAGTACATCGCCCTCGTCATCGTGGGGCAGGAGAGGCTCCTTGAGTCTCTGGTTGACGTGCGTGTGGCCGTGGTTGCTCTGGAAGTGAAGGATGCTGAACTTGAAGAATGAAAACTCATCGCTTCCGTCGTCAAACTCGTCGTCATCCTCCTCCTCCTCCTCCTCCTCCAGCAGCGATGGGGTGGGGGTTGTAGAGATTGAGGCTGGGGCGATGATTTCCAGCTCTGAGGACTCGACTGAGGTTTCCTCCACCGGCTCTGGCATGTTCCTCCTCTTCTTAACAGTGAAAATAGAATTAAAATCAAAGGTTCAGGCAGTAAATTCATTATATATGATAAAAGCTAAAACATTTATTAAAGTCACATTATCGGATTACACAACTGAAATATCTGCTGACCTCAAATGCATCTGATTGTGGTGCTTTCTGTTCTACCACTTCCACAGGAGGCGAGGGCTGGGGGTCATACTTGTGGACCTCAGGAGGCGAGGGCTGGGGGTCATACTTGTGGACCTCAGGAGGCGAGGGCTGGGGGTCATTCCTGTGGTCCTCAGGAGGCGTGGGCTGGAGGTCATTCGTGTGGTCCTCTGAATCCTTTTCAACGATCGGCTCAGGCTCCTCATCAGACGGCAGTGATAGGGCGATAACTTTCAGTCGCTGCTGAAGCTCCGAAGCAATCTTCTCCGAAGCAATCTTCTCTTCCTTCTCTCTCTCCAGGCGTGAATGCGCGGCCTGTGACGGGGGTTGGGTGGGGAGAGGATAGAGAAAGAGGCGGTGAAAAGGTGTTCGAATACAACACACCTATTTTTTAACATTCATGATGTTATTTCTAGTTTTAAAAACTTTCCGCTCTTACCTCATCCCTCTTCTTTTGAGCTATTCTTCTGGCCAGCACTCCTCTTCTGTAAGCCTGCAGCAGTACGACTGCTTCTCTCTTCTGCTTACAGTCCTTCCTCGCCCGGTAGCCTCGAACCTACAGTTTACCAGAAATTATTAATTATCTTATTAAATAATACATATATTTATTAATACTTATTAGTACTAGTAAGTTCATTAGTGCCTTTGTGTTGCAAATGGACCTCATGAGAAGTATTTTTGCTTCTCTGTAATAATAATAATAATAATAATAATAATAATAATAATAATAATGATAATAATAATAATAAAGATAGGAATGCGATTCAAAATACATTTAACATATACAAATAGTAAAATTGATTTCCATTTCTCAAAAAAAAAAAATGCTAATTATATCTAAAAATGCATTTGAAGAAAGTTAACAACACATCTGGAATGTATTTTAATAAATTCCAAAATATTGCTAAAATAATTAAACTGAATAAATAAATAAATAAATAAATCTATATCTATATCTAAAATGCATTCCCAATACACTGTAATATATTTAAAATATATTGAGGCTACATACTTTAAAATAAACAAAAAATATATCAAAATATATAAAGGAGAAAATTGCTATAATTATATAAAACAATATAATTGTTATATATAATTGTTGTATATATATATATATAAAACAATATAATTGTTACATATATATATATATATATATATATATATAAAATAACAATTATTTATATATATATACTGTATATAAAACTGTTCTGCTTTATAAACAGTATTTTGATATATTTTTTGTTTATTTTAAAGTGTATAATTTCAATATATTTTAAATATATTACAGTGCATTGGGAATGCATTTCAGATATCTAATTTATTTATTTATTCAGTTTAACTATTTGAATATATACATTGAAAAAACGAATAAAGCTAATCTGCAGTATCTCCAGTACGTGCCTGGCTTTGTATGGTGAGAGCTGCTGCTCGCTGTCTCTCGTACTGTAACCGCAGCTTTCGACTGCGGATCTTTGATGCCAGTCGCTCAAAGCCTTGCTGGAGCTGGTTGGAGCGGGAGGAGTGGAAATAAAGGACAAGGTCAGTGGACTTGAGATAAGTTACAGCATACGTCAAGGAGAGAGCATGATGTCAGTTACGAGCTCTGAGTTCTATAAAAGGTTATTAAGCACCAGACCTTTCGTCGCATTAGCTCCCGTCTGTAAGCTCTCCAGTTCTTCTGCAACACCACAGCTGCCCTACGCTTCTTCAGGAAACACTTTCTGCAAAACGCGGAAAATTAAATTAAATCATCACCCAATGTCTTTTTCTACGACACCCTATTTGATTTGATCACGTGTATTGATAAAATAACACTATCTGTAGCTACAGTATAGTTATACAGTGACCTGTTGAGATAAACAACGGTAATGTACCCGTGACCTAATTCATTCAGGTAATCATCTCTATGTGATTTCCCCTTAGAAGCTGCACCTGTCTTTGTATCCCAGCATGACCCTCTGGATCACCACGGCTACGCTGCTGAGTTTCTGTTCCCTCAGTCGTTCCAGGACGGCGTCATGGACATCCTGAAGTAAAGTGAAAAAAAAGGACACATTTCTACTTTCTGATTTGCCCAAAAATCCTTGAAATCAGATGCAACAATCTTCAAAGATTAAGTCATCTTAAGCTTACAAAAAAAGCAACAAAATCAAATCAACTGCAGCACACAGTAATGACTGAAGAGTGCACAAATCATCTTAAAGAGGAAGTAATGTCAACAGTTCGTAATACTGATAACACTTTACCAGTTAATACGGTTATTGTTAATCTGCAGTGATGTTCTACTGTGTCGAAACAATTGAGAAAAGCGGCAGTACGACATGGTTTGAATTATAATCCTCACCCTCAGGAAGATCTTGGTCCTGCCTATTTTCCACTCGTCCTCTCCTTTAATCACTGTCTTGCAGATGGCTTCACAACAGGCAGCAGCTGTCTCCTGGAGAGACAATAAAGACGCTGAAGAGGCACTAATGACGGCCCCAATTCCTCCAGGGGGAAAGACGATAAAGAAGTGAACCATCTTTGTGGCCATCATAATAACATATAAAGCAATAACATTTCAGATTCTAACAATATATGACACTGATTTTATGAAATCATCGAACAGGGCTACATCTCGACTAACAGTTTTGGGGTCACAGACAGTCGTCTTCAGGAGCACCCTGTAGCGCTTCAGGAAATCCTCGAAGGTGTGGCGGATTGGGTAGCCCAGCTTCCGGATGCGGATGGTGTCCATCATGCCGGAGTATCTCAGCTGACGCATGCACAGCTCTCTGTCAAACGCCTGGAGGAGAGCACAATAAAGTGGTTGTGAATATTCTGGGCCTGAGTAGCATTTTTGTCTCCTTCCCTCACAGCAACAGGAAAATTACTACTTCCACTGTTTTGTTAGCATTATTATTATTGTTATATTATTTTCAGGCGAGAAAAAATAATGTACATAGGCCCTACACACAATGACAATATGACAGGTATAATGTTTACCATGTTCACCATCTTTGTTTAGCGTGTTAGCATGCTAACATTTGGTAATTAGCACTAAATAAATAGTACAGCAGCGACTGGAAATGTCATTAGTTTTGCAGGTATTTGGTAATAAACCACACAAATTAACAAATAGAAACGTTGACCAGATTGAGACGAAAGGTTAATTCACCAAAGCTATTACAGTTCATCCTGAGGGGGACATTAATGTGTGTACCAAATTTCATGGCAATCAATCCAACAGTTGCTGTGTCATTTCACTCAAAATGACAAATGTCAACCTCATATTGGCGCTAGAGGAAAAGTCAGGGGGCCACCAAATACTTTAGGATTCATCGTCTGGGAACCATGAATGCCTGTACAAAATTGTGTGCCAATCCATCGAGTAGATGTTGAGATATTTTAAAACTTTGACTTGTTAGTGGCGCAATAAGAAAACGCAGAGGGTTGCCAACGCAGTAGTAGTAGTAGGAGGATTCATAGTCCGGGCACCATGAATCCGTATAAAATTGTGTGGCAATCCATCCAGTAGTTGTTTAGATATTCCAGTCTGGACCAACCAAAGTGGTGGACCGACAGACCGGCACTGCTTTCACTAACATGGCTGAAAAAAATAATGAAGGAAGATAAATTGTACTAATTTAAAAGGGCGAAGAAATTATCAGGTTGTATTTTCCAGGAAATTTGCTCAATTGCTTTATAGCACAAAACAGGAAGAGGTCGTTGTTTATCCAGTGCAAGAGCAGATGGTAGCGGGGATGAAAGGCAGTTGCGGAAATTAATATTATCCTCTTCAGTCAAAGCTGCAGTCGGTAACTTTGAGCAAATAGGATGATAGCAGCCATTGAGCGTTACTGTGGCTATCTGTAGTTGCTATTGCGTCATTCACCTTAGACTGCTTTTCATTGTTGGGTTTGAAGCAGCGGATGAAGAAAGGCTGGCAGGCGGACAGGGCCTTCATGAGGGAGTCCAGAGACTGACGGAACTGACCGCTCAGCGTCACCACTTGTTTACGGTTGTCAGTCTGGGCCTGCACGGATGATAGAGAGGAGACTTAAATCATGATGCCAAGTCAGCAATACAGTGGCAACTGTCACAGTGACGTCAATATCAGTGCATGTCCACTGTATCCCACAAATACATGTCCATCAAAACAAGTGAATTACATTATAAATGTAGCAATATGATGAGGTTATACTTTCATACCCGTAGGGAGTTCCTAGGTGTCATGATGACCTTCTTGTTGTTACCGATCTTCACACCATTGGTTGAAAGCTCATTCTCAAATATCTGACGAAGCAGCTTATTGGTGGTAGTTTCAACCATCTTGATAATGTCATAACTGACGGCATCTCTGTTCTTTTCAAGGAACCCTTAACAGAGAAAAAAAAAGCATTACTTATCACCTCAGAGCAGGCATTTAGTCTTTAGTTGGACTTTTGTTTTGTTTTTGTACCTTTGGAGTCGTAGTGAACCACGCCTGCAAAGTGGCGAATCCCAAAGTCTGTGTCGTGTTCACTTCTGGAGCCCATGTAGATCTTGTTCCCGTGGTTGTGCTGGTTCATCTTGTTCAGCATAGTGAAGTCTGAGCCCTGTGACACACCGAGCAATAATTTGAATTAAAAACAAGCAGAAATATTTTACTGAACTGGCAGATTTTACAGTAAAAGTTTAAAGAGGACCTATTATGCTTAATTTTCAGGTGCATACTTGTATTTTGGGTTTCTACTAGAACATGTTTACATGTTTTAATGTTCAAAAAACGCTATATTTTTCTCATACCAGCTGTGCTGCAGCACCTCTTTTCACCCTCTATCTGAAACGCTCTGTTTGAGCTCCTGCCCCGCCCTCCCGAAAAGCCCAGTCTGCTCTGATTGGTCAGCTGGCCCACTATGTTGTGATTGGTCAACCGAACCAAACTCTTCAGACTCCTCTCCAGCTCCGCTCTAACTAGCTTTGTTTGAGGGCGTGCCAAACTAAAACTTTGGACTTTGTAACTTTACTGACCTTTTACATGCACAAAAAAAACTATATAACAAACTAAAGGAAAGGGAAAAGCACAAAAGCATAATAGGTCCTCAATGTTTGGTGTGTGGATCGATTAAAAAGCAACGCAGTGTAGCACCACCACCTTTGGAAAATGGCTTTCTTCATCAATCAGAGCCAGCAGGTTACAGGGTTTCCCAGCCAGGACGTCCAGGATGTTCTGATTGTCACTGAATTTGATGTTATTCCACACAATGTCCTCTTTCAGGTACTCTTTCTGCTCCAGCTTGAAGATGTGGCCCACGAAGAACTGCTGCAGCTTCTCGTTGGCAAAATTAATGCACAGCTGCTCGAAGCTGCGAAGCGACAGGGTGACATTAAAGCTGCAGTCGGTAACTTTGAGCAAATACTGTCAGGATATGATAAACGTTTTATAAAAATAACTTTTCATCATATTTGCTCAAAGTTACCGACTTCAGCTTCAAGTTTTAAGTAACCGTAGAGTTGTGCTACGCTCAGCCTGTGTAGAAATGTCCTGACCTGTTTGTGCTGAAGTTCTCAAAGCCGAAGATGTCGAGCAGGCCGATGGACAGGAAGGAGGATTTGGGGCTTCTGGTCAACGTCTTATAGATGACACCGTTGATTTTCCCAACGATCCATATGAACAGCTTATTGTAGATCGCCTGAGAAATCGGACACAAATTACAGTTAAATTAGATCTTCTGAGCATGAGTGATCGGTCCAACTAAACTGAGGAACATTTAACACTGAAGTGTACTGAAGTGTGACTGCATGGTTGTTTGTTCAAATCCCTGTATCCCCCCCCCCTCTACCATCAACTGCTGTAAGCTCTGCTTGCACCCTCCTCTTTTAAACTGTATGAAAGTTGCTAAAACAAAGTGCAAGCACTCCGTTATTCTCTCAGCAATCAAAGGTTACAATCACCTCATGCTGTTTGATGAGGACACTTCCTTATAAAATGCAGTACGCAACATTTATAAGATGTGTTCCTTGCTTTCATCAAGCGTCAGGATCCAATAAGGAAGTACAAAACATTCTGCTTTGACGTCACTGGTTCAGCTTCATTACCTTGACGAAGGCGTCTCTACAGTCAGAGGCCTGTTCGCAGCTGAGGGGTTTGGTCACCCTCTCTCTGTTGGTCATAAAGGAGCGATGGGTCAAACTCGTCGCCAGGGAAGACTTGTGGACCTGAAGAAAACAGACGAGAACGTCATCATTTAATGCTGAAGGATGATGATCCGTTAATGGTGCGACAGGTTCAGGTTCACTCAATCTCCTGTTCGCAACATGATGTGAAACGTACAGAATCACGTTTAGTGTCACTAGACATGAAAGTGCTCACCTCCAGTATTGATGCTGCGATGCTGAAGTGTTGCGACTTGCTGACATCACTGGTTTCCATGTTATCTTGTGTGTTGGCTGGTGGGAACACAAAATCGAATGTAACAACAACAACACCAAAAATAGCAGCTCATAAGGCAGGCGAGGTCACATCTAATGGTGGAAGTTAGTTAGTTAGTGGAAGAGTAGGATTACAGTATAGTTGTGTTATCATGTTGGATGTATGCTCCCTCTGTTTTATCATTGTTTTTTTTAATTCTTGACATCAAATATAATTCGTATTTTAAAAGACAAACTACAATAATGTAAAACGCGTACACTCACCCTGAAAGCAGACGTTCCCCAGGTGTAATATGGCCGCCAGCAGCTTCAGGATTACCTGACACTGGCTCTCTGAGAAGGTCAGGATCTTCATCGCAGAGAGAATACGCTTGTAGTCTTTAGCGTCATCCCTGCCTTCACACACGATACTGCCGCCCTGCAGCGCACGAGAGGGAAGGTTGGGATTATTTATGTAGGCAGAGATTGTGTCATAATTTTTGGTTGAAGTGGCTGTCGTAATACCTTAGAAAGGAATTTGTACTCCTTAGCATCTCCGAGGCTCAAAGTTTTCTTCTCCTCGGCAGTGACTCCTGCCAGCATGCAGTAAAACACGTGGTAGTTTCTCTCCTCCGGGGCCTGAGGTTGTGGAGCAAAAAATGAACTATTATTGCTACATAAAGATGAACTAAAGGTGTTCGAAAGGTGTCACTTTTCTGTCAAGTGGGTGTGAACGAACACAGTTAAATGAGCTAGTAATGTTTGGCTTTTTGTGTTTTTACTCCTCAGTACAGTGAACGAGAGAGATGACACGCAACATGGAATAATCTACTTTCTCAAGAGGTCACTGAGAGCTTGTTGCCCGTGATAACAGCATGTTTATCTAACCAGCCGTGCTTTTATAGGTCTAAAGCTTAAAACTGCCCTTTAAAGAGATAAGCAGAGCTAGTAGGTGTTTGGCCAGAGCTATCTCACCTGATGGCAGACACGAGACTTCTCCAGAAGATACTGCTCCACGCGAGCACCTTCGATCACTCCATCCTTATTGAAGAAGATCTCCAAATATTTCCCAAAGCGACTGGAGTTGTCGTTGCGGATTGTTTTTGCATTTCCAAACGCTGTATGGGAAAGAACACGGACGTTTAAGAGCACTGATTGTTTTTTCACTTATTCTGTATGTCTCAACAGGCAGATATCGGGCCAATACTGACTCTAATAGCTAGATCAGGTATCGGTGAAAATGGGGCCGATCTATTCAATTCAATTCTATGTTTATATACTATATACATTATATACTGGAATTTTAATTCCTATATAAGTTTTGACCAATCTGATGCTGCATTAAAAAGGTTTACACTTGAATTGTAATTCCTGTTAATTTTGAAGATTTTTTTTACCAAGTTGCTGGTGTACGATTTAATATTTTAAAGGTACTATATGTAACAATTTACATGTATTAATCGCTTTGTATTGCCAATGTGTGAACGGATTGTAATGAATCTTAAAAACTGAGACGTTCTCCCAACTTTCTTGGTTGCCTGTAACAGCTTGTGGACCGTTTTCTATGTAAAGGACTTAAGAACGTTTTGAATCCAAAAGATATGACATTTATGTGCATTCTCGAGTGCCTTGCCCCTCTTCAGCTCCCTTAAAGCGCCAACAGTGTGTTGCTAACTTAGCAAAATACTGTCCTGAGTGCTTAAGCTAAGGTTAGCCAGCTAGCTGTAACTTAGCTACATAATAGTGTGGATCTGCCGTTGGTTGCTTTGTAATGTAAGCTGATACTGCAAACTAGTATCATGGAGCCGATGGTCCAAATAAAATATAGGGATATTACAGAACATTATTCAAAAATATATGATTGTAATGTAAGGTCACGTCCCTGTTTTGGCCGATGCCCGGGATGGCTCGCTCGCGCCTACGGAGCACGAGCATGCGCAACAGGATGCTGACTGCAGTTCATTTAACAGCCACAGGTGTCATTAATAACAAGGATTTTCTGAAAGTTACATATAGTACCTTTAATAGTAAATAAAATTCAGTAAATGTATATCTATATATTTATCTGTTGGAAAAGTAATGTTTAAGTCAAGCCTGATGTTTCCTTAAACATCAAAGAATGATCCCAGTACCTTCCACACAGTGAGGCATACAGCTTATTAATTAAACACTGGTATCGGATCGGTACTCGGTATCGGACGATACCCAAAGCCCAGGTATCGGTATCGGGACTGAAGAAGTCAGATCGGTGCATCCCTACTTGTCTGCCGAGTATGACTACATGTCTCGGTGTTTGTGAAGTACAGTTGTGCTGACGACGTAGTACCTTCTAGTATCGGGTTCGACTCCAGGATCTGCTGTTCGATCTGCTGTTCAGAGAGCTCACCGCTGACTGCCGCCAAATACTGCAGGATCAGCTTAGTGCTCTCCGTCTTCCCCGCTCCTGATTCCCCACTGAAGAAAAAGAAATAGTGATCAAAACCTTACAACACTTATTCTATTCAATCAGCAACCAGGCAAGTGATTCGCTCTGACCTGATGATGCAGCACTGGTTCCTGAGATGGCGCATCATGTTACAGTAGCAGGCTTCAGCGATGGCGAAGATGTGCGGCGGGAGTTCCCCCAGCTTTCGACCGTGGTACAACTTCACCTGAAGGAGAACAGGATACACACAGTATGAAACACATCACCTTAATCTATAATAAAGGGATTCAAAGTTAACTGATTAAAGGGATCTGCAGCTGTAGTATGAATGTTAATGCCAGTCTCACCTGGTCACCTGAGTATAGAGGGAAATCCTGGTACGGGTTCACTGCCACCAGCACAGAGCTTGTGTAGGTCTGCAATCAGAAAATATATAGGACAGTTCATTTAGTTTTTATTTGCCCAGGTTATGAGATACCAGATTTTTGCCGCCACCCCAATAAAATGGAGGTGAATGTTTGTTTGAGATGCTCAAAGCATTGAAATATGTCAAATTTGACAGGTTCTTCTCTTCTCTCCAGAAAATGTCCCAGGTGCTCAGGATGATCCACAGACCTGCTTTAAGTGGGTAGTACACTCTACAGTACACTGTGTTGGGTTTTGTTTATAATATGAAAAGCTCTTTGACCTTCATTTGTATGGATGGCAGCGAGGGAGGTGCTGCCGACACCCTCTGATTGGTGCTTTTTCCACCAGCTATGCATATAATTTTTTACCTAAGAAAGTTCTAAAGCTAGAGTGAAGATACTGGCATCATATGAAACTAGAAAACCTCAGGAATCCAAGGGTACCGACCGCTAACTTGTCGCGAAGGAGGTTAAATAACGCTCCAAACTAAATTTTGGCCAGGAAAAACTGTCATGGACATTTTCAAAGGGGTCCCTTGACCTCTGACCTCAAGATATGTGAATGAAAATGGGTTCTATGGGTACCCACGAGTCTCCCCTTTACAGACATGCCCACTTTATGATAATCACATGCAGTTTGGGGTAAGTCATAGTCAAGTCAGCACACCGACACACTGACAGCTGTTGCGCCTGTTGGGCTGCAGTTTGCCATGTTATGATTTGAGCATCTTTTTTATGCTAAATGCAGTACCTGTGAGGGTTTCTGGACAATATTTGTCATTGTTTTGCGTGTAATTGATTGCCAATAATAAATATATACATACATACATACATTTGCATAAAGCAGCATATTTGCCCACTCCCATGTCGATAAGAGTGTTAAATACTTGACAAATCTTCCTTTAAGGTACATTTTGAAGATTAAAAATGTGCGATTAATTTGTGATTAATTGCGATTAAATATTTTTATCGATTGACATCCCTACAAATAATATTCCATTCACTTATTGTACAGCTGCAGAAATCAATGAGGCCAATAACTCAAATCCTCATGAAAAAAAAAACATACAGTATCTCTGCATGGCTAAATAATAACCTACCACCAAGGGTAAGTTGGGAAAACATGTTTTTTTTGCGATTTGAGTGAGCCAGCCCTTTAAAAATGACAGTAAGTAACAGCATAAGCTTGTTTTCAACACAAAAAAAATCACCTAATTTAGAAAATGGACTTCAATATAGTGTCTATTTCTACACTTCTCAGTAATCGAGCTTAATTCAAGACTCAAGAAACATTTCAGCCTCACGTAGATGATGCCTTGTTTGTGTCGGAGCAGCAGGTTCCTGAGGAGGCCGGCCTCAGTCATGTCCCCCAGTTTGATCATGTCTTCCACACCCTCCACCGATGTGGGATGCATGATCCTGAGAGAGGCTTCCTGCTCCGGGGACAGACTCTTTTCCTGTAAGGAAGAAATAAATAGGTGGATCCCTGGCTGAAATTTTTTTTTTTTTTATGATAGCTTGATGTGACCCTTCAACATATTAATTTAGCTAGGATGTTTACCTTTCCCTCATCGTCCACCAGCAACCGCTGACCAGATGGTGTGACTTTGACCCTCGCTCCGATGGGCACCCCGATGTTCGAGTCCACCCAGACCCACTCTCCCTGAAAACACAGAGCACAATAAATGTTAATAAATCCACTTTTGTGTTTTAAAGTCATTCAGAATACAGAATTTATGATGGGACCACCTTTATCAGTTTATTTCCTTGAATGAATGACTGCGGGGAATCATCCAGGAACAAGTCATATATTGCTTTCTGGTAAGTAGTGTTCTTATCCATAAAATCCAAACTCATAACTAAATGTTTCAGCCTTACCTTTCTCAGCATCACCAATTTAAGACGTTCCTACTCCCTACAAAAAGAAATCCATGATGAGTTTCACAGAAAAGGCAAAAGTGACTCCATCAAATCGTGTTCAGCTACACTTTTCAGCATTACAAACAGCTTAAACTGAAGGTTGGGTTAAACAACATTCATCACAAATTTAATGTAACATACACAAAAAAAGTAAGAGGTCTACCCAACAGTCCTGATCTTCATTAATTCCCACTCTTTCAGGCTGCTGTGGAGCTGCTGTTTGCCTCTTGAATCCGTCTCAATGTGAAGAAGGAGGAGACGCAGCGCACCTTCGACTGACACATTGATTTTATGGCACTTTGACTTTGAACCGGCTGTTACAGAAAGGAAGAGGAGGAAGAGAAACTGATCTTATGCATAACTGTCTTGTCATCTCTCGGCCACGATTACGTTGATCCCATTTTTTGTTTTTTTCTGGTGGGGAAATCTGCAACACAGTCTGATCTGAACAATCAACAGCAGTCATGTTAAACACAAGCAAAGCAACAAGAGCAAATTCATCTGTTGATATTAAACAACTCTTTATATAAATGGCCTTGACGTAGACTTGTGTTGTAATGAATTTATGTGCAGCCTTTGGACCCTGGCTGTGTAAACCATAGGAGGCATCTCACGGACGGTCACTGCAATAAAGATGTAAATGTGAGATTAAAGTGACTATCTTTCGATTTGAAGGAGGACCAGCTTTCTTTAAGCTGATTATCTGTGTGGTCAGGTAAGAAGTTGAACTTCAAACCTAAAAGGAAACCTCCCTCTAATACGCAAATGTGAGTTATCTGCGCTACTATACAATTAAAAGTCATAAGGAAGCGTGGGTTTACAGTACCGAGAAGGGAGACACCGCAGGTTATTCGCTGGCGTCAAAGTGTCTAATAAGGAAATTCTCTGCAAGAGAGGAAAATAAAACATTAATCACTGCAATTTGCCCGTGCTTCTGTTCCAAATGTCACATCAACACTGCTTGTAGTGACTAAATGTGGAGATGGTAAACCGTTCTTAATACATGACTGTTTATGATACAAAGATTAACTCAACTTTGATTTAATTTTTACTGACGTCAGGGATAATAACATTCTGCTCCAATCCATATTTGTTGGTGTTTAGCCTTTCAAAAACAACATTTTCGCTGCAGTCAAAAAACCACAATAACAAAAAAAATCTATTTTGGCTCTAATGCTTTAATTAAGTCGTTTTATATATATATCACGTATCTGCATTCGCTTGGTGAATCCGTCAAGACATCATAACTTTATTTATGTTGACAAAACTGACGAGTTCTATTCATTAAAGAAAGTTGATTTAATAAAAGAAGACTAACTCATTTAATACAGTGAATCACTTTATTCAAACTGAGGATTTTGTTTGAGGATTTGTAACTTTTTTTTAGGGTGATGATGTCAGTGGGGGGGGGGGGGCTCAGCTTTTCTTAGATACAAGTAGGGGGGCTTCAAGGAAAATAGGTTGGCAACCACTGTACTACTATCTATTTGATCCTGGACAGTGTACAGTGGGTTTACTGGAGCTTTTTCGTTGTAAACAACAACAAAAACTACGCTACGAGAGTGATGACAGTGAACCAAAACAGTTGAGTTGCGGTCCGTATGACCAAAACAAGACTAAAAAAAGATGCTATAGAGCTACAGTTCAGGGATAAATCAGTCGTTCTCTGCCTGTTCCTGACTACAAATGACAACGTCAATATACAAGTCATGTGATAAACATTGATTACAGCAGCTTTAAACAGACTTTAAATTTCATGGCGATGTGGCACACTGACAAGTCATCTAGTCGTAAAATCTTTTCTATAAAAAAAATTATTATAAAGTGGTATTATTTCATGGGGTGTGGATTTATACAATATCTGTAGTTTATAAAGGTACAGTCATCAACTGTGACACAGTTCTCTTCCTCACTATCTTCTCTATGCTGGCGCAGTAGGGTCATGGAGGATTAATTACAAACACTCCCTGGTAGTAAATAACACAGAGATTATCTGTGTTTATTCGCAATATAATCTAAACAGAGGAGGGCAGTGCCACACTCTAGTTCATTAGAGGTCACCAGTGTGTCACTGGGAGCACAGATGACTCAGAGACTCTACCGTCAACAACAAAACGTAGTTGTGTTTAAGCCAGTATTCAGGAAACAAAACAAAACACGGTTTGATTCATTCATGTATGCATTTATTTCCCTAAAGGACATCTATTGCTCTGTATGGTGGTTTAGTAGAGTACAAATGCACTTTGAATACTGGCCAGAATCAAAGTTACATGTCACGATATAACATCCCTAATCACAGAAACACATCCTACTTAAGTCAGTACAGTTGTTTAGCACTATAGCTTGCTGGTTTAAAATACATTTAAAGCTCACGTCACAAACTGTCAGTCCACGTAAAACAAAATAACTTAAAAATCTAAGCTAACGGTCTTTCAAAAAGTCTGACACAAGCTTAAAAACAATCTTGTTAAACAAAAGAGATTTGAAATAAAAAATAAAATAAAAACCAAATTGTGCAGATGTAGCAGCTGATTAACGTGACGCCACATGGCACTGAGAACTAAAGAGAGGCACATCGACTGCGGGAAAAAGGGAGGAAGGCCCACAACTGTTTTAAAATACGCAGCTTCACTAAAAATGTTTTTGTGATTAAATTAAGGCTGAAATTCACAGTTATTAATGAGGTCCATAAAGTGTTTGTGCTGCACAAATCAAGTCTGAGCATTAAAAAAAAAATCCACAAACAACAGTTGGAAGCGCTCCAAAGCACAAGAGCCAACATGAAATTCATTAAGATCTCAAGGCCACCAAACACGTTCAGCAGCAGTCATTTCCATGTTTTGTGTTAAAAACAATAACAACAAGCTGAGAAATGATTAAGCTTTGGGCTGCCTACATTGCACACTAAATACAGAAAATGGGGCCTCAGTTTAGACTGGAATAATATGTTAGATACATGAGAGCTTTTAAGAATCTAAATCAAATGAAAAGTCCTATGAGCTGCACCTCATGACTGTGACATGACGGACCTGAAGTGATAAAACACTATAAATACATACAACATGTAAAAAGTCCTGGATGGCATGTGGTAACTGTTATTTTTTCTCCATGCAAACATTAAAACACCTGTTCTGTCAATCTGATGTAGTCTGACCTCGCTATTACTGCTACATTACACTGCTATATTATACTGTTTGATGCATGTTACTGTAGCTTCAACAAGTTATATTACAGCCACCGTAGCCAATAAACGTCAGTAGTGTGGTTATACTCTATTGCTTTGTAAACACAAATATATTGGTATTAAACTGAAAATCAGCTATCACACGTTAGACTGTGTACAACAGTTATATCACATCAAAACTGTCCTCATAAAGGTCAATAAATCAACAGCAAAATTAAACTAATTGCTGCCTTTTTCTTTCACCGTCAGGCCTGGGTCGCAATTCGACTTGAAATCCATCCACTGAATCACATAAAATAGCACCCATTAGTGAAGATCATCACGCTAAAACATCAGTGTTTATATGTTTTAAACCACTTACTGTACATCGCATTCAACCATTTTCCAAAGCATACCATGGTAGATAAAAAAAAAAAAAAAATACTTTAATGATGGTTATTATTTCTATTAATTTCTTTAGAATGAAAGTCAACTTTTATGTCTTATACCTGTGATGGGTCCATGTTGCATGTCTGTAAATGTGGACTTCATTCATTCATTATCTGTAACCGCTTATCCTATTCAAGGTCGCGGGGCGGCTGGAGCCGATCCCAGCTGACATTGGGCGAAGGCGGGGTACACCCTGAACAGGACGCCAGACTATCACAGGGCGGACACATAGAGACAGACAACCATTCACTCTCACATTCACACCTACGGGCAATTTAGAATCAACAATTAACCTGCATGTCTTTGGACTGTTGGAGGAAGCGGGAGAAAACTCACGCTAAAACGGGGAGAACATGCAAACTCCACACAGGGGGCCCACCTACGACCCTCTTGCTGTGAGGCGACAGTGCTAACCACTGCACCGCCGTGCAAATATATTAAACACAATAATACACCTTGGAAAATGGGCAACAGTGTGTGTGGGTTATTTGCAGTGACTGAGATAGCATGAAGATTACACTGGAATGGGCCTTCAGGGAATGGGAAGTTAAGACTGAAACTTAGCGGGAATTTCAATTGAAATCCGACTCTGACCTAATCGGTGATTCTCCTGCTTACAACAGTAATACTGCTTCTAAACTACTACTACTACTACTACTTCTTCTACCGATCGATAAAAGAAAAATGTGCAATTCAAAATCTCCGTACATAAGTGTTTGCGTGCTCTACAGCACATTTAAGTGATTATGGTTCGTTCTCCTCGGGCCTCTTGAGCAACGCGCTGTATTTCATGGGCGCACCGTCCGCTTTGAGCTGCACCTCCACTAACGTGAAGATTGAAATCACCTGCAAGTGGAAAACAAGAAATGGTGATTTATTGCAATTTGCACTGTCAACTTGATTAGTCAAAGACACTTTCTAACTATCTTAACCCCAGCTAGCTGGTCCATCTCTTCAGGGAACAAGTTAGTAATCTTGTTTTATCCTGTTTTGCATCTTTATGCTGTTAATTGTCTTCAGAATTAAAATTTAAAATCAATAATTCATCGGAGAGGCTGCATAAAGGCCATAATAGCTAATAATACCTAAGATATTGTACTAAAATTATTAGCAAAAATACATATAACCATGAAACCTGAGATTAAGTTCTCCATTTCTGTTTGTAATGAATAATATTAGTAATATAATATAATAATATTAGTGTCTGCGGTTCTCACCTGCTCTACTGGAGCTTCCTCCGGGTCCTCTTGTGTCCAGAGCAGAGTCAGCTCGGATTTCTTCCCGACCTTACGATGGCGGAATGAGTCCAGGCCGGCAACAGACTGAAGGTGGAAACAAATGGTTTCAAACCGTTTCAGATGAAACTGTCACTTGACCTTCACCTCGACAGTCCATCACTCTCAATGAGCTTGTTTTTGGGGTAAATAATAATGTTCTCGTTTAAATGAACTAGTGAAGTGCCCGTGCAAAATATGCCTGTTCGGAACCGGCCGATCGTTTGGCCTGTGGCGTCGCTGCTTGCGGTTTTCTTGAGAACCGTTCATAAACAACTTCACACTCAACACCAGGGCTCTAAACTAACTTTTTTCACCATCCTCCTGGAACCGTCCCGAAATGAATGCAGACCGTCCCAAATTTAAAATCTTTGTTTTTCTACATTATCATTAGTTAATAATTCAAAGTGACCTTTAACATAAGTCGAATATCAAAAGAGTTTATTTTTCTTCATAAATTTATAATTTATCCAATTTTAAGAAGTAATTTTATCATTTTTTTTCATTTATAATTTGCATGTTTGTTTTGATTTTTATGTTAACAATGCAGCTAAGTTTTTTAAGTGTAAAATGTAGCATTTGGTCAAAAAACAACATTCTGCATATGGGCCCCATACTCTACTACTGTGAGAGTTTCTGGAGAATATTTGTAATAATAAATATATATACACAGTATACATTTGCATAAAACAAGCATATTTGCCCACTCCCATGTTGATTAGAGTATTAAATACTTGACAAATCTCCCTTAAAAAGGTACATTTTGAACAGATAATAAATGTCTGATTAATTTATGATTAATGTATGTATGAACAAATGTATATATATATAAAACTGAAACTGAAATTAATTTTATTTTAATTTTCTGGAGGGTAGCTTAAATTGATAAGAACGTAGGATAGGCATATACTGTATAAGCATTATGCTTCTGCCTTTTCAGTTATATTGTATTCTAGATTGTATATTGTATACACCGTTTATACTTTATACTTATTGTAATGTGTATGATGACTGAATAAAAATACTTCTACTACTACTACTACTAAATTGCTCTCTTTAAATTGAGTTTTTTGGAGCTGACCTTGCAGTAGACGCGTTTCTGCACTCCGTATCGGAGAACCAGCACATCAAAGGACTGATCCAGCACCCCCATCACCATGGCCTCAGAGTCCAGAGGGCCACAGTCCTGTGAGCACAGACCAAAATAATACTTCAGTATACCGACAGTAGGGTTTTGAGAGAAAATATCTATTACACTAAACAATTAATTTGTGTTGTGGTTGATCTACCCACCTTTACAAACACTCCAAAGAAGAGGTCAGAGCTGAGCTCCTGGACTCTCTTGGACACAGTCTTCCTGTCGTTACAGTGCGATGCCTGTTTTTGGACTTCATCGGTTGACAGCCCCAAATTAGGTCCACATTCTGCATATTGAGTATGAGAGAAAAAAAAAAAAAAAAAAAAAAATTCACACACATTAAACTTGACACAGTAGGAGCAGACAGAAGCAGGAAGGGCAGAAACAACGGAAAAAGCAACAACACGAACAATGCATCGACTCAATGTGGGATCTGAGGCTGCTTTGTTCTTTTCTGCATTTCTTTCCTACATCATCAACCACATTTGTCCTGCAACACAACCGCAGCACTGTTTGAAACAAACGGGACATTCTGTTGTTTGTTTAAAATGTGTGTTTGTTTTTGTGCGTCTCAAAGAGACCGTTGTAGAGAAGGTACGCACTCAGTGAAGAAGCCAGCAGCCGGTGGACGATGATGTCAGCGTAGCGTCTGATGGGTGATGTGAAGTGAGTGTAGAGAGGAACGTTGAGGGCGTAGTGCTTAAACAACTTCTCGTCCTGAAGTCCACCTGTACAGAAGTACAGCGCCATCTGGGAAATACCAACAACCCACATTCAATACAGAAACTTACAGAAATATTACTGGAAAGGTTTCATGTTAAAATACTTCATATTCAGACAAAACAAATTGTTTCTGTAATATATTAAAGCTTGAAATGCCCATCCCTAATGTTAAGATGGCATATTGTTCTTTAATGGTAACGACTGTTACATGACAGTGGGCGTCTCATTTTCCTCATTTAGAAGAAATTCTCTATTCTATAGTTTCCAAAAGTAAATGTATTCCACACAAGCTTGATGAATGGAGAACAAAAAGGAAGGTGCCCTTCAGCTGTGGTCACTGAGCTCTAACCTGCATGGGTCTGGAGCACATGTGGGTGAGGACTTCTTTTCTGGCAGCGGTGTACTCGTCATCACCAAGAGCAGTATGGAGACTCTTCTGCATGTCGGAAAAGCAGAAAAGAGGTTTTGATTATTAATACCTACGAGTTATTCTTTCACATAATTTTCAGTAAATCAAATGACTCAAAAGCTTTGTCTATCACTTATTGAGCTTCAGATACACTGTGAAATACCCACCTACCACACAATCAAATCATCAAATAGACAAGAAATGAAATACTTGGAATGCTGTAATTTTGTATTTGATCACTTAAAAGACGGGTTCATCTGTGTTCTTCTCTGTTTTTTTCAAAAACGCCCACTCAGCTGTTAGCAAAAAGCAGTGACGTAGGTTACCAAAGTAAACTAATCAATAAGGTTGTGAATAATGTGAATGCTAGCACTAGCTGAGTCAAAGTTAGCTGTGCTAAGATTAGAAATAACTGAAAGGGTTAGTTCAGATTTTTTGAAGTGGGATTGTATGTATAGTCCTACGTCCTGCATGGTAAAATTACTGTTTTTGTGAATGGAGTCTTGTGGCTTTGAAGAGAGCGATATAACGGCTTCAGTTCCTCATCGGAAAGGGCTGTCTGACGTATATTGTTGTTTTCAAAGCTACCAGACTCCATTCAAGAAAACAGTAATTTTACATTGAAGAACACAGGAATTGCTGGTCCACCGCTGCATCGATCGGTGAGTTTGTTTGGGTTATTGTGTGACTTGTGGATCCGAACTAACGTGGCGTCCACACAGCAGCTTAGCTTCCGTGCCGGTACTCCTGTCTGCTTCTCCAAACTGGGAGCATGCCGACCGCATTCTACAGTAAATTACTGTATGTTAATACACTGACTATAAGGATGTATACAAATTATATATGTAGCAGCGTCATCATGCGAAACCTACGTCAGGTCATGTGGGAAAACGTTTTTAGAAGGGAAAATAGTATTTTTTATGCTAAAAAATACGTACTTAGACCAAAATTTTAATGTTTGGATTTGAATACATAAAGAACACCACTGGGAAGCTACAGAATGATATAAAAACCTAAATAAATAAATAATGGACCCGCCCTTTAAAGAAAATCTAAACCTTGTATGCTGATTGAAGACAAAACGATTTATAGTTTTTCTGATATATTAGAAACTGGGCTACATCTGCTGCATTTTGAGTACTGACATGCAAAGCTCCTGCGGAGGAGAGATCTATGTTGATTCCCAACTGGTCACAAAGCTCCTGCAGCTCATCCACCATTTTGGCCTTGGGTGGAGGGTGGCGCCTGAGCAGGGCCAGCTGAGGGAATCTTTTGTGGATGTGGTGGGCTGTGGCAATGTTAGCCAGTAACATGAACTCCTCCACCAACCTAGAGAACACAGTTACGGATGATACGGTCGTTAGATGGAGCAGAGCAGTGGCCAATTTAACCAGTTTAATCCAATTTAAGCACTCCGGACTGATTCATAAATATATTTCAAAAACGTTTATACACGTGTCACGTCAAATAAATGTTCATTTTGGAAGAGAAACAGAAGGGATGCAGACACAGAGATGTATCTGAGGAGGGTTTGTTACTCACTTGTTACTGTCTCTGTACTGGTAAACATAGCAGCCTTGAGGCATCATGGTCTCTTTGTCGAGGGTGAAAGACAGTTTCAACTGAAACAAAAAACACAAGGCATGTCCATGAATATAATATCAGAAAGCTGACAAATTTCATAATCTGGGTCTTTTTTCCATCAATTTCTATTGTATAAGTATTATATAAGTTAGGCAGCTCAAATTATCTTGTTACATTTTTTTTCCAGCAAACTCTTATTTTGAAATAAAAAGGGAACATGAGTAGAAACCAGGATCAGCAGCTGCACAGACGTTACCATGCCCTATTTCTTAACTATGAGAGGAAACCCCACCATAGAGACTAGAGTCAAGCACAAGGCAACGAGGGCTAACCTGGTCCAGTCTGAGGGCTCCTCCTGAGAAGCGCTGAGCCCGGAGGTTCTTGGCGATGGAGTGCAGGTTGAGTACAGCCCGATGGATCTCATCAATGGGGTGCTCGGGGTCCGCAGGTGGCAGCTCCTCAGCGGAGAACATCTTGTCGGGGGCCTCGATCATGCTCTGGGCGTGGTCGTAACTCAGCTTCACGCAGGAGCGGATGACTGAGCGGCCAAACCACTCACTCAGGATCTGGGGGGGGGGGGTAGAGAGGAACCAATGAGGTGATTCACAAAAAAGAGCCCCACACCCTAGCAAATGCCATCACAAGTTCAGCTTAATCAATAAACCTGTGAACCTGTGAAACTTAACCTTTCGTTATTTGAGTGCAGCTCTTATAGGTCCATGAATTTTAAATGGTCATACCTTCCCCTCCGGTGTGATATTCCAAATGACAGAGAAAGTGAGTCGGTCGGTGAGAGGATTCAGACTGCACAGCTCCTCACACAGCAGCCGGGGCAACATGGGGATCACCTGGACGACAGGGACAAAACACATGAACACAATGAGTGCTGAGGAAAACAGGAAATGCGTGTTAAATAAGCTACAACTGAGAAATCAACAGTCACAGATATCCAAAAAGCCATATAATGCAACAAAATCTGGTCAGATGAACTAGTAGTTTTACTCACCTTTTGAACCATGTACACACTAGTTGCTCTTCGGCTGGCGATGGCATCCAGAGCGTTGTCCTCCCCCACAAAATAACTCACATCAGCAATGTGGACTCCCAACTCAAAGTTACCTGTGTTAAAAAAAAAGACAGTCTATGACACAACCTCCCATCCCACAGGAAAAACACTATCTATAATCAGAATTCATCACTGAGCTCCTCAGTTAAGGCAGTTTACCATCGGGGAGTTGTTTACAGGACAGAGCATCGTCCAGGTCTCTGGCTGTAGCGGGGTCGATGGTGAAGATACACTCCTTTCTACACATCATAAAACAGTGCTTTGTAAATCATATAAATATGCATCCTAAATTAAGACTTAATACACTTGTTTGCTGCCATTAGATTACCTCAGGTCTCTCCTCTTGCTCATCTCCTCGGGTGGGATGGTCCAGGGCAGGTTCTTGGGTAGGCAGTTCAACACCTCATCTGGGAACTCAGAAAAATCCACTTCGTACTCTATCAGGATGCCCTCCGTCTCCGGCTCGATTTCTCCAGCCTGACCCAGCGTCTTAGCAAGTTGCCTGGAAGAAACATTACAAGAGAGTCAGGCTGGTTGTTACACTGTTGAAATGGTTTCCCGCAAGCTTTGAATATAACACTCACCCTTCTGCAAAGTTGCTGTCGGCTGCCCAGTTGGTGATCCGACATATGAACAAGGTGTTGGCGTAGTCGCCCGGGCGGGAACTAAAGTCTTCGGGACAGTCGACGAGGAGAACGTTAATCCGTGGCACCCGGTGGTCCACCGGGGAGAACATGGCAAAAGGCTTGTCTGGTAGGAATTTCAGGAAGCCCGTCACGGCTCTCGAGTGTTTCTTTTCAACGATGTACACCACCTGGCAGACAAATGATAAGTGTTTTTTTTATATCCTGAGCTAATGGCTGCTGAAGAACAAGTGAAAGACCAAGCAGAACTTTTGTGACCTTAGGTATCGTTAATGAAAAGTATTTATTGTAGTTTCTTTTCATAGTTAAAGCTTGTAGCTTTTATTGAGAAGGAGCCAGATGAATTAAGTTGTTGTGGCAACTTAACATAACTTATTGGGCGTTTAGATGGATATTAAACTTCCAGCATATGAAATCAAGTCACATAGAACCTTCTTTTCGCGCCCCTGTCGTTGCTTCGTGTTGAGCATGGATAAAAACCTGCATCATTTGTTTTATCTTTATCCGGAAAATTCTTGGAAATAAAGGAAAGGAAGAGGCAAGTAAGAAATACAGAACAACTGATAGATGGGCCGCTCACTTTAGCAGTCTTTTGGAGTATTTCCCCATTGGGCCGTGGGGTTGAGGGGTCTTCCAGAGGTTCCCCTATTTCCATCAGATGAAAGGAAAAATGTAGATGTATTAGCTGAACTATTGGATTTTGCTTCTATGCATTGATACTCTCTTCAGACCAGTAAATACACATTCAAACACACAGTTTACTGACCATTACCAACTGAATTATTATAATTTGATACCACAGTTCCTATATTAATTGCGATTGGCAACTGCAGCTATAATCACAACTCCACCACCCTACCTGTGTTAGTAAGGGTGACATTCTGCACTCTGCGGATGAGCTCATCCTGGTCGCTACTCTGGTCTTCCACAATGCCATCAGGCCTGGGCGTGCGCTCTGTCGTCTTCTTCTGCTGCACCGTGTTTTCTTTCTGGGTATCTGACTCGCTGGCGCCCTCACAGTCAGTATCGGACCTCACAACCTAAACAGACATATATTCATCATCATCATCATCTGCTGATACACTCACTACTGGCGTGGTTTGCCGTCCTGTGGAGCTAAAGTGGAGCCTGTTATAATAACCAAACTTTGACACGCTGAAAGTTAAAGGCATGGGGCTTACAAATCAAAACTATACTGTACATAGACAGGTAAGGGTAGTTTACCTTCCACTGCTCCCGAGGGAGGATTTGCACCACCACTATGTCTCCATTCAGTGCCCTGTTGCGAGCTACAATCCCATCCAGGAATATATCCCGTGTGTCATCCTGTGAAAACAAAAAGAGATTGCTCGTCTCCTGCCTGTCTTTAACTTTGTAAACCTTTCAAGACGGATGTTAACGTACTAGCTGATACAATAAAACCACATGCAGAGTTAAATTTATCATACAGTATACTATAGATCAGTGGTTCCCAACCTTTTTCCTAAGGGGACCCCATTTCTATCATTAAGTAAACTGACGACTCGTGACCGTAATATTTTATGGATAATTTATATTATATTCAATACCTAACAATAAAAGTTCAGAACTGACAAACTGTACAAGTAACCCAAATAGTGAATGAAAGTTTTTGTAAAACCAGCGATATGGATGAATTTTGAGCAGATTATTTCCTGTGAATATTGCATCAGAGATGACTTTTCCTGTTATTTTTGGGGACTTTTAATACAATTCTCTGTATTGTGTATTTGTTTTTTAATCTTTAACAATCATTCATACTTCTTTTTTTGACAAATTCAGTGTTTTCTACTCCCTGACGCTTGGCCATTGTTCGATGAGCTCTTTGGTTGTTTTAATTGCGTACTTTTCTAATGCAGGACGAGGCTGTTTAGCAGAGAGGGAAGTCTCTGTTTTCAGGTCTTCACCGTGTCCTTATCCTGTGAGATTTGCTTTAAGTTTATATCTTAAATAATAATCCAAAATTTAAAAATAACAATTTCATTTAATTTTCTTGACAGAAATGAATGAAATCCTGAGATATTGGCCAACTGTATTGTTAAAAACGCGACCCCTAGTGGGGGTTGGGACCCCCAGGTTGGGAACCAGTGCTGTAGACAATAGTTTAGCTATAAGGTGCTTTTATAGAACCCATGACACAAGTTGTTGAGGCAGCAAAACATCGTGTGTCAAATTCATTCTGGGTTGAACTTACAGGAGATGGGACGAAAGCATCATGGAATTTCTTTGGGTTGATTCTCAACGGTCCCTGCAGAGAAAGTAACGTAGCATTTAGAAATGAATTCACCACTTTCTTGTGAGTAATGACATCCATACTCAATACAGATTTGAATACAGTCTCAGATCAGGAACAGTAACTCTGGGCTTGTACCTGAATGAGTTCCCCTCTTTTCAGCCCATGGGAAACCTCCTCAAATGTCATGTAGGATTCAAACACTTGTTTCTTTGATCCTCTGCCTCCTTTGTTCCCTCTCTTGTCAGCAGGAGAATTGGCATTTGAAACTGAAAAAAAAGATTTAACTCACTGATTTAATCCATCATAAACCATCAAATGTATACAACGACATTCTTATACCAAATACAACGTGTGTACAATTAAAGAAGACCTATTATGCTTATTTTCAGGTACATAGTTGTAAAAAAAAAACAAAAAAAAACTTTATTTTTCCTCATACTGGCTGTGCTGCAGCAACTCTTTTCACCCTCTGTCTGAAACGCTCCGTTTGAGCTCCTGCCCCACCCTCCCGCAAAAGCCAAGCCTGCTGGTCATTGATTGGTCAGCTGGCCCACTGTGTTGTGATTGGTCAACCAAACCAAACTCTTCAGACTCCGCTCCAGCTCCGCTCTAATTAGCTTTATTTGAGGGTGTGCCAAAGTAGCCGTTTTGCAAATGTGTTACTTGGTGACATCACCACATTACGGAAGAAATGGAGGGACTTCAAGCGAGGCGTTTCAGGCAGTTCAGGAGCAGTGTTTCTGTGGGGGAGAGTTACTCCCTTTGGCGTGGACTTTGGGCTTTGTAACTTTGCAGACCTTTTACATGCGCAAAAAACTATATAAAACACTAAAGGAAAGGGAAAAAGCACAAAAGCATAATAGGTCCTCTTTAACATCTCAAAAACTAACCTACAATTTACCTCTGGGCTGCTGCATTTTTTTGTCTTTACCATGAGGGGACTTGGGCCTTGACATCTGAGCATCATCCCCACATTTTAATGCCCCATCTATGCTTTTCTCCTCTTCTGGGTGCTTTGGGACGTTTTTTTTCTTGGACTTCTTCATCTTCTCTTGGTCCTGTCCACTTGCGCTGGCTTTCTTTGGGGACTGGGGACATCCAACAAATGAGTCAGTCTCTTTTGAGGCAACATCTCTGTTCGAGTCCTTGTTTTTCTTCTGCTGCTTCTGGTGTTTCTTCGAGTCATTGGGGTTTAAAGAGCCGAGCTCCTCACCAGACTCGACGTCTCCGTCCTGGCTGGTGGCGGTGTCTCTCCTCTGTCCCCATCGCTGCCTGTCAGACACACCCTGCTTCCTTTCGCAGTCCTGCTGAGCACTGCGGTTGCTTAGTTTCTCCATGTACAAAGACATAGAACTCTCCTCTCCTTTGCTTTTAATGGAGGAGGGGGAGAAGTCACTCGAATCAGAGAAATCATTGGGCACTTGGTCCCTTTTTCGCTGTGGTATGTTCTGCCTGTCACTCTGGGCTTTGAGCAGCGTGCTTGGCCCATTTCCTTCCCTTTGAAATGTTGTGTCCTTTGCATATTGCTCCAGATACAGACTGAACTTGCTGCTGCAGTGCTGGTTGAGGAGCCTGGCATAGGCATCTTTCTGAGGAGGAGTGCTCGACTGATTCTGACTGCGCTTTGGCTCTCGATTCAGGTTCTTCGATTGCCGAGGAGGATCCATATGGCAATCCTTGGAGTTGCTGTCTCTGAAAAGGAAAAATGGCATACATTATGAGTGCTGCCATTCAAGCATGAATCACACAGTACATATAACTTTCAGGCAGGGAGCTTTAATTGGGCAGCACATGTTTTCAATTCAGTGCACTAAAAACATACTAAAAATAGTTATCTAGAATTCATTGAAGAAAATGAATGCATCTCTTTAGTAGCTGGGTTGTTGCTGTTGCTAGTCCACTCATCTTACATCATAAAACGTTAGTTAATTAGAAACGTGGAAGTTGTCAAAGTTAATATTACCAAAAGTGACATTGGGATAATATTATAAATAATTATACAAGACAACAAACTCTGTATCGTCCCATTGTCTTCGGTTTTAACGTGTCGACTAGCTCAGAAATGCCTTTAAAAACATAAATTAGCTAGCAGCTAACCGTTAACTAGCCTGAGTAGCATCAGCTATGCTAATTGCAACAGCAGGTGCTGGTTTAATGTTAACGAACTACTTATATATCAGACCCTGACCAAGATAAACGACTCACAAATGGATGGAAACACTGTCAAACTTAAAAGCTTTCAACATTACCTTATTCACTGCGTGTTAGTTATGTAAGGTAGCTTGCTGTTGTTCGGAGCAGAATGCTAGCTGTTACATTCACTTCCTACGTCGTCATGAACGGTCCAGTCATGCCGCCTTTGAGTGCTGTCGGAAATATCAGGATTAGCCGAACGCACAGAAACGTGCGAACGATTTTTCGTCAAAAAATAAATCTGTGGAAATATATACTACTATTATACTATATAAAATTTGTTCATTGACACTGAATTGGTGGTCTCACACATTTTGGTGTGAAATATTACACCCAAATGAATAATTATCAGTATTCACTGAGCAGCTCCATGACCACTGAATGGGCCTGACTGGAAACATAAAAGGGACACAAGCACCCTCTAGAGGGCAGCAAAGACTAAATATTTAATATATTTGACTTTACTAACAGTAAACTTCTCTACCTCAGTTCTTATCCTGAATTATATTCCATATCTGACATTTCTTAATATCTATATCTCTTATACTTAATCACCCAGCACTATATCACTTTCTGCACTACATTCACTTCTTCTTTAAATAGTCCTGTATCTCAGTTGTTTACCCTGCACTATATTCATTTTTAACAGTTCTTCTGCAAATTGCATATTTTGTTTTATACTCTTAATTACTTACATGTGTCTTGTTACTACTTGTGTCGTTTTAATAATATGTGTACTACTCACCTGTGACGTTTTTACTAACATGTGTACTACTTACCTGTGACGTTTTTTTTACTAATATGTTTACACTATGGAACTGTGATGCTGGAAACTTTAATTTCCCTCGGGATCAATAAAGTTACTATCTATCTATCTATCTATCTATCTATCTATCTATCTATACAGTGACATATTGCTGTGTGTGTCTTTTGTGCAAACAACTCATCTTGTCTGACTACAATGATAGGAAGAAAGTAAACGTAACATTCAGTGAGACAGAGATGATGTCCGGGTGTGAGTGTGTGAAGGCATGTGTTATTCTACAGGATGAATATAGTTCTTAGCTATCACCTATATTTGCTGGAGGTTCTCTTCTCTCTCGTGACAAGCTGATTTCACACCTGTCTGTTCACACTTGCTTCGCTTGCATAGTACAAGACAATGAAGCCTCTTTCAAGCGCACACACACACACGTTCCTCGGTATAATTCCCGGGGGATAATATGGGGGTGATTTTGGCTGTGTGTGCAGTCAGATGGGGCTTTCAGACATCTGAGGATATCATGCAGATGAGGTGTCATGTCGCACCTTGATAGAGGCTCAGAATTTCTTGCAAAACACACGCACAGACACTGATTCATGCCGTCAGTAGTGGCTGTGATTAAGTTATTTACAGTTGCATGATTATGGAGAATACAATATTATTTCTTGCCCGGTGCTCATAACTGTCAATGAAGTTCATATCAGCATTAGTTTGCTAAGGATTAATTCACTCAGCTTCCCTACATATAGTGTCCTGTGGCCCCACTGCCTGTTGGCCTCACTGACAACATCACATCATGCACATATTTTCTGAAACTTCCACAAAACCACTCTGTGGAAACATCTGGTCTCTAATTATAATTAACCACCTGTGCAGTAGTTTTCGTCAAACAGAGCTGACGTGATAAGGCTGTAATTGAATTAATTATATGACTGAATTACGTCTCAGCTGCTGTTGCACCATTAGACATAGACTGCATTTGTGCTGGTTTAAACAGTATAGCTGGGTGTTATCAGTATGTTGGAAACAGTATTGAACTAATAAGGAACTAATATGACCAAGCGGGATCATATACTGGGTCGTATACTGTACTGGTACTGAGGCCAGGTATTGAAGGACCCCATATGACTTACAGGCAGGAGAAGGGACATAATCACCAATAGCAACATTGGATATTTTTCTTTGATAAATTGGAAAAGACCAATTAAAGGTATGTGTGTAGGATTTGGCGGCATCTAGTGGTGTGGTTGCAGATTGCAACCAACTTAGTTCCCCTCCACTCACTCCTCCCTTTCCAAGATTGCAGTAACGTGAACCACCGAGTGCAAAACGCCGTTCGCCTCGCTCAGAGGCCATCCGTACTGATATAACACTACTTTAGGAGCAACGAAGTCAGACGGCGGCTGGCGGTACCACGGTTTTGCACTCTGTGGCTCACGTTACCGCAGTTTCACAAGCGTGTAGCGAACTACGGTGGCCTTAAGCTAACGTAAAAATGAGAATGTGTTTGGTTTGTCCGTTCTGGGCTACTGTAGAAACATGGCGGAGCAACATGGCGGACTCCGTGAAGAGGACCCGCTCCCTATGTAGATATGAAGGGCTCATTCTAAGCTAACAAAAACACAGTTTCAGGTAATTATACACTAATGAATACCTATAAATATTATACTGCATTTCTGCCAATAGATCCCCCCAAAATGTTACACACTGGCCCTTTAAGGGCAGTTCTATTAATCTGCATGTATGTGGTTTGGAAGAAACCCATGCTGACATGTCTGACTCCAAATACAATAGCACAAATCAATATTTCTTCCGTATGTTCCCAGATATTATGTCTGATTTGTTTTCTCTCTGCAGGCGACAGAGTGTCTCAGTGATTAGTAATGTAGCTGCACAGTATGTCGGATCCTTTCTGTAATTGAATTTTCCTCCCAACAGTTACAAAAACTTGAACATAGTGACACGGATGCACTAAGTTGTCCATTGGGGTGAATTTCAGGATGAATGTGTTTGTCTATTTGTTGTTTGGCTTGTGATAGACTGGCCAATCTGTCCAGCGTTTACACGGGTTCTTGCCAAGTGTGTGCCGGGATAGGATTCAATTTATCTGACCTACCATTAACAAGAGGAACACATGTCGGTCTATAGATAAAGAACAACATCTTTTGCCAACATTTTGTAACACTCAGACCATTCATTTGGAACATTGTGCTGATATTTGCAGATGAAATTGATTTTTTTTTCACCAGCGTTAGTTGATTGAACCGTCCTTCCTTTGACAGACTGCACCTGGGGAAATGAACATAGTTACAGTTTTCAGCAGCCTTTTTCATCTCATTTAGGCAACTGCAGGCTATTTGGCAGCCACAGCATTGACATTTAACAGATACATCATTTCAAACCTTATACTATTTCCCTACACTTTGAATCTTGATGGCCTGTTTCTGGTTTATACCACCACAAAACTGGTTGATTTGACTCCAAATTCGGATGAGTGACAGAGCTTGAGCTACTGAACGTAACAGGTAAAATGGAGCTTTTAAAAACGTTCTTTCTCATTTTCATCATGTCCCCATCCTTTTTCATCACTCTCTGTTATCCTGATACCCTATTGGCCAGTCTAAGATGCACTGTCAAAGGAAGAGACACACATTGCCACATCCATCATCACCACGTCAACCTGAGGTTAAACCAAGTCAGTAATCATAGATTCCAACTGTCTTACTATACTTACAGAAGCTGCACAGCAACCAAAGTATAAAAATATTCCCTACTCTGATGTTGTTGACAGTTTCTACATTAGCACACATGGAGAGCTGTCGTTGAAACTGAAGCTTTTGACATCAGAAGATGATGTTATGAGAGTACACTGCTTCTGTGAAAGGAGCACATAAACATCAAAGTACATAAATATTCAGATTGTATAGGAGTGTGAAAACAGCTGACTTTATAGAATCTGGAGAAAATTTTAAACCTATGATTTTCATTACAACTAGGGCTGTCAATCGATTAAAATATTTAATCGCGATTAATCGCATGATTGTCCATAGTTAATCGTGATTAATCGCAAATTAATCACACATTTTTCATCTTTTCAAAATGTACCTTAAAGGGAGATTTGTCAAGTATTTAACACTCTTATCAACATGGGAGTGGACAAATATGCTGCTTTATGCAAATGTATGTATATATTTATTATTGGAAATCAGTTAACAACACAAATCAATGACAAATATTGTCCAGAAACCCTCACAGGTACTGGATTTTGCAAAAAAAATATGCTCAAATCATAACATGGCAAAATCGAGCACAACAGGCAACAACAGCTGTCAGTGTGTCAGTGTGCTGACTTGACTATGACTTGACCCAAACTGCAAGTGATTATCATAAAGTGGGCATGTCTGTAAAGGGGGGACTCGCTGGTACCCATAGAACTAATTTTCATTCACATATATTGAGGTCAGAGGTCAAGGGACCCCTTTGAAAATGGCCAAAAATTTAGCGCAAGTTTGGAGCGTCATTTAGCCTGCTTCGCGACAAGTTAGTATGACATGGCTTTCTAGTTTCATATGATATTTCAGTATCTTCACTCTAGCTTTAAAACTGAGTCCGCTACATCCCCGAAAGACCGATTGCGTTAATGCGTTTAAGAAATTAGTGGCGTTAAAACAAATTTGCGTTAATGCGTTATTATCCCATTAACTTTGACAGACCTAATTACAACATACCCTTAACCTACTATGCTTTTCCCCTTTCTTTAAGAGTGTTATATAGTTTTTTGAGCATGGAAAAGGTCTGCAAAGTTACAAAGCCCAAAGTCCACGCCAAAGGGAGTTACTCTCCCCGACAGAAACACTGCTCCTGAACTGCTTGAAACGCCTTGCTTGAAGGCCCGCCTTTTCTTCCGTAACATGGTGATGTCACAAAGTAACATATTTGCATAATACTTGCCGAGCAGCAAGTTTGGCATGCCCTCAAAGAAAAATAGTTGGAAAGGAGCTGAAACGCAGTCTGAAGAGTTTGGTTTGGTTGACCAATCACAACACAGTGGGCCAGCTGACCAATCAGAGCAGACTGGGGGTTTTCGGGAGGGCGGGGCAGGAGCTTGAACAGAGTGTTTCAGACAGAGGGTGAAAAGAGGTGCTGCAGCACAGCCAGTTAGCGTTTTTTGAACATTAAAGCATGTAAACATGTTCTAGTAGAAACACAAAATACAAGTATGAACCTGAAAATGGGCATAATGGGTCCTCTTTAAAAGCATGACATTGTAAACTTTTTCTACTGAGCCCTGGCCACTTTCCCAGCAACAGCAACTTTACTTGTTTCATTCCAAACACAGCTCCCTGCATGGGTGCGGTAGCACAGCAGACTTCTGCACGTACAAAAAAGAAAAAAAAAACAAGACAAAAAAAGCATCAGAGGCGATACCCTTTTGCTCGTGAGCCTTTTTTTCCTCCTTCCTTTGCTCTTTTCAGAGGAAATCTAAAGGAACCTCTGGGAGAGCAGGGAGCGTGGGTGAGAGAACGGCTGGTACGGCAGCCTCTCTACCGCTGTTGCGGTTGTACGGACTCAAAGTTGTAAAGCATGCAGATGAAGCAGCAAATGCCTATCAAATATTCATCGGGCCAGGGGAGGCAGTGCAGCTTGTAAAAGAAGATGAAATAGAGGGGGCAGGAGCAGTCGCTTCGCACGGTCTCTCTTCTCTTTCCTTCTGATGCTCTCTGTCTCCTTCCCATCGACTAATTCACCATCTCTTCCACACACACACACACCTTTTTTGACGGGGCCCGGAGGCTGCTTAGTCATTTAAGCCAATGTACAAAATGAAGTTCTTAGTGATTTATGTGATACTTTTATGTCAGTATTATCTGTTCTATCACCAGTTATCCATCTACCAATGAATATCTATCCTTATCATGTCCAAATATAAGGCTGATTTATCACAGATTTATCTGTATGTGTGTTTTTGTGTGTATGTGTGTGTGTGTGTGTGTGTGTGTGTGTGTGTGTGTGTGCGTGTGCGTGTGTGTGTGTGTGTGTGTGTGTGTTTGTGTGCGTGCGTGTGTGTGCGTGTGTGAGGTGTACACTGCAGGTCTTATGCTGCAGGGCAGGCTATACCTTCCTCATCACTGGCTGCAGCGGGCAGCATGGGGAGATCTCTGCGGTCGTCACCTTCCACTGCCATGGCAACGGCCTGCGAGTCACCCCGGGCGGGCCTCGCACACTGCAACGCCCATTTACAGCCTGACTCCTGATGAGCAGACCGAGACGGACAAGTGAACACAAGCACTCACGCACGACGACAACAAACAACAAAAAAAAAATGCTTTCATGGGTGTTTTTTTTATGAACAACAACAGATGGACTCAAAACACCGACAGGCAGCACGGAGTGGGATGTCCAACTTCGCTCATCAGTGTGAATGAGTAACAGAGGCAGGTGACACACAAATGTTCATCTCTTGTTCAAATTTTCCCATATTCATTTATATTATGACTATTTAACTGTGTCTATGTATATAACATAATGCACTGGATGGCCAAAAGGAAGTGGACACCTCTGTCCTCATACTTGCGTGTATTTACTTGTGTACTAGGCCCCATAGTTCCATTAAAGGGGAACTACGCCCATTTTCAGAATTCATACATGTTATTCCTATGGTCTAAAACAGTCCACAAATATTGGTAAATATGAACACCTCTCTCTCAAATCCAAAAACTAGAGTGTTAAAACTCAAACTTGTGAAGTCATAGGGTATACAGTGTGGAACCGCTCCATAGACAGAATTAGGAAAGAGATGTTATAGATGACACTAATGGTACGTGTCCACAGCCTCCATCCTTTCCACGCTTCCCATTCATTGTCTATGTAAGCAGACGTGCAATGCATTCTGGTAGCATGCCGGCGCGATTCGATAAACGGACCGTCGCGTGGCCTGCTCCTCATTTGCATAAAGTTGAGGTCTAGTTTACTTTATGCAAATCATGGGCGTCCGGTGCAACTCTCAAAAAACTCTCTAGAAACTTTTGAGCTAACCGTTCTAAAATAAAGACAGATTTAGCAACTGCATGGCTTTCGGTGAACTATTTACATAATATAAGAAAGTTTCCAAACGAGCTGCCATGTTGGTTTTCAGTTTGAAAGCTGGGAGCAGCAGCCCACGAGGGGAAGCGCTCGTCCAATCAGATGCCTTGTGTCTAGTGGCAACCCATCAAGCGTCCAACAGTGGGAAGCGAGGCGATCCCTTGCGATTAAACAACGCCCCTGAGGACATGTAGCACCCTGGGGAGTGTTCTGAGTATATGGGAACATTTTCTGTTTCACAGCTGAGAACACTACATTAGAATACAGCTCATTTGGGTATAACAAAAGAAAACAAACATTCTTTTGAGAGAAAGAAATAGTATGCAGTTTGTGTTTGATGCGTTTTGTGAGAGTTGGTTTGTCGTATTCCGTTTTATGAACTGTATATTATAGAGCACCACTCTTGTCTAAAAGGGATCCGGCCCTCGACCGTCAAATCAAAACTTCATAATGCAATAGAAGCTACATAGGAGCATTTACACATTCTTCACCTGTGATATGCTACAACTACGTAATGAAATTGTCTAAAATTCTTGACACATGTCGTGTACACGAGCCAAAACCATCAACAACAGCAGCAGCTCGGTTTCTGATCATGGACGCCTTTATATAACTCCTCCAAACATCCTGCCACTGTCATTCTCGCACCAACTGAGCTGAAGGTGAATATATACTTTCAGTATCACCCACTGCTGTGTTTACACCAGCTTCTCCATCTGATCAACAGTCATGAAGGACAGGATGACAATACAATGCACTGCTGACTGAAACAGTGTCTGGTGTTCTCATGAGCAGATGCAGCAACATAGGCTTCAGTGGAGGTCTGCAATATGCAAACTACAGTATGAGAGACCTACAAAGAGGGTGTATTTCAACTGTATTCTCCTTCCATTTGTATTTTCTACATCTTTAAGTTTCGTCCACTAATCGGAGGGTCGGTGGCCCCTACAGTCTACATGTCGAAGTGTCCTTGGGCAAGATACTGAACCACAATTGCTGTAAGTGTGCATGTGAATATTTATCGTCCCTGAAGAACAGGTTAAGTACCTTGTATGACAGCCTCTGCCAGCGGTGTATACATGTGGGTGTGAATGCTGATGTGTGTTGTAAAGGGCTTTGAGTTGTCGCTAAGACTAGAAAAGAGTTATATAAATGCAGTCCATTTACCTCCCCTATAGGTTTGGTTCTCCAAAAGACTAACAATACATATATAACAATAAACACAATAATACTCATTCAGTGCTAACGTACATTTTATCACCACTATCAATAATTAAAATGTCCCCTCTTTGGGGATAAATGAGGGCTGAAAAATGTACAAAAATATTTGCCACAATTAGGGGGCCAGACTTAATATCCCCCCAAAATTATGGATGCTGTATTAAAACCAGTGCTTCTTTTTGGTGGGTAAACGTGAGGTTTAGTAAAATAAGTGTGTAGTTTTAGGGAGCAGTCGGTAACTGAGGGTACATTTCTAGAAATGAGAGGAAAAACTAACGCTCATGGTTTTGGAATGAGATATTTATCAGTCATATAGCCTATGGGTGTAATGTTTAGCCGCCCACATACTTTTGGCCATAAACTGTAGTCGATTAGTCGACTATTTGGTCGTTTTAGTCGAGTAAGATTTCTTTAGTCGATTAGTTATTTTTTTAATACTTTTTCATGCTGAATGACTTATTTCTAAGAAACTTATGAGCACATGTCTGGTAAACACAAGATTTAAAGTGGTGCTTTTGTGTGATTCTTTGTGGAGAAAATCAATTGATTAAATCAACTAATTAATTAGTTGACAAAATCGTTAAAGTGTTAGTCGACTAAGAATTTCTTTGGTGGAGGGCAGCCCTAAACTGTACACAGAAAAGTATATTGTATATTCAGTATAACATACACACATGTATGGTTGTCTCTTGTTGGCCTCTCCCTCTTGCACTATTCTATTGTACTCTACTTTTAGATTCAATCTCATCGACATGCTGCTCCTCCATCCTCCACCTCCACCACCACCACCCTCGCTTTTCTTCCTACAGGCGCTACTTTCAGCACCGGACAGCTCCCCGTCTTTTCCCACGCTCCGCCCACCTCCGGCAGACAGGCAGTGAGAAACAACCACACACTCCGGTGGGCGACTCGTTCTGTGGCCTATTAGGGGTTTTATTGGGAGGGACGCAACTTCAAGAACAATTTGCTCCATTCCTCGTCATCCTCTGCTCCTCTCTCACATGGATTTCTCCGAGGGGGAGTCAAAGGAGACCGTGAGAGCTCGGCGATAACGTCGCTATACGCATGTATGGACTGCGCGCTGATGGAGGAGTCGGCGTTGTGTTTCTATGAGTTAGGAGGCTGAGGAGGAAGAAGAAGAAGAGAGGGGAAAGTGTGGCGGATAGAAGATGAGAAGTGGAAAGGCTTTTTCAGCTTGATCATGGGTATGAAATTCAGGACATTCTCCTTAAAGTGTTTCTAATCCCGTGAAGCAGAGCAGGAGAAAGAGAGCTGCTTCGGTTATGCTCGCCTCACTTTGCCAAGTGCCCGCGGTTTGTGCTCTGCGCCTGTGAACCGGAACCATGGCTCTCCTGGTCGTCCCGCTGCTCCTGCACACGGGGCTCGTTTTGGGAACAAACTACGGTTATGTGGAGTGGTCGGACGGTGAGCGGGAAGAGAAGCACCCGCCGGTGTTTAGCACCCAAAACATCAACCGGGAGCCGCCCCACCACCCGACCTACTACCACTCGGTGCCGGCTACGGAACGCGCCGTGGTGGCGCACAAGATCGAGGAGGACCTGCCGCGGGTGGTGACCGCGTTCCTGCACACCGGAGACCCGTCGGCGCTGAGGCAGGTGAACTGCTCCCGGAGGTACGAGCTGAGCAGCCTGCGGGGCGGCCTGCACGTCGCCTCCCACTACTCCCTGCACAGCATCCTGGACACCGTGGCGCACGCCACGAACTTCCTGAACATGATCCTGCAGGCCAACAGGTCCCGGGAGCAAACCGCGCGGAGGGACATCCACTGGTATTACGCGCTGGTGCAGAGCATCCTCGAGGGGGACCCCAAAATCCACAGGGCGGTGGTGACCTTCCACGCGGACGCGCCGACGCCGGGCCCCCAAGTTTTCCTCCAGGCGACCAGGACCGAGAAGGAGGTGGTGCTGCAGGACCTGTCCGGCTCCGCGCACCGTTCCCTGGGGAGCAGGAGTCCGGAGTCCGACTGGTTCAACGAGTTCAGGGACGGGAGGAGACCGCAGGCGCACAGGAGAGTCCCGGAGGCGTCGGGCGGCTCCAAGAGCGGGAGTTACCTCCTGGACAAGAACCAGATCAAGTGGTCGGCTCCGTACCTGGAGTGTGAGCACGGGGCGTTTGTGCCCTATTGGCTGCTCACCTTGTCTGCTGGCTTCTACGGACTGAAGAGCAACTCTGCGCCAGAGTTCAGGTGAGAGGAAACGAGAGAGAAAGAAAGAACATGCAGTTTGTGATTGATGCGTTTTGTGATGCACTTTTAGTCCTCAAAATGCATTAAAAATGTATTTCATATTACATGTATTAAAGGGGAACTACGCCCATTTTTCAAAATTCATACATGTCATTCCTATGGTCTAAGACAGTCCAAAAAATATGAGTGAACATGAACAACTCTCTCCCAAATTTAAAAACTAGAGTGCTAAAACTCAAACTTGTGATGTCATAGGGTATAAAGTGTGGAACCGCTCCATAGACAATGAATGGGGAGAGATGTTATAGATGACACTAATGGTACGTGTCTGCAGGCTCCGTCCTTTCCACGCTTCCTATTCATTGTCTATGTAAGCAGCCCTGCAATGCATTCTGGTAGCGTGGCGGCGCGGTTCGAAAGACGGGGCGTCACGTCGCCCGCTCCTCATTTGCATAAAGTTGAGGTCTACGCTACGCCGCCTCTGGAAAGTCTCTAGAAACTTTTAAACTAAACTTTGTCGATCCAAAATAAAGACAGATTCAGCAACTGCGTGGCTTATTTCTCGCATAAAATGTTTTCAGAAACACATTTCGGTGAACTATTTTCCTGATATAAGAGAAGAAAGTTTCTAAACGATCCGCCATGTTGGTTTCGGTTTGACAGCTGGGAGCAGCAGCCCACGAGGGAAAGCGTTCGTCCAATCAGGTGCCTTGTGTCTAGAGGCAGCCCATCAAGCGCTCAACGCTGGGAAGCGAGGCGATCCCTTGCGATTAAACAGCGCCCCTGTGGACATGTAGCACCCAGGGGAGTGTTCTGAGTATATGGGAACATTTTCTGTTTAACAGCTGAGGACACTACAAAAGAATAAAGCTCATTTGGGTATAAAAAAAAGAAAACAAACATTCTGTGTGTCCACAAAATTTTCCATGGAGCAGCTCCAGACGTTATACACTATGACATCACAAGTTTGAGACTTACTTCTCTGGTGGCTTTGAGAGAGAGGAGCTCATGTTCACAAATATTGATTGAATTTTCTTAGGCCATGGAAATTAGGGCTGTCCCGAATACCATTTTTCGGGCTTCGGCGCTTCACTTCGTGGCGCGGCGCAGCAAGATGACATGTTCTTCTGTCTCCATCTCCCCCGTTTCAGTGCCCATGGACAGCGCCGCTGCTGCACTACTGTACACACACGCACCTCTACACATAATAAACAGCGATATCCATCTGAGAATAACTAATAATAATTAATGTTGAACATGAATTGAGGGATTATTCCGTATCTCACGGGCTATTTTGGGATTTATACATTATTATAACACACTTGTATACAAAAAAAAACAAAACGAAGCATTCAAATACTGATTTGGAGGTTGATTACCATGGCAACGGTCAGCTCTAATGGAAATAACATAATGGAATTCTTCATTTAGGTGGTGTTCCCCTGTATTCTACAAATATACAGTATCATTACAATAACAGTCAACCAGGACTAAGCATCCCACATGTGAGTGACAATAATGCTCTATGAGACTGAATGTAAATATGGATCGTGATGATCTGCAGCCCTGATGCAATAAACAGATGGTGTAAAAGAGGCTCCGCAGACACACAGGTAGACGTTTCTCATTAAATATGCTCGCCTGTCAAAGCAGAGCTGAGCATCTCTACCGCTCCAGCCTATACCATCTGATGAACACAGCAAGCTTTACACTGTGTGTCTGTTGGTGAACGGATCATTTGTGTGTGTGTGCTTGTGTTGTGAGGTGCATAAAATCTCCCAAGGATCTCATATTTCAAGGCTCCGCTCCAAGAGTGTCCCGAAAAGATCAATTAAATCATGAATAAACAATGAAAGATCACAAACTGCAATATGAAGCCACTCTAAATTCCAGGTGCACTAAACCCTCACATCCATCTGAAGATGTCCAGTTCAATACGATCATAAGTCAAAAAACCTTATAAAAACCCGTTAAAAAAAAACAGTTTCTTTATTTTTGGAGCCAATATTCTACCACAAATCTTATTACACCGCCAGCAACATGTTGAGTAAAATCTACCTTAAAGAAACAGTGTGTCGGATCTGGTGGTATATCTAGCGGTGAGGTTGAAGACTACAACTTCTCTCGTGTACCATGTGTGTAGGAGAGCTACGGCGGCTGACCCCAAAACGCGAATGGCCCTCTCTAGAGCCAGTTGTTGTAAGAGTAGAAAGCGTAGAGTGTGTGTGTAAGTGGGAAGTGAGTGGTGAAGCAAGAGAGAGAGAGAGAGAGCGGCGGCGACGGGAGCGAGTAACGTTATCGACTCCGGCCCAAGCAGGAAAAGTTAGCAGTGTTTGGTTTGTCCGTTCTGGGCTACTGTAGAAACATGGCGGAGCAGCATGGCGGACTCCGTGAAGAGGACCCGCTCCCTATGTAGATATAAACAGCTCATTGTAAGCTAACGAAAACACAACGATTCTTATTATCAAGTGTTTATACACTAAAGAAAACATGCTTATTAATATTATATTCCATTTCTGCCAATAGATCCCCCTAAATGTTACACACCAGTCATTTAACTGTGACTAGAAAATAAAAAGGACAAATGAATTTGGGTGTCATTTTATGTGGAAGACACAGACGTGTTGCTTCGTGGTTTACAGCCGGCGAGTGAGTCGTGCTAGTGATTCGGGCCTCAGGTTGGCAGGCATCCACCCTGCTGACGTGTCCCTGAGAGGAGTGCCGCATCACTACCCGCTACAGGGATAGTCAGTCTGGGGTTCTGGAGATCGTGATGTGGCCAGCAGGAGCTGCTCTGGACATGCTTGGAAGTCGTACTGCGGTTTCAACGGTGGTAACTGTGGAGTTACCACAGAATCGGTTTGATCAGAATCATCATGGACAAGCTATGTACTGTATGAGTGAGACACTTCATAGAGTCTTTTACAGTACAGTTTCAATTTGCTATAAGAGCTCACACATTACTGGCTTTGATGCCCCGTTTGTCTCCAAAAATGACTTACTGCCTGTCTAAAACCATCAAAATGCAGTGATGACAATGTTAGTTGAGAGAAACGGAAGATCTGCTTGTGTCTGTTGCCCTTAGCGTCTCTTAATAATACGTTTCATTGAATTAATTCATAATTAATCAATTGACTATTCAAGCTCAGCCAAGAGGGGTTTGGAGTGACTGTTAAAATGATTGTGACATTTTACAAGTGACTGTGATTTTATGACAGAAGAAGAAAAGTCTGATACTCGTGCATCAAATCCCATTTCTGACGTTGCTGCATAGGAACACTGAAAAGAAATTCCCGAACACAATATAAAACTATATTTTCATGATGGAATTGGTATATATTGCCAGAGCCATGTTTTTTTTCCATTCTTAGACAAAAGAAAAAGCTTTCTGTCGTACCACACGGTCTTCATCAGTGGTCAGAGTTTGCTCAGTTGTCATGGAGACGGGTCCGTTGACATGCGAGCGCAGCTGGAAGGTTTTCATCCATAGCATTTTTAGGACTTTTAGCCCACGTTGGCTTGAAGTTGAGCTTGAAAATTCATTCTTGACGTTTTAAACGGCAGCTTGACAAAACTCAAGGTCCACTTACTAGCTTTTTCCAGAGCATTCGCGCTTTAAAGCAGCAGTGAGTAGAAATAGAGCAAATATGATTAAAAAAAGTTTATAAAACGGTCACTATATCCTGACAGTAGTACATGAGACAAAAAAATCATGTGCCTCTGTGTCCTCCGGTGTTCCTAACGGCATATGCAAGATTTCACAGACCGGAGGAAAACAACCAATCAGAGCCGAGCTGGAGCCTGCCGTCTCTGAGCAGCTGTCAATCACTCGCAAACTCCGATTAAACGGTCAAACTAGGCAGCGCTGATCAAATATGAATCAATATTACTGTAATGCCTATTTCTCGCCTCAAATGTTTTCAGAAACATCTTGTAGTGTACTGTTTAGCTGTAAAATGAGAAAGTTTGTGACTCGAGATCAGCTGAGGAACTACCAAGCAGCGCCCACCAGCCGGAGCACAGCCAATAGGTACGCTCAATATGAACGCTCTCTCTCTGAAATGACATGTGATTGGTCAAAGTCCCCCATCACGGGCTAGATTTTTTAAACCCTGAAAACAGAGCCATGAGGAAAGTCTAGTTTTCTCTTAGAACACTTGAATTACAATATGCTGAAAGCTTATTATGGAATTTTTGCCCAATGATGCCAAAAACGTTCTGCCTACAGCAGGTTTAACTTTAAGCTAACACAGGAGAAAAATCCTAAAATGGCTACGGGTGAAATAGTAACAGCTACTGAGCTCGCATGTCAACAGATCGATCTCCGAGACAGCCGAGCAAATTGCATCTGCTGATGAAGACCATGTCATGTAGTTGAAAGCTCCAGAAAAATGTAGTAAGTGGACTAGGAGTTTGTCTTTGACTTTGTCAGCAACAGTTACGGTGTCGGCAGAGGGAACCGCGTTAGAAGGGAACATAATAAAGTGGTTGTTTACGACCAGAAGCGCATCTTGTAAAAATACACTTCCAGAACGATCCTCTGCAACTACAAAACTGGATGCTGTTTTCCTCCTCATTCTGCTTCTTGTAATGTAAGTTGTGGTCTGCAACTTTTCTGTGGCTTCCACTCATCTCTCAGTCCTGTGATGACATTTCTAAAAATAGAAAGCCGGTTGGCTCTGAACAGAAAAGCATATAAGCTAGTGTAGATGATGGAGTCAGTTCCACCATGTCTGCTACTTTCTACCTCAAAGCAACCTCTTTCTCATCTTCTTTTCTCCCTGCTCTCACTGTCCTTCAAAGGCCAAATTTAAAACTCAGTCTGTGGCCAGTGCAATAGTTCTGGTGGTAGCTTTCCTACTACAGAACAGAGGCCAGTAGTTTTTGTAGACCGAATCAAAATGTACATGAGATTTGAATCAGAATCATGAGGTAAGGAGGGAGAGTACGACACAGCAGGACACTGCTTAGTTTACATTCAGTAGAACTGTTAAAGGTGATTCTTTCTGTTTGCAGCTAGCTGGCTTTAAAGTGATGCACCAATCTGATACTGATACTGATATCGGACCAATACTATGTCACGGTGAGGACATTTTCCCACCGGTTAATAAACTTGTGACAACACCGGTGTTACCGATTACAACGGACATTTTACAAGAAAAGATGACACTCAATATATGTAGAGTGCTTACTCCGATCTTTAACGTTGGGTGGCTGTGTGTCTGGCCTCCCCGGTTGAGCTTTCACTGCGGAGCCGCAGGTTTCCACACGGCGCCGCGCACACCGGCTGTGAACGCTCCGTCTCCGACTCCTGCTTCTCTGAGCTGTGACTCCGTACGGAGCAGACACTTCAGTTTGTAGCGTCCGTCGTCTGACTGTCGCGAAAAGAAACAAAATGGATATACTTTTTAAAAAAGCAATATGATGGTGTGCAAGTAAGGTAATCAGTGTATGCCCAAACACCGTGTAACACCGACTACCACGGCAAGCCTAGCGATACTTACTCAAATAGCTGGACCGGGTAACAGCGACCATGGGGCAGATCTATTCAATTCACGTCTATGTTTACGTCTGATTACACGCGTGTGTACTACAGTAAGTCATGCGATCAGCAGTAAGCCAGCAGACCGCATAGCTAACAGAGCTAACAACAAACATGTCAGCTGTTTGGAGGTTCTAAACGCTTGCTACAGGGACAGGCGCTAAAACGGAGCATACAGGTTTATTCAAACAGACTGTATGAGAAAAATAATGTGTTTTTTGAGCATTAAAGCATGTAAACATGTTCTAGTAGAAACCCCAAATACAAGTATGAACCTGAGAATGAGCACGATATGTCCCCTTTAAATGTACCATTTTCTGTAAATCAGAACCACAATAATGTTGAGACACCAAAAAAAGATATAACAAACAAATGACACCACCTCTACGAAGACCCAGCCTCCACCAGCCTCACCTCAGGTCGGATTACACAGGAGCAGCACAAAACAGAGCACATGAAGCTAATGCTGTGGAGTTTCGTAACAGTAGTTGGTGGAAAAACTGAATGACTAATGACATTTTTTTGAGGATTTATAATAAAAACATACATTTTAACAAGATCTTAAAGATTATCGACAACAACAAGACTAAAACTATCATTGAGTGTCTACTCTGCCTGTACTTTTGCTTTGTGGTGCTCAAAATGTGTGCCTGTGTGTTACTTTGTATTGGTCCACAGATCCGCCATCTATCGCATCTCTCTGCCAGTTCTACTGCTTTCAGTCTCTGTCAAGCCTTGACCTGTAAACACACACATTCTTTCACTCAAAGATATCAACACGTTTGCCTCCCTCTCTTTCTGTCTGGTTGTGTACTTGTGGAGAGCTGGTAGCCAAAGCCTCTCTCCATGCATGTTTGTTCCACTTCCCAACAGGCAGATGGAAGTAACGGGTGTCAGGTGGAGAGAGAGAGAAAGACGAGAGAGTGAATGTGTGGAGGAAACGGGTGGGAGAGGGTAAATAAAAGAAGACTAAGCATGCTTTGCGAGAGAGAGAGAGAGAGAGAGAGAGAGAGAGAGAGAGAGAGAGAGAGAGATGAGCTTGGCTCTACAGTAGGTAGGCTATATGGCAACAGCTGAACTAAACTTCGCTCCACTTGTTGAAGTTTCCTCTAATGCTGTATTGCAGTCACATCCCTGAACAGTATTTAAACTTGCTCACTTCACAGTGTGGATCTGTGATGGCTCGCTGCTGCAGTATTGAGCTGCACCAACGTCCTGCAGAGGTGTTTGGGTCGACAAGCAGAGAGAAAACATGAGAATCATTCTCACCTTTGGTGGGAAAACACCACATGTCTGTCTGCAGTGATGCTGAACAGTACCAGAAGGCAGAGAACTCACTGCATGTGTATTTAAAACTTTTTAGTGAAACACACAACAAGGAAAACTATTTGCACTAGCCACAGATATTAAGAAACTAAACTAACTAAATCAATGCCCGCATACTTGTATTTTGGGTTTCCACTACAACATGTTTACATGCTTTAATTCAAAAAACGCCTTATATTTCCCATACCAGCTGTGGGGCAGGCCAGTCTGCTCTGATTGGTCAGCTCACCCACTCTGTTGTGATTGGTCAACCGAACCACCTCTTCAGACTCCACTCCAGCTCCGCTCTAACTAGCTTTGTTTGAGGGCGTGCCAAACTAGCCTAGGCAGGTATTATGCAAATATGTTACTTGGTGACATCACCACGTTACGGCAGAAAAGGCGGGACTTCAAGCGAGGCGTTTCAGGCAGTTCAGGAGCAGTGTTTCTGTGGGGGAGAGTAACTCCCTTTGGCGTGGACTTCGGGCTTTGTAACTTTACAGACCTTTTACATGCACAAAAACTATATAACACACTGAAGGAAAAGGAAAAAGGAACAAAAACATAATAGGTCCTCTTTAACAAATCCCATGAAAACACACAAACCAACAATGAATTGATATTTCTAAAGCATATTGCCTGTGTATCCAAAACCTGATAAATCATATTCTTCTGTGAGATGGAGCTCCAATGTTTTCCAAAAACTATTAAAATCACATTAATGAGCCACACTGTTGAACTGGGTAGATGTTCCTTCATTACAATGAATAATGAAGGAACAACACACATTACTGTAATACACTGCGAATGTGTATTAATCTGCGGCTGAAAATAGTTCCCAATAACTGCACTATTTACTTTATGTTTGCTATAATTGACGGCGCCCTGCTGTCTTAGGAAATTGCACTCAGTTTCCAGTGTATTAGGTACACCTAGCTTTGTGAGCGTTTTGGGGGCTGCAGTCTGTGGTGCTGTTGAATTGGATTTTGTCATTATCCATCTAGTACAGTGGTTCCGCCTATTTTAGCATAACATGCTAACTTCCTGCGGCACACAGTGCATACGGTCTGTCCGTAATCTGCCGCAAAAGTTACAATTTTTCAAAGTACTCGAGGCAAATTATTGACCCAAAAAAAAAGGAGGGAGGAGTTTCGCAAACACATCAGAGATCAGGGAGGTTCCCACTGGAATGAATGGACTTCCGGTTGACTCACATACGTAAACGAGGTGTAAGAATGAAGGGAATGTGGATAAAATGTAAAAACAAACATTTTTTTCTTTTATATGGGACTAAACTTTTGTTGTATTATAAAAGCAAGGGGAAAGCTCGAGACACCTCGATATTAGTGTGTCCTTCGTTGACCAAAACAACACAATCTTTATACATCTCTCAGTACATCTCTAATGTCTGGCAAGAAGTAGCATAACCTTGTTGTGCAAGCATTTATTGAAATTTCAACCTTGCTTCTGTTTCCTTTTGTCTTTACCCTTATCTCCCCCTCTCTCTCTCTCGCTCTTCCTCTTTCACTTCCATCACTCTTAATTTCTTTCCCACTTTCAATCCATTTCATTCATTCCTCTCTATTACCACCCTTCCTTCCCCCGCTTCGTCCACCGTTGACCTCACTTCCCCTGAGCATCGCTCTTCCTGTTCTTTTTAATTTTCTTCCCTTTCATTCTGGCCTTCTCTGCCTCCGCTTCCTCCTCCTCCTCCTCCTCCTCCTTCGCACCGATTTGCTTAACCTCGCGCTATTCTGTCACCTCTACCCTTCTCTTTCCATTTCTCCCATCCCGTCTCATTTCTACATTACTGTCCCTCATTTTCTATCGTATCCCTCACCGTCCTTCCCCGTCTATTTCGCTTTTCTTATATTCTCATGAAATTTCCTTCCTTTTCTTCTTCGTCCCGTTATCATTTATCCCAATCTACTAATTCTGCATCTTCCATTTCTACTTTGTTTAATTCTTTGCTGCGAACCCCCCCCCCCCAATTTAATTTGTCGCCTCCTTATCATTTCCATCATTGTATCTCTTCCTTCTCTTAACTTTCTCTGATTCCTCTCTATCTTTGCACCATCTTCTCTCATGATTTCCCTCTCACTATTTCCTCTAACTCCACTCATCATTCCTTCCCATTCTCCTCATTTCCTCCCTCTGTCCTCCCTCCTTTCTCTCTGGCAGGGGTGTGGTTCGTGTGGATGTGAACCTGCAGGACGTGGATATTGACCAGTGCTCCAACAGTGGCTGGTTCGCTGGGACTCACCGCTGTAATCTCACCAGTATGGAAGTGAGTCTGCTCTACAGTATGGTTGTCTTTCAATCGGCAATAACAGAAAATGCTCTAATATCTCTTATTTCCTTCTAAATGCAATCAAACACTGTGTCCAAAGCTATCAAATGTGCATCAAACAAAACAAAAAACAACAACAGTTGTGTAATAGCTTAGAGTAAAGACATTTGACATGAGCCAGTCCTGTAGGACATTAGTGTTGTTCACCATTTCCTCTCACAACCATACTCCTTATTAAAGTGTTCTTGACTTACTTACTGTCAGGCTCTCTGGTTGAAAGCATCAGATAACTGACCAAAACTGAAAGAGTAGCTGTGTTTCCATTCCCATTTTTTATGCACATTTTAAAGTATCGCATTAGAAACGCTGTATGGAAACGTCAAAATTTGATAAAACTTGCGGGACAGAACGTTTTTGAGCTCACTTGAGGTGGTTTTTGAGTTGACGTGCTAAATGGTCCAGCCATATACTCGGTTCTCGAGTCTTGTGCTAAATTTGAAGAAATTCCCTCCAGGCGTTCGTGAGATATCACGTTCACGAGAATGGACGGATGCACGAACAGAGGGATGGACAACCGGAAAACATAATGCACCCAGCCACAGCTATCGCCGGCTTTGAGGCATAAAAACAAAAATGTCAACCTCACGGCTGCGCTAGAGGAAAAGTCAGGGGAGCATCAGTATCCGTATGCTTTACCCTCTGGGGACCATGAATGACCATTCAAAATAGCATGGCAAGCCATTCTATAGTTGAAGACACATTTACCCAGTCTGGACCAAAGTGGTGGACCGACTCACAGACTGACGATGCCATCGGCAGAGCCACGACGCTAGCATGGCTAAAAAGTCACGGGGATTGTTCTCATCATTGCACGGTAAACTGGCTGAAAAGCCCAAACCCCAGATAGTAGTCCAGTTTCTGCACACATCAGTGAGTGTGCTGCAGCGTGCTCCTCTGTGAAGACGCGGGTCGGTGTTGGTGATATGTGTGTGTGTAAGTGTCTTCTCCATGGTGGAGTGCTTGTACCTGTGTGACCGCTGTGATGGAACTGGCAGCAGCCATACATCATGTTTGTATCTATTAGAGCTGCTGTTTGCCTGTGTGTGTGTGTGTGTGTGTGTGTGTGTGTGTGCGTGTGTGAGTGTGTAGGCTCGGCGGTGCGTTCGCTGCCTCGCTCATGTCAGCGCCAATGCGTTCGTTTTATGTGATGTATTGCAGGAAGCCTCTCTCACTCCGGCGGGGGGGAGAGAGTAGCTGCTCAGGCTTGCGTGGCATGTCGCCGGCCATATGATGTATAATAAATGCAGTGTAATGGATTGCAGCAAGATGTGGTGAATAATTGACCATGCTCTTTGTCTGTGTGCCTCTGTCATGGAGGGGGGGGGGGGAATACAGAGGAAACATGTCCGTCTCCGTGTTCGTCTTGATCTGTTGTGCCGTGTCCTCTGCATTGTTCCATTTTTATAAGCAGCTCGCTCTCATGGCGGCTGTCTGGTAAAATCTGAATGGTGCTGATTATAGTACTGGAGTTCCTCTGTGTGTGTCTGTGGTGTCTTTCTATCATCATCACAGTGGTGGGCAGAGACAGCCTTTTACTTACCAAGGCCATTCCAGCCCGTCCATCTAAAACCACTTTCATGGAAATGCTTTGAATCCTCCGAGGTGTCTCCTGTGAGCGCGTGTCTCTATTTTGGTTCCAATTATCAATGTGTATGTGCGTATAGGTTTTTCCTTCTACTCTCTGTGCAAATGTTTGCTTTTAAACTGCTTACGTTCTGCAAATAAAATGAAACCTGAAACATCATGAGGGGAGATTTTCAGAGGATCATTACAGAGCTTACCACTCATTACCGTCCTCCTCTGATGATTCTCCTTCACACACCGTATTTGGCCGAGCGGCAGCCGGTGATTCAGTGCCATGTTGAATCAGCAGCGTTGTTTGTTTCAAATGTAGGAAGCGTTTGAACGGCATAGAATTGAAACTTTAAATTCTATTCATTCATTACAAATGTTTTGTTAGAGGGGACAAGTATTGCCCATGAATAAGATCTATCTTTTTCTAACAATGTCGTCAATCTTTTTCCTTCTATGGATGATTTAATTTAGTAAACAAATCGACAGAATAACCGTTTCTTGCAGGATGAATTTAGACATATTACATCAAACCACTGTATGTGTAAGGTCAGTGTCAGGATTTTAAGAGGGCAGTTCAACAGAGGTTACAAATACTATTTGAGTTTCTGCATTATTAAGCTATGAAACAACAAGAATAAAGGCCTTTGCACACCGAGTCTGTATTTGTCGCACGTTTAAGTATAAATACAGCCTCACGTTGTGTCGTTTACACACTGACTCCAAAACTTTCGTCCGAACAGGTTCGATTTTCTGCGTTTTTTCCATGGATGTATAAAGAGAACTGGATACAGCGTTTGAGACGCCCGTTCATTCCTATGAGAGTTGCTCAGTGGCGCATGAAGCAAAAATGGTTCGACTGCCGAGTCATAAAGTACCCGGGTCATCCGGCGATCTTCCGCATCCATTGGGCCCATGGAGCAGATGCAGTAGCGTTTTCTTTAACTCCGCCTCCCAGCCCTCAGTCCAGCCTCGGACTGGGTCTCATTCACATGAATGGAGGAAAATAACTCTGGATTCGGCCATTATTTTTTTTTTTACAACTTTTAGGACCTAATGACTAGCACTATCCATTTCACCCACGCTATTAATTAATTTGTGTCTTGAATTGCGAATTTTCACAACAAACAAACAAACATAAAACGCGTCGGACTCAGTGTGCAAGGGTTCTGTGTGTGACAATTTTTTTCAGATGACAGATGAAAAAAAACGCAAACAAAAAATATGAATTTGGTGTGCAAAAACCTTAAGAGTCTTTAGCCATGCTAGCTGCTGTGTTTGGTGTGAAAGGCTAACGTCAGCATGCTAACATGTTGTGGTTTAGCTGTTGTAATGGTGGTCATGAATGTCGACCAGATTTCATGGTAATCCATTCAAATGTTGTTGAGACATGTCACTCAAAACCAAAATTGTCGCTAGATGTGAAAAGCGAGGGGATCATCAAAGTCATTATGATTCATCCTCTGGGGATCATGAACGTCTGTACCAAATTTAATGACAATCCATTCAATGGTCGTCGAGACATTTCTGTCTGAACCAAAGTGGTGGACCAACCGACAGACCGACATTATACCATCCATAGAGCCACGCTGCTAGCATGGCTAGAAACACATAAAAAAAGGAAAACGTAGTTTCAGTGAGGCAAAAAATGCTTCCATGAGAGTTGATTAGCTGATGGTGTTTGAGCTTCTGTAATATCTCAAGGAATCACTGTTTTATGAAGAGAAGAATCAGTTATAGAAGGGGGAATTGATAAAAAGTTGTAATAATCTTAAAAAAGTAAGTGAATATATAGCAAATATAATAACAAGCTGCATGGCTTGAATGCTACTAAAGACGTGGAAAAATAAGCAGTTTGCCTTATGATCAAAGTGCTGTATAAAATTTAGATTTAGTTTTAAATTTATGATGTGAAATGTTCAATGTCTTGTTTCTTTCTTCCTTGTCATTTGTCCTTTGCGCTTGTTCCCTCTCAATAATTCACTCTTTTCATTTTCTTTTCACCTCTTGTTCCTACTTGCTGCAATCAATTGCTTATTGCTGTTGTTCAGCCAGCCCATTACCCGCACTTTGGTGTAGTACGTCTGGGACTTTACCTCAATTTCTCTTGTTCAAATCAAAGTCTGAAAACAGTGCAGTGAAAATCTTCCAAGAAAATGATTTGGCTGCTGAAAAAGTATCCCGGTGCACCCCACACACACACACACACACACACACACACACACACACACACACACACACACACACACACACACACACACACACAACACTACATTTAGGTAAAACTTTGATAAAAAGAAAAGAAAGGATTTCTTTTGGCTTGTTATCACAGACCAAGTAGAAAGGAATTGCCTTTTGTCCCAAAGTCCCTATTAAAAAACAGTTCATTTCTAAATCTCGCTAAATACATTTTTTGGGAAATGGGCTGTGGAAAGTCAGTGTGAGGCTCATTGCTTTTCCCCATTGAGAACAAACACACCCCGAGGCTCTGTCTGTCTCAGAGAGGAAGATAATACCGAGACAGACTCTAGTAATGTGACAGAGTAGAGTATTACCACAACGGTTCGCTTCTCATTGTTGCTATGATGGAGGCCTAATGGCTCAGTAACTCAACAACTTTTGAGTCGACAGTGCAGTTTTTCAACTCTGTTTATAATGCGTGATGGTTAACAGTCTGTTTTTTTGTCCTCTCCTTTGTTGTAAAAGGCAGTTTAGTGAAACCTGAGGAGGTTTGGTAATGATTGGGAATTTATCAAACTCAAAACTCTATGTCTCACTTGAATGAAACTTTTTAATTTTTTTTATTCACAAGTTTCTTATGAGATAGTGAGGATCATTATCGGCACTCAAACATGCAGTAATTAATTTAATCTTTTATATATTATATTTATATGTTTTTTTGCCACTTGGGGCAAACCAACAAACTGCAAACAAAAAAATGTTAGCATACAGTTTCTTATTTACACACCAGCAAACACGTAGCAACATCAAGATTAATCTGGAGTCGTGCTTCTGACCACATGACAAATGTAAAATTTTGTCATTAAAACCAATTTAGCTGGTTTCAACGAGGAAAGCTCACAAAACACCAGCGTAAATATTTACCTTCGAGTTGTGGTTTAAATTCGCTGTATGACGGATGAGCATCCTTTTGCTCAGCTTCATGAGCTTCTTCTTCTACTTCTTCTTCTTGGCCTTTTTTTCTGGTCTGCCCAGATACAAGCGAGGCTGTGGAGGAAGGTAGGATGTGTCACCATGAGCCAAATACAAGACTCCATGCATTATGGATAGTCAGCCGTACTGTAGGGGAAGCTGTCTTACGTAAGGAGCCGATGCTTATATAATTAGACGAGGACTGTGAGAGAGAGAGTGATCAGTGTGGGTGATTTGTGATCGGATGTATACTGTATGTTTTTTTTTTTTTCTTTGTTTGTTCTTTTTAAATGTATGTAAGCATCAATGTGGGTGCCGTGTGTTTGCATATGCATGCCTAGGAGTGTGTGTGTGTGTGTGTGTGTGTGTGTGTGTGTTTTGTCCCCGCCCGTCCTGCGAAACGTGCCGCTGGAGATAAAGGGCTTCAAAGGCAGCGCTCTGCTAATGAGTGTAAACTGCTGTGACAGCCAAGGAGGGTTACCCCCTCTGTCTCTCCTCTCGCTTTCTCTCCTCAATCAGCTACACTTCCTCTTCCTGCTCCTTCTTCCACGCTCTCCGTTTCCATGGCTATCCACGCTCTCCCAAATCTCTCTCGCTGTCTTTGGCTATCACTCCCTCCTCGCCTCTCTTTTCACTCTCTTGTTTTCCCATCATGCCGTCTCCGTCGCCCTCACTCTTGTCTTCATTTTCTTGAAGCCAATTAACTCCTCTGAGGAGGGCAGACAGACGAGAAATGATCCCTCCATCTGTCTACATGTCCGGCTCTGCTTTTGCCAGCCTAACGCATCGAATCATCATTTGAATCTGACGAAGTTATAATTGAGAACTAGGCCACTCTTCACCTCCTTCTACAGCTTTAAAAGGCTGCGGCGTCATCCTCCTCGGCGCAATTTGGTGGGCGCAATTTGGTGACCTCGGCTGTTATCGTACGCTGTAAAAACTCCTAATTTGTGGATTTATCTTTATGCAGACACGGGGGGGAAAAAAAAGCTAAAAAAGCAGCGACACCATTATTTCTAGCTGCAGCTCAGCTACTGTTTATAGTGTTGTATGAGTTCCTCCATTCTGAAAAATTAATTACCTGGACACACGTGGCCCCTCCTCTGCCCCGCTGCAAGAAACCAGGCTCTGCAGTCTTCAGGCTGTACGGGGTGAAAAAAGGGACATAAATTAAATATTTGTCTCTGCCTCGCTGTGTGTCTTTTTCGCAATCCTTATCGTCTCTGGCACATTGCGGAGAAAGAAGGGGATTTAAGTTTCAAAAGTCTTAAAGTCAGTATAAATACTGCATGTAAGGAAAAGGGATATCCGACTGAATAAGACGCCGCGAAAGCCTGTGCAGAATGTTAGCAGTAATGGGTGTTTAGGTTGAAGGAATACGCTGGATTTGGGGTTTCTTTCTAAGAGATGTCATTCTGTATTTGTCGGGAAAGCAGACACTCGCAAAGAGCTGTTTTCTTTTTTTACCTGCCTTATCTCGAGCAGCTAAAAAAAAACAGTGACTTGAGGAGCAGAGGAGACAGAGAGAGGAGAGTGAAACGGGAAAAGACAGAGCAGAACAGGTTATTTTCTCTTTTGTTCTGCCAGAGGCTCTCCCGTCTCTCCTCGGGGAGTTTGAAGCTCTACAGCTAAAGCCGGGTTGAAGTGTTTCACTGCGTCTGTACAAAAATTGCCAATGCATGTGTGTGTGTTTAAGTCTTTTTTTTCCACCATCAAAGAGACCATTAGTGTTTATATGCAAAGCTGCATTTAAAAAAAAGGTCAAACGAAGGTAAATAAACTCTCAAATTAATGAAGCAAGCTTTACTGTACAGCTGTGTAGATATAGTCAAAAAGACGTTTCCCTTCTGGGGGCTGCAGGGGAAACACATAACAGAGCACAAATGTGAATTAACATACAGTTCCCATTAAAGCCTATTGCCATCTGGAGCGATCCTATATACGCTGCCATGACTGGGACACTAAGGGATTCTCTCCAAATGGGCCCACTCATGCAAAACATGCATGCCACTGCAATGTGTCTGCTATGAAAGCATCCAACAAAAGCTGTATGTTATAATTCAGGTTCACTGGTTATTTCTTCTTCTACTGTACATTTAGATGGTACAAGACACACACTGAACACACAGTCCAGACGAAAGCTGCACGAGCAGCACTATTTACCGTGAGAAACGTATTGCTGGACCTGCTGTTAATATGAAAACCACATCAATAATACAAGACCGCACGTAGTTTAGCCTCAGTCGTTCTCAATACCGGTGCGCTGACCGTAAACACTTTTTATTAAAAAGGGGATTTTTGCAATATCTTTCCATTCTTTAATAAAACACACAGCGAGAAGGATACTGCAGGCAAATGTCTCCGCTTTCTTAGAGTCAAAAATGTACAGACTTAAACTTCACTAATCTTTGGCAATGGCAGTAATCTTTTTAGTCATCATAATATGATTTTAATAGAGCTGTCAATCAGTTAAAATAGTTAATCGCGATTAATCGCAAATTAATTGCTCATTTTTTTATCTGTTTAAAATGTACCTTAAAGAGAGATTTGTCAAGTACTTAACAATCTTCTCAACATGGGAGTGGGCAAATATACTGCTTTATGCAAATGTATGTACATGGATATATATTTTATTGGAAATCAATAAACAACACAAAACAATGAATAATATTGTCCAGAAACCCTCACAGGTACTTCATTTAGCATAAAAACATATGCTCATATCATAACATGGCAAACTGCAGCCCAACAGGCAACAACAGCTGTCAGTGTGTCAGTGTGCTGACTTGACTATGACTTGACCCCAAACTGCATGTGATTATCATAAAGTGGGCATGTCTGTAAAGGGGAGACTCGTGGGTACCCATAGAACCCATTTCCATTCACATATATTGAGGTCAGAGGTCAAAAGACCCCTTTGAAAATGGCCATGACAGTTAGTTTTTCCCGCACCAACATTTAGCTCAAGTTTGAAGTGTTATCTAGACTCCTTCCCGACAAGCTAGTATGTGTGTTTTAAGTAAGCAACAAGTAAGTGTGTTTTCAATTCATGAGAGTTAATTGTAACATTTTGGTCGCCTAAAAATGTCTTATACAGTGTTCAGTTGTACTTAGCTCCACCCTCTCGTGTCACTTCTGGTTGCAAAAAACCAAGATGGCAACGGCCAAAAACCAAGATGGCGACGGCCAAAATGCTGAACTCGAGGCTTCAAAACGGCAGACCACAAACCAGTGGGTGACGTCATGGTGACTACGTCCACTTCTTATATACAGTCTATGATAAAGACACAACATATATTAGACAAAGTTTGGTTTTAACAAAACTGTAGGTAGCCAGATCATATACTCTGTATTATTTTCCGGCATATTTCTCCTCTGATCTTTAATGAGGCTGATGACGCATGCATTGTAGAATGAAGTGAGGAAGGAGAGCGGAAGGACGAGGACGCATACGGTACGGGATGGAGAGCAGGACGAAGACGGGGAGGGAGGGACGAGGAGTGACAGCAGAGAGGAACAGTCGTCGGGGAGGATTCATCCTCCGCAGAGAAACACCATTCACTCTCTAATCTGTTGCCTGCAGCTCAGCGGCTGCCACGGCCAAATGTAAGAGCCTGTCAAGTCGGCAGCAGCAGTTGGATCTTAATTGAGCGAGGCCTCCCAGTCGAGTCCGCGTCGTAGGGAGCTGGGGACGACCCACCCAGATATCTGTGTGGGGAAAACTCAGGGTAGATCTCAGAAGTCTTAAAATGCCAAGTGAGACTTTTCGCATTTTCACTCCAGACATATTTCCTGAGGCTGCACAGCCAATCAGTGGGAACATTTTGAACATTTTTCCTCTTTAACTTTAAATTTACAATCCCATCACCTTCGTTCCCTCAGCTAATGCCCTTTAAGGATGCAGGCAGACCAACAGCAGCACTCAGCCGGTGACTCTATCTCTAGTCACAGCACTGTAACAGCGACAAGCCGCCGATCAATAAGCGGCTTGTATCGCAGTTTTTGCCTCTTAACTTGATGGAGAAATTCCAGACAGGCTTAAGTCCAAGGTCTCTCCTCTCCTCAGACAGCCACTGTTTCAGTGGCTGGTAGTCTTGTGAAACAGCAGCAGGCAGATTCCATACCCAGGGGACAGAGTGATTGTAATGCTTTTAGGGTTTAATGCTTTTTAGTGTATTTATAGATCTCGGAGGGATGCAGAGTGCTCTTTCTCTCTCTCACTCCCTCTTTCTCTCTCTCTCTCTCTCTCTCTCTTGCCAGCTCCCATCTTGGTGTCGTGTTCACAGATTTTTTATCAAATTCTACGGCGAGAAACCTGAAACAGGTACCACAGGCTGCGGTCCAAACACGACGGGGCCTCAATGTGAAAGTTACACACAGAGAATTCATTTTTAGGTTTCACGCTTTGTGTTTCAGTCTGCGTGTGAAGTATGTTTTACACTTTTGCGTGATAGTATCAAAAGGTATTGTTATGTGGTGTTGTGCTGGGGGGCTCTGCTGCTAAAACCCTGAGGTTTTATACTTGGTTTTATAGGGCTGTTATGTTGTGATTGCTGTTTTAATATTTCAGTATTTGTATTGTTTAAGTTTTAAGATTAATTCACAAACTTTTTCAAAGGGAAAGTCATCCCAAAAGACGACCTTTAAAACCGCCGGGTCTAATCTGTAGTATGTATTAATCCTGGAGAAAGTGGAGATATTTCCGGCTGAGCCGCAATGGACTAACTATTGAAAAACATACAGTATAATTTAGGCATTAGTGTGTCCTTTGGAATCAAAGGGAAACAGCTTCTTTCCAGACTCATCACTTTACAACGACATTCATCTATTATACAGAGAAGTCCGTCCCAGAAAAGTGAGACTTGACAGCAGCCTCATAATGCATAGCAGCCACTAGACTATTTTTGTGCTGCGCAAATGCAGTAATGCAATTTTTACTGACTGACAGTATGGTTCCACACCTTTGAATCACTTTCCACATTATCGATTTCTTCAGCGATTCAAAAACGTTTTTGGAGGAAATAAACAACCAATCAGAGCTTGGTAGGTGGCATTAAGAATGGGGATGCCATCTTCGTACATAGCTAGCTATCTGTCTAGCTACTTCCATGAAAAATAGTGAGAGAATATGGCAATAAAAGTGGCGGCAAACGCGGATGAGTTTGCCATAGTTGTACAGGTTGTTTGTAAGTTCACTTTAAGAACAACTCTTAAAACAGTGGACAAATCCGGCATCTTTTTTAAATGCTTAGAGTTAACTAAATATCACAAGAACATTTCTGTACCCTCAAAATCTGTTTACATTTACAACCACGTTATTAAAGTATGGGTATCTTTTTCCTCAAAATGAGCATTTTAACAAGGCAAAAGTGAGCATGGCTTACATACCCCCGCTCACTGCTTGACCCCTACTAAAATAGGGCCAAAGGTTTTGCCCTTTTGGAAAATTTTCAAAACTTTTGGGTAACCTGGACTGTGACATGCGAACGGACGGAAGGACGGACGGACGGACGGACACGCGGAGCGCTATATACCCCCGACTACTTTGTCGCGGGGGTATAATGATTATTATTCTTTATTAAAGAAGGATCATGCACAAAAACATTCATGTCAAAATTAGAAGAGATGATTTATGCCAGATTTAGCTATTAGCTCATTTCCATCTGCGGTCCCTGGGCAGGTACACAGAACAATCACCAGACACCAAAAACATGCATTTACATGCAACACCATTACATAGTCTCTATCACACTAACACTCATACAGACAAATCTACAAAGATATATACCAGCATATTCATCCAGTACAACTATAACATTTCAATTCATTACAATTAAAAACCTGAATCACGGTTAAATAAATGTCAACATGACTGGTTGCTGCATTATTTTGCGCCATGGGGAAAAGAATGAAAGTCTGAATGATCAAGTGTAACTAATAATCTATACCAGGTTTAAGAAAATGCAAGGATCAGGTCTTGGCTCTGTAATAAAACACCCTCTCCTCAGGCTGCCCTTCTCAAAAGATACGTCTTTTGCACTTTCTGTGATTGACAACGCGACCTTGAACCCTGTCAGCCAAGTGCTAGGAAAAAAAAGGTGGAATTAGAATCAAGCCCCCACTGCATCCAAAGTGAGGCCCAATTATAAAATACTTTTTCCCTTTCAGCCTGCGGTCTGATGAAGGTGATCCATCAAACTGAGACACGTCAAACGACCGTTTCATAGCCCTTTCATGGTGGCTGAGGAAAAGCGAGGCTGGCCTTGGCACCGCTAAAGCCCCCCTGCCTTTAGATGTGTGTGTGTGTGTGTGTGTGTGTGTGTGTGTGGCTGCAGGAGTGTGTATAATTTGCTGGAGAAAGCAACACCGGTGATCGACGACATATGGAGCGGTGTGCTAGTGAGGCAGTGCAGAGGTATTGGGCGACATTAATCTAGTTTTGATGGTCCTTGTCAATCTCCTGTGTAACACGCATGTCTCCCGTATTATACTCGTGGGATCAGCACTTGAACTAGTTCTGAGAGATGTATGGTAATGTAGGTAGGCTGGAAACACTGTTACTCCTCTCATCCTGTACAAGGGTGGGCATATTAAAGTCATGTGCACTTATTTATTCCTCACTCTTATTTGCTGCGCTTTAAAGTGCATTTGGGAACCAAAAACTGCTTCTGCCGTGATAAGGCGGACAGGTTTAATAAATGCAACGATTCGGATGCACGGAGCCCAATAACGCTCTAAAGTAAGCATCATATTTCATCCTTGCCCACCTAAGTGTCCCTGGGTGAGTCTTATCTTAATGAGTATGCACTTCCTTTGGAGTAAGCAGAAAATAAGTTCACAACAAATGCTGGTGGTGTGTGGTTATGTCTGCATTAGGACGTGTGTGTGTGTGTGTGGTTGGTCGTGGCCGGGCAGTCCCTTAATTTGCCCTTTTGTGCTTTTTATGTATGCATGCATTAGGGCTGTCAATCCATTAAAATATTTAACCGCGATTTAATTGCGATTAATCACAACTTAATCACACATTTTTTGGCTGTTCAAAATGTACCTTAAAGCGAGATTTGTCAAGTATTTAATGCTCTTATCAACATGGGAGTGGGCAAATATGCTTGCTTTATGCAAACGTATGTATGTATTCATTATTGGAAATCAATTAACAACACAAAACAATGACAAATATTGTCCAGAAACCCTCACAGGTACTGCATTTAGCATAAAAAATATGCTCAAATCATGACTTGGCAAACTCAAGCCCAACAGGCAACAACAGCTGTCAGTGTGTCAGTGTGCTGACTTGACTATGACTTGCCCAAAACAGCATGTGATTATCATAAAGTGGGCATGTCTGTAAAGGGGAGACTCGTGGGTACCCATAGAATCCATTTTCATTCACATATCTTGAGGTCATAGGTCAATGGACCCCTTTGAACATGGCCATGCCAGTTTTTCCTCGCCAAAATTTAGCGCAAGTTAGTAACGTTATTTAACCTCCTTTACGACAAACTAGTATAACATGGATTCCTTAGGTTTTCTAGTTCTATCTATTTATCCATCTATCCATCTATCTATCTATCTATCTATCTATCTATCTATCTATCTATCTATCTATCTATCTATCTATCCATCCTCGTCTCTTATCTTTTCTACTCAGCAGATGTTGAAAGTTTCAAAGTTGGACTCCAACTGTGTTTTGGGCCCTCGGGGAGGCGGAGTCCTCGGCTCGCCACCTGCTCCTCCGCTCAGAGAGGTAGAGACATCCTGGCCGAGACCCAGATTCATTCTCGTTTGGAGGAATAAAGAACGATCAGGCTCTAGCTCTAATCAGTGCCCCCTTCCTGTGTTTAGTAGACTTTACAGGTATGCTTACCTCCTGAGAGAGAATACACAGAAATAAACGCACATAAACGCTCCAGCAGTAGATGAGCTGCAGTTTGTTGTGGCTCGGTGTCAGGTTTTTTTTATGCTCGCTGGGTTCCAATTCATGTTTTGTATGCAAATTGTGATTTAACAAATGAGAGAGCTTGCGTTGAAATGGCATATTTTGCTGCAGCAGCATAATTGTTTGGACATTTCAACTTAGAAACCCCCAAAACCACAAAGCATGACTCATCTGCTCGCAGGACGGTGACATTTATCAACCTGGCTATGAGAAGATAAACACCTACCGTTGTGTGTGTGCCCGGCTTTCTTCAGACTATGCCCTCACGACTGTGGCACTTTGGAATTTTGCTCTTTAATTTCTATTCATGACTAATTTCTATTCATGTCTGCTGTGGAGGGAGAAGTCATCAAACACAATGTGAGATTCTGCTCTATTTGCATAAATATAGCGAATCTGCTTTGCCTCTCTTAGGGAGAATGAGACGCTCCTATCTATTGCAGACCTATTTTTAGCAATGCTAGCGGTGGGGGTAAAAATGTTGGTCCACCACTTTGGTCCAGACTGAAATATTTATTTATTTATTTATTTTAACAAATAATATGAAGTACTTTTACTGTGTACTTTTTGAGTAATCCAATGACAAATTCCCTTCCAGAGAACAATAATTATCCCTTTTGTCTCACTTTGAAGTGGGATAAACACATTTTTTCCATAAGTAGTTTATGATTCTGATATATCAAACAGGATTCATTGTTTTGTCTTTGTTTTTTTACCGTGTTGTTGAATTCGGTATAGAGAATCGTGGAATTTCACTGGTATTGGTATCAACTACTAAATTTCTGGTATCGTGACATAGTGATGGAAAGAATACTGTAACTGTTGTCCAGGGCGTCTACAATGCTGTATTGGCTTGTATTGGGTGCTGTTACAGTCATGGAAATGCAACAAATATTTCAAAAACCTGCTTTAAAATCCTCTCACATATCTACTCTTGCTTTGTGGTCGATTATGGTGCAAAGATTTAATTTCTTATAAACAGACATACAGCTTCACAATGGCTGTATGTGAAGGTAAAACATAATCAGGACACTGATCAGTGGGCTTTCTTATGAAGGTGAAAATAAAGAGGCAGAACAGTTAGAGAAGGATTTTTAACTTGATAAAAAAACAGATGAAACGCACAAAAATGACACTGATATTTTGTACAAACATCACGGTTGTATTTTCTCTCCTGTTTTTTGGCTGTTCAATAGTTTATACAGCTAAACCCAAAATAGCTCTAAGGATCCCCGTCTGACACAGTATACATTTCACATCACCTCATAAGAAAAATACAAAAAACAAGAGGTGAAGCCTCCGAGGTGTAAAGCCAACATTCTTTTTTCTGAAAAGTAGAAACATGCATCATAACTCCCAGGGCCTGCTTGTCTTCCCTGGTGCAACACTGGAGCAACGATTTACCGAACTGTTTATTCTGTCAACTATTTGCACTTCAGTCCAGACATTTATACCCTCTACAGCTCATCCCTCTCGCCGCTGCTTCCGAGTTTAAAGATTTGGAGCTGTTTGTCAGCTTTGAAAAACAACTTATCTGTGCAGAAGTTCAGCGGAAAGCTTTAGTGTGAACTCTTCCACTTGAGAAAAATTAAGACATAAAAAGTGAATCTTATCAAAAATGACATGGAGTTAAAGGAGAGTACCACTGGAATACCAAACTCAAATAGGTTTTACATTGGATTTATGTTTTTTAATGTTCACAACTCCTATCTCCTTTACATGTAAATTGGATTAACATTACACCAAAGCACGGCTCTGCAGGGAATGAATTGCAGAATATCAGTTTATATATCGTTCTGTAGGCATGGAGTAGAGATGAGGTGAGTCTGCTATGGTGGGGATATTTATGATTAAAATCATGGGTTTAGGGATAATGTAAGACACAAGTATCAGTTCTCGTGATATCCCTAGTAACCATCTATCCATCTGGAATAATGTCCCAAGTCGGGATAAAAGGAGGTTTTCCTGTTCTTCACAACAATATAGCTGGAGGCTGGAGGATGTTAGTTTAGCTTAGCATAAAGACTGGAAGCTAGGGGAAACAGCTAGCATGAAAGTGCAAAAATGCAGCTGTTCTCCACAGCAGCCGTCCCAGAAGAGATATACAGTCTATATTGAAAGCATGCTATGTAATGCACTATTTATGAACGTTCATGTCAAATTTATTGCAGCTATATTTTAGCACAGGGATATGTGCATTCGCATGAGTGTGCAGAATCCACACTGGGCCGGTGTGTGAGTGTCGCCGAGTGTGTTTTCGCTCCAGATGGTGCGTAAACCCGTGTAGCTCCCGCACTTATCGATGCAAGCTGGAATTATGCAGACGCGCTTAAATTCTGCAAACAACCCTTAATTCTTAATTTAGATATTAATTAGTTTCCCTGTTACTTGGCAAAGCCCTGTGATTTCCCCTGACACCACGCGTGTTTATAACTGGAGCGTCTTCTGCTTCACGCTGCAGAGGAGCATGTAGACGATGTAGGAGGCTCAATAACATGATTGAAACTAGCTCATTAACAGAGACCACTGCAGAGGGCCCGATGAGGAGCGTATTCATCAGCCGGCAGTGAAAACGTATAGGAACTGTACTTTATGTGATGTCAGTTTTAACTACTGAGATCCTATAAATTCAAATTCTTTGATTTCAGTGAAAGTTTATGTCTAGCTTTTTACATTATGTTACAGTATTCTCTATTGGTAAACTGTTCTAATCCCACTGTCTGGTCCCGTGAATCATCCAGATGTTGACAATATTTTCCTGCAAATTCAAATCATATTTACTCAGGAGACACTTTGAAGCATACCGTGGAGCCAGAAATGCTAATAATATTAATGAATGTGTGAAGAGAACAATCAACACAATCGCTGTTTATGTCTTTGCAGCGACTATAATTTCGACCTCATGCTTACTTGACGTCCATTGTGGTTCATTTTCATTCCTGGATGATATAATTGGCTGTCTTTATTGCTGTTGGGCTGCGACTAACAATTATTTTTTGATTAATCTACGGAGTATTTTCTCATATTTGGCCTGTAAAACTTCAGAAAATAATGAACCATTCCCAAGAGCCCAAGGTGACTTCCTCAGATGTTCAATTTACTCTAACAAACAACCAACTCTTACATACAATATTACAATGTAGAAGACAGAATTTTGTTGTTGCTGTTTCCCATGATATTTCATTCTGCTTCTGAAATCCTAAATAACAGAAAGAACTTTTACTCCCACTTGCATTTGGATTCAAGAAGCAACACAAAGCTGCGTTGGCTGAGTCACTCAATCATCCCCCCTCCATCCTGTTGTTTCATATTCACGTAATTTCCTCCTCAGCTTCTCACTTTTGCCCCCATGCAACTGACTCCTGTGATATTCTTGTTTAGGATCTAATGTTTCCCTTTCCTTTAGTGTGTTGTATAGTTTTTTGTGCATGTAAAAGGTCTGCAAAGTTACAAAGCCCAAAGTCCAGGCCAAAGGGAGTTACTCTCCCCCACAGAAACACTGCTCCTGAACTGCCCGAAACGCCTTGATTGAAGTCCCACCTTTTTTTCTGTAACGTAGCGATGTCACCAAGTAACACATTTTGCCTAGCAGCTAGTAGGCACGCCCTCAAACAAAGCTAGTTAGAGCAGAGCTGGAGCGGAGCCCGAAGAGTTTGGTTCGGTTGGCCAATCACAGCAGACTGGGCTTTTCAGGGGGGGTTGGGGGGGGTTGAAGGAGCTCAAACAGAGCGTTTCAAACAGAGGATGAAAAGAGGTGCTGCAACACAGCCGGTGTGAGAAAAGTAAAGCGTTTTTTTTAACTTTTAAGCATGTAAACATGTTCCAGTAGAAACCCAAAGTACAAGTATGCACCCGAAAATGAGCATGATAGGTCCTCTTTAATGTCCACCTGTCTGTATCTGCCTTTTTCCTCCCAGTGCACCCCCATCGTCGGCCATGGATTTGTGTTGGACAAGTACAAGTGCCAGTGCCGGAGAGGATTCTACCATCCAAGCCGAGTGGCGCTCAATGGCTTTAAAAGTAGGTTACAAATCCCTCTGTGATATAAAAATACATATTGCAGCGAGCTGTCAGATCAAAACTTTGAATTTTTCAAAAGCAAGCTTTTGGGATTTATGAAAAAGTAAAAAAAAACACAAAAAAAACCCATCTTGTTTCTCAGCTGACAGCCACACATTTTGTTTGAAATTCCTCTTATGTCTTTGAATGGGTATCCTGGGGCCTGTGAGGTTATGAAACCCTCAAGCTTCAGTCAAAGGATTTCTTATTGTGGAAACGTCTACTATGTTTCTATTCTGAGCTCTAGTGTGAGCCACAGGTGGCTTCTGAATCACAGACCTGTTGGATTATAAGGTGACTGTGTAGACAGAGAACATATGTTGGTGGAATAAACTTGAATAAAGGATTAGTCACACTTTAATTGACTGTTGACTAAGCCCCGTAACCCTTAGTTACTGTTGCTACGCCCGTAAAGCTTTCCGTTCTCACGCAGCACATAAATGGCAGATTTACCATTTGAAATTCTTAGTAATTTTTTAAACTAAGGCTCTTTGATTTCACCAAGAAGAAAACAAAAGAAAATGACCGTGGATTTTGTTAGCTGAAATGTCACTATCAGACTTTGTCAGCTGTAGCTAGCTAGCATAAGCTAATGCTAAAACTCCAGCTGACATTTTAATGTTTCCAGCTGAACCCAGTAGAAGATTTGGAAATGATGAAGCAGTATTGTTCCTTAATTGCAGGGTAAAGGTATTTATCCCGTGTATTATAGTACAATGTTAATGGTAAAAATGTTTTTCTTCATGCTGTGATAAAGGCCACCAAGGCCGAAACATTAGCATGTTTGTATGTCACACTGCCAGAATAAATTGGTGACATTGAGATTAGTCAACTTTGCCCTGTGTGAGTGCTACTTTTTTACCTTTGGGTATTCAACGTTGTAATTAAAATTTAATTTGTTCAATCATGTCCCTTAGTGGTTTGGATGCTAAGGCCTACTATTGAAAATATTTGGACAAGCAACTAATTAGATTTGTGCTGTAATTTTAGAACAATATGCTTCACTTTTACAGGAGAAAAAGATTTGACAATGAGAAACAACCAGTGACACTAAGCAAGTTTGGCCAGAGTTGCTATGTAATCTAAATCACCCCAAACCAAAATAAAGAGCAAAGCTGCTAATGTTACGCTAATCTCTGGTATATTAGCATTTTCGGATCCCACAGGGTGGATGCTCCAGTCCTGATGGTATTGCTAACCTGCAACCCCCACAAAATAATGTAGTTAGCTATAACATGCCCTTTGCCTTGGTTACAACCGTAGGTTAGGTACAGTAGATTAGCCAGACATGCTAATGTTTGCAGCTTACGTCAAAGAACGTATATTGCCAAGAAGTGAAAGTCAAATGTTCGTTCCATTGCAACGTCCACCTACAAAGAGCCGTACAAAAGTAAAACTAAATTATTTCTATTCTATTGTCATATTGGCCATTTCGGTTGAGACATTAAAATTATGACAATAGAACAGAAATTATTTTGTTTTACTTTTGTACGGCTCTTTGTAGGTGGACGTTTTACTGGCGTCCGGTGGTCGCTTTCAGTCCAAATTGGCGGAGGAGTAGCTTTGCTGCTGCGCGCTGATGTTGCAATGGAACGAACAATTGACTTTCACTTCTTACCAATATACGTTCTTTGCTCTTATTAAAGCCCCGTGCACACCTCCGTGTGTGCTTATAGCTCAGCAATCGGACAATAGCGGTTCGGGGGAGGGGTTTAGCGAATGGTGAATTCGATATTGTCTGTCCTAAAGAGCTGGCTATCACTCTCATAGTTCCATTATTCATTATTTTTTATTCAGATGTGACAGACACGATGAATATGGGCTGAAAACTTACAAATCTGAGCATGTACACACAAATTGGCTTTGGACCTCACCTCCTCTAATGTTTCTCCTTTCACCCTTGCGATTTCCATGTATATCCTTAACTTTACCTCCCTGCTCGTGCTTCGGTTTTGAATGCCTACATTCTGACACCTTGACTGAAAGCGCTGCAGTGTCCTCGGGCAGAAAGCTTGGCCCTGATGAGCGAGATAATCAAGCAACTGCGGTGGTTTTCATCCCTGACTCCAACAATACCGCACCCCGAGGGGGATGATATGCTAAGCTGGAGCTTTATTGTAATGCAGCGTGATGAGTCTCTTCAGTCTGTGAAGAGACTCATCTTCCAAGCCCCGCGCAGACCCCGTCATTAAAAATCACTGCGGCTCAGATTGGGTCGCAGTAGCTGGCGACCCCGATTTACCCCCCTGGAGCCCGTCTGTTATTCCTCGTCGTGCATCCCAGAAAAACAGACCAGACTGGAAACAGATTTCGTATTGTTCCCTAGCAACAGGCCAAAAGGACAGATATCAAAGGGGAGAAAGGATGGAGGAAAAAACACAGCCTGCAATAATAAATGAATTATTCTTAAATGCGCAGTAGAAGCTAATGAAACATGACATTTCATTTGAATGTCACAATCGCAAAATCTTATTCCAGTGTCTTGTGGTTAGGATTAACTGAGCTAAATTTAGACCATAACCACACAGAGTATACATGAAAAGACAAAAAAAATAGCAACACAAGTTTACAATTAACGATTAAAATTGAGGAGATTGTGTAACTACAGTTGTGTTAAAAAAAAGCATCAGGACAAAACCACAGCAGCAGCTTGAAAGACTAGCTCACTGAGAGGAATATCTTTTGCAATTATAGCCTCTCTGAAAGATTACTCCTGATAGGTAATCTGATGGAGGTGCTGACTGCCTGTGACAACTGACCCCAAACGGAGACGCGTGGAACCACATGGCCCCACATGGCCCCACATGGCCCCACACTAGATGTGTGAAACTGAGTCGAGAAATTACAACTTAATGGGGTTTCTCTTCCTATCTTTCAGTTCTTTCCCTCCATCCTCTCTCTCCATTCACTGTGACAATGATTTGACCCTCAAACGTCCAATCAAAGACTGACAGACAGACCGTGTGCCCAGTTTTGCAAACCTCTAATAATCCCACAGATAGTCGGGGTGCAAACTAATACGAATACATTATTTAGATATGCGCACATCTGAAGCGATACTAAAAATAACCACTTTTTTTTTTTGCAATAATATTTGGCTGCTGCTGGCTAAAACGTGGAACTCAATATTCATACATTTGAGATTCAACCGTCTCAAAAGTGCATGCAAAATGGGCCGAGGGAGCGTTTCAGATTTTTGTCAAGAGCTTTGTCATTTCATGCGTTTCTCACTTATTAGTCCACTACAGCTCACTCTGTCTCCATTATTAAGTTCCACCCAGACCTTTGACAGTGACATAGCTTATAAATGGTCAAAGTATTATGTTATTTTGTCAGCAGCTAAGCTTATATGTATGAGGAGTGTAAATGGCAGCAGAAAACAATTTATTGCAGAATAATGAAGCAGACTAGACAATCTCTAAAACTGGGCATACACTGTATGATATTAGTTCTTTTCTGGCCCGAATTCTGAGCCGCACGACTAATTTTAGAGTCGGACCGAATTTCAGCTTCGTCGGATGTTGTTTGCAGTCCAATGTACAAGGGGGACCGAGGACTGATTAACTCCTCCCGACCGGCTGTCGGATAGTCGGATGAATTTCTGACATGTCAGAAATTTTGGTCGGCCGTCCACAGGCTCTTTCTCAGTTGAAGCAGAGCAACGAGCTGATTCCCCTACGTGCCTTTTTTCTACTTTTTTTTTGCAGTAATCAGAGCGTAGCTATCAGGATAACAATGTACGCTAGATATAGTAAAACGTAGCTTGCTTACCTCCAATTCTCTCTGCAAAATGGACAAGCCATACTGTCCACATCTTCCTAGCCACCTGCAAGTCCATATTAGACATTTCAGCAGACAGGATTTCTGCTAGCAAACAAACTTTACCTGCCTCGGAGCTTTCAAACAAATCTTTATTGACAACTGTCAACAGCTCGAACAGCCATCAGGGACTGATGGCCCGTGTTTTTTTTCTATTTTTACACGTCCAGAGTGAGCACTCAGGTCGTGGCTGACGATCGAACCATACAATGTGAGCACATAAATCGTGAGCTTTTGCTTTACATCGCAAACGATCTACTCGTACAGTAGGAGTAGGAATTACACAACAACATTTCTTGAATCGTGCAGTGTATGTCCAGCTTAATACTGTGTTCACACTACGAGCAACACAGCAACAGGTCATTTACAGTTATTTTCAATGGATGCCGGTGACATGAAGCTACAAACTGACGCCCGCTACGTGACGGGCGTTACACGCTACAATTAAAGTTGAGCTGCTCTCAACTTTTTTCAGCGCTCCAATGACGCGGTGAGCGTCAAACAGTCATGTGTTTTTGTTTCACCCTTTTCCATCTAACAAATGTCGTTCCCAGTGCTATTTAACGACATAACTACGTCAACGAGCGCTTGAACAACACTTCAACGGCGACTCGGCGACAATGTATCTGGCCACGCTTGGCCGTTTTGTTGCTTTTGTCGCTCGCAGTGTGAACATAGCTCGACAGCTTCTAGCATAAACCACGTTATCCGTTATAAATACAGCTTTTTTCGATACAGATACATATCACACACTAACAACATCCTGGCACCAGTGAAACTCACAATGTGAGTGTCAGTGTGAATGTCAGTGGATGCATGAATACCAGAGAAGATAAACCGCTTAACTGGGATTCATAGAAAAAAAAGGCAAAAGGCAAAAGTCAGCGAGAGGATGGATCACAAGTCGTTTTGTTCTCACGGTCACCTCATTCCCTTCTTTTCTAAACCCCTTAAACACAGTGAGACTAACTGGAAAAAAAAAAAAAAACCACTTTGTGTGATTTCTTACATCAGTGGACTGCATCATTGCTTGATAAATAACGTCTATTATTATGTCTATAAATGTACCAGTCGATTCGTACTTAATTTCTTTAATCATTACAAGAGTACTTTCTGCACATTCTCTTGCAATCAAGCTCTACTGAAGCGCTGTACAACTTTAGCACAGTGTCTGCATACTGTATGAGCTCTGGGACTTACAGACGAATTACATGATTATCAAACATCATTTTCAAGAAGAGCTGCATCATGTGTGTGGTAAAAAATGGAGGATTTGGACTAAAGATTGACTCCAAATCCTGCCATAGCAAACATGTCGCCATATGAACAAATTATATTTTTGGCATCGCCAGTCCTTTCTTTACATGTAATTGATTATATTCGGGTTTCAGAGGCGCTTAACACAACACACCCATGCAAACGTGAACACTCGAATGAGATGTTCGAGAAAAAAAAGTAATCTAGAGACGGATTTGATAAACCGCATCCAAGAGTGCCGCATGCTGGTATAACAACAATTAGGCAGACCGGAGTGATGAAGGGAGCGGTGTCACAGTATTTTATCCTCCTCTCCTTCATTATTCCCTCATCTGCCTAATTAAAGTCTGTATTCTTGTAATTATCACCCCCAAGGCTTTGTGATTTATTGGATTGATGATTTCTACTCCTTCAAATTGATTAACTGAGCATTTAATGAGGAGCCAGTGTGTGACAGCTCAACCAAATTAATTACATTGATAATCCTTGAAAACACTACAGTAAATCAGACCCATGTTCTGAGTTGCGATTAGATACGACATTTTCAGAAAGCTGTCTTTCTTTTGCAAGAAGAGTACAAATAGTTTGGTAACATGCGAAACATTTAGAGTTCTGTTTATGAACTAAAGTGCTCTCGTGTCCTCAGGTAAGGAGCAGGGCTCAAACAGAGAAGAGACCTCCGACGTGTCCAGTAAGTGCCTGCCGTGCCGCGAGGGCTGCCCCTACTGCCGGGACGACACGCCCTGCCTGGTGCAGGAGGATGGCGTTCTGCGGCTCGCCGTGGCCTCCTTCCAGGGCCTGTGCATGGTGCTGGACCTGGCCAGCATGGTGGTGGTCTACCACTTAAGGAGGAAGAAGGTGAGGGGGGGACACAGAGGTCACTCCGAAGGCATTTATCGTGCAATAAATACGCCTTTCTTGATTTCCGTGTGTCATTTGCACGCAGTGTATCCTGTACTGACTGCAATGTAAACGCATCCGCGTATAAATGCTACGGTAAGGGTTAGTGACGTAGAATAAAAACTGCTTTACGGTACAAAAATATTTGTACCCATTTAAAGGAATACTTCACCCACAAAATGACCATTTGTTTATCACTCACCACGTGACCTTGAAGTCTTGAAGAAAACGTTTTCTCGCATGCCTCCGCAGTGAATACGAAAACGGAGTAAGTGGGGTCCGCGTTTAACAACAGCAGAACTATATCAAAACATCTGTTTGCAAACTCACACAACTCTTGCTGTATAATCCAAGTGTCGTTTATCCAATCGTATGCTCACTACTTCCCAAACACATGCATTTTTGCCAAAATCGTACTATTTAAAACAACAACTCCTAGACCAGACAACGGTAGCGACCTGTCAATCACAAAGTAGCCACGACTTTACTGAATGAACATCATGCTGTATTGAAGAAGACTTGAAACTAGCAATTGAGACCATAAACTCATGTTTACAATGTTTACTGAGGTAATAAATCAAGTGAGAAGTAGGGTCATTTTCTCATAGACTTCTATACAATCAGACTTCTTTTTGCAACAAGAGGAGTCGCCCCCTGCTGGCTATTAGAAAGAATGCAAGTTTATGACACTTCAGCATTGGCTTCACTTCTCAGGCCCAGAGGTTGCCCACTGTTGTAAACAGATGTGTGGTTAACATGGACCCCATTTATTTCAAATCGTTAAGGATTCACTCCGTTTTCGAATTCTCTGTTCACCGTGCAGAAATGCGAGAGTTTTCTTCGAGAATTCAAGGTAACACGCGCTGAGTAATTGACATACTAATGGTCATTTTGTGGGTGAAGTATTCCTTTAACCCATAGGTGTAAACTGAGATTAATGACAGTGACGACCATTGTGCAGTGGCTCACCTACCCCCCCTTAATTACAGATGAAAGGCAAACAATCCCTCCGTGCACTGGCTCACACAGTAAATGTAGTAAAATTAGTCAAGTTTCAGCAGTTCTATTTCACACAGGGTTGCCCTCTAACAATTGGATTTAACACTGGATTTCAGGAGCAAGTCTGATAAGTAAATGTTCATTTGTTGTATATTCGTTGGAAAATCTATATAACTTCATACCACATGCATTTTACTTTATTAATTTAAGCCAAATTAAAGATAATCCATCTTGTGTTTTTTTCTTAATGCACACATAATTAATACAAATATACCTGAGCCCTCTATTTGAATCCACACAGGAAAGTTGTTGCATAATATTCACTCTGCTAATAGAATAAAGTGAAATAAATATGAGATGCTCACGGTGTAGGATAATTACAACCCCTCCTCAGGCAGTTGGATCTTTCCCGGTGTGCTATTTATAGACATTTGTGTTGTTGCCTCAAAATCTCCTACATTTCTTCATTTCACAAGAAATGTCCCTAGAGCCCTTTGAATTTACATATAAAAAAAAAACATAGAGAATCCTCTAGGAGGTAATGTGGGTAATTAAATCCAACCCAGAAAAAGGTGCTGTCGTCACTTATATTCTTGTTTCGGGGGAAGGCAAAACATTAGCAAATATATATTTTCAACTCCGCTTTGTGTTTGTTTTCTTTGATAGAGGCAATGATTTCTTATTTGCATTTGCCTGTGATGGCAAAGAAGCCGGAGCTACAGCTCCTCACAACACAGCGACGTCAGATTTACAGCAACGGGCTTTGATGCATTATTTTTGACGTTTGTCATGTTGTTGCATTTCACAACATGGTGCCAATTCACTAAGCTGAGCAAAGACCTTGAACTGATAACTTAAGACGGATCATAATTCCTCCCTCAACACACCATACCATGAATACATCACTTTTACCCTGTCAGTGACTGATTTTTTGATGTTTTTTTTCTGTTGTTTCTCTTTCCCCATTAACAGAACATCCGCGCGTCTGGTCTCATTCTACTGGAAGCCATCTTGTTCGGGGCTTTACTGCTCTACTTCCCAGTAAGTCTGCGTTCTGATCTTAAATGGCACCCACAGTTTACTCAGTCAGTCTGTTACTTTTGTTTTTGCTTTGCTCACATTAAAGTTAGAATTCTTAAAAGGTTCAGTGTTGTGATTTCGGGGGATCTATTAGCAGAAATGGAATATAATATTCATAACTATGTTTTCTGAAACTAAGAATCGTTGTGTTTTCGTTAGCTTAGAATGAGCCTTTCATATCGACATAGCGGATCCTCTTTGCGGAGTCCGCCATGTTTCTACAGTAGCCCAGAACGGACAAACCAAACACTGGCTCTAGAAAGAGCCTTTTGCATTTCTACATTACCTGAAGGCCAACGTAGTTCTCCGACACACTTGGAAAGGGAGGGGTGAGTGGAGGGGTATTCAGTTGGTTGCAATCTGCAACCTTACCACTAGATGCCACTAAATCCTACACACTGTACCTTTAAGATTAAGTCCTGATTTTACGACACAAGTGGTTACGGGTGGCAACAGTGATTGTGCTTTAATACTACAGGTCCGAGAATTCCAAAAAAGACTGTTGTCTTATTTGTAGACGTATTTTTCATGTTTGGGTGTTTTGAAGTGGGGTTGTATGAGGTACTTATCCAGAGTCAGTGTATTACCTACTTTAGATAACGGTCGGCACGCCCCGGTTTGGAGAAACAGACAGGAGTTACCTGGAAGCGTAGCCTGTCCTGCTGTGGACGAGGCCAGCAGCAAAATGCATTTTAGCCACCTAAAAGAAAGGCTCACCTAAAAAATCCATATCAGTTTAAGTGTACGCTATATTTAGAATATTTTCACCGCTTTACCTTGCTGTTAGACAGCCCTTTCCAACAGGAAACTAAAGCCGTTGTATCCATCTATGCTCTCGCTAAAGCCACCAGACTCCATGGAAAAAGCCTGTAATTTTTCCTCACAGAACACGGGGGTCGCTGGTCTACTTTGGTGACACAATAACACAAACAAACTAACTGATCGGGGAAGCGATCGACCAGCAACTCCCGTGTTCTGCGATGTAAAATTATGTTTTTTTTCAATTGAGTCTGGTTGCTTTGGTGAGAGCATTGATAACGGCTTCAGTTCCCATCAAAAAGGGCTGTCTGATGGCAAGGTAAAGCGGTGAAAATATTCTAAATATAATGTACGCTTAACTGATATGGACTTTTTTTAGGTGGGCCTTTCTTTTAGGTGGTTAAAATACGCTTTTGCTGTCGGCCCCGTACACAGCAGTACATTGCTCTGCTTCCATGCAGTAACTCCGGACTCTTTCTCCAAACTAGGGGCATGCTGACCATCATCTACTGTAGGTAATACACTGACTATGGACAAGTACCTCATACAACCCCACTTCAAAACACCCAAACTATCCCTACAATACAAGCTCTAATGTGTCTGTTGCGGAGACAAAAATCACAGCTACGCTGGATTACATATGCATTGTTTCCTGTCATTTCTTCTGCAAGTGAGGGCAATTTGAATCCAGTGTGGTAATGACGGACTCCGCCGCTAACTGGTGAGCATAAATTGTATCAAAAATGAGGTTTCAGTTCATGAAAATCTTAAGGATTGTAACTTTAAAATGAGGGAGAGATCTACGTGTACATTTTTAAATCAAATTTTACCAAGAAATTGAAGCCATTACTTCTTGTTAAAAAGGGATTCCTGTTCATAATAGAATACATTACTATGTAAATAAGGCAGCAAACCCTGCCTCCTACTTCTTCAACTGCAGCTAGATGCTGTAATAGTTCTGTACTTCTGATCATTTTCTGGACAAAAACAAAGACTTGGACATCACATTTGGTGTGCATGTACAGTACGAGTGTGTCTTACTGTGCGTGTGCCTTTGCCAGCCTTTCTGTTGTCTGCTTGTGTGAGCAGGTCCAGGTAGGTGCCAGCGTGCATAGTATAGGTGTGTATTTGCACTTGTGAACACAGCCCACAGTGCACCTGTGGTGCCGAGTCAGAAGCCCATCTTTAGCAGGGAAACAGATGGAAGAAACCTGAGCGCCGTGTAACAGGGAGATCAGATGCAACTGGGGAATTCGCTCCCCTCAAATACTTGTTCAGACTGCCAACAGTGAGCCACTGCTCTCCTCAAACACGACGCCCGATGGCTGGATGTTAGCCATTTTTTAAGAAGAAAAAAAAATGGGTTGAGAAGAAAAAGCTTCAGAGCGCTCGGCTGACTCTTGGGATAAAGGTTTTTGTTCTCATTCTAAAGTTGCTGGAGTGTTACCGTAAGAAATGTATTTGCATTAGAATTGAGAGCCTGGTGGTTTTGGTGCAGCAGATAAAGGGCCGCAGGTATTGTAGGTTTGTCCTCATGTGGCCACACTTTGCGTATATTTCTGCTGTGATGCTCAAAATGGATTTGATTTTGCATCCTTCCACCCATCTCTCCCCCCATTCACCCCAAGGAATAACTAAAAATAGCTCCCCAAAAATATCCTGCCACTCTCTCACACACACTTGGATACACTCAAGGGTCTCTTCCTCCCTTTGCCGTGCTGTATCTCCATCTTTTTTTCCCCTGCATTTCTTAGCACCTTGCCTGCCTGTCTCTACCTTTTCCCTGTCCCCCCCCTTCCCCCATGTCTTCCTTTCATCACCCCTCTACTCGCTGTCTCACCTTTGTGTCTGTCTCCCCTCCCGCAGTCCCAACGTTTGTTGCTGCTGCTGTTTCTTTGTTGCTGCCACCGCAAGCCTCCTCAGCTAAGCTTGGCGCAGCTGCTCCGCTCTGGTGCTCGATGCATTTTTAAACAGTCCATCAAGTTCTAGCACAACTTGTTTTAAAAATACATCTGCTGATTAATTGATGGAGGAGGAATAGGGAGGTTGGATGCAAACCAGGAGGGCCACCTTCTCTTCATGGGCGAAATATAAAAATATATATATATATATATATATATATATATCATATAAAAATGTGGCTTTTTATTGTGCAGTCCCCTGTGACTTTGTAGTCCACATGGGTAGCACTGCAGAAAGGGTGTGTTTGTGTCTGCCTGTCTCTGTGTGTATGTTTGTCTGTGTGAACATGGGCAGGATGGAGCGGCTTTAAATCTTCACATTTTCCTGTGTGCATTCGTGCATGGATTTGCATTTCTGCATTAATATACGTATGTGGGTGTAAGAAACAGCGTGGCCTACTTCTACCTCGTATGTGTGGAGGTGATTTATTGTTTTGGTCCGTCGTGTAGACTGGAGAGCTGGAAGCCTGGATGTTTGCACAGGAGGCAAAGAGATGAAGCTGCCAAGCAGGATGCTCATCCAAACCACAGGTTAACATAAGTGCCTGGTGAATTGTTGCACCCTTAGGGGTTGGCAACATTTGGTCGGTTTATTCTGTTCTTTACACTTTTATTTCTTTGTGCATTTATCTGCTCTGTTATTTGATTTAGCACTAACAGTTGCAGCTACCTCATTCAAGCACTATGTTGCTTCCACAGAAGCAGAGGAAGAATGTTTCAAATTGTTCAATTAATTATCAAACCGGTTGTGATTTTCATTTCTAAGTTTAGCTTCTAAAAAGACATAATGCTTAAAGGTGCTAAATGTGAGATTGGGAGCATTTCTATTGCCCCCGCACGGCTCAACATGGTGACAGCTGAGCAGGCGGCTCGCATGGATGTATGAAGAGAACTGGATACAGCGTTGGAGGCGGGGCCCCGTTCATTCCTATGAAAGTTGCTCAGTGGCGCATGATGCCAAAATGGCTCGACTTCCGTCTGGAAAAGTATCCGGATCTTCCGGCGATCTTCAGCATCCATTGGGCCCATGGAGCAGGTGCAGTAGCGTCCGCTTTAGGATTTAAATAAGGACTATTCAAGTGTTCATACTGGGGAGTTTTTTTACCTAAAAAAAAATTATCCGCCAAGTTACAACGACGTCTCTTTCCCGATAAGTCTATGGGTAAAAGTCTTTTTGGGCCCAATGGCATCACGTGACGGACACGGAAGTTATAGTACCGCCGTTCGGCCACTACGAAAATTGGGATCAACGACCGGCGCTCTTCCTGGGGGCTTGGCGGCTCGCAGCTAACAGTGTCAATCTGAGGGGGAAACGGAGGGTGGGTGCTACGCTTCCGCAACAGTGCCGTCAGTCGGGACGGCGTTATCAGCTGTAACCGCCATATGAGAGCAGTGCAGCAGAGCGGCGGTCGTGAGCTAGCCAGTGGGGCACGCTGACATACAGGAAAACTTGATAAAACTTGGGGGCCACCGAGGGGCCACCTGCAGAGGATAGTTGGTGGCCACAGAGTAACATGTTATGGTCACGGGCCATCGGTGCCATGGTTGATGTCAAACCCTGATATTTCCCAAAATGTTTATTCCTTTAAAAAATAAGCAATATTTCAGTAGGGCACATTATTGGTATTAAAACTATGAGTCATGCCAAGGCTGTCTTCCACATAATCAATCTAATTTTGAAAATGTGTCTTTGTCTGAAATATGGCAGGATTAATTTTTTGGTAGCAATTTCCTTTCAAAATTGATACATAAAATGAAACTCTTTCTTTTAATACCCCATACCAACTAATTTATCAGATCTTGAGCTGCAGCAGTGACTCACAGTCGGTAGCGGAGCACTAAAAAGGAACAGCTATAATTCCTGTTCTTGGGTATAAAATGGACTTGGCTCCCCGCTCTCTCATGACCAGAATACCAATGACGGACTTTGGCTGTGAGGTTTTGATGAGGATTGTGGCTGGAAGGAAACTTTTGCTTCAACTCTGTGTGACACATTCTTAATTAAGAGGTGAGAGAAATATCTGTGCTGAGAGTGGACAGACAGAAGGCTGCAAATAAGGATGTTATGACAGTTTAATTGCACACTGAGCCACGTTTTGGTACAATGGGTGATACTGATCTTGTCAGCTCTGAATTAGATTATACAAACAAACATGGCAAAATTGTGATGATAAAAGCAAGAAACAAGCTGTTCCTGAGCCATTACTTCAATACATCTTCACTATGTGTCATCTTGAGAATCTATCTTAATTGTAACTTCCTGAATAGCTGTCGGCAGATTTTAAATTGTTGTTATTTCGTCATTCTGTCTTTGTACCATACTATTTACTCTGCATTTCTGTTGGTGGTCACGATAGACTGTATATAAGAAGTCAACGTAGTCACCGTGACGTCACCCATTGGTTTGTGGACCGTGCCGTTTTGAAGCCTTGAGTTCTGCATTTTGGCCGTCACCATGTTGGTTTTTTGCAACCAGAAGTGACACGAGAGGGTGGAGCTAAGACATAAGACATTTTAAGTTCCCAAAAAGGCTCTAATTAACTTTCATGAACCTGAAAAAACACTGTGAAAGGGTTAAAGCTGTGAGACAAAAACATGGACAACTCCCAGACCGGACGACGCCGTGGTAGCGACCTGTCAATCACAAGGTAGCCACGCCCTAAAGCATACACTGCTTTATGGTGTATTACACTCTAAATGGTACCATAATTTACAAGTTCCAAGTTTGAACCAGAGGGGCAAACTATTCAGTTTTCTTTCCTGGGAGTTAAAGGTAAAATCAAAAGTTTAATGCTGTCACAGTGTACTTATTTTTTTGTTATTTTCCCTCTTTTAAAGTCACCAGAATGGGTGACATAAAGTCATACTCACAGTTTGGTGTCAGTCCTGGAGAAACAGTTCGTGGCCCTAAAGATGAAACCAGACAGCAGCGTAGATGTCGTCAGAACCCACTCCAACAGTCCTTTCCGGTCAGCAATGGCGTTATGTGACCTTGTAGCATCTGAACGGCCCAACAGGTGTCTTCATCAGAGGACCCACAAAGCTTTCCCGGTCACTGTGGGGTCTGTCTGACCTTGAATCCAGCGCTGGGTCCAAGCTCACACTGGACTCGTTCACTTATCCACTAGTCACACAAGCTAACTCAAAGAAACTACTGCTAGCCGATGCTACCAATACACTTAAAGCTGCAGTATGCGATATTGGCGCAAAAACGGCCGCTATATCCTGACAGTAGAACATGAAACAGGTAACCTGAAAAAAATCATGTTCCTCTGTGTCCTACTGTGTCCTCCGGTGCTCCTAACGGCATCTGAAGGATTTCACTTACCGGAGGAAAACAAGGTCCGCTGTCCAGCTGCAGTCTATGAGAGCCGGCTGTCAATCACTCGCGAATTCCGACCAAACGGCCAAACTAGGCAGCGCTGATCAAATATGAATCAATATTCTGTTACTGTAATGCCTATTTCTCACCTCAAATGTTTTCAGAATCATCTTGTAGTTACTGTTTAGCTGTAAACTGAGAAAGTTTGTGACCCAGCCGCCATTGTAAAATCTGTTGAAGGAAGCCAAGTTCTGGTCACATGACTGGAGCACAGCCAATAGGAACGCTCTCTCTCTCTCTGAAATTACCTGTGATTGGTCAAAATCTGCCGTCACGGGCTAGATTTTTTAAAGCCTGAAAACAGAGCCATGAGGAGGAGCAGAAGTCTAGTTTTCTCTCAGACCACTTGAATTACAATATGCTGAAAAGTTATTATGGATTTTTTGCCAAATTATGCCAAAAATTGTTGCCTACTGCCACTTTAATTAGCAGACTATAGCTGAGCAGTTAGCATCGCCATCTTAACTCTAGCTAGTTTAGCAGCTAACTGCCACCACATGTCAGTAACTCACATAATTCAGGCTTGTGCAAACACACACAAACACTAACGGTCAGGCTAATTGACTGAGATAAAATAGGGAAAAGTGCGTGTTAGTATCTTAACCTACTGTTACTATTTTTCCTCCTTTTACTCAACCTAGCTCTCTTTTACCTTCACTTAGCTTGTCCGTTTCTTTCTCACTTCCCTCGCGTCTCTCCCGTGTTTCTTTTCTCTTTGTCCCGCCCTCTTCCGGACCTACGACCAATTACAACAGGTGACACTGACTGATAGCTACAGCAACCAATCAAACAAAAGAGCTGAAACTAAAGGCACAATCTGTGCTTTTTTTTAATTTAGTTTACCCACTGTTTGCCTTAAATAGTGTTTAGAACTATTTATTTTAACTACATATTCAATTATTTACATCCTGCCTGGTTTACTCTCTTAATCTCTCAGTTAAGCATTTGTTTTCCTTCTTTATTAAACTAAATTACTCTCAGTTTAATTGCTTTACGGAATTATTTTCATCCAACTTTATTATTAATTGTTTTAATCCCTTCCTTTTGCACCGGGGCTACACACATTAGTTTCCCTTTTCTTTGAGCACATCTTACAGCCAGACTGATAGAGCCTCAGGGTTGGCTGGTTTCTGAGTTGAGTTCGCCACAGATGTTCTGCTTCTTTTCGGAGGAAAAGAGGTTACAGGTGCTGTTGTTTGTTTGCTTAATTACTCTGGATAGCTGCTGCCTCTTGAATGCCAAGGCATCATACAAGCTTGGATGAATCACTGGCTGTACTCCCCTGGGATGCGTTTATACTGCACCGGTAATGGTATACAATACTCTGTCTGTGGCCATGTGGTTAACTATGACCACCAGTTGATGGATTTTATAAAGAAAATATTCAACAATATAAATAAAGTCCCACTAGATGCTGAACACAGCTCACAGAGATGTGGGAACACCGTGGACAGGTCACCAGACTATATCACAGGGCTAACACATATAGACAGACCTCATAGGTGGATAATCTATTCAAATAACAGGGTAAAATACATAAAGTGTAGGTGACATTATGAAATAAATGATAAATAAATATGCCATTATGCCCGAGTGTCTTGGTCAGTGTCAGAATCAGGTTTATTGCTCAGTAGGTTTTTTACATGCAAATAATTTGCCTTGGTGTTTTGGTGCATAACAATAAACTATATCTATTGGCTCTTACTTAGGTTACTAAGTAAGACACAATAAAAATAAAAGCAAGTGCTGCAAATGTCAAGACACATAAATATGGAATAGAAAAAATTCCCCCAAAAATATGAAAAATATTATAAAAATACACACAGTATCTGTTTTATAATGAAAGAGCTGTACAGTTTTGTGCATGGATGGGCAAAAATGTGAAAAATGGTTGTCTCTCTCTGTAAGTGTTAGCACTGTGATAGTCTGGCGACCTGTCCAGGATGTACCCCGCCTGAAACAAGCAGCTTCAGCACTTCTAGACCTCAGACACCTGGACTCTGATCAGGTCATCTCCAGATATTTTTAACCTGGAGCAACCATCAAGAATTTTTATTTTTTTTGTACCTCATCTGTTTATAATAAGCTAAATAAAGTATAAAATACTTGCAAGGCTGGAGGCATCGTGATCCCGCCCCCTCTCTTTTCTTTTGTTGCCATTTTACAAAAAGTGTAGGTGAACTTTTCTTCCATACAGTAATATGTCTTTGGTGCACACCTACATGATTATGTTGTTCACTTGCTGGTTTAGGCATACTCAGTTAAAGCACCTCTCCGTGCTGTGAAATTTGTACTATTTGGGAGCTGGTATAAAGATGGTCATCATAAAGGGAATAATGTGTGAAAGGATTAGAGATTTGTAGTATTATATTCATCATTCATCAGGTGGCTTACATGTGGAGCAATCAGTTGATGCTTTCAGAAGTCTGTTATCATCAAAGTTAAAAAATACGAGTTCCCTTTGTATACTTTTGTGTGAACTGATGCGGAGAACATTTTTAACAACAAGGCCAGGCTGACTCAGGGAAGAGTCGTGCTTTAACATCATAGATGGTGTTGTGTTTCCATCAGGTGAGTGAGGCAGGTTTTATTTGCTTCAGTGGAAATGAGCACAGAGTCACTGCACCGGATCTTCGGCTTCATTCGGGTCACTGGAGATTTGCGGCGTCCCGTTGAGGCACACACCAATAAAAATGAAACGCAGCTGAAATAGAAGTTCAAATGGAAGCTGTGATCTTTACAGCTCGACGCGTGAGACTTGTCTGTCGCAGCCTCATCTTTAATAGTAATAGGTGCGAATAAACCTCGCCACCATGCAGGAAATGAAAGGCTGACATTTTATGAGCCACCTGCATATTCTCTGTTTTATTTCAAATCACACAGAGACCAAAAATGAGGTTGTACATGTGCACTCAGATGCAGTCGCTTGTTAAAGTGGCAGTAGGCAGAATATTTTTGCCATCATTAGGCAAAAATTCCATAATAACCTTTCAGCATATTGTAATTCAAGTGTTCTCAGAGAAAACTAGACTTCTGTGCCTCCTCATGGCTCTGTTTTCAGGCTTTAGAAAATCTAGCACGTGACGGGAGACTTTGGCCAATCACAGGTCATTTCAGAGAGAGAGAGCGTTCCTATTGGCTGTTCATTCAACGGAGGCAGCTGTCAATCACTCCCGAACTCTGATCAAACGGTCAAACTAGGCAGCGCTGATCCAATATTAATCAATATTCTGTTACTGTAATGCCTATTTCTCACCCCAAATGTTTTCAGAAACATCTTGTAGTATACTGTTTGGCTGTAAAATGAGAAAGTTTGCTTCGGCTGGTGGGCGGTGCTGGTATTTCCTCAACTGATCTCAACATGGCGGCAAACTTTCTCATTTTACAGCTAAACGGTACACTACAAGATGCTTCTGAAAACATTTGAGGCAAGAAATAGGCATTACAGTAACAGAATATTGATTAATATTTGATCAGCGCTGCCTAGTTTGACCGTTTGATCAGAGTTCACGAGTGATTGACAGCTGCTCAGAGACGGCAGGCTCCAGCTCGGCTCTGATTGGTTGCTTTCCTCCAGTCTGTGAAATACTGTACATAGGACACAGTGGCGCAAGATTTTTTCAGATCACCTGTCTCATGCACTACTGTCAGGATATAGCGACCGTTTTATAAAAATAACTTTGTTTAAAATCATATTTGCTCCAATCTCGCCTACTGCTGTTTTAAATACCACCCGTGAGATAAGAACTAACCCTTCACACTCTCATTTCTAATGTGTTCTGGCAGCTGACATCTGAGCAACGTACAGTTAAGAGAAGTCAGCGGGGGCTCTGGAGGCGGAGGATCTCTGCGAGGCCAAATCTGCCTCCAGCTCTGCTTCTCACATGCCGGAGACTCATTTTCATTTCTGATTCCTTCTGTGTGAATATGAGAGGAGTGTGACAGGAGTGGAAGTGCGATTCGCTGCTTCCAACGAAAAAAAAAAAAAAACCCACATATATATTTATAATCTGTGTGTCTATCAGTGTGAACGCTAACGCTGCTGTACCTCTCTGCAGGTGATGATCCTGTACTTCCATCCCAGCGTGTTTCGCTGTATCCTCCTGAGGTGGGTTCGCCTCCTGGGCTTCGCCGTCATGTACGGCACCGTCATCCTCAAGCTCTACAGGTACTAAAAGCGCTGGAATCAAAAGAGTGGTAATCATCGTATGACAGTTCCTGTATGTTATATCATCTTCCTGTGAATTATTCCTATCTCTAATACAGAAGTGAAAGCAAAAAAAACCTTTCCTTTCCTCTCCTTGTCTCTTCTCCTCATCTCATTTTGTCTCTGCTCCTCTCCTCTCTTCCTATCTCCTTATCTCTCTTATCTCCCATCTCCTTTCTTCCCCTCTCCTTTACTCCTCATCTCTATTCTCCTCTCTTCCAATCTTCTCCTCTCCTTTTCCTCTAATCACCCCATATTCTCTCCCCTCCTCTCTTCCTGTTTCCTCTCCTTTCTTCCTATCTCCTTTCCCCTTCTCTCCTGCCGTCTCATCCCCTAGTCTCCTCTCCTCTCCTCCCATCTCCTTTCTTCCCCTCTCCTTGACTCCTCATCACTATTCTCCTCTCCTCTCCTCTCCCTCATAGTAACCTCATATTCAGTCCCCTCCTCTCTTCCTGTCTCCTCTCCTTTCTTCCTATCTCCTTTCCCCTCCTCTCCGAGTCTCCTCTCCTCTCTTCCAATATCTCCTCTCCTCTCCTCTCCTCTCCTCTCCTCTCCTCTCCTCTCCTCTCCTCTCCTCTGCTCCCATCCTCTCTCCTCTCCTTATGTTCTTCTGTCTCCTCTCCTCTTCCTCTAATCACCTCATATTCTCTCCCCTTCTCTCTTCCTGTTTCCTCTCCTTTCTCCCTATCTCCTTTCCCCTCCTCTCCCGACCTCTCATCACCTCATCTCCTCTCCTCTCTTCCTATATCTCCTGTCCTCTCCTTTGTTCCCATCCTCTCTCCTCTCCTGATATTAACTTGCCCTATGAGTCAGCCTTTCTCACTTTCAATAATTCAGCTCCCTCTCCGTCCTGCACTGACACACATGCACGCAGTCAATAAGCACATTTGAATTTCACATCAGGTCTGCCTATATCTATTCAGACACACACTCACTTCCTGCTCTCCAGCTCCGAGCAAGTGTCGTCGAGACGGTAGAAGGGGGGTCAAAGGCCGCCCAGAGTGTTCCCTTGGCAAAATTACCAATTAGATTTTTTTTTTTTTCCCGAGCTGGCTGGGTGTGAAGTGTGCCCCGGGGCCAAGCTCTTACAGCCCGGTCCCACTGAATATATCAGAGATAAGATAGATTTGTCACAGTCTGGTCGGTAGAGAGAGACGATAGTAAACAGAGGAGTGACTGTTTGTATGGGGATATTTATATAACTACAGTACGTGCTATCTTTGTCCCCATATAGCTCTCCTTACCCAGCACCAGATCACTTTTAAACTGGCTGATGTGTTGCATTTTTAATTCCCTTTACAGAGGCGGAATTGTCTTGTGTGCATGCAGTGAAGATGCTGTTATAAATAAACATGCCTCTGCATGCATTCAGTCTAATGTTTTAGTTCCAATCGCATTTGTTGAGCCATCTCCAGGCTGAAAAGTTAAAAACTGACACCCATAAGAAAAGTTGTTGAATTTGTATTGAAAAACAAAGAAATCCTTCCTGCCGTCCGTTTATTTCTGCTGTCAGCCCAAGAGATATTACAACATGAATTAAAACGAACATGAATGAATGGAATGAACAGCAGTGCCTTTTTTCTCCCCGATCCTTTTAATTCAAGTGGGCACGTTAGTAAGAGCGACAGCCGGGGACGTGAGCTGTCAGTCTCAGAGAGAGTGACTCACCTACACTTCTCATCGTGATTTCACCCAGCAGAAGTCTCAAGTATTCAGGCTACTGTTGTCCTCTTCCTCCTCTCTCTCCCTCCTCCAGGGTGTTAAAGGTGTTCCTGTCCCGCACGGCCCAGAGGACGCCTTACATGACCAGCTGGCGGGTCCTGCGGCTGCTGGTGGTGATCCTGCTGGTGGTGCTGTGGTTCCTGGTGGCCTGGACCTCCTCCGTGTGCCAGAACCCCGAGCTGAGTCGGGCCTTGATCACCGCGGGCCTCACTCCGGAGGGGCTGCAGTTCAGCATGTGTCTGCTGGACCGATGGGACTACATGATGGCTGTCGGTAAGTGTGTGTGTGTTTTCTGCATTTCTGTACTTACATGTATGTGGTGGACTCAGGCTGTCTGAGGGGCAGGGGCGAAAATAAATAAAAAGGGCACCAGCTGCATGCGGTGGAGCACCAGCACACAGAAAGTTTTCTAGCATGTAGGGTTGCCTATATGGCACTGCATCACATCTTCTCAATTTTTAGGCCACTCTAGAGGGAACTTCACCATGTTTTCTCTACTAGAAGGACACCCTAAAGGACACTTCATCATGTTTTCTCCACTGGAAGGGCACTCTGGAGGGCACTGTTTTATCTACCATAGGGGCACATTTGCGGGGGGGGTTTCAAACACGCGGGCACCCCAACCCCCCATGAGTCCACCAGTGCATGTACCCGATGTGTAGTGATGTTTTTACAGGACAAGAACCGAGTGAGGAAATTTTGGTGCTACTTACCACTTAATTGTAAGGAGCTTTTGGGCTTATAGCTTGGGGGTAGGCTGCTTGGGTGAGGCTAAAGAATAAATTTAGTGTAGAAACTTCTGGAAAAAGCTGCAGGCAGGGTCAGGTGCCTGGTACCTCTAGTGAAATCTGAACATTTTGGTTGTAAATGCTATTTTCCAACGCAGTTTTTCTAAACTTTTGTTTGCCTCTGCATTGAATATTCTGTAGATACACATTCCTAAAAACTGCTTCAAATGCTACTATCTTGTATTCTGTGAGTGAGTCGCTCATTAAAGAGTAACTTGAAGGTACCCCGGGGGAGGTTTTTGACTGAAGCAATTTTTTTATGAGTGGGTTTAAAGTCCTGAGGCTCAACATGCCAGCGTGGTCAAAAGGTAAACAGAGACTGATGGACACAGAACTGAGTTTTCAATAGTGTAGCTGCTGCCTATCTGACTCATTTATTTAGGATAGTGCAGTCCTCTCCTATGCTTTAAGCTGATGGTACCGACAGCAAATGGATTGCACACGAATAGAGGGGACTGTTTGAAGTCGTTAAACTGCATCTTGGAATTTCCTTAAGCACAATGAATCCATTGTTGTTCAAGTGACAAATCATGTCAGGCAGAAATAAACAGGTATGGTCTAGGGAATCTTGTATAAATGTGATAAACTTCTCCGCTTTGGCGGGTTTCTTGTTGGAGATAAATAGAGCCTCCTCTTTAAAGCGAGGCATAAAATGCTCCCGAACACGCTGCCCGCTTGCCAGAAGACACGACTGCGCTGTAATAGGCCTGTTTATTCAGTGCCCTGCCGTCAAGCAGCGTTTTGAACAACCTCTGCTCTGAGCTTCAGGTTAAATGGATGTGGTTGTGAATTTTGATGATAGTGTCCATTGTTTGATTCACCTTTCCCTGATGGGTTTGCTCACAAACAGTTTAATGGATGAGGCTGTGTATTAAATGAACAATGGGATGCTCTGATAAACAAGATGGAGTGCCCCTATTAGTGTCTTGGGCTGCCACTATTAAAGCAGAACACCCCCAGAGGGCAGGAGGTGCCACCAAGTCCCTCATTTATTTTTACAGTTCTTCACCACAAGCACGTCTCTAAGGACTTTAAAGAGGACAAGCCTGTCTAGTTTTAACTGGACAATAATCTATCACTGAATACAATGGTATAATGTATTATGGAACATTATAAAACATATGAAAGCAAATCTAAGAGCGATAGCAGACGACTAACCAAAAGCTATAGGCTTTATTATCTAAACTGAAGTGAATGTATATCCGTTGCTATACTGCAGCTTCACCTCGACTGTCCATATATGTTCTGCTCTCTCTATATTTCACCCCAGCCTTTTATATTATGCTCACACCACTTAGAGTTTCCCTTTCTTTTGATTCAAGGCCGGCTTGAGGCATAGACCATATAGGCGGTCGCTTAGGGCGCCACCTTCCTAATTTTTCTGCACTGAGGTGACAAATGAACAAATAAATAAAAAAAGAAAGAAATACACTTTTCACCCCTAAAATCCGAATTTTGCCTAGGGCACCTAAAGGGCCAGAGCCGGCCCTGTTCTGATTCATTCATCCATAGATCATGAATTATATACCTACCTAACAATAAAATGTCACTAAACCAGATTCTAAGAATTTTTTTTTTTTTTTCGTAAGTCCTCCATAAAGTTAGAAGTTTTGACCTGTAGCAGCCCCTCAGGGACCGTACAAAAATTATTTGGTGAATCTTATTTTGGAAAAACAATCCATTTGCTTTGGACCCTCCACTTGACTTGAAATAAATTGCAACACCCTCCTCCCACTAATGTCTCAACTCAACCCCGATTTCAAGCTGAAAATTAATGAAACAGGCACATACAGTAGGAGTGGAATCAGCGATTGCCAAAAAATGGAAAACATAACAAATGGCGCATTGTGTTAACTGAGAATTACAGCTGCTCTGTATTTTTTAACTAGAGAGCTACTAAATGATAACCTGACCCGCCAGATGATTTGTTACACAGAATCATCTGAGACTCATTGGAAACTGTTTGGAAAAAGGCAGGCACTTTCAAAAAATACTTGGCAGATGATTGGATGAACCATCTGTCAATCAATCATCTCTTGTCCGAGCCAGTCAGGAGAAGAGCGAAAACATCGCCTTCAGAGTTGTACTTTGCTCTTCTTTCAATGAAGAAATACTCTCCAGTTCTGATATACAGTCACTGATGCTATTCAAGCAACTACGCTTACCTCTTCAGGAGCCGCCATTGTTGTTTAGAATGAACGCTTCTCCGTGTCGTGTCCCACACACCTAAGCCACGCCTGTAGCTGCCAGTAGCTCCTCACAGGACGCTGATTGGTCCGTAATTACTTGAAGCCTGACAAGATGGATTTTCGTGTGATATGTGATCCCGCGATTCTCGCGTGATCTCATGACATCACAAGAATCCAGCTGCCGTGCAAGATAAACTGAATGAACCATCGTTACTGAATAAGTGAACAGGGCACGGGCATTAATGTTCGAATCCCTATTGACTATAAAGATCTATATCTATTTTTTTTAAACTGACATCATGGTTCTACCAGGCACTAGTTAAACGTGAATTGGAAAATAACACCACGATACAGATACATATTATATGTCCTCTGCATATGGCAAAACTCACAGTTATGGTCCATGGCACACACAAAAGGCATTTTTGGACATAACTATTTTGGTGATTTTGATTTTAACAGTAAATCTCGCAAGAAATGGATGCAATAAATTCTAAATGTAGAGAGAAAAAAAAAATAAAGACCCCCCCTTTGCTCTCCCAAAACAATCAGAAAAACGAAATCCTCCCCCTTTTCTGAACCCGACTAAGAATTTTCGCACAGTCCCTAAAATGAACAGAATCTATAACACTGTCAAGCTAACGAGCATTAAGAGTGATTGTATTGGTGCAAAGTTGCAGGTTCTTTCCCTCTTGTATCCGGCGAGTACCCAGAGGGCCTTGTGTGTGTGTGTGTGTGTTACAGTAGCTTCCTAATGACAGACTCTTGAAGCAGGAGGCAGTGATGGGCACCTCACTGAAGCCAGTCTGACAGCAGGGGAGGCTAATCCTGTTTGGAAAGAGGCAAAGGATGGATCCCTGAGAGAAGCTTGGTCTGCCTCTGAAAGCTGATAGACAGGCAGACACAGTGAGAGACGGAAGTGGCGGGCCAAAAGAAGTGGTGGAGCCTGTGAAGTATGAAGCTTGGAGGGATGTGGGAAATGATGCAGAGAGAGTTTTCCACCAGCTGGGAGGGGGACTTGAGAGGAGGAGAAGAGGAAGGGGGGAGCTGGTGTGAAGGGAGGACAGCTAAGGACGCTCTGGAGACTCGACAGAGGAATCTTCAGAGGAAGTGACGGCGTGTTTGTGCCGTGACAGCGTCCCCAAAACGCAGCACTTTATTAAATGGAATGAAACACAACAATCCCTCCTTTTGGGTCTGTGCGTATTTGTGTGCGTGTTCAAGACAAGATAGGAAATGAGGGATCCCCGCTGTTCGCTGTGACAGCTAGTGAGAACCCACCGGTGTGCTGAGGCTATACACTGAAGGACAGAAAGCACCCTGCGAAGTTGCTTTGGAGGATTTTAACAATGCATGCCATGCTCGTGAAAATGAATCTAATTGTTTGTTTTTTGTGTGTGTTTTCACTTGTTTTGTTATAATGCTGACAAGGGAACACGTGTCTGTCTAGAAATGAATAAATCACCCTATTTCGCCTTGAAATGCTGAGCAAAACGGAGCCGAAGCAAAACAGTATTGACAATGTCAACAATAAGTAATTCATTTGAATCCGCAATTAATCTGCATTAGTTGGAATTGTTATCCTTTCCTTCTTGCAAGCAGCTCTCGATGCATCCCGATTCAGAGGCTAAGTACCAAGTAATTAGCGATGATTTATAGACTGGGCTTATTCATGAATATTAATGGACTGTAATCACTGTAAAGACTTTATGGACTCATATGCCAACACAGTATTGGCACAGTTCTTAGTGCTCTTCACTGCCTGCAAACAAAACAACAATAAAACAACTCATAAAGCCTGCATCAGAGGAAAACCTCTGACCTCTGGAATTTTTATATGCAGTACATAATAACTGAACATATTTATTACTTGAAAAAAAATTTTTGTTTTCCCAAAGCATAATTTTTTGTTCTACACCAGAGAGCAGCAAATACAGTATCTATTAGATTTAGCTTCAAGACATAATTTCATAGCTCCAAAATGCAGCCACCCTAAAGCAATCCTCTTCATCACATTCCAAATAATGAATATTGATTTTTTTGCAGTTCTTTAAAATGCCATAATGAGCTATCTGTGCACATATACAGTAAGACAGCTAGCTTTTTTTAAAAATACATCTTCCCTGTAAATTGCAGTCGGGCTGTGTGACCTTGGTGAGATTAGACGATAGCAGCAAGGTGTTGGCACACTGTCGAGGATGCAGCTGCCTCACTCAGGGGGAAACACTGCAAAAACATGGGGGGAACTCTTGCTAAATTAGGAACTGCCAAATTTGAAACTATATTATTGCTAATGAACGCAGAGTTTAGGGTCAACTTCTTCTTTGTTTCATTGTGTGGTGAATGACTCTGCATCCTACATTTTGCAGGTTTTCCACACTGAGTTAGAGCAACAGCGCTGCTTTCATTTAACATGCAAATAAAATACAGACTAAATGCTCAAACGAATGGTTCGACATTTTGAGAGATACATTTGGGGATTTCTTTCTGAGAACGAGATGAGAAGTTCGATACCACTTTCATGTCTGAGTGTGTGCTGAGCTGGAGGCGGGAGGTGATTAGCTTAGCTTAGCATAAAGACTGGAAACAGGGGGAAACAACTAGCCTGGCTCTGTCCAAAAGAAAGAAAAATCTGGATACCAGCACCTTTAAAGGGACAGTGTGTGGGGTTTGGCGGCATCTAGTGGTGTGGTTGCAGATTGCAGCCAACTCAATACCTCTTCACTCACTCCTCCCTTTCCAAGACCGTGGTAACGTGAGCCGCCCAGTGCAAAACCGTGGAAACGCCGTTAGCCTCGCTCCGGCGGTGCCAAGATTTTGCACTTTGTGGCTCACGTCACCGCAGTTTCACAAGCGTGTCAGAGAACGCCATCAGGTAACATAAAATCTTGAAAGGCTTACTCTAGAGCCAGTGTTTGGTTTGTTTGTTCTGGGCTACTGTAGAAACATGGCCGACTCCATGAAGAGGACCCACTTCCTATGTAGATATGAAGGGCTCATATGATAACCTAAACACAACGATTCTTAGTATCAGGTGATTATACACTAAAGAAAACATAGTTATGAATATTATATTCCATTTCTACCACAGGTAATAGATCCCCGAAATGCTACACACTGGCCCTTTAAAGCCCACTATTGAGCATATTATGTCTTATTTGTTTAATCCATACACAGAGAAAAGTTAAAATAACATTTTAGATGAACTTTCAGAGTGTCACAGTCTGGTACCATCATGCCTGTACAGAGCCCTAAAGTATGCTAAAATCCGTGCTCACCAACCATTTTTGGCTAGCTGGGCGGGTGGATTAACTATCCTAATACCACCAATTTTAATTTTTACATTTCTGTTTGTGTACGGATTAAACAAAGCAGAGACAACTTTTTAATTAGTGAGCTTTAGAGGTGCTGGTGGGCATATTTTGTAACTTTGGAGAGAGTCAGGCTAGCTGTTTCCCGTCTTTACGCTAGGCTAAGCTAATCGCCTCCCAGCTCCAGCTTTGTTTTTAACTCCGAGACATGAAAGTGGCATCGATCTTCTCATCTCGCCCTAAGAAAGACAGCAAATCAGCGTTTCTCAAAAAGTTCAACTATTACTTTAAAGCTTTAGATTGAGTTTGGTACTTTGAAAGAGACAAAAGTTTCCAGCCTTAAGGGAGGCATTTTATTAAAAAATATATATACTTTCTAGAGGCTTGTCTCAGCTTGAGGGGTATACAAAGACTTACTTAAAGACACTAAACTTAATTAGGAAAATAATGAATTTAAAGAAAGACTTTAAATCAATCCTCTAACCCTCCTCGTGACCTTTTTGTTGTTTCTTTTGCAGCGGAGTTCCTGTTCCTGCTGTGGGGGGTGTACCTCTGCTACGCAGTCCGCACTGTACCCTCGGCTTTCCACGAGCCACGTTACATGGCTGTGGCCATCTACAATGAGCTCCTCATATCAGCCATCTTCCACATCATCAGGTGGGTGAGGGAAATGGGGTTAAACAGGCACATAATCACAGAAAAAGAAAAGGGGAAGAACAATTCTCTAATTTTTCTTCTTCTGTGACAGTAATGAGGAAATATAGCGTGAACAATGACAAGGGGTTTGGACGATTTTACCCCTTCTTGCAGCTGTTTTTTAATCATAATCATAGATATATTTGCATGTTGGAGCAGGGGCATTACAAGTGCTGAACATGTCAGATGAAAGGCAGAGAGTTCACCCGCCCCCTTCATCAGGGAAATGAACAGTGTCAGCAGAGCGCCTGGGTAAGCCAGTTGAAAGGAGGTGAATAAAAAATGTCTTCCCCAGGCAGAGATGCAGCATAGATCTACTGTGCCGGAGCCCAAAATAAACTCTCCGTGCCCTGTAACTGACTGTCTCTGTTTCAGACACAGGTTGCAAGTAACGTAATGTACTCAGACAACTTTTTATTTGAGTAATCGTCATATATTTGCTTGAAAATACCTTGAATATGCTAAATGTTAACCAAACCCTGAGGTGATTTTGGGTCATTGGATTATTGCTTGAATTACACATGGGCAGTACTTCTTTGGAGGAATACATTAGTGTCTTTAAAGCTGCTCTAATTACAATTTTACATCATCCGATATTAACAATAGATCAAATACTGTAATGTGTAATGTAAAAGGGGTTTTGTGAGCTCGGTGGTGAACTCAAAGAGAATTATCAACCACAGCTCTATGGAGCCTTTTAGCATCTTTGGTTCATTGTTTTAGTTTTATGGCCCCAAATATTTTTGATTCACTCTCACCGTTTTCTTATCGGTGTCGCTTTCCCCTGCCCTGCACCAAACAGCAGACAAACAAAGTTAGCGACTAGCTAGTGAACATAATGGAGCAGTTAGCAGCTAAAGACCTAGATGTTTAGCTCAGGAGTTCGTGGAGACCAAAACAGAGCCAAAAGGATAGAAAATATTGGACTTGCATTCATCAGGTAGACAAAAACATGACTCTAATGTCTGCTGGATGTCTGCTGGATGTGTAATTATGCAACTGTTAGCTAACATGTTAGCCATAACTAGGGATGTCAAAAAATAGTCGATACCAATACCAGTGAAATTCCACGATTCTTGATACCAATTCGATACCACGGTAAAAAAAACAAGTTTGGAAGTTAAACAGGTCATAATTCCTTTCAAACAACGGTATTTTTTTCTAATTTTTCGCCAGAAACTACATTTTAAAAGCTAACATTTGAACACATCATGATAACATTAGAATTTAGCTTTACCCAATACTCATTTTTACTGAATAGAGCCTGAATGCATCATAAATGTAAAAATGTGAATGAATGGCACCTCCCATGTTGAAATCGGCATGACGAGAGCTAGTTAATGTTAGCTGTTAGCAGCCGGTAAGCAGCATAGATTTGTTGTTCGCAATGCAGCATTATCAGGGAAAAAAATAGGATGCGTCCGCTGGATGCATTGATAGTGAGTTTACTGCGTCCCAAACACATTTTCTATCGTTTCTAGGATGACGGGACACCTGATGGTTCTTACGGTAGGGTTGGAAAAACGAATACCGTCACGTTTTTGGCATCGACTTACCAAAGTATCGGTTCTCGTGACATCCTTAGCCATAACAACTTTAAATGATGGTAATAAGCCAGTGTTGTGTTTTCAGCTTGTTCAGCTGCCCCGAGGTGGCCAAAAAGGATTAGACTGACTTTCTTTTAATTCCCTCCGTGTCATTTCTCACACAACAACAATGCAGCAACAGATTTGGCTACTAAGTTTTACAAGCCTAGTTCGTCTCAAGACTAACAACATTTTCTGCTTTGGATGCACTCATTTTATCGCGCAATTGAAGACAACCTGTGTCGAATGCTTTGCGAATCAGACCGGAGGCTGGTTTGATGAATGTTATTTTCCTACCTTCAGGCGTCCTTTTCATGTTTGTGTTGCATGGAAATCAGCCCGCAGGGACTTGAAACTTGATTGAGATGCACAATACATCTTTTCACCTCACAATACGAGTACATCTCGCAGTGTTGTTGGGTAGCACAGTTGATGGTAGGGACTGCTTGGAAAAAGCTTCTTTTGTTTAGCTTCAAATCCATGTGGGAGGTTTCGAAAAATGCATTACTGCCCCAACTGTAAATGGTATTGTACATGATTGAATCATCGTTTTGACCTGTAAAATCCGATTTGACAACTATGTGTGCCTCTTGGGAGCTTATTTACAGACAAGCTGTGTTTTGGGGCCTATGTCTGAATGTGGGTTTTGACTATCTGAGTTGGAAAAGAACAGAACTGCTTAAAGAATGGTAGTAATACTTACATTTTTTAGCAAGACTCCTAAAGCAAAGCATACTTTGTCAATCCTATTGCAGTGGGAATAAATCCGGTCAGGTGTTTTTTTTTTATAGTGCGTCTGCCGGAGCCCGGGGCATAAAATTCCATTTGTCACACTTTCTCCGATAAAACTGTTGGTGATTGAATATTCTTTCATTTAGGCAGCTGCCTATTGTGCTCAGTTGGAGAAAAAGTAAAAAGATCACGTCCTTTTCATCTGTTGAGAAACTGAAAAGTCCAATGGGTACACCTTCATCAGTGTTGTGAAACTGTTATAAATCAAGCTGTTCTCGCTGGCTGGGGGAATAGAACGTAAGTGTGTGTGTTTTGTTTTTTTCTGCTGCTGCGGCCCAGAGATAAGGTTGCTGGATGTGTGTGTGTGTGTGGTGGGGTAAGGTTGATGAAAACACACACACACACACACTATGCTTTTGGATATCTAATGTGAATTATGAATGTGAATGGGATTGTTGGGAGTGATGACAAAGGACCAACAACCTCTGAGCCACCTTGGATCTCTGACAAACAGCGAGGAAACAAATCTCTCTCTCACACACACAAACACTGAAGCATTTGGTGCTGGCACAGAGGAATCTTTTCACAGGCAAAATACACAACACTCAGTTTGATGCTGCCTAATAATTGCATTGATTTATCTGCCATGGTGTCTGGATTTGATTGGTTGTGGAAAACTGGTGCCAACATGCAGCCAGTTGTTAGATCCTATTTAGGCTTTTGTCTACTTTTCACATTCTCCAGCAATAATTAGAGCGATTAGCCATGCTGGTCCTCGTGAATGCAACACAAATTCAAAACTGCTACGATATTATAAATGATGACATGAAGTGTTTAAAAGAAGCCACACGCTACCCAAGTCGCTGCTGCAAGCTTTGACATAGATTCTCAACCTGTCTGGATTGAGTCAGTGGTGACAGAAATGGGACGCGATTCCTTTGTGCAGAATTACTAGATTTGGTGTTTTGCTGATTGTGGCAGAAAACAAATGTCTCTGTTCAGCAGCTTTATTAACTTTTTTTGACACATTGCTATACAGTATGAAAATAAAGATAACAGTAACAGATGGTTAAAATGAAATAATTAATGAGGTGAAACATCAAATGGATGATTAATAATGATTGTAAGAATGCCAGATTTTTTAAAAAAGTGTTTAAAATGGGACACATACTATATCCTCTGCCTACCAGAGGATTTCAGGCTGATAGGAGGTAAACAAACTGTAAATATAAGCAGCAGCCGGACCATGCCAGGCTTTAAAACACCAGGGTAACACTTCATTTAAAGGTCTGCAAATTTCATGGTAATTAGATGATTATTAGCGAGTAACCTATTTGAAATTTCTTTGGAATTACTGCCAATTTACTACAATATTTACCTCAAAATATATCGAAAATTACTTTATTATAAACATTATTTAATAAATATACAGTATATATATATATACTGTATATTATATATATATAAAACTCTATAACTTCATGTTCTATCACACAGACTTGTGACGGTTATGGAAAGTTAAAGTCACGTCTCCTCTCTCGTACATTTCCCAAGCCTCCAGCTGTAACTACTTCACTCAGAGCAGCTCTCAATCACAGCTGTCAATCATGACGTCACACCCCCTTTGTATAGCATCAAATAACTAATTAAAACCAAAGTTATTACAAAAATAAAACACTTGGAAATACGTCAGCGTGATAAGAACTACCTAAAATGACAGAAACCATCTTTGGGAAAAATGTACTTTGACATTTTAGTTTGGCCCATGTCCCATCCACTAACATGGAGGGGGCGGGCTTTATGACCTATACTGCAGCCAGCCACCAGGGGGCGATAGAGATGTTTTGGCTTCACTTTTGGGGAGATGTCATGTCGTCCATCTTTATATGGCTTAGTTCCAGGCTTAAAACTACATTCTGACACGTCAATGAAGTGAATGAAAAAGTGGGCAATCACTTTTGAGCCCAATATACTGCTACTTATATAATTTCCCCTCCGCTCTGCTTTTATGTCTCTGTACAGTGTTTGAAGTGGAGATTCCCTCAGGGTTTTGGTAGCCCACATTTTGTTCTCGTCGTCCAGAGAATCACTAAAGGCTGCTTTTAATTGTGTTTGTCTGAGCATATTTCAGAGACACCCCAAGTACTCTGTTCAACTGGCTTTCAAATATTAACTTTGATAAAGTGCTGGTGAATGAACCGGATGTCTCCTGTTGATGTTTTCCTGCAGGTTCACTCTGGTGCCGGGGCTGCACCCTGACTGGATGCTCATGCTGTTCTTTGCTCACACTCATCTGACTGTGACCGTGACTCTGGGGCTGCTGCTCCTTCCAAAGGTAATGCGCCATGAACCATAACGGTTATTAGTTTACTGGGCTGTTAGTCAGTGGTTGGAAGTAACTGAGTAGATTTACTCAAGAACTGTATTTCAGTAAAATGTGGAGGTATTTGTACTCTACTATATCCATTTTATGTATTTTACACTTATAAATATTGTAATTATTATTTATGTATTTGACAGATATATTTACGAGTTACTTTATAGATTAAGATTTTACATAAAAACATATGATACACTTATAAAATACACCTTGTTAAGATTAAACCAGTGGTTCCCAACCATTTGACTCATGTTTATGAGTTGCAGCTCCACCAAAGAGACATTTCCCCTCAAACTTCTCACATGGTTTTATTTAAACTGTTTGATGGCCAAAGAGGTATAATTATCCAATATTTCACAAAAAAAAGCTTAAAAAAGCTTAAAGATTTGAAAAGAACGTAAAAAATATATATATTAAAAATCCCTGTTATTTGTTCTTCTACTGCATTAGTCATCGAACAACCCCTCAGAGCCTTAGGAGGGGCCCGACTGCTGGGTTGGAAACAACTGGACCAAATTACAGAACTGTATCTAAAGTAGATAAACTAGCTCCAATTCAATCAGCTGCAACAGTAAAATGCAACTTACAAGCCAATAGGTTAATACATAATATTTCAGTCACAAGGGCCATTTTACATCAGAACGAGTACTTTTACTTTTAATATTGTATGTTTTGCTGATAATACTTTTGTACTTTTACCTACATTTTGAATGCAGGACTTTTACTTGCAATTGAGTATTTCTACATTGTTGTACTTAAAGAACCAGTGTGTAGCATTTAGGGGGATCTATGAAAATGGAATATAATATTAATAAGTATGTTTTCTTTAGTGTATAATCACCTGAACATAAGAATCGTGTTTTCGTTACCTTAGAATGAGCCGTTTATATCTACATATTTGGGCAGACCTACAGACCTACAGTAGCCCAAAACGGACAAACTAAACACTGGCTCTAGATAGGGCCATTCACGTTTTCGCGTCTGCCACCGTAGTTCTCCTACACGCTTTGCACACGGGAGAAGTTTCATTTTGTTGCAATCTGCAACCTCAGCGCTAGATGCCGCCAGATCCTACACACTGCACCTTTAAGTAAAGGATATGAATACTTCTTCCACCACTGCTGTTACTTTACCCTTAATTAACAGAGGAAATTCTAGGACTCTACCACAAAAGTCCTTGTTAAAAACGTCACATAAAGTCATGATCTTGAGCTTTTTATAGAACTGCATTTGTGCCTAATTTCTCTGTGCGTGATGGGACATTTTTGCAATCGCATAAAATATATTTTGTAGAGAAATTATCATCATGCAAAGAGTGATTTTATTTAGGCAAACAAACATCTATTCTACATTGGATACATTCATTTGAATGTTTGCTATAATCCACAAAGCTCACTGTGAGCAAACAAGTGTCCATGGGTTAGAAAGTGCACAGAGCAGGGGACACGAGGGCAAATGAGTAATCATTTTCTCTAGGCTACAAAATATAATTTATGTACTAACAAAACATATTTTGTTCTCTGCTCAAAATGTGTCTTTGCTTGCTCAGAATCAAGGCACAAATTTAATCCCATAGAGGTTGTGTATTAACATTACTTGATTGGGAAACTAATCTGTAGAGGAGAAGCAGCAGAAGTCGTACTTTTCTTTCTAATAAGAGCGTTTTTGGGGAAAATCCTGCAATTGTAATGGAGTTTACATTAATACAGAGAGATTTCCATAATGGCTACTGCTGTACTGTAGCTTGTGTATACAACAGTCCATTAATCATCTGAAGTTCATTTGATATTAGCGCTCTAGAACACACACACACAGATGCTCACAGGCACATTCGCAGCCATTACCTTAAACTCATTCAAACTGCGTTAGTGGTTACTGTAATTTAGCTGAGCACTCCCGCGGGTGTCTTTATGCGCAATCTCTCAAGTCTGATGGAAAACATTTAATTCTCCTGCTGTGTAAGAAATGCAATACACCATCGGCGCTCTCTGTTCCTTCATTGTTTCTTAATTAGGCACCTCAGACGTGCAAGTCAGTAGAGTACGCTGATAATTAAGCACAATGGGAGAATGTACATCTTACACAGCGTCTGTTCACGAATCTGGGCTAAATATTTGGCTTCTCTGCGTTCCCACGTTTGTTATTTGAGCAAAGAGGAATAATTTGGCCGTGAAAAGTCAAAATCAAACAGATCATTACAGATCATTCTCTCTTCTCAATTTAATGTGTTATTGTAATAATTCAACCTCATCTCACCCGTTGTTTCTCTGCTTAGGAAGGAGGAGATTAGTGCTGAGCTGCATAAATTTGAATTTGTTATACATAATTTGCATAGATGCTTGGACAAAATAAAAAACAATTGCAAACAATTTTAATTAAACAGAGTAATATAATTTTTAAATGTATTAACTCAGCTTTTAACTGTGATTTCAGATCCTTTAAAGGAATAGTGTGTAACATTTTGGGGGATCTATTAGCAGAAATGGAATATAATATTCATAACTATGTCTTCATTAGTGTATAATCACCTGAGCTAGCTTAGAATGAGCCGTTCATATCTACATAGGGAGCGGGTCCTCTTCACGGAAACTTGAAACTTGAAAATAAACTTGAATTAAGAAAACTTTAATTCAGAGTTAAAGGTGTATTTAGTGGTAATTATTGGATGCACTAATCAATAATATATAAACTAAATAATTAAGAGAAATACAAATCTTCTATAGTGTGCATTCGTTATTTCTTTAAGTTTAACAAAATCCATCGAGAGCAGGAAAGGAACTTTTTCCTTACATAAGATCTATATCAGTAAATATTTTGCTGCAGGAAAATGTTTTTCACTTCCAATGACCCCTTTAGCCCACATATTTATTCTGTCACAATAAATCTAATCGGAGGTGTCCTATAGGCCAGAGTAATAATGTTTGAGAAACTACATTTCCAATAATGACATCTTTTCTCTCACCCTTCCAGCAACTTCAGTGATGCCATTATTTAACTTTTCTCTCCATCTGTCTTAGTTCCTGTCCAAAGGGACTCAGGCCAGGGATGATATTGCCACCGAGGCCTACGAAGAGGAGCTGGACATGGGGAGGTCTGGCTCTTACCTCAACAACAGCATCACCTCGGCCTGGAGTGAGCACAGCCTGGACCCTGAGGATATACGGGTAAAGTAGCATTTACAATCATGGCAAGATGATTCTAAATTGGTTGTTACTCATACCTGGAAGTTGATCATGAAAATATGAATCATAAGCTGCCCAACATTTACAGTCTTGTTCCTTTTTTATCAGGATGAGCTGAAGAAGCTGTACGCCCAGCTGGAAGTCTACAAATGTAAGAAGATGCTCGCCAACAACCCTCACCTCCAAAAGAAGCGCAACTCCAAGAAAGGCCTTGGTCGCTCCCTCATGAAACGCATAACAGAGATCCCAGAGACCATGCATATACACCGGCAGTGCAGCCGCGAGGACGGCAGCGAGCACGGCAGCAACCGCAGCACCCTGAGGAGAAACCCATTTGAACCGAGTCACCACGGTGAGATCATGGCTCCACCTGTTTAATCTGGGCCATAGGCCGTATATAAAAATGGACTACATGACAGATCCACAAAAGTGAAGCCAAAACATCTCGATCGCCCCCTGGTGGCTGGCTGCAGTATCCCGCCTCCTCCATGTTAGTGGATGGGACATGAGCCAAACTAAAAAGTCAAAGTACACGCAAATAATTTTTTTCCCAAAAATGGTTTCTGCCATTTTAGGTAGTTTTTATCACGCTGATGTATGTTCAAGAGTTAATTTTTCTGATAAGTTTGGTTTTAATTAGTTATTTGATGCTATAAAAAAGGGGTGAGACATCATGATTGACTGCTGTGATTGACAGCTGCTCTGAGTGATGTAGTCGCGGAGCCGGAGGCTCGATAATTGTACGAGAGAGGAGATGTAACTTTAACTTTCCATAACCGCCACAAGTCTGTGTAATAGAACATGTGTCTATATGATCATAAATGTAGTTATAGAGGTATTATGGTTAGTTGCTGTGTCTTTCTAGCCAAACAGCTACAGTGGTGCTAACACAGCAGCTAGGTGGCTCACGCTAACAAGGGATTTATGACCTATACTGCAGCTAGCCACCAGGAGGCTTCACTTTAAAGGAGCTGCCATGTCGTCCATCTTTATGTACAGCCTATGATCCCTAGAGCCACACCGCTAACATGTCTAAAAGTGAATAAACTTATATTTAATTTTAAAATGCGAGGAAATACGTCATATCAGTAAACTTTCATGCCGTTTAATGGTTTTGATTTTCCCCCAGGCAAACCTCGGGATGACTCCCTGAAGAACAAAGTGATAGGCTTGAAGAAGTCACTCAGCTATGACCACGTTTGTGACCAGGACGAGGAAACTGGAAGCCAAACTGGCTCGACTGCAGGAGACAAAATGACACCTGTTGGAGGCGGTGGGGAAGGATCTCTTCTGGGTTCCCTGATTGGCGGGAAACATACCAAGAAGCAGCTGGAACCGGCTGCGACCCCACCGAGACTGGAACCAGCCGAGTCCACCGAGTCCGTTCCACTGTTCTGGAAATCGGCCAGCGCTCACAACTTGACACACGAGAAGAAACCCGTCCACCTGCGGACCTCCATCATGCAGAAGTCTCTGAGTGTGATTGCGAGTGCCAAGGAGAAGATGCCGGGGCTGGCCAACAAGACGCAGAGCGTGGAGGACGCCAGTAAGAAGGGTCTGAAGGGACAGGAGGACAGGATGCTGTCTGAGGTGGATGAGACCCCTGAGCATTACCCCAAGATGATCATCAGCCAGTCAGTGGAGTACTCCAAGACTCCCATGAAGATGGGCATCATGAAACAACAGGTACATTTTACAGATTTACATTCCAAATCCAAATTGATTAATTCATCAAAGTGTTATTTAACTCTAGTGCTGAAAGGTTTAATAATCAATTAGTCCATCAACAGAAAATGTATGAAAACAGTACTAAACATTCTGTGTTTCCAGCTTCTCAAATGTGAGGATTTGCGGGTTGTTTTTTTTTATCATTGATCAAATATCTTTTGAGCATAATTTCAAAATCTTAACTCAACCTCCACTTACTAGCTTTTTGCAGAAATTTCAATATCATCTTAGAGGATGGAGACCCTCATACGCAGAGCAGAACATCTTATTAGTGAGGAGGAGGAAGATAGTTTCTCTGACCAACGAAGAAAAGAAGTGGATAATGAGAAAACTGGCCAGACTTTAGACCAGGTTTAGATCAAGTTGTAAACACAACATTCACAAATTATGACTTTTTGAGTTGATATTACGAAGGCATTTTTGTTACAAATGCCAATTTTCACTTTAAACAGAGCAATATTTGCGTTTATTGGGTTAATGGATGTTAATTAGCTCTGTTTTTGTGTTCCACAAACATCTGTGGGAAACATCTGGCCTTTTAGCTGCTAAATTCTCTACTATGTTCACCAGCTAGTTGCCAACTTTGTCTGCCATTTGGTGCTTGGAAGGTGAGTCAGTTCATCAGACCTTTTTTAGTGAAAACAGCTGCCTGCTGCTCGAAGCAACACTGATGAGAGGCTGAATTAAAACATTAAAGTTGCCAAAACAATGACATAAAAGAAGCCAAAATGCTCTTTTGAGCGGAGGGGAACTGTAGAGTTGGGTGGTACATATCTGTGTTTGTCACTACAAGTGACCTATTTCACATGCAAATAGTCATTTGATCCATAGCCAAAATAAAAATATTGATTATAGCAGTTTTAAGTTACAGGATGTCAGCACTTACCACTAACTGTTTAGCACAAAAAGATCTCTGCTGGTACACCCTAAAGGCAGGAAGACTGAAGTGGTGTATGACATCACATGCAGCAGCTCTAGTCGACACTAAATTGGTGAAACTTCAAAAATCCTACTTGAACAGTAACGGGTTATAATCACCACCCCATATACGACCACCTATTCTAACGACTCACAACAAGACATCTCCATGACAACTGAGCAAATCTATCCTCTGACGAAGACCTTGAAATGCAATTGAAAGTGCTTGAAAAATTTAGCAATTAGACCTTGAATGACGTTTTTTTTTGTCTCAACTTTTGGTTTTTGCCCATTGGTCAGGCCAAACAAGCGATTTGAAGACATCAGCTTGAGCTTTTGGACATCTTTCACAATTTTCTGACATTTTATAGCAAACTGTCCAACAGGCAACAACAGCTGTCAGTATGTCAGTGTGCTGACTTGACTATGACTTGCACCAAACTGCATGTGATCATCATAAAGTGGGCATGTCTGTAAAGGGGAGACTCGTGGGTACCCATAGAACCCATTTTCATTCACATATTTTGAAGTCAGAGGTCAAGAGACCCCTTTGAAAATGGCCATGACAGTTTTCTCGCCAAAATTTGGTGCAAGTTTGGGGCGTTATTTAGCCTCCTTCGCGCAAAGCTAGTATGACATGGTTTGTACCAATGGATTCTTTAAGTTTTCTAGTTTCATATGCTGCCAGTATCTTCACTCTAGCTTTAAAACTCAGCCCGCAATAGCCTCTGAAAGAGTGATGCGTTAATGCATTAAAGAAATGTTGCGTTAAAGCGTTATTATTGCGTTAACTTTGACAGCCCTAATATATATATAATATAAAAATATTTGATAATGGAAATAATTGATAGTTGCAGCCCTATTTAGTTCTCTAATAATTTTATTAATACAGCAGTTGACTTACTGGGTGGATATTTTATTGCTACAGGTAAGTGGCAGCCAGCCATCCATTTGCTCCCCGACTGGTAGGAACCTCTACGATGTGTCCGAGGTTTGTCCCTGGGAGATGGAAGAACCTCAGACTCCCTCTGAAGCGAAGACCCAGAAACATGTTTCCATCGCTCCTGGAGAAACCACGACAGGCCGGAGAGGCAGCAGCAGCTCTGGAGTCAGCAAAGGTAGCCGGTCCCAGCAGAGGCCAAAAGCAGGGCAGTCCCCTTCCAACCGACGCCGATCCAAAGATAAAGGAGGAGAAAGGGAGGAAGCCAGGGAGACACGGAAATCTCGACCCCCAAGGTCACCTCTCCCTCTTAAGCCAGACGTCTGTCCCTGGGAATTCGACGAGCAGCCCATGCAGGGAGGAGATTCCGATTCCATCTCCCCAGACAGGATCAGACGTAAGAAAAGCGTCACGCCCACCGACGGGAAACCCAAGGGGCTCCACTCAGACCATTCCAAGTCCACTGGGAGCCTTTTGCAGCCTCCCTCCCTGATGGTAGAGATCTGCCCGTGGGACTACACCAGCCCACCTTCGCCTAAGCAGGAGAAGACCTGCAACAGCCCCACCACACACAAGAAGAAACGGAAAGGCTCCTGCTCGTCCAACCACAAAGCCGAGAAGGAGAAACCAAGAGAGAAGAGCAGAGAAAGGCGGAGCTCCTCCAGCAAGCCGGCGTCGGAGAGGAGACGCGTTAGCCAGTCGTCGGAGTGCAGCGGGCCGCTTTCTGAGCGGCGGAGGAGCTCCACCAGAGACCCAGAGGCGGTGGAGATCAGGCGGGCAGAGGTTTTCTCCCGGGAGACCGAGCCCTCACACACCAGCTTTGCTCAGACTAAAAAATCACCAGAGAAGAAGAAAGAGAGCTCTTTGAGTACTAGTTACAAACCTGCAATCACCAGCGGGGCAAAGGTTGCTGATGTTTGCCCCTGGGACTTTCAGGAGCACGACTCTGGGGGGAGGGCATGATGACTGGTGTGATGATTGTATTCTTTTGTATTCACAGACTGACAGCACAGAGGACAAAGCTACCGAACGATAAAGATATAACGTTGCATTTGATAAGAATTTTTTTTTCTCAAGGTGACCTAAGCTAAAAAAAAAAAAGATTTTTTGAGGAGAAGAACATTTATTCTGCTGTCCATTGATGCAACATAACTACTTGCTAAATAGCAAACATGTCATTGTACATTGCAGTGAATGCAACCTTGAAGTCACTTTAGAGGAATTTTTAGTCCGCACTTTTGCTTGCACATTTCAAGTCAAACTTACATTGTATGTATGTTTTATCACATGATTTGTAAATGAATCATACCTGTCTTTTACCAGACAATCATTTGTCACAAACACAGTAAATACTTCACCTAAGGATCTTATTGTTTACCCTGTTATGCTGATGATATTCTACGTTACGCAGTAAGCCATTGGAGACTTACTGTGTTACACTGATGATATTCTACATTACGCAGTAAGCCATAGAAGACATACTGCGCTACGCTGATGATATTCTACGTTACGCAATAAGCCAATGGATGCTTACTGTGTTACGCTGATGATATTCTACGTTACGCAGTAAGCCACTGAAGACATATTGCGCTACGCTGATGATATTCTACGTTATGCAATAAGCCAATGGATGCTTACTGCGTTACGCTGATGATATTCTACGTTACGCAGCAAGCCATTGGAGACTTACTACATTACGCTGATGATATTCTACGTTACGCAGTAAGCCATTGAAGACTTCACAGCAACAGATGCTGATGATGAAAACAAGCAGGCGGCAGGAGAAAAAAGTCCTAAGGAAAAGATAGGATATGAGCTCTGAGAAGCAGGACCAAAGCCCCAGACACAGCTGTGATGCCTTAGCTTTAGGCCAAATACATAATTCATGGCACGAAAATGATTTGTTTGATTAGTGAAACATGGGACTAACAAAGGGTGGTAGTACAGCTTAATTTTAAAATGAGAAAAACTGTATGTTTCAGTAAAGGTACTCAATATACAGGATGTATTTTTCTAAAAAAAGAAAAAAGCCATTGCATGTGGCAAACTATCAAGCATCCAATAACTAAATGTTTATTGGTTAAGTCATCTATGGCAGGGGAACTTTTGATGTTGTTGCTGATGGTATTTGTCTCCTTATGTACCACATGATGCTTTTGATATGATGTGCATTGCTATCAATAATGTACATATATACTTCAAATGGCTTGCGGTTACAGTTGCGCAGTACTAAAATATCCATGAGGCTCTCCCTTCTGTTGATATTTATTTACTGTTGACTCGATGCCCTGGATGCCCCGTCTCAAAAGAGGCTGTGTTATTTCCACGTCTAAAATAATGCGATGAAGTCTTTCAAGGACCAAAACCAAGCCTGACGACGGTGAATGATGTGAATAATGCATTTTTTTCTGTCCCTTAGCTGTCCATTTTACATCTGCCTGAATGCACCTTCCTTCAAATCTTTGCACATATTCAATCGCTAAAACCACAACAAGCTATGCATGGCCAAAGCTTTTTTTTTGCCACTTTCTCGCTGAACAGAAGATGAGTAATTTACCATTTCAACGTCATCTCCAACAACAACAGTCCGCCTTTCTGTCCTGTGATCAGCCACCCACCAGTGACACCTAATGAAACATAGTCACACACGGTAGTCAGTTCAGCTTCATTACGGCTATGTGTGCATGACAGTGAAAATACAGGAGTAATGTTACACTCTAATTCACCAGAAGGCATAAAATCATTAAATATATTATGAAATACTTAAAGAGGACCTATTATGCTTTTGTGCTTTTTCCCTTTCCTTTAGTGTGTTATATATGTTTGTTTGCATGTTAAAGGTCTGCAAAGTTACAAAGCCCAAAGTCCAAGTCAAAGGGAGTTACTCTTCCCAACAGAAACACTGCTCCTGAACTGCCTGAAACGCCTTGCTTTGAAGTCTCGCCTTCTTTTCCGTAACGTGGTGATGTCACCAAGTAACACATTTGCATAATACATGCCTAGCGGCTAGTTTGGCACGTCCTCAAACAAAGCTTGTTAGAGCGGAGTCCGAAGAGTTTGGTTCAGTTGACCAATCACAACAGAGTGGGCCAGCTGACCAATCAGAGCAGACTGGGCTTTTCGGGTGGGCGGGGCAGGAGCTCAAACAGAGCGTTTCAGACAGAGGGTGAAAGGAGGAGCTGCAGCACAGCCGGTATGAGAAAAGTAAAGTGTTTTTTTTAACATTAAAGCATGTAAACATGGTCTAGTAGAGACCCAAAATACAAGTATGCACCTGAAAATGAGCAAAATAGGTCCTCTTTACAAAGGATTTAGGAGCACATGGGATTTTCAACTATAGATGTCAGATGTTGTCATGTATTTATCAAGAACTTCCTGTGTGAGATAACCTCATCAAGCATCCATAAAGTAAAAAGCTCGACGAATAAACATGACCCACCACTCTTTAACTTTCACAAGGTTTTTTCTATCAGATGGTTTTTGGCTGTATGAAACAGAATGTTGTAACTTGCCCACTAAATGTATTTTATGCTTGTTATACGGTATAGTGTTGCTCCAAAAAGTTACAAGATGTTGTAGCATCCACACGGGAGTATTTGTATTGTACATTCATATTGTGTTGCATGTACATACAGTAAATACCCTGTTCTCAATTCTGGATTAAATCTTTCTATAAAACCCCAGTTTGCTTTAGGACTGTACATTTCTTTGTTCTGTTCAATATTGTTTGTCTGACGTTTACTCACTTATACTAATACTTTACAAAATACCATATTTACTCTCAGTAGATACAGAAATGCACAAGAGAAATAAAAATAACCATAAAACTATCACATGCAACATTATAACCAACATTTCAGAAATAATCTATCTTTAATAATCTATTGTTTTAATACAAAGCAACACATTCTGTCTACCTTATAATACCTGCTTTTGTCTGACACATTTCCAATACATTTCAGGTGTAAATTATATTGTAGCAGGTATTCATCTGTCTGTACAACACTGCCACCATGTGGAGAATGAGACTCTTCATGTTCAGGTTAGACAGTGATGGAAAGTAACTAAATACATTTACTAAAGTACTGTACATGAGGTATTTGTACTTTTATGCTACTTTATGGTTTATACTAGGGAAATATTGTACTTTTCAACTCCATCCCACTTATTTTCCAGCTGTTGTTACTACAGTAGTTAGGCTACTTTTCAGATTATGATTTCTCAAACAAAAGATTTTTTTAGTTCATTTTATAAAATGCAATGCATACATACATATTTAACTGCCAGACACTATTAAATTGTGGTACTATAAAAGTAAAAGATCTGAATACTTCTGCTACCACTCAAATAAGAAGAATCGTAATGACCTAAGAACATGAAGTGATCCTGTACCTAAGACTGAGAGTAAACTATTATGAATGAATTTAGTGTAATCATAATTTTGTGTCGAAGTTAGTTAAATGAGAAAGTTTGTGACCCGGCAGCCATGTTGAGATCAGTTGAGGAAATGCCAAGCACCGCCCACCAGCCGGAGCAAACTTTCTCATTTTACAGCTAAATAGTACACTACAAGATGTTTCTGAAAACATTTGAGGTGAGAAATAGGCATTACAGTAACATAATATTGATTCATATTTGATCAGCGCTGCCTAGTTTGACCGTATAATCGGAGTTGCAAGTGACTGACAGCTGCCTTGCTGAATGAACAGCCAATAGGAACGGTCTCTCTGAAATGACCCGTGATTGGCCAAAGTCTCCCATCACGGGCTAGATTTTTTAAAGCCTGAAAACAGAGCCATGAGGAGGTGCAGAAGTCTAGTTTTCTCTCTCAGAATACTTGAATTACAATGTGCTGAGAGGTTATTATGGAATTCTTGCTAAAAATGATGCCAAAAATATTCTGCCTTCTTCCACTTTAAGTACAGTACTTGAGTAAATCTACTTTAGTTACTTGGGTACCAGTAACAACAAATAATTCATAACCCATTATTAAAACGAGTCTAAGATCTAGTTGATGTTTACCTCACGGAGTTAATTATTGTTTTATTTCCCCCCACCACCACTCCACTCCACCCTACCAAATTAATGTGCGGCAGTGACGTCATCCCTGCAGCAGGACAGGGCTGTGTCCTTTTTCAGCTACAACCGACCGACTTGACACGCATCACAGCTACAGAGCAGCACATCACAGCTTTCTTTTGTCACTTTCTAACGGTCTGGAACAACATGGGCAACGTGCAGGTAAGAAAACCGGATTTCTTACAGCGAAAATAACATTAGGTCAATATAACTGCAATGGGTGGATTCACTTATCAGCCACTTTTAAAGCTCTGAAAAGTCGAGTTTGCACTGATGCAATAGGAAAAATGTCCTAGTTAGACTATAAATCAACAGGAACAAGATCACTGAAGTATCATTTTCTACCACAGGCAGCGTCCATAATAATATTATGTGTTTATAATTGTCTTTAGGGAGATGAAAACAAGACTTGTGTGTAAACAGTAGAGTATTGAGACGCAGAAGTTGCGCAGTTATGTTGAGCAGAGGGAGTGAGTGCTGCCAGGCCGAGGAGGCAGCAGCAGGGAGGAATTTCTCTGAAACGCTGATCAATAAGGCCGCATTGTATTAAACGGGGGGTGGGAGAGAGAAGAGGAGAGGAGACTGTATACTGCTGCTGCTGCCTCATGACTCAGCGATCACACACTGCAGGCTGCACCCTTTTCCTGCGGGAGAAACCAGCCTGGATGTACTGTAATATGATAAATCCTCCACTACCTCTCTCTTTCATCTGTTTGAGTGGAGGGCATTATGATTGTAGCTTCATACTGCTAGTTTATGTTATACAATTATACATTTCACATCGGTTTTATCCTGCATTAGGCCTACTTTCTATCATTTTGCAGGCTGCCCTGAATGTACAGTCTATCAGTAATAATAGGCTACATGATCCTGTGTAGTTTCTATGTTTGTTTGATTTATATATTTTCAATAATCCTGCCATTTTTTTTTATTTTCTAGCCCACCTTAGTACCATATGAGGACTTTGATGTCACAGCTGATATCAAGGCGATCAGAAAAGCCTGTAAAGGTTTAGGTAAGTGAACAGTGAATTTCATGGTAATTAGGTGATAATTAGCAAGTAACCTATTTGAAATTTCTTTGGAATTACTTCCAAAATTACCCCAATATTTACCTCAAAAATTTATCAAAAATTACTTTATTTTAAACATTATTCAATAATTATATTCCGCTATTTCCCAAATGTATTTAATACATTTCCAGGAAAAGAATACAAGTTAATTCATATGCTTTATTTCCATGTCTGCTGATAAATAGATAATAATTAGCAAATAACTTCTTTGAAATTTCTTTAAAAAAAACTCCCTGAATCATTACATCAGCTACCAGGTTAGATTTGTGTAGACAATAAGTCACACAATGGTGAGATTTGTGCCTGATCAGAAGTGTCTTCTATTAGTTTTCCACCTCTGATGAAGAGCAGCTGCTTCTCAAGCCTAAGGGCCCTATTTTAACCATTATATGCTATTTTAGCATATCATTATTAAATAATGTTTCTTTAAGAATCTATTACTTGCTAATTATATTAAAAGCGCTTTTAGTGGACGTAATCAGAGTTGAACAAAAATAATATCATCATAATCTTTAAGTTAATAGAAGATAAAAGTTTGCAGACTGATACCAGACACCATGCAGAACATTTTACGGCAACACGTCAGTGGCACCTGTATACTGGGAGATGCTACTGTATATACCAGCAGTATTGTGTTGGCAATACTTCCTCCTTATTTGGTCAGTTCTGTTTTATTTACAACTGTCATTGCAGCTACAAGAGTTACCCGGCTGATCAAATGAAATAAAGTGTCACAATTATGTAAATAAACAAGTAAGCATAATTATGACAGAACTTCTATGTTTTAAATGACCTCATCATGCACATTACTGTCAGTTATGCACGATGATATTACATGAGGTTAATATATTGTGAATATAACATTTAACGTAATTTTAAATACATGAAAACCGCAATTTTACCACATTTTTAACAGAAACATGTCCGCCTGGCAGCAGCCATTTTAATGAAAGGCCTGTCCAGGTTGAGTAACAAGACTCCTAGATTGCTTTAGGTGTCTAATAATAGTGACATATTGCTATGATGGTTTTATTGTATTTGAAGGATGTCAACCCTAATGTGTGTATGCTGCTGTATATTCTCCAGGCACAGATGAAGAGGCCATTACTCAGATCCTGGCCAATCGCTCTGCAGCTCAGCGAGTGGAGATCAAGCAGGCCTACTTCGAGAAGTACGATGACGTAAGTACCTGCCTACGCTTCCTGTCTCTCTTGTTCTCTTACGTACGCTTACACACGTACATGCAGTTAATTCTGTGTTTGCTCAGGAGTTGGAGGAGGTCCTGAAGAAGGAGCTGGCAGGTAGTTTTGAGAAAGCCGTCATGGCCATGTTGGAGGCTCCTCAAATTTACTTCGCCAAGGAGCTGAGGAAGGCCATGAAGGGGGCGGGCACGGACGAAGACGTGCTGGTCGAGATCCTGTGCACAGCCACCAATGAGGTATGTCAATATGTGATGCTATTCTTTGATACTCCATGTTTCTATTTTCACTCTTTAACTTCAGGTTATATATTATAAACTTATAAGGATTGTCGGCTACATGCTTTATTTACTGTGGAATCTGTCCTCTCTACCAGTTGATTTTCTATTTAAAGAACAAATTATGATATGGGCTCCATTTTGCCTACCACGTTGTAATAAGGCATGCTTTATAAGGGTTTTAATAGTTTCTAATCATAGACTGTATATAAGAAGTGGACGTAGTCAGTGTGACGTCACCCATTGGTTTGTGGACTGATGTTTTGAAGCCTCGAGTTCAGCATTTTTGGCCGTCGCCATCTTGTTTTTTTTTTGCAACCAGAAGTGATACGAGAGGGTGGAGCTAAGTACAGCTGAATGCTGAATAAGACATTTTTAGGAGACCAAAATGTTACAATTGACTTTCATGAACTGAAAACACATGACCGGACAACGCCGTTGTAGCGACCTGTCAATCACAAGGTAGCCACGCCCTAAAGCATACCCTGCTTTATGGTCAATGAGACTCTAAATGGGACCATAATTTACTAAATGAACATCATGCTGTATTGAAGAAGACTTGAAACTAGCGATTGAGACCATAAACTCATGTTTACAATGTTTACTGAGGTAATAAATCAAGTGAGAAGTAGGGTCATTTTCTCATAGACTTCTATACAACCAGAGGAGTCACCCCCTGCTGGCTATTAGAAAGAATGCAGGTTTAAGGCACTTCAATATTGGCTTCACTTTTCAGACCCGGATGTTTCCACCTGGTTCTAACAAATGGCTTTATTATTGTTAATAACTCGTGTATTAATGTTAACAAGATGTCGATAAATGGATTTTAAGTCCTGATGCTCTGCAGCAAGTCGCCAATAAAACAACACAGCAAGTTGTGTTAAGCTTGTAGCAGATATACACCAACATGGTTACCCAAAAGTTGTCATTATAAATGGCTTAACTAACCATTAATAAAACTATTAGTTTATAAAGTATGCCTTAACAGAAAGTGGTATCCCAAGTCTTATTTATGACTTTAAATTTCAAGTTATAAGCAATCAGAAAAGCAGTGAAGATGACTCTATTTCCCTTTCCTTAGTTCTTTAAAACTGCTTGTAATGACTTTCCTGATATAACCCTGTTTTTCTGTTGACAGATGTTAAACCTGCGTTCATTGATTTGTTGGCCACTTGTGAGGGAGAGTGAATAAAAACAGTTGTGGGCTGTAAAACATTCCACTGAGCTGAACTGTAGAGTTTGGGGAATAATTACCTTCGCCAAGGAGGTTATGTTTTCCGTTCGGTTTGTCCGTTTGTCAGCAGGATTACAGAAAAACTACGGGCCCAATTTTCATGAAACTTGGTGGAAGGGTGTAGCAGATTGTCATTTGATCCATTTCAAATATAAAAAGAGCAGCTTTAATATCAGTAGCTGACTGAATCTCATCTTTCTTTAACCTCTAACAGGACATCATGCGCTACAAGGACACTTATGCCCAGGGTGAGTTTTTTCTTCCACACTGAGTATAAGCAGTTAAACTGATGTCCCTCTCATACTGGAAAGTGTGATAATTTAACCAGCATGTGGACCAGATATACATAGCAACTTTTAGATTTGTCATAATGTCGTGGGTGTGTCAGTTTTAGGAGTGAATCATGGAGTTATGAGCAATGTTTTCCTCACTCGCTGGACACAAATACAGTCAGATTTTACCCTTGTCTGGGTCAAATTTCTCTTATTGCAAAATATCTTATAGCACTGTTCTGTTAGGTACATTATATATGTTGATGGTGTAAAGAATACTAAAGTTTTTGCCCCTTACCTTACAGTGCATGAGCGTGACTTAGAGGCAGACATTGAGGATGACACCAGCGGAGACGTGAGGAACCTGCTGACATCACTGCTGCAGGTAAAGTCTCGTTATTTTAGCTTTATTTAGCCGTGAACAAGACTTCTAGCACTGATAGTTACAAGGGGAGTAGCAGTACACAAAGAAAAAAAGAGTCACCACGTTTTCAAGCACAATTAGGTGAAAGTCTTGAGTCTTAATGGAAGCCATAAAGAGAAGAAGAATACTACTTTTCTTCCTTCGATGATGGCAGAATTGTTCTCCGTTCGCCCACTGGGACATTCGTCACACATCACATCATCGGCATGCGCCGGCCTCCATGCCAGCTTTTCCAGCGCTCCCACCCATTTGTGCTTCCCCTCTCTCTTCCTTCCCGCAGAAAGAAAAGACAAACACAGTGTGACTCATGTTTTACAGCGACGTCTACCCAAAGAGGCCTTAAGTTATTCCCCACTGATGTGTAGCAGATGATTGTTATCCCATTAAATGCCTTAGATTATTTCTGTAATCCATCTATTTGACCTTTCCTCCACTCACTAAATCTTTTACCTCGCTCTCTCTGCATGCATCGCCTCCCTTATCCGTCGTCTTAAACCTATCTGCCCCTCCATATCTCTGTATCCTCTTCTCCTATGTCCCTCTCTCTCTGCAGGCGAGCAGAGACGAGGGCTATGAAGTGGACGAGGGTTTAGCCGAACAGGATGCCGCATCTTTGTTTGAGGTACAGTCCCAGACGCTGCATAATTCCTTTAAATAACTTCAGTATTTGCGAGGTAATGTGATCCTAGATTTAGATGTTTAAGCATGTGAGCCCAGGGTGACTGGCAAATCTCAAAGCAAAGTACAGATTTTATTAAATCAAAGCTTGTTTTTGTGGGTAATGCCATACTGTGGTTTTTGTTACAGTACAGGATTGGGGTATTTTTGTGGAAATTCACAACTAAGGTGTGAAGCTTTAAAGTTTCACGCCAACACTGTACAAATATAAATGTGTGGGTAGACGGCAATGTGGCAAAGTCGGCGAGAATATCAGCAGGTTCCTCACATCTCACGTTATAATTAGGTTTTATTGTCCTTCTCATATAAGACTGACCCCGAGTCAGTTCTTTTAGCCACGCTGGCTCTGGGGATGGCAACCCTTAAAGTGTGCTATTATACTTCTTTTAAACTTAAAATAAGAGAGTATACTTTCAGTTTCAGTTTTTATGTACTTATCAGAGATATACTTAACAAAAGTATACATTTGTATACTTGGCTCATACTGACAAGTATACAGAAAAGTTTAAGTATGTTTGTCTTGTTACTATATCATTGTGACCAGGTGATACTCAATGCACAAGACCCAGAATAAACTGGAGCCAGTGACTGCTTTACCAAATATATAGATTCTAATAACAATGAATGAAATAAATGACCTGTCTCCAAGCAAGGGAGTTTCAACAAAAGGCCTAAATGCAGGCCAATAAAAGAGGGACGAAGTACATACATATACTAAATCAATAAATGAACAGACAAATAAAATAAACAATGTGGGGATAGATTGCACTACCAGGGAGGTTAGTGTAGAGTTTTGTGTAAAAATATGAAATTGTCACAAATTATGTAGGCAAATTATGAATAAACCACTACTGCACACGAACCAATTTGAACCAACTGTTCTACAACATTGAAATGTATCTATTCACAGCAAGCTGAGTTGACTCAAACCACACAATAAAGCACACATGCAAGATGGCTACTCTACCACTCAGCACACAAAAAAACAAAAAAAACAACAGAAAATGGCCCATCCAATGGATTAGTTAAAGGCACACAACAGGAGCACATTAATATACAAAAGGAAACTCCACAAGAAATATTTTACAAAGCATATGTAATGTAAAAATATAAAATATACCTTGCTAGACCGGAACACAATCCCCTCCCCCAGTCAGAGACATGTAGAAGACTGGAATCTATATTTATAAAGAACCATGTTAATATTGTATTAAAAGGATTATTTAAAAACATCTCTGATCTGCTGGAGTATATTTTGTTTCTTGGCTGTTGTGCCTAAGCAATCACTCCAAGTTTTAGTCCCTCACCAAACATGAAGAATCTAACAAATAACACATTTTTAAAACAATTATTTAACACATCTTTAATGTAATACTATGAGCTGAAAAAATATTTTATGGCTCTACAATTTCACCATTAAAACCATGCTTTCAAACATATTTTAAAAAGGGAGCCTACCAAATCAAACACCAAACAAATTCTGGCCTCAGCTGCTCCTTCAGGTGTGTCTCAGTGCAGGAAGAAAAGCTCCAGGTGAGCTTCTCTCCCCCTTTTATAGACTCTGCCCCTTGCCTGAGTCCCTCCTGGGTCCTAGTGCTAGTAGGATCCCTTCCTAATGAGGTTTCACAGTCATTCCTATATGCCTCTTCTTATGAGAATGAGCCAGATTATGCCTTTTTAAAGTTGATATGGTTTATTGCAAGTTGAGTCTTATTTTCATAGTACTAGCCACACTTTTTATTTTTTTAATGTCAACATACTCACCATGTCAGATGGGGTCAGCCCGATATTGGTTCAAGGTTCAAGGTTCTTTATTTGCCATTTGTGAATTCCAGCAAAGCAGTTATTGGCAATAAAAATCTTAATTCTCAGCCGGTTCCTTCAACAATGTTCATAATATATATATACTGTATATATATGGGGGAAATCAAACAAGTAAAAGTAAAAGCAAAATGATAATCTAAGGCATGAAATAGTGCAGTTAAAATATAGGGCTTGAGTGTAAACATAAATAGATATATAATAGTAATGTAAATGTAAATTTGTTATTTTGTGGAAGACAGTATTTCAGATGGGATGTAGTATGTATATGCATGATGAGAAGTACTAAAAATATATATACAGAGGTCTAAACAGGAATGTAGTATATATAGAGAAGTTTGCAGAAGTTGAAGAATAGAGAAGTTGTGTATATATATATATAGTTTGTAAAACAACATGTTGGTGGGTTGGTTAGATTTAGGCATGAAGGGTGAGATTGGTGAGGTTTAGGGTAAGAATATCAGCCAGTCAGCCTATCAGAGGCAGATCACAGCATCTGACTTCGATCTTAGTATTACTGACAGGAATGATGACCAAGCATATAAATAAGACCCAGATTGTAAGAAAACAGGAATTATCTTTAATACTACTCACAAATGTTGGTGTATTATTTCCTCTTTGTGTGCCTGTTAGGCAGGAGAAGGCCGATTTGGCACAGATGAGTCTACCTTCACCTTCATCCTGACGCACAGAAACTACATGCAGCTTCAGGCCACCTTTAAGATGTATGAGTCGGTAAGGAGTGCACTAAAACACTGAAAAAAAAAGCTTCCTGCTGGCCTCTCATCACTGTTGATATTGTAAGTTCTCATATTAACTTACTGTCTCGCAGCTTTCAGGAACAGACATTTTGGACACCATTAGCTCTGAAGCAACGGGAACTCTGAAGGACTGCTACATTACTCTGGGTACTGTAACAGGATTGTTCACAAGCCATGAAATATCAAATCAAATATCAGTTCTTGTAATAACACCTGCTGCCTTTGTGTTTGTGTTTTATAGTCAGGTGTGCTAAGAACCCGCAGCTGTATTTTGCTCGACGCCTTAATGGCGCCATGAAGGGACTGGGCACTGACGAAGACACGCTCATTCGCCTCATCGTGGGCCGCTCTGAGGCAAGTCGAATGTCGAGGACCATGTAAACGTTGAATTCAAATACAAAAGTAACCAATGTAAAGGGATTTTGTGGTGACAGCAGTGTTATGTTGTTAACCCCACAGATCGACCTGGAGACAGTGAAGGACATGTACCTGGAGAAATACGATGTTACCCTGAAGGACGCTCTGGATTCAGAGTGCGGTGGAGACTTCAAACGCCTCCTCATCGAGATCCTGCACTAAAGCATCTCACCTTCTTCCTCCAGGCCTTATTTAACCAACGTGACACAGTGTCTCCTCTCTCCATCCTTCCTCCTCCGATTAGACTGTTGTCAGGCTATTAGATAGGCGTTATCGGTCGCTATAAGCCCCAAAGATGTGGGTCAGTAAAGTTTACACCTACTAGTAGGTTTGATCACCTATTCACAAGGTAGATCACCGTAAGAAGGTATAAAGGAACACGACAGCGTCCTCTAGCGACCGTAGTTATTATGACAGGAGCAGAAGCAGAAGTCAGGCGCTGTAGTATAGAGACAGGAAACCGGAATTTGAAACCAACAATGTGTAGTTGTCTTTGTGTTTGTAGTTATTTTAACCCAAAAAACAGTGTTTTTCCCCAAACTTAACTTAACTTTAAGTGTTTTTTTTTTTTGCCTAAACCTAAAGAAGTTGTAGTTTTGTTTCCTAAACCTAAAGAAGTTGTAGTTTTATTGCCTAAACCTAAAGAAGTTGTAGTTTTATTGCCTAAACCTAAAGAAGTTGTAGTTTTGTTGCCTAAACTTAAAGAAGTTGTAGTTTTGTTGCCGAAACCTTAAGAATCCTTTTTGTTTGTGTTCAAAACATGATTTTTCCTTCAGTTTTAGATGTTAGAACATGTTGCTTTTGAGTTTCACTTTCACTTTTACAACAAAGTAGGTGTAGTAGGCCCCTACTGACCCACACCTATGGTGCTTATAGCGACTGATAACGCCTATTTAATGGCCTGATAACAGTCGAATCGGGTGCTTCTTTATACTCCTTTTCTTACTCACTTCGTGGACGTCTTTCTGACAGTCAGTTCTCTTTTCAGCATGGACCAAAAACCAACTCATTATTATATTATACAGTGTTTTACACATGGTAAACTTACATCTTTAAATACAGTTTTGCCAAGAACATCACACTAGAGGTGCATTGAATGTTTGTTATCCCTTTGACAATATTATGGCAGTGTTGTTGAACTTGAAGCCAAGCATCATGTTAATGTATTAAACCAAATGAATAGTGTTAGTCCAGTTCTTTATTCACAATCAGCAGCTTTACAGTCTTTTTATATTTCAGATGTAGTTCACCATTTCATCTCAGAGCTGTAACATTAAGTGGCTGCTGCTCAACATAAACGATGTGGCTTCTTATTTGTCACCTCACTCTCATCATCCATTAACTCAACTACTATTTGCCTCAAAGATGCCTTTCATAAGACGATAGCGATGCAATTTCCTTTTCGCTGCAACACTTAAGTGCCGAATTATCACGTTTGATCTCTGACACACTAGAGAATTAATCATACATGAGTATATTATTACCCTGATATCAAAAGCCTGAACTCTTTTTAAGTATGCAGTGTTGGGTTTTTGTAGTCACGTCCCTCAAATGTTAGGTGGGATTTTTAACTCAGACGGTTTGTAGTCTTATTTTTAGTCACAGCTAACATGCTGCCTCTCACATTCACACATTTTATTAGACAGTTGCCTTTTTCCTGTTCATGTTCTAATTAAATTTACAACATTTAAACAGTTATAGACCATAATAATTGTTTAAAATTTTGAGATGATTGTGCATTTAAGATCATTAGATGAAAAAAGACATGCTCTGTAACCCCTGTAGTACAATCTGATAATGGACACTCAGTCTGCATCTATGTATGGAATTATATCTTAACTCATTTTATTTAAACTCAATATTACAGTAGTGTATATGACTAAGATATACAGTTGTATTGTCATATAGCAAATTAATACATTAAATTATATGAAAGAAGTAATTGTAACTTGTTGTAACAACATAACAAATGTGGCATACGTATGCAGTGATAATAAATTTTAACTCCACCCAAAACGTGTTATTCTCTTTATATCCTGTAGAGGGCAGTGTTGCACCACAAGGAATATTGTATATGGTGCATTTCAGAAAGAACATGACAAGAAATGACATGACAGTTGATGAAATCATAGTGAAATCAGTTGTATAATATTCTGTATAAATGTACTGTGTAATGAACATTATGGTATTATTTATGAATGTTTTGCTCTGATGTTAAATATGAAGATTTATTGGGTTGCTTTCCATAATGTTTGTGTTTGTGGCTTATGATCCAAAGCCATAAAAAGTAGTTTTTTTACAACATCTAGCCCAAAACATTTTGACTTACTACAGAGCACAGAAACAGTGGGACACCTCTTAAAAGTGGATAGAAGAGAAGAAAAGCTCAAAACAAGTGAGAACTGCTTCCAGATGCACTGACACTGGAGCGGCCGATTTCTCACTTTGTTTCCCACAGATGTATTCTTCTCTTTCTCCCACTCCTCCCTCTGTATATCTCCTTCCTTTCATATTCCTTGATGTAATGGTTGTTTTGGTATCAAGGGCAAAGTTTGGAGTGCACTTGCTTTCTGTACATTTTTGCTACCTGTATATCCACAGTCTGGGCACCATATGTAGCCCAGTATAGTCCTACCGTCCACCTCATGCTACACTCTGGCAGCCTGCCTATCTCTCTGGTGTGTGCACCACACATGAAAAGGTGGTAGATACACATGGTGTAGATACCATGCAGTATATGGACACAAGTATGATGTGTCAGACTCCCTTTTGAGAAACATTTCTCTCTAATACATAGCAGTTATATTGTAGTTTTTGGAGGGAAATCAACCCATGTTCCTAATTAATGATGAAGAATTAAGGGTTTGTAGGAAAATTATTGGTTTGGGGAGAGGGGTTGAATCTAATGTTTCTCCAATAACAACAAAAACTGCAATAACCTTAGAAAATAACGGCAATTCCCCAAATAAGAAAAAAATGCAATACCCTTAGAAAAAAATCGTCAATACCCTTAGAAAAAAAATGCAGTACGCCTCATAAGAAAAACTGCAAGACCCTTAGAAAAAAACAACAATACCCCTAATAAGAAAAAACTGCAATACCCTGAGGAAAACGGCAATACCTTTAGAAAAAAATGCAATACCCCTAATAAGAAAAAAATGCAATACCCCCAGAAAAAAAACGCAATACCCCTAATAAGAAAGACTGCAATACCCTTATGAAAAACGGCAATACCCTCAAAAAAAATGCAATACCCCTAATTAGAAAAAACTGCAATACCCTTAGAAAAAAACGGCAATACCATTAGAAAAAACAGCAATACCTCTAATAAGACGAAAACTGCAATACCCTTAGAAAAAATAACGCAATACCCTCCCCCTGATATCTCAAAATAACATAGCCTACAACTCAATTCAATATCAATAACCAAACGTGGTGAAGCATAAAGAATTTAAGATGCGGTATATTCTCAACATTTAACCGTAATATGTTAATGAATAAACATTTTATAATAATAATATATTTTTTAAAGGGAAACTTGAAATGAAATACAGGCACTTTAAAAGACACTTTCCTGCTCTCTCAAAAGAGTCAGACTCCCCTCCCTTCAGCAAAAAAAGGAAAGAAATACTGTAAATAACATTCCCCCTTTACTGACCCTCCTCATTCCCTAATAATTTCCATACAGTCCCCGTACAGTAACATGATGCAAGACTTCACTGATTAGTGGATTAAATTGTCATTCTTCTTTTAGAATATATCACATTAGATGTTATAATTTAGTTTAATGGCATTAAATTAAATTTATTTTGGAAACCGTGAAAATCGACTGAGAATCGTAAAAATAAATCTAAAAGCCACGTAATAATGTCTCTATGTAGGACCTAAACATTAACATCTGTTTTTCCAACATACGTGCATACAAACAAACCTATGCACTGCCTAAAGACACACCCATACCAACTCAACACACTCATGCGCTTGTCTTTCCCTCCATCTGTGCTCTATTATCCAGAGTGCTAATGTGTAAGGGCAACTAGTGCTGCCAGACGGAGCTCTGCTCTCTATAGTGTGGGGCTCTGACCTTTTTCCTTCAACGTTTATCATTGTCAGACCACCATAACTCACCCAGCCAGTCATCCATCAGCCTGGAGGTGGTTTCAATTTGTCTCAAGATATGCTTTCGTTCTTTCGCCTGCTTATTGTCCTCTGTCTCTGACAAAGGTTGTGCACAAGATTTAAGCTTAGTTCATAATAGTGCTGCTCATGCTTTATTCATAGTAACAGTCTGGTCAAGCAACCTCGACCTAGAGAGAATTAGACGACTGAAGTGGGAAATGGTCGTGTCGACACTCTTTTCATCCCAGAGACTCCAGCACCTTCAAGAAACCTGCATATTAATTGCACTAATCCCCTAAAAGTCATGATTTATTGAATAATCTATAGCACACACTAACCCGGGGGTCATTACTTCAAAGGCTGAAACAATAACATCAACTGGTCTACTGGTTTTCATTGAACATATGCCCCGGATCGTAATATGCTTTTTGATCTTGTGCCAAAGCGGAGCAGCGGTACACTGGGAGTGAGAGGGGTTGTCGGTGGGCGTGCGTAGGAAGGCCATTAGGAGGTTAACTACCCAGCTAATATAATTTCAACTGTTTAAATTCACGATAAAGGACCTCTGTTCTTTGATGTGTAATAGGAAACACCTGGCAGCTTCTGCCAAGAGCAGACATGTTCAGTTCCGTCTCCACGTTTATAACTGTGGCACATTGGGGGAAAAGCTCATGATAGGATTAGTACATGTGAATTTATGTTCGAAATTTCATAGTCCTACCAACATACTATTCATACTAAGATGTAAAACTGAGTATGTAGTGGATTCCAACTGCATAGTATGTGGATTTTGTGTACACGAGAAATGCCCGGATGTATAGGCCTACTAGAGTAGCAAATGTTTACTGGACATACTCAACTGCCCCAAAATGCATTGCGGCTCTTCAGACTGTCCAATTGCGGACTGCGAGGCAGACGGTTTAAATAATTAACTGTTGGATAAAATGTTTACGAATGATGGTGAGTGACGTTAACGCCTCGTTTCCACACATTTTTATTTCGTGTCGTATGGTTTTGTGTCCTACGCCCCCTAGTGTTCAACGCAAGGAAATGTATCTCGGATGGATATGGGAGAGAAGTTTTTCCCGCTGTCCAGTCTAGACTAGTCACATTTATACATTTTTTTCCAAATGAAAACTTTGACGGCATGCTAACATTGGTAACATGCTATCTGTTACCAATGTTGGCTATAGAGTTCAGGCAGTTCATATGTCTTTTACCAAAATATTTCACAAAACTGATAAATATGCCGTGAAACTTTTCACTTTTTTACACAGGAAGTTAGTATTTTATGCATTTTATGCTAACTTCCTATGGTGCATACAGTCTGTCCGTAATCTGCCGTAAAGGTTAAAATTTTTCAATGTACTCGAGGCAAATTACGGACAGAAAGAAAACGAAGGAGGAGTTTCGCAAACACATCGGAGATCACTGAGGTTTAGGAATGAATGAAATTCCGGTTGACTTGCATACATACGCAGAGCTATGTTGAAACGAGGCATTATAGTACAGTTAAGGTATATTCACACATACTGTAAGCGGAAATCACGTTCACTTCCATTCTATGCGAGCGAAGGGACGTAAAAACATTCGCTTCCCGTGGCAAAGCAAATTAGCATCTTCGCATTTGTGTGGAGTTCAACTTTGGTGAACTTTCAAGTGAATATCGCCTCGGCAGGCGACGGTCACTCGCCTGACTGCACTCCATGTCTCACCAAGCAGAGTCCTTACACAGAGGCAGCAGCAAAAAAATCCGGCAAAACAATTTTATCTTTATTGGATTTAATATAAAACATCAAGTATACACTTAATTACAGTTTAGTTTGAGTAAACAGTAATTATATCTTAAGGTGTTGACATTTAAGATAGCATGCTGTCTCTCGAGGACAGTTTAATGTCAACATATGGGCCTTATAGTGAAACACATGACTCTTTTTAAGTACATAATATGCAGAAAGTGGTCATTAAACAAGGCATGCAGTAGATATTCACATTAGAAAATGGTGGCTAACATGAAACAGATGCTCTTAAAAAACACAATCCTGAATGAAGCCAGCACCAGCGAACCGCTTATGGTGACAGCAGAAAATGCTGTAGTCATATTGTGAACGAGCAGAAGGTCCTTTGGCATCAACAAAATAACTGAATTAAATAAAAGACAGAAGTGCAGCACATGGAATTTCTGAACATAAAAAAAGCGTAAAACTCAAGCGTGAGAAAATAGTTTTGAGCCAGTAGAAATCATTACACAATAGCTTACTAATTGCTTACTTATATATAAATACAATGCCTGATGCATAATGCTACCCTTTTTTAAATTAAAGTCATATTTGAGCTTTTTTTTAAACAAATATTTTTTTTTTAAATTAGCTGTATGCTACTCACTACAAGATTAAGCAGCTTAATGGAATAGTTCAAAGTTTGGTAAATACGCTTATTCACTTTCTTTCTGGAAGTTAGATGAGAAGATTGAAACCGCTCTCATTTCTGTCCATTAAACTACAGCCAGGAGACCGTTAGCTTAGCTTAGCATAGCACAAAGGCGGGGGGAAAGGGGAAGCAGCTGGCCTGTGCACACCAAGTCAGTATTTTTCGTCCAAAGTTTCTGTGCGTAACATTTTTTATCAGATGACGCATACGAAAAAAATGGACTTGGTGTGTAAAGTCCTAACTCCCAGCAAGAAAGCAAATAAGCGTCTTTCCCAAAATGTCAAACTATTCTTCTAAAATCAAACCAATGAAACTAGTCCATCATATAAATGGCTTAACATCTGGTCTACTGAACTGGAAACCATATAAAAACAACATGGTCAAGTTTTGTCTTTCTTATGTTATGCTGCCACCCAGAGGATTGACACTCCACTTCCTGTTTGGTAGCTGATCTGGTTGACTCGTCCGCGTACACAGTCCAGTGTGAAGAACACCGCTGTGCCGTTACGAACCTGGAAGGACGCCCTCAGGCTAACACTGGCCCAGTGGCTTCCCTCAGGCATCTGACCACCCACCTGCTGGGCCAGAGGGACGGGCCGCGCAGCCTCCGCCTCGCGACCTCCTCCTGACCCCTCCGGATCACTTCGCTTTAGAAGAGTCACCTTGACCAGGTTGCAGGAGTGAATGAGTTTGAGATCAAGAGCCAAACTGGCCGTGCCGCTCTCCCTGAAGACAAAATCTCGTTTCTGATCGGTGGATCCCTTCCCCAGCAGCCCCATCTGGGACACCTGAGCGCTGGTCTGGGAGAAGAACAGCGGCTTGTTTCGAACCGCTCCTGAGGGAAGGCCGGTATGAGACACCGAGGCAGACAGAGAAGAAGACAGAGCGGTGGGGACCCAAACCAAGCTGAGGATGCTGATGCCCGTCTCGTCGCCAAAGAAACGCACGTTGCACTGAGCAGGAGCGAGGATCTCAAAGCCCAGCGTGTCCCCGGAGCCGACTTTAGCCGCTCCGGACAGAGATAAGGATGTGTCTCGATAGTGGACGCCTGGTTTGAAGGTACGGCACAGTTCCATGCCGGTTCCGTTATGGTTGAGGTACGCCAGCAGTTGGAAGCCCTCGCTCACACACGCCTGGCCCATGGAGTACAACGCCTGCTGAAATACAAAACGCACGGTGCCACTTTCTGCAAAACGGATCCCACGGCCATCATGAGTCAGCCCCACCACGTAAGGGTCGGAGGTGGAGGTGGTGCGGAACACCGGGCGATAGTTTGTATGGTAGTGTGCGGACACCACGGACTGTGCCGTCATGGCAACAGCCCCGGTGTCATGGGATAGCCAGAGGAGGCTGAGCGGAGCTGCTGCAGGGTTGTACAGCTGTAGACCTTCACTGCTTTGGTTACAGTGGTGGCTGGCGCTCCGGAGGAAGAGGGAGATCGTGTGATCCGGGGCGACTTCCGCCACCCCGCTGATGCTGACGCTCTGGAGCGACCTCCCCTCCCGCTGCTCGACCCTAATGCCGCTGAGGTCGCGACCTTCCGAGCCGTCCGTGCTGTTAATACGCAGACACAACTGGATGAAGCTGCGACAGCCGTGGCTCACCGAGAGGTTCTCATCCAGCCAGACCAGACCGTGCTGCCTGAGCAACAGGCGCCCGTCCTCGGCGGACAGCAGGCCCGCATCGCCTCTTCCCTCGATGTGGAGCTGCACGCTAGGGAAGGCGTGAGCCAGGACGTGGCCTTTTGCGCCGGGCAGGCTCACGTCTCCCGCCCAGGACAGAGAGAGGGCGCTGTCGCCAGCAGCAGAAGGGCCGGAGCAGATGGTGTCCGCGGTGAAGGTACAAGGTGAAGCCACGGGCTCACCTTCGCACTCGTAACAGGCCTGACACTCGTCCATGTCCGAGTTGAAGAAGTAGCCGTGGTTGCACAATCCTGAGTTGGCTTCTCGCTCTGTCATGCCCTGGCACCTGAATCCACCTGGCGATCGGGAAACAAAGAGCTGAGAGTTCAAAATTTATCTCAAAAAGCACTGAAAGCATTGCCTCTAACTAAGTTTGTAGTTCAACGAATGCAAGAGAGGGAAAATGTGCAAATGTTTTAGAGACATTAGAGTTGTAATCAAATGCAGGCAATGTTGACAAAAGTTCTGAGTAATTCATGTCACCTGGAGTATTGAGACACCTCTGTCGATCTCCACACAGATCGGCTATTTCAAGGCATTCATCTCTGTCCTGTAATAACGAACAAATCAACACTTTGAATCCATTTTAAAGCAGCTATAATAATGATATAATAGCTTAATGATTTTATACTTAAACGAACACTGTGTAATATTCCAGGGATCTATTGGCAGAAACGGAATATAATATTCATATCTATGTTTTCATTAGTGTATAATCACCTGAAACTAAGAATTGTGTTTTTCGTTAGCTTAGAATGAGCCCTTCATGTCTACATAGGGAGCGGGTCCTCTTCACGGAGTCCGCCATGTTGCTCCTCCATGTTTCTACAGTAGCCCAGAACGACAAACCAAACTCTAGAGAGAGCCTTTCACGTTTTTACGTTACCTGAAGGCCACCGTAGTTCTCCAACACAGTTGTGGAAGTGCAGTAACGTGAGCCGCAGAGTGCAAAACCGTGGTACCGCCAGCCGATGCTTACGTTACCGCAGTCTTGGATAGGGAGGAGTGAGCGGAGGGGTTCTCAGTTGGTTGCAATCTGCAACCGCACCACTAGATGGCACCAAATCCTACACACTGTCCCTTTAAAGTCACCCTACTCTGTGGTTTCCATCAGCTTTTCAGAGCTTTATAGCGTCTTTCAACTTATTGTTTTGGTTTTCCGGCCACAACTCTATTGTTATGCTTCACTCTCCCCCCTCATAACTCAGTATTTGGCAGCAGCAGGCAGCTTTTTCCGCAAAAAAACATGACAATGACAATTCCACTTTAGATATGATTCAGTGATAAAACAAAGGGAACATCTGCTATAACTCAGGGACCCACCAACACTAGCTTTGTTTTGTTTCACATGCTTTGAGCTAAAGGTTTTTCTTATTTTATGAGCCTGGTTTATGTCCACGAGTTGAACTGTCATACCGTATAAAGAATGTAGTGTAGTGCTAACCTGGCAGATTCTGTCTGCGTGGACTGAACACTGTGCAACCAGGAAGAAGCCGGCAGGACAGATGGTGCACTTCTCACAGCGAGGATGACCGCTGCTGAAGCCGCAGTACTCCTCAGGACCGCAGCTCCCACAGGTCAAGAGGGAACGCCCCACCTGACGGCATCAAACACGTCATTGAGCATCACAGTCATGTCAGGACATCAAGAAGGCTATGTAGCTAACCAGATGTCATATATTGCAGATATCTTATTTACTTGTCCAATCCATTTAAAGAGGACCTATTGTGCTTATTTTCAGGTACATACTTGTATTTGATGTTTCTACTAGAACATGTTTACATGCTTTAATGTTCAAAAAACACATTATTTTTCTTTTACCGGCTGTGCTGCAGCACCTCTTTTCACCCTCTGTCTGAAAGGCTCTGTTTAAGCTCTTGCCCTGCCCTCCTGAAAGGCACAGTATGCTCTGATTGGTCAGCTGGCCCACTCTGTTGTGATTGGTCAACCGAGCCAAACTCTTCGTTCTCCGCTCCAGCTCCGCTCTAACTAGTTTTCTTTTAGGGCGTGCCAAACTAGCCGCTAGGCAGGTATTATGGACATGTGCTAATTGGTGACATCACCATGGTACAGAAGAAAAGGCGGGACTTCAATCGAGGCATTTCAGGCAGTTCAGGAGCAGTGTTTCTGTGGGGGAGAGTAACTCCCTTTGGTGTGGACTTTGGGCTTTATAACTTTGCAGACCTTTTACATGCACAAAAACTATATAACACACTAAAGGAAAGGGAAAAAGCACAAAAGCATAATAGGTCCTCTTTAATATATGCTAGTTGAAAAAAAAACGACATCTATTCTTGCAAAATAATGGCTGGCATGAATGTAAAGCCAGTTTTGTACATTCCTTTAGATACAAATAACTTTTATCACCGTGCCTTTACTTACATCTTCTCTGAAGATGAAAACATCTGGTATCATATTGGCTGTCAGGTTGTTGTTGTTTTTTTACACTATATTTTGAACACCCTTCATTCCTGATTCAACGTGCAGCTCACCTCCATCACGCTGGCCTCCATGTCCACCTTGTGCAGAGAGAGAGCCTGCTGTGCTTGGTGGGCTCTGACCTGCCCGCTCATGGTTTCCATGTGGCTGTCTAGCTCCCCCTGGATGTTCTGGAGAGATGTCTGTTTGATGCTGTCCATCATTATGTTGTACTGGGCTTTAACCTGGAAGTAGAAAAATGAAATATAAAAATAATACAAGTTCAGTGTGATCATGGTAATGATCATCATAACTTGTGATATTGAAAACACAAAATTAAACTACAAAATTTGTGATTATTCCATGCAGCCCCTGTTAGTCTGCTCTCTGTATAATTATAATAATTATTTCAATTTGATTGTGGGGCTTCCTCTGATACCCATGTGGAAAAGATCGACAACAGGGAGGTCAGTATCTAACACAATAATAACTCCTGTAGGTGTTTTCCATCCACCTCATCTAAATAAATGTTTAATGCTTCTCTAAACCGCCAGCATCTCCCTCATCATCAATCACAGCAGCCTTACTTGCTCCATCTGTTCATACATCCTCCTCTGTTGCTCCAGTATCTCTCTCTGCTGGTTGACCAGCGTCCCCTGCTGCTCACCGAGGAGCCTCTGCAGCTCCCTGACCTCGTCCTGCTGGCCCCTGAGGGCCTCAACGAGCTTCTCCTGGCTCTTGGACAGCTGCAGCTGCAGCACAAGAGCGTCCTCTGAGGGGAGATCATTGGTCCCTGTGGCAAAGAAAGAAAACTATTACATATAGGTGATTGTTCTCTCACTGAGAAAGCTGCAGTTTAAATTAGATTCGTTTCCATTTGGTGGCTGATCACTGACAGGCTGATACTGACCTGGTTTCATGTCACATGTCAACTGTATCCACGCGCCACGCTCCGACCCAAAGTCTGGAAGCTCGTCCAGAAATTGCGCCGCTCTGTCCGTCACATGAACCGGCGAAGAGTGTCCTCTCCCGTCGTCTCCAGCATGCGTACCGCAACCGTCTCCGACGCAAGGCTTACTGGGCTTCTGGCGCATCCGGTGGGGAAGTTTACATTCAATCCCTTTGCACTCCCGCGCTACGCTGTCATCACTCGTCGGCCGATGATGAGAGCCTGTGGTCGGACAGGTCCCTCCGGCGCAGCCAGGATGGAAGACCTCCGCCGTGATGGTCCTCGGGTTCGTCCTCCTGGTGCCATCCGTCCCCTCTGGCTGCGCGAAGCCTCCCTGCTGAGGTTGGATGATGGTGTACGGCGCTAACGGCGCGCTCTGGGCTTGGTGGTGACTGAAATGAGCGTCCTGTTGGTAACTCGGGTAGACTTGCGCTTGTCTGGGATGCGCAGATTGGTGAAACTGTCGCCGGGACGCCGCTGCTGCTGCCTCCTGCGTGCGCCCCTGGCAGTGCGCTCCGACGCACGGTCTTCTCCAGTCCTGGCCAGAGAAGCAGCGCGTCCCCCGGCACATCTCAGACACGCTCTCAGCCCCACTTAACAAACATGTTACACAAACTAAAAATATGGTAAGGACACGTGCCATGTTGCAATGCTGAAAGGTAAAAGCGGAATCAGGCCACATGTGAATGGTGGCCCCCTTTTACGCATCAATCCTTCAGTCCTGTAGACCGTGTTTGATCATCTCTTCAAGAGAAAAAAACCCCCTCAAATTAGTAATTGTCCATACATTTAAGTGCCAACTTATCTTGAACAAGTAGTTGCACAGACATTCAGCTTGTCTCCATTGCGCGCACCGTTGTTCTGCCCCCTTTGCCCCTTCTGGAGATAGCTCCGTCTAGCCCACATGTGGCGCTTACTGCTCCTAATTGGCAACAGGCTTTGCTCCTAGTCTTAAATTAACCCGTAGCTTTCCCGGACATACCAACTCCGCAGAGTCACTCCTATTCCGATTGAAGCTGTGCATGTGGTAGATATTTGGACGATTCTAATGTTATTTTTGTTCTCACACTCCGGTGGCTCATTCATGAGCAGTTTTGTATGCATAGTTCCCAGAAGTTTACTGGGAAGCTCCAAACGGTCCAGTTGAATGTCAGAGATTTACTTTATAGCTTTTTCACTTGTAACTATATTATTCAAAGGGAGAATAGTACTTTATTTCTATTTTTTTTCTTTTTCTTTGCCATTTATGTTGATGACAGGATCAGCCCTGTGGGTGTTTAACAAGCCCTGTCAGAATTAAAATATCAGCTTTATATGGCACCAAAGCTTTGATCTCTTCTGTAGTAGTAGATTAGGGTGCAGTGGTGGGACTGTGATATTTTGAAGCCAAAAGACCCTCTCCTGTAAAATGTAAACTTTATTACTCTCATTTCCCTTCCCTAACCCCACATGGCTTTGATTAAAGCTTTAACCCACATTAGAAACACTTAAACGTTTCCCCCTCTTCTCATTTTCGGGGCAAAATGAAACTCACAAACACACACACACACACACACACACAAACACTGAATATATGCAAGTCCATGTGTAAATCCTCCACCTGTCAGATGTAGTTTGTTATAAATAATCTGCTTATAAACAGTCTTGTGATGAAAATATTGAGTCAGGAACTTTGAGTTTTCTTAAAGGACTGTTGATGCACACACATGCACATAAGCAGCAGGTGATAGCAGGGTGACACTTAGACGTGGTTACTAATTTACTCACTTAAGCTAAAGTGAGACCACACATGATTCTGAGAACAGCTACTGCTTAAGAAGAGAAGAAGAAGAGACCGGAAAAACTGACAAACAGTCCACAACCACTACAAGAACTTCCGAGGCTGTTAATATCTGCATGGGACTTAACGCATCTCTTTCACTGCCTGCACTATTCATAGTGATGCTATTATCATCAGTGTCTTGCTCTATCTGCAGTCATATCATACACTTAGTTACCAGTTTATTAGGTACACCAAGGTAAAACTAAACATCCTACAATAAATCCTCCCTTCATGAAGGTTACGATGTTCAGTTTTTGTTGAATCTGTTTTCATTCAACTTTATGATCATTTTTGAAACGCTGCAGTTTGTGGTGCATCATACAGAGAGCTGTTTCCGTTATTCTGCCTTCCCTCAATGACCGTCAGAACAATGGCATGGCACTGGCAGAGGTACTGATCTGAGGCTGAGGTAACTTAGACATTCTCCCAGTCAACAGCACCACAAACTGCAGCCTCCAAAATGACCACATGTTGTATCAATTTCTCTGCAGAGCATCAATAAAATGGATCTTATAAAACAACAAGTCTCTTTAATCTGGTTTCTTCCATCAAACCCTAGAAGTCATTCCTTGATTTGGTGCTGCATTACCTCAAATCACCCGTGGAAACTCACACAGGTGTTTCCAGTCATACTGATTGATCAGACCTCGTTAAGGCAAGATTTTTACATTAGACATATAACGGCATTAATGCAAGATATAAAAGAAACACAATGTGAAATGAAAAGACGCACAAAAATAGGAGTTAATAAGAGTAAAATAAAGTAGTAGTACAATTAATCTAAGCACATAAAAAACAGGAGTATAAGTATTACACTGAAGTTATAATACAGTAGAAGATATGAATAAATAGGTCTAAACTATTTTTTTAAAGCACTGGCAATGAGAAATTTTTAAAGAGGACCTACTGTATATGGTGCTTATTTTCAGGTGCATATTTGTATTTTGGGTTTCTACTAGAACATGTTTAAATGCTTTCATGTTCAAAAAAACACTTATTTTTCTCATACCGGCTGTGATGCAGCATCTCTTTTCACCCTCTGTCTGAAACGCTCTGTTTGAGATGCAACAAACCTAACAGAAAAGTAGGAGAGATGTTAATCAATTATACTCTACATATGCTCACAAAGTCCTGAGGTCCAGTGTAATTAGGCAAAATATGTAGGGACACCTGTATGGCCTACTACAGTTGTGTAGGACTGTGAGAAATGAAGAGAAGATGCAAGTACATCGTGGTCATTTAGCACCGCAGATATGCAACAAAATTAGAAAAGTAAACCTCACTCTGCTTTACCAGAAATGCAGTTTAATCTACTTCCTGATTTCACAGGAAATTCAGCTAATATCTGCTGCAGAGGCGGCGCAGGCAAGATCACGTGTTCAAGTGGTTACTTATAGACTGACCCCTGAGCGATTTACACACCATTCATGATGCTCCCACGTGTGAAAGAGACCGAAAAGGTAAGAAATTTAAATGATAGTTAATGTTTTTTCAAAGATGTTTATGAGTGATAGGTGTGTATTATGGCAACTGTATAGTTAATCAATGAAATACAAATATGCTAATATAAAATCTAGATCATTATATATATATTAATCTATCTGTTCGTCCCTTTAAGAGTTAAATAGTTGAGCAGCTACATCAGCTTTGTTTAGGACAAACACATGTCCTCTCACAGCCGCCAATAGATGGTTGTGCAACTAATTAGAAAACAGTAAGAAGCTCTCGACCACAAGAGAAGAGCAAACATGGTGGTTTAATGTCAACAGGCGATGCTTTCTGATTCCTTTCATGCATATAAGTCTCAATAAATCACTTTTTCTACTCAAGTTTTTGGCCCGTCCGTCCGTCTGTCTGTCCGCCTGTCTGTTTGTCTCCTGGCGGTGCCCTGTTTTGTTGACGTGTGAGACCACAGTGGGAGACGGCAGCAAACAGTCTGACATGCCTGATGAGAGCATGGAATTTATAAACAAATGTGGTTTTGTAATGTATGCTTTGATGAGCACATGGCCGGGATCACCGACGATATACCGGTAATTAAATAGATGCACCTACTGTACGTATGAGAAAGAAACAGAAGTTAGGATTTGACTTTCACACATGTGAGGCAGAAGTCCCGAGAAGCCACAAAGGTGAAGTTCACTTTCTTGATTAACAAAATTCACTTTCATATGGAAGCAATACTTAGTCCACTACCAGCCCCTCCACTTCCCCTTCTACCTCATTACAGTTTAATGGATGGTCTGTTTACTGTTCAGCATAAACACAGAATGAGACTGAACAGCACAGGCAGGACTGTTTGTGTTTCTGTTTGTGTGTATGTACATTAGGCTGCATGTGTGTGTATACGTATATACTGTATAGGAAGATGGTACAGAGAGCCATAAAGAGCGGGACAGGGGATCTAAATTTATGAATGTCTCAAACACCACAGATGTGTTGCCGTATACAGGACAGAATATGCACTTTGCAAAGCTCGAGCTGCAGCTTTAATGTGTAAAATATATCAGCATGAAGTTAAACAAAGCTAAACAGACGTCCACTGTGCTCGTCACATATTTATAGTCACCCGGATTTTCACTTCTGAGAATTGATTCGCTTTTCCTGAGATGATATATCCAATGTGCTGCAACTCTGAGCAAGTATTAAAAGAATGAAACACATATATATTAAAATATCTATAGCCTAATCAATATTTTTATATTAACAATGGATCACATGACTACTTGTATTTGAAAGGAGATATCACCTAACCCTGCAGTTTTACCGTTTTGGTTCACTCTCACTGCTCTCATAGCGCCGTTTTCAGCAAAATAGATGTGACAAACCCACTGTTCACTACCTGCACAGCACCAGACAGCAGACAAATACAGTAAGCAACTAGCTGGTGAACATAGTGGAACATTTAGCAGCTAAAGAAACAGATATTTCCTTCAAGAGTCGGTGGAGACCAAAACAGAGCTAAAAGGAAAGTAAATATTGGACTTACACTAATCAGATGGCCTGAAGCTGAAACAAGACTCCAAATGATCATGTTTCTTATACCTGCTAGATGCATTAAGTATAGTTTGCCATATCAACTTAAAATGTGTTGTGTTCACAGCTGGTTGACGCTGCCCCCAAATGGCAAAAAAAAAAAAAATAATAATTGCAGCTCCACGAAGCAATTTAGCATCTTTTAGCTCAGCTATTCTCAACCAGAGGGCCTCAGAGCGACATCTAGTTGGCCACGGAGGTACTGCCAAATGATTAGATTAAATTATTTGTTTATCACAAAGCTATAGGCTAATTACTTTTATATCTAAATGTACTCAAGAATTTACATAAATAAAATCCTTCAAATTACAATGCATAATTTCAATGACCACCACGCCAATCACGACATAGACAAACGAGTTTTGCCACTGTTGGCTAGCTAACGTTCCCTCGGATGTAGTGACACCAAATGGATGGTTTTTGAAACGAAAAAGTGATGTGAGAGACGACCCTGTTCCAGTAAAAGCTACAAAGCGAGTGGTGAGGAAATATGACCCATGATTCATAATGGCAGGCAGTGATGGGTGAGGGTAAGCAGGGTAATTATATTGGTCATTACAGCTGACAGTGGCATAACACATATTTACAGCCCAGTTATTTTGTTTCACCTTTTTTGTCATGTATTTGGAAGGTGGCCCTTTACTCCGATAAACACTGAAAGCTACCTGCCCCACACCAAACAGCAGACAGACACAGTTAGTAACTAGCTTAGCTGGTGAACATAGTGGAGCATTTAGCAGCTAAAGAGCCAGATATTTGCCTCAGGAGTTGGTGGAGACCAAAAACAGAGCTAAAAGAAGAGTGAAAATTGGACTTACATTTGCCAGGTGGCCAGAAACACACTGCCAAAGGAATGCAAATGTTGCCTCATGACTGCTGGATGTGTGAATGAACACCTGTTTACTAACATGTTCACCATTACTGATTTTATGTGCTGTAAGGTGACCTTGATTGCTATGAAAGGCACCATTGAATAAAATGTATTATTAATATTTCAAGTTAAAAGGTAATAAAATGTCAGTGTTGTGTTTATAGCTTGTTTCTGCTGCCCCCAAGTTGCCAAAAAAACAGTTAATGCAGCTTTAACAAGAAGACAAGAAATAAGTATTGCTAAACGCACAAACAACTGACTGCTTGAATACGTATTTAGTTGTATTTCGGGTCTCAGGGTGTTGGAGCCTTTCCCAGCATCCTCTGAGCAGAAGGCAAACTGAACACAAACTTGTGTCATATTCATGTTAACACGGTTACAGTCAAGTTATTTCTAGTGGTAGCATAAAAAACAGAAAATGCACTATTTATATATGCAGAAAATGTACAGAAACAAAGTATAATGATCAGGAAACACTGCAAACAAATACCATATTATCAGTTTAAATGTCAGTGGTGGCAGTCTGTTGTTCATATGTGCTTGCAGGTATTTTGCTTGTTGTAGGACTGTCCACCATGTCCACCATGTCAATGCTGCTCTCTGCATCCCACAACAGAGGAGTTATCAAAAAATGTCTAAAATGTGAAGTGAGAAGTTAGCATGCAGACAAGAAGCAGGTTACGATCCTTTCTGTATGAAATTCTGACCACGAATACCGTCTCTACACTTGTTGCTTCCTCTGTACTGTTTCTAGTTTCATACTTCTGTGGCTTTACAATATATTAATATCTATTGTTATTGATAACCACACACAGCAATGGTCTCAAGAAGTTTGCAAGAAGCACAGAGCTCATTCTTCGGTTCGCTTTTTTAAGCCGCTCCACATGCGAGATGTATTTTTGACCCTATAGCTGGCAAGGTGCCGCCTCCATATGGACAAACCCAGACGTTCCACAAAGTTCTGCCTGATGAAAATCTTTGATCACAGTGAAGCCCTTTTATTTTTCCACAAATGATCAATTATTAATGCAAAGAATGTGACGTGCTTTGGTTTGAGCTGTCACCCATAATTTACAGATTATTCTGTGAGTTAGGCTCATTACACCCACAGAAGACATTTCAAATCGTGCTAAATGTATCTTTGATTTTTAGTTAGCAAATCTAAAGTGAGGAGTCATCATGTTAAGATATTTTGACATCACCTCATATGCAAAATGAGCCAGTAAATCAGTTTTAAAGTTGCAGTTTATGTGACATTATTTCTGAACTGTATGTGCTGTATGTGGACCAAAATGATGCAGAGAAGGTTTTAAATCATGTTCAGTGAGGTATGTTTGCTTTCTGCACCTGTGACATATTTAAAAGAGTTAGCTCTGTGTTCTCCACAGTTTATTGAAGATGAGGTTCATTGGTTTGCTGCATGGTGATAAAAACAACATGTGCGTCTTCAACAGCCAGAGCAACATGGAATCCATTTTAACCTGCCACACACGCTGCTGTGTCACTTTGTGGAAAAACGGCAATGACATTGCATTGCTTGTGACTTTGAACATATTTAGAAATTGAGATCACATTTCTGATTTTTTTTCCCCTGTGAAGTGCTTAAGCTCCTTTTGCATATTGTTTATCTGTTTTTACAGATGTGACAGACATATCCAAACTGTATATGTGCATGGGCATGCATTTGTCCAAGACTGTTTGTATATCCGTACCACAAAAATGTTGTTATTCAGGAGTTGGTGGCCTTTCAATAGTTTACAGACCAACTTTTCCGCTTGCTGCACGACAAGCTATTAAAGAACCGGTGCCGGTAGAAACTGAATTTAAACTGAACTGAAATTATCCAAAGTTTTTCAGTTCCCGATGCTACTGCTGAATTCACTTTCTACATTGTGTTTAATCCCCGTACTGCTGCTAAAATGTTTTCTTCTACCTTCTCAGATGGACGACATAGACGCCATGTTCAGTGACCTGCTTGGAGAGATGGATCATCTCTCTCAGGTGAGTCACACAGCAGTGCTGTGAGCTAAATGCTAATGTCAACATGCTAACATGCTGATGTTCAGCAGGTATAATATTTACCAGATTCACCGCTGTAGTTTAGCCTAACATTTGCTAATTAAAGGACAAATACGTAATATATTTACTGTAATACATAATTAAATGATCATGATATGTCATCAGAGATTAAGGAAACATGCTGAATTGAAATACTGGCTTCTCTGACAACAACGCTACAGCCAGTACGTTCTGCTTTGAAATTTCCATTCGGTTCCGTAACGTCTGTTGTGATCCCGTCCACCGCCCATTTCAACACCCCGTTGCCACATAAGAAACAAATTGGCACGCAAACACAGCCTTCTGCAGCCGTGGAAGCAAGCAAACCAACTGGATAACATAACGTTAGATTCTACCTGACCTGAAAAGCCTCGCCTCATCTCTCTGTGGTCTGTGCACAGCTGGGTTATCAAGGCAGAGAGTATTTGAGACACACAGCCGGTGAAGTGATTCTGACTACTGCTGCTGGCCAGAGGCTAACACGGTCGTGTCTAGAAGGTAACCCTCAAATTGCGAAAAATTTGCATTAACTGCTGTCAGTCACACAAGTGGAGCGGACGGGCCACGGCTCCAAAGTTTTGAATATGGACTGCTGTTCCCCATTTTAAAAGGTAGCCGTCAGTACTACATATCGTTCCTTTAAAGGTGCAGTCTGTATGATCTGGCGGCATCTAGCAGTGAGGTTGCAGAAACTTCTCCCGTGTGCCAAGCGTGTAGGTGAACTACGGTGGCCGGCGCGAAAACGTGAAAGGCCCTATCTAGAGTCAGGGTTTGGTTTTTCCGTTCTGGGCTACTGTAGAAACATGGCTGCCAGCTACGTGAAAAGGACCCGCTCCCTATGTAGATATAAACGGCTCATTCTAAGGTAACCAAAACACAACACTTTTTATTTTCAGGTGATTATACACTAAAGAAAACATAGTTATGAATATTCCATTTCTGCCAAAAGATCCCCCTAAATGCTACACACTGTTCCTTTAAGACTGTATATAAAATACAGCTGAGGCTGATAGGAATGTCATTTGTTTTGCTGATATTTAGTCAGAAACCTGATGATGGTGCTATGAAAAGTAAATAGATCACCAAAATAATTACAATTTGTCCTAATGAATGTCTGCAGGAGAGTTTTCACTCAAAACCCAAACTGTTGACCTTGTGGTGGTGCTAGAGGAAAGGTCAAGGGGTCATCAGTCATTAAGGTTCGTCCTCTGAGAACCATGAATCCAATCATCCAGCCGTTTTTGAGATATTTCAATCTGGGCCAAACTGGTGAACCATCCGACCTCCATTGCCGTGCTTATCGGACAACACATCCCATTATGCATTAGTAAACTTCATCTGGAATTGTGAGCAAAAACATTGTGATATCAAACATCTTTGGTCGCATTCTTTCTCAAAACATGACCAGATGAGCTGAGACTCTGGCCGACCGCTGCCGTGATGGATGCTTTTGAAGCAGGAGCAGGTTACAAAAGTGAACCAGACAAATCACTCGATGTTTACCTCGCTAATCTGAACATTATCTGATTGCACATGGCAGTCTTTGTTTTGAAACCGAAGCATCAGACAGAAAAATGTAAGGCGACGCTAAGATGATGAAGTCATCGCATCTGGATTGGACCGTGGGCAATCGCTGCAGATTCCCTTAAGCGCACATAAGCTGCTCATCATACGACCGCGCCGCGCCAAGAAAAACATTACACACTTCTAGGTGATGCAACCCTAGCCTGAGGCGCAATTCATTATTGTCCATTTCAAATCTCTGTATGTAAACTAAATGAGTGCAGCCCTGAGAATGGGATCAATCTGGAGCATTACATCAGCCATACCAGAAAATGGCTCTATATGTCACTTTGGCATGCGCCCTCTTGGAAAGCCATCACAGTGACAAACACCACTCCACAGACCATTACCAGAGTTAACAGGAAAAGCATTTTGATTAAAGCACTGATCCACTCAAGAGTCTGAGAAACAAAAGGATTTAAAGTGATTCCACTCATCGCCTTGATTGGGTCCATTCTCCGCTTTACTGCCTTGGAGCCAGAAGACAAAAAGGTTTTTTTTTTAATCCCTGACTTTTAAGGAGCTTGGAGGTGTCATTTAAGCAGCAGCTCCATCATGACAACATGTGTTTTTCAGACAGTCATCAGGGTTGAACTGCATGCTGCTGGCGGGAATCATTTTGTGTACAGGTTGGCAGACTGCCCAGCTTGTTTATAGAATATGATTGAGCCTGTGGAGACTTACGTTAATAATTAAGATATTGCAGTCTGGATATCGTTTCCTCGGGGTATTAAATAGGTACACAGATTCACCGGAGTCTGGATTTATGCACCGGATGTACAGCTTCCAAAACAAAAGAAGAGATATCACAACTTTGACAGATCAGTTGTTCTTAAAGGAACAGTGTGTAATTGGAGGGATCTATTGGCAGAAATATAATATTAAAGAGGACCTATTGTGCTTATTTTCAGGTGCATACTTGTATTTTGGGTTTCTATTAGAACATAAAGGAAAAAAAAGCCCAGTCTGTTGTGATTGGTCAACTGAACCAAGCTCTTCGGACTCCACTCCAGCTTCACTCTAACTAGCTTTGTTTGAGGGCGTGCAAAACTAGCCGCTAGGCAAGTATTATGCAAATGTGTTACCTGGTGACATCAACACATTACGGAAGGAAAGGCGGGACTTCAAGCAAGGCAGTTCAGGAGCAGTGTTTCTGTAGGGGAGAGTAACTCCCTTTGGCCTGAACTTTGGGCTTTGTATCTTTGTAGACCTTTTACATGCACAAAAAAGGAGAGGGAAAAAGCACTAAAGCATAATAGGACCCCTTTAATAAGTATGTTTTCTTCTATAATCACCAGGAAATAAGAATCATTGCGTTTTTGTTACCTTAGAATGAATTGTTTGTATCTATAAAGGGAGCGGGTCCTCTTCACGGCCGCCACGTTTCTACAGTAGCCCAGAACGGACAGACCAAACACTGGCTCTAGAGAGGGCCATTCACGTTGTTCACTAGATGCCGCCAGATCCTACATACTGCACCTTTAATGAACTGGTGCATGATTTATTGTCTGCGCAGAAGCTGAGTGCAGTATGTTCTCTATTAAATGGTACAGCTTGAAAACAGAGCGCGATCAAGTGCAGGGAAACAGTCACTGATAAACAACAGGCTCATCGTGTAACAACAGTTCAGAGCAGTTCAAGGACACATGTGGCCCACTTTGATTTTTGGGCTGCTCTTTGACTACAAGTGTTATCTCAAACGGAAAAACTGCAGCTTCTGTCAAACACATGACTTCGTTGTAAAATGTAAATTAAAACATCCAGTGAAATTATATGTAATTTTTCACAATATGGCCGAGAAAGCGGGACCCCGGTGCCGTGATATGTTGTTAATTGACCGTCTCATTGCTTCGTTGCAGAGTTTAATGCCCGCAGCGGACGCACCAGAAGTGGATCCTGCCTCACAGAGAGAGAGCACCTTCTCCATCGGCTTCATAGACCTAAACGGTAAGTGCACGTTCAGGTGATGATGCTTTCATCAAAAGCAAGAATGGTAAATAAAGCTTCAATGTTACACAACCACATTGCCCTGGGAGAAAGTATGTGTGATATAGAAGGATGCAAGTGGGGGAGATGAGAGACAGTCTTTCAAGAGATAAGATTACTGTCGGGAGACAGGGAGTGACTGTTTTTTCTTGCGCCAGGAGGTCACGCCAACCTCTAGACACCAGGAAGGATAAAAGGGGAGATATACCAGTCTGGGAAATAAAGGATAAGTCGATGGCTGTGGTGATCAACTGTTAAAAAAACAGCTAATTCTTTGGCATTAATACGTTGTTAGGACTTAGAAATACGAATAAATTAGATAAATGATTAAATCAAATAAACTTATGAGGGGACAAAAACCAAGCTAGTCTCATGCTTCAATAAAAGGGGGTGAGCAAAAGAATATTCATTTAATACACAGTGAGAGCGTTATGTGAAAAGGAATGGCTTGACATTTTGGGAAATACACCAGCAACACCTGTCAATTTTCACTCGTTTACACATTTTTTTACACATACAGTCTTTTCAAAATAAACTTCTGTCTACACAGGAAACAAATTGCTTAGGTTTAGGTAAGAAAGATACCTAGTTAGGTTTAGGAAAAGATCGACTTGGTTAGGTTTGGCCAACAAAACTACTTAGTTAGGTTTAGGAAAAGATCGACTTAGTTTGGTTTAGATTGACTTGGTTAGGTTTAAGCAACAAAACTACTTAGTCATCCATCCACCCCGACCTCCTCCCTACGCAGTATTCACCAGTCTTTATACTTGTGGGTCTTGTCGTCAGTGTGAGGTTGAGGCACCTTTAAAAGGCCGCTTCTCTAACCTTCAGGCCACAACTGCGCACTTATTATCTCCTTACAGAGTCTCTCAATGAACTGGAGGACCACGACCTGGATGCTCTGATGGCTGACCTCAGATCAAAATCAAGCACCTCAGAAGGGAGATTCCCTGCAGATCAGCAGACCAGCAGCCGTGCAGAGAATCAAATAGCAGCGTCAGCCATGACTCAGGCAGCAGCTGCCCTTCCTCCATCATCAAACTCTGCTGAATCCTCTGGAGGGCTGCAGATGGTAAACGAGAATATGTCACCGATCATGAAAATTAAGTTGTATTTCGTGAAAGAATGGATTACCTTTTGTTATTATGCTTCCAGGGTGAACCCCAAACAAAGGCAGACAAAATTAAACTGGCTCTGGAGAAGCTGAAAGAAGCCAAAGTTAGGAAGGTAAAGCAGGTTTTTATGCGTCTTTCTCCATCATGCAGTCACACAGATAACGTTAAGCTCAGCTTGCTGCCTCTTCTAGTTGATAGTAAAGGTGCTGATGAGTGATGGCAGCTCCAAGACACTGATGGTGGATGAGAGACAGACGGTCCGAGAGGTTTTGGACAAGCTGTTTGAGAAGACACACTGCGACTGCAGCATCGACTGGAGCCTGTGTGAGACCAACCCTGAGCTGCAGATTGGTGAGATGAATGCATTCAGATCATATGCAGGCAATATGCCAAAAAAAAAAATCATCCACAGAGGCAGGAGACACATGTTTTCTCATCATTTCAGTAAGAGGCTTTGAGGACCATGAACCCTTAGTGGAGCCCCTGTCTGCGTGGACTCGCCACAGTGAAAACAAAATCTATTTCGTGTCAAGACCTCAGAAGTATGTGATGTTCACAGACCCTCAAGTGAGTACGAGTTTTCTTCTTGCCAAAGTTTTATCACACGGTTTAATGCTTAGTCAGTGCTTTTCTCACCCTGAAGGTATTTTACATGTGGAAAAAGAAGAAAGCATGTTTGAGTGGGATTAACGAGGAAGCCAAACAGCTCTTAATCAAGGTCAGTATCATGCTCACACCTTACCATATTACTGGAACTATATGTCAAGTTGCTGGGTGTCATTTCGCAAAATGAAAATGGTTTAAATTTATGAAACATTTTTAACATCCTACAATGTCCGTGCTGGACATCGTTGGGCCTAGTATTTTATAAATAATGAATAGCTCCATGGTCAATGGCTATGTCCTATTGCTTTAAACGTGCTGTCATACACCAGCTGATCAGAAAACCTAACCTAGATCCGTCTGTTCTTTAAATCTCGAGTCTGCTCTCATGAGGGTGACAACGGATTTGTTCTTGTCTTTAGACTCAGGAACACTATTTTAATTCTTTTAGATTTCTCTGCTGACTTCGACACAGTCGATCAATCCATCGTCTCAGACCGCCTTGAGCATGTTGTTGGCATTCAGGGACAGGCCCTTCAGTGCTTTGCTTCATAGCTTCAAGACAGATCAGCCTCTGTTGGAATTGATATTGTGTCGACACCCGTCTCCTGTGGAGTACCACAAGGCTCCATATTGGGCTCCATTTGATTCTCCCTATATATGCCTCCTTTGGGGTCAGTTTTAAGAAAACATAATATCTCCTACCGTTATTACGCAGATGACACCCAGCTGTACCTCCCACTGACACCTGGTGATCCATGCTGTTTTAACTCCCTTCTGAACTGCATTGAGGATGTAAAATCCTTGATGGCAAAAAGCTTCCCACAGCTAAACCAGAATAAAACTGAAGTCCTAATATTTGACCCTGCAGACTACTCAATTTGCAATTTGATCAATAGCATTGTTTTACAAATTGACGTGTTAATAGTGCTCATTTCAGTTTTGCATATAATCTCTGACCCTGCAGGAGCATTTTGGAGGTTCCACTCTGATTGTTCCTGATCTCGAGGGCACGCTGTACCTAAAGGAAGATGGGAAAAAGCTTTGGAAACCTCGCTACTTCGTGCTCAGGGCCTCGGGCATCTACTATGTACCCAAGGGAAAGACAAAGGTATGGTGGATCAAATACATTTTTCAACAATGAAACATTTCAACATCATATTTAATTTTAAATGCAGGCATGGTTATGGTACACTGTTGGCAGTAATGTATTGTTGCTCTGGAGACAACAGGTAGGTGAAATATTTTAGCAACCTGTGTGGGTGAAACCAGCTCCTACATACAAAGCCTGGAGAAAATTCTGGTGGGCTGTTGTCATGACAGTGAAACTGGTAATCAGTTATGGTTATGTTTCATTAGATGATTTTTAGCACCAGGCACAAAAGATAACCCTCATAATTTGCATCATACTCACGGTCTTACTATTGTTAGCCAACTGTAGCTGTCTAAAATTACAACACCCAAAGAAAAAGTTAATCATTGGCAAGTACATATTTAGGTCTGTATGAAGGGCAATAATTAAACCTGCAGTAGGCAGAATATTTTTAACATGGCGGCCAGGTCACAAACAGTTACAAATAGGCATTACAGTAACAGAATATTGATTCATATTTGATCAGCGCTGCCTAGTTTGACCGTTTGATCGGAGTTCGTGAGTGATTGACAGCTGCTCAGAGACGGCAGGCTCCAGCTCAGCTCTGATTGGTTGTTTTCCTCCGGTCTGTGAAATCTTGCAGATGCCATTAGGAGCACCAGAGGACACAGAGGCACATGATTTTTTTTCAGATTATCTGTCTCATGCACTACAGTCAGGATATAGTGACCGTTTTATAAAATAACTTTTTTTTAAATCATATTTGCTCCAATTCTACCCACTGCTGCATTAACTAACTAATAACAATATTCCATTTTTTACGACTGGTAAAATCCACAGAGCAAAAAACAGGACTCACCAGCACGACTCAGAGCAAGGCAGGTGCAATCAAACAGCCTTTACTTGCCAAACAGGTTCGGTACACAGGTAAGCAGTCAGATAGAGGCAACCAAAGCCGACAAGGATAAGGCAAAAAACTTGGTCAGGAAAAAACAGGCTGAGTTCAGAGAAAACAAGAAACTAACTCCGGGACTGGAACGGTTGACTCAGGGGACAAAAACAAACTGGCACAGAGACGGGGAAACACACAGACTAAATAGACTGGGGAGGTGAGGCTAATTAGGAGCAGGTGAGGATAATTAGGAGCAGGTGAAACCAATCAGGGAGGGGTAGGTAACCACACAGGCAGGAAACACACAAGGGCAGGAAGTATCTGAAACGAGGAGAGGAAAGTAACACAAAATAAAGCAGAAAAAATAACTGAATATCGTAGAAAATAAAACACATAAGGAGCAGGATGAGACATGACACCGTTAGACTCTTTAGTTCCACATTTTTAGAAATATGGCACTTGATTCCTTGTCGAGAATTAGATGAGAAGATTGATGAATTGAGGCCCAGGCACTGTTACAGAGCAGCATGTCGTTCTGTCACTGAGACAAAGCAGAAAACCGCCGCCCATCCAAAAAATCATCCAAGAGGGAGAAATAGATGGAGGGCAAACTGTGCGAAGCAGATGTGCAAATCGCAAACATAAGAGAGCTGCAGGAATCATCTGAGGTCAAAGATACGTGAACGGAGCAGAGGAAGATCAGGAAAGGACAGTTCATTAGACACGGAAAACAGAAATGGACAAATTAGACAGAAAAAAGGCATAACTGAGGTTCTGCAGCAGTCTGAAGTTGACCCACATGTATAACTACTGAACAATATAACAAGACGAGACACAAAAGCTACTGTCATATATAAAGAAGTGAGAAAAATGGAGCTGTGAGATAGAGAAAAGATAAGAGATGGAAGAAGAAAAGTGGACAGAGAAAAGATAAAGTCAGTAAGAAACCTGAGAGCGAAAAAAAAAAAAGAGAGAAGTCAGAACAACAGTCATCCTCTGCGGGTCACCTCCACTTCCAGGAAGCTTCACTTTGTGGATTTCAGTGAACAACAGCATCATTGTCAGTGTGGTTTAATGTGTGAACAAGATGTGTTTGTGCATAAAATCAAAAATGGAAGGAATGTTCAAATGCTTTAGAAAGAAAAACAAATTCTTTCCTCTGACATGGAGCTTCATTGTGGACTTTCTTTGAAAATATAGACAAATGGCCTCGCACTTCTTTGAAGTGTCTTAATTTTTAATACCCACCATACAATGAGATTGAGAAGATTTATTTCGTATACACAACATGATGACAAAATAATGGCACACGTAGCATTTAGACCACTCCAATTTATGCCACATCTTAAATATCACTGTAGAACTGTTCTGGATTGTTAGTGTTTTAAAGAGGACCTATTATGTGTTTGTGCTTTTTTCCTTTCCTTAAGTGTGTTATATAGTTTTTTTGTGCATGTAAAAGGTCTACAAAGTAACAAAGCCCACACCAAAGGGAGTTACTCTACCCGACAGAAACACTACTCCTGAACTGTCTGAAACTCCTTGTTTGAAGTCCGTAACGTGGTGATGTCACCAAGTAACACATTTGCATAATACCTGCCTAGCGGCTAGTTTGGGATGCCCTCAAACAAAGCTAGTTAGAGCGGAGCTGGAACAGAGTCCGAAGAGTTTGGTTCAGTTGACCAATCACAACAGAGTGAGCCAGCTGACCAATCAGAGCAGACTGGGCTTTTCGGGGGGGCGGGGCAGGAGCTTAAACAGAGCGTTTCAGATAGAGGGTGAAAAGAGATGCTGCAGCACAGCCGGTATGAGAAAAGTAAAGCGTTTTTTGAATATTAAAGCATGTAAACATGTTCTAGTAGAAACCCAAAATACAAGTATGCACCTGAAAATAAGCATAATAGGTCCTCTTTAATGTTAAAAATGCTAGAAAGTTGATTACCATGCCAATATGTGAATTTTCTCACTATTTTCTACAAGCACCTGAGAGGAGCTCTGCTGTGCACGACTCATTTGCAGGATAACCTGAGACTTATTATCATACCTGCATTAGTCCACTATGTATAATGTATAATGTATAATGTATAATATTGTCCACATTATAAGATTTCTACGTGTCATTGTGATGATTTGCTTTTCTCTCTGCCCGACAGTCTTCCAGTGATCTCGCCTGCTTTGTTCGTTTTGATAAAGTCAACATCTACACCACCAAAAACTACAAACAGAAGTACAGAGCTCCCACCAACTTCTGCTTCATGCTGAAGGTAAGCTCAACAAATCTGATCGTCAGAAGTTGTGTTTTTGGAAAAAAAGTCCTGTGTTTGACAAGAAGAGAGAAAAATGAACACAGGCAGATGACTGAAACAATTAATAACAAGCAGCACATATTTCAGGGAGCGACGATCCTTCACATCTGTGGTTTTTACTGTTTCAATAATCAACCATGTCCTATTCAGACATTTAAGAAGCCTATTTCTTATAACTTGATGTTCAAATACCCTTTCAGATGCCCTTCAGATAGATTTACATGTAGATACTTTAGAGGGGATTTATTTTTCTGTTAAACGGCCCTCCAAACACACCCATGCAGTTTACATTAACGATGCATTTGAGACAAGAGAATAAGTCCAGAGTTATAGCTGCTGGTTTGATATCACATCAATAAAATGATAGCCATGATGAGCACTGTTAGATGACACTAAATCCACTAACTGTATGGTACTTTCCGTACTACAACAGTTCGCTTACATCAAACATGAGTGTAAACTGAGAAGAAGGCTGAATGTGACGAGAGCAGGACTCTACACTGTCTGCAACAGATAAAGATCAAGTTAAGTCATGTTGAGGGGAAGTGAGATGACTGAAGAAAAAACAACAAACCTTGACTGGTTTCACCCATTTGACCTGTGACTGCAATGTGTATTACTGACAGCCCGTCGTTATGTCAAACAAGTGCTTCTCAACCGTGAGAACCTAGAGAAATATAACATAGTGTTTGCATTGACTGTGCTGTGTTTAGCCTAATAAAAATATATAGTCACATCTAGGATTTCCTTTTTTGTCTGTTTTTAATTTAATTTAATTAATAAAGAGCCACATTCCCAGTGAAAAACATATTTTTGGTCCTGTTTTAACAGATACAGTCATGCGTCATGGTCCACAGTGCAGCAACAGCTTGGTGTCAGCTGCCCTCTGCTGGTTCATATGTGTGCTGCAAATTCACAAACTGGCAGCAGAGATGCAGCATTTGTATTTAAAGGAGCACTCCACCAATTTGTCAGTCTGAGACAGTGGGCAACCTCCGGTTCTGAAGAGTGAAGCCAATGCGGAAGTGCTTTAATTGTAACATTTTGGTCACCTAAAAATGTCTTATTCAGCATTCGGTTGTACTTAGATGTGATGTGATACCCTCTCGTGTCCCTTCTGGTTGCATAAAACCAAGATGGCGACGGCCAAAAACCAAGATGGTGACGACCAAAATGCAGAACTCAAGGCCTTTAAAGGGCAGTCCTCAAACCAATAGGTGACGTCACGGTGACTACGTCCAGTTCTTATATACAGTCTATTGTCTGAGAAAATAACCCCAATGATGTCATAGTGATGTCACCAGGGTTATATCAGCTTGAGCTTTGGAGACTACATGTTTATAACGGAAAGCCTGTGTTACAAAGTGGGGATGTGGAGTTTGGAAGACGTGGGCATTTACCAGGGAGGCAGGACCACCAAAAGACACTTATGAGTTGCATTATGGCAAGTGTAGGTGTTTCTGGAGTTTGACCCATACTAGGGACTGAAAGTCAGGATAGCTCGGTCTGTGCTGCATCAGTTTTAACCATACATTTTTTAATATACCTCTATCAAGTCCTCCGACTTTATGGAAGAGCAATAATAAATCATTGGAGTGCCCCTTTAACATCACTGTCCTCTCTGCTTGTACTCTTTCCCCAGCATCCCTGCATCCAGAAGGAGTCTCACTACGTCATGTTCCTGTGCTGTGACGATGAACACACACTGTTGCTTTGGGTCAACTCCATCAGAATAGCCAAGGTCAGATTCAAACACTGTCTGTAACACAAATGACTTTCAAGGAAATAGCAAATATAGACATTTCATGGCAACGATTTAAGCAGGTGTGTGTCCTCTGTCTTTGTGTTCAGTATGGGACTGTCCTGTATAAGAACTACCAGGCTGCAATGAAGAGAGCCTCCAGTTTGCCAGCTCTCCGCTCTGCTGCACACAAAGGTGAGTCTACACATTACAACTAGAAGCTAACAGTATCGTTTAGCAAAGTTTATGAGTGATTCCATATAGTAAGTGTAGACTGCAGTGACTCCCAAGCGTTGTAAAATAAGGACTATGATCACCCAAAATGCTCTCCTTCCAGCACTGATGATTTTCCAGAGACTCGTGGGTACCCATGGAACCCATTTTCATTCAGATATCTTGAGGTCAGAGGTCAAGGGACCCCTTTGACATGATTATGCCAGTTTTTCAAGTTTGGAGCGTTATTTAGCCTCCTTCTCGACAAGCTAGTATGACATGGTTGGTACCAATGGATTCCTTAGGTTTTCTAGTTTCATATCATGCCAGTATCTTCACTCTAGCTGTAAAACTGAGCCCAACACAGTGGTGGCCCATCGGATTTTTAAGAGGTTAATTAGAAATCGCAAGTTGCGTTAAAATAATTAGTGCCGGCAAAATGAATTTGCTTTAACTTTAATTATCGCGTTAACTTTGACAGCCCTTATCAAACACTCAATCCATGGAGAAATGCACAGAGCCCGTATTCAGAAACTGTGCCTTTAAACGAGCCGTCAGGACTTCCGTAACGTTGTGATGTCACAACTCAGTCACCGGCAGAAGTGCCGCTAAATTCCGTGTAGTTGACACACCCAATGAGTCCCCGGCTGCTGTCAGTAGACTGGAAAACGCTGACCAATCAGAATAGAATAATAATTTTTTTCAGGAGGGGAGCTTAAAGAGACAGGCACTAACACGGAGCGTTTCAGACAGAGGGTGAATGCATGTATATTCAGACAGACAGTATGAGAAAAACAATGTGTTTTTTGAACATTAAAGCATGTAAACATGTTCTAGTAGAAACCCAAAATACAAGTATGAACCTGAAAATGAGCATAATATGTCCCCTTTAAGACCAGAATTTTACTTTAAGCGTCTTTATAAATACAGGACCAGATCAGAACGATGCTGATTTTGAACAACAGCAATGGAGAAAACTGTAGAAAAGCAGCAATATTTAACAAAAACATAGAATAGGAATACCACTAATAAAAACCCACATCTCTGGAATTAATTCTCATTTCTCATCTTTACAGACCGATTCAACAGTCACGCCCCTCAGATCAGCCCACAGCCGGGTCCAGTTCCACCCAGAACCACAAAGGTTGAAGACTATCCACATGAGCCACCACCTGACTTCATTCCTCCTCCTCCTCCTGGACACACACACATTTGAAACACACCTTCAGCTATAGCCTTGATTTAGCCAATTTAGCCTCCCTTGTGCACACGTCTGGTCAAATGTCCAACCGGAACCAATAATATGATGTAGTAATAGCGTTACATGCCTATGATGCAAAAGAACACATTTTAAAGCTTTTATTTATTCCCAGATGTATAATGATATTTATTTTTGTTTGCTTTTGGACAAAACCTCTGCAACTTCTATAATTTTTTTCACCTGTTCCAGCAGCTTTAGGACACACAGAACACACCGTTCTGTTCATTGTTTCAATGAGCTGTTTATTACAAAAAGACTGTACATAAATTTCAATGAACACATCCTATGTACAAACTGAGAGGAGAAGACAAATATTGGATTCTGTTCCCATGAACATTTAAGTTACGGATTTTTTTTTCATCGATAAGAAAACACACATCAAAGAAAGGCGCCTTGACCTGCGATGCCCTGAAATGCGAGACGTTAAAGTGGTAAACATTACAAAGTTCTGCACGTCGGCGGTTGTCTCATGGTTTCTCTATGAAAAAAGTATAAATTAATCCTTTACATAACAAACTGCTAGCGGACCTTCCTCAGCAGTCTCCGACACAAAAACAAACGAGTTGAATGCAAAGCTAGAAATACATTAGGTAGAAAAAGTTGTTTTTCTCACAGAAAAATTACCTCATGATGGAAAAAATACAATCAAGAATGGGATGTAGTGGCAAATCATTCACTGTAATGAAGACTTTCATGCACAGAGGCTGAATGAATACTGTTCATTTGACTGACTCATTGTCGTTTGTGTGGAAACCTGAAAATGTTACATAAGGAAGTCTGTATCCATTTCAAAATAAAAGTCTGTGTCCAATGCCTGTTATTCCCAAAGTATATATGATTATGTTTTGCAAACATAGATTTCTGAGCTAAACGTTAGCTTCGATGATATTTGACGGCGGGTTTTACTTGCACCAACAATCACTTTATAAGAGCAGGCATCTTATTTTTGCAAAAAGTAGTAGAAATCAGAAGAGAAGTCTTTGTATCGGCACTGTTTTTAAGACCTTGGGATTTCGATTAATCCCTTCACTGCGGTTAGCAGGCGTCATTCATATGTGGTATCTGTATCTGTGTGTGTTGATAGACAAAAACAGACTGAATCTGGCTTTAGTACATTACTGCTGGGGTGCCTACATTCACTAAAATGCAGAGGCGATTGAAGACGATTACAATCAAATCTGATGGATGTTCACCCTCTGGAACGAAGACTACAAATCCCTTGTTACCTTTCTACAGCATGTAGAGCAGGTCTTGGTTTGAGGTTGTTGTTGTGGGTTGGTGATTTATGGTTATTGAGCACCGATGTAAAGCACCATACCAGCAAACCACTAAAAGAACGGACGACAAGTTGTAAAGGTTAGTTGATACTTCTGGACAGCAAAAAAAAAAAAATCCGAAACAATGACGGATAACATCGAGTCATCACAGTCGTCGACAACTAATCAGTGCAGCTATTCCAACACAATGGAAAACAACATGAAAACATACAGGTTAGTCCTTCCTCTGCTTCACATCTTTGAAGCGACCTCTGCTACAGTAGCTGGACAGCATCACCGAATATAGTGTCCAAAATGACATAGTGGTGACTGAACATAGAAAAATAAATGTTTCTACATGGCCGATGAAGTTAAAATGGCACTGTGAGTGATGAATAAAATTAATATTCAAGTAAAAAAAAAAAAGAAACAAAATGGAAAACGACATCCAATCTTGGCATCGCCTCCACCGACGCTGATGGAAAACGCACAGGTTGAAACACACTAACTGACAAATGTACTGTACTGGCAGCTTCTCACGTTACGGTTTATATACAAGTTAGAGAACAGAAAGAAACTCCACCAGAAAGAAGAATCGGTTGTCTTTTTTTTGTTGTTGTTGTTGTAATGCATTCTATACACTCGGTTCATCCTTTTTAACAGCATCCCCACCCACACGGAGCATAGTAAATACACAACTCCAGGTTGCTTGTGTTACCTCTTTAACATGTTGTGATTTGGACATCGACGGCATCGAACATTCACTCGTGTCCTAATGCACTTGTTGATGTCTGTTTGTCCTTCTCAGTTTTTTTTTTTTATAAGGTATGATGGATGTTTGTGAAAGGAGGGAAGGGGTCAGTCTGCTGGTCTACAGTGCAAATAAAGGGGTAGGAGCATCTGCGCAGCATTTTATCCTGCTACACTGCCTCATCTATTCATGAAATCCTAGAAATACTTCACTGTTTGGATCTACTGCATACTGGAAATACTGGAAATACTGGAAATGTTGGTTGCACATACACAAATCAACACTAAATCTAGATTTACTTGGCATTCTTTGAAATTATTCCGGAATTTCTTGTGAGGCAAAATGTGACTGTTAGAGATTGAAAAGTGCTACCGACCACCGCGGATGTAACGGCGGTAGAAAAAAGGCCTTTTTTCTCCTCCCTTTCGTCCACAGTGTAAACTAACAGACCCCGGTCCAAAGCTTCAGCACCCTCCTCCTTTGTGCGACTCTTTTTTTGTTGTTTTTCTTGGAGCATAACAAAACCGTGCAAGCACAAGCCCCCCCCAAAAAAGAAAACCATTTGTAAATCCACCATGGCACGTCATTCAAAATGGGAGCTGCATGAACTGCAGTCATACATCTGTACATCTTCACGGTTTTACCTCTGGTCAAACTGCAGTGCCATTTGGATGTGTGTTTTTTTTTAGTTTTTTTTTTAGTCAGCATAGTGCATGATCGACTCGACGTAGTTTCCTGGGAAGAGTCCGGTGACGCCGCCGGAGACGCCTTCGTACCAGCCGTCGTCGTTTTTCTTCATTATGTAGATGATGGCTCCTTCCATGAAGGACAGCTCATCCTCTTTGTCCTTGCTGTAGTCGTAGATGGCCACAACTGCGGAAAATCACAGAAAGTTATCGTTACAAAAATGTTAACGAACATTAAGTTGAGTGTTTTTTCAATAGGTAAGAATTAGGGCCGACCCCTCTTAGCCGATCAGTCGACTAATCGGTCGTTTTGGTCTTAGTTGACTAAGATTTCTTTAGTCGAATAGTCATGTTGGTCTTAGTTGACTAAGATTTCTTTAGTCGATTAGTCGACTAATCTGTCATTTTGGTCTTAGTCGACTAAGATTTCTTTAGTCGATAGTCGACTAATCGGTCATTTTGGTCTTAGTCGACTAAGATTTCTTGAGTCAATTACTCGACTAATCGGTCATTTTGGACTTAGTCGACTAAGATTTCTTGAGTCGATTACTCGACTAATCGGTCATTTTGGACTTAGTCGACTAAGATTTCTTGAGTCGATTACTCGACTAATCGGTCATTTTGGACTTAGTCGACTAAGATTTCTTGAGTCGATTACTCGACTAATCGGTCATTTTGGTCTTAGTCGACTAAGATTTCTTTAGTCGATAGTCGACTAATTGGTCATTTTGGTCTTAGTCAACTAAGATTTCTTTAGTCGATAGTCGACTAATTGGTCATTTTGGTCTTAGTCAACTAAGATTTCTTTAGTCGATAGTCGACTAATCGGTCATTTTGGTCTTAGTCGACTAAGATTTCTTTAGTCGATTGGTCGTTTTGGTCTTAGTCGACTAAGATTTCTTTAGTCGATTAGTCGTTTATACTTTCTTCACGCTAAATGACTTCCAAGAAACTTATGAGCACATCTCTGGTAAACACAGTCTTTAAAGTGGAGTTTTTGTGTGATTCTTTGTGGAGAAACTCAGTTTTACAGATCTGTCGATTAAATCAACTAATCGATTAGTCAACAAAATCGTGTCAGTGTTAGTTGACTAAGAATTTCTTTGGTCGTGGACAGCCCTAGTAAGAACAAAAAAAGGGGAAAGCCGTCACTAACCTTTCTCTAAATAAACCTTGGGGGCCCAGTGGGGGTCTCCGTCGGCGTAGGGATCGCTGTAATGAACCACCGAGGCATCCTCTTCCTCGTAGTCCACGGGTGGGGGAGGAGGAGGGGGGGAGGGCTCCTCAAACACACCCATGTCCTCTGGGGGAGGCGGAGGAGGCGGGGCGGGGCTGTCTGTTACTGAAAGAGAACAGGATGGAGAATCAAATGAGAAAAAAAAACAAGAGAGAAGGAGTTCACAGATAACATGTTAGCTCTCCTGATCTCATCCGTCACTGCAGTCAATTCCAAAATGGATCTCTTGCAGCAGAGTTTGTGCTCATGTTGCATCCCAAAGTTCAATACAGTTTCACAACCTCTTATTTTTTTTTGGCTGGATTCAGTCAGAGAAAATCTGGAACAATGATTTGATTCTATAACTAAATTTTGGCAACAACAAATGTCACTGTGTAGAGGGACAATGGGACTATATTTCAATAAGAAATAAGTAACATCATGTTGTAGACTTTAAACTAGCATACCTATTGTCAAATTAATTTTTCCATATTTACAACCATCGTGTAGACCAACAGAAACCTTTATGAGCCTTGTTACTGTGGAGACTTGTGCATTTAAATGTTCACTAGAGGGCAGCTTTGGGTCCATTTACTCTTAAGTAAGGAAGTCATCCACCAGCATCTACTTCTACTACTACTAGTACTACTACTACTACTAATACCACTATTATACTATTAAGATGCCTTGGAAAGGATTTTAGAAATACTGAGGTCATCCAGTCCAACACTTTATTCAGTTAGTTGTATACTTGTATTTCCCAAGATGAAGGTCTGAATGCAGTTTTAAAACTTTCTCCACACTGCCAGGAGTAAAACTCTGTTTGGGGAATATATCAAATGTATTTATTTATTGCCCTAAAAGTAGTCCAATTAAAATATATTGGGTCTAAAATACCGGAATAAGTATTCCTAGTATTTAGGGCTGTACGATTAATTGAAATCTTATCGAAATTGCAATATGGCCCACAGCAATTTTCAAATCACAGGATGCGCAATATTTGTTAAAATGTTTGTCAAAATAACATTTGAATATAAATATTGCGGAGATGTTCAGGCCTACGCATCATATTTGTTTGGTTCAGATCCCCACAAAAAATCACAACATAATCATTTCAATATGTTTTTCAATTAAAATGAGAATAATGATGCAAACAATGATCATATCGCAATATCAGTCAAAGTAATCGAAATTAGATCGTTTTTCAAAATCGTGCAGCTCTACTAGTAGTGCTGGTAAAACTACAACCACTAGTAGCACTATTCAGTTTATTTGTCAGCCGATAGAAACCAAGGATTTTAAATGGTTTACTAGGGATTTTTTTTTTTTTTTTTTCAATAGACAGCATGTTATGTTTTTTAGTTATTGTGCCTCAAAGGGATGTTTAAGAATCTTTAAAGCCTCCCCTATTTACCTTTACTATGGCCTCCTCTTAGACATTCACAAAGTGGTATGATTTGTATTTTAGTTTTTCCCCTGAGAGATTAGCAGGGGCATTTTAAGCATATACCTGAAAAATAAACTATTTTATGTGAAAGATGTGTGTATTTGCTCATACAGTCTGGTTGCTTCTGTGTCTGAAGGCTAAAAGGTTCAGTAGAAAAGGACCCATCCTCTCTATCTGCTTGTTCACACATGTACGAGGTGGTATACTGGACGGATCAGTGTGATTTTAAAAGCTCGACTTGGTCCTGACACTCTTCCACTGGTGCTACAGCCTTCAGTCTTGTGGTACAAGCGTCCTCTCGGAGCGAGTCTCCCTGCGGGCTTTTCACACCCACAAGTCCAGAGATAAAAGAAAAACTGCACCTCTTTATCTAACTAATTCATAAGCCGGCTCTTGAATTAAATAAACTGCAATGATGCACCAGAGGACTGAATTTAACGCGTCCCTTCAATTCCAATCTGCTGCTTACATACAGTACCTCCTTTTTGTCCCACTGGTCTAACAACTGACTTTAAATCTGTTTGAGCATTAAGAGCTGAAAATGCTTCACTATATAAACAATAGCTGAATGTATTAGCCCAATCCATTACCCCTTTAAGGTCTGTGTAAACACAGTCTACATTACATTTAGTCAGAGTCTAAGTATGCTATGTAGTTAGCAAGGACTATATATCTGACTGAATATTAACCATTCCCTAGAAAAAACTGTGCAATAATAGTAAATTTAAATTCAGGCAGACAGAAAATGCATGATATTCTCTATTAAAAAAGCATGTGTGGGTCCCTGTTTGTAAGTAATCCAGTATTAGAGTGGTAATAAATGAGATCAGCATGTCTTGGCTCATTGTTGCGATGTTTTTACACTTGTTAAACATTAGTGTGTTCAGCTCCATGACCTCATTTTGACTGTGGCACTCTTTGTCTGTTCAGTCAGGCTGACTGTTGCTGGTCATACTAACTACCCAGTTCTTCTTCTATTTACACATTAATCCCTGTTTCTGGTGCCGGTGTAAACTTCCTGTTTGTCAGAGGGCCTCTACAGAGAAAGACTTTCCAGAAACTGGCTGTTTAGAAGAACAAAAGGTGAAAGCTTTCATAAAAATGGATATAAGTTTACTATCCTATATATAAGACGACTCGGTCAAAACCGAGTATATGTCTGGACCGTGTGCGGTCAGTCTGTGAATATGTGGCTAGATTGTTATACAAATATTCAGTGGTCATGTCTATAATATTAAATCCAGCAGTACATGTCCACCACGTCAAGCGAGGACAAAAAAAAATGATATATATTTTTTACAGTGTAGTGCAGCAGCCTGCGTTATGACCAGACAAACACAGACAGTTAAATCGCTGCACAGCTGCATTTCTCCAGACAGGCGGGTGATGGTGAATCAGGACACGGCATCAGTTCACATTTTCTCTCCTCCGTGGACAGAGAGAACAGGACGCACGCTTTCAGTGATCCATCACCATGGCAACAGACAGTCATCCGGGGTGGAGGCGTGTGTGTGTGCCCCCCCCCAACCCCGAATACAGCGCAAGAAAAGGTGTGCCGAGTGTAGCAAGCCACAGAGAAGAGTGTACAAGTGAGACAGTGTGTGGACGTTGAGACAGTTTCAGAGCATTGATAAAAGATGTCTATATATATATACAGTATGTATACTTGCATATATAGAGACCTAAAACATGGACAATAAAATCTGTATCACGAGAGATTTAACAGATCTGATGATGATAAATGTACCAATCACTGGCTGTTATGGACGTTCATTGAAAATTGCGATTTGAGTAAATTTAGGTCGGTAAGAGATTTATAATGTAGGTCATTCAATACATTCAGTTTTTTGTGTTTTGTGCAGATGTGTGGGAGTGAATGTGTCTTAAGAATACATTCAGATTTTTTGGAAATGCGCAGCAGGTATATCCACAAGCGAGCGTGCACGTGTGTGTGTATATGACGGGTTTATATTGTCCTCATACATGTTTATCTGCTCAACTAAGTGCATGCTTTCGTATGGATTTTCTACTTACTGCTCTCCTGCATTCTGGCCACAAAGCCGGTCAGAGGGATCTGTGGGGTCAGCTGGACCATTGGAGGAGGAGGCGGAGGAGCCACAGACACTGGAGCAGCGACACCCAGAGAGGCGGAGAGACGAAGCGGCAGACGGAGAGAGACGGAGGAGCGATGGAGGTATGTTGGATAGTGAGATGACAAGGAGAAGAGCAAACAGACATAATAGAGGAAATAAAAGAATGGATAAAGAGAATAAGGGAAAACAAAAAAAAGCTTGTGAGTGAGCGAAATATAGTGCAGGATGAAGCATTGCTGAGCAACTCATTTACACATTCCCAATCAGTGTTCTTTTGTGCTGCGTTTTTCAAGCTGGGCTAAAGAGGAGGCATTCATCTCATGTCAAGTCTGAGAATCTACCTCATCAGCATCCGTTTTACGTCAAAAGCAAAAAGGCTGAAGCTACTAGCGATAGCTTTCTGCTTCGGTGAAAGAGCTGCAAAGCACTAAACAGACCCAAAACATGAGAGTGGCAAGGTGACAGCTCAGTAGCTGTGTGGTAGGAAGGAAGCAGAGATATGTGGTCTCAAAAAAAGCATTAACAGGTAGAGCTGCAGCATCTGTATCTGATCTGATAAAATGCTAAATTAGCGTGGTATGTCTGGATCCAAGTGCTACATCTAGTTCACCCTTTACTGAATGGCATTCATATAATCTCCTAGGGGTGGTGGAAAAAACAGATACAGGATAGCATCGAGATATTTTGCATTTTGTGGCAATACTGTATCCATACGCAGACATCAAGTATCGAATTGTATTACATAAACTATTAACCTCTTAACAATCCGACGGCTATTCTGTCTTTCAGAGGTTGTACCGGGCTCACTCTTAAAGCTAGAGTGGTATTAAATGAAACTACAACACCTAAAGAATCAATTAGTACCAACCATGTCATGTTAGCTTGTCGGAAAAATGCTAAGAAACGCAGCAGATTTACGCAAAAGTTTGGCGAGGGAAAGGGGTCCCTTGACCTCTGACCTCAAGATATGTGAGTGAAAACTCCGAGATGAATAGAGTAAAAACTCTCAATATATTTTATCGCAATACTAAGCATATCGCAAAATGTTTAAAATTGCAATAAGTTTGTATGGTGACTTAAAGGTACAGTGTGTAACATTTAGGGGGATCTATTGGCAGAAATGTAATATAATATTAATAAGTATGTTTTATCTAGTGTATAATCACCTGAAACTAAGAATCGTTGTGTTTTCGTTAGCTTAGAATGAGCCGTTTATATCTACATAGGGAGTACCGCCATGTTTCTACAGTAGCCCAGAATGGACAAACCAAACTCCATTAACTTTTCCTGCTTGGGCCAGATTCGATAACGTTTTTCGCGCCAATCGCCGCCACTCTCTCTCTCTTGCTTCACCACTCACTTCCCACGTACACACACACTCTACGCACTGGCTCTGCTCCAAATGACCTATGCTATTCTTATAACAACTATCTCCAGAGAGGGCCATTCGTGTTTTCGTGTCGGCCACCATAGCTCTCCAACACGCTTGGCACATGGGAGAGGCTTCCGTTGGTTGCAATCGCCTCACCTCACAGCTAGATACTGCCAGATCCTACACACTGGACATGGGGCCTCTGGTGATTCCCACCGCTATATTCTCCATCTCCTGCCTCTAACATGACGCTTTTTTGCTGCATCGTCTTAAAAAAAGAGGTAGATGAATAGACAAACACAGCTGTCCTCACTGATGAAGACATGATGTCACCCACACACACACACACGCATGCACGCCAGGTCTGACTCATAAATCACATGTAATGGAAGGGCGTCTGTAATCTCACATGGGCAGTAATGTCTCATTATTCCACCCTGCTCTCATCCATCCACAGCTACACCCCCCCCCCCCGTGAGATCAATGAGCTCCCTCGAGTACTAGAACCAGCTTTTTTGTGCTGTAAAACTTCGATCCACCAGGAATCCAAACGTATCTTTAATTAAATTTCAATGAGTAGACATCACAGAGATGATACGCTGCTGTCCCAGTTAAAGTCCCCTGGTTGATGCAGCTCTGCATCATTGTCTCTCTCCTCCCAGACAAGACAAACAAGCACCTCCTCCATCTGCGCCGAGGAAGACGCTTGTCCTTTGAGAGACGGGAGCCATTAGAGGAGAACAGCTCGGAGTGATGCCTGCCAAAATAAATTTGACTCTTCTGACAGAAAATAGGCATAATGTCCTGGGTTTCCCCTTGTCTAGCAGCTATTTGTGTGTGTTCTGCCCCGAAATGCCTGCCTGTCTCTCCTGAACATGAAGCCGTCGCCTCCTGACTAAAGTGATAAAGTCATAACTCAATTACTAATGGTAATGAAACACTCTGCACGGCAGTGCTGAGGTGGGAAGGTTTCAACCACCCTGACTTCAGTCATTATGGCTCATCATTCATTTTCATTAGCCTCTGGAAGGGCTAGCCCCGTGCATATCTTTTAGACCCAGAGGAGAGTTTTTAGCAGTTTCACATAATTAGAGATTGTGGAGTCAAAACACCGACCACTGCCAAGAATGGACGGTACAACAATACAAGCTTCCTCTCTGCTTTATTCATATCTACTGTAGGAGTGGCCAAAATGTGCTGTATATGCACGTTTCATCAGATTAGAAGAAGAAGTAGAAGTTATTCCTACACACCACCCATGTATTAGAGCAGACCGTTTATAAACGTACATACGTTATTGATTAAAACATGTATTACCTGAGTTCTGTGGGTAGGCGGGGCCTCCGTTGATGTGGGGCTGCTGGGAGGAGACGGAGGGGGCGCGGCGGTAGGTGCCGGTGGCCGACACCATGGAGGCCGAGGAGGTGGTGGAAGAGTTGTGACGGGAGATCTGGCGGGAGATGGTGCCGAACTGGGACATGGGTATTGGACCCAAGCCGGGGCCCTGGGGCACCGAGGCAGAGGATGTCGCCACTGGAGGAGAGGAGAGGAGAGGAGAGGAGAGGAGAGGAGAGGAGAGGAGAGGAGAGGAGAGGAGAGGAGAGGAGAGGAGAGGAGAGGAGAGGAGAGACATGATGGGTACACAGCGTTAAAACCTCAGCCTGATAAGACACCTTTAGTGCTGACTTACGTAAAACATTATCAGTAGCTTTCGTAATAGTAGACATTAATTTTCAGTATATTTCGGGCAGAATTTGAGTAAAAATAATAAGCTGCTGGTGGTGTGATAAGAGCATTAAAATTCAGTGTGCTTACACTACAGGTCCACAGGGACTAAAAAAAATAAACATCAAAAACGGTACAATAAAAAAACGTTTATGCAAAAATGCTCATCTTATTCATAACCACTTTAATATTTCTTTCTACTCAGGGCTCTAATTGTCTTCCATTGCTTCCTGCAAGGGGTAAACATTTGCCTGGACAGTAGTTTCTTCAATGTATGTTTGAGCAAAAACCAAAAAACCTGATTATGGAATTTACCTTTACAATATTACTGTGTACCTGTTGGGGATGTCACGATACCAGAAATTTAGTAGTCGATACCAATACCAGTGAAATTCCATGATTCTCGATACCAATTCGATACCACGATAAAAAACGAAAGCAAAACAATAAACACTTTGAGTTAAACAGGTCATAATTCACTCTCTGTTATCTATTCTATATTGCTGTGAAAACATCTCCTTCAAACAAAGGGATTTATTCAAGTTTCTCGTAGAAAACTACATTTTTACAAGATTACATTTGAACACATCATGATAACATTATAATTTACCTTCGCTTAATACTCATTTTACTGAATTGAGCTTGAATGCATCATAATGTAAATCAATGGCACCTCCTGTTAACATTAACTAACGCTAACTAGCCCCCGTTCTGCTGATTTCAACACAGATTTGTTGTTCACAATGAAGCATTATCAGGGTAAAAATAGGGTGCGTCCCCTGTATGCGTCGATAGTGAGTTTACTGCGTCCTTTCAGATTTCAGACGCCGTTAGTCTCGAGCCCTGACGGTATCTGCGGCACTGTAGATAAACGAGTACCCTCACTTTTTCAGAATATTGGCATCGACTTGGTACTAAAGTATTGGTTCTCGTGACGTTTTTCAAAACTTATCATACAAGCTGAGACACTAAAATAAGGCCTGAATAAAGCTAAATGCTGACAATTTTTCTAGGATTCACATAAATGTCTTCAATATTAAGTGAAATTTTATGAATGTAAGTTTCATTTTGTAAGAAATTTTGTTGTATTATTCATAGTAGTGTCTGTCCGCATTTGAATCCCTTCTGTTTGACCTGATAAATGTCAACCTGATGTGATAATGTTTGAGTGAGAGAAAATGCTGAGGACAAGAATTGACCAATGAGAGCCAAAGAGTACAAGTGACAAACAGGGACATAAAGAGCCTGCAATTATCCATTACTATAAACAGCAGCGATTTTACACTGTGGACACCTGTGATGAGCAGTGAGGTTACAGCTGTTACTCACCTTGACCCATACTGGGAGGGGACGGGGTGGGAACTGCTAGAGGGATACTGACTCCACTGCCTCCGCTGTTCTCCCTGCCGCCACTACCACCACTGCTGCCGCTGCAGAGAGAGAGAGAGAGAGAGAGAGAGAGAGACACCGAGTTAGAAAGGGTCTTTATGGTGATCATTACAGGATGTGTGAGACAAACTTAATTACACGACAGCGTTTGACATCCTATCATTACTCTCTCATATGTCACTCTGTCATAACAATATCCTCGTCACCGTGGCAACGGATTCACAGCACTGTGAATACGCCGTGTTCGCCGTCTGGCACATTCACACATGAGTACTGGGCACAGATCTGGGAGCACACAGTCACATTTTGCAGTTACACAGTGTAATAAAAACAAGACGAGAGCCAGGGCTCGTTTTGGACGCATTAAGATCGACGTTCAAATTTTAAAAGCTCAAACTAAAAGGAGTAATTACACTCTGCCTTTAGATGCTGGGATGTAAATTTGAACATGGATACATTATTACTGCTTTGAATTTGATATACTAGTGTAGTTAAAATGAACAAGCAATAGAGAGCAAAGATAAATACCATGCTGGCCACCACTGATAAAAACAGTTTGATCACTTTAGAGACCAAACCTAAAGCGTAATAGCTTTAGTTAGCAGCTGATAGCAAAATATATGATGTTTTAATGGGAAATGTGGTCTTAATTTTAGGAAACGCTATCACTAGCACACTAGCACACAGCCCACTGGATCTGTGCTGACACTGACTATGTTGGTCAAGGTAAATACAAGCTAAGAATATAAAGTTATAAGTGATTACAGCTATAACTGAGCAGTTGAAGATCAAATAGGAGGATCAATAAGTTGATCATGAACATTATCTATTATTGGCCTGACTGCAGGTTCTCTGGAGACCGTCACAGAGCAGAGAACCAGAAGTTTTCTGTCACGGGACGATCATCCTTTGCACAGTATCTTCATAAAGAGTACCGTTTCAACAGAATTGCATCGCTACGCAACAGTTTGGGTCCATGTTTACTTCCTGTCAGCTTATGTCATTCATATACACTGCAAAAGGAAGTAAACTGAAAAGGTCTATAGCTAAAATGCTCCACTGAAAGGTTCAGGATGTCTTTTGTTCCTGCAGCAGTCAGGGTTTTTTAATGTTGATACAATGTGCGTTCCACTATTTAATCATCTACTTATGCTGTTATTGTCTGCATATCATTGTTTACATGGTTGTACATTGGCACATTTTGTTTTTGATCCAACTTATTGACTGTATACTTGTTTTTTACTAGAATGAAAGAGGCACCGGTTACGTTAATCAGAGTATGTACAGCCGCATGTAAACAGGAATATTAGTGCAATATTCATGTTCATTAGCCATGTAAACATCTTAGTAGGAATATTGTCTTTTTAGGACTAAGGGCAAAAAAATGAATATTTTGTGAATGTAAACGTAGTCACTGTCATGACTTACTGGAGCCATCGTTAATGTTATTAGTAACATTTGTGATTTTACTACTAAGACAAAATGTCTGCATTCATTTACTACTCATTTCATATTAAACACCAATTATAGAGCTGCCTGCTACATGTGTATTTTACATTGCATGTTTCTGGTTTGATGCTCACACTTTTGTTGATTTCACCTTTAACATGAATTGCAATATGTGACCAAACTGGTCTCACTCTGATGTGGTTTACAGCTTTTCAGCCAATACATTCACTCCTGGGTTTGAGTACAAAGGTGTCCAAACACAACAAAGATTATTAGATGTTAATTCCAGGTAACAGAACAGAGGGTCTGTGCTACCTGTGTGTCCGGGGCCTCTGGTTGAGGGAGGCTGTGCGTGCAGGGCTTTGCTGGCCGCCCAGTCGGGCCGGGCTCGTCATGTAGTCGTTGGGCACCGTCGGAGGCTTCACTGGCTCCAGGGTCTTGTAGGGAGTGTTACGCCTGGAGACAGATAAACACGGCCGAAGAGGACACGGTTACTCCTCAGTGTTTTCATGAAGTGAGAGGAGGCACTTTGGGCTTTTACAGACACTGTTTATGGAACAATGGTCAGGTGGTCCTGCTGTTATAAACAACCTTTGTTAAAGAAAAAACTCATTTTCTGTTTGCGCAAGAATACATATAAACAGAATATATTTTAAAAGTATTTTTATGTTTTTACCCCAGGGTACCGCGACCAGCCATGGGGGGGCTTGGGGGTTTCTGTGTGGGTGGGGTAGTCCTTGAGAGCGTCCCTCCTCTTCCTGCCGCATTGTTCCCATGTTGCTAGAAGAGCAAAGACAAGTTAAAACATTGCTTTTGTATAATCTGAGCGGCTGACTCCAGTGTTTCCCCTGCCAGTGAATAATAAGGCTGAGGTGCCACTTAAACCTATAATGACTAACCCAAAACTTGAATCGGTTTCAAAGGAGCATCTCATCTTAAATTTCAACCGGGCATAATTGTTTGGGAGAAACACTGGCACAGAGGCTTTTCTGTCCATATAAAGACACAGAATAGGAGAACAGAAGGCAGCACTGAGTAGGTGACTGGCTGCCTTTGTTGAGGAATTGTGCATGTAACATGGGATGTTACTCGGTATATAGACGAAGATATAAGGACATAGCAATATACTGTTAATATTAAATATAATGTTTTATATCTCCTGTTACCATTTTTCTACGTTTACTGTAACGTGCATATATAGTTGAACTTATAGTATATTAAAGTCAGAATTTCACACCAGGCTTATACTGGCAATAGTTAAAGGTACAGTGTGTAGGATTTGGCAGCATCTAGTGGTGTGGTTGCAGATTGCAACCAACTGAGTACCCCTCCACTCACTCCTCCCTTTCTAAGACTGCGGTAACGTGAGTCGCCGAGTACAAAACCGTGGTAACACTGTTCGCCTCGCTCAGAGGCCATCCTTACCATAATAACACTACTTTAGGAGCAACGGAAGTCAGATGGCGGCTGGCGGTACCACAGTTTAGCACTATGTGGCTCACGCTGCCGCAGTTTCATAAAAAAGGTCGGACAACTACGGTGGCCTTCAGGAAACATGAAAATGCAAACAATGCAATGCAACAGTTCTTAGTTTCAGGTGATTATACACTAATGAAAACATAGTTATGTATATGATATTGCTTTTCTGCTAATAGATTCCCCTAAATGCTACACACTGTTCCTTTAAGTTGGGTGACTGGTGTGACGTTTTGAATATTAAACAGGAAACAAAAGATTTTTTCTGTGTAATCAAATTCTTAGAAATGTTTTTACAAATGAAAAACAGTTCCAATGGGCGCATTATGGATAAACCTTGGCTGGTTGGGAGTTTTATCAAAACGTGACAAAAAGAAGAGAAAGACAACCATCTCTTACCTTGGCCTTAAGCCACTGAGTGCAAGCAGGCAGAGAGGGAAGACAGAAAACAAGATACGCTCATTGGTTAATGGATAAAAAGGGAGTTTAGTGAGAGCAAGTGTGAAGTTTAAGCAGTATGCATGAACCCCATCTATTCTTCATTAATACATGTTTATGGATAAAAAGGGAGTTTAGTGAGAGCAAGTGTGAAGTTTAAGCAGTATGCATGAACCCCATCTATTCTTCATTAATACATGTTTATGTACAGTATATAAATTTGAAAGAGCATCACGAAGAACAAAGTAAAGGAGCAGAGAAAAGGAGTAGGACATCAAGAGACTAGTGTAAGGAACGTAGTGTGAGTCAAAGAGCCCCACGTTGCTCCTTAAACCAAACTAGACTCAAGTGGTTTGAATTGACCAGCCGGCCAAGTGACCGACATGCTGAAAAGATGAGGGGCTGAAAATCTGTGTTCGATTAGGAGGTTCATTCCTTTCTAATGTGTGATGTGTGTGTCAGTCGCCAATGTATGTGTGTAAAACCTAGCTTGAAAAAATATTGAACTTCCACAAGCTACCAACATCATCACACTGGGCAAAGCTGAATTAGTAATCATCCAGGGGTGTCAAACTCATTTTAGTACACGGGCCACATACATCCCGGTTTGATCTCAAGTGGGCCGGACCAGTAAAACCATTGCATAATAACATATAAATAACAACACCTCCAAATTGTTCCCTTTTGTTTAGTGTGAAGAAGTACAAATACATTCTGAACACGTTCACAGTTAATGAACAATCAATTTACAAAACAGATGATGAACAGCCTGAGATGTCTCGCTGATCTCTCGGCTACGACTAAAAACAGACTGCTGTATCCTCAAACCTGCCAACAATTCATTTATCTTGACATGCCGTGACGAATCTGATAGTGGCGCAGAATATTATATTCCTTGAGCACTGAGAGGTGGTGGGAACACACCGAGCACACTGGCTTCCCATTTGTGAAGAAATAGGAACTGGTCCATTTTTCTTGGAGAACCTGACACCCCGTGTCCACTTTTCTCCTTTTTGACAAAGACATTTCTACCGGTGTCTCCTGCATGAACGGTAGCCCACGCTGGACCGTGTTGTGTCACGTTGCCCGTGACATCTATAATAGCAAATCCAGCACAGAGCCTGCTACTCTTATTAGAACAGCGCGACCCCCAGTGGATAAATAGGAGTAGCAGTGCATTTTATTGAAACATTTTCACACTTTGCAAAGTCATCCAGTGGGCCGGATTGGACCCTTTGGCGGGCCGGTTCTGGCCCTCGGGCCGTATGTTTGAGACCCCTGTGTCAGAGAGTTGCATTTTCTTCTGATGATTTAATAATACTGAATGATAAGTTTACATTGTTAAAGATATACGACATTATAAGCCAAATTGTCATTGTCTTAATGAACTAATGGGGTTTTTTTTAAGTAATATTAACAGGTTTTATCACATTTAGGGCTGAAGCTGATGATGATTTTCATCATTGTTTAATCTGTTTAGTTTATAAAATGCCAGGAAAAAGAAGAAAATGCTCAACGCAAATCATTGGTTTTGTCCAACCTGAAAAATTTGCATTACAATGGTATAAAAACAGAGAAAAGCAGCAAATTGTTACATTTGAGAAGCTGGCACCTGATCATGTTTGGTATTTTTACTTGACCAATAACTTAAAGGTGCTGTTGATAACATTGACAACATTCAGCCACTAGATGTCTCCCTGCCCCGTTCCATTGCATTCACTTCACAACAAGTCCTTGCCAGGCACTTACAGTCAATCTCAGTCATCTATCTGTTTTTTCCACACTAACTGATGACCCAGAGATACCACGTGATACCAACGTCTTTACTATTGGCTCACAAGTCTTGTTAAAAGTGGGAACCAAACGTCAGATATCTTCCACAGAGATGAACAAAACATTAATTTTGGACCCGCCAACATTTTTAAATGATTTAATTCCTAATCATATTTTTTTCAGGAAAAGCCATACTTTTATTCGGCACCTTTCTGGCTCTGATGACGTATTATTATTTTTTTTAAATATTCATCTACATAAAAATATTATATATATTATATATTATTATATTCATTTTCACCTAACTGAATGATCAACTCACATTCTCAACTCATCTCGAGTCACATTTTCTAAAAAAAAAATTAAATATTAAAATATTTGGCATACTATCTGTTAAAATAAACCCCGTCTGGGCTCATCAGCACAATAATTATTTTTCTATAATGTCACTTGTCACTCAGTTACACTCTGACATGCACCTGCCAGAACCCACACCAAACAACACACTTTAGTTTTTACACAACGAAGAGGAAGAAATAACTTCCTTTTGCTCCACTTTGTAAAGTTATAAAAGGTGAAACCACCACTGTGCTCTACATCAAATACTCACCAGCCCTGTTTGTGTGTATGTGAGTCTACTCTGTGTGTCCAGACTCGTGTTATGGACTGTGATCAAAACGAGAATCAATTAAATCGCCAGACGACACTAGAAATAATGAGCAATGCCTGAGCTCCATGCTGACGCTTAAAGTGTTGCACTGAGAATAAGAGCAGGGCAGTAAAGCACAGCGAGGTCATAAATAACAGCAGCGAGGTGTTCAGACTGTCGGAGTGGCTGTAATGTGGCTGAAACGATGTCGCCCGGGTAACTGCCAGTAATGCCAATAAAGGCCGCTGAGGTGGAGGGGTGAGCACAGTCATCCGTAAATGTGTGAATGGCTCTTTCCATGCTCCAGTCTGACTTCCCATCTATCCGTGGGTGAGTTCCCTGTCCTGGTTATGTGCATGAAAGGCAGTGGGGTGATGATGATCACGCCCCAAACGCCTCGAGGGAATCCACCACAGCCTGGAGGAAACAGGCTGTAAGGATGGAGCGCTAATAAGCTCCCATTTCCCCACACGGCATGAACACACCGTGAACATGTAGAAGCAAATACACAGACAAACATACCTGCACACACGCATTAATAAACCCCTCAGAATACTTTACATTTCTATCTGGAGTCTGACGCAGTAGTGAAATTATATCAATCCTTCTGAATTATTCACAGACATGAGTGAGAGAGAAAAATGTTCTGGGGGGAAATATGGAATGTGATATGCATTTCTGTCTGCGCCGAGCCAAATGAACATCCATGAACAAAAATGCAGCCCCAAACACAGAGAAATGAACCAGTAGCCAAGGAGCCTTCAATCTGCAGAGGTTTTCTTCCTTCCTAAAATGATCTAACCCCCATCAGAACAACTAAACCTGATTAAATTAAAGGTGCTCCCCAACTGTAGACTCCAAAAATGAGTCACTCTACACGTGTCTGAGTCATATTTTTTTTAAGGGCGGGTCCATCTGCGTTCTGTACCGTTTTTTGTTTTCAAATGAAACGCCCACTCAGCCACAGTGACGTAGGTTACCAAGTAGACAGGGCAATGCGGCACTGCATCGCCCTGAACAACAATGACCCGCTAGCTGTACATTATCCCACTTATTACACGGCTACCTACTTAAAAAATCAATAATTTGACACAATAATGGTCCTCCAGAGTCCGAGATCAGAACTGTGTCCATAACAACGGTCTGTTATACATAGCAACGGTCTGCTATAAAGAATTAACAGACGTAGAACGCTGTGATTGACCAATCAGAATTGAGTATTCAACAAGGCTGTGTAATAATGTCAGCTAATCGAAGCTAATCAATAACGTTATGAATAATGTGAATGCTAGCACTAGCTAAGTCAAAGTTAGCTGTGCTGAGATTGGAAATAACTGAAAGGGTTGGTTCAGATTTTTTCAAGTGGGGTTGTATGTATCCTCCGGCATTCTGTGAGGTAAAATTACTGCTTTTGTGAATGTAGTCTTGTGGTTTTGAAGAGAGCGATATAACGGCTTCAGCTCCCCGTCGGAAAGGGCTGTCTGACTGCGAGGTAAAGCAGCTGTGGACGGGAGCAGCAGAAAAATATATTTTAGCCACCTAAAAAAATCAATATCAGTTTAAGTGTACGCTATATTTAGAATATTTTCACTGCTTTACCTCGTCATCAGACAGCCCTTTCTGACAGGGAACTGAAGCAGTTATATTGCTGTCTTCAGAGCTTCAAAGCTACCAGACCAGACCACATTCACAAAAACAGCAATTTTACCTCGCAGAACACAGGAGTTGCTGCTCTACCGCTGCATCGATCGCTTAGTTTGTTTGTGTTATTGTGTGACTTTCGGATCCGAACTAACCTGGCGTCCACAGCAGTGCATTGCTCAGCTTCTGTGCCGGTATGTAACATTAATACACTGACTATAAGGATGTATATATACTGTATACTATATGTAGTAGCATCATCATGCAGAAACCTACGTCAGGTCATGTGGGAACAAGTTTTAGAAGGGCTTGGGAAAATAGCATTTTGACGCTTAAACATACATACTTTGACCAAAATATGAATGTTTGGATTTGAATACACAAGGAACACCACTGGGAAGCTACAGAATGATATAAAAAAAAAATTAATGGACTCGCTCTTTAAGTGCTGGCAGCATGAACTGCTGTTTTCCTATACAGGTATATTTGAAAAAGGAAGAAAAAAAGCTTGCACATTTTCTAGCGTCTGCACTGATTTCTGCAGAGATCCGTCATTTCTTTTTTTTTGCAGCATCCATGAATGATGCTTCATTTGCATAGTGGGCCGTGCCAAATCTGTCTCGGTGCGAGCCAGCTCTCAGAGGAGGAAAACACTGGCTTTTGAATTTGAATCAGCGAGCGGATGTTTGAAAATCAGCGGACAGCCGCTATCTCAACAGAGACAGACAGACGGGGGGGGCGAGGGATGAAGGGGACGACTCAAATGAGCTGCGGAAATGTGTGACACCAGCAATCAATGCGCATAACTGTGTGTGTGTGTGTGTGTGTGTAGACACTCACACACGAGCAAAAACACACAGAATATTACATAAAAGAGGAGAAGAAGAAGAAAGAGGGGAGATGGTGAGACGGATCATGGGGAGAGAGAATAAAAAATTGAAGAATGAGCCGGAAAAAGGGTTGAAAGAATATTTCCTCACAATTCAATAGATGATTTGATGGTGTGAGTAGCACTTGGCCAAGATGTCGCTCCTGCTCACAATCTGGGCGCTACACACACTCAAACACACACTTTTTCATTAAGTTCCAGCTTAGGAAGTCGTTACTGGGCATGAACAAAACCTCTGACAAGCACAGCTTCTTTTTTTAGGCACAGTCAGCTACCAACTTCGCATCTCATTCTTTGATACATTTCTATAGGTGTTTCTGGGTGTTTAATTAACTAAAAGGCCAGCGTATCGATCGGCTTGCAGCCTGAGTGAATTATGAAAGGAGACAGTCGGCTTGTTCACATGAAAGTGCCAAGTGTGAACTCGAGTAAGTGTGTGTTTTCCTGTCTAACAAAATTGATTAACACTGGAAATCGAGACGATATATCAAAGTAATGACTTTGGGATTCAGCTACGACACTCGTGGGTGTTTTTTGAAAACCAGTAACTAAAAAGTGAACAGAAACTAGGGTGCTTTTGATAGGAGTAAATAAATGCATAGAGAGTTAGTCTACTATGAGGGATATATTTTGACAAAATGAGCAATATCCTTCTTACTTTGACGCCGTGTCCCACATCATCCAGCAGTGTGTAGTCGATGGGCTTTCGAATGTAGCGCACCGGCCGCTCCATGTTGCCCGGGGCGATGATCTTGTGGGTGCGAGCGGTGTTCTTATTTGTGGTCAGGATGCCGATCTCTCGACGCGCCACCTTCTCCTTATGGATATCCACCGTCTGCAGGAGAGAAAGGAATGATGAGTGGTGGGGTACAACAGACTTTTAGCGTTTACTCCTCGTATTGCAAATACTCAAAAATTCTCAAAAATGCAATGCATTTATTCTAGACAGGTTCATAACCCGTCTAAAAGACAGATGCACACATGATTTAGAACTTCACCCGTTTTGTAGAGAGAGAGAGATTGGATCGTATTTTACTAAAAGGCCTCCGCGCTGCCTGTTACACTAATATGCTTTTAATGCAAACCCAATACTTCCTCCATCTGTTTCACATTAAAAGCCTCCCAGGAGCTCAGGGGGCATAATCAGCTCCCTTTCCTGGTGAGATTTTTATTATAGAATACCTGCAGTATTCAAAGTGTTCAATATCATACTGACAGCTAACATTGCAAAAGTTTTTTAAAGAATATTTCAGAACCCATCTTAAAATGTTTGCAACAGGAACAACATGGCCACGACCAAGAACACCTGTGGGGTCCCTCAGGGCTCCGTTTCAGGCCTCTTTTTATTTAAGCATATTTATTATTACTATATTTACTATCTATTTAAGCATATTTACTATTAAAGAGGACCTATTATGCTTATTTTTAGGTATAAAGTTGTATTTTGGGTTTCTACTAGAAGATGTTTACATGCTTTAATGTTCAAAAAACGCTTTATTTTTTTCATACCGGCTGTGTTGAAGCACCTCTTTTCACCCTCTGTCTGAAACGCTCTGTTTGAGCTCCTGCCCCACCCTACTGAAAAGCCCAGTCTGCTCTGATTGGTCAGCTGGCCCACTCTGTTGTGATTAGTCAACCGAACCAAACTCTTCGGACTCCGCTCCAGCTTCGCTCTAACTAGCTTTGTTTGAGGGCGTGCAAAACTAGCCGCTAGGCAGGTATTATGCAAATGTGTTACTTCGTGACATCACCACGTTACGGAAGAAAAGGCGGGACTTCAAGCAAAGTGTTTCAGGCAGTTCAGGAGCAGTGTTTCTGTGGGGGAGTGTTACTCCCTTTGGTGTGAACTTTGGGCTTTGTAACTTTACATACCTTTTACATGCACAAAAAAAATATATAACACACTAAAAGGGAAAAAGCACAAAAGCATAATAGGTCCTCTTTAAAATATTTTACTATTTATATAGGTTTATTTACTATTAGTTGAGACCCAGTGAATACTTAAGTGCCAGCATTCATTTGAGAATTTGCAGGAACAATTGCTGCTACACTCTACAATTACAGTTAAGCATTTCATACCTTGACCCTTTCAGGCCATGTTGTGTGATATCAATTAGCAACAGAAAGCAGCTAAATTAACACATATTTATATAAAATAAGATAATCATGGTTTTGGAATTTCGCCCAGTTTATTCCCCTGTGGCTTTTAAATCCCCCGGCCTCCCACTGCCTGGACACACACACTCTGGGGTTCATCCTTTGAACTCCTACTGACCCACTACACTGCTCTATTGGTCTACACCCCGGGGCCCATTTGACGAGGCTCTCCTTTAACCCCTCGCACCGGGAGCAATTGAAAATACCAGTGACCTCCATTTCCTCTGCGATTACAGTCATTATCGCTCACAGCACCCATTCACAGCGTGCGCCTCAGGACTGGCCTTCGATTTATGAATGATGGATGAAACTAGAAGGAGGGAGGGATTAAAGGAGGGAGGGAGAGCTGAACGAAACGTGGGGAAGAATGAGGATGGACGGACGTCTTCATCTCTGGGAGAAGACTGCTGACGAGTGTTAGTAAGGCTCGTGTGAGACTATATGAAACCATGACTGTTGTTAATCCTACTCTACATATTGTACCTCTCCCTGCATTGGTGCATACTAGATTGTAAAGGTGTCTGTGTAAGTAGATGTGAGCGAGACCCACACGGCAACAAGGTCACGCATCAATCACCACTCAAAACGTCTCATCCAGTCGACCCGACAGCTCCACCGCCTCTCTCTCTCTCTCTGGGTGCTGGAGATGAAGAATCCAACTTGAGAGATTGAAAGTCTGATAGGTGTTGTGAAGTTGACCCGTGCCGTTGCGCAGATCTCTCTCTCTGTGAGTCTGACGTGAAGTCTGCGTGCTGTATGTGAGATATATATAGAGAGAGACATGCTGGGCTCTTTTTTTAGGAGAGGAAACTGAAGCGACACGCCCAACTTCAGCTGGGAAGTAAGAAAAAAAAAAAAAAGACCCGCCTATTTCCTGCCGGTGATAGGCGAGTATAGAGGTGGAGCGCAGATTAGAGAAAGCGAGAACAACAAAACTCAAAAGGACAGAAAGGCACAGAGAGAAAATAGTGTTGATATAAAACTAGAAGCTGATTCTGGTGGGCTGTCATGATCAAAAAGAAATGGAGAAGAAAGTAAAGTGGGGATGGGATAGATGCAGGGAACATTTTTAGTCTCTAGATTTAAGCCGAAATCGTTTAAAATGTGCACTTTTACCAAACAACAAAATGCTGTCACAGCCCATCCTGTGTCTATACTGTAATAAAATAAGTACCATCCAGAGTTAGCAGTGCAGCAAGCATGGAAAACATCTGTACTGTAGGTGATGACTGGACCCTGTTTGTTATATTTCAGCATTTCCTCTACACGTACATTACTAAAGGGGGGTAATCTTTATGAAACATCTAGAGATAATAACTGTTACCTAATCACGGACGACAGACCTCTGTCTGCCCTTCCGGCGCTTTCTCAATCCAATTTTCTTTTGTGATATCTTTACTCTAATAAACATCTGGCTGTCTGCTCAGCCTCCGCAGTGTGTTTCTGAGAGCAGATGGCACAGCTGCAATTTTCACTGCTGGATCTATACAGTAGTTTCAGCCTAATGAATCTGTGTTTTAGGAAATGATCAGTCTCTGCAGTACAGGCGTACATTTTTGTTTTACTCTTGCTGAGGCGTTATTGGCAAGAGGAAAATGTGATGCAGTCTGTATTGAGACTCCAAGGCGTGTCAGCAGATGTGTGATTTCATATATGGCTCAGCCAATTCTACAGTAGACATAATATATCCTGAATGAAACCTCACAAGTGTACGCATCTGTGTCGTTATCATTTTTTGAATTTAGACTCTGATATAATTCTAGGTGCATTATGCACTTGAGAGGATTTGGCCAATTGAAAAGGAGCAGAAAGAGGCGCAAGTGGGTCATTGAGCTGATTAATGACAACTACTTCTGAGAAATAAGGAACAGATGAATCAGAAAGCAAACTGGCAAACAGCGGGACTCGAGGAAATGGAAAAGAGGAGTAAAGAGACTCATGGGAAGGCACTTGTGTTTTGTATCGCAACAGAATCTCTAACACTGGTTTGGGTTTCAGGGAACGCACACACATATTTTGGCACAACCATTCGATTTAAAGGGATAGTTTGGGTGATTTTTTTAAGTTGGGTTGTATGAGGTACTTATCCCTAGTCAGTGTATTCCCTACAGTCAGCACACCCCCAGATCGGAGAAGCAGACAGGAGTTACCGCACGGAATCAAAGCAATGTACTGCTGTGGAGGGGGGCAGCAGCAAAATATATTTTAGCCACCTAAAAGAAAGGCCCACTTAAAAAAAATCAATATCAGTTTAAGTGTACGCTAGATTTACAATATTTTTCGCCAGTTTATCTCGCCTTTAAACAGCTGTACAGTCTGTGTTTCTGTCCGGGAACTGAAGCCGTTATCTATGCTCTTGCCAAAACAACCAGACTTCATTGAAAAAAACAGTAATTTTACCTCACAGAACACGGGAGTTGCTGGTCTACCGCTTCTTCGATCGGTCAGTTTGATTGTGTTATTGTGTTACTTTGGTTAGTTAGGATTCACTAAAGTCACGCATTAGCACAAACAACCTAACTGATCGAGGCAGCGGTAGACCAGCAACCCCCGTTTTCTGCAAGGTAAAATTACAGGTTTTTTCAATGGAGTCTGGTGGCTTCGGCAAGAAGAAAGATGGATACAACAGCTTCAGTTCCCCGTCGGAAAAGGCTGTCTGACGGCAAGGTAAAGCAGCGAAAATATTCTAAATATAGCGTACGTTTAAAATTATATTGATTTTTTTAGGTTTTTTTTAGGTTTTGCTGCCGGCTCCGTCCACAGCAGTACATTACGTTGCTTCCGTGCGGTTACTCCTGTCTGCTTCTCGTGCCGACCGTCATCCACTGTAGGTAATACACTGACTATGGATAAGTACCTCATACAACCCAACTTAAAAACACCCGAACTATCCATTTAACTAATACACATAGAGCGGAGAAGTGAGCTGCAGCAACCGCTCTGCTTTTATTAAACACGCTGCATTTTGCAGCATTTCTTGTACAACTATGTGACAGCCTTCCTGCTGTGGGGGGCTTTCAAATCCTACAGAGACGGGGCTCGGATTTGGCAGCAAATTTTTGGCTACCTTCACTTTCTAATCCCATTTTAACCCTTTCAAGTCGAGACAATTTGCGCAGCCTTAAGGCAGAAAAGCACTTGCAAAGCAAAACCAAGTAAAAATGTAATTTCTTGGACACATCGCTACTAGAATAATGAATGAAAGCCCTGGGGACATACCTGTATGTGACGCATGTTAACGTAAATTAACTTTTTCTCTATATTCAAACAATTTGAGGTGATTCCAACCCATCTGTGTGAGATAGTTCCACCTGTGCTTTCACTGCTATGACAAGTCAAAATGGCTATTTGAACATGATGGATAGGCTGGTCTCTCCCTTGATTCACTGGACACAAATGCTCTCAGTACCAACTACAGTTAAGTGACCACTCTGACTTAACAGTTTCTGTACTGGGGTGCTGTAGAGTGTCCACATCGGTGTGGTTGCAAGGCCCCTATAGAGTATCTGAATCAGAAATATCAACCATCAACTGACAATCTACAGGATCGATAAAAGACTTGCGTTCTTCTTCATTAGACTGCGACAAACTGTACTCCATCCTGCAGCCCGTGGAGAAAAGCGGGGAGCTGAAAATGCTAACCAGGCGAGAGAGAGCTGGCGTAAGGATTTCACTTCATCCCTGACGGGCTTAATGAAGCACACGGGGAGGGGGACGGGGGACATTCACTGGCTGACAGGCATAGTGGCCGTGTGAAGCGCACACACACAGAGAGGGAGAGAGGGAGAGAGAGAGAGAGAGAGAGAGAGGACTGCTGATGAAGCAAGAGGGACTGAAGAGGGACTGTGGAGGTTTGGCAGCTCCAGCATGATCCATGACCCTGCCATATCTGTCTGTCTTTGTAAAGTGTCAATGTGTCATTGTGCACTCTGGTGTTATGACACAGAATAATACCAGCAGGTTTGTACTTTATTGTACTCGAATAGGTTCAATCTTCAGATGACGATTCTCAAAAACCACACCTTGATCCACCAATATTCCTCTATATGGAATAGGATGGAAATAATTATTTGTGAATAAAAACAGTATTTCTGTGAGTATGACATGACTGCTGTGGAAATGTACATTATCCTGGATTTATACCATGGTCTGGGTGGATACTCGATTCTGATTGGCTGCAGGGTGTCCATTAATTCCTGATAATGGACACCTCGTCAGGCATTATCCCTTACTTATTAGACAACAGGTAAATATTTGAGTTCGCATTAACCGCAAATTAAAACAGTAATAGATCAGAAAACAGGGAGACGTCTTACTAAAATGTGTTATATAAATTTCTAAAACACAGTAAATTAGAAATAAAGGCCCCGGTCTAATATAGGCGTGTTCCAAATAAAGGCTTTGCTCTCTCTGCCGATGAGGAAAAATAAAGGCCCTGGACATTATTCATTTACATAAATGCACTATATGCATCCATATGGTAGGTGTATCTTCCAGCAGCCCTGCTGGTGTGTACCTGGGAGATGTGGTTGATGGAGGACTCCATGCGTCGTAGTTGCGAGGCCTGGATGTCCAGCAGCTGCAGCACATTGTTAGCTAAGGCATTGATCTGGTAGGCCACGCTGGCCAGAGACTGGGTGGTGTAGGCCTTGGTCTCCTCCAGGGCCTTCTTCTTGTCTTGAGCCTGGAAGAGAGAGAGAGAGAGAGAGAGAGAGAGAGAGAGAGAGAGAGAGAGAGAGAGAGAGAGAGAGAGAGAGAGAGAGAGAGAGAGAGAGAGAGAGAGAGAGAGAGAGGAAGAGAACACACAAGTCAGAAAAAAATCAGTGGAAGGATGTGTGGGTGGAAGAAATGGAGAAGTTGGCAGAGGGAAGTAAGGTATGAGCTCAGGAAATGCTGCACTCTCATTGTTACTCCAATCAGTTGTTGTGCAAGAGGGCAGCTTTCTACAGCGAGCTGTGTCTGACAGGGCCGTTCATTCTCGACTGTTATTAAACTGCAAAGCCCCGTCGAGATCTGAGAGGAAGTGAACAAGAGCTCATGATTCTCAGAGGGAATGACTTTGTGGATGCTAAGCAGCCTGGAATTGGACAACAAATAACTTTCGAATCATTCAGATGGACAACACGGGACAGGTGCATGGTGGGAGCTGAGCCCAGCGAGCAGGAATGCCAAGACATGTCCTAGGATCCTGAATCTCCACCCCGGCTGCGCAAACCATCTGTTTCTGGATGCCTTTAAATAGCGAAGGGACTGAATGGACATATTTATAGTTTGGAAACAAAACAGGGAGGATGCAGCCACACAGAGAACCACTCCAACAGGGGACTGGAAGCAGCGTTACAACTAGCAATTATTGTCAATATAACTTATTCTACCTATTTTCTTTTTTCATTAATAAATCACTCATTTAGTGTACAAAATGCCTACCGCGTGTCGTTGTACCGTTTGCTCAATTTACACACATACAGTATGAAATGAGATGTCATGAGGTGTCAGATTCAAACCGCGCCAAAGTCACTAATGATAGTGTTTATCGCTGCGTATGCGACCACACTCGATCGTAAACGATTCAGAATTAAAGCATATGGTCAAAGTGTTTTGAGCCCCGCTACAATGTGCCTCCTCGTCTGTATTTCAGTCGGTTCGTTGGTCCTGCTCTTTATAAATGAGCACAAGCTGCAGATCAGTTCAGGATTTACCAACGGGTCAGAGTCTGATGATGGAGCATTACATTTACATTACAGACATCTGTGATATTATTTTTCGTTTTTTTATCTTTTATTGACAATATGTCAGTAGCCCATTTGAGTGCCTCAACTGTTACAGTAAGAGCTATGGCCGATGAGCCACTGTAGAATGTTTACATTTTTAAGATAAAAAAATATTATGATAATCACATGCAGTTTTGGGCAAAAAACATGCTGTTTTTTTGCATGCAGAACAAATGTGTTATTTTCTCCTATTATAAAATGGTGTGTTTGAATATTTCTGCATACTGGGGTCCCTAAACAGTCTTAGAATTATATAAATTGGGTATCACTGTAAAGCTGAGACTCTTGTGGATCCAATAAGTCCAACTGTATTCATGTGTGATGATGTTAGTCCCCATAGTAGCCATTTCACATAGCGACTCAGAATTTATACAAATGGTGTGTCTTTATACCAGTTTTCCTTAAATTAGATTTGAAAAAATATCGCCTTGCTTACAGTATCGCAATATTTTGAATCGTTACCCCTGTATCGTGATACGTATCGTATCGCCAGATTCTTACCAATACACAACCCTAGCCGAGAGTTACATGAGAAGATCGATATCACGCTCATTAAGTATGAAGCTAGAGGCCAGAAAACGATAAGCGTAGCTCAGCATAAAAACTGGAAGTAGGGGGAAAACAGCTAGCTTGGCTCTCGGCAAAGTTATAAAATATACCTACGTATCAGCACCTCTAAAGCTCACTTATTAACATATTTGTAATTTGCTTGTTTATTTCGTACAAAAACAAAAATGTAAAAACAGCAAATTGTGATTTTACAGGAAGTTACGTGCTGAAACGTGCTACCTGTTTCCTGTATTTATGCTAAGCTGAGCTAAACATCTCGTAGCTCTAGTTTCATACTTTCTTTGTTCATAGTGCAATACCAATGAGCAACATGAAAACAAACATATAAAACATATGGTAAGACAAGTCGGAGAATTAGACTCAAACTAACTAAAAAACAAGAGTAAGCAGCAACATGGCAGCTATCTATATCTTTCACACCGAAAACCCAACACTTGCGTACAACAATAAGAATATCTAATCTGTTTATAGTTTCATACTTAAAGGACAGATGTGAGAGTCGTATCAATCTTCCCATCTAACTCTCAGCAAAAAAGCTAAAGTGTGTTTTTCAAAAATATCAGACTATTCCTTTGAGTTTGATCTGTTGCTGTATCTTAAGCTGTTCAGTCACTATCATTATGTCACGGCTACTTTTAAAGCTCTAATCTGGAATCCCATAAATGCAGTGCCACGAAGACTACCGGCTATGATTTACCAGCTGCTGTTACCAAGCAACAATATGGTTTGTTTGTGGTGGCAGGAGGGAAACAGCCTGCACCATGACACCATTCTACAAAAAGGACCACCTGCTACCTTGCAAACCACCTGCAGCACCACGATCTGTTGCAGATGTCTGGTGGGACCAGCAGGTCGGCCCATCCCATCCCGTGCACATCTTTGACATTGTAAAACACAGAGTCAGAGGAGGAAACACTGCTGGCTTACTCAGCATTATATCGCAGAGACTGGAACAGGTTCTCATACCTGAGCCTGGAAAACGCTGACTTGTGTTTCCAAGGACATGCACAGACTACTGAAACACCTCGCATTTTACTATTCTCATGAGCCACTTGCACACAAAGATTTAAAGAAATACAAAAAAATGCATAATTAATAACATTAGATACACACCGCTATCTTTAACAAAGTGCAATTCATGCACGGAAGGTAGATGGAAGAAGAAACGTGTGAACTGGGATTTTAAAGAGAGGTTAAAACTTCCAACGGAATCAAACTAATTTTTAAAAAGTCTGCAAATATCCTGCATAGAAAACCTGTGGTAATAATAGCCTACATCTCCCTAATGCACACTACTCATTATGGATCTCTCTCTCTCTCTCTCTCTCTCTCTCTCTCTCTCTCTCTCTCTCTCTCTCTCTCTCTCTCTCTCTCTCTCTCTCTCTCTCTCTCTCTCTCTCTCTCTCTTACTCACTTTCTCCTGCTTTTAGATAGCCTATTATGTTTCATATTAAGCTTACAAAAGGCTTTTTGTAAGGGCCTCCACTTGGAATTTCTTTTTTGTTAAGCAGCACCAGACTGAACCTTAATAATGCACTAAAATAAAGGAATTTCTGAGTGCCATGTCATACTGAACAGTAACACCAGGTCTGATACTAACTGGAATACTATGTATGAACCTCATGAGTCATGAATGAAACAGCTATGAGTCAGAGGGGTCTCATGTGAGCTGACAGGGGGGATTTTGGCAGGTCAACATCGGGGAAATATTAAGTAGATTCATGGGTTTCCACCTAACACCCCTCTTCTCCACACATCTCCTTGTAGAGAGGGAAAACTATTTCTCTTTAACATGGAAACAAAAACTGATACTGATACCAATATTTTCCATTCAAAAAAATTGTCACTCAAACGAATTCATTGGCCCTTTGTGGTTTAGTATGACTTAAGGCCACATTGAGGAAAAAAAATAAAAATCGGAGATTTCGAGAATAAAGTCGTAATATTACAAGAATAAAGTCATAGATTTACGAGAAAAAGTCGTAATATTATGAGAACAAAGTCAGAAGTTTAAGAGAAAAAAAGTCGTAATATTATGTGAATGAACTCAGAAGTTTATGAGAAAAAAAGTCGTAATATTATGAGAATAAAGTCATAAGTTTAAGAGAAAAAAGTCTCAGTATTATGAGAATATAAAGTCACAATATTATAAAGTAGTAATTTTACGTGTTATTTTAGAGGGAAAATAGAGCAGCGTGCCGGCTGTGTGAAAATGAGGAACGTGGAGCATCTTGGAAAGTTATACTGTAGTAATGATTTCACAAATAACGAAATACTTCATCTTTTGGCACATCAGCACCACATTATCATAAATATCAGGACCTTGAAAAGATTGTGCAAGAAACCGTGTTTATTCCGAAGAAAGAACCATACGGACCTGGGGGAAATTGCCTCTTTTGTGGAGGAGGAAATTACTTTTTTTCTCGTAAAGTTATGAATTTATTCTCGGAATATTCCAACTTTTTTTTTTTCTTGAAATAGTATGACTTTATTTTCATTAAATTACGACTTTTTTCTCGTAATAATATGACTTTATTCTCGAAATCTCTGATTTTTTTTCCCCCCTCAATGTGGCCCTAATAGTCCTTCGTAGTTTAGAACCACATACTGGAACAAAATGAAGAAAGTAGTGTTCATTTTAAGATCTAGCATTTATAAAAACCTAAATGTTAAAACCCATTTACACACCAACAGCAGCAAAGTCCCATCCAAAACCGCACTGTTCACTGTTACAACAGATATCATCCAAAGAGTTGCTATTTTAGTACACAAAGGCTTTAAGAAAGGTACTAACAAAGCTGAGTTCTGCTTTTATGCTACAAATCATATTGTAGGTGACAGCTTTTCAAATGGCTAATTTCACATATCTCATCCAAGAATAAAACTCGTATTTTTTTCTCTCCAGCATCAGAGTAGATTTACATATCAGGGCATGTACTGCCAGTAATAGTATTTTGAGCAATTTTGCTCTTATGGTTGATAACGTGAATGCTGCATGAACTGCATTTATAAAATGTTAAATTAAGAGGTGTATTCAGAATACAGAAACATATTCCATGTCCAATATTACTGCTCACAGTCTGAGCATAAGCTATAATGGCCTTCACAGCTTGCTTTTAATTCCCTGTTGTGTTCAACTGTGTTGATATGCAGGATTCTAGATAGCGTTTTTAATGCCCCCCCGAAGAAATCATTATTCAGGAGGAGCCGCATACATGTATCTTCATATTCCAGGCAATATTCTAGATATTGCGGCAGAAAGTGACACATATTACGGTACAGGGCTCTGGAAATCCGCAGAGATGGGGGTGAAAAGCAGCATGCATCCACTTCTCATTATTGTGTTAAGTAGAGCTGCAACTATTTTCATTGCTGATTAATCTGTTGAGTATTTTGTCAATTAAGCGACTAGTTATTTGGTCTAGAAAATGTCAGAAAAGGGGGAAAAATACCAATCATTGTTTCCCAAAGCCCAAGATGACGTCCTCAAATGTTTTGTTTTGTCCACAACTCAAAGATATTCAGTTTACTGTCGTAGAGGAGTAAAGAAACCAGAAAATATTCACATTTAAGAAGCTGGAATCAGAGATTTTTTTCTTAAAAAATTACTCAAACCAATTAATCGATTAGCAAAATAGTTGACAACTAATTGAATAATTGTTGCAGCTTTAGTATCAAGAAAGAACCTAAGCATTTATAAATAGTATGGGATGCTGCCGATTAAAACCCTTAATTTAAAGTAAAAAAAAAAAAAGAAGCTGTGTGTTTGCTTATCGTTAGATATTTTTGCTGACAGTTAAACCAGACAAATCTATGACTTTAATGGCAGTTTAACTCTCTTAGTCCATTTTTGCATGAAAATATTCATCATTGTCTGATTCAACTACACATAAATGCAACAAAAATGAGGATAATAAATCTTATTTTGATGATGCCAGCTCTTTCCATAAACCTTGACATTCTGGACATCATGAGACTGGTATAAAAAGTTGGTTTCATAACGTGTATATGATGCTATGAGAATGGACATTGCTTTAAGAAGCTCTGATCGAAAGCTATCCGGCTGCAGTTTTATATTTCCTTATACAACAGTTTTGCTCATTTCCAACCTTGCTTCATGCAGTGAGGTACAAAATGTCTACAACATGTCAGGGATGTTTCTTATGACTTGAAAGCTAAGGACACATCAAACAATCACACATCAAAATCAGACTTCAGCACGCCCGTTGCCAACCTGCAAAACCTCACATATGTGTGGTTTTCCATTTCCTTTAGCTGTGACTTGGTGTATGAACGTCATTGCATCAAAGTTAAAAGCAAATTCCAAACTAGGGGTGCACAGATCTGACATTTTCAGTCCCCATAGCGATACCCGGGCTTTGGGTATCGGCCGATAGTGTTTAATTAATAAGCTGTATATATGCAAAATGTAACCAATAACTACATAGATAGAAATTTACTGAATTGTTATTTATTATTAAAATAATAAATAAACCGTACACCAGCAACTTGGCAAACAAATCTTCAAAATTGACAGGAAATACAGTTCAGGTGTAAAACCTTTTTAATGCAGCAAGAAATTGGTCAAAACTTCAACAGGAATTAAGGAATTGAATTGAACAGATCGGCCTCATTATTCACCGATACCTGATCCAGCTATTTGAGTCAGTTTTGGCCCGGTATCTGATCCGGTATCCGTGCATTCCTATTCTAAACTGATGATTTGTGAGCATAATCAATCAGCAAAGATTCCTATGATCGAGTTTATGAACGAAACCACATACATTTCTGCCTAGTAGTGACACAGAAGGGTCAGGCTGTCAACCTGGTGTTCCTGACAAGACGTAGTCGGCCAAAATCATAATTTAATGTCCTCACAATAATCCAAATTACTGAAATGTAAAACAAAGGGAACATGTATAACTCAATACATCAGCCACCTGGTTTAACCTCTAGCCAACCGCTTCTAATAATAGATAACATTTCCTCTCAAACTTTCCACAACCACTAAATTGGCCACAAAGGAAGCTGCCTTGAGTTACCTTTGAGCTTAATGTTAAAATTCTCGGGTAGCTTTCTACATAATGATACTGGGGTGAGACACAGGGCTGTGTATGCTTGTCAGTATCTAAGCGTGCATTCAGGCAGTGTAACCTACATTGCATTTGTGACGACAAGCAAGGCAAAGCGATCTGACGTGTTACTGCGCCTAACAGTGGGCTTTCTCAGCACCACAGTGAAAAAAAAATGACCATGCTGGAGCACAGTGGGGTTTCTCGTCTGTCAACAGACGCTGCGGTTCACACCGGACCATTCAGCCTAGTGATGGTCTACCATGTCAGCCCACACATTAACTGAATACATTCTCACCGTGGCAAAGTAACAGGGCGGTGAGATTTATTGTGAGTAACTCTGCAGGCTAGAAATCCCCCAAATTGTTTTAATATTTTATACATCATTGGGATTGTTTCTGAGGGAGACCCCCAATCTGAGAATAATTTTCATTTTTCAGTATTTTGTGGGTGGGGAAATAACACTAGCTAGTAATAATGACTCTTCGAAAACAGTTACTTCTAATTAAACGAATAAAATGCAACTTGTATGGTCCCCAGTTTTGTCCCAAGCTTTGCAACCCACTGCTTCTGATTCATACTTTTCCTGACACTGATTTAACATTCAGTCTGTATATGCAAAAAAAAAAGGAGCAGACACACCTATCATTAACCTGCACCATCTATTTGATTACAAGCAAATGCTCCTTGGACATGCTCTGTGTGGAGCCATGTTTTCAGCACTGTAGCAGTCAGACACATGATACCAGCATCATGATGAGTAGCTGACTACACATCTATAGAGTCTTCAATGACTTGTGTTTTTTCCTCTAGTAGTCTTTAAGGACTTGACCTACATAATGATATCCAGTATTAAGCAAGCTTACAGTTTAGAGATGCTTGGAGTCTATGTTAATGGCTAATGGGAAATACTAGCTAAATGTATAGTGAGTAGGGTGTCTTTACTAACTATGTGACTAAGCGTTTAATGCTATTTTTTTCTAATGCCCTTTCTGGTGTAATAACATACACAACACTTTGCACTAATTTTGCACATCTGTTTATACTTTTATACTATGGTTAATTCTTGTATATATATATTATATTGTATATTTGTAGATTTCAATTTTTTATTCTTATTTTATTCTAACACTTAATTATCCTACTGTTATTTTTACTGTTTTATTGCACCAACCCACCAAAGCAAATTCCTAGTGTAAAACCTCATACACCTGGCAATAAACGAGTTTCTGATTCTGATTCTGATTCTGAACACATTACTAAATCCTTACAGCTTTGCTAATGTTAGTTTTTACATTTTGCACGAATAAAATGTCTCTTTGAAGGTTTTTCCTACATATTGCTGTTATGTGGCCCAAACGTGTGATGCCTGTTTGGTTAAAGTGATGTGAAAAAGGATAATAAACACAAAGAAAATGTATAAAAATAGGGGGCTGAGATTATATTCTGTCACAGGTACCTATCAGAGAATGCAGTCAGTGACAAAACCACTTGGTCATAACAACGACACACCCTCTGTAAGCCCCCAGCAGCTTTCAACACACACAGTAGAGCCTTTAAAACACGGCTCCGGTAAACCAAGGCGAGAAAATAACGAAATACAGCCGCGACTGACTCATTACACCGGGAGAAAAAAGGCCACTACGTGTAGCTAGCGGTTTGTAGGATCCCTTTCGTTGCGACCAGCATTTCCTGTCCCTGTGGTTTTCACTCACTTCTACTACAGCACCGCAGACACGACGGAGAAAAAAGAGCTGGTTAAAATTCACCAAATTCAACGGGCGTTATTCGTCTCTTACCTGAACATAATTGTTTTCACAGTATTCCGCTACCTTGGACAGGTTCTGGTAGCTTTCCACAAGAGCTCTTTTACCGGCAGGGATTTCCTCCTCTAATAGCATTTGTAGCTCTGCCATCTTACATCCCTTTGCATTTCTCTCCTCTCTGTCCTTTTTTTTTGTGTTAGTGAGGCGAGGCGGTGATGCTGTGGTGTGTAGCTGAGAGAGGGGCTCCCCCGCCTGGCATTGTGGGGCCGCTGGCCTCCGATTCACAACAGGACTGTGACAAATGGCAGCGACGTAATACAACGGCGGCCGGTGATTGGCTGAGAGGCCGAGGGAGAAGGGCGGTAGACCAATGAGATTTCGCTGTGATGACGTAGTAGTCCTTGAGAAAAATCTATTAAAATAATACAAATTAAAAAAAATAATAGATGAAATAAAATAAAATAATACAAATAAAAAATAATAATAAAAAAAATTAAATAAAATTAAATACTACAAATAATAATAGTAATAATAATTATTACACTATAATAAACAATTTGGGTTTCTAGTGTTGTCATAAAATAATGGATTGTCATTATTATAAAATAATATGTGCTATATGAATAATATATTTCAGGTTATTTTTATTTATTTTATTGGTTTAAAAGGACTGTGTGCACAGACATTAATTGTTTACATAGAAACAAAAAGATGGGTGCACCAGATTTAGCAGGGAAGCTAATTTCCATCTGTAGTCCTAAACACAGACACAATAGACACATTAGACACAATAGACACACTACATAACATCACAACAGGATCACAATATAACATCACAGTTTCAAGTACAATCCAAAATACAATAAATACATATAACACAATAATAAATATGACAGACTTCAGTCAAGCAGCATTATCACAAATAAATACAGTAAAAATAATAAATGGTATATATTGTTATTATATACGTTATATATATGTTATTTACGCAGGGATCATATAATGTATCACATTTCTTCCTTCTTAATCTTTTTTCCCAGAAAAAAAAAACACATACACAAAAAAGAAAATGTGTTAATTAACTTAAGTCAGATCAGATCATAAAAAAGGCACAAACGACCAGCAGAAAAGCATATATATGTTAAGGTGAGGATAATTTTACAATTACCAAACAATAGCTAATATCAACATAATTATCACATTCGTCACCTCAACAGTCATCACAATTACTAAACATAAATTGAATATTTAGCCCTAAAAACATTGTGGAAGCCTGAATAGAAAGATAGTAAAAAACACTTTATAAAACTTTTTTTTAACTACGGTAATTAATTCTATAATTTTCAGAAAGATGCATAAAATATAACAATGAAACTCACAGAACAATAGCCTACAAAACTATGAGATAAGGAAAAACACTGTTAAAATTCACTTTTGAGTTTAAAAGACATAAATCTACTGTAGTCCTTGTACGGTATCACAACATCATTAAAATAAAAATAATAATTTACATAAGGCCTTTGCTCCTCGCTGCTATTTTGCTTTATAAGGTATAACCTCACGACACTACATTTCCCATACGTCACCGCGGTTTAAATCCCGGCTGAGAGGGGTTTGTGGGAGTTGAAGGAGTAAACGTTGCGCTTTAACCCGCTATTCTTCGAAGTTTTGTTCCACAAGAACTACATTTCCCAGACATATTGAGTAACCAGACGTTGACTGTTTGGCTCATCCTTGACCGGAGTCGAAATTGGCTTTCTGCTGCATTTTGCTGACAAAACACCGGGCTAATGAAATTATTATCGCACCGGCGAATATGAACTTTGTGGTGAGTTTCTAACAAATCGGCCATATTTGTTAAAGAATATAGTCTATTGGCGACAAGGGCTTATTAAACAGACCACATTTAATCATAGAACCTCCTAGATAGCCTCCTTAGATAAGACAACTAGCTGCAGTGATGACCAAATTTGGTCCCTCGCTGAACACTTTCTGATTTTTTCCTGCATATTTGTTCAAGATGTGAGGACACCTTCATTGCATCCTTGTTGGGGTTCAGCATGGCGCAGGAGGAGGACATGCTCAGCCTGGAGGCGAAATTTGTTGCTGCAGTTAAAGTGATCCGGAGTTTGCCTGATGAAGGTGATGACTTGATTTAGTCTATGGATGAAAGTGATTGGACTGGTGCTCAGTTCTGTGCTACTATATGGTGTAAAAATCTGTGCTTGTTTGTGTGTTAACACTCCAGGTAATTGACCTACATTCATTCTTGGCTTAGCCTCTATTGATAAAGCTGCTATAAGGATAAGAGCTGATTAACTGAATCAGTCATCAGCCATCAGTCATTTCTCAAGTCTAAAAACAACTCCTGTAGCTCACATGTATCTCAGTCAATTAATATTTTTATTACATTTTCAAGCTGCCCTGCACATGTTTGTTTTTTTCCATTTTTTATAATTTGCTTCCTTCATTTCTCAGGTCCTTTCCAGCCATCTGATGACATGTTGCTGATGTTCTATAGTTACTACAAGCAGGCCACCCTGGGGTCCTGCAACATCCCCAGACCTAACGGCTTCTGGGACACTCATGGAAAAGCTAAATGGTATAATGATATGTTGTCTTAATGCACACTTTATAATTGTTGTATTCCACAATTATATTTAGACTTATCGCTAATGGCAACACAGGAGACACACAGCTGGTGCATTTGCATGGTTCACACTAACCTATATAGTCCTACATACTACCCATACTATCAGAGTTTCACTCAGTCTCACAGTCACTTCACATGCCGGCTATACCGTTGTTCCAAATCCATGACTTATTTTAATAATACCCAAATATTACTGCACAATACTGCGGGTATATCCAATGGATAATACTGCTGAACAGTTTAATACCGCTGTATTAAAACTGCACACAGTTATTCAGTGTTTCACTTTCCTCTCAGGGTTCAAGTGTTGAACTGAGACTTTGTGTTACCAGGGATGCATGGAGCTCTTTAGGAAATATGACAAAGGAGGAAGCCATGAAGAACTATGTTGAGGACATCCAGCTGGTAAGTCCTTTCAAGGAAAACTAAAGCTGAATAGAGGCAGTATGCATAATAATGAAAAGTTAATAAACTTGGAGTAGCACTCATCTCTCTTCACATTGATGGTGGCAAGAAAAGTGTGTGTCTAACAAACACAGTATTTGACTATGATGCATGTTATATTTTAGATATTTATTTAGTTAGTCCAACAACTCTTTGATGGATTGCCGTGAAATTTTGTGCAGATATTCCTGGTCTCCAGAGGATGTATAATGCAGACTTTGGTGATCCCCTGACTTTTTTTGCTAGCACCACCATGAGGCTGACTTTGAATTGTAATAATCCCGTACCTTTTCATCTAATGCTATCATCAGGTCAAATTTTTCATTTATCGTATACTTTGGTTCGACATTCCATCAGCCTCAATTGTAGTTTGTGTTCATTGCTAATTGCTAAATGTTAGAATCATGGACTGTGATAAGTGGACGTAATGACTGTGACGTCGCCCATTGGTTTGTGGACTACGGTTTTGAAGCCTCGAGTTCGGCATTTTGGCCGTTGCCATCTTGTTTTTTTGCAACCAGAAGTGACCCGAGAGGGTGGAGCTAAGTACCACCAAACGCTGAAAAAGACATTTTTAGGTGACCGAAAATGTTATAATTAACTTTCATGAACTGAAAACACACTGTGAAAGGGTTAAAGTTGTAAGACGAAAACACAGACAACAACCAGACCGCACAACGCCGTGGTAGCGACCTGTCAATCAAAAGGTAGCCCCGCCCTAAAGCATCCCCTGCTTTATGGTCTATTTGACTCTACATGGGACCATAATTTACTAAATGAACATCATGCTGTATTGAAGAAGACTTGAAACTAGCGATTGAGACCATAAACTCATGTTTACAGTGTTTACTGAGGTAATAAATCATTTGAGAAGTAGGATCATTTTCTCATAGACTTCTATACAATCAGACTTCTTTTTGCAACCAGAGGAGTCGCCCCCTGCTGGCTATCAGAAAGAATGCAGGTTTAAGGCACTTCCACATCGGCTTTACTTTTCAGACCCGGAGTTGCCCACTGGTTAGCATGTGAACATGCTAATAGTAGATAATAGATAGTCTACATGGTAAACAATATACTTGCTAAACATCAGCATGTTAGCATTATCATTGTGGTTAAGTACAGCCATTGTGGTTCACAGAGCTGCTGTTAGCATGGCTCTAGACTCTTAGACTTGTTAATAAAAAAGGACTTTATGTATCCGAAAAACTTGTTGAATAATAACAGATGCCTCGAAATTACAGCAGACTGCTTTTACAAATTTTGTTACTCATTTTTTCACCTAATAGCACCTGAGTGGCATTCAGTTCCCCAAGTTCCCAGCTGTTTTTAATCAACTTTAATTAACTGGTCCAGCAGATAAATCAGTCAGCCTTTCTTTTGTGTAATTATATTTAATTAACATCTTTTCTATAGCAACAGTTTTACCACACCTGTTTATGCAAAAGCAAGTGTTTTATTGTTACAATTTAAAATGATGCGAATTTCACTATAACTTTATTATTTATTTATGTTTGTCATCAGATTTTGGAGACCATGCCAATCTCGGATGAAGTGTCTGAGCTGGTGCAGACGCTTGGCAACTTCTACACAGAGGTAGACAGAGAAGGAGAGGCTGAGGCTGAAGACAATGAGGTGGACAGGAGATCCTTCACCAGACCTTTTGTAAACCATGCAGGTAATGTACATGATCAGTGATGATAAATAATAAATGCAGAACACAATCCAGGGAGAGCACTGCTGCTCAAGTGGGATGTAGCACTTCTGTTAAAAATCCTCTTTGTTAGTCACACAGATGACATTTCTTTTCGAATACTGAGCCTGTCTTACTTGTGTTTTTATCACTAGATGAGCTGGTCAAACAATTTTACAAACCAACAATGGAAGGCAAGTCTTTGGTGTTCGCAGTAGCTGTAGAGTCAATAGCTTGGTCCCTCGGTGTATAAGCTTATTTTAACCTGCTTTCATTGCCATTTCATTTGACAAAAGGCTTATTTTTTGATTGTTAAATGGATTCAATTTTCTTGTGTAATCTGTCCTGTATGTGCTGTAGTTAGTCAGTGTGTTGGTTGTTGCCGTACATCGTTATTTGCACTTTGTGGTGTAGATGTAGTGTGTAGAAGCTGTGAAACGCAGAATATTCTGTCAACTGTGTGTACGTCTTTGATCGGTGTAAATCGACATTGTGCACTTTGATGAAGAGTTAATCAAGAGTGTCTCCCTCACCGCTCAGGCTATGGGGATCTGTGGGATGATATACAGAACGTCCAAGAACATGACAGCAGTGTTCATGGCATAAGTGTCAGTAGCGAGGAGGCAGAGGGAAGCAGAGAAAATAGTGAAATCGAGAGGAAAGAGGAAAGTAGTGATTGGATGAAAATTGAGGAAGAGGAGAATGGGGATGAAGAAGACAATACAGACGATGAAGACAAGGAGGAGGAGGAGGAGGATGAGGAAAAAGGTACCATCTGTAGTTGTTAGCTGTGTTGTGCTGTGAAATTTGCTGTGTTGTAGAGGTCACACACGACGATAACATAGTAGCTATTTTTACATGATTTAAAGGGTAATTCTGTTGATAGTAAATATTTTTCTTAATGTCAACAAATCCCATAAGAAGACCAAAGCACTGCCTGATATATATTATTCCTCTGTGCCTTAGAGCTCCATTGAGCCATTCAACAACATATCAATCAGTCAGTCCCACTTAAATCACCCTGCTGCCATAAATACTCACTAGTGCACCAAAATGTGTATCAATGCGCAGCTGAAAATAGCCTAACAAATATACAGTTTACTCCTGTGTGAGTAACATTTGTTAAAAACTACAGTGCCCAAGTGTTTTAGGAAGGCAGTTAGCCTTTTTTGAAAAATGAATCTATATATTTGTGACCTGTTTGTAACCCTAAACACACTCCGAAGAATTCTTTGTTTTTACGTAGCATAGATTACTTATTATTACTTATTTACTCTATGCACACTTGGCATTTTTATGCCTCACCGGCGCGGAGGCAACGTCCACTTAGACTCGAGGATGAACTGTCATGGTCAAGGTCACTGTGACCTCATAAAACACGTTTTTGGACAATAATCCTTATGCTAATTATGACAATTTAACAATTTGTTTTTTATTAATGATAAATGAGTAGGATAAAATTATGAAGTGATGATATTTTGGGCAGACATTGATGTAAACTGCAAATTGACTGGTTGACGGAGGCATACAGCCACGAGGCGGTAATTCTAGTTTACGTATGCACTACTTTCTTTTAATTTTCCATATTTTTTGCATCTCTATTCTTCATTTAAAAGAGAAGAAAGTATTTATTTATTTTTTGACTTATTTTTTTCTTTAAGAATTAACCTTTTCACTGTGATGTGGCACCTTGAGTTAATATTAAAGGTGCAAGATGTACATAGTTTCCATTGAAAGTAAAGAATGAATGTGACGTGTTTTCCCTCTGAATCCATTCATATAAATGAGAGCAGTATCTCAGTGAGATAAAGAAAAAGTAATTTGCACTAAGTACATGCAGGGTAAGCTATGATAAAGGGCACATAAAAAAAGAACTGCACTTCTTTGTAATGCTTTGTCATACTCTCTCTCTCTCTCTCTCTCTCTCTCTCTCTCTCTCTCTCTCTCTCTCTCTCTCTCTCTCTCCTTTGCACTGTCTCAGACTGGAGGCCTCAGCCGAGGCTGCTGACGGTGGACAAGAGGTGGAGGTCTGACACCAGGGGCTCCAGCAGCAGCATGGAGCCCAGCATGTCCTCCTTCACCAACGGGACAAACAGCTCCCTCAACAGCGAGGTGGAGGAGGAGGAGCTGGCCTGCTCCATGGAGCCCAGTGTGCAGTACAACTCCTATATGCACTTTAACGGACACCTGAGTGGTAACATTACACATTAATGGAAAAAGTGTACATATTTGTTTGCATAACACATACCACAAAATAGTTTATGATAATGATTATGCTCTTCCAGATGTGTAAAACTTTAGATATACTATAAAGAATAAGATAAGGTGAAAAATAAATTAGCACTGTGGGGGGAAAAAAGCAAAAATAATTGCACAGAAAAGAGAAAATATAACAAGCTAAATGTTTATTATGTAGATGTACATCGAATGAATGATGAATTTACCATATTGTCCATGTTCAGGTCATAGTGATGCTGTTACTGAGAAGCACCACCGATCCACAGACTCAGATAACGAGGAATTCTGTGACTCAATGGAGCATCTGGCCATGGAAGAGGTGTGTTGTCCATCTTCCATATATTCCACATTAAAGGATTCATTTCCACATTGTAGGAAATAAGCTTATTTGCTTTCTTTCCGAGAGCTAGATGAGAAGGTCGATACCACTCTCATGACTCTGTGCTAAATATGTAGCCAGAGCCAGGAGACCGTTAGCTTAGCTTAGCATAAAGACTGGAAGCAGGAGGGAAAGAGCTGATCTACATCTACCAGCACCTCTAAAGCTCACTGTAGACTCCAGGAAATCATTGCACCTGGCCAAAAAATAGTCCAGTACATAAACCACCACAAAAACCACAACATGTTGTTTAGATACTTTGGTTTTTGTACAGATTAAACCAGTTTCAGAGTTCTTCAGGCAGAGCCAGGCTAGCTGTTTATCCCTGCTACCAGTCTTTATGCTAAACTAAGCTAAGCTTCTTTTCTCATGTAACCCTCGGCAAGAAAACAAATACAATATCTCCCAAAATGTAAAACTATTCCTTTATTCATGTTAACATTATAGAAAGAAATTCCTAAACAGTTATAAATTTAAACACAAATTCAGACCTAATTGTGGCCATTCAAACTGTTGTTGACTCTCTTCTTTTCCTACCAAGGGGCTGTCTACATCCAAAATACTGTCACCTGGGTCAGGAGCGGCCTCAGTGAGGAAAAGGGATCTTTGGTTTGAGAGTAACACTACCCTGAATGGAGGAGAGGATCCAGTACTCATGGGAGATTCCTACTTTAAAGAAGGGATTAGTGCAAGCCAGCACAACAGCTCCTTGTCAAGAAGAGGGAGAGGTGAGACTGTCAACTTTGATTTATCCTGACACTGTGTCCCTGATTCACCTCTCTCCTAAGATGTGCACTTGGTTTTTCTTCATTTAAAGGCATCAGATACCCTAATGTAATGCATGTTATATCATTAAGATGTTTTGTTTTGACTCCTGTTTCAGGTTCACTATCACCAAGGGCTCCCTGCAGCTCTCAGCGGTGTGCCAGCGTTGATGCCGCCTGCTGTTGCGTGTCAACGAGCCGACATCCTGTTAGGGTTGCCAGGGGAAACGTCAACGAGCAAATAGCTACGGCTCTGCTGCGGCTGCAGCATGACATGGCCACGGTGCTGCACAGGCTGCATGCTCTGGAGGCGCTTACGGTCTCACAGGTGTTAAAACCAGAGGTGTTAGCCACAGTGTTTACTGGAATAGAACGTTGTTGATGACGGTCCCCATGACAATTTATTATATATTTATTAATAAATTTCTATATTTTCCTATTGATTTTTCAGTCAAGATCATCTTCGCCAAGGCAGGACTCCCCCCTACCTGTAACACAAAAGGTCCTTATTAGATTTTTATTTAAAATGTATTTAATTATTTAATTTATGACTAAGTTGTATCCAATCAGGAAACAAACAGTCACTTTAATAAACGTTTCTGGTTTTGTTTTTTTTATAGTTCCTGAGACCATCTTGGTGGCCTTTTGACTTCTCTCCACTCACAGTGGTGTTGACTGCACTCTGGCCTCTGATTTCCCATTGGCTTGTCCAGCTTTACTTACAACGGAGGAGAAGGTGAGCAAAAATACTGATCAAAAATGTCGTGGTCTATTATCACTAATTCCTTTTGCTTTATAGCCACACTACAGACTACCAAAACTCAGTTTCACTTTTTCCCCTCACAGGAAAATCCCCTGAATAGTCTGACGACCGTCGGCATCGATCAGAGAACACGAAGCTGGGATGAAGTTGTTGCACTTTTGTTGCTTTGTGGCTTTTTCAAGCCGCCACCACAGACGGAGTATAATGAGGCACCAGTAGCAATGGAAAGGCTACTTTAGATAAATAAATGGTCAGAAAGATGTTTGTAAAGGGGGACTCTGCTAACGTAGCATTTTGACTCCATGGATACTTTTTAGGTGTTTAAGAAAGGGAATATTTGTGCATTAGTAAATGCTGGCACATTCTCTTTGTTACAGTGAGCTTAGCATTAGGCGGTGATCTTATTTATGACTCACAGATCACCTGGAACTCAATAATACACATAACTCACATAACTCGGTCAACTTTTAATTGAAATTAATTCATGATAATACAGTAGTTGTGGACCTTAAGCGATGCCATTGCCAGTTATTTTATTTATTGTGCATATCATTGTTTATTTAGGTTTCTTTTCATGATTTTGTCAAACAATATTTTATGATTATTAAGGATTTTTATATTTATTGTTCGAAATATACAAAATATTTTAGGTGCATTTGTTTTTAGACCAAATAGACATGGTGACCAATATTGATATTTATGTGTAAAAGTGTGTATTTATTGTATGGCTTCAGTGCAATAGTAGCAAAGATTGCACTTTTGCAAAAGGTGAATACAGAGTAAGGACAATCCATATATTCATTCTTGTTTCTTGTCAGCTGTACAATGGAAATTAAGACTTCTGTGTTTAAAGCAAGGGTGTGGTGCTTTCAAATATACAGTTTTTAAACATAAGTATATGAAGCAAATTTTGACATGCAATAAACACATTCTTGGGACAAACACAACACATTTATTGCAGTGAATCTTTGATTTTGATGTTCAAAATTGAGATAAAATCTGCAGTAGGCAGAACATTTTTGGCATCAGTGGGCAAAAAGTCCATAATAACCTTTCAGCATATCCTAATTCAAGTGTTCTGAGAGAAAACTAGACTTCTGCACCTCCTCATGGCTCTGTTTTCAGGCTTCAAAAAAATCTGGTGGGCGGTGCTTGGTTGGTATTTCCTCAACTGATCTCAACATGGCTGCCGGGTCCCAAACGTTCTCATATTACAGCTAAACAGTACACTACAAGATGTTTCTGAAAACATTTGAGGATAGAAATAGGCATTACAGTAACAGAATATTGATTCATATTTGATCAGCGCTGCCTAGTTTGACTGTTTGATCGGAGTTTGCGAGTGATTGACAGCTGCTCAGAGACGGCAAGGCTCCAGCTCAGCTCTGATTGGTTGTTTTCTTCCGGTCTGTGACATCTTGCAGATGACATTAGGAGCACCGGGGGACACAGAGGCACATGATTTTTTTTTTTTTCAGATTACCTGTCTCGTGCACTACTGTCAGGATATAGTGACCGTTTTACCAAAATATCTTTTTTTTTAATCATATTTGCTCCATTTCTACCCACTGCAGCTTTAACGGCTGAAAAAGCTGTGACTGATTGTGAAAAGGGGATGTTGACTGTCTGCTACATAACTATGAGCTGGAACATATAAGTGGTAAGTTTATAGTTAATTATATCGCAAGTATCCCATTTTTTAGACTACTGTAAATTAGCTGAATCATATTATTAAAATCGTATCAAGATAAACGGAACTGAAGATAGAACCGATTTCAACAGGGACACAATATTTGTCACAACACCCGGCAGACGTCATATCCGGTTTCTTTTCAGCTGTCGGACTGAAGTCGCAGTTTGCTACAGAGAGATAGAAAGTGAAAGAAATACGGGCCTTTAACTCTCACGCACAGTGGCTAAACTCGTGTAGCTTAAAGGGAGTCGTGTACCAGTGAGAATTAAAAAATGTTTTCTCTGTCAACGACTGTCCAACCACAGGTAAGAAAAGCAGGAAACGCTAGGCCATGCTAACATTAGCATTAGCATTGTTGTTGTTTTGGTTCCGTTGAGTTGAGCTAAGTTAACCTTTAGCTTGTTCTCTTTATGAGCCACACTGCTGTCGACCTTTCGTTATAGTTTGATTATTTGAAAAGACAAATTTACAATCACGTCAGTGGACATTGTGTCAATACTGCTGTCTTTCTGCTGTCAAACAGTAAACACCCCACACTGTGCAATACTTATTATTTTAGCGAAATAGCGACACTATTTATAAACAGTTTCAATTTGCACTGATCTGGAGTAGCACTCCAAATATATAACTGTATTATGTAGGGAACGAATGGGTACTGTGAATGTTATGTGTATAATGGTGGAATGAATGCGTATTGTAGCTGTCTGTTTATTTATTATTTTTTAACTGTACTGTTCAGGAGAAGCCCTCCAGTTTCGTTGTACCATGTACAATGACAATAAAGCTTTCTATTCTATTCTATTTCTATTTTGCTAACCTTAATTAAACTGAAATAAAGACCGTGTGTCCTTAGCTGCCGGATGGGAACTGCGTCAATTAGCGATATGTTTGGATGCTAGTGATTTGTATATTCAAATAAATCAGCAGTTCAACCAGCTATTCTACTAATACGTGATAATCACCCGTATACGACTACTTTTATTTAGAAATAAGTAGCGTATAAGCTTGATTTACATCTTGAACAGTTAATGAACATAGTGCACTTTAATAGACTGAGCTACTTTTAATTCTGCACACTACAAAAAACTTCTCTACCTCAGTTCTTATCCTGCATTATATTCCATATCTGACATTTCTTAATATCTATATCTCCTATATTTAACCACCCAGCACTATATCACTTTCTGCACTACATTCACTTTTTTAAATAGTCCTGTATCTCAGTTGTTTACTCTGCACTATATTCATTTTTAACAGTTCTTTTGCACATTGCATATTTTGTTTTATACTCTGTATTACTTACATGTGTCTTGTTACTACTTGTGTCGTTTCACTAATATGTGTACTACTCACCTGTGACGTTTTTTACTAACATGTGTACTACTTACCTGTGACATTTTTGCTAATATGTTTGCACTATGGAACTGTGATGCTGGAAACTTGAATTTCCCTCGGGATCAATAAAGTTACTATCTATCTATCTATCTATCTATCTATCTATCTATCTATCTATCTATCTATCTATCTATGTTGACTTTGTAACACCAGCTAGCTAGCTGATTAACTTTACCTGTGGCTACCTAACAAATAGGGTTTTGTGCTGATAACGTTAATTGTAACATATATGACAGTCGTAAATCTTTAATTTTCAAAACATGTCATTCACATACTGTTTGATTACATGTGATCACAGGTGACTGTACCTCTCAGCCACCTCATCAATGTCCTCCACTCTATGAAGAGCTCAGTGGGAAGCAGCAGCAGCAGCAGCAGCGCCACCTGCAAGTCAAGAAAACACAAGCAACATGCCTCTGACAAAGAACTACACCGCACAGAGGTATACTTTAGTAGGACATCATCTGTAATTGCTGTATCAAGCCAGAGACAGTGTCATACTGGATGTAGTTGTTTTCATCCTCCCAACATAAACCTGTTCCAGAATATGTTTGTAAGGAATATAAATCAAATGGTATGTGTGTGCAGCCCATGTGGAACCTGCGTGAGCTTGGCCTATCAGACCTGGGAGCACAGCAGCTGGATGAGCTGGTGAACAGTGTGTTACCGCGCTTGAGTCCACAGGAGACGCCGCGTCCACTGGCCGGACAGACAGCCTGGAGGACCTCGCATCTTTCTACACACTCATTTTACTACAATAAGCATGGTGAGAATGTACATCTTTGCTATAAACAGACCTCCCATACTGTTAATTGCGCACCGTCAACGTCCACTAAAAGTGCTTGTTTTTGCCATGACAGGCTCTGATTGTTAGTGTCTGACAACATTATGGAAAGGACCCTACAGAGAAAAAAAACATTTTTCTTACCTCATGTGACTTGTCGCTGGTAGAGAGAGGAGTGCCACGGGACACCGGTGTTGTCAGAGTTTGTTGTGTTGGAGTACAGACGGCTTAGCTTAGTGTTATCTAAAAGATGTTCAATGTCATGGCTCAATATTTAGATGATTTCAACAATGTGGATGCAACTCAAGATTTCCGAACGAGACTTTTACAAGCAAGACACAATAACAAACAGACTGGATCCAGTGAAAGGTAATAAAAATGTTAAACTTCTCTGTAGGCTCCTTTCCATAATGTTGTCAGACACTTATAATAACAATCTGAGTCTGTCAGTGGCCAAAACAAGTACTTTTAGTGGACGTAAAATGACGGTACACAATTGCCCGATATGATTACATTACAGCCTGTTTAGCGTCTGCCGTCTGCAGCGTTCTCCCTCAATGCTGGACCAATTTCAAAAATTGTTGTCCCCATTAGTCACTTGGACACAAATCCATCCAGGTTGAAAAATACTAAAGCTACCCTTTAACAAGCAACTAGGGCCTCTGCTACCACTTTTCCCTAAAGGTATCTCAGGGTTAACACAAACCTTGTCCTCTGTTCCCAGGCTTCTCATGTGGTGCGATGCCCATGTCTTATTCCAGGCAGCACCCTTCACCTCTTCAGTCTGTCTGCACAGAGCTAAAACACTGGCCAGGTAACTATGGATTACTATGTTATAGTTTATTACTAATCCAAAGCTTTGTATTCAGTTCTTAATGAATTACTGGAGTTGGTTTGTATGTTATTTGACAACAATATAAATAACATTACTGAGCGAATAACAAACATTACAGTTAACGGTCAATATTATCTGTATCTGTATCTTAATCTGGTAAAAACATCATGTGCTTCCTGTATATTTCAAGTGTGGGTCCCGAGCAGAGGATTTAAAACTTTAAAGAGCAAAACCAGGCGACTGCAGTCCGCCGCCGACCGCCCTCTGGAGTCTGAAGGGTTCACACCATCTTTTATGAAGGTAAGCTATTCAAATGCTTAACATGCTTAAGTAAATCCTTAAGCATGTTATGGATATACGTTATGTCCTTATTATATTAAAGCATATCTTTACACGCTTAATGTCATAAGCATGCTAAAGATACAGTTTAAAACTGTAATGTACCTGTGGCCTTACCAGCAACAGCATTATCTAGGGTATTGCACTTTTTAGAGAAAAATGCAAGGCCTGCTGAGATTTCAAGTTGAAAAATATTCAGCTCTTGAGTAAAAAATGCACCACATCACTGTAGTCCTTTTCTCAACGGTTGAGCACTTGCCTGACTATACAAAACGGGGGCCTCCGGTTGTTCTGCCTGTGCAGGAGTCTAAAAATAAAGGCAGTGACCAGTGTGATTTCCTTGAGAGTAAAGGTGTGATAAACGTGAAGGCGTATTCTGGCTTTGTGAATACTGCTGACCAATCTTAACTTCGTACTGCAGGGTTTCCTGACACGTGACAAGGTGGTTGAAGTCGAAAGTCTAGACAAGCTGGTGAAGAACAAGAACATCCCTGATGGACAGCAGGATGCTTTCAAGAGGGGCTTCGCTGATGGTTTCCTGAAAGCTCAGGCCTTGACCCAACGCACACAAGGCAAGTTTCAATACAAACAAGCTCAAATTGAATCACACACATTGCATTATTAAGCATTGAACAGTGCTGATAGTATAGTTTTCCTGCTCCGACTGTTCAGACTCTCTCAGGAGGACTCGTCTGATCCTGCTGGTGCTGCTCCTTGTTGGGCTCTATGGCCTCTCCAAGACCCCCTTCATATCGGGTAAAGGCTCCTTTTCTACTCTAAAGCTGCTTTTTCATTTCATGTCATGCATGAAATACCCTCCAATATGTTAACATTTTAATATGAATGTTAATAATAAAGCACAGCATTTGCTCGCTAAACTAAATCTATGCTTATTGAACATGTATTAACCTTTAAAAGAGAAGAAATAACCTCGGTATATCTGAGCCATTTTCTGCTCTTTGCAGGCAACAACACCACGCTCTAACCTGCAATATTGAAGCACTAATATATGCAATGAGACGTGGTTCTTAAATAAGCCTCAGTAACAGGCAGCGTGTTTGTGTGTGTGTGAGTTCATTAACCGTGCCATGCAGTGTGATTTCGAACTTTAATCTAATCATTTTGGACAGTACGGTTCCGAACCACATCAGGCCTGGACTCTGCGGTGGACCCTGTGCAGATGAAAAACGTGACGTTCGAACACGTCAAAGGGGTGGAAGAGGCTAAGAACGAGCTGCAGGAAGTGGTGGAGTTCCTGAAAAACCCTGAGAAGTTCACAGTCTTGGGAGGAAAGCTGCCAAAAGGTAGGGGGCCATCGTTCACAGTGCATTTTAAAGCTGGATGAAAAGCTTCACGATTACCAAACATTCTGCACTTAACGTGTATTAGAGTACGATGATGGGGATTGCACAATTCCATTCAGAGATCTGTTTTTGTACCTCTCATTCTTCCTCATCTCCTCGCCTCTCTTCTTCAAATTTCTTTTTTTTTTATTAATTGTCAATAATCAATAGAACAGTCACTATACAGGGAAATTGAATTTTTTGTTTTTCTGAACAACACTCACCCGTGACACAACACAACAAGACATAACTGGTTCTCAATCATGGATACATAAAATTCAAATTGTAGAAAATACAGGGAGGGTATCCACAAATAAGTCATGAAATAATAATAAGAAGAGAAAAAAATAAATAAATAAATTATAAAAAAAATAAAAAAGATAAATACATAAAAATAAAAAAATATAATAATAATAATAATAATAATAATAATAATGAATAAATAAATAAAATTAAATAAAAAAGGAAAAAAAATACTATTACTGGCTACTCAGAGATTACTGTAGTGAGTTTCTCAAAAAAACAATGAACTACTTCGCCTCTCTCCTTTAGGTGTTCTACTGGTTGGCCCTCCCGGGACTGGAAAGACTCTCCTGGCCAGAGCGGTTGCAGGAGAGGCAGATGTGCCGTTCTACTACGCCTCCGGGTCCGAGTTTGACGAGATGTTTGTTGGAGTGGGAGCCAGCCGCATCAGGAACCTTTTCAGTGAGATTATTATTTTAACATTAAAATCAACCTTTTGTTTCCTTTTCTTAGAAACCCCTCGAGAGTGTAGAGTTGACTCCTCCTGCATGATTGTTGCAACAACAGTGATTATAATTGTTGTGCTGAATATTGTGGTACATGTGTTTTATTTTTTATATTTGTCTTCCTGCTTATTTCCAGGGGAGGCTAAAGCCAACGCTCCCTGCGTGATCTTCATCGATGAACTGGACAGTGTGGGTGGGAAAAGGATCGAGTCTCCCATGCACCCTTACTCAAGACAGACTATCAACCAGCTGCTTGCAGAGATGGATGGGTAATCTCTAAAATGACCTGTTGCATTTTGTACAGTTTGAGGAATGCACTGAGGGAGGAGTTGTTTTAAATCAGATTAAAGCAAATTTGGCAACATGGTGGGTTTGCAATGCATGTGTGCGCAGTAGGGGTGGGTGATTCGGATAAAATCTCCTGTCATTATATATGTAATTTTATAATGCGATAGTGATGTATTGCGATATTGTACATTTAAAGAAATTTTATCAAGAAACCATCAATAGGTGAAATAACATTAGAATTTCTTTTTGGCTAATCTAGTAAATTAAATATATGACAAATCGTACCTAACCTTCAAGAGGTCCTGCTGACTGATTTGCAGCGTGGCCCGCATTTGACTTATTCAACTACAGATAATAACGAACAGTATTTAATCACAAGTGCATACAATACAGTACAGTGTTGGTCGACACATGAATGAAGTACTGCATTGTGGCTAAAAATATAAAATATAGAGTGCTGTGTAGATTGATGTGGTGAGAAAACAAAACAGAAAGCAAGAGGAGAGCTGCTGCATTTCAGACCCTGATTTCCCCGTACCCTGTGATATTATTTTCTAGGTTTAAACCAAACGAAGGGGTGATCGTCATTGGAGCAACCAACTTCCCAGAGGCTCTGGATAAGTACGTTTACCTCTGTGTCTCTTGCTATAGCCTGTGCGAATGTCAGCGCTTACAATGCACGTTTATGTCAAAGTTTACAACCCTCGGAGTCGCAGCTTTCCTTGTCAGTAACAAAGAATGGACTGCAACCCATGCAGTGACCCAGAGTTGTACGCTGACACAGCATCAGTATTTTACTAACCCGCTGATCTTCTTCTTCTTTAGTGCCCTGATCCGCCCGGGACGTTTTGACATGCAGGTGACTGTCCCCAAACCAGACGTGAAAGGACGCACGGAGATCCTCAACTGGTATCTGAAGAAAATTAAAGTGGATCCAGGTGTGAGATCAGAATCTGCTAATCCTGACTTCGCTTGCTATTTACTTTAACAGTAGTCCAGTCTGGCTGTAACCGTGAGATCTCTGTTGATGTTGCGTGTTATCTCTGCAGCTATTGAGGCCAATATTATTGCCCGGGGCACAGTGGGCTTCTCTGGCGCTGACCTGGAAAATCTGGTCAACCAGGCCGCCCTGAAGGCAGCAGTCGATGGCAAAGACATGGTCACCCTGAAGGAGCTGGAGTTTGCTAAAGACAAAATCCTCATGGGTGAGTAATGAGGAGGCTTTGCTCACAAAGAAAGACCACTTTCTTGTTTCCCTGCAATTGTTATAATATGATTAATCTTTCTACTAAACCTTATCCTGATTGTCTTTGTGTTTTCATCTATCATGGTACTTATTATGACTCGCATCACTCTCATCAAAGTCACGTTGAGAAATGTGGCAATAATCTCTTAATAATTCTCTCTTTAAGGCCCTGAGAGAAGGAGTGCGGAAATAGACACGAAGAACAAGACCATCACAGCGTACCATGAATCAGGCCATGCAATTGTGGCTTACTACACCAAAGATGCCATGCCGATTAACAAGGCTACGATCATGCCCAGAGGCCCCAGTCTGGGACATGTAAGGGAACCTAGAGCTCGCTAACTAAATGGTTAAAGCTTTGACACCAAGTCTGGTGCAAACCGCTCTTTACTTTAAACTTTCTACATCTTCTCCTTCGATTGTCTCTCGTCAGGTGTCCATGCTCCCGGAGAACGACCGCTGGAGTGAGACTCGCTCTCAGCTGCTGGCCCAGATGGACGTCAGTATGGGCGGCCGAGTAGCAGAGGAGATTATATTTGGCGACGAGTACATCACAACCGGTAAGACAGAGTTCCTAAAAATGTTTGAACATAAGGGATAGAATGTAGAAAACTCTTGATTTTCTAACACGAGGAGAAGATGGTTGGCAGGCTGGAATTTTTAAAGGCAACACGCTTCTTCTCCAGGTGCATCGAGCGACTTTGATGGTGCCACAAAGATCGCTAAGATGATGGTGACCAGATTTGGAATGTGTGAAAAGGTACGCTAACTTATGGGACTTAGTATTTTTACTCCACATGCGTCGCAGTCTACAGTTTTGCTATAATTTTCTGTACATTTATGTATGTGTTTCCCCTTCCTGTCTCCCAGTTGGGTGTGATGACCTATACTGACATGACAGCCCAGAGCCCAGAGACACAGGCAGCTGTGGAGCGTGAAGTCAGGGCGTTACTGAAGGTCTGTGTGATCTTATTTTTGCTGCTGAACAAAAAAAACAACTCAGCTCTTGTAACACCTTTTTTTCTCACCATTTTTTCTCTCGCTGTCTCCAGGAGTCTTATGAGCGTGCCAAAGCCCTGCTGAAGTCTCACAACAACGAGCACAAAAACCTGGCGGAAGCTCTGCTCAGGTACGAGACGCTGGACTTAAAAGAGATTAAGCTGGTCCTGGAGGGCAAGGCCCTGGAGGCCAGATGAAACCAGCAAAGGATCGCAACAATCAGGGGGGTAGCAACGGGGGGGGGGGGGGGGAAGGTGGCAGATTTTAAGAGCTCAGGGGTCACGGAAGGAGGGATGGACTCAGTTCATGAGCAGTGAATCGGAGGAGTCACGGCCTGCATTCACAAAGTCTCTTGACTTATTTGGGACTATTTCATATCTTCACGCTGTCCCCCTTTCGTGTAGTCTCATCAATATTCCCAGATAGGTAGTTCTGTGACTTTCCTGTGTTCAGAGGTGAGCAGGTGTATGCTGCACAGGTTCTCTGTACGTGATGAAGGTTAAAGCCTAATGTTGAGGATGTTCCTCAGGTCACTTTATCAGTTGCTGGGAGGAAATAATACATGAATGTAATTATGCACCTCAATCATGAAAAACAGCATCCAGGTAGGATCCTTTTTTTTTTAAAGTTAATTGTTGAAAAAGGAGTTGAAATGTGGTCAAATTCTGTTCAGCCGGGTCTGTTTAGATGCCTTTTCTGTCAACGGAAAATGCTGAGCAGCATTCCTGTTTAACCCAAAGAGCTGCTGTGTAATCATCGCAACCAGACTTTAACTAAATCTCAACTCCTATCTCTCAGTTGTCTTCCAGTGTTTGTGTTCGTATCTGTTATTTTTCGAGTATATCTTCAAGGTCAGGCTACACTCTCCACTTCTAGCTTGCGCGTCTCTCAATCTGACACCAAGAAGTGTCACAATGGGGTGCCGCACTTTGTCTTTCCATCTGATTCTTTGTATCTGGGATGATCCTAGGTGGATAGTAGATCATGTATATCTACATTCTCCCCTCTGCATACGTCCCTGTTACTTCTTTTTAAAGGTGGCCTTTTGGGGAATGTACTGTATTAAGTGTATAAAGTTAATCTATAACGTCTCAGCACTTTAGGTAAGTGTATAAATTGAAAATGCACTCTTCATGTAATTTATTTCATGTATGCCGCGTGTACAGATGGAACAGTTACTGCTGCTCAGCCTCAAAAAAGCATGCGTGTTTATGTAGCGATAGAGCATTGGGATCTTTAGGATTTTAAAATTGTAACGTCAGCCTAATTTATTTAAATAGTCTGAGTTTGGCTTCTCGATAAGCCTCAGCAAATATCAGTTTTTCTTGCAAATGCAAATGAGTTGATTAAAGACTCTTATTCTTTAGATTATTCAGACAAACAACAAGGCCACTTATCAGTTATTGTCCATTGGCTACTTCATAACAGAGAGATCTCACATGTAGTGCTTTATACATTTCTGTTTCAACACATTTTGTGCAGTGGAAGAAAGATGCCAATGTTCAGTGCTTACTGGCTCTGTGTATACAAGAAGTTAAGCTGTTAACATCTCTAATTGTAAAGTGACACACTTGACTCAGATTGTGGGTAGAAACATGCAGTTATGCCTCTCTGTGAGGTTGAATGTCCCAATTTTCTAGTGAATAGTTACAGCAGCAGTAATATAAGTAATCTATTATTTTAGCATTTTTGAACATTTAATTGAAAGTATAGCTCTTGTCAAGAATACCACCAGCATATGTACTCCGTGGTGTTACCCTTTTCAGTTTTTTTGCTTCATTTTGAGCCCCTATTCCTTCAGTTTATTGGCCTTTTATCCATGTTTAGCTGTATATATGATTGGGATGTCATGGGAACATTGTATATAGATGTATAGTAGGCTTTTATGCTGAGAACACATTGAATGGCTCTCTGCTTTCGATTGACAAAATCTCTCAACAATGTGATGGCAATGGTTGATGAATGTTTGCGCAGCTGAGATAAATAAATGGAAGCCCAAATAAAAGCTTGTTTTTGGTGTATATTTAGGATTTATTTTTACATAAGTATAAAATGACGCCGTACATTCCTTTGTTACAAATTAGGAAAAAAAAAAAAGGTTTTCAAAGATTTCGAATCATTCTCTCTGTTCTTTAGTACCTCACTTACGAAAAAAATATTAAAAGTAAGTATTTAAAGCAATACTGAAAAAAACAAATCCTAAGAAATCGCTACATAGTGGTGTTTGTTTTGACTTATGTACATCTTTGGTCAAGATTATAATTACCAAAAAGAAGAAATTGGTAAGAAATTTAAGTTTTATTTATTTTCCCGCCATGGTAGCGCCCTCTACATTAGTGTTCTCCACGGCACGTGATGATGTCAGTACTGTAATTTGATTGGTTCAATATCTGTGTAGGCGGGTGCTAAAAGTAGTTCATAATATCCCTACAGTTCCAACAGCCACACGTTCAGTTAGCTAGCTGGGGGGGTGATGTTTTTAGCTGTTGCGTTTTGCTGTTAGTCCCATCTATGATTTGAGCTCACCGTACATTACTATGTGAAGAATTCAAATTTCAGTTTGACTTCAACATTTTATTCACAAACTGGACATCCCCACTTCAACACCACTTCCCACAGGCCCCAAACAGAGTGAGAAACACTGGAATGAAAACCAAGCCGTGGAGCAGCCCAAACGTAATCACAAGAAACACAATCTTGAAGAATGTCCTGAAGATGTAACTCCCAGACATGGACAGCACCACCACTCCTAAAATAGTGGACAGTGCTCCTTGCAGTATCGGATAGCCTAAATGGGCCAAGGCGTCCATGGCTTTCTCGTTGACGTCCCTCTTGGGGCTGGAGACAAAAGAGTAAGAAATATGTGCCGAGAAGTCGACAGAAAAACCGATGCACATGAGCAGGTTGATCATGGAGATGGAGTCCAGGTTTACGCCCCACAGCGCCATGAACCCCGCCACGCCAACAATGACTGAACAAACTGCGAAAGCCACCCACATGGAACAAAGAGGATTGGGTATGAGGATGAGTGAGACGACCAGCATCACGATCACAGCCACCAGGATGGTTTGAATGGTGTTGTCCATGACGACAGTGTACTGGTCAAAGTAGATGAAAGCAGGGTGGTACACCAGTAGCTCTACTGGACATTCCTCTGCTGTTCTCCTGAGTCCAATCATCATGTCCTTCATTGTTGCGTTGTTGAGCGTCTGAATAAAGAAGCGAGAGGCCTGAATCTGATTGTCTTCAGTGAAGTTGACGTCTTGTTTGAACACGGACTTGAGCTCAAAGAAATGTGGCAGATGTGTTTGGAAAGCGTCTTGAGAACTTATATCTAGATCGGTCGCATTTGCATACTGTAGAAAGGAACGGAACCAAGCCAAAGTGCTGTTGACAAAGTTCAAACTCTCAAAATTTGTAATGCAAGAACGCAGATGTTCATCCTCATCCCAGTAGGGGAAGGGCTGCTTCACCGCTACCATCACGTTACAGCTGTATTCAGAGAAGTGCTGCCTTTGATCGTTGTAATAATCGTTGATGTAGGAATCATCCAAAGCCAGATTCCGGATGTCGAGTCCCTCCTGTAAGATAAAACAACCATAGATACTAAGAGCCAGATAGCCCGCGTATATGACAAATATGCAAGCCTTCATCAGTTTGTGGGTCAGAAACGGGCCGTAGAACCGCTCAAACATGCGACTCATCGGCTCAGTTTCCTCCTTCTCAGTGATCCGATCGTAGCTCCCCCCGACGCAGCACACACTGAAGGTTTTGGAACTGGACGTTAAGTCTTCTGGGATTTTGGCACAACTGAACCAGTGCTTGTTGTCCGCCTCCCTCCGTCCGTTCAAAGCCATACACGCACCCAGGAAAGTGATGCTGTACAGGTAGCAGAAGCAAATAGAAACCCCAGCGTACAGGCAGAAGGACCGGACCGAACCAAAGGGCGAGCCGTAGCCCAGAAAGAGAGCCAGAGCGTCGGTCAGGGTGGTGATGGAGATGGAGACGGCGGCGTCCTTGTAGGTGTCGGCAAGCCGGTCGGGGACGCTGTCCAGAACGCGGGTCCTCTGCCAGCAAGAGATCATGATGAACATATCATCCAGTCCAATACCTTTAGGTTGAAAGTCAAAATTGATTATATGGCATAGCTATTTACAGTATTAGAATACCATGTCTTGTCAATGCATGTTTTGCTTTTTAGGTTAACAGGAAGTAATGTTGTTTTTGAGTGCTCAACGTTGATTCAACCTTGGACAATGGGACCTCATGGACCTGTATGTTTAACAGCACCTACCTAATATCATGAAAGGACAGGAGGCAACCGTCATGACAAAAGGTTGATCCAGCAACAACAGCGCACCAAAACCGCTCAGGACCGCCAGACCTGTGGAGAGCACCCCGCAGGCTGCCACCCACACCTTCGTCCTCACATTGTCCAACCTGAAAGGAAACCAGAGATCAAAAATCCACCAAAAGCCATTGCATAACATGTTCAGCAGACGTTTACCAACCTCCAACATGATATGATCGAAAATGCGATGGTAATTGCGTAGGTGATGGAGAATAAATAGATGACGGAAGCTGGAGATTTTTTGAATTCCCACTGCATTGACATGGAGGTGGAGTACGACACCTAGAAGGATTATTAATACATTTAACGGAAGCAACAAATAGTTGATCATTTAAAACACTGAATTGTGTTAAAGTTCTGCTCACCTGAATAGAAGTTGATGATTTGTTTGAGAGCAAATTAATGAAGTTCTCCAACCAAAGGTCGGTCTTTGTTTTGTTGTCCTCGTGTAAATAGTAATGGAGCTGTATGGCTTCAGCACTTTCAACTACTGAGCTCCCCTCGTACAATCTCACACTCCCCAGACCTAAATATAAAGGAAAACTCCCCAAATCAGAGTTATACCACGGAAACGTCAAATTGACTGTGTCTATATTGTTGGTCCTGTATTCGATAATATCTAAAATGTCATTAGAGGTGCAGGATCCCATCACCTCAGCACAAACATCCACATATTCAAAGGACTGGTTGTCAAACTGCACTACCATACTCCTAACTTTAACGTCCAAGTCTAGGATGTCCTGGAGCGACTCCACGGTCAGAATATTCCCGTCACTCGTAGCTATGAGGGTTGCATAATTCCCATCTGTGCTCAGTCTTAAACGTGAAAACGTGGAATCATTTCCCGGAAAGGTTTCTTGGATGTATTTCCTCTCCAGCTTGGCTGGTCCATGGAGAGGCGTGAACTGCTCTTCGATATCGTTTGACATTCGGTCCTCGAGGAGATAAAATCCGCTCCCCAGACCTGCCGAGAGAATAAGGGGGGCAATCAAGAACCACCAGGGATGAGATCCTATAAAATGGCCCATCATCTCAAACCAGATGCGTAGGGGTCTCTCTATGCAATCTGTGTGGAATCTGGCCATAGCTGTAAAAAAAAAAATTGCTCCCTTAAAATTTCTGGTTGGTGTTTGGTACAAAAACTACTTTGGGGAATATAAAAGAGAGGCTCCTTTAGAGAGAGCTGTGAGTGTTCACAACTCCTTTAGAGAGAGCTGTGAGTGTTCACAACCAGCTGTATTTATTCTCCTGCAGACTCTTTTCAGCTCCTTCATGAGAGGAGATTTGCATAATAACAGGGTTGGCCTACTCTGTAATGACCAGAGACTGATGAGGTTTGAGGAAGGCCTCAGTCAAAGAGCCTATTGAAGAGTGGTTGGTGTAGTACGGCTCACTGGTTCCATTTCAATACTTTTACTGTGAATGGTTTCCAGTTGCTGAACCCCCCAGGTGATTCCATCTCCTGGTTGAGGTAACATTAAACTTTTGAGCCCTTGAAGATTGATGAAATGTAGCAAAGGCACAGTCTAGAACAAAGACGTATTATAATGTAGCTCTTTGTTTTCTACCTGTCAATTGACAATCTTTTTCTATGGTAGACTAGTTCTCTCTCATCCCTCATCCACTTCTGCTTCAGTGTAAACTGGTCAACGTTAGCAAAAGACTATGTGGCTTTGTTTGAAATATACAAACCATTGGGTCAGAGTGCATAGAATAGATCGACTATATGCTAGCCAGCTGGCTGCACTCTAGTATTCAGTCTTCTCCGTATGTGTAAAGAAATGTGTAAAGAAAAGAATACAGAAATAAAGTTTGGGGAAATAAATGAAATGAAAAGAAAAGGAAAAATCGTGCAGGAATAAATGCATAAATAAATACATTTAAAAATGAATATGGAGTAAATTAAAAAATAAATGCAAAAATAAATAATTAAAATAAATTAAAAACAAATACAAAAATAAGCAAATAATTAAAAAAAATATATAAAAGGGAAGAGTAAATAAATAAGGGAATTAATACAATTTACACACATTTTATTAATTAATGAATGGCTACATTTATTTTTAATATTATTTTTGCTACATTTAATGACATATTGATTCATTTATCGAGTCATTTATTTATCAATTTATTTATTTTTTTATTTTGGCAGGTTCCGTCCTCCACACTGATAGCTACATTCATTGGAAAAGAGTTGGCTTTTGGATTATTTAAAAAAAAAAAAATTTACTCTTGCTGGTTTCTCCAGTGTTACCTACCCAAGCTAAATTACAAACAATTATATTAATGTACATACAGAATAACGTCAGGTTTAAAAACCAAGTCTTTCAAGAATACAATAAGAAAATACTGACGATATATTAATTTTTAATTTTTAATTTTATTTTCAAACCCCCGTCAACCTCCGTGACGTCAACCGTCGAACGTTTGGGCGGAAGTTGCGTCGAACGTTTGGGCGGAAGTTGCGTCAACCAGCAGGCTGTCACCGGAGCCGCTAGCCGCCTGCTGCCCTGAAAAACAACAAGTGAAATTCATCGATAAAAGCGTCGCGAAGTGCGAGTGAAACCAGCTCCTGTTGGAATATGGATGACGACGTGTTGACGACTCTGAAGCTGTTGATAATTGGCGAAAGTGGAGTCGGGAAGTCCAGGTTTGTCTCTTGTTTGTAGCGAGCTGTTAGCTGTTAGCCCGTTGTGACTGTTGACATTCTTTATTGTTATGTAAGTTTATTCCCCACCGCTCAGCAGCTGTTTTCTACAGCTAGTTGACCCTTTTCTGCCAATACTTAGTGTTAAAACGGTGATAATTAGGTGACAAATAACGTCAACGTCACATAGGCAGCTGTACAACTTTTACTGGTATTTTGTTTGCTGATAGGAGATGCCTCTGTTTATCCTCAGTTATCTGTCAACACTAAAACTGTGTAGCTGTTGTGAGCTTCCTGTTGTGACAGAGGCTGATAGAGCCTGTAGTCAACTCACTAAAGCCTGTTATACGTATGCCCTGCTTATTTGCATGTTATCTTCATTTCCCCTGACAGTCTCCTCCTGAGGTTCACAGAAGATACCTTTGACCCAGAGCAGTCAGCGACAATAGGTATTAACTTCAACACACATTCACATTCAATAAACACACATATATATACACAGAAATATGGAAAAACTACTGATCATGATCATGATTTAAAAAAAAAGGGATTATTTCTCTTTCCTGTCTTTCTCTCTCATGACTGATCAGGTGTGGATTTCAAAGTGAAGACACTCGCAATAGATGGGAACAAAGCAAAGCTCGCCATCTGGGTAAGACTGCAGTCATTAAGCCATACCTGTATGGTCTATAGTTTAGTCTTTGTTGTGAGGAAAAACATGATGAACTACAGGGTTTCTCCACAAGATGGCGACATTGCACAGCCAGATTCACTGAAAGAAACTGAATAACAGGTTGAACTTCCTTTCATGAGGCCTAAATTCCCAATGTCCAATGAAAACACAGCATACACAGTGTGCTGTAATCTAAGCCCTAAACACTGAACTCTCACACACTTTATTATTTGTTTTCTTAGCAGAAATGTCTAGGCAAACTCAAGGCCAACAGGCAATAACAGCTGTCACCGTGTCAAGGTGCTGACTTGACTATGACTTGCCCAAAACAGCATGTGCTTATCATATAATGGGCATGTCGGTAAAGGGGGGACTCGTGGGAACCCATAGAACCCATTTTCATTCACATATCTTGAGGTCAGAGGTCAAAGGACCCCTTTGAAAATGGCCATGCCGGTTTTTCCTAAAGTTTTGACGCTAAATTTTGGCGAGGACAAACTGCTAAATGCAGTACCTGTGAGGGTTTCTGGAAAATATTTGTCATTGTTTTATGTTGTTAATTGATTTGAAATAATAAATATATACATACATTTGCATAAAGCAAGCATATTTGTCCACTCCCATGTTGATAAGAGTATTAGATACTTGACAAATCTCCCTTTAAGGTACATTTTGAACAGATAAAAAATGTGCGATTAATCACGACTAACTATCGATTGACAGCCCTAATATTTTTATAGAAAATAGAACCTCACAACTACATGTAAAGTAGATTTTGCCTTCTCTTTCAGTGTTCTGTTTTTGTGGTTATTTTATAATGACTTCCCTGGTGGTCACCCCTGTTTTTAGCATTAGAATTGTAGATAATTGTTTTTACTCTTTGCAGGACACAGCCGGACAGGAAAGGTTTCGCACCCTGACACCCAGCTACTACCGCGGTGCACAGGGAGTCATACTTGGTAAACAGCGATGCTTATAAAGCCACATAACACGTTCAATGCCAGATCTAGAGATTCAATTCTCTTTCCAGTAAAAGAATCATATCCACTCTCTGCTTTTCATATCACTTTCTTAACACATGAGCCTGTAAGTCACTTTGGATAAATACTGTAAATCAACAGCCATCAGATAACTGCAGTGTCCTGTTAAACACTGTACTATTAAAGGTGCAAAATACAGGATTGGAAGCATTTCTATTGCCTCTTAATAGCTCTCAACATGGTGACGGCTTGCCGCAGCTAACGATGCTTACAGCGCTAAACTGTGCAAACAACGGGGAAAGTGCTGCCAGAGCAAACGGTGTTAACCTGAGGGGGAACCGAAGGGTGGGCGTTACGCTTCCGCTTACGCCGTCGGTATTTATCAGCATTATCAGCTGTAACCGCCATATGAGAGCAGTGCAGAGCGGCGGCCGTGAGCTAGCCAGTAGTGCACACTCACATGCACGAACATGCATTAAAAGCAAGCGCGAGTGGCTCGGCTACGTCAACAAAGCACGAAGAAGCTCTGATTACAACACACACAGAAGGAGAGTGACTTCATTCTCTGCTCAGGTTGACATTACTCCTCTATATCTTTACATAGACAATAATTGTTTGCTGCTATATTAATACTCTGGATATTGAATTTAGCACCTTTTAAAAGAAAGATGTTATCATACTTGTATCAAATATTCCCTCTAACTCCTTGTCTCTGTTTGCATGGTTTTGACAGTATATGACGTCACAAAGCGCGAGACTTTTACGAAGCTCGGAAACTGGCTGAATGAGCTGGAAACCTACACAACACGCAATGACATTGTGAAGATGCTTGTTGGGAACAAAATCGATCGGGTGAGTCTGCCGCTTGTGCCAGTTTGACACGTACAATACATAGACAATGAAACAGTTACAGTTGTCACTGTCCCATCAGCCCATCTCCTTGACAGATTCTTGGATTCCGGTCATTTATGTTCAGGATAAGCAGTATAAAGGCTCAAAGTTGGCCTTAAAGGGATAGTTTGGGTGTTTTGAGGTAGGGTTGTATGAGGTACTTATCCATAGCCAGAGTATTACCTACAGTAGGTGACGGTTGGTACGCTCCCACACTGACTATGGATAAGCACCTCACACAACCCCACTTCAAAACACCCGAACTATCCCTTTAATGTTAACCTTGGCTTTATACTCACCTCTCAAATTATTGATAATAAAAATCATACAGCACCAGAAATACTCAAAGTAGTGTTTTATAAATGTGCTCACTGGCCATTGATGTTGCTTCACTTGTGTAGTACATTTTTTTTTAATCCTTTACCATGTGCATCCCACATAGAGAAAATTACAAAGGACTTCTATTTGTTTTTCAGGATGACCATGAAGTGGACAGAAATGAGGGGCTGAAGTTTGCTAGGAAACACTCTATGCTTTTTATTGGTAAGTATCCATGTTAGAGTAAAAAATCAGACGTGGTCAGACGTGGTCATTTAAACTAATAGAGCCATAACATGTAACTTCCCGTACAGCCATTAAAACCTACCATACTGTACTTAAAAGTCAGAACTGTAATTTTGTAGTTGGAACGAGTCAAGACATCACTAAGTAAGTCATGCATTTAGTTTGGGTTTGTTGCCTTGTTTATACTGCTTTTGGCATTTCGGAGTCTCTCGCGCTGAAAGATGCGGCCGCTCCAGAAGAACTGCATTATGATTAAAATCTAGCGGGCTTTCATTTATCCGATCCATGTCTACACGTGTTCCTGATTCCCATCTCCAATCTGCCCCTCTCTGGGAAAATTACGTTAACGTTTCTGTGGAGTTTCCATTTTAGAACGGCTAAATTAAGGGGTTTCGAAAAGGGCTGGGCAAGAAGATGTCGAGAATTTAATCCGCTGTGAGGATGTCTTCATCCCACTGGATGTCTCCGGCTACTTAAATGAAGCCATTTCATACTTTATATGTCATGTTTGTCAACACGTGGATATTTTAACATCTCTATCATTAGTTTACTATGTTGTAAAAAGAAATGTGTCTTGGATTTAAAAGGGGGTTTTTGGAAAGTGCTCTACCAGTTTTCTTGGCTGATCTTGCTAACCCTCTTTCCTTTGTTCAGAGGCCAGTGCAAAGACCAAAGATGGCGTCCAGTGTGCCTTTGAGGAGCTTGTGGAGAAGATCCTCCAGACTCCGGGGCTTTGGGAGAGCGAAAGCCAGGGTCAGAGGGTCCGTCTGGATGACCAGGAGCACGGCAGCGACAGGGCATGCGGAGGATACTGTTCCATACCCTGAAACCGGACAGACGGAAAAAAGCACCAACCTGATAGGAACGACTACGGACCAGAAACAGAGGGATGTGGAACTGGATGAGTACTTTTTAAAAAAGAAAAAAGTTTATTGTTGGCGTAGTTCTGTCGGTCGAAAGGACTTTGCCGTTTGCACACTTCCTTTTCAACCATCATCTGTCACTACTTTCTGTTTAAAACATGAATGAAAGGATCATGCAAAAATAGCCTCTTGCCTGAGGAAGCATAGTGTTTTAAATTGACATGCCAAGTATACGTCGCGCGAGCACATGTCTGGTTTGAATTTAGCTTATTGGCGGCAGTGATCCAGTTGTGCATTAAGGCATCAGGTTAATAGCGCAGTGCCTATTACACAAACCAATTTGTAGGTTACAGCGCACAGCTTGTCAAATTTTTACCTCAAATAATCAATACAGAAGTCCCCTCAAGTTCCCTGCTTATGCTTTGTGAGGTGTAAATGTCAACTTCTATGTAGCTGCAAGTACAAAATGATCTACCAGACATCTATTTGCGATCTTTATTTCATATATAACACTTGAATTGAGGATAGTGGTGGAGGAGGCTTGTTGTTATGTGGAGTGATCGGTCATTATGCACCTCGACACTGTGAATGCTCCCAAATAAGACAATTCCCAATGGATCCTGGTTACAAATCTAATCTAATTATTATTCGTTTGATGGTGATTTCCATCAAAGTCCATGCTTCAGAACGTATAGAGACTTTCAAATGAACCAATTTCCTGTTTTCCTCCTTACATGGAAACACGCAAGACAAGTAGCCGTCTTTGTCTTTCAGGATTTCCTGCAACCAAACCTGTCTTCGTCTCTGCATGTCTAATCTGGACCATAACTTCCACAGCTGCAACTGTAAGGTTTACAGTATTAAGAACTCTCGCAATAAAATATGCTCTTTTACTCACTTGAGTCCACAGCTTTTTTGCCCATCTGATCTGGCAAAATGGCAGTTTGTTCATTTAGTCTCAGCTTGACCCTGTAAGCTTCTTTTCTCCCCGTTTATTTATCAGTTTCCGTGTGGTGCTGTGGTCCATTATATGTCCCACTGACTTATTGAAGGCATTTCTCTCACATTATAGTGTGAGAGCATTCCCAAGAGCTTCCTGTCTACAGTATAGTATGGATTTGATGTATTGTCGCTATTTGTTTGAAATCCTTTCCTCTTTTCTTGTTTAAAATCACGTCGACCCTTTTATCCCTGTACTTTTTTCCTGTTGCGTTTAGTGTGCGCCTACTTGAATCATATTCAGCGATATGTTAAATTGATATCTGCCTTAACATTGAAGGACATGTGCTAGAGATGTGGTCCAGTAACGTTTGTATTGTTTCAAAACTGAAATAAATGACAACCTCAAGACTAACTATTGTTTAATTGCCATTTGAGAGCCGCCGTTACGTTGCTGTGTTGTCTAGAAGCCCGTCTAATCAAAAGCAGGTTTACAGTGGAAACAGAAGTGAGGTGCTCTTTCCATAATACTTTGTTGATGACTAGCCTGTCGTACACGCAAGACTGAAAACATTCTTTGCACAAAATGTCAAAAACGGACCAAAAGCGGGAGTGGAAAAATCCTGTTAATCATGTTTTGTAGATTAGTCCCAGAGGACTGAGTGTGATTCCAAGCTTATGTTTGGTGTCAGGATGTCCCCAGATGTAGGACGCCCGCCACAAGTCTCTCTACCAGACATTCTCCCGAGGCTTATCTATGTTCTCTGTATTTCCAATAACATACGTTTTTGGCAGTTGAAAGCTCCTGAGATCTCATTTGGCATTTGATGTAATGTTTTAACATCAAAAACAGATGACAGTTGTGTGTCTCACCTAGCATAAAGATGTTTGCTGTTCAAGAAAATACAGAAGATTTTCCTCCTCAGGCAGACATCCCATTGTACTTGTGAGCAACTTAACTTAACAGTTAGCTAGATAGCTACATTTCATCAGCAGTCCCTGAGCAGGAAAATTTCATTACAATACATTCACAATTTCATCATCTCTTCCAAAAACTTGAACCTGCATTAAAGGTGCATTGTGTAGGATCTGGTTGCATCTAGTAGTGAGGTTGCAGATTGCAACCAACTGAAACCGCGTGCCAAGCGTGTAGGTGAAATATGCCAATGTGAATGGTCCTATCTAGAGCCAGTGTTTGGTTTGTCCATTCTGGGCTACTGAAGAAACATGGCGGCCTGCTCCGTCAGAGACTTGGATGTATAAAGAGATCTGGATACAGCGTAGGAGGCGGGCTCAGTGGCGCATGAAGCCAAAATGGCTCGACTGCCGAGTGATAAAGTACCCGGGTCTTCCGGCGATCTTATGCATTCATTGGGCCTATGGAGCTGACGCAGTAGCGTTTCCTTTAACCCCGCCTCCCAGCCCTCCATCCAGCCGCGGTCTGGGGCTCATTCACATGAACGGAGGAAGGAAAAAACTCTGGATTCTGCTATTAGAGTATTTTACAACTTTTAGGACCTAATGATTTAAATTAGGGCTTTTCAAGAGTTCATACTGGGAAGTTGATTTAAATTATCCGTTGAGTTACGGACATCTCTTTCCCAATGTTAGTCTATGGGAAAAGGTATTTTTGGGCCCAGTGGCATCACGTGACGGACACGGAAGTTGTAGTAACGCCGTTTGGCCACTATGAAAATTTGCTTCACAGCCCGGCGCTCTTCCTGGTGTAGATAAACGACTCATTCTAAGGTAACAAAAACACAACAATTCGTATTTACAGGTGATTATACACTAAAGAAAACATAATTAATATTATATTGAATTTCTGCCAATATATCCCCCTAAATGCTACACATTGTTCCTTTAACTAACTTTTAGGAAAGCGAATTTTAGAGCTTTTGAAAAAGCACTAAAAACCAACTGTAGGCAGCTAACTGTTCTGTCTGTTGTGGCCAAAATCAACACCATGAGAGCCGTGAGAGTGAACCAAAACAGTAAAGTTGTGGGCTGAAAAAGCTGATTTACTGACATGTATTGCAACAAATATAAAAACTGTGCAACTATCACCATGAATCCTTCTTTACCAGATCGATGCTCATCAGAAGAACTTTAACCACATCACTCCCCTTGAAGAACTGTCTCCCTGCTCAGTCCGCTATGCCACCCTTCTTCCCATATTACAACCTTTTTAAAAAGCCATTTGAAAGTATATAATGAAACTGCGAGACCCACAATTGCACACATGAAAACTACCACTAAATACAGTTCAGTAAAACAGAAGTATGCAGCTCCAGCCACTGCAAAGCAGTGATTTAAAGCAAACGACTGGTCAAAAGATTTCACATTGGGTTTATTCAAATAGCTGCTGTCAAACTTAAGCGTTGGATGATAATCCAGTCTCATGGAAGTTAATATAACTTACTGCAACAGACGGCAATAGGAAGACATTAGAAACATGGCAAAAACAGTAGAAAGTATTCAACTGCATTAGGTTAGTTTTTCCATTTTACAATGTAAAAATGATTGAAAATGTCAAAGTTTATCAGCATTACAAAATAACAGAGTCTGTACAGATACTGCGAGGCACTTTAACATCTGGTATTCCTATATGGAACGATAGACCAGATGCTCAAATGAAATGCCTACACGCTGTTCGCCAGGGCCACGTTAACAGTCTGGACCTCAGAGATGTGAGAGGACTTCTGGATGATGCGGCTGGTGAGAGTGGGCCCTGCGGTGCAGCTCTGCCTCAGAGCGGCGGTGGGTCCTGTGACACACATCCTGTCTATGATAGTGGTCCTCGTAACCGAGAACGGCTCTCGGGTGCAGCTCTGGCCCGTGCCAACTCTGGGCGCTGTCACGCCGCTCTGGTCTGCTGTGCAGCTCTGCCCCTGGGCCAAGTTGGTCAGAGCCACGGCGGCGTGGATCTCCCTCCAGCCCTGACCGCCTCGTCTCTGCTGGCCTCGACCCTCCTGCTGCTCCCTGTGAGTATATGAAAAAAAACACACATCTGTATATGAAGTAAACACCATCTCACCTCTACGCCTAAAATCAGCCAAAGATCAATTTGAGAAATCCAAAGCAGAATTTGCCTCTCCTTTTGATACAATGCCAGAATAATGTGGATGAATTAGAGGCGGTGGTTCAGTTTCAAGAACAACTTCCAAGAGGGATTATGAAATAGTATCGCTTTTCAAGCTGATGAACGTTGAAAAGTGCAAACAGCTGATTCGATTGCACATTGAGCGATGAATGATTACACTTACCTGTCACATTTAGTTGAAGCATAGTCCATTGCGTCTGCAAGAGAGAAGAAAAAGACTCACCTAAATGTGCCATGAATCAGTTTACTTGATAGCAGTGAAATTGCAAACATTCGCAGGACAATCAATGTTGGATTAGGCTTCATGACCGTATGTTAGTGATACGTAGTGTTAATGCGTGAGAGTTTTTAATTTGCAGCATATGTCTGTATTCATGGGTGATCTAGTGCGTGTGTTTGTTCAGCCGATTAGACTGTTGTCAGGCTATTAAATAGGTCATTATCAGTCGCTATAAGCCCCATAGATGTGGGACAATAGGGGCCTACTGCACCCACTAGTAGGGTTTATCATCTATTCACATGGTAGATCACCGAAAGAAGGTATAAAAGAACACGACAGCGACCTCTAGCGACCGTAGTTATTATGACAGGAGTAAAAGTGGAAGTCAGGCACTGTAGTATAGAAAGAGGGGCGATGGATGGGGCACTAAACACAGGGTTTTCAACCAGGAGACTGGGATTCGCATCCCGTGTGAAACCAACAATGTGTAGTTTTCTTTGTTTTTCCTGAAACTTGTGTTGTAGTTTTTTTTGCCTAAACCTAAGAGGTTTTTTTTGCCTTAACCTAAAGAAGTTGTAGTTTTGTTGGCCAAACATAAAGAAGTTGTAGTTTTGTTGCCTAAACCTAAAGAAGTTGTAGTTTTGTTGCCTAAACCTAAGTGGCGTTTTTTGCCTAAACCTAATGAAGTTCTAGTTTCATTGCCTAAACCTAAGGAAGTTGTAGTTTTTGTTGCCTAAACCTAAAGAAGCCTTTTTGTTTGTGTTCAAAACATGACGTTTCATTCAGTGTTACATGTTACATGTTGCTTTTAAGTTTCACTTTCACTTTTACAACGTAGTAGGCGTAGTAGGCCCCTAATGACCCACATCTATGGTGCTTATAGCGACTGATAATGCATATTTAATGACCTGATAACAGTCGAATCGGGTGCAGCGTTGATGTGAAGGTGCTCCCAAATGCCAGTGTGAGCATCTCTGAATATCTTTGTGTATACAGTTACTACTCGTCCAGTATATCCTGGATGTGTTTTACAGTGCCAGAAGGGTTCGACTCAGTCAAGTGCACCAGTCTGTCTGTGCTCAGCGACTCTGGCCAAAACAAATGCAATGCAGTGTTTCTCTTGAGCTTTTGAGGTGGGAGAAAAAAAATCTGATATCTGCATCGTGTTATGAGGACAGACTCTGTGTTTTCAGGCTTCCAGAGCTCAGCTAGCACCTGTAAAGTTGGTCCACTATTCCTTTCCAAAATCTGTCTCTGCACATCTCCATCCTTTTTGATCAATACCTGAGCACTTGATTAAATTATACCAGCGGTCAGGGGAGTATCTTATGAATGAATACCTGAGAACCTCACTACATCTGTGGAAGAGGGATGGGTCCCTGAAATGAAACTGTATTTCTGGCCATTTCAGAAGCAGGAAATAAATATGACTTTTGAGAAATATCATATTGCTTGCACAATCTCTGTTTGAAGCCTGTGCATTATATGTACAACTTTATTTTCCATTTCAGGTTTGGAATATTGCCTTGTTTCATTGGAGCAGATAGAAGCTGGTCAAAGGCGATTTTTCTTCAGAGAGCAATAGACAGGGAAATTAGAGGCCCACTGTGAAACACAGTCTTTCAATGCTAACAGCCCGAAACATCCCCGTCTCTGATTTCTTAAGCCAGGCTGGAGCCAAGAGCAACTACTTGCTGATAGTAAATCATTTTGCTGTTTTATACTTTTTTTTGCTACTGAACGTCCCTGAGCATTTCTCTCTTTAGCCATAACGTGCTTTGCCAAGAAAGTACTTCAGTACCTCTGTTGTATTTATTACCAAGAAAAAACATTGTTTTACCTCTGGTGAGTCTCAAATTTACAGCAGGGATCAGTTACGACTAAATTTTACAAGGGTAATGAAGCTGCTCACTGCTTTTTATTTATATTAGCCTACACCGTGCTGCAGAAGCCTGTAGTTATAATTTCATGTTAGAGCTTACATCTAACCTTATTTATTTACAAATAACTTCGATATTTTGGGAAATACTCGTATTCACTTTCTTGCTGAGCGTTATCCGAGATGATTGATACCACTCTCATGTTTTTACGAAGCATGAAAAGCAACAGCGAGCGGCTGGTTCGCTTAGCTTAGCATAAAGAGTGGAAGCGAAACAGCTAGCCTTTCTCTGATTAAGAAAACTAAACAAAATTTGCCTACCAGCATCTAAACAAGTTGCAGGTTTATGGTCATAAATCAGTCAAAAACAGTCTGGCACATAACCACCGTAAAACCGTAAAATATTTTAACCTTCGGACAGAGCCAGGCTAGCTGTTTCCCCCTGCTTCCACTCTTTGTGCTAAGCTAAGCTAACAGATATGATGGAGGTATCAATCTTCTCATCTAACTTGGCTAGAAAATGAATAAGTATATTTGAATTTGTACGAAACTGAAAATTGTCTATATATTACGGGATTTAGCTTTCTATTAGCTACTATAAATCCTGTCTCATGTAAACCACTCACAATGAAATATTGTCTACACGAGCTGATATAAGTATTTAGGTGTAGATAGATAGATAGATAGATAGTAACTTTATTGATCCCTTGGGAAATTCAAGAATGTACCCACTGCTCCCACAATATCAGTTTAAATCCCCTCAGTCATCCCACAGGTGTGTCATTGGGATCCATGCTGGAAAACAACTGTGTACTGAGAAAATATTGTAACACCTTATTTCCTCTGTGCGGATATGTATTCGCGAACAAGAGACTCCCCTCTCAGCATGCATGTTTTCTTTTGAAACAAAATGGGTGGAAAACGCAGCAAGGCGTTTGTCCAGATAAGTCTTTCGCCGCTCTGCGTCCAATAAAACACAATTCTGGTCACATTTATGGCTCTCCAGCCTTTTTAAGGGAAATACTGAAGTTGATGCGAGTACCATATTATATGGTGTAAACACCCTCACATTCCTGTACAGTAGCCTAAATAGTAACAGACTTTTACTGCCTGTGATATTCAAACTGATAAGTGTGAAGTGTCCTTGTAAGACACCGTGTAGTGGCATCACTTAGTAGCCCATCGTTTGAGGGTTACTTTTAGCCGTCTCCCGGGCGGAGTACAAACGTGTTAATGGTGTTAGAGCCTGTCATGAATCTGGCAGCTTGACTTTCCACTTCACCTCCACAGAGGAGCCGTACTGGGTCGCAAACACCCTTAATATGACCAGCAGGGATGCATTAAAAGTTTGCATAAACATTTCAACAGTGCTGCTGCACATAGGTGACATCAAGAAACCCCCAACCTCTCCAAAAGACATATGATTTGAAGTAAGAGAGCTATAACATGTTCGAAGGAATAATGTAATATTTTGGGAAATAAGCTTATATTCACTTTCTTCCCCTGAGCTAGATGAGAAGATTGATACCAATCATGTCTGTACGCTAAATGTGAAGCTGCAGCCAGCACACAGTTAGCTTAGCTTAGTTTAGCATAAAGACTAAAAACAAGGGAACTTGAAGTGTTTTTTACACTTCAATGTTCGAACACATAAAACAAACGAGATATAATGTTTTATTTTGTGAACTTTAGAGGTCATTTTTACCTTCGGACTGAGCCTAGCTGCTCCCCTGCTTCTTCTCTTTATGCTAAGCTAAGCTAAGCTAACTCCCTGTAGCTTCATATTTAGCGTACAGACATGAGAGTGGTATCGGTCTAACTTTCGGAAAGAAAGCGAATAAATTAATTTCCCAGGATGTCAAACTATTTCCTAAAATGACTGAGGTAAATGAGAATCCTTGTGTTAACATTGTTTAATTCATGTTAACACTAATTAAAATGTTTGTAAAATTATACTACATTTGTTTAATAGTTTAAGCAAGACATACACTTTATACGATATATCATTTCACTGGATCACTGTTACATTAAATACACAGTACAAGCCTGTTAAAATGATGAATTATCCTAATTATTCAAGTTACCATTCTGTAGGCCAATTCAAGGTTAAAGTGAGTTTCCCGGATACAGATTAAACCTTGTCACAGACTATAAAAAATATCCATTAAATATCCGTCTTTAGACTGGGACCAGGATTTAATGTTTGCCTGGAAATGGTTCTAAAATAATAAAAAAAAGAACTTAAAATGTGTCTTGTTTAATTTTTAGAGTGATGAGATATGCTAAAAAGAGTAGAATTGGTTTCAAAAATCTTTTCACAACTCTTGTAATGTAATGTACATTTAGATTGATTTTGAGTAGGAAAGCAACACTTGGGAGACGCTGCCTGCCAAAGCACACATGAGTCAGAGAAGCAAACAGCGAAGGGAAAAGCCAAGTGGACATTAGTGATCTCGCTCTGCGTTGTCTCACAGATGAGTGGCAGCTCTGACAGTCGCTCTACGAGACGTCTTCAGCCCTTTTAGTGACAGACTGCTCCATTTCTACATTTGGCCGAGGTTCCCACTTCTCACCCTGGGAAGAATAAAGTCTCAGACGTTCTGTAATTGTCCTTGAGACTGGACTGGACATTTCCACCATGGCAAGAAGCTGAAGCGGAACAAATGGCACATTCTAGTATATGGAAATGATATTTGCGGTGTGCAGCAGCAGCCAGCGAGAGCTCCGTCCAATTTTTAAAATGAGGGATTTCAGCGTCTGCATGAGTCTTTATTAGTAATGTTTGTAAAGGCTTTGGCTCCTGTACCTTTAGTGGATTTGAGGGTTGTCAGTGTGCTGGGCTCCCTATAGGTCTGAAAGGGCACCCAGGTGTCAAACTCCCTCCCAGATTCGCTGTAACTTAATTGAATCTGCGCAGAGCTTCTGACTTTCAGTGGGTTGCCAGAGATTTATTAATGTCAGGGAGCTCTGAGGAGCCATGTGGAAGTTTCTGTTCGGTCTGTTCTTATTTTACTGTACACTGTGGTGTGTTAAAAATGTACAGAGGGGAAGCAGGGTAGTTAAAGTGTCAGTTTACCTCACATTCAACATAAATCTGCAATTAACAAGGACGATGCTTTAATGATTTCTGTGGACAGGGGGTGCTATCATCTCTTATCCTCCAAATGTACCCTCTACGTTGCATTATTACGCGTTTTTCTGATTCTATTTACACACATTCAGAGCAGGTTTTGTGTTCAAGCGCAATTTTCCTCTCAAGAAAACTCTCACCCATGTGGTAGACGAAGTTGGCCTCCGTCTCGTAGGACGACGCCGGAGAGACGACGTCCCGATCGCACTCGTTGGAGCTGAACGACTCGGAGTGGCTCCTCCTCTTGCGGGCCGAGGCGACGCCGTCGGCCTCCGCCGCCATCATGTGCCGCAGGGTGTCGTTCAGATACCGATTCAGCAAACCGCTCTTGTACTTGGACGGAGGCGACGCGCTGTCGTCGCTGTTGGCGGAGTCCGCCATGGCGAGGACGACGCCCTGCTGCTCGAGCGCGCTCTTATGGGACCTGCCAAAGTCTGATTGGCTGATAGGAGTTTGTAAGGGGCACTCCTCATCTGCGGCAAAGGAAACAAAACTGTGACTTATTTCATGTTGCACTGATTCAAATGATTCATATGAGTAAGATGTTTAAGTGGGGGAAGTTTTTGATCTAAATCCAGTCTTTTTTTTCATAATTCCATCTATAAAAAGGAAGAGTAATAAGCTTAAATACGCTATAAAATGATACTGTAGCCCGTACCATCTGAGTCGGTGTCATCGCTGCACACACTCAGTCTCTCAGCGTTCCCCTGGATGTATTTATTGTATAGTTTGATCCTCAGGGCCCAGCTCAGGTCTGGCTGTCTCACGGTGTTCTTCAGCCTCCGCCGGGCGTTCGCAAACCAGTTCGAAACCTGCACATATGCACCTTGTTACGGAACAGCACTGGCTTCATTTTAAACCCACAAAACTCAATATCAACACATCCCCGAAGTCACATCTCCTTCTATTTCTTGCACAACGAGCTAGTCCCTCACCTGCACCAGCGTCATGTGCGAGCCCAGAGCCAGCAGCACCTTCTCCGTCTTGGTGGGGTAGGGGTTGTCCCGGTGTTTGTACAGCCAATGCTTCAGCGGTCGGGCCATGTCCTGCAGCACCTGTCTCTTGTGGCGAACTTTGACCCCACCCAGACGAGACCTGGAGGAATCACAAGTTGCCTCATAGATTCACGAAGACCACCTACAATCCCCTCTGTTCAAACTATGGCATTTAAAGGTGCTATTGATAACATTCAGCCACTAGATGTCACACCAAACGTCAGATATCTTCCACAGAGAGAAACAAAACATTCATTTTGGACCCGCCAAAATTTAAATGATTAATTCACAATCATAATTTTTTTTAGGAAAAAAAATACTTTTATTCGGCACCTTTCTAAAAGCTCTGTGGCTGTATCATTTTTTTTTAATTATTCGTCTACAAAAAATGTTATCAACAAGACCTTTAAATACATGAAACAACACAATGCTAAATTATTTCTGTCTATAACTTCCATACCTAAAGAACTGCAAAAAACTATTCAACTATGCATAAAGGCAGAACAAAAAAACATGACATGTCAGGTAAGAGAATAATCTCAAATACTGCATTTAAAGACATAAATGTAATACAAAATATGTTTTAACTGTTCAAAACAACATTTCCAACACAGACCAAAAGGGCGTACCCATATCTTCTGTACTTGATAGGAGAGCTGTCGTCAGCGGCGTCCTGGCATCGCAGCAGGTCTGTGCTCTGCCCGTCTGTTAAACTACTCTGAGGTAAGTCTACACAGCTCAGTCTGCTCCTCTCCTCTGCTCTCAAGTCCTCAAAGTGAAGCAGAGAGTCAGACTTCATCTCAGCGACTTCGTTCATTATTAAACAGAGAGTTTTCCCTCGATCAACAGGTGCATCAGTAGACTTCCAGATGTAAACAGAAGCAGCGGGGTCCCATCCTGGATACACTCGGAGTAGAAATGGGTTGAAAAAAGTGTTCCTTCCTCTTCTTTCTGTGCCCACAGTGACTGAGCAGACAGATGATGACAGACTCTTATGAGGGAAAAAATGTTTGAAAAGTCTGAGGATGTTGTCTGGTTTAGTTGAGCTGTGTGAGGAGAGTTCAAATAACCTGCTGCTCGGCCGCCCATTGGCTCTCCCTCCGTCCAATCACGTCTCTGCAGAGCTCTGTGAGGGAAAAGCTTGGACCTCGGTAGCCCTCCAGGATATGAAAAACATTGCACATGAATATCAGCAAATGCGGTCGTTAGATTTACTACTGATATTTTGCCTGGTGTGACTGCAGCCTGCGCTAAGCACTCCGACGTGCTCTCATATTTTCTGCATGAGGCGCATGAATCTCTTGCGGCTTCACCAAAAATCGTGTCAGCAGATATTAGTGCATGTTTTACCAGGGGATTCTGGAAATTTATGGGTGTAATTGCACGTTTGCTAATAACCAGCAAAACCACCAAACTGTGCCTCCCGTTAGGCAGTGAGTCCTGCTGAGCTATAATGGATTTCAGTACAAATTGGCTCAAATTGTAGTTAACACAAACACTGGAAAATGAAATTGACCCTCGCCTATGTAATCCTCAGACGGTGTTGCACATTTTTTTGTCAGCGTGTGCATTTGAGTGTCAGAAATGTGCATCTTTTATGCTGTCTGCAGTGTGAGCAGGGCTAATCCAACCACAATGTGTCTTATTTGTCAATGTTTGTCTCCATTTTTGGAACAAGGGCTGTAAACAGTTATAAAAAGTGGGTCTGACAGAAGCTTAGCGCCGTCATTAGTGTAAGTACATGACAACGTGCTGGCACCGGGCCCAGCATTCAAAGACTCTGTGGTTCCACTTGAGCTGTCATCCACGTATGTTTTTCCTCTTGACATCCAAACACTCTTATGTAAGACTGTTTGGATATACAGTAATGACTTTGCCATGTTATTTTGATCATCTTTATGCAAACATATGTGATAAAAAATGTGTTTACGGTTGAAACTTTTGAAGGTCATGGCTAAAATCCGAGCAGCACTTGTTCGACCGTTAAACATATTAAAGGGCTCCATGACCCTGTTCATAATTCAGCAGTATCGTTGGAGCAGGTTGAGTTTCAAATGGTTTCAAAGCTGAAAAACACATGGGCCAGAAGCATCCCCGTTAGGTGCAGTAAATTCCTCGCTCACATTCCTCGGCAGAGGTCGGAGAATGCTACATGCTATCACACACCATTTACTCCCGTCCCTCTGTGATGTGTTCACCGGCTCAACTGTTGATATTAGCTGGGAACACACCTACGTTCGGCAGCCAGGAGACCTGTAAAAAACACCGTGGAAGGACATATATCTCTTCTTGTTTGGGTAGTTTGGCACTCGTGTGTGTGTGTGTGTGTGTGTGTGTGTGTGTCTTGCAGGTTCACAAACTCCCGGCCTATCCAAAGGGCCAAACATCTATCAAGTGTGTGTTGGAGAAGTCGATTGTTTTCTCAAATATCCTGAAGAAGGAGTTTTTGCCAAATTGCATAAGTTCAACACTTTCTCATCCTAACTCGTCACATACTGAGGCTTTGTCAGACCCTTTACGGTCGCAGTAAACACGGCCTTTGCATTTACTAGATTATGTTACACACTTGCTAACTTGCTAAATTGTTAGCCTCTGTGGCTTCTCGACGCCGAGAGTAACGTTAATATTGCCGTTTACTTAGCAGCGGTGTTCTCACGACTTAACCACTTGAACGCCAAGCATATCATGTACACGACTTCCCATGTCGTAAACACGAGCTCACGAGTTTCATTTGAAGGCATCATTATACTGAAATTCATTGGGTCAAAAACGTTCTAAAAGAATGCTAATGTGGCTCCATGTCTACTCCATGAATAGGCAATTGTTAGCTAATATGTTCACTATAACAACTGCATGGTGATAAAATGTTAATGTTGTGTTTTGAGCTTTGCAGGTTTAAAAAAGATATCATAGTCTTTAGATGACCTCGCTGATAGCGAGAGAACCACAAGCAGAAAACAACAAACATGTCTTCTGGTGAGGTGAGTTCAGTTCCTGTTTTATTGTTGTAATAAAAAATGTTTCTCTCTGACATGCTAGCGTGTAATTTAAATGTTTAACTACATGTTAGCCAACTGTGTCATAAAGCCAATGAACTGAGTCAGTAATGTAAGTTCCACAGCAGTATCGTACGTTTGCTAGCGTTAGCTAACATTAGCCGCCATAACTTTCTGGTCATACCAGACCATATACGTAACGACAAAACCCCTGAGTGTATTGAATTGAGCAAAGTTGTGTTTTATTGCTTATGAATTCAACTTTTTATCTGTGAGAGGAAGACTGTGTTATTTCTTCTTTCAAAAGTTGCATAGTCTGGCTTTAATGTGTCAACATCAGGAAATATGAATGACTCTTAATGAAAAACCTTTTCCCCTTCCTGCTTCAGGTTTGTATAATTAACTGCCATATACTTTCATCGTGTACCTTACTGTGTTTAAAAGTTATGAATATCTCACGCAAAGACGAAGATATTTTTTAACATCAGTCGTATTTATTTTCACATACTGTACTTTGAATAGACAGTTACGTGATTGAGCCAAATTGTCCGAGACCTATTGACATCATACTTCTGTGTAATGTTTGAAGTGGGAGCTGCAGTGAACATAAAACGGTGGGTTTTCATTGGATCGCGACGGTGTCTTAAATGGCATCGTTATGATCTCAGAGGGAGCCTGCAGATTCTCAGTGGTGTGATGAAGTTATACCGCCACGCTTTGGCTGAGGTCGGGCTTCAGGCCTGGCAGAAGTGCGACTGTTGTGACAGTCTGGTTTGTACGTTTTGGCGACCAGGAGACACACCAATGAGCGCGTCTCCACTCATCCACTTGTGACATTGACAATAAGCCTGCCGAAGTAAAATAAATACCTGAGACTATATGACGCGCTCTTTATCCCTGCAGCATAATCCACTATATGTACAGCCCCACCGTGCTTTTACAGTAAGCTTTTATGTGCGGTCGTAACTTTCTCTCCGTACGTCTGCGAAGGCCCAAGTCCCTAGAAAGCCATTACCGTCTCCTCACATCACGCTGCTCCCTCTTCCTCCCAAACACGACATGACAGACACATTAACACCCCTTCACACCCAATTGAGCACAGCATCCAAAAAAGGGGAAGGAAACACCACGAATGTGGAGGAATGCGGTCATTAAAACGAATTGGATTAAGCAGCTTGTGTGAAGGAGAAAAGTAGAATCTGCACCCGACAGGCAGCCGTGATGCTCAAATATGAGTATTTGTTAATGGATTGTCACTAATGGTGAATCTCTGCCAATTATTCTTAATTGGCTCAATATGTTTGTGTATATAAAAAAAAAAGGCTTTTTTACAATTAAAGGGGGAACTACGCCCATTTTCAAAACTTATACATGTTATTCCTATGGTCTAAGACAGTCCAAAAAATATTAGTAAATATGAACAACTCTCTCCCAAATCCCCAAAAATAGTGTTAAAACTCAAATTTGTGATGTCCTAGGGTATAAAGTGTTCTGCTCCATAAACAATGAATGGGACCCACAGAATGTTTTTTTTCTTTTTTATACCCAAATGAGCTTTATTCTATTAGTAGTGTTGTCAGCTGTGAAACAGAAAATGTTCCCATATATTTATCTATAACATCTCTCCTTATTCATTGTCTATGGAGCGGTTCCACACTTTATACCCGATGACATCACAAGTTTGAGTTTTAGCACTCTAGTTTGGATTTGGGAGAGAGTTGTTCATGTTTTCTAATATTTTTTTGGACTGTCTTAAACCATAGAAATAACATGTATGAATTTTGAAAATGGGCGTAGTTCCCCTTTAAAGGTCCATTTTCAGCATAGGGTGCTAAAAAAAAAACAAATTCAACACTTAAAAATCTTTAACCAAGTTTCTACAGTGTCTAAAATACAATAATTGTGAAAGATGCACACTGGTTCAATCATTTATTGTCCTCATGTTCAATATGTACACAATTCTGTAACTTGCAGCCGTAAAAAAACAGGTTTTTCTTTTTTTTCGTCTGCAGTCTCTAATTGACTGTTATCTTGTTTGTGTCTCTATTTTGCACATCTTGTCGTTGGCAAAATGCCTCCCCGACTGCTACTAATAATATTTCTCTGGTGTACATTACAGTTAATTGAAGTGCAGCAGCTGTCAGAATAATTACATGCTGATGTTTGCGACTTGGCAGGGAGGGATTACGCTTAGCCACAAGCTCTGGAGAGTTTCCTTTTTCCTTTTTTTCTTCCTTCTTCTTCTCCGTCCTGCGAGCCGACGTTATTTCAGCCAAATGCCAACAGAAAAACTGGCTCTTAGACCGACATAGGGAGAGACAGACAGAGAGATGGATTCTGTTTGCCTAATTAGATACACACCAAGGGACACTATGGAAAACTGTGGTAATCCACAGGACTTGTTTACAAACGGAAAAATATTTAAAATACTACAGAAAATTCAATGTTTAAGGTGTTGAATTCTAACTACATACAATTAAGAAATTCTTTTTTTCTTCTTTGTTTCTTTGTGAGTTCAAAGTTCAAATCCAGCTGTCCAAATGACCACAACTCCTCCGCGCTTTTGTTGGTGAAGAGCACATCCACTCCACAGGAATCCACTGGACATCCGCCTCCTCCACCTTCTCCAGGTCCGCCTTCAGCTCTCTGAACGCCACGGCGATGTCCCCGTTAACGATCACCTTGTCGAACAAGTGACCGCGCTGGCTCTCCGTGGTTTCGGCCGAGCTGATCATGTCCTCAAAATCCTCCTCCTGTGACAAGAGAAACACCTGGGTAAATAAAACGCAGTAACGTGATGCTATAATACCTCTGTTCGGCTGTTTTCGCAGCTTGATTTGTGTGTCCTTCGATTGGCCGTCGAGCAAAAGATGAAAAGCAAAGAAAAGGAGAACTGAAAAAACGGCAGTTGATGATTAATGATGATTTCATCGTTAATCTGACAAATACTGTTGATGGAAACAGGGCAGCTAAAGCCTGACCATATGGCGACATCCTCCAAGAAGATGTTTTGCAATAATCTGCACATACTGTAACGTAACAGGACGGATCCCCGTGACCATTCAGCTATAGTTACCGAGGCGTGACACACCGTTACATGCTGAGAGTAAAGGATAAGAGGCCTTTTCACACCAGCTGTAGTACAAGAGCCCTATAAGATATGCCTGAACCCTCTAAGGGCTGTGGTGCTTGGCACCGAGCAGCCATGCTGCAACACAGGTGTGTGACCTCATGGGTTTTAACAAGGGCAGCCAGGGTCAAACAGTGAAGGGGAAGCCAGATGGGGATTATGAAAGTGACATAGCATCTTTTTGTCTCACATCTTCAATCAAACATACACGATCTTATTTTGAGATTTGAGTCATTATTTCAATCCACACACACACAAGATGTAACCCTTCATCTCTTCTACTCACCTGTATGTTAGTTATGGAACAAGAAGCCACCCACCAAGCAGCCTTGTAACTCCCCCCGTCTCTTAAACGTCTCTTAAATGCAAACCACGGGGTCAACCATGTGTAAGGCGAGGTGCGAGTATGTCTGTGGGGTTGGGTGGGTGCACTAAGGCCAGGGTGTTTGACCTCGCACCGCCCTGCATCTTACAGGACATGGAACAAGCACCTGACTCCACACACATGTACCTGGCGGACTGTGTTTTGTGTGTTCAGTAGTTTCTCTTACTGAAAAGATCCTGACTGAGTTCTTGTCGTCGTCATCGCAGATGAATTTAGCTCTCCGTCTGGTGAGGCGTAGCTCCTCGATGCGCGGGGGCTTCACGAACACCACGTACGGTTTGAATTCAGATGTGTACACGTGCTTTATTTTCTAGTGGCGATGAAGACAAAAAAGAAGGAGGTCAGATGAAGGCAGAAGCATTCATGGTACAATAAGTTGTCTAAACAATGTAGACGCATTGAAGGAATACAATAAGATTTCAGAGGATCGGCTTGGCTCTTAAAGTAAATGTTGAATAATCTTAAATGTGGCAACTGAATATGGTAGTTTTGTGTAGAATGAGGGACCCATGAGGGATTACTTTCCAGACTGTGTAAATGATTGAGAAGCAATAACAACCCGACCTCATGGGAAGGCGTATAATTAGCACGACATTACAAGGACATTCCACGTGTCATGAGAACGCGTTTTAGCCTTTTTCCCTGTCATTTTTAGTAATTCCAAAGAAATTTTAAATAGGTTACTTGCTAATTATCACCTAATTACCATGAAATTTGCAGACCTGTAAAATGAAGTGTTACCAAAATTTCCTGCCCTCATGTACCACAACACTCGTAACTGCTAATTTTCACTGTTGACGCAGTGAGAGTGAAGAGCGCTATGTGCTTCTTCCAACACACATGGAGTCACCAGTCCCTACTTGTTAGCAAGGACCTTAATCGGCAGGGCGTAACAAGTGGAGGTCCATGCTTTCTCTTCTCTTCTCCAGGCACCCCAACAAACCAGTAGCATCCCTCACTGGCTTCCCACCACCACACTACTGCCAATGTGTTTGATGGAGGGCCTGGCCAACAGGGGAGCACCACTGCCAGGAACTAAACCCTGTAGCGGCCCTTGGAAACTTCATTTTTATTATTCAAACATCGAGTAGTCATACGATGAAAAAACTATTTCTGAAAAGGCAATCGTCGCAATTAACAATTTTAGTATGAAGCGCCAGTGTGAATGATTTCCCGGGGAAACCAGGTGAATTATTTCGGCTAAAAAAAAACCTTCTTTCTCCGCGTCCAAATTGAGTTGGCTACGTTAAAACATGAACTTTTTAATGGCACAGTACTCACATTAGGGTGCACTTCCAGCAGGCACACCTTGCCCTCAGCCATCACTCCGTGCACAGAGTCTAGACTTGTTCCATAGTAGTGTCCTCGGTATCGCCCATATTCTACGAACCTAGAGGCAGACAGAAACGGGGACAGTAAAATAGTAATCATGGAGGGAGTAGGACTATTTTTTTAACACAATGGGAAAACACAATGGGAAAGGAAACCTCAAGAGCGCCACCTTGCTCATGTACCTGTGATTGAGAATATCCTCTTCAAACATGTGAACTGACACAAAGTGATAGTCCACCCCTTCGTTCTCCTGCCTCCTCCTCTCACGTGTGGTGTCTGAAAGGAGAACAGGACGGGAGCTGTGAAAAGATGAGAAACCATCGTGTGCGCGGGAGGTAAAGGTGACACTTTTGGACGTCTGTCTTACGCGGTACAGTGACGCCATAGCGGTCAGGGTCCGAGATCAGGAGCCTCCTCTTCAGTTCATTAACGCCAACGCCGCTGGGCCCTTGAGACAAAGATTAAAAACACTGTGTTCTGTATGCGGGTATTCATTCCCAATATCACTGTACACTAATGTTTTCCTCACGACACGTCCGACATCGAGTAGGCTTAGCGATCTGGTGACGCATCTGTCTTTATCATCAGAGAAGGAGAAAGGGAAGGAGAGAGAGTCAGACAGACAGAGCTCTGATTTCATACTGATTTCAGTCTGAAAATGATTCTCCAACCGGCCACGCTCTTTTTCTGTCTCTCTACTGAACGTTAAATGCCCTCTGGAAAATCCATAGCATCACATTTAAACGTGACATCTGCAAAGACGCACAGTATCGGTGTCATTATAGAGTAGGATGCACAGGATGGAGCACACACACACACACACACACACTCACACACACACACACACTGTAGCATCTGGGATTTTCTTCCAAAGCGGGTTTCTGCCGCCCCAGATTGCATCAGACTCTAACGTCTGAAAGTAGGATTCCTGACATACCTGCCTTTTCCATCACACAGCGTTGCATGAGCTCGATACATTACAAAATATCAAGTTTATAGACTCTCCCCTCTTACACCGCTGATGTCTTCCACAGCTGCTGCACAGAGCTGGAGAGGAGCATCATCGGGCTCAGTGGATACTTTCTCCTCCTGACCTTTTATTTCAAGAGTTATGCGATCTGTAGGACTTAAAGTGGCTGGCAGTCACCGACTTTTCCTGGGGCATAACGGCCTATTGTTTCATTCAAAGTGCGTATGCAATGCAAACAAAAAAAACCCAACCTGGTCGAACATTATCCAGCTGGTCCTGTTTTAGCGATCCAGGTTTCGGTTTTCCCGTCCATAACTCTCATTGCCAATAAGCTATATATTCTTAATGATGACCTCCGGTCAATGAAGAGCCTTCGCAGCAGACAGTAAAACGTAATCCAGAGTCGGGGCGAGCTCCAACTCAATTAAAGAGGTCTAAATCTAAATCCAAGCTGTCTTAACTGTTCCAGTTTGATGATGGAGCACTTGGCTGACATTATGAGGGATCTTATTCTCATCCCTTTCTCTCCATTCACCTTCATCATTTATCTCCTCTCTATCTTCACTTCATTGTGTTTCTCTCCTCTCCGCCTTTCACTTTCAATTTTCTGTCCCTCTTCTTGCTTCCCTTCTTTCTTTGATTTCCCTCAGTCACAGATGACCTGCAGTTGTATCATAATATGACATTAAAAAGACCTTCAGCGGGGGCTCAGTGTAGAAATCCCCAGGGAGAGATATAGCTCAGAAATACATAGAGCAGACCTGCAGGATTGGCAGAGAAGTGAATCTGGGGTGGGCCACTTGGTAACTTAAGAGAACACAATATATTCTGACTTGGAGTTCTCTGACAGTGTTTACGTGGTTGTGATGGGAAAGGATTGTTCTTACGTTCAAAGAGTGGGGACATAAATCTTCATCAATGCATTATGCATACTTTTTCTTTTGATCAACAGCTTCAATAATACTGTCATTTTAGTGAATGGGATCATGTTGTTTTACATTTTTTATATGGGAAAAAAAAGGGCAGCGGGATGATATAAAACAGAACAATTGGCCACAATGTGCAATATTGTACATAGCATAACCACAGTAACTACGTAAGGGATAATGTAAAGTGAGCCGTGGGTTCTCGCCCTGTTGGGGTTTATTTTACAACAATGACCCGCTAGCTGTACATTATCCCGCTTATTACACGGCTACTTACTTAAGAAATCAATAATTTGACACAAAAATGGTCCTCCAGAATTCAGAACGGCGCCATAGCAACGGTCTGTTATAAAGAAATAACAGACCGTAGAACGCCTGATTGACCAATCGGAATCAAGTATTCAACCAAGCCGTGTAATAAAATGTTATACGCTTTGTATATAGCAATGTTAGTTAGTTGCTCATAGACTAATTCGTAGCATAGGAACCTATTTTACAAGCTTTTCATGCTTTCAAAACAAACTTTCCACACAAGATGGGAGCTTTACACGACCGTACATGTATGTTTAGCTCATACGTACCGACCAGAACGACCAGGCGGCGTCTGTCCTTGGGGTCTCTGTGGTAGGGGATCACCTCTATGTAGGTCGGGGGATGAATTGAGCTGCGTACCCCTGTGCTCCACCTCCTGGACCGAGCCGCTTCTCTGGCCCAACTGCTCTTTCTCCCGAGTCGGAAACTCCTTCTTAAACCCGCTGGAAAATAGAGACAATAGAGAGGTTTACTGAAAACCTAGCACGAGGTTATCAAGACAGTCCTAAAAACTGCATTCATTGATTTTTGGCCACCTGAGCGCAGTGCAACACAACATCTGGCATATTATCAGCTGTGGTTAATGTGTTAAGAAGCAATCCCCTACTAATGTACACATCCAACAGCTACAGACGCATTAGAATTCAATACGAGTCTATTATTTACTCTCCTTTTAGCTCTGTTTTTAGTCTCCACCAACTCCTGGGGGAAATATCTGACTCTAAATGCTCCACTATGTTCACCAGCTAGCAGCTAGCTAATTTAGTTTGTGGAGCCGAGAGGAACAGCAGAGTTACGTGATAAACGACCTCTTTTACATTACACATGGTCATTTGATCCATTGTTAATATAAATATTGATAAGTGCAGCTTTAAAGCTGCAGTCGGTAACTTTGAGCAAATACTGTATGATAAAAAGTTATTTTTATAAAACGGTCACTATAACATGGCAGTAGTGCATGAGACAGATAATCTGTGAAAAAAATCATGTGCCTCTGTGTCCTCCGGTGCTCCTAATGGCATTTGCAAGACTTCACCGCCGAAGGAAAAAACAACCAAACAGAGCTGAGCTGTCTCTACAGCAGCTACAGTTCACTAAAAAATGTTTCTGAAAACATTTGAGGCGAGAAATAGGCATTACAGTAACAGAATCTTGATTCATATTTGATCAGCGCTGCCTAGTTGGACACAAGTTTCGTGAGCAGTGATTGACAGCTGCTGTAGAGGCTGCTCGGCTCTGATTGGTTGATTTCGTTCAGGAGCTGTGAAATCTTACAAATGCCATTAGTAGAACTAGGAGGAGGAAGAGGAACATGATTTTTTCAGCAGATTATCTGTCTCATGCACTACTGTCAGGATATAGTGACCGTTTTATAAGAAAAACTTTTTGTCATTTTTTCTCAAAGTTACCAACTGCAGCTTTAACAACACATATTCATGTTCTTCTCTTAATTCAAATCAAGCAGCACATACAGAAGAAAGATAATTTTTATCTTGACACAAGAATGCTAAATCCAGACCATATCTATCCATCCTGACAGTGCATTTGGTCCATTTTCATGTTATTTACCTTTATTATGACCAAAATTTTGAGATACCTTGCATACCTTCACACATTAATAAGCTCCACTGGCGTATAAGGCTTGATTTATTCAACACTTAACTTCCGCGAATCACCAAAACTCCTTCCCTTAGTGCACCACTTGGACATCACTTGATTTAAAGTGCGAACACTAGAAGTCTTCAACATTGTTAAAAAGCACAAGAGATGACAACAGACAGAAGCGAGAACTACATCAACACTGCCACCCAAACTCAGTCAACAGACGGCAACTGCGTCTGTCACGCGTCGCTTGTAGGCCGTCTGACAGCCAGCGTCTGCCATGCGACTGCGGTCTGGCCCGGCTTGGCAGGCTCACTCTCTTTCATGATGTTAACTGCTGCTAAGTGATGCTGCCAGGCTTTCTTTGACGTCACGTCAGCTGCAATTTCACTTTGTAAGCATATCTGTCCATTTCCTCTCCGGGCTTCATTCTAACAAACATGGCACTATGAGTAGAGATTTCAAAATGTTGTTTACATTGGATATAAACTGATGATTTCACTAAGAAATGTCAAACGGTAATACATACTGTATAAAAACCTATGTTATACAGCAAACGAGAAGTCTTATTTATTCCTAGAATGAAGTAAGGTCTAGAGGAAAACATATCGTAATTGTCAATCTTAAGTAATTCTGGCAGTGAAATTCATCATGTGTTACTGAAAATGCTCTCAGCTGTAAAACTGTAGTACATTTTTGGAAACGCTGCAAGCTATTTCTGCTTCACTCAACAGTATGAAGTAAGGGTGAGAGTAGAGATAAGACTGCGAGGAGAGTGAATACATGCAATGCATGTCATGAACTGGACCCGGGCCCATCATGTCAAGATGATATGATATGAGCCTTAACCTACAGAGTAAAAGAATGGACATAAACTCTCTCTATGACACATCCTAGTCCCAGACCATTCAGGGCACTTAAATGGTACTTAATAATTCAGTCTTACAATTTAAAGGAATACTTTGACATTTTGGGAAATACTATTATTCGTTTTCTTGTGGAGAATTAGACGAGAAGATCGATACCACTCTCACATCTATCTGTTAAAGTCACTGTGAAACGGAAGTTAGAGCATTTTTAACTTCTGTAACATGACATATTTCCGAGTTAAACTTAATATCTGGGCTGGATATACTGTAGTTACAAGAGGGATTTTAATCCTTCACATTTGACTAAATTAGATCTCAATAACATTTCTTGGAATGTAAACAAAGTTTTTGTTTGTGTCTGATACTAATTTGCTAGCTACTACTAACATCCTGGCTACTGCGAGCTAACGGTCACGTGAGGCTTTATATGATAAGCAAAGTTAGCTGGTAGCTAGTTAATAAATTTATGTGCCCCTGAGTTCAAGATAACTCATCAGACATATGTTTTGACACATTTGTGATGAAACAAGAGATAACTGAACAATTGGCACAGGATTAGAACTTGGAAAACCAATATTTTTCTATTCCACGGTGTCTTTAAAGGTGCAGTGTGTAGGATTTGGCGACATCTAGCGGTGTGGTTGCAGATTGCAACCAACTGAGTACCCCTACGGTCACTCCTCCATTTCCAAGACTGCGGTAACGTGAGCCGCCAAGTGCAAAACCGTGGTAACGCCATTTGCCTCACTCAGAGGCCATCCTTACCATAATAACACTACTTTAGGAGCTACAGAAGTCAGACGGCGCCTGGCGGTTCCACGGTTTAGCACTCTGCGGCTCACGTTAGCGCAGTTTCACAAGCGTGTCAGAGAGCTACAGTGGCCTTCAGGTAACGTAAAAACGTGAAACTCTTACGCTAGAGCCAGTGTTCAGTTTGTCTATTCTGGGCTACTGTAGAAACATGGCGGAGCAACATGGCGGACTCCGTGAAGAGGACCCGCTCCCTATGTAGATATGAATGGCTCATTCTAACGATTCTTAGTTTCAGGTGATTATACACTAATGGAAACATAGTTATGAATATTATATTCCATTTCTACTAATAGATCCCCCGAAGTGTTACACACTGTTGCTTTAAATATGACGCTACAGCTGGTTAGCGTAGCTTAGCATAAAGATTGGGAAACAGCTAGAAAGGTATTAGATAACGCCTACCAGCACCTCTAACACTCACTTATTGACACTTTATATCTCATTTGTTTAATTTGATGAAAAAAAAAAAGTCAAAACAACAAGTTGGATTTTAAGAGCGTTCTGTGCTTCTTCTGCTTCCAGTCTTTATGCTAAGCTAAGCTAACTGGCTGCTGGCTTTAAGCTTAACTTTTAACGGACAGACATGAGTGAGGTATCAAACTTCTCGTCTCATTCTGCATAAGAAAACAAATAAGTGTATTTCCCAAAATGTCAAACTGTTCTTTTGAAGGACAGACAGGCAATCTAAAAAAAGTAAGCATTCACAGGGGGAGAAGTGGGTACAAGCTGTAAGCCTGTTTTCCCCCCTTCACCCCTACTCGTGTATCCAAGCACTCCACTAGTTCCCTTCTCTTTCAGCCACTCTCCGCTCTGATTACTCTGCATGCAGTCATTTGGTCGTGCAGCATCGATAAAGCTTTACATGCCAAACAAAGAGGAAACACAGAGTCCGAACCACGTCATCAGGTGCAAGCTGGCCCGAGATAAGATGAAATGCACATTATTAAATGCACATGACTTTTGGAACTGATATAATGCAACATCTGTAATTACCTTGCCGTGTACAGACGCGAGGAGCCTTTTTACAATCAGCCATAAGCGCACGCCCCATACGAACATCCTGCACTGCTCATATGCAACACACGCAAACACACACAAGCCCATCATATCCAATCCATGAGATCAAGACAAATGGGATAAATGGGAAGGCTAAAACCACATTTGCTGTTCTAGTCCGCTCCCTCAAATCCTCCAAACCACAAAGCGACATCATCACATGAACTGGTTTGTACTGTAAATATAACCAGGGTCTCCTTTCGTTGCTGTTTTTTCTCCATTTGTTTTTAAGTTCAATATATTCAATATATGTGTGTTGCTGTGAGCTGTCGTGTCCAATCGCCCTGAGTTGTGTTGTCTTGTATCATACAGGTCCTTTTTCCAGTATCAGTGAGATTTGAGTGGAACAAGTCAAACATCTCACCAATGTGGATCCCTGTTATAGCTCCGTAGTCTACATCCTCCATGACTGGAAAAACAGGAAGAGAGAAGAGGAAAGAGTGAGGAAATTGTGGACACAAACCACAAGGGGATGACACGTGCGTTTGGTCTGAAATTTCATACTCAAAGTATTAGCATATGTTCTGACCCAAATGTCCTAATATTTTGCTTTGGAAATTCTAATAATAGTTTTATTTTGAAATGATATCCACAATTTAGAAATATTAATAACTACCTTTCTCTTACAAATTGATTGTTAGCGAAAAACTAGCACACTGAAGAAGGCCAGATACCATAAACCTGCTCGGAGGAACATTTAACAGAAATGTTTCCATTTTGGAAACACGGTGCGGGGAGCATTACACGATTATTATTTTTGGATAATACGTCTCTTTAAATCTTTAAAAACCCCAAACCAAAACCCCAAATATACATGTGTATGAAATTATGTAAATTATGCTCAAGGTAGGTTTTCAAAAGTAAATTCAAACGGACAGTACCTTCCCCCTCATCTGTGGAGCATGTGGAGAAAACAAAAGCAGTGAGTACAACGGGAGGGCACCTGTGACCTTGACCTTGACCTTGACCGTGACCTTCAGACGTGACCTGCCACCTCTCAGCTTAGCGCTAAAGGAGCTCTGATATATTTATTGGAAAGTGTTAAAAGGTTTTATTCTTTTCAGGTGTGGGGATTTTATGGACAAAAGTTGGCTCGTCACCTGGTGGTTTGACTCGTTGAGGCTTGAACAGGGCTTTAGGTCGCTGTAGTGCAACTCTCCTGTTGAAAGACAAATAAAAACAGGATTTAATCAAAATGTCTTATAGATATAGTGTTTTTTAAGTGAGTGAACATTGCTATAGACTAGAAAGCATAAAATAACGACCTCTCATGGAGCTGCTGCGAGGGGATGAGCCCCGCCCGAGCGTTGCTGTCCCCGAGGTGGCAGGCCTGCCACCAGGTGTCATCCTCCATGCTGACAATCTGGAGGACGTCGCCCCTTTTAAAGGCCACCGCTGCATCCTTGCACGGAGCGGTGGGATCCTCGTTGGGATCATAGTCAAAAAGAGCTCGCATAAACAGCTGAGGAAAGAAAAATCATTTCATGTTTTTGTCGTCGCGTTAGCGCAAATTCGTTTTAACGCCCCTAATTTCTTTAACGAATTGACGCAATTTGCGATTTTTAAGTTGTAGCAGGCTCAGTTTTAAAGCTAGAGTGAAGATATCTGGTATCATATGAAACTAGAAAACCTAAGGAATCCATTGGTACCAACCATGTCATGTTAGCTTGTCGCCAACACAAAGTTATGCTAAATTTTGGTGAGGATAATCTTTCATGGCCATTTTCAAAGTGTGATGATAATCACATGCAGTTTTGGGGCAAGTCATAGTCAAGTCAGGACACTGACACACTGACAGCTGTTGTTGCCTGTTGGGCTGCAGTTTGCCATGTTATGATTTTAGCATATTTTTTTATGTTAAATGCAGTACCTGTGAGGGTTTCTGGACAATATTATATAATAACAATATTAATATATGTCATTGTTTTGTGTTGTTAATTGATTTCCAATAACAAATATAGACATACATTTGTATAAAGCAAGCATATTTGGCTACTCCCATGTTGATAAGAGTATTAAATACTTGACAAATCTTCCTTTAAGGGACATTTTGAACAGATAAAAACTGTGCGATTAATTTGTGAACAATCTCAATTAAATATTTTTAATTGATTTACAGCCCTAGAAAATACACCGTCAATTGATTCATTCTTTTCTTTTCCTACTGCAGCTTTGTGAACGTCTCCGGTAACCTAGCAATGGACACAACATCTCTGTCTGGTGAGTTTTCACATATGTTGGTGTCATTTTTGAGAAATGACCATGATCATAGAAAATAATTTGTCTTAATCCGTCGCAAATGCTTCCTGCTCTAACAGTTTCCAGCTTGGACATCCACTTCATGTATGTGGTGGTGGTGGTAGTGGCCTAGAAGCCTTCCTACACAAAAAAAGATTGAATTTTTCCACGTAAGTTGTGTAGATTCATTGTTAATGTTAAACTGAGTTGATGTGGCTCAACACACGTGATTTGTGCAAAATGATGAATCAAGTGCTTTAAATGATAAAAAGCTGTAAATTGTTATGAAGTTAGTGAGTATCTCATCCTTGACTGTCTGATCTGTATTTACTTCTTGACAATGCGCTGCTGTAATGACAGCACCGTGGCAAAAAAACAAAATATAACCAAACACACGAGATACCACTGATTTCATCTTGTTTTTACTGAAAACAGCTGGGCAGCTTTCCCCATGCAGCCAGATTGCATGCTAACTTAAAAACAACATTCGGCACAGGAATATGTGTAGTTAATATTTACTGTACCTTCTTATTTGATGACATTTCTTCCTTGGAGGAGGCAGGAATGATTGTGAAGGTAACATCCCCCTGAGAACGAGCCTGCACAAGAGCAGTTACAAGGAGATATTTTAGGAAATTCTTATTTGCTTTTCATGCTGAGAGTTAGATGAAAAGATTGATACCACTCAATGTGAACCTACACCAAGCAGAAAAATTAGCTTAGCTTAATATAAAGACTGGAAGCAGGAGGAAACGGAGAGGGGGTGGGGGGGCTCCAAATCAGAATATCGGCTAGGGCACCAAAAGGGTTAGAGCCAGCCCTGAGTGCACCAAACGTGGATTAATCCGCAGCAGGAAATAGTCCCAAACAAATGCACTATCTACTCCTGTTTGAGTAATGTCTGCTAAAAACTACAGTGCCCAGCTGTTTTAAGAAATTACTGAGATGTTTTCTCCAACAAAACTATATATTTGTGACTCCTTTTTTAAGTTTTAAATTTTTAGGAACAAATAGGGTTGGAACTGAGAGCCACAGACATGGTAGAAAAAGTTGAAAGGCACACGGACTGATGCTTTGTTGGTTTTGTTCTTTTCATGATATTAGTTGACAATAAGAAAACCATTGAACAATGTTATCAGCCTTATCCTTTAAGTTACAAAACTGAAAAGAAGAAAGAAAAAAGTTGAGACCAAGATGAAAGAAGGAAACAGAAGGAAACTAAAACGTGACCGAACAGCGGAGGTGAGACTAACCAGAAGAGGAAGGATTTCCTTTGGCTTCCTGTGCTCCAGTGAGACTCCATTCACCTCTTTCAGCTCATCTCCTTCATGGATCAGACCTTCAAAGTGTTGGAAATACATATGGAAATTTTTACCACATGCTCTTCACTGTAACATGTACATTTACTAGGCAGCAATGTTACTACAACCTAATACAGTATGAAGGTAGTGTGAGAGAGTAGAGTGGACACACTGTAATAAATAAGCTCACCGCTTTTATCAGCTGCACCTCCTCTCATGATCCTCGCCACAACGATAGCTCCAGTGGATTTATCCCTCTTAATGGTTGCCCCCTTGGGGACGGTGATTAGTGAATGAAAGGACGATGGACAAAGAGGTCAAGCGGTGGACGGTGAAAACAACATGTTGGTTTTATTACAGCCCAGACAAGCTTCTTATTTAGAGTCACTTCATTCCAGCGAAGGTTATTTGTATCATTTAGCCGACTGCCTTCATGTAACACACAAAGCGCTGGAAAAGGTTATCCAAATCAGCATTATTTTCAACAGATGTTACTGATGTGGAGCAAATCGCAATGGAAAGAGCATCTTATGTAGCCGACTACAATCAGCTCACGCTCGGGTGTAACCCTGTTGTCTGGAAAACGGGAACATGCTGGATCGATCAAAGAGGCCATGTCAGAAAAAGGTCAGTCCCCTTTCCAATCTAGTTTTGGGATCAATACAAAAGTATGTTCTCTATTATTGGTCCTAAGCACGTTCCACTCTCGAAGTTCAAACTCTAACACACGAGCACACACAGTGTCCATCATTAACTAAATTATGCTCATATTTATTTTTCTTTAAAAAGATTAAGCTTTTCCCCCATAAGGGCTATATGTTTGGTGCTGTTTGTTTATCTTTTCCGTAGCAGGACATCAAAAATTTGAAATTTCGATGAAATTTGGTTGAAAGTAAGGCCACAGGCTGAGAAACAAATGTTTTTGATGTCTATCCAGCAATTTTTTAAAAAGGAATTTTAACCTTGTGCGTGAGGGCATTTTCGAACATTTCTGCTATTTTCTAATGAACTACTGGATCTACTTGAGTGGAAATAAAATCTGGCACGTGGACCCCACATCTGTCCATCACTATATGTATTTTATGGAGATCTTGATCCAGATGCGGATCCCAAAAATCTGAACTTTGTTTTAATATTAAAATAACAAATTTAGAGGATTTTGCAGGCCTTGGCCGAGGTATGCGCCCTTTGTTGTTTCATTCGTTTTCAGTCCAGTTTCTCTTGATCCAGGAAATTTCCAGAAATAAGTGACAATGGCTTGGAACAAGGAGGAACCAGGCAGATCATTCCGGTAGTATCAAGGAAATGAGCTATGATTAAAGACCTTGAAACAAGTTGATTCACATCAGAAACAGAAAAGACATTATCCAAATCCGTTTTAATGCTCCATGCGGCTTTAAAGGACTCATTTAGGAGACATAGTTTTGCAGTGGATATACATACACATAACACAACAATGCTGAAACTATGTTGTGCGTCACAGCAGATATATGGCAACAAAGATGTGGAAGAATTGACTGTAAATTCCTGGCTGCTGCAGGAGCAATTTCTTATGTTTCCTGTCATTCTGTAGTCCTGCTACACCTTGGCGTACATGGCTTTAACAGTCACGCAGTTCGACAGCATGACATAAATTGAGTCACCAGAGAAAAAATTCAGCTGTCTCTTGGATATGTTTATTGCTTTGAACTGCCTGTGTGTGTCAGATATATTGCGGCTGGACAAATTATTCATTTCATTACGTTACATGGTTGTCTTAACTTAAATACTTAACATTTGTGTTTGTTTTGTGTGCGTTACAAGGCCAGGTAGACCAAATTAGAAACAGGCTGAAAGGCAGTAAAGTACATATAGAAAGCCATAGAGCCATAGAAATAAAGTTATTTGCTTTCTTACCGAGAGTTAGATGACAAGATTTATACCACTCTCTATGCAGCTATAGCCAGCAGCAGGTTAGCTTAGCTTATCATTGAGGTTGGTAACAGGGAAAAACAGCTTGCCCGTCCTTCTGACAGCTCCAAAACTAACTAATTAAAGGTACAGTGCATAACATTTCAGGGGCCCTATTACCAGAAATGTAATATAATATTCATAAGTTTTCAGTAGTGTATAATCACCTGAAACTAAGAATCGTTGTGTTTTCATTACTTTAGAATGAGTCCTTCATATCTACATAGGGAGCAGGTCCTCTTCACGGAGTCTGCCATGTTGCTTTGCCATGTTTCTACAGTAGCCCAGAAGGGACAAACCAAACTCTGGCTCTAGTGAGAGCCTTTCGCGTTTTTACGTTACCACGGTTTTGCACTCCGCGGCTCACGTTACCGGGTACCCGGTTGGTTGCAATCTGCAACCACACCACTAGATGCCGCCAAATGCTACACACTGTACCTTTAACATGTTATATCTCATTCCAGTTGTGTAGAGAAAATAAAAAAACTAAATCTACAAACCTCTCAACAGAGCCAGGCTAGCTGTTTGTCCCTGTTTCCAGTCTTCATGCTAAGCTAAGTTAACTGCCTGCTAGCTTTAGCCGCACATTCAGCAAACAGGCATGAGAGTGGTACTGTATCAACCTTCTCAGCAAGAAAGCAGATGTGTATTTCCCAAAATGTGGAAATATTAATTTAAGCCAAACGAGATTAATCTAATTATTAACTTGACCTCTGAATAATGAAGACATGTTTACTGACCAGGGGGTCTTTGGTTTTGACCAGACTGACAATTTTGACCGAATCCTCGTCCTCCTCCTGTACGTCATCAGGTACCGGTGGCAGAGTGGGCTCAAAGTCTCTCTGAGCTACAGCGTCGTGGACAGACAGGAAACTCTGTGGAGGAAACAGAAATACTCTGAAGGTGCTGATCTGCATTCAGGTATGCCACTTTGAATTCTAGATGTTGTGAATAGATGTGGCACATGGTCTACTAGTACCCTTTAATGCATCTCACTTTGTGTGGAAAAAATGTCACTTGCTAAGGCCAGCAGTATACTCCAAACAAAATGAAAACTGACATGTTGGCTGTCAAGCTGCTGTCGAATTCAGCATTGTGAACAAATGCCAGTGTAATCACTCCAAAATCTGTTCATTTGATGGCGTCCAGGGCTGTACGGTCGTGCAGTGGTTAGCACTGTCGCCTCACAGCAGGAGGGTTGCAGGTTCAAACCCAGCTTGGGGCCCTTCTGTGTGGAGCGTGTTAGCGTGGGTTTTCTCCGGCTTCCTCCCACAGTCCAAAGACATGGAGGTTAATTGTGGACTCTAAATTGCCCGTAGGTGTGAATGTGAATGGTTGTCTGTCTCTATGTGTCAGCCCTGTGATAGTCGACCTGTCCAGGGTGTACCCCGCCTTCGCCCAATGTCAGCTGGGATTGGCTCCAGCCGCCCAGTGACGATGATGAATGAATGAATAATGGTGTCCATTCTAGATGGAAGCGCACTGACGAACCACTGTCACCAGTTTTACCAGTTCAGGTTTAGATCCAACACTTGGTTAGGCTACAGATGGTTAATTGTGAAGTTAAAAAATGGTAAGCATTCAAACATGAATGCCACCAATCCCTGTTGACTAATTAAAGGTGACTTAGACATGCAAAAATTCCAATAAGTTTGGCTGGCCTGCCCGCACTCACTACAGCGACTGAATCCAAATACAGCACTTTCCTCTTGGTCGCAAACCTTCAATTTAGCCGTCGGTGCCAACATGCCAAATTTGATTTAGTCTGGAATGTACTGCCAGCCTGCGGGCCACCTGAAAGCAACCCCCTACATTACTGACAGTCGTACTGGTTCACCTCAAACAACAGAAAAAAATCCTTTTCCAGTGAATTGATATATGATTCACTATCAATGCCCAGACGGTTCGTTTAAGTTCATTCTTTGTTAACTTTGGCGTGCGAAAACTCAAGGTTTGTTTGCAGAAAAACAATATTCTGGGTAAACGTTAATCTCTCACTGTGAGCCTGCACAGAATACAATTTTTTTTTTAAAAAGGAATTTACTGTAATAAGAAAGAATGAGATGAAGGGGGGAAAACATCTGCTCATCAACTTGATTTTAACAATCAGCCAATCCATCCGTCAGTTAGTCTACTTATCCATGTTGTCCGTCAACAGTTGCTCTGCTCAGAAGCTGCCAGCGCGTGAGCAATGTGTCTCTGGCCACTTTCAGAGACAGGTTTTCAAAAAACAAACATTCATTCACAGAATATTATACCCCGAGTCTCTCATAAGTATGTGTGAGCTCCTGCGTCGGGGCCAAGAACAAACAGGTCATTAAGACTGTTTAAACAAACCTGTTAGTTCTCGGCTGGCTTTGGCTCCTCATTAAGAAAAGCCACGAATTCTGCAGCTCACTGGAAAACCATACGCTGTGTATGTGTATGTGTATGTGTGTGTGTGTGTGTGTGTGTGTGTGTGTGTGTGTGTGTGTGTGTCAGAAATATATATATATGTCAGCAGATCTGAAATAAGGAAACATGCTTTTAAGAGTAGTCTGGGCCTCTACATGAGTGAACACTAATAAACATAACTAGGGAGTAGGTTAGCTTCAATTCCAGTGTGGTTAATAGATGTCAGCGCCTCTCAGTGGGCTAAATGATCAGGTGAAATAAATTTAAATAGAATTACAGTTGGATTGATTCATCACTTTGTGTGACTAATACAAGCCTGTTGATGTGAGTGTAAACTCCAGTGTTAAGTCACCTGAACAGCATCAAAATAGCTCGGATGAAGCATTCCTGCACAGATTACACTTCTAGTGTTAGCTACGTCAATGACTGAACATGTTACCACTCCATTCATGAGTCGGTTTCTTTTATTGTTAATGATCCATTTGGGCGCTGAAGTAGAAAGAAGCAAAACAACGTCTTCCGAGTGGATTATTGCTTCATAAATGGTCCGTGTGAATGTCAATTATACAGTAGGACATGCTTCAGTGATAGAATCCTGCATAGTTTGGGGCTTGTTTATGTGTGTGAGTGCGGTAATATTACAGAGATTAAGAAGTCAATTAAGGGTAGAGACAGTTCAACATGTTGGGAAATATATTCGCTTTCTTGCCAAGAGTTAGATGAGAAGAGCGATACCACTCTCTGTTTAATATGAAGCTGGAGCTAGCAGGTGGTTAGCTTAATTTGCGTAAAGATTGGACACAGGGTCCAAAAGCTCTGTCCAAAGGTAACAAAAGTTTGCCTACTGGCACCTCTAAATCTCACTGAATAAACATGTTATATCTGGTTTGTTTCATCTGACAAGTGTAAAAATCAGAGATTGTGGCTTTTTGGAGGGACATAAGATGTTTTTTTTAACCTTTGGACAGAGCAAAGCTAGCTGTTTCCCCCTGCTCCCAGTCTTTATGCTAAGCTAAGATAAGCTAACATCCCCTGGCTGTAGTTTCACATTTAATGGGATGATATGAGAGCAGTATTGAACTAGGGCTAGTCTGGAAACAAAGGAGATATAACGTGTAAATAGTGAGTTTTAGAGGTGCTGGTAGGCAGATTTTATTCTATTTTTTACATTGAGAGTATTCTCGTCTTTTTGCTAAGATGAGCTACAGTAGGCTAACCGCCTCCTAACGGTTTATCTTACTACAAAGACTGGACACAGGAGGAAACAGCTTCACTAGTTATATCACATTTGTTTAATCAGTACAAAAACTGAGGTGAAAAAACGTCAAGTTGTAGTTTTATGCGGAACGTGTTTTTATCTAACGAAATATTCTGCTTCAATCCATATTTGTTGGCGTTTAGTCTTTCAAAAACAACATTTTCACTGTGGTCAAAAACTGTTTGCTCTTCCTTTCTATGGAATTGCCACTGGGTCATTTTGTCAGGACTCAACCGCATAGACTGTATATAAAAAGATATATATCTATATATACAGTCTATGCTTAACCCTGAACGTTTTGAGTGTAGGCCCGAAATATATCTAAATGTATGCCAATGTGAAGCTCAGCATCTGTTGAGTATTAGATTGTTTGGGTATTGGAATAAATGCATATAAAAGTTAGTAAAATATGTGCTGCTGTATGCAACTTTATTTTTTATAAATAATTACGAGACGGGTGCCCTAGCTTTTTTTTTTCGCTTTAGCACCTGCCCCCAAAAATGTGCACGTCACTTTCTAGTCTTTGTGCTAAGCTAAGCTAAGCTAACCGGCTGCTGGCTGTAGCTTCCTATTTATCACACACACAAAAGAGTAGGCTGTCAATCTTCTCTGATAACGCTTGGCAAAAAAGCAAACGTAGGCGTAAAGCGTATTTAGCCAAAATGTTGAACTATTTATTTTAAGAGGTGGTGTATTGTATTTCCTTGGTAGAAATGATGTGATTTAACTGGACAAAGGACTTGGCTGGGGGGGTTTTAGGTCGACACGCATGTGTGAAGCAACAGTGAACACATCATCACAGTGGAAGGAAATACTCTTCACCTTAAAGTTGGGTTTGGAAAAGAGGGCAACCAGTTCTTTGACTTCATCCCTCCAGCCTTGGTATATCAGCTCCTCCGCCAACTGGAAGCAGAGGAAAAGAGAAGGAGAGGCAGGATATATATTTTTTCTATAATTAGAGGTATACATTTATATCATGGCCTGAGTGAGGTTAGTCTACACTGTACGGACAAAAAGGGACAAAAAGGGTTCGTGAAATTCAATTTGTATCGGACTGCAGTGACACATCATCAGTACTCTCCTTATTTCTACACTTGCATATGGCCCCGTTCACCTCATCGGGACTTTTCTTCTTGATGTTAACTCTCTGTCAGTGTTCCTGTTCTGCTTTTGCGTCTTTTAGCCATCGTCGGAAAAAAAAAAAAAAAGCCCCCGAATGTTCAAGGCTACGCGACAGCTGCGGCGACAGCTAAAACAGAGCGGCCTTGACCGTCAGCGGCAAGCGAGGCGGCGGCGAGTGACTGTGTGCAGTCGCCCGTCTTGTCAAGCATATTACTGTAATGACTTCTACTGCTTCAAGATGTCGAGGCACACTCCAGAGACACAATGCATGAAGGTCATTAGTTTCCACTGTGAGCAAACAGAAGCCTCTCTGAGGGGAAACAGGCCCATGGTTTGGCCCTTCCAGTAGGTCCTGATGATTTAAGCCAGGCGGAGAGTGGCTGTCTAACAGAATCTGAAGCAGAGGGAGTGAAGAGGAGGAGATGGAGAGGAGTTTGGGGGAGAGGATAGGGGTGGATAGGCAGTACGGAAACATGGCAGGAATAACAGTACGCAGGGTATAGGGAGAAGATAAAGGGAAGCAAATGGAGAGAAAGGGGAAAGGATGGAGATAAAGGAAGGGGAGTGCGGTTTAGGGACGGAGAGGAGAACAGATGGAAGCGTAGAGTAAGGCAAAAGTGTAAAAAGAACATCCTTGTTTGACACTTTGTCCAAGAACAAGAGGGGAGAAGTCAGGAAATGAAGGTGGAACATGACCAAAGTGGTTCAAGGAAGGTAGTGGGATGAGATGGAAATATAGGAGTGATTGGTTGGTTAACGGGAACGAAGAGGACTGCTATATGAAACATGATGCACATCTGAAGGGAATAGAGAGACCGGTCGTCACAGCCGTAGTGGGAGATCTCTCTGTCACTTCATCTTAAACCTGAAATTAATTGTATTCCTCCGACCTGAAACATTAGACTACACACAAAATGATTCTAGCAGCCTGTTGCTCGGCTCTGTCCTCGGTGACCTAACCTCCTGGCACGCAGATACCATACGATATCTGCTATAAAACACAGCCTTTCGATCGATATTATCCGAGGTGACAGAGTTTTGAGATAACATTTCATAATAATTCACTACAGATAAGAAAGACCGTACGTGCTTCTGTGTGACAGGAAATGTGTGGAGGAAACAATTTGAACGACAAAAAATCCTCTGCTGTCAAACAGTCATGCTCGGCAGCTCGTCTATCTGCAAAAGATGTTTGGAGAGAGTCACTTACATCTGAGGCCAGACTCGCTGCGTGCTCTTGGACGGGGACAGGGCTTCGCTTCTCAAAACGCTTCAGCCGCTCGTGGATCTGTCAGGTCAGGAAAGTATCACAGTGAAGGTTTTCTCTGCAGTAAAAAGACAAGTACTGCAACGCCAAATACTGCTAATACTATTACTACTACTTCTACTACTAATGACATTAATTTATAATAATAGAATTGAATTTATTACAAGACCTGCAATACTACCAGGGTTAGAAAACAACTATTTAAAAATTAATGTTAAGATGTTTTGCGGTTCAGTTTATTTGAAACTGCATTTACATGACCTGTTTCTTTGTTTTTAAAGGTACAGTGTGTAGGATTTGGCGGCATCTAGCGGTGTGGTTGCAGATTGCAACCAACTGAGTACCCCTCCGCCCACTCCTCCCTTTCCAAGACTGCGGTAATGTGAGGTACATTTTGCAGATGATACTTCTGTACTTTTACTTAAGTAACACTTTGAATGCAGGACACTTTCTTGTAATAGAGTATTTCTACATTGGTATACTACTAAAAATAAGATCTGAAAATTGAATCCACCTCTTTTGCTTCTTGGAAAAAAGATGCCGTAACTGAAATGAGTGGAAGTAAACAGGCACCAATCATTGTAGCACAATCAAGTCTTCATCACCTTAAAGAGCAGGTGAAGCTTCTTCTCCATCAACATGCTGTGGAGGAACCTGTAGTCCTCCTCTCGGTCTGTATGAGACTCTGTTCCAGACATCACTGACGATAGCAGCCTGCACACGCCTGCAGGAGGAGCACAACACGCCCACACGTACAAACACACACACACATACACCACCTGCACCTGTTATTAATTTACAGTTCTTGTTTTGAAGGTTATGAGGTGAGGTCAAGAACCCAAAGAGGGAGGTCAAAGGTTAAACGGAGGGTGTAATGAAAAAAAAAAACTCCCATAGGGAAGCCTTTAAAAGACTCAGTGTTATGGGGATCATTGCTTTATTTTCCAGTTGAAACAGCGAGTTGAAAAGAAAAGAAACCTGATGTGCTCAGATTGCCTACATATTGCCTATCATGTACATATAACCTGTTAACCTGCCACACGTTGGACATACCTCTGTATTCTGTTCGGCTCAGCATCCTCCTCACTCTGAGAAAAGAAATAAACGAGTATTGAAACTCTTTATATATATATATATATTCATACTCAGGTATTTGCTCCAGATTTCTTTTGTTTTCATCAGCAAAGAGGGAGACTAGAGCGTGACAAGGAGAAAGGGAAAATGATGAGAGAAAAGAAAGAAATGTATGTTTTTCACATGATGCTTCTTCTGAGATATTACTGCCCCCTAATGCTGGTATGAGATATTTCAACATTACAGTAATAACACACTGTTCCACTGACCATACGGCTATGACAATAAATTATTAAATCAGTCAATTTTTGATCAATAATATTCACAGTTCTTTTTCTTTATGACATTAAACTTTACAGTTTTGCATGACTGATTGGCCAGCATTGCATACCAAAAATTACATTTAAAAAAAAGATGAAAACATAACTCTGATAATACAGGATAAATATTGGATGTCCTCTGCTCAAAGTGAATACATTTTTACCCTCTCTCAGATCATGATTTTGATCAATTTAAGAAAATGTTACCATGACAAATTGAAAAGCATGAGTTGCTTATTAGATAATAGAATTTGTAAACAAATATTGTCCAGTATCCATCAATTAGCACGGCTAGAGAAATACGATACTATATCCACACTGATATTTGTTTTTAAGATTATTTTAATGTTTCAATGGCAGATAATAAATTAAAACATTGTGAGAAAATAATGAATATTTTTTGGACTAATACACCTAATCTGGGGTAGAGATTAGGAGTGCAACAAACATGTTTATGTCCATTCCAGCACATTTGAAGCAGAGGAAAACAGCTCAATACATCCACACAAAACTATAAGTTGCACTCACCAGAGACTGTGAACTCCATCAGGCCCAGCTCAGGCAGGCCAGATCGCTTAATGCCTAAAGAGTATGAGCTACATTTGAACGTCCACTTGTAGAGAGAGGTTGTACGGTGTTTGACTGGCCAGATTGTAAAAGAAACCGTACCCTTATTCAATCAATATGTTTTAGGTCTGACCTAAATCAAGCCAGCGGGCAATCAATACAGCAATCAACGAGCATGGGGCATCACTTTCCACATATGACTGTCACACAGATTTAATTGAATGTGAGGTCAGCCAGCAGTTGCATTCTTTCAGTATTTTCTCTTTAATTTCACACTTTTCTCTGTGTTTTTTTAAGGTAATTTTAAGGTCCAGATGTGTGAGTGCATCAACCTCAACAATCACAGGAGGTGAGATTTTGGGTGATGCATGTCACAATATCAATAACCCCAATTTTTACTGTGTGCACAGACATTAATTGTTTACATAGAAACAAAAAGATGGGTGCACCAGATTTAGCTAATTTCCATCTGTAGTCCTAAACACAGACACAATAGGCACAATAGACACAATAGACACACTACATAACATCACAACAGGATCACAATATAACATCACAGTTTCAAGTACAATCCAAAATACAATAAATACATATAACACAATAATAAATATGACAGACTTCAGTCAAGCAGCATTATCATAAATAAATACAGTAAAAATAAAAATACCCCCTGCCTAATATAAAGTGTGTCATGGGGCTGGGGGCTGAGATAAGAACAAATTCTTATTTACAACACTAAACAGATCATAAAACAAATTCCATACATCATTTACAGAGGGGATCAGGCTGACGGTAAACCATTCTATAGCTAACTGAGAATTTGCATGTGCAAAATGATGATGTGCTGTGGAATAAATGCAGAAATAAAGGTTCCTCTGTTGCTCGTCTGCAAACTGACCAGAGAGTGTCTGTCGCATTGCCTCATCATACACAAGACACATACCCACATGTCTCAGGGGGAAAAGACAGTATTGGACATACTGTACATGGAGGACAAGTGTTCATGCCTTTTAATGTATAGATGGAGACAACAGAGCAGACTAGTGGACAGACCGTGGGTGTGTCCCAGAAAATTTCCAGCCAACGAGATGTGAACTCGGAGGAGGAGTCCTCAGCACCAACTAGCTTCGTTTTCAGCTGCGTCACGTTAGCCAGAGACAGCTAGGCTAAAACCGGAAAAGAAGCGGCTTACTTCAAAATAAGAGCGCAAACTTAACGCTGCCATATGAGAACACAAATCTCACAATTTTTCCGTGTCGTTTTTCGTTCCGATTTGCCATGCTAAGAGGATCTTATTTTCGATGTGTCAACACAAATTAGAAAAATAATATCACCATAACGTCTAATCATTATTATTTACATTATTATGCAATATTATTAATATATGTGTTTATATTTCTTTCTTTCTTTCTTTCTTTCTTTCTTTCTTTCTTTCTTTCTTTCTTTACTCTTGTTCCCCCTATCCTCTACACATAAAAGGAAAGATGTCTGTATGTGTATGTATAGATATGTGTGAGTATGTACAGCATACGCGTATTTAAGAGTGCCACTCACACACCCATTATCCTGATCATGCGCGCACACACACACACACACACACACACACTGACACACACACATTATTCCCCCTGCTTTTGTCCCTTTGTTTTGGTTTTGTTTTGTTTTGATTTGATTTGTTTTGTTTTGTTTTGTTTTGTTTTGATTTGTTTTGTTTTGTTTTGATTTGTTTTGTTTTGTTTTGTTATTTTATGGTTTCATGGGTCATTCCTTCCAATATAGTGACACAATTTGCCTTTTTTGTTCTGTTTTTGGATTATGTATAAGGAGGTCTAAAACTGCATTTTTACAAGTTTACCTAATGTATTTTTCCCCATTGTGGTATTTTTCTTTACTCAATAAGGTTGTGGCATTTTCAATTAACTCTTTTAATTTGAAAGATCCAACCGGAACCTCCTTTTTTTCTAGCTAAACATTAGAGAGGAGTCCGTCTTCGCCCGTTTCCTCCTGACTCTGCTGCTTTTCCGCTGAGCTACATCGGGCCGAGCTAAGCGTATCCCTTCGTAACTACATGCCAGATGATGCACTGAGGGTGGTTTGCAATAAAGACCACCCGCTATGCAAGTGCTGGTGCTCGGTGCAAGGCTTGTTTTTGGTAGGATAGACTGAGTCCAGGTAATCAGGAAGCTGAAGAAAAAAGAGAGAGCAGCAGACAGACAGGAGGCCACGGTTCCCCCTCACACACATACACACATCACCACGGCCTTGATGGTGATGTATGCAAGGAAACCAGCAAGAGTCAGCGATGGGTAAAATCAAGCACAAACTATAACATTTTCTTGAAAGTTATTCGTAGGGTTTAACCTAATTTTTTGATGTGTTAGTTCGTGTTTGGCTGTAACGTTAGTTAGCTATCAGTGCTACGAGCTAACAGTTTTAGCTTTTTTTTAGCTGCGGGTATTTCCTGTAGCTTATCCACTAACGTTAGCTAACTAACGTGGTTAAAGGTAACGTTATTGTAACGTTACGATATATTTTAAACACTAATTGTTGTTTTCTACTTGTGACATAATGAGTAAACAGCTGTTGCTAAAGGTGGCAAATCGAGCTAACTTAGCTAACGGCGGCTAATCACCGGTTGCTAAGTGTGTTGCTAAACTAAGAAAACTAAACTAAACCGTTGAAATGCAAAATTGTCTCACTGTACTGTTTGTTCTGTGTGTTTCCACTGTAGGTGCAACGACAGAAGGGATTCCCAATCCTATCAGGTATGACATATGATAATTTAACTGTCACCTGTCATTACTTCCCCACTAAGGTAGCTTATCAATGTGCAGTATTTTTCCATTAAAATGATCAACTGAAATCATCATTTAGCTAAGCTAGTTATGCTAGAGATGCAGCAACCATACTTAAAGGTCCCATATTGTAAAAAGTGAGATTTTCAGGTCTTTTACATAATAAAGTAGGTCTAAGTGCTATATAAATACTGTTAAACTATCAAAACGCTCAATATACAGAGAAACACACACAGCCCCGTATTCAGAGTTTGTGCGTTTGAAACAAGCCATTAGGATTTCTGTCCAATTGTGATGTCACAAATACACAATATTTAGACCATTACACGGTTTTGAACGTAAACATTCTAAATGTGTCCCAGTTTATTTCCTGTTGCAGTGTATGTAAATAACATCAGCTGACAGGAAGAAAACATGGACCCAAACAGGTGCCTAGCAACGCAATTCCGTTGCAATTCCATTGAAATGAGCTAAAACGGAGTGTTTCAGACAGAGGGTGAATACAGGTATATTCAGGCAGACAGTACGAGGAAAATAATGTGTTTTTTGAACATTACAGCATGTAAACATGTTCTATTAGAAACACAAAATACAAGTATGACCCTGAAAATGAGCATGATATGGGACCTTTAAACTTTATATACATTTTCTAGTCTATGGTGTGAGTCAGGTCTCACTAACACCTCCAGTTAACACTTATATTGTCACTTTATAATACTGTTGAACAAAATAAACCACTAGCAATTAGATATTTTATATACATTAATCTTCTAATATTGGCAATCAAACCCTTCTATAGAAAGTACATCACTGCAGTTTGTGTAATGTTCTTGTAAAGCTTGCAAAGTTTGCGCTTAAATTTATGTTGTGTTGATATATCATCAGGCTTGTCAAGGTAGGACTCATTTTTACAGCACTGTAGCACTCCTTCCTTGAACATTGCCACACACTGATGATCGTCAACCTATTAACTTTACAACTAATGGTGACTAAAGGCAGAGAACCATGGCTGTACACTCATATTTTAATATTTATTACTAGGGCTGTCAATCATTTAAAATATTTAATCGAGATTAATCGCATGATTGTCCATAGTTAATCGTGATTATCACAAATCTAATCTCACATTTTTTATCTGTTCAAAATGTACCTTAAAGGGAGATTTGTCAAGTATTTAACACTCCTATCAACATGGGAGTGGGCAAATATGCTTGCTTTATGCAAATGTAGGTATATATTTATTATTGGAAATCAATTAACAACACAAAACAATGACAAATATTGTCCAGAAACCCTCACAGGTACTGCATATAGCATAACATTTTTTTTCAAATCATAACATGGCAAACTCAAGCCCAAAAGGTTAACTGTGTGTCAGTGTGCTGACTTGACTATGACTTGCCCCAAACTGCATGTGATTATCATAAAGTGGGCAAGTCTGTAAAGGGGAGACTCGTGGGTACCCATAGAACCCATTTTCATTCACATATCTTGAGGTCAGCGGTCAAGGGACCCCTTTGAAAATGGCCATGCCAGTTTTTCCTCGCCAAAATTTAGTGTAAGTTTGGAGTGTTATTTAGCCTCCTTCCCGACAAGCTAGTATGACATGGTTGGTACCAATGGATTCCTCAGATTTTATAGTTTCATATGATGCCAGTAGCTTCACTCTAGCTTTAAAACGGCTTAAAACCTAAAAATCGCAAGTTGCGTTAAAGAAATTAGTGGCGTTAAAACGAATTTGACAGCCCTATTTATTACACATATGATATTTATTTAAACAATAATAAAGAAAAGATGACCCATACCAACAAGTCTTTCTGCCATGCTTTATTCCATCTAGACCCATAAATCTCAGCCAAAGAGCCAGTCCAGCAGCCTTCACCGCTATGACAAGGTGCGCGACGGCTCATCGGACCCCACGCCCCCTTACAAGATGCTGCGACGCTCCGACGAAAGTCCCGTCAGCAGACACGGAGAAGGCGTGGGACATGGCAAGGCGAAAGCCTCTCACGCGGTTAGAGGAAAAAATGGTAAGCCTGGTGGTCTTACACATGCATGGCAAGTTTTCTCTTGAAGGAGTGTTAGAAGGAAAAGGCAGCATCTTCAACCTTCAGTAACCTCGGACAAACAAAAAACATCAGATGCTTACAGCTGCAAGCAAACTAATGGCTCTCAGCTTCATCTTTCTGTAATCAGTTGTGTACACTGACCAAGAAATCCTTATCCCTTGAGTCTTGTGATGAATATCAGTGTCCCCAAGGTTCATTTAAACATTTCTCTTGTGTTGATCTCTGACATACTGTGTGGACTTGTTTTGTCATATATGCACTCTAACCCATATCGCTTTTGAGCCAACGTGGGTGCAGAGTTTGATGAAAAAGCAAAACATTAACCTGGAATCTGACACAGAGAACAAAGTGAAGCTTTAGATTATTTTGTTATCGCCCTGCCATCAGATCACAACATCGCTATATCACTGCTCAAATGTAAAGAATGCCAAACATGAAACGATCTCAAACAAAGCGTTTCTTATTCGGCAGTTGCGTCAGTCACTGAGAGTCAGTCCTCTGCAGAACACTGCGTATCTTCTGTGACTTGATAAATGGCTTTGTTGCAGGGACCAGCGGCTCTCCTCAGGAGAACTCTCACAACAACAGCTCCCACCATGGCTCCGAATCGCATGCCACTCAGAGCAAGCCTGCAGACAGGGTAAGACGTTGTCCACTGTTATCTGATGATGTACCCTCAGCATTTTGCTGTAGAAATTGCTTTCACGCTACTTTGGAACATGGTATGTGGGACATTATGTACTAGAGGCATCTCTCTCTCTTGGTCTGTACATTTTTTGTCTCTACAACAATGCATGATTGAAACTTCATATTTATGTAAGTGGTTCCCTCTATAGAGTAGATGATGGTCTAATTAGATTTTAGACCTCTTTGTTAAAATATGTAATGATCTAATTATTACATCTCACTCAGTATCTGGTTGTACTGAGCAATAAGGCCAGATTCTCATTATTTGTCATTTTCCGGTTTGACACTGGTTTGAGTATAATGAGTACAGGCCATCCAGGCTTTGTGGAAATTAACTTTTTGTCCACCTGCCACTGTGGCTGGTGGATTCCAAAATCTACCAGCCTCTCAATAGATTAGTAGGGCTGTCAAAGTTTACGATAATAACGCGTTAAAGCAAATTTGTTTTAACGCCACTAATTTCTTTAACGCATTAACGCAACTTGCGATTGATAGGTTGTATCGGGCTCAGTTTTAAAGCTAGATGTGAAACTAGAAAACCTAATGAATCCATTGGTACCAACCATGTCCTACTAGCTTGTCGCAAAGGCTAAATAACGCTCCAAACTTGCACTACATTTTGGCGAGGAAAAACTGGCATGGCCATTTTCAAAGGGGTTCCTTGACCTCTGACCTCAAGATATGTGAATGAAAATGGGTTCTATGGGTACCCACGAGTCTCCCCTTTACAGACATGCCCACTTTATGATAATCACATGCAGTTTGGGGCAAATCATAGTCAAGTCAGCACACTGACACACTGACGGCTGTTGTTGCCTGTTGGGCTTGAGTTTACCATGTTATTATTTGAGCATATTTTTTATGCTAAATGCAGTACCTGTGAGGGTTTCTGGACAATATTTGTCATTGTTTTGTGTTGTTGATTGATTTCCAATAAGAAATGTATACATACATTTGCATAAAGCAAGCATATTTGCCCACTCCCATGTTGATAAGAGTATTAAATAATTGACAAATAGTAGGCAAACTCAGTAGGCAGAATGTTTTTGGCATCATTGGGCAAAAATTCCATAATAACCTTTCAGCATATTATAATTCAAGTGTTCTAAGAGAAAACTAGACTTCTACACCTCCTCATGGCTCTGTTTTCAGGCTTTAAAAAATCTAGCCTGTGACGGTAGACTTTGGCCAATCACGGGTCATTTCAGAGAGAGAGCGTTCCTGTTGAACGTTCCTATTGGCTGTGCTCCGGCTTGTGGGCGGTGGGCGGTGCCTCAACTTATCTCAACATGGCTGCCGGGTCACAAACTTTCTCATTCTACAGCTAAACAGTACACTACAAGATGTTTCTGAAAACATTTGAGGAGAGAAATAGGCATAACAGTAACAGAATATTGATTCATATTTGATCAGCGCTGCCTAGTTTGACCATTTGGTCGGAGTTTGCGAGTGATTGACTCGTGGCTCTCATAGACGGCAGCTGGACGGTAGACTCCGGTCTGTGAAATCTTGCAGATGCCATTAGGAGCACCGGAGGACACAGAGGCACATCATTTTTTTCAGATTACCTGTCTCATGCACTACTGTCAGGATATAGTGATCGTTTTATAAAAATAACTTTTTTTAATCATATTTGCTCCATTTCTACCCACTGCAGCTTTAAGGTACATTTTGAACGGATACAAAATGTGCGATCACTGGCGATTTAACTATGGACAATCATGCGATCAATCGCGATTAAATATTTGAATCGATTGACAGACCTATAAATTACCATTGTTTTTTTTGGCTGGTGAGTGAAGGAGATCTAGCAGCCACTTGAATATTTATCCTTTGAGCATCCATCATGAGTGAGATGAGAGGAAAAGAAATCCACAGACGGACACAGGAAGAGACTTAAGAGACACAGATTAAGTTATTAAAGATTATGTTTTGCTAGGCCTGCTGATAATCATGCCTTCCTGCCCTTCTCCGCTTTACTTTGAGGTTCACAGACTCAGCCCTCACCACCTCTCTATGCTATCCTACAGACTCGGGGTAGCAGATCACATCACATGACATTAATGAACTGTAGCAGACGTGAGCAGTGAGTTACAGCAGTGTTGACAACGTAGGATAATAGGATACATATTTTATGTTCTGTTTCTGTCATGAGTTAATGCAAAATCTTAAACTGCATTTCATGCAATTACAACTTCTTCTTTTTTTTGTCACTTCCCTTTTTGTTTGTAGTAATACCAAGACCCTGCTATAATCTACAATTACTACTGTTGCCCACATTTATCTTATTTAAGGCCATCTAACCTTTTTTTCTTGCAAGAAAGCATAAAATAATGTGTTATCGTTGCTCCTCTGCAAAACTAGTCAGTTTTCGGTTAGACTGTAAACTGTAAACAGGATGAGTCGAAGTGCGTTCTCTTCCTGGAATAGTTGTAATGACTGGAATTGTCGGGATATACATGATCATGAATATTAAACATTCCAGCTCCCATCTATACTGAAAGGCCCTTATCCATTATTGAGGGTGGAAAGTGAGGGATGCTCACCTACTAAATGAACGTGGATGCTTACTTATTAAGGGAACATATACTTATGTATACTTAATTCATACAACATGATACTTTAGCATTGTCTCATGTTGTGATCATTATCCTTATAAGAGCATAGCAAATTTACCTGCAAGTCATTACTTAACATTGCTGCTGACTATTTTCCAAACTGTGCTGTAGTGTTTCAGATTTTTAAACATGTTGTTGCCAAAGTCCATTCACTTCCATGTAGTATAAACATTTAAGACTTGAATATTGCTTGAACTACTTAATCCATCACAGAGAATGTAAAGCTTACATCTTTTTTAAGAGGTACTCTTTAACTTGTCATAATATCCGTTATACCGGCCTTACACCAAACTACTTCTCAAGCGATTTCACTGTCGCAGGCGAATTTCCAATGTTGGAATAAAATCATGAGAGTTTTGCTAGATTTGTGGCACGCACCCGTGATCTCGATCGTTTGGTGTAAGGTGGTCATAAAACTCAGTCCGAGCTGTCTTAAGTCAGTCTTTTTCTCGTCTTGACGTTCCGATAAAATCAAACGTTTTTAGTCGTGGCTCATGCAAATGGTTAAGTTCAATAACGTGAACATTGTCGACACCCAATAGCAGCGCTCTCTCCGCAAGAGGAGAGGGAGAGACCCCCGCGCTGTTGGCAGAAGAGACCATCACTGCGATTACTCTAAGCAGCATATATGAGAATGAATTACAATATAATATTTCAATATATTTTTTGCTTTTTTAGCTGATGGTCAGAATAAAGCCCTATTCGCACGGGACTAGTATTACCTGGGGACCTCTAGTACTTTGTAATATTTGCGGAGGTCGTCTGTGGTCTTAATCCTGTGCGAATCTGCCACGTCTGTAATGTGTCATGTAAAAATTCCACCGCAAATGTATTTCGCCAAACACAGAAGTCCTGATAATATTAGTTCCGTGTGAATCGGCATCGCTGTGATTTGGGGACGTATTGTTTTTTTTTTTGTAAGGTTTTCTGTTGTCTCCGCTCTTTTTCTGCCTCTTTCCACCTCTTTTTGTTTTGCTCCATTTTTTTTCAGTTTTTCTTATAAGTTTCCACCAGGAGCAGAATGGGACATAAACTCAAAAGGAATCTAGTTGTAGTCCTGCAAATGGTGACCCTGCAAGATCCTCAATATTTGTAAAATCTTATAGTCTGACTAAAAGCTCTCTGACTTAAGAAACGTTGTCTTTAGATGCGAGAGGGTGCCAGTCTTTAGTCTTTTAAAAGTCTTTTCGAAGTCCTCTAGTGGATGGTAGCACGAGCCTTAATAACGTCTCCTGTCTCGTCTCTCCCAGCACCAGGAACCAGCAGATGACTGGACAGAACACATCAGCTCCTCTGGGAAGAAGTACTACTACAACTGTAGAACCGAGGTCTCCCAATGGGAGAAGCCCAAGGACCTGTTGGAGAGGCAAGACATTACAACACGCGCACACCAAAACCCTATTTCATTTTTAACCTGAAAGAATAATCGAGATTCTCATTCTCATGCGGAGTCATGCGTTACAAGATCACGCAGCGTGTCAGTCTGAACAGAATATCATTAGCTCTAGGGTACAGAGTCTTAACTGCAACCTGCACACTGTCACTGTTGCTTTCTGCTCAATCTGCTTTCAGGGAACAACGACAGAAAGACTCAGTCAAGATGGCGGCGAATAGTTTCCCCAGGGACATGGACTACAGACAAGAGGCCTTGCAGGACAAAGCCTCAACAAGTAAGTGGAGCAGGATGATAAAACCTAAGCAATGTGGATTAAGTTCTTACGTAGTCGTGCTCTTCCCTCGACAAATATCGTGTTCACTTTGTTCTCCCGCTCTGCCCGTCTCCACAGAGACCACATCAGGGGACCAGTCCACAGCATCCAACTCCGGCCATTCCTCCTCTTCCTCTGCTTCTCAGAGCCTGAACTCTGCTCCCGGCGCTTTAGGCTCCACCCCCTCCGCCATGTCCTCCTCCTCTTCCTCCTCTTCGGGGCAGGTGCCTCAGTCTGTCCAGTCCCCGTCACCAGCACTGCTGCAGGACCCGGCCCTCCTGCACCAGCTCCTCCCGGCGCTGCAGGCCACTCTGCAGATGAACAACGGCAGCATGGACATGGCGAAACTCAACGAGGGTGAGGGAACACAACATGTCACTTTTAACACAGCTGTCTTCCGTAGTGTCTTTTTCAGTAGCATCACGGGGGAGGTTGGGGGGTCACCAAAGCTGTGAATTTTCATTTCCTACACATACTGTAGTGGCTTTAATGTAACTTTGTGCTTTGTGTGATGCTGTATATAAAAAATACAACAATTTAAGATCCGCATTGGCCCGAATAAGATGCTATGAAATTACATTTGAAAAAGTAGGGGTCAACTCAATGATTAGACAAATACATGTTCACTACATCTGATGTTCTTTTTGAATGGAGAGAGTAGTGTTGTAACACTGGCTCCTACAGAGAGTGTTGTTGTATGGGTAGTTTGTATGTATGTGAACGGCCCCTTATCGTTGCTAAGCTAGCGAGTGTTTTCAAGTCCATTTACTGTAAAGTGAGTCTTTCAGAGTTTGTGTTTCATTAGCCCAGCTTACGGAGGAAATCAATTTATGGCGAGTTAAAAAAAACAAGTGTAAATCATCTCCTGACGTATTTAGTTAGCAGAAACGGACTGTGGATTGAATAATCTGTCAAGCAGCCAAGAATTACCGATGTCACAGATGATGAGGAGTCGATTATGGCATGTATCCACCAAGCAGTTCAGATCAGTTTGTTACACATTAGAACGGTTATTTTTGTGTTTCCATTAGCAAAAGTTGTGGATGGTACCAATAGAACCGCTCCGTTCTTGGTACCTCCTCGGTCGAAGTTCCAAGCGAGCTGAGCCGACGCTAGAAGGTGGAGTTAAAACACTGCAGACCACTGATTGGTCAGAGAGAATCGTCACTAGCGCGACACGGGGCATCCTGCACAAACCTGCTGTTTTTAAATCGCCATGCTGCCGTCAATAGCGGCAGCAATTTTTAATTCACTCGACCCAGATTTTAGAAAGAAGAAGTGCAGATGTTCCTCTGTTTGGTTGCCGTTGAAATTATTCAGCGAGTATTGCGTTGTCAAGGCAGTTTCACGTGCCGTCGCTACGCCGATCAGCTGAGAATCACGCTCACACTAAGGGGGTACTTTTTGCAGCCCAAACTCAGCTTATTTCGGTCTTAATCGACTAAGATTTCTTTAGTCGATTAGTCGTTTTTTTTAAGCTGAATGACTTATTTCCAAGAAACTTATGAGCACATCTCTGGTAAACACAAGATGTAAAGTGGTGCTTTTTGTGTGATTCTTTGCGGAGAAACTCAGTTTCACAGATCTGTCGATTCAATCAACTAATCGATTAGTCAACAAAATCGTGTAAGTGTTAGTCAACTAAGAATTTCTTTGGTGGAGGACGGCCCTAATGCTAACTGCTGGGGGAAAATAATTGTTGGCGGCTTTCAAGAATCTGACAGGAGAGTGTGTGTTTCTGAAAGGAAAATGCTTCAAGGATGAGGACTCTGTTCTCCTTGGATTAACAGTGTCTCAGGGAAACTTTCCTCACAGGGCCAGTGTCAAAGTGTGTTGTATCTTCAAAAAGTCTTTTTCCAAACACCACTGTCGGAAAAAACGGAGCCTGTCTTATATTCGGGCCAATACGACGTGCACACAGCTGCGTGTACGGCGAAAAAAATCTTCCCGTACCTTATCTGTGTGTGTTTTGATCCTGTTATTAATGGGTGACTGTGTTCTGCTGTTACTAACTCTGGGCCTTCACTTGTCATTTATTATGAACTTCAGCTTATTTTTTTTAATATTCGTTTGCTTGTAAAATGACACATGCATTAACCGACTCCCGTGGCTGGTTGAAAAGATGAATCTTTCCACTGATTCTTAACTCTGCGTGTTTGTGCACTCACCTGTTTTGCGTCCTTGCTCACTCACCTTGTGTGTATGTTTCCTCTTTCCTCCCCACAGTCTTGGCCGCTGCTGTCACCCAAGCTTCCTTGCGGTCTGTGCTTCATAAGCTCCTCACTGCTGGACCCGCTTTCAACATCACTGCTCTGCTCTCAGCTGCTCAGCACTCCAATCAAGGTACGGCCTCCTCGCTGTTTCTCACCATCTGTTACCCAAACTCATTTACTTTAGGGGTCCTGCGCTCCCTGTCACCGCAAATCAGTGTTGTTTTTAAATGCAGTGTACGCAATTTGTAGTCGACCTTCAGTCAATGAAATTCTTCATTTTATGCAAGTTAACTGCGTGTCTCGCTTAAGGGTTTTTTTCAAATCCGCTATAGCTGTGTGGAAAAAAAAAAAGACGTCCTCCCATGTATTCCAATGAGCCTCCTCTGCCGGAACAGAGGATGTGTTGCATAGCAATCGCATCAAGCGCGCCAGAAAAAGTTGACACAAGTCTTCTTGTGTCCGACCTGAAAGCCTGACTAGCCTTTTAAATCAGTTGTTGTTGTCAGATTGTGCGCTGCCTCGTCGCCGAACCGATTATTCACACGCTTGTTGTTCTCCACTCCAAGCGAGCGAATTACTGCCGGCTTTGAATCTCTTGATATTCGTCACGACTTCAAATTCTGTATTTGTAAAGTGTAAAATGATTGAATCGAAAGGAAAGCATTAGTGATGAACCCGTTTTCCCTCCTTCAGCCCAGCACTCCAGTCAGTCCCCCGTCTCCCTGACGTCGGACGCATCATCGCCGCGGCCGTACGTCTCACCACGGAACGGCACGCCGCAGAGCAACCAGAAGTCCCTCCTGGGCGTGCACGTTGGCAGCATCGCGTCCTCACAAACAAGGGTGAGTCGCAGAAACAAAAAGTAACCGAAAAGTCCAATTTGAAGTACAGAGGAGGACTTCCCCCTCGCTCGTGACTCACCCCCCCACTTTCTCTCTCCTCTCCACTTTGTTATGACTTGCCCTCGCCTGTTACATCTTTTCTTCCCGGTTCTCTCTACCGCCGCCCTTTTCGTTTTCATTCCTATTTCTTTTCTCCCTCGCCATCTGTTCTTCCCTCTTCAGGGCAGCATGTCTTCAAGTAAACAAGGATCAGCCCCCCTGTCTCAGACCGCAGAGAAGCGTCCAGAGGACCCCAGAACTCTCCAGCAGAGAAGGTAGAAATAATTTCATAAGTCGGCACTTTGTTGGTGATGATAGATTGCTTTGAGGTAAAGCAAACAAGTAAAAACCAAGTAGGCCTTTCACAACTGAAAGGACACCTGAATTACAAACACAAACTTCAACAGCAACATGTGCCCCTAACAGTTTTCATAGAAACCGTTGGTTGGTAGAAAGTAGTTCCAAAGAGGTCGAAGTATTATTTAGAGTAATGTCGTCTGGAAAGACATGTAAACGATAATGAAATCATTTATTGTTGGAGACATACTATTACATACAGGGTTCCTACGCAGTATGGAATTTGATTTTCTTATCCAGGTCTGGATAAGTATGGAAAAAAAAGAAAAGAGAGTATTGAAAAATATTTCTGTTTCCAGACTGTTGCCCCTACTCTGTTTTCTAAAATATAAATTTCAGAATTTCTAAGTGTTTTTCATGGCGTTTGGAGCAGCCAGTGCAGCCAAAATGTTGCAACTGCGTGAGGTAGCGCGAGCCAGAGCGAGCTTGATGTCATCAAGAAGTAGGCTATGGCGCGCTACTGAACGCACACTCCTACGCAGAGCTGCCTCTACACCTGTACGTCACAGTCACAATCAGGGCCGGCGCGCCCATATAGGCGGAGCTCGCATAAAAAAAAAAGGCCTTTCCATCTCAACATCCTGAGATGGATTTCTTTCCCTGGTGCTAATAGAGGGCTGGCATAATTGTTTTTCCAGGGCACAGCTTGCAAAACAGCTCTGCCACAAGTGCAAAATATTTGACTGTGGAACATCGTCTCAACTTTCTGCGTAGGGCTGTGGACTGAACGGCCACAATGGGGGAAATGCAATTTTTCCGAGGGCTGGCTTGACGATCCCAAACATAAAGCCTGGTCGGTTAATAATTCAACTTTGTGTAAAATCTTGTCACAGCATCCTCCCTGAGTCACAAAGTCAAATATGTTCTGAAAAATCTACCGAGAAGTCAGGAAAAGTATAGAAGTTTGACATGTGTAAGAATCCTGTACATAAATGCATATCCAGTTTCTAAAAACGCTTTCTCCACTTCTAATTATGTAGTTCTCTGGTCCAGAAGTATGTTGTGTTTTTGACATACTATTACAGGGCTTCACTTGGACCTCTGATGGCTGTTAAGTGCTAAATACATTGACGAGGTTGGTTATTCACCCAAATTTAATCAAAATATCATGAGCAGTGTTTGATGACAGTAATAAAAGGGGGGAAATAAATGCTGTGGGCTGAATAATCCGCAGTATCTGCGACTAACATGCCCGAACGTCAGCATTCCAACATTATGGAAACTGCAGCTGGATTTTATTTTAACACCGTCCACACCCCCGTAATCCGTTGTCTCGCTCCACCAGCCAGGAGATTCTGTTCACAAACATAACTGGTGCGCTGGCCCACGCTCCCTCCGGCGGCAGCAGCAGCCAATCCCAGGCTGACAACCCCGGCACCTTCACGCCCTCCCTGGCAACTCATTTTGACGAGAGCCTCATCAGACATATCCAAGGATGGCCTTCAGAGAACACTGAGAAACAGGTACTGTCCGCCGCAGAGATTTCCACCTGTTACCAGTTACCACTGTTTTTTTTTTTTCTAGCTGTAGCATCATTACGGAGCTACGGAAGCAGCATAGTCTGTGACAAAAATAAATGTCATCACAAAGTCCACTTGCTTGGTGTTTCCGACGCTTTCAGGCTCATCTTGTGGCCTTACTCAGAGGTTGCGGTAATAGCTAAATCATCCCTATGACAACTGAGGCCATTAGCTGTGGTTGAAAGCTTTGGAAATATCAATTTAGTGGTAATTTATCTGTGAAACCTACTGTATTTCCAAGGTCAAGACTAAACTTTTAGCTCAACTTTGAGTTTTGATTAGTTCAGAATGAGTAAGCCAATGTTGATCCTTGTTCTCAAAGTATTGACGAGCGTTTGTTGTGAAAATCTGTAGTCTTAATCACTCGTCCCTCTCCGCCAGGCGGCCCGGTTGCGCGAGGACATCCACAACATGGGCAGCTTGTACATGTCTGAGATCTGCACAGAGATGAAAAACCTCCGCTCCCTGGTGAGAGTGTGTGAAATTCAGGCCACGCTGAGGGAACAGAGGTGAGGCAAATGTTAACATCTGCATCCACGTTGGCTGATAAGGACGTTCACGTCACGCATTTGATTATAATTATCTCCTCCTCGACTACAGAATCCTGTTTCTGAGGCAGCAGAGCAAAGAGCTGGACAAGCTGAAGAACCAGAACTCGTACATGGTGTGAGGACCTGCCCCAGAGGAGGACGGATGGATTGAAATAACGATTGAAGAAGAGGAGTAGACATGGGACAGCAAGCTGCCACAGCCTGTTCATTCTCCCCACCAGAGCAACTGAGAAAAGCTGTTAGAAGACAAATGAGCACGGCGGCTGACGAGGTGAAGCTCCATCATCCTGAACATGTCTTTTTTTTTTTTCCTTTTCTTTTTTTAAAAAAAAGTTCTTTTTCCAATGTCCACAACATGAATTGCTCTCGTCGGACACTTTAACCAGTGGACACAGAGGACCTGAGGCTCTTTTCAAACAGCACCTTTTCAGACTGTGAACCTTGGATTGTGTGTATTGTAATGGGTTAACTTGTTTTCTGGTGTGTTTTTGATGTGTAGTGGTCAGGAAAAGATTACAATTCATTCTTGGGAAAATGAACTAAAACAAAACCATCTCATAATAATTGGTGTGACACAGGTTTCTTAGGGGGGGGGGGGGCTCCCCGATCTTCTGAAATGGACTTGCATTGAAATGTATGGATTCAATGGCAGTGATGTTACTAATGTTATTTTTAATTCACTATACTTGTCCGTGGTTTTTGCCATCCCAGCGCATCTTCGAGCTGGTTGGTTTTACATGTCATGAGATTAGCGAAGACCTTTTGGCCAGACCTTTTCTGAAAATACTTAAATGTGCTTCAGTTGTTTTGTCCCAGTTGGTGGGAATCTGGTTCCAGTGGTGCAGATTCACCGGGACGTTATGGCTAGTTATGTCAAACACACTCCAGATGTTTCAAAGCCATTTTGAAAGAGCCTACATTATTGGACCTAGGTTGGCTGCTAGTGCATAATGAGGGTTGCATTCGTTTGTAGCCCTGCTGGCTGTTATCTAATCCCCTTCCGCTATTTGTCTTTCTTTCTTTTTTTTTGTGTAATTGTTATCATTTTGTTTCTCTCCCAAGTCAGATTGGGGGGGGGATATATTTCATTCCTTTTGTGCAGCTTAGCAAGAGATTGTGTAAAAGAATAGAAAAGCGACTGAATTCACAGTCATGTAAAGCTAAATTATTGTTGCACATGATTGATCACGTCCTTGTAGTCATAATGGGGGGAAAAAGATCGAATGAAAGACGTTTTATTTTTTCAAAAAGGCAACTCGTGTTTCGTTTAATCATTGTTTTGTTCAGCTGTCGTGGCTGCAGCCCTTTTATCAACTGACTCGAGCCAGATTCGGCCGCTTTTTTTTTTTTTTTAAAGGGTTCATTCATGATGAGAGGGTGAACTTTTTATATGAACACCACATTAAATTGCAGTCGTACACTTCCACACCCATAAAGCAACTTCCTTTTGTCTCTCGCCTGTTCTTTTCCTTGTCCTTGAATAGTTTCCACCAGATCTGATGTGCACACTTTTTTTGGGTAGGGGGAGGGAGGGGTGGTGGGGTTGGGGGCTTTGTATTCCATAAAATATGAGAATAAAATATTATACCACACTTCTTGCTTGAGTTTTGCTTGCTGTTCAGCTATTCTAGACTTTGATTTTGTGTGTGTGTGTGTGCGGTCTTGTATTACCAATGTTGTGGGGACATACATCTGTTTACACGGTCACATTGTGGGGACTCCTTCCTTTTGGGGACAAAATGCAAGTCCCCATAATGCAAATCATTAAATTTTAGGATGAAGACTTTGTTTAAGGTTAGGATTAGGCATGTATTGATTAAGTCTCCAGGAAATTAATGTAAACCAATGCAATGTCCTCTAAAGTGATGGAAACAGGACTGTGTGTGTGTGTGTGTGTGTGTGCGCGTGTGCGCGTGTGTGCGTGCGCTGTATGCCTCGAGTAAATTTCCTGATGAATTATGCATTTTGTAATTTTGCTAAATTAAAGTGTGTGATTATGCAGCTAGAGGAGGGTTAGGTTGGCAGCTTTGGGAAATGTATGTGCGATGGGATCAGACCATGCACTTTGTCAATGACTTGTCAGCTGCAGGAGTCTCCACGGTCGTACATATACACCGGTAGCACATTCAAATTCTATAAATATGTGTCATTTGTGGAGTCTCTGAAGGAGCTGCTCCATTTCTGGCCACAAGATGGTGACAGTGAACACATGACCTTGAATCTGGTTCTGCTTATGTGGTGTGCATTTGTGCTCTCTCAGCTCGATCAGATTATAGAAGCTATTACTGAACATGTCATCATGTAAAATATAGCCTAAACAAAAGCAGAAGGCTGAATGAGATTTTAATCGAGTTGACCGGTGTTGTTATTCTGGGCCAACTCTGAAGCAACTGTGATTGTAAATTAGCACGAAACATTAACATTTACCACCATGTCTTTGATTCTTTTACTGGTAGTCAGGCTCCGTCTGCTGACATACATGTGGGCTGGAGTTCACGGATAAGAGCTTGGACTCTGACCTCATTGGGCAAAGTTATATGATGCTTTTCTACCACACAATATACTGTAGGTATGCAGATGGTAAATGATAACAACAAAATGCATTTCCTGCAGAACATGCTTGTGAACGCTGACGGCTGAAATCAATTTAAAAGCACTGCTGAAAATGCAGAAATCTGAAATTGTCTGAAAAACTAAAAGCTCAAATGTGTTGCACTGCACTGCTGAAAAGCCTGTAAACTGAAATGTAAAATTGCCAGAATTGAAAGCTGAACTGCATTACCTAAAGAAGATAAGAGCTGAATAACAATGCTAGAAAAGCTGGAAGCTAAATTGTAATACTGTCCAAGCTGAAAGTTGAAAGGAATTGCCTAAAATTGCTGAAAGAAGAAATGCTTTGTGTTAATATCAGACAGATGAACTGCATTGCTAAACACTGAGCAGCTGAGAACTGAAATGTATTGCCTGAAAAGAAGGGGGCTGAATGGCATTGTATGGAAATATCAGAAAGCTGAATACAAGTTTAATAGTTCAAAGTCTCGTAGCCCATTTAAAGTTTAAATGAAGTCTGTAGCTGAACGTATGAAGAAATAGTAAACTTCAAACTGGAGTAGGTTGAAGATTTGAAGATTTCTCACATTCACTTTCATTGTAAAAAAAAAAAAAAAGAAGGTAGCAAAAAGCGGAATACAAGCATAAATGTCCTTAAGAGCTGAACAGTTTAATATTTGAATGGTTTCTGTAGCTGAAAATATGCAGACGTAGTAGTTGAACAAAAGTCTTCCTCTGAGTATGTTACATATAACACTTGTGTTTCCTCGTTTTGTTATATTTTTGTGTCACAATAAAATCCCTTGTTTAGCACTTAAATAGTGATGCTCATATGGCAGCTCCATTCACAGCATGCGTTCTCTGTTCAACAAGCCAGATTATAAGAAACACGTACAGTTACAGCAGTTATCTGCAGTTCAGTTCAAGTTAGCTGTGAAACTGTCTTGAAGATTGAATCCAGATTATTTGCATATAACCTGCTGTTATTTCCCTTGTGAAATGTTGAGATTGCATTTCACCTATACAAAACATTAAAACAATTAGAACAATCTAAACTCGTTGACAAGTAGAACAAAACAACAATAACCTCAGTTCATCCAAAGCAGTGATTCTCAAAGTGGGGTCCGGGGACCCCCAGGGGTCCTTGGCACTCTGTCTTCAAGAACCTCTTTAGCTGATTCTTAAAACCCTTTGTTGTTGTTTTTATTCAGCTGACTGCCGTCCAGTGTTTTACTTTTCTTACTTTTAAAAAAACCCCAAAAAACTGCAATGGCCATTTTCAAAGGGGTCCCTTGACCTCTGAACCTCAAGATATCTGAATGACATGCCCACTTTATGATAATCACATGCAGTTTGGGGCAAGTCATAGTCAAGTCAGCACACTGGCAGCTCTTGTTGCCTGTTGGGCTTGAGTTTGCCATGTTATGATATGAGCATATTTTTTATGCTAAATGCAGTACCTGTGAGGGTTTCTGGACAATATTTGTCATAGTTTTGTGTTGTTAATTGATTTCCAGTAATAAATATATACTTACATTTGCATAAAGCAAGCATATTTGCCCACTCCCATGTTGATAAGAGTAATAAATACTTGACAAATCTCACTTTAAGGTACATTTTAAACAGATAAAAAATGTGTGGTTATTTTGTGATAAATCGCGATTAATCATGGACCATCATGCGATCAATCACGATTAAATATTTGAATCGATTGACCGCCCTAGTTTGAACATATTTTATCATTCATTAATTGCTCATACATGTATACATCTGCATAAATAGATGGACACATTTTAACTTTTAAGAAGAATACTATTATTATCATCATCCCCTTCAAACGTCAGACCTGTTGTTTGGTCACACAGACCTTCAGTGGTAGTATCTTCAGTGGGACTGTATCCACAGTGCTAATGTATGGAAACAGCCTCTCGGTGAAAGTGTGTTTGAAGGTGTGTAGATGTGTGGTAGTGTCGGGATCAGAGAACGACAGCTTTCCTCTGTTCAGGTCCAGGTTCACTCTGATCCTCTGGAGCTTCTTCGGCACTTTGAGATCAGTGGCTGGAGCTGGTAGTGACCGTGCTGAGTATTCACCTCTATGGAACCGCATTTCCCATAATCCAGACTGTATGACTCCCTTCCCCTTGAAGGACTCCGCCAACACACCCAGTGACCAGAATGTATTGTCTCCAACCTCGACATCCCAGCTGTGAGTCCCTGAGTTAAAGCCCTCGCAGCCTTGGACGATGTAATAATCATCGAACCTCTCTGGGTTATCGGGGAGCTTCTGCTCCTCTCCTCCTCTCCCGCTGCTCAGATCTTCTGACAGAATGAGTTCTACATTTGCAGTGTTTGGGTCCAGAATCACAGGAGAGTAGGAGACCAAATCCTTCATCTTGCTCCAGATGTTGAAGGCCAGGTTGCCCAGGTGTTCGGCCTCGTGTATCAGAGCTCCTGGGCCCAGCCGTGGATCATCCACCAGGGGGCGCTGCTGGACTCTTTCCACTGCAGCCTTGTAGTCCTGCAGGAATGAGACCTCCTCAGCTCTCAGCTCCTCCTCTGTGGCTCTGACTGTGTCTGAAAGAGCTGCTATCTCTCTGCTCAGAGCCTCCATCTTCTCCATCATCACCTGACTCTTCTGCTCCTCTTCCTCCCACAGTGCGGCCATCCTGACCTCCTCTTCCTCTTCTAGAAACTGGCGAAGCTTCTTAAACTGCTCCTTAATCTGCCTCTCCGTGTGTCGGGCCTGGACCTTAATGTGCTCTGCTGTGTGATTAAACTTCACTTGAACTCGCTGAAAAGCCTCTAACTTCTTCTTTAAGGGCTTCAGAGCGTCCTGAAGTTTCTTCTTGTGTTGTTGCGCAGCTTCGTCGATGGGACTGAATCTGTGGTTGGTGTGTTTTTCTGAGTCTCTGCAGACGAGACACACCGGCTGCTGGTGGTTCAGACAGAAGAGTTTGAGTTTCTCAGCGTGCAGACTGCAGAGAGCCTCTGAAGATCTCTGGTCTCGCTCCTGTAAGAAGGCCTCACACAGGTTCTTTAACACCAGACTAACAGGTGGGTTTTCCTTTGAAGATCGTCTCTTACAAACTGGACACTCGCGTGTTGGTTTCTCTTTCCACCAGCTCCTCAGACAGTCTTGACAGAAGCTGTGGCTACATGACAGAACAACAGGGTCTCTAAAGACATCATGGCACACCGGACAGCAGTGATCCTCCTCTGATCTGGAAGCCATTTTGTGTCTGAGTGTAGCATAAAAAACACAGCATGTTAAAATCAAGTTGTGTTTCCCCTCCCTGCTTCCTGAAAAGTGTTACTTTCACTTTGTGTGTTTCTTCAGTTTGTAGTTGAAGTTTTTCACTACTTCAGTACTCCCTCCTGTTACTGCCCCTCCCGCCACCCCTCAGTAGAAGTCAAATGAAGGTAAATCTTACCATCTGTCTGTCGGTGCGTCTCTTCTCAGTGAGAACTCAACGGTAACAAACTTGCTTCCTGGTTTGTCTCATATGATGTGGGGTGGAGCTTTGTCAGGCCACCGAAATACTGATTCAGTAGCATTCACACTGATAAAACAGAGCTGCTGATTGACAAGTCAAAAGCATGATAAACAACCATTGAAAATGGTGTGCTCACAATGTCTAGTATCCAAGTATTTCACCCAGAGCGGTGTATCCAGGATGACATTGAATGTGGCCTTTCAGTTAGATAAGCAGCTTTTTCTGCTTGCACAGCTCCACAGTGAGCTTGTGAGCCTCTGAACAAAGGTCAAGTCACACACCCTCGGCAAACTTTCAGAGGAGTCGTGCCTATACCGCTATGCTAGATGAAATATTTGTGTTTTTTCAGTTGTTGTCGTTTTTTTTAAACATATTTAATAAGGGTTCATTTGGTCCCTAAGGAATTGCGACGAAGATACGTACTGAGAGAGACATTTACAGCCTGATCCCACCAGCATTTAAAGTGGCAGAATCAGTTAATTACAATGGGAATCATACCTGCAGTGGTATCGATACATGCAGATAGTTTTTTTAAAGGCTCTCTATATGATATCCAGAGCATTAATACAACTATTGTCTATGTAAAGATATAGAGGATTGATGTCTACCTGAGCAGAGAATGAAGTCGCTCCCTCTCTGTGTTTGTTGTAATCAGAGCTTCTCTCTGCTTTGTTGACATCGCTGGGCCCTGCCTGCCTTTTTTTTTCTCAAATATCTTTTATTGAGCAGTTATATTTCACATACAATTCACTTGTGCATTCAAGGCTCATTTTCATGGTTTTTACAATTGTGCATGTAGCACTGGAATCATTAGAAAAATAGATAAAATAAAAGGCACAAAGGTGACGATAAGCAGGCAAAATAAGACATCTAAATACAGAAAAGAATAAATAATAGTGATACAAAATAATATATTTATTATAATAATAATAATGATAACATTTTTAAAAAGTACTGAGTGTACCGGGCTGTGCGTGCCCCACTGGCTAGCTCACGGCCGCCGCCCTGCACTGCACTCATACGGCGGTTAACAGCTGATAACGCCGTACCGACCAACGGCGTCGTTAGCACTGTTGCCGTTATATCCACTGTTACCTCGAGCTGCTGGCTCAGTGGTCGCCATGTTGAGAGCCGTGCAGAGGCAATAGAAATGCTCCCAGTCTTGCATTTAGCAAATTTAATTTGTCCAAGATATTTGCCTCTGAGATCTCTGCCGCTACCCTAATACAATAGAAGTGAATGGAATTTAATTTAAAGTGCTAAATGTGAGATTGGGAGTCTTTCTATTGCCTCCACCGCACGGCTCTCAACATGGCGGTTTGCAGTGCAGAACGGCGGCCGTGAGCTAGCCAGTGGGGCACGCTCACATGTGGCTATGTCATCAAAGCACAGAGAAGCTCGGATGCCAACACACACAGAGGGAGAGTGACTTCATTCTCTGCTCAGGTAGACATTACTCCTCTATATCTTTTAATAGCAAATACATGTAGTTGTTTGCTGCTGTATTAATGCTCTGGATATCGTATAGAGCACCTTTAAGATGCTCACACCATAACAAAACTCTTTCAATGAACAACTAAAACTATTTGCATGGCTCGACACCACTAGAGGTAACTGAGAAAATGTGTTTTTTTTATAATTTCAGTGAACTGACCCGTGATATGCTTTGGTGTCTAATGATGTTTGCATATAAACTCAATCATGTCTTTCAACTTAAAAGCATGTGCGCTGATGAGCTTCAGAAGTGTTGTTGTTTTCCTCCTCAGATATATCAAGTAAACTAAATTCTGCACTTGAGAATTCTTGTTCTGAGGTTGACCAGCTTTGATGGTTAGATGTGTTTAAAATGTTTAATTTGCGTTGAGACGCATGTTTGATCCTTTCAATTCCAGTGAATTGCAAGACTGAGCATGAGCAAAGTGTCAATGTTAGAATATTCTTGTTTTTACTGAGTAGAAGAACTGTGCGGAAAGTTACATTTCTATACTTCTGCATTGGTCAACATTGGGCCCTTTCATTTGGAGCCAATAAATCTTTTTTATGCTATATTAAACTGCTTATTGTGTATTCAAAAATCAGCCTCAACTTCATTTATAACCATTTAATCCAAGCACAAGAGAGTCCGCACCTGAGACTTTTTTTCCAGTTGATGCATCAGCAGCTATATGTGCAGAGATCACCAAATGTGTCTACTATAGCTGCTCCATTTGTCCTCATATACAGTATTACCAGAGGGCACGGGGCATGGCAGAGATTGCAGTGTGCTGCTCTCATTACGAACCAATCGGCAACAGTCTCTAGTTACAGCTTCAACACCAGCATAGCAGTAAACACCATTAAAAACCCTCTGTTTCATTATGCGTTCTACGACTCTGAATGGACCCATTAGTTTTTGGGGTACTCTGAGCTGAGATAATAAAGACTTTATTTATCTTGTTTATTTATCTTTATCTGACTGCTAAACACATTTATTATGTGCTGACATAGTACCTCAGACTGCAAGACCTCCCCACACAATCTAAGATAGTCAGTTATTCTAAATATATTGTGTTGGCAGTCATAAATATCTTTTTGACCATTTACAACAGTGACACATTGAATTTGTATAATCCCATTGGTTTAAATGAAGTCATGCATATTTATACTCACCTCCTAAATCACAGCTGATAATGAATCCCAAGCTGTGTGACACATTCAAATGCTCTTTTGCCATGTTAATGGGGAAGGAAAGTTAACCCAGCTTCTTCACCCCCAGCCTGCAGCCTCTCCATCACTGATGCCAGTTGCATAAACTTAGTTTAAAAGTAGTCTTCTTAGATTTTCAGATTAGACTAGTCTAATTTAACCTGTCTGTTGCATAAATATTAAGACTGACTTGATTTGAGGTAGGAAAGTTAGCCACCCCTCCCCTGGCTAAGCCTGAGGCGAGGGTCGTGTCTCGAAGGTAACCCGCAAATTGCGTAAACTTGCAAAAAAAGTGCAAAAACTTGCTGCCCGATGGCCTATCCTAATTTTGACCATTCAAGGTCAATGTCTAACCTTAACCATTTCGCGAGAGTTTCCAAAATTGTGGGTTACCTTCACGACCTGAGGTGAGAGCTTTGTTGCTATGGCAACAATCTCTAAGTAGGTTAGATAGCTAACTATTAACTAAATATTTCAACTGTTTATCCATTACTTTTAGCTAACTTTTAGTGAACTATTTCAACTGTTTATCCATCACTTTTAGCTAAATTTTAGCTAACTATTTCAACTGTTTTTCCATTGCTTTTAGCTAACTATTTCAACTGTTTATCCATTATATTTAGCTAATTTTTAGCTAACTACTTCAACTTTCTTTCCATTACTTTTAGCTAATTTTTAGCTAACTATTTCAACTGTTTATCCATTACATTTAGCTTATTTTTAGTTAACTATCTCAACTTTCTATCCATTACTTTTAGGTAAATTTTAGCTAACTTTAGAAACAGAAGTGAACTTATTAGTTTGTTCTAAGTTAGTCCTAAATTCAAGTCCTCTGAAAGTCTCAAAAGTCTTCTAATGCATGTCTTTTTTTTTACTTTTACATTGTCAGCAGCCTCTTAGGATGTGCTCACCAACGGATGTGGATCTACATATTGTGTCAGAATGTACCTTCTATACTTCAGTCCATGGGTCTTCTTCTTCTACCGTTCTACTAAAGCCTCTTCTATGCGCTCTTCGACTGCTTGTGCATCTTCCTCTGCTTCCTCGGCCACCACTTTCTTTCCATCTTCCATCTATCTTTACTGGTTCTTCCAGCAGCAACATCATTATATTAGTAACCACAGTCAGTAGCCTCATCTTGCAGCCTGAGAACCTGTCTGATCACAAGATTGCGGAGTGCCATTTCACTTTATTATTTTCACTTTTGTTAAGCTGAACTTTTCCCCGACCTGTTTCATCATTCTGCATTGCAAGTCTGAACTATTTTGCCAACGTCAGCAGGACTTTAAAATTCTGTCAAAGGCACTCTGGACGAAGATATTGCCCTTTTTGCCCCCAGGAGGCAGCTCAGAAACATTGCACTTTATATCATTCCTTAAACCCTGATAGGCTTGATCACTGTCACCTTATATAACAACCAATATATCTCCACACCGGGTGATTGATAGATCCCATCACTGCTGTCTTCGATCCCTCGGCCTTCGCTTCACACGGCGCAGGTTAAAGGTCATCTTCATCTACTCTTACCTTCTCTGTGTTCAGTTTGTTCCCCTCTGGGAGACTTTTGTGACGCTGAACCTCAATCAGCCGCTCATCAGTCACGGTGTGCGAGACACCGGGCAGTCCCCGTGTCCTATGGACCCTTTTCGCCAGCAGTGTCCTTGGGGGACGTGGGTAATGTGCTGATGACCTGTCATGCTATATTTATCGCTGTCACAGGTTTATTTATGGGTCCTCACTAATCCAAGCGAGCCAGCTGTGGGCTCGGCCATTAGCCCCGTTTCTCTATTCTCCTCCTCTCTTCAATTAGCCCCTTTCCCTTTCCACCCCACCTTTGTCCGCCTCTCTTCTTATCTCACCCTCCTCGCGTTTCCTCCTCATCTCACCCCCTTTTCTCCTTGTTTTTCTAGCACCCGCTCTTTCCCTCTCTCCTTGTCATCTTCCTCACCCTTCCACTGACCATTTCCAGCCCCGACATCATTGACTCCCCACCACTCCCCTCCCGTCGTCACTGCCAGGGGGGGTTACATTAAAGTGACCGATCTCCCCTCAAACTGATCTTAACATCGAATGGGGGGTACGCTTCGGTTGACTTTGTAGAACTTTTGATGGATGACAGAGTTGGTGGCCCATGCCTTTTTAAAGCTCACATCGTTTAGACTGTCATTGTGAGGTGAGGCTGTCATTACTGTATGCACTCTCTTTAAATGTAGCACGTGTGCCGTAAAGATTTTAGTACACGTTGTACCTTTGATTGTCATTTCTACACTAGAATGGTAACACTTGTGGATTGATGGTCGCGGTTGGGGGTTGGCGGTCTTATTGCGATTACGATGGTGAGCTATAAATCATATCTTGTGATTTAATATCTCAACCTCGAGGCCACCATAGCTGTGATATGTAACAGAGGCAGTCCTTCTTGTTTATTAAGAATACTGCCATTATTAAAGGTAACAAGTGAACATAGTGGACCATTTAGTAAATAAAGAGCCAGATATTTCCCTCAGGAGTTATCTCGAGAACATTCAGTGTTTTATTCAGACTTGCATTCATCCGGTAGCCAGAGACAAAAGTCCAAATTAATATTAATGTTGCTCTGTGTCTGCTGGATGTGTAAATAAGCAACTGTCTGCTATCCAGGTTTGCAATATCAACTTAAAAGTTAATAATGTGTAGGTGTTGTGTTTGCAGCTACAGTTATTGCAAGTTTAAGGCGAGACGCCCCAGACAATAACATAACTTTTCACGCACTGATCAATTTTAAGATTTTGGGTTATTTTGCTGTCTTCTTTCAGACTAGTGGAAAGAAAACATCCAAAATAAACATTTAGGTGTTTATTTTACTACACTTTGTCTATTTGTGTCTGTAGATTTCTACTAAATTCACCAAAAGGTAGCATTAGATAATGCCTCATTTGCATATTTAAACACACAATTTCAGAAAACTTGTAATTAGGGCTGTCAAAGTTAATAATAATGCGTTATGATGTGGGATGTTACTGGTATCATATGAAACTAACCTAAGGAATCCATTGGTGCAAACCATGTCATACTAGCTCGTTGTGAAGGAAGTTAAATAACCCTCCAAAATATTACTACTACTAAATTTTGGTGAGGAAAAACTGGCCATTTTCAAAGGGATCCGTTGACCTCAAGATATGTGAATGAAAATGGGTTCTATGGTTACCCAAGAAAAAAAATATATTAATTGACTGATAGCCCTACTTGTAGTACAAAAAATAATTGCCCTAATGTAAGTAATCAACTGGGGAAGTTTCATTGATATTTATTAGTAAAAATGTTTTACCTTATTCTCTTGTAATGTCAAATCTATGGAATTTTTCTCAAAATTAGTTATTTTCTCAGACTCTGAGCCAGAAATCTCCATTTCAGCAGCACTTACATACACCAAACTTTCCAGTTTCATTCCTATCTATATTCTGAAGGTTTTTACAGAGGGGTTTGTTCATATATCATTCATAGCCTGATTTATAAAACATTTTATTTCTAAAAACATGGCGAAAATTGATTTTTTTTTAATGGCTGTTGACAGTATTTCCTGTGAGTGATAAAAAGAGATATCTAAAGTCCCCTCTGTAAAGACCTTTGACTCAGACATGTCAACAAAATGAAACAAGAATTTTGAACCTGGCTTCATCCAACGTTCAGATTTTTGCTCTGGAAATGAATGCCACAAGATAATGCCTCATTTGCATATTTAAACATATCTTTTCATAAAACTTGTAATATAAAAAATAGTTCCCTTAATGTAAGTAGTCAACTTGGGAAGAGTCATGGTGGTATCTATTAGTTAACATTTTTACCCTTTTCACCTGTAGTGTCTCCTCTTAACTAAAGCAAGGGCCGGCTTAAGGCATAGGCCATATAGGCGGTCGCCTAGTGTGCCACCTTCTGGGGTGCGCTGGTCGCCCTCTAAAAAAAAAAAAAGAATAAATACATTTTAAAAATGCCGGTGGATGCCCTTCCTCATTTTCTGCATTGAGGTAACAAATTAATTAATAATATCAGGGACCAATTGTTTATTTATATTATAATAAATACAGTTATTTATGAAAATAAAAATCTTAACTTTTGTCTTAAAACCATTGTGATGCCTGATGTGTTTTGTGGTTTAAGGGGGGGCTCCAAATCCGAATTTCGCCAAGGTCACCCAAAGGGCTAGAGCCGGCCCTGACTAAGGCAACAACATAATTATTATTAGTCAGGAATATTACTGTTATTAGAGAAATACTGGAGATACAAACCGAGTTTTTAGGGGTTTTAAGATCACAATGATTCACAAGTTGCATTGACACATGAGAGAAGCGAGAAAGGAGTATTGCAATAGGCCATAGATTGACACATTTCCAAACAACGCCTTCAGTATAACCCACTTATATGTGGAAAAGTCAGTTTTCAAGCACTGAGTGATCTCTGCAGTGCTGTACCATGAGAGATTTGTCATTTCCCAACAGAAACATTGTCTCATAAACTATTCAAATCACAACTCATCCTCTCTGCGGCAGCGAAGCACCTCAATATTACAACGAACGCGCTTCGCAGTTAGAATTGCCTTTCCGCAAGTGCCTATATGCATCTTTTATTATTGTATTAATCTACGTTTTCCAGCCCCGGGGACTTCTGAAATCCGTCCATCTCAACACTGATAGCTCATCTCTTAAATTACTTGCACACAGAATGCATAAAAACACACAGTTATTATTGAGAGTTGATGACTTTTGGCCCCAAACCAAAATTGCACCGAATGATTCTGTTGCGTATAGCAGGCACTCGTATAGTGAAAAAAAAAAAAAATAGCTTGTGTAGAATTGTAGAAATCACAGAAGCAAGATGTATTTGCAAAGACATCTCAAGATAATAAGTTAGATCTGCTGTGTGCAATTCAGAGTAGCAGTGGATCGCTCTACCTGTCAGTCAGATAAATATGACCTGGCATAAAGCTGCTTATTTATACATTTACCTCAGTCCTGGTTATGTGCAAGATAGAGGATACACATAATGCATTATATATAAATCCGCATAGGGACATATATAAATGGATGAAGGATACAACTGGGCAGGATATTGGTCTTGACAGTCTCATTAGGACTGCCAGAGACTGTAACAATACGGAAACACCACAGGGGAGTGCTGTTAGTCAGTGGTCAGGCCTACTGATGAGGTTTCACAGGAGACAAGCTCCTCCCGGGCTGCTTAGATCCAAGTGTGAGTCCATGAGCAAATGACTATCGGCGGCGTATCCTGAGAGCAAATTAGTGCTTAAACCACATTATAAAAAAGCAATGAAAATGGAAATATTCAGGCATTTATCAGATGCCTTCTTGGTATGTGGCCTGAGGGTGGACTAAGAATCCTAAAGGTTTCTAAATAGGAGATAAAAGAAAGGGCAAAGCTTGCTTGTATTGGAATTTTATGTTCAGGCTGGCCCACACTAAAAGATTTTTTAAATCTTAACAAATGTTGAAAATGTGACCTCACACAAAACGACATGTTATGTTAACAGTTTTGTTCCTATAGTGTGCGGAGAGCAACGATTTGGCCAAAACAGCACACGACACACTAACAGATTCATTCATGAACAACAAGAGTCACGACTAAAAAACGGAAATCTCGCAAAATCTCTCGTTATCAAACATGACTTTAGTGTAAACAAACATAGCGGACATCGGGCAGGAAGAATTAGCGACGATAGGTTTTGCGCTACTTTGTACTGAAAATTCATGAAGGATGGATGAATGAAGTGATGGAGAAACGTTAAATAAACACTCGTGGTCCTCGATTTCTGAGGTCCATCTTACTACTACTTTATGCTTCGCGTTTTGCATTAGCTCATGCATTAGCCGCGGCCGCCATGACGGCGGTGGTTGTCCTTCTGCTTCAGTCAGCTTGGTTCTCAATTGGCTATCGTTCTTTCCCACATGACTGCGTCATCGGGTGTCCTCGGGGTTCCCCACACACAACAGGATATCTGATCGTAAATATGGAACATGTTTAATATTTACGATTTGAAATTGGTGGATCAGGATGGACTTCCGAGCCGATCGGGGGATGTAAAAAACACTCTTAACATACTTCACACCACAGGAATATCTGGTTAGATAAACTTTAGAACCATGAAAAATGCTAGGCTTTGCTGACGATAGTCGGGCGGGGGGAATCGGGCCCAAAATCGGCTTGATTTTCATGTAGTTTGTACCCGGCATTATTTGGCCTTTTTTGGTATAAATGTACAAAGACATTACAGTGAATGGAAAGAGGTTGAATTTTTATGAAAGCAGACAAATTTGAATAGTGTAGCTGGAAAGTCAGGAGGTGTTGTAGGTTGCTGTGGCTCTGAATCACACCTATTACCACCTCGCTCCCATTTGAGGATTCATGGTACGGGCTCATGGCAGGCAGCCCAGCAAAACTTACAAATTAAAAGACCATTAAAGAAGTTACTGAAGCAGCCAAAAACAGCCACCAGTGGCTAAAAAGAGAGGGATGCACGATTGGGTCCTAAATAGGGCCTCCATTATCTTAACTGGAGTTTAAGACTGTTTCCTGACTGACAGCATACTTTTGTAGCTGTTTGGTTGGTTGTTGAAAGCCCCTGCATGGTCCTCTGGATGAACCTTGTACATTAATAATAGCAGTAAGTCACATTTGTGCCGTGTCAGTGTAGTGTAGGTGTACAGGCCTGAACTGTTGGAAGTGTGTGGGTTTGGAAAAGAGCATTACAATTAACTATGGAATCATCTGACCCCACTTGTGTAGACTGGACAGGCCTGCTTGATAATATTCCTTTTCAGAGTGTTTTATAACTATTTATTAGGGCTGTCAAAGTCAACGCAATTTCATTTTAACACCACTAATTTCTTTAACACATTAACGAAACTTGCGATTTTTAGGCTGTAGTGGGCTCAGTTTTAAAGCTACAGTGAAGATACGGCATCATATGAAACTACAAAACCTAAGGAATCCATTGGTACCAACCAGTCATACTAGCTTGTCCCGAAAGAGGTTAAATAACGCTCCAAATTTGTGCTAAATTTTGGCGAGGAAAAACTGGCATGGCCATTTTCAAAGGTGTCCCTTGACCTCTGACCTCAAGATATGTGAATGAAAATGGGTTCTATGGGTCCCCACGAGTCTCCCCTTTACAGACATGCCCACTTTATGATAATCACATGCAGTTTTGGGGCAAATCATAGTCAAGTCAGCACACTGACACACTGGCAGCTGATGATTGGTTTCGGATCATTGTTTTGTGTTGTTAATTGATTTCCAATAATAAATATATGGATACATTTGCATAAAGCAGCATATTAGTATTAAATACTTCACAAATCTCCCTTTAAGGTACATTTTGAATATTTAAAAAATGTGCGATTAATTTGCGATTAATCACAATTAGCTATGGACAATAATGTAATTAATCACGATTAAACATTTGAATCGATTGACAGCCCTACTATTGCTTAATCATCTAAAAGATGTTGGGGGTCATTTCAACTCCTTTTTACAGAAAGGATTATACCTTTGTCTTACATATTGTGCTAGATATTTTTCACTAGTCTTAGCAAGCCATTTTTCACTTACATTGACTAACTATCATGCTGACGTATAAATCTAAGCTAGGAAGGATGAACTTGGGTATTTAATGATTTGCATTGTTTCCTCCAGCCAACACGAGCCAGCCTTCGTATTGACATTTACATATTTTCTTATCCACCAGTAGTCTAACATTAAAAGAAAAAGGTTTTGAAAACTTCAGTGCAACATTGGGTTGATTAATTGCAGGCGAGATACGTGGCAGTTTCCCTAACCTTGCAAAGGGCTTTTATAAGAAAGTATTGTGTATTTTGTTTTTAATAATTGTTCAATAGCATTTTCTCTTGCTCCTCGTGAACTGACTTTTGCACAGGCTGACTGGCTTGTCTTCTGTAGGAACTCGGTCCACATCCTTTATTGTAATTTCCTTGTAAACCCAGAACCAAGTCAACAAAATATTTGCCGTAATACTTTATTTTCAATAACCATCCAAAACCCATTGAGGGCCGATAAACTCTACCCCAGGCCAAGAGAGAGTGTTTAAGTCGTTTTAAAAAGCCCTGAGCTGACAATTTTCACCAGAGGAGCATTAGTGGAACTGAAAATGCCACGACGTTGTAACGCACAGCTGGACCGTAAATGTTAATGCTTAATAACAATAAATGACTGAGAAATCCTCAGACAGCTTGAAGCGCCATTAGACCGGACCAATTAGCCTTGTTCCGAGAACAATGACCAATTAGCTGGGGGATAATTGCATGGCAAAACTGTTATTGTTTTAAATAGTTACAGCACTTTTGTACAGCTCATGGGGCTCCAAGTTGCTTAGTGTGGCTAAGGAAGGTTTTATTTTGGAAGAAGCGAAAATAAGTGCTTCGACAGCCAATAGTGTGCTGCCTCACCAGTGGGCCCTCTTCTACTTTAAAGTGTGAACAGGGACCACCATTTTTTGTCGTTGCAATACTGCAAGTGGCCACTGGGACAAACTGGCAGCAAGATTCAGTGGCAGCGCCGTACGTAGCTCTCTTAATACACCAATGGTCATACAGTACCATATCAACTAAGACTATAGGAGCAAAAGCCTTGAGCGTATTGAATTCACCGTTCACTAAACCCCTTCTCTAAACAGTGATTGTCCAATCATAGCTTAGCAACCATAACTAGGCACAACAGAGGTTACTAACCCTTTTCAAGCTTTGAATTTCCTTACATGCTAAAAATTTCATGGGCAAAAGTGTGAAGAATGGATTTAAGAGTGTGTTTTCAGCTCTAATGTAAGACGCAATCATTAGCATTTTTGGCTAATTATCTTACCATAACCTACAGTAGTAACAGATTCTTAATTCCAAAGTCAATGAGTACATCCACCATCAACTACCTACATTAGCCCAATTTGTGGCTAGCTCATCCACTGTGTAGTTAGTATCCCATACAGTATTTCCACAGTGTATGCCTTGGTCTTTGTATTTGGGAAAGTATACACTCCAAAACCCCAGCCAACTTTACCCAAATTTTACCTTTAGTTACACAAATCAGTTGATCTTTATCCTAAAAGCCTTTTTTCTCTTGTAACGTTGAAAGTGAAAACATATTGTTTGAAACGTGAACCCGTATGTAAGATAAAGGCAGGCTAGAAATGAGAAGCAGCTTTTGTCTACCTTTGTCTGAAATCAAGGATCCATTATTTCAAAAATCAATCATTTCAATTCAATTGAGAAAGAGCGGGTTTAATTGCTAATGAATTCAACTTTTCATTTCATTTATAAGAGGAAAAGGGTGTTATTTTTTTCTCTCAAGGTACAGTCTCCCTTTTGTACCAGACAACTTTGTGTTTAGGCTACTTGTTGTGATGAAAGTTTCAAGAGTAATCTCTTCAAAAAGGATTGTTCATCAAGTCTTTATATCATCACATGAATAAATATCAAGGAGCTATGCGATGTGCAGTCCAATCAGCAGATTCCCTCCCACTTTACGCTGGTTTGATTTCCGGCAAACTCCTTGGATGATTGAAGTCCTACGGCCGGCCCTAAACGCTCTATGCATTTCAGCATTCGGTGCAGTTCAACACAATTTAAGAGATTTTAGAAATGAAAGATCGTCAAACATAAAAGATTTGTTTTAAGGTCTAATCAATACCTGGCTTGTTTTAAGGATCCATCAAAAGTTGTGCTTCTTTGACCGTACTTCATGGCTCTTGAGCAGCTGCTTGCTGCCTTTCTGCTTCTTCATCCAAGTTCTTTTGTCCTCCAAGTTTACTTCATCAAATGTTGGCTGACTTAACTTTGTAAAGTCTACCTCTACCTGATTATATCCCTTTACCTCCTTCTTTGACTTGGCAGCTGGTGACGGTTAGTGAGCCAGGAGAGTGTGTAGGCTGTATTGATGATACACTGCACTGGACTATGAGAATCGTTGGCCCTGCTGGCAATCATGTCCCTTTGTGATTTGTTCTCTGGCAATGCTGAACCGAGGCCAAGTTGGAAAGAGAAAGGAAAGGGCTACATCATTTTGTTTCCCTTTTTGGCGCGTGGGCTCCTTCTGATTATTTGACAAAACAACATTAAATGCTGATTCATTGTGATGTGTCTGTGGAGCTGTCACACGAGCAATATTATTTCCAGTGGAATGGATTTGCATCCAGTCCCGATGCCAAATTGCAGGCTTCCGTGGCAAACGTCTGATGAAGCCAATTTGATTGCGGGAAACACTCAGCAGAACAACAAAACACTAATCACAGTGTGGAGCTACTTTTGAAGCGCTCCTTGACCTCTGACCCGCCAGCGGCAGCGTGACTTGACAAAATGAAGCTCAGCGAATGGGAGGGAAGCTTAGAGGCAACTTTTAAAAAGAGGGAAGTATTACAGGGTCTATTGTTGGTGTGTCTGTAACTGACAAGCGCAGAGGAGAGCTTCTTCACCTGCCATTCTTATCTCTGTATTTTATTGATAAACTGTGAGTGTTCCGTTGGTTTAAAGAGGACCTGTTATGCTTATTTTCAGGTGCATACTTGTATTTTGATTTCTACTAGAACATGTTTACATGCTTTAATGTTCAAAAGCGCTTTACTTTTCTCCTACTGGCTTATCTCTCATACGTCTTTTCACCCTCTGCTCCAGCTCCGCTCTAACTAGCTTTGTTTGAGGGCATGCCAAACTAGCCGCTAGGCAGGTATTATGCAAATGTGTTACTTGGTGACATCACCACGTTACAGAAGAAGAGGCGGAACTTCAAGCATGGCCTTTCAGGCAGTTCAGGAGCAGTGTTTCTGTGGGGGAGAGTAACTCCCTTTGACGTGGACTTTGTAGCTTTGCAGACCTTTTACATGCACAAAAAGCTCTACAACACACTAAAGGAAAGGGAAAAAGCACAAAAGCATCATATAATAGGTCCCTTTTAAAGGAACAGTTTGTAGCGGGGGATCTATTGGCAGAAATTGAATACAATATTAATCAGTGTGTTTTCTTTATTGTGTAATCACCTGAAAATACAAGTCGTTGAGTTTTCTTTACCTTAGCATGAGCCGTTTATATCTACATAGGGAGCGGGTCCTCTTCACAGAGCCGGCCGCCATGTTTCTTTGGTAGCTCAGAACGGTCAGACCAAACACTGGCTCTAGATAGGGCCATTCGCGTTTTCCCGTTTTTGCGTCGGCCACCGTAGTTCTCCTACACGGTTGGCACATGGGAGAAGTTTCATTTGGTTGCAATCTGCAACCTCAACGCTAGATGCCGCCAAATCCTACACACTGCACCTTTAAAAGCATTTGTAATCTGTAGAATACTTGCTGTATGTCTGGCTTGCTTTTACAACACAGAGTAGCAGTGTAAACTTGCACTACCAGCCTGGATTAATGGTTTCTGCTTCGCTGATTCTGTAATGGCAGACACAAAAGCAAAAGCGTTGGACACCTGTTGTCCCATTGCCCCATTTCCTTCCTTTTACAAAGACATCTGACCACGGTGAGATACTTTAAACGCCATTCCAAATATTTTCTCAGTCTATTATGCACAAACAGAGATAAAGGTAGCGAGAGACAAAAGAACAAAAGATGAACCTCTTACTCCGTGGGAGTAATTCAGGATGAAAGGAGCCACACTGTTGTAATGATACGCTGATAATCAAATGAAGTTTGTACTCTTAAAGATGGTTGAATGCTCAACTAAATTAAGTATTGATCTCCCCTTGAGCTGGGAGCCTTGCAGAACAAATGTGCACATGTAAAGGGAGGTGAAGGAGAGGAGGGGGGGTGGCCGTCCCTTGCGTTTAGGTTTGCTTTCTTTTCCATTTTCCCTCGCCGAGCTGATCCCTCTCTGTCGGCCGCTACATCACTTCCATGTTGTGAGCCGAGCTGAAGATGTGGAAACCGCTGAATAGGACTTTCCTTCCCCGTGTAATTTCCCCCCCATAATCCATTTTCGAAGACGTGTCCCTGTCACTTGAAAAGCCAGCGAGTGTAAATGGCGCCGTAAATCTGGCCCGGCAACCAACGACGGCCTGTTTTTAATTCTGTGTTCATCTCACGTGACAAACGCGAAAAATTGAATCAGGAGCTCAAGGTAAACCCCGAATGGATGCTCTTCTAAATCTACCGCCTGGCTTCACAGTGTACACACAACACATAACAAATGGTCTGCAATTGCAGCACTTACTCAAGATCCCATCATATCCTGCCTGTAGACGTTGGGTCCAAACAGCCTTGTGTGTTCATTTGATAGTAGTACCAGTAACAACAAATGGGGCTCAGGGAGCAAAAATACTATATATTATATTCTTAATTACAGCATTCACTCACAATTTTCCCCTACAGTATTGTTTCATGTGGTGCCACAGTTACAAATTGAGAACAGTCGGAGAAAACGTATGGCTGACTCCATACCGATTTGTACAAAGACGACTTTGTTAAACAGTGTTTTCGTATCCGCTCCCCGAGACTCTTCATCGTCTACTCAGAGACCTGAGGAGGAATACGGCTCATCTCCTCAGCCTCACCACTGTAGTACTGAATAAATCAAAAGGGTATCACCATGAGGGATGAGTTACTTTGTCCACCTCTCTGTCGTGTCCCTACAGGTCCTCATTATAACTAATCCTGTCAGCGGCTGAAGACAATCCTTGCTGTGCTCGGTTTAATTGCGCTGAGGCCACTTCAGTGTTTTTCTGCCAAACGTGCGTCAATACCTATAAAATAAATGCAGGTCCGTGTGGGAACGTTGTTTGTTGAGTGCAAAGTGACTGAGAATGGAATAAAAGCATTTGAATGCTCAACATTGATTAGATTTCTGGGTAATGCTTTTTATTTCAGCCCTAAATTACAATGTTATCATCATGGCGCACCTATAAAATAATTATGGCGTCTGGCGAAGTAGTTATGAGGGAAAAACAAGATGCCTGAGAATAATAGGTTCAAAACTCTGCAATTATAAGGCACTTAGAAATTAATTATGGACTACAGTGATGCAATTACATGTAATGGAAACGCATGGGAAAGTGTCTGAATTGGTCTAGTGGGTGAGCTGAGTCTAATATATAGATTTAGTGGGCCACCGCTGGTCGAAGCTTCAGTGCCTAATTTCTTTTTCATAATAATTCTAGGCTAAGTAGAATGGATGTGGGCTATAAAATGAAGCGTTACTCCGTGCACTTGCTGAGTAAACACAAGATTTTCAGGAAGTGAATTGAATCATTACTCAGATTCCAACGAAACGGACTAATTTCTGTATCTTAGGGGTCTGGAGACAGTTTCCTTGTCAGTGCTATTGGTTTAATTTGTGGAAGTGATGCTAGTTATAATGAGCCCACTGATATCAAGAGAAAAATCTCAACATTTTAAAGCTGCATTATATATTATTATTATTATCTATTGGCCACTTGGAGGCAGCACAACAAACTGTAAACACAACACCGTCACAATAATACCGTAAAAGTTGAATGAACATGTTAGCAAACAGTGGCTTATTTACACATCCTGCAGAAAAGGAGGCAACATTAGAATCTGGAGTAACGTTTTAGTAGACGTGAAGAATTTAAGTCCAATTGGTGGGCAACCTCCGGTTCTGAAAAGTGAAGCCAATGCTGAAGTGCCTTAAACTTGCATTCTTTTTAGCAGCCAGCAGGGGGCGACTCCTATGGTTTCAAAAAGAAGTCAGATTGTATAGAAGTCTATGAGAAAATTAGCCTACTTCTCACTTGATTTATTACCTCAGTAAACATTGTAAACATGAGTTTATGGTCTCAATCGCTAGTTTCAAGTCTTCTTCAATACAGCATGATGTTCATTTAGTAAATTATGGTCCCATTTAGAGTCAAATAGACCATAAAGCAGGAGATGCTTTACGTCGTGCCTACCTTGTGATTGACAGGTCGCTACCACGGCGTTGTCCAGTCTGGGAGTTGTCCGCATTTTCGTCTTTGAACTTTAACCCTTTCACAGTGTGTTTTCAGTTCATGAAAGTTAATTGTAACATTTTGGTCGCCTAAAAATGTCTTATTCAGCGTTCGGTTTTACTTAGCTCCAACCTCTCCTGTCACCTCTGGTTGCAAAAACCAAGATGGCGATGGCCAAAATGCCGAACTCAAGGCTTCAAAGCGGCAGTCCACAAACCAGTGGGTGACGTCACAGTGACTACGTCAACGTCTTATTGTCCACGTCCGTCATATATTGTCTATGAGTTCAATATTTACTCTCCTTTTAGCTCTGTTTTGGTCTCCACCAACTCCTGAGGGAAATATCTGGCTCTTTAGCTGTTAAATGCTCGACTATGTTCACCAGCTAGTTGCTAACTTTGTCTTTCTGTTGTTTGGCACTGGGCAGGAAGTGTACAGTGATTTTTTTTACATCTGGAAAAACAATGCTTATTAGACTGAATCAAAATAGTAAAGGTCTGTAAAACCAAAACAATCAGTTAAAAGACACTGAAAGGCTCTGAAAGTGCAGATGAGTCATGATAAATAATCCTCAGTTTTCCACCTCTGTTTCCACTTTGTAGGTCCTTTAATGGCAACTTCCTGGTCATGAACTTCGAAATGGCCTGAATGTACCTTTAGTTTTTATCATTGTAGCGAGACCGTTTCAATTGGGGAGAAGATGCAGGTTGAGTCTGGTCTTCAGGTCTTCAGAAGGATGCCACCCATACAGCCCACATCTTTTTACTAGCCTACATGGCTGCCCCATACCCAGAATGGTTGTAGTAACAGTGAAGTAACATGCATAAAAAACGCTGCTTGTCTTTTAATCACAGAACCAGGGGTTTGGGGCTGAAATTTAAAAGATCTATAGGGAATTGTCAACTGGAAAAAAAAATGCCTGTGTACACTGTTTGTTAAGTGTGTAAATAAAAGCCACATAGAGCCAACGACTTCATTCTACATGTAATCATTTAACACTTTAATGATAATATTGGAGCCACTATTTTTCTCTAATAAATAAATTCAAGACAAACTTTTGAAGGCTTAAAGGACAGCTCTTGGTGCATTTTTTGCAGAGATTTCCAGGTTCTTCAAATAGTCTTCAATCCTGCCGGTATGAAATATATCCCATCCACTGCACAGTAAAGTGGGTTTTAATCTGTTTCACAAGGTGCAGCTCTAATCCTTCAACCCCCCCCACCCCCCCATATCCGTCTCTATGATGCAAAGAAAATGTCTGAATGAAGATCTGTCCTGGCACATCACATGTTTCTGTTCCAAACAGTCTGCCATCCAGATATAGTATCAGTTAGTGGTATTTTGGTATAGACACATATTTGGTGTTTAACTGTAGTGATTAAAGAATTCCCTGAAATTGTAGACGCAGAATGCTGACACCACTCTGGGACTACGAGCCCTGAATGGGTCATTTACAGTAAATTATAATTAATCAGATTTTATTACACATGTGCCACATGCTTTATGGCCATGCACAGATAGACATGCTCTCACACACACATGCCAATACACAATTCAATTACATCATTCAGATGATTTATTAACACCTGTCCCTCACTTTGGCTGATATCCTGGGATTTATTTTGCTTCTGATGATTGAACTTGAAGTTTATTGGTTGGTAAGCAGTGCATCATGGGTAATCACTTACACTGTATGTATTGACTGGATGAACAACCCACACAGAGCTGCTATCGTGGAGACATTTTCTCTTCATAGAGCTCAACAGTGAGTTTCCGGAAATGGAAAATCCCATTCATATTTGGATTGTTAGCCATAATGTCGTAACCATAGACTGTATATAAGAAGTGGACGTAGTCACCATGACGTCACTCATTGGTTTGTGGACCGCCGTTTTGAAGCCTCGAGTTTGGCATTTTGGCCGTCGCCATGTTGTTTTTTTTGCAACCAGAAGTGACAGTAGATGGGTGGAGCTAAGCACAACCGAACGCTGAATAAGACATTTTTAGGCAACCAAAAAGGTTATTATTAACTTTCATGAACTGAAAAAACACTGTGAAAGGGTTAAAGTTCTATGATGAAAACACAGAAAACTCCCAGACCGGACAACGCCGTGGTAGCGACCTGTCAATCACAAGGTAGCCACGCCCTAAAGCATACCCTGCTTTATGGTCTTTTTGACTCTAAATGGGACCATAATTTACTAAATGAACATCATGCTGTATTGAAGAAGACTTGAAACTAGCGATTGAGACCATAAACTCATGTTTACAATGTTTACTGAGCTAATAAATCAAGTGAGAAGTAGGGTCATTTTCTCATAGACTTCTATACCATCAGACTTCTTTTTGCAACCAGAGGAGTCGCCACCTGCTGGCTGTTAGAAAGAATGCAAGTTTAAGGCACTTACGCATTGGCTTCACTTTTCAGACCCGGAGGCAGCCACGGCTCGTAACCATCCCAGGTAGACTTACCACGAGTTACAAGATTGTGAAACGATGCCCGCAGCAGTTCGCCGCTGCTCTGGTGTGAATTCGGCGTAACTACGTCAACCAGCGCTTGAACAACACTTCAACGGCGGCATACCGACGATGTAGCAGGCCACGCTGGCCGTTTTGTTGCTTTCATCGCTCGTAGTGTGAACGTAGCATTAAGCAATACGGAACCGGAGCCGTTCAGAAATCACTGTTCAGCTGTTTGAATTAGCATTAGAACGTATTTGTTTGCTTACCAGGATTGCATTAGACAATGTCAGCAAATTAGTTTTTAGCATTGGAGTCATTTTACTCTCCATAATTGGTGGGGTTTGTTTTAATCAGCACAGTTACAGTTGAGAGAACCTCAAGATTCCTCCTGATCCCAACACGCTGTTTCACTCTCAATCATCCTCTTTTTCCACCCAATTAACTGAAGATAATTAATTATGGCGAAAAGAGGAGAAAAGAACTGAACTGATACTAAGCGGAAAAGAGGGCACTGCAAGCCCCCCCCACCAACACTCTCATTTTCTGGGCGACTCTCGGATCACTGCCCACACAGCCGAGAAGAAAAAGAAGTGCAGCTTCCACCTCATTTAATGATCGCTGTAGTTACACAATACCACCTTTGACCCCCTCTTTATTTAAAGTGCCACGCTTTTTTTTTTTTTCCTTTTTTGATATATTACCTAAAATCACAACAGCTAATAGAAGCCATACATCTTCATTCTTTCTCCGCCGGCTTTTTTTTCTTCTCGTGTCGACAGCGAAATAGATAGAAAAGCTTACTGGAAGCAAGATCTCATTTGCTTGGCTGCCTGAATTGAGCTTACACGCTAAAAATCTCTTTTGTAGCAAACGGACAAATACTGGACAGGTTGATTAATTGGCCCTAATTAATTCTACCTGCCTCTTAACTGATTCATTTGGATATTTAATTACACATGAATGCATGGCCTGCTCAATAATCAATTGCTTCTGCTGGCAGGACGTGATCAAGTGATTTGAACGCTGCAGAAAAGCTCGAGTTTTTATTGTGATTTTTTTTTACCAGAATGGAAGTAGAGAAAGCAGCACGCTACCGCTGCCCCCTTTTGTACCATTGTTTGCAGGTCGTGCACCCTCAAACACAGCAGTTTGACTACTACAGTATAGCCCGCTGCTTGTGCTGTAACTTCTCAGTGGTGAGTATTGGTGTGGAAGGGCGAACGCTTTCTAACTAATGGGTTGTGGCCTCCAACCTGGCAGTGATGAATGGTGCTGTAGGTCTTTGCTGTGCTTTTAGGATTATCACGCCGTACTTGGAGGATTGGGGGGGCTACACTCAAACATGTGCTCGGCCAGCGAACCCTGCGTAGGTTTTTTTTCTCAGCCCTGTGTGATGTGCTGGGCTAAACGTGGCAACAAGCCAGGTTATCTTCACATGACCGGTAGCAGGATTGCTGCTCCGTGTCAGCTGAAGGCAATTTCATTATCATCAGGGCTCAGGGTGTGTTACGAGGCCAGATGTGACTGATCTAGGTGTTACCTAACCATAGCTTTAAGTGCGTATGAATTGGTAAGACGAGGAGCGCTTCGCAGTCGAGAGCCGAACAGAGCGGAGGTCAAAAGGTGACCGTGTGTCTCTGCCAAGATCCTTTCCTGCCAGTGGCAGAAGCCTTTTGTGCAGTGCCAAAGAGTCACGATGTGAATGACCTTACGACTGTCTCTTCTTTCCATTTGAGCTCATTATCCTGACCTGTCTGTCACAGGATTTATAACCTTAAGCAGTCCAATTAGAGAAGCGGCCTTTTGTTGCATTACTCAAACGCTTTTTCTGCACAACTTCTTACACTTTACCCCAGAGAGACATAGAAATGGACCAAATAAATAAATGTCATGCAAGGGGTTTCCTTTGAGGCATTAGATTAAATGCTGACATACTGTTATCTTATGCTAAGACTTAATGACCCTTTCCAGCCACAGAAACTTTTCCAGAAAACGAAGGAAGCTCTTTAGATATTCAGATATTGCATATCTGCATTTTGAACCCATTAACCAGGTGTCATTTTTTGTTCCTGGGCCACAGTTCCTGCCCTAATAGGTTTCTTTGAAAATACACACTCTCTGTGCAACAAACAGAAGCACATGGCTAATTATTATGCAGAATGATGTCATTGGACCTTCCCTTATCCTTGCCTTGAATGTCTTTCTTTCTTGGATTGGTTGGTTAGGTTTAGGCATGAGGAGTGAGATTAGTTCATGTAAAAAAAATAAAACCAGACCAGGAACGTCATTTTGCATAATAATTAGCCATGTGGTTCTGTTCCGGATAAAGGGCTGTTGGGACATTTTCAAACTACAGGGGTTTTGGAATAATGGGCCATCGGAACAATGGAATGGCACCATCTCATCAGCCTCAGTTATACTTTGTGTTTAGCGCTAATTAGCAAATGTTAGCATGCTAACTGGCTAAACTGGCAGTTGTCACTGAGGGGCATGTTAGTAAGTACTGTTTAACCGAGCTGCTATGGTCTTGATTCCCACTTATGTCCCCATAGAGAGCTCCAGGGATGTCGTATTTTTGTAGGGCAACCAGGAAGTTAGCATCGCCCTGGGTTCCCTCAACAAAAAGCAAATGGGATTTTTCCATTGGGTTTTTGATTATTGCAGAAATAAACTCTGTGGCAAACAAACATTTATGATACTTACATGTTTTGTTCAGCAACATAATCTCAACAAATGAACACCACTTTTATGATTTTTGAAGTCCGAATGCAATCAGCAGAAGTAAAAAGCTAACGTTAGGCTATAAACTAACTACTCCACGGTCGCATGAGCACGAGTATACACAACGAGGCTGTAAAGACGGGCGAGTCGGCATGATGACTTTTGTAGTCTCATTTAGCCACTTGTTAGCAACAGCTTTTTTAAGACACATAAAGGCTTCAAAATTCATGAGTAGGATATTTTACTGATGTATTTTATGTCGTAGAACAAAACGTTAAAATCTCTTAAGCTTTTGTTAACCACAGACCTTATTTCATAGGCTTATTTCGAACTGAAAACCCATTCAAAAAACCCATTGACTTCCAGATGAGGGAATCGGAATTGCTAAAATGCTTACTCATTTCTGGGTTTTAGGACTCATTCCTGTAGCACTCTATTCCTATGCTTATATGCTTTATTATGTGCAGTTTTATTAATATTATGCAGTATATTCATCATGGGTCTCAGCAGGTATGCTCATAACACAAACTTAGTTGAGGGGTTAATGTTTTTTTGTTGATTTTTTTGTTGTCAGCACTAGTAATAATTTATTTGGAGGTATTTTTAATTCATGGCCAGATGTGATTTGTTTCCTAGGAACTGGTGACAGCCCCATGCAGATGAAGCCATTTTTGTTTAGTCAGAATATAGCAGCCCAGTACAGCAGCTACAGACACTGTCTGTGCTGCACTTTACCTGCTCTGTCTGAGATCTAATCTAATCAGGAAGTGAAGCTCATCTCTGGTTAACTGAAGCTACGTGCTCATCCTGTCCGCAGTGGCCGCCTTAACGCATCTTCCTCGTAATGAACTATTGACTGCGCTGAAGGAAATGATTAATAAATGTGACTCGGGGCAAAGTCATCCTCCTCATATCACACTGGATTCACAGGTAGGCCAAACCTCATATACTGCATCATTACCCTCTTAATTGATTTGTGTTGTTACCCTTGAATTGATTTGTGGCCAATTGTCTTTTTTTCCATGTCCTACAGTGTGAAGCACATGGTAGCTTTGTACAATACAAAGGATGATTTATAACCGAGTAAAAAGTGAGATTAAGAAGTGCAAAAGGTTCCGTTCGTGTGGCGTTTATCAGGACGGGAGGACAAAACTGTATAAACATCGGCTTATCTGTGACAAAGGAACGGACGACATCTGATGCGGCCCACCAATTTTCATTCACCTCTGCAAGCTGAAATGGAGCATTAGGTTGATGGTTTAAAAAAAAACTACCAACTCTGACTTCACATATGTCAGGGGAAACCTGGAGAAAGAAGGATGATGCAGATTCCAGAGGTGTGATATGAAGATGAAGACTTTCTCCTCTACCATCTCCATGAAAGGTGCGACGGCTCTCATGCATTAAAGCCCCCCGAGGCAAATTTGTGATTTGTGATTTTGGGCTATACAAATAAAATTGATTTGATTTGATTTGATGCAGGACCCCAAACTGGTGAGCAGTGTAACACCACATTTAAGACTTTTTTTTTTTTTCTCTTTTCTATCTCTCAGCTTGTTGTCCGTCTTTCTGATGGTGATGTTCCGGTTCGGTGTCCTGAATTTAAGAGAGCGAGGCGGTTTGCTGAGAACCCAAGGGGTTCCCTGACATGTTCTGTAAGTAGCCAAGCCCTTTGATGGATGACTCCTATTTTCTTGTCAAGCTCAGACTACTTTTATGTTTATCTTGATATCTTCTTGATGGGCTTTCATTTATCCAGTACAGACTGGACAGTACAGGAAGGAAGGAAAGGAGGGAGGGAGGGAGGAAGAGAAAGAGAGATGCCAGGTGGACAACGAGGAATGAGACACCACAGAGAAAGACCTGCAGTAATTAAACTGAACACAAACTGTTCGTACGTCCCTCAAACAATCACCTCTGATTCGGCATTTTTGTGCAGAAATATGTGAATTAAGCGCCATTTTATTCAAAATGCTAAAACAACAAACCATCAGCAGCTGCCCAATTTGGAATTAACCCTGTTGACCTTCATTTGACTCACACAGCCTCTCATTCACCTTCATAGTCGGATGCCCGGCGGCCCAGAGATCGAGCGCGGTTCATGCTTTTCCTCTGTGTGGTCATTACTGCTCCACGTTTGGGCAGCATGCGCAGTCGGAGGAGCTCTCATTTTCCTCAAGTAATTCTGCGGCATGCATTTGGGCCCTGTGGTTGTTACTTACTTGATGAGCAGCGCTCCCCCACACCACCCAGGGGAAATTTAACAACCTCACATTGATTTTCAAGGCCTTCCATCAACTGAGCTCCAACTCGTGAGCGCTCCCTGAAACACAGAGAGTGTGCGTCTGTTCTCACCGCCTCGCTGTCTGTCAGAGACAAAACTGGCTCTGAGCCAGAACTATTGAGCCAGTTTAGCCTCTCGTCTGTGAGGGGTCACAGATTTTTGAGCTCCCGAGTGTAAGTACATGAAATCAAACACTCAATGTCTTAAAGTGTATTTTCTTTTCCAATGTTTGTATTTACAATACTTAAAGTAGCGGTGGGTAGAATTTGAGCAAATATGATTAAAAAAAGTTATTTTTATAAAACGGTCACTATATCCTGACAGTAGTGCATGAGACAGGTAAAAAAAATCATGTCCCTCTGTGTCCTCCGGTGCTCTTAATGGCATCTGCAAGATTTCACAGACCGGAGGAAAACAACCAATCAGAGCTGAGCTGGAGCCTGCCGTCTCTGAGCAGCTGTCAATGTGTGTGCGCGTGTAGTCCCGCCATGCCGGCTGTCCCTTTTACACTGATCTGGCTCTGTGACCATGTGACTACCTCATGGACTACCTCTGCTGCCGGTTAAGCGACGAGTGACACACTTTATGGACCCACTGACGTGTGTTGACACCAATAACTAAAAACAATCGCCATTTTCTTTTGACCTAGTCGAATGACCACGGCAGACTGTTCAGCGTCCGCTCTACTCTTGTTCTATTTCTATGGAACAAACACTTGCGATATCTAAATCAACGCTGTTGTCCTCACCCAGTCTCAGCCTGCCCTCATCTGCCAGGCAGCCGGCGTATAAATCCAAGGAAACTGCCTCCTCCTGACATCCATGTGCTCATCAGCTGCAGGATCTACGAGCTTCACACCTCCAGAGAGGCCTTTGCTAACAGCCAAAGCCCACAGCCATTATTCCCCTGGCACGGGGCTGCGTTTCCGGGGTGGCGGGGGAATCTGACGGGAGTTGGCTGTTGACTCTGGCTGTCTCTCAGGTTGTCTCAGTTCAGCTGGGCTTTGAAGAGCACGGTGCCAGTGTTTTCATAAAACAGCAGTTTGAAGTCTCAATGGGAGGTACGGGGGGATAAAACATCTTGTAGTTTAATTTCAGATAAATCACAAAGGATTCAGAAAAAAAAATGGGAAAGGGAACAACGGCTACGATACAATCGTAGCTGTTGTTTTTTGGAGTTTAATTTTCTTGGTGGAGAAGATGGTAACAGATGTCAGAGCATAATATCTTTTGATGCTTTATTGCTGCCCAGCAGCAAATACCTTCCTTAGACGAGGATGCTATCATACTGATTTTGTGACTTGTGATCTGACTTCCCACAAGAAAATATCAAATGTAGCATATCTGTTATGTCATTTTACATGCATGTATGCATCTATCTATCTATCTATCTATCTATCTATCTATCTATCTATCTATCTATCTATCTGTCCGTCCGTCCGTCCGTCCGTCCGTCCGTCCGTCCGTCCGTCCATCTATCTATCTATCTATCTGTCTGTCTGTCTGTCTGTCTGTCTGTCTGTCTGTCTGTCTGTCTGTCTGTCTGTCTATCTATCGATCTATCTATCTATCTGTCTGTCTGTCTGTCTGTCTGTCTGTCTTTCTGTCTGTCTGTCTGTCTGTCTGTCTGTCTGTCTATCTATCTATCTATCTATCTATCTATCTATCTATCTATCTATCTATCTATCTATCTATCTATCTGTCTGTCTATCTGTCTGTCTATCTATCTATCTATCTGTCTATCTGTCTATCTGTCTATCTGTCTATCTATCTATCTGCTTACTTATTTCTCTCCACGAACAAGGTGCAGCCTAAGTACACAATGGGCATGAAGCCAAATGAACTCCCTGGACAGGTCAGGCATCCGTCACAGGGCTAATACAGGTAGACAGACCATCACTCACACTCACATTCATACCTATGGGCAATTTCAAGGCTGTCTTTTCATCTTGGGAGGATAGTGAGGCGAAGCACATCATGGAATTCTGAACAGCAGGATACCATGCAAACTCTATACAGCACGGCAGTAGTTGAGAATAGACCCTGGTGCTGTGAGCTGTGAGGTGACGGTGTTAGGCCCTGTCTACACGGATATACAGATATTTTTAAAAACACATATTTTCCCCTCCTATCTGTCCACACAACCTTCGTTTTACAAAATATCTCCGTCCACACTCGAACACAAAAACGACTCCAAACGCTCGCCGTAATATTTACATGTCACCACAAGTGAGATCACAAGTTAAACCTGCAGTAGGCAGAAAGTTTTGTGCTTGATATTCCCTCAACTGGTCTCAACATGGCTGCCGGGTCACAAACTTTCTGATGACTTTCAGGATGTTTCTGAAAACATCTGAGGCGAGAAATAGGCATTACAGTAACAGAATATTGATTCATATTTGATCAGCGCTGCCTAGTTTGACCGTTTGATCGGAGTTCGCGAGTGAGTGACAGCTGCTCAGAGATGGCAAGGCTCCAGCTCGGCTCTGATTGGTTGTTTTCCTCAGGTCTGTGAAATCTTGCAGATGCCATTAGGAGCACCGGAGGACACAGAGCACATGTTTTTTTTCAGATTACCTGTCTCATGCACTACTTTTTTTTTTATCATATTTGCTCCATTTCTACCCACTGCAGCTTTAAGGGTCAATACATTTTGTTACCACCCTTCTCACTCCCTGTCCTTCGGCATCATTACAGTCAGTTCGATAATAGTTATTATTCGTGGGGGGGCTGGGATTCCTGTCATCACTCTGCTGTCATCAACTGTCTCTTTACATGCATAAATGATGAAAGGGAGGTCGTTCAGGTTTATGTCCGTAGCCCTTCTGAGTGCTCCAAACCTCTCCTTCAATCGCCCAAAAGCACATTCAATCACCATTCGGTCTCGACATGTTTAATGTGTTCCCTGCTTCGGCCTCCTGTGACTGTAACTGTTTTCAAATGTAAAGTAGTAATTAGTCTGAGCAGTGCTAACAAAACGTAAAGAATCCGGTATAGGCCGCCATCTTTGTTATTGTTTCTGCCGCATGTTCATTATACAAAGCAGCAATGGGCATGCAGAAGGTGTTTTCAAAAATATCCGTTTTTGTGACCCAAAACTTTGCGTGTGGACGAGAGGCCAAAACGTAGAGGAAAATATCAGTTGTAAATACGTGTAGACAGGGACTCACACTGCTGCCCACTTTGCACTGTATCTTTTTTTTTACAGCAGTGTAGACTGACTTTGCTACGGTCAGGTCAAAATTTACAACAGAAGATGGATTCTGTGCACTTTCATCAGTCCTGAAGATAAGTTCGTTGACCTCTAATGCCGTTATCTGCCGTAATGCACATTTACAGTAACTTACAGTTGTTCCGAGTGCACTGTAGTTCAAAGTTGATTTAGAATTGCTATTGACTTTATATCCTGAGCCTCATCTCACCTTTGACATGTAAAAGAACTATATGACCTTGAGTCTCTCTGCCAATCGCCACGGCCTCCAGTGGCTTTCTCTGATAGTAAAAAGACACCATTAATCTCACGTCTCACCTGTCAGGCTCGCAGAGGGGTGTTTGTGATGCCGGCCTATACGACAAACACACTCCCAGTCTCCAAGGACGCATATTGCTACTCAGCTCCAAATAGCCCCCCCTGCATTAGGACGGGAGCTTTCAGCTCGGCAGTTCTTCAACACCTCCAGTCAATTACACCCACGCTGTGCTCTTAGGTTCATTTAGGGGGTGACAAACAGGCACCTCGCTGTGGGTTTCCTAAATCCTCCAAAGAACCAAAGACAAGTTTTTCGACAACTAATTAGGTTTTAAGAGCAGTATTAACTTTTAAATAATGCACAGCCACAGGGGCCAGGTTGGTTCCTCCAGGATCTGGTAGTGGGGAAATTAAACAATAAGAGTTTCTTGATTACACTGGCGGGTCTCCAGGACCACCCAGCCTGAAGCATAACCAGAAACACGGACTGAATACTTAAAAGTAGGGTCGGTAGTGTTGTTCAAATACGAAGTTAAGAGGTGAGTGTAGTGATTTTCATGGACAGAATCTCGAGGCGAAGGGTGTCTGGTATGGTTGCCATTGGATTGCATTTCTCCCTTTTTTTTTGTATAACGTGGTTCAGCTGGTTTCCAGCTAGTAGAAGACCATGGGTCAAACAAATACACTACAGGGATTACATATCACAGCTGGCCTGGGAGCGCCTTGAGATCGCCCAAGAAGAGCTGGAGGACGGGGCTCAGTAGAAGGACGTCTGCAGTACCTGCAGAAAATGAATTTTAGGATAGAATGGATGGATATTTTTATTGACATGGCTCATATTCCCAAATAAAAGTGTGTCTAAACAAATAAGCACAAACTAATTGACACAGTCAACATAGAGGCAGGTAGTATTCCAGCACAGGAGTACAGGTTGCTTTCAAATACAGTCCCCTGTGTGAACAGTATTTGATGCAGGCAGCAACATGGCGGCCGGCTCCGTGAAGAGGACCCGCTATGTATGTAGATATACACGGCTCCTTCTAAGGTAACGAAAACACAACGACTCTTATTTTCAGGTGATTATACACTAAAGAAAACATACTTATTAATATTATATTCCATTTCTGCCAATAAGAACAGAGTCTCAAGACTAAAAAGCAATAGAGACTTTTGCAGTTCTGGCCCTTAAAGAAATCCTGCAGATAATTAAATAACAGGGGGACCAAATAATGATCTCCCTACAACTATGATTACTGTCTTCTGTACTTTATACTCGAAGGCACTGCCAAGATTCTGTCTATCAAACGCAGCCCATGGGAATCCCTCTGGTTATTATTATAGTATACATCTCTTTAGGCTTTACGTCAAATCAATAATGTGCCGGAGTGGCCGATACATAATTTAAATGACATGGAGAGGGATTACCCCCTCCTTTCTAAAATGTTGGGCTCTTCTTGCTAGAACAATCTCCTGTTTCTGCAGGAGGGTGAGAGAGCAGGTTGCCGACAAAATACCTCACAACACTCTTATATGCTGCAACACTTCGATGCTTTAGCCCCATGAATATCTATACGTCACATATTATATCTGTACTGCATGGTCTGTGTATTTGTACAGAGTGTATAAATAAGTTATGTACTGATACTTCATGATGATATTGAGCAGCTATCTTTACTCTATACATTTCTTGTATCTCACACTAATGAGGATGTATTATTTATTATGTGAACACAGATGATTTGAGCTAAGTTGTTTTGGCCTTACTGTATGTATTATTCTGTATCTTAATATATGTTTTCACTCAAACCCTAGCATTAGCATTAAAGTGGCAGTAGGCAGAACGTTTCTGGCATCATTGGGCAAAAATTCTATAATAACCTTTCAGCATATTGTAATTCAAATGTTCTGAGAGAAAAATAGACATCTACACCTCCTCACGTTCCTATTGGCTGTTCATTCAACGGAGGCAGCTGTCAATCACTCGCAAACTCCGATCCAAACGGTCAAACTAGGCAGCGCTGATCAAATATTAATCAATACTCTGTTACTGTAATGTCTATTTCCCGCCTGAAATGTTTTCAGAAACATCTTGTAGTGTACTGTTTAGCTGTAAAATGAGAAAGTTTGCTCCGACTGGTGGGCAGTGCTTGGTATTTCCTCAACTGATCTCAACATGGTGGCCGGGTCACAAACTCATTTTACAGCTAAACTGTACACTGACAATCGAGACACACCGCAAAAACTAAGCCAACAGACGCTCACCGACGGCCCCAAACTGTCCGACGGCCGACCGTCGGCTTGGTGTGTCAGGGCCTTTACATTGGATGGGTTTACATTGTAGTTCAATCAGGAGAGACCCAGTATCGATTGAACAATAATTTATTACATGATGCATGAGGAGAAGAATAGTGCAAAGTCTTTGGCGATTAGACTCCATCGTGACGTAGTATATAAAAGGGGGTAGTGATGCCGTCATGAGATTAGGTATATTCCCCCCTTGGAGTCTAGACACTGGTGGTGCTGGTGAAGGGAGTACTGAAGATCCAATGAAGGGATGTGGAGCAGGCCTGGGCACTGAATATGATGAAGACTGGAGGTGATGGGGTGGAGGCGGGTTGCATCGAGCCGCTCTGAATGAGAACTGACGCAGCAGAGGAGAACAGTTTTAAATTTGATTGCAACGATATGATTGGCTCAGAGAGAGCGTGGCAGAATCTGTTTGGTTATTAAGAATGAACCACCCACAGTCAGCTGATAAAGTAGGAGCCAGTAGAGATGAGAGAGACACAGAGGTTGTGAATGAAAGAGTGTAAAGAGGGTCTTCCTTTCTGAACTTTCGCATAAGCTTCATTTAATAGAAAGCGTCAGTATTTGACGCCCTGGGAACGGGCTGCAACTCAACCTGACGGCAAACAGATTTAAAACAGTTCCCATTGCGCGTTTATCACAGCGTGCAGTGAGAGAACCTCAAGGCTGAGTAGCCTCCCCAAGCAAATCACTTTTCTAAAGGAAAAGGGAGAAGAGTCAAACCAGACAGATTAACACAGGAGAAAACAATGGGAAAACTCATGCAGAGTAAAAATAGAAAGAAGTCCATCTGGTTTGAACAGACAAAATAGAAGAATGAAAGAACACTTATGGCAGAACAAAGGGCAACAGTAAAAGAGCCAACATTAAGGAGCTGAATGAACAAAGCGAAACAGGAGACAAAAGGCAAAACAGAACCACAATAGATGAGACATTTATTAGCATCATTCATCACCAACACTGCACAATAAAACTGTTGTTTGGAAAAGGAATGGTGGGTAACACATCAAGTCATTCCCTCAAGCAAGACTGGAATAAAAGCTACATTAAACAATACAGTTAAGACAGTTTTTGATTAACACAGACATGAAAGGCGGGAGTAAGAGACGTCTATCCACGACCTAGCAGGTGTCTTCGAAGCCCTTTAAGAGACCGAGGGGAACAGGACCAGAAGGGAAAAGTGTTCTCTAACACACAAAAGCAATTTCCACACAGATTTGAAAACGGCTGGAGCTCCATAATTCATCTCAACATGAATCCTTATATTATAATAATCCTTATTTGGTTTGGTTTTTTAAAAGTGACGCAGGACTCGTAGTAGAATCAATCAAAACACGTCGCTCCCCCCTGTTTTATTGTTACTTAATGGCGTCAAAGTGAGTGTTTTATATCAGGAGTGATTATGATGGTAGTGAGTCAGAACACTGTGGGGAAAAATGAAGGAACTAATATCCTTTTACCCAACTGTTCAGCCTGTGAACAAGGAAATTTCATTTCTTTTGGCCGTGAAATAGGCTGACGTATTTCAGAGACATGCTGTGGTTTTTAAGCCGAACCTATGTGTTATACCTGGACAAAATGGAGATATGTGTCGCACACTAGAACTCTATTAGATTAGTGATTAATTGATGATGTCTCGGCCTCCTGTCGTCCACAAGATTAGTGGATGAAAGTTTCAGTAAAAAGTTTTAATACAAATGTAGCTTGTACAGACAATTTCCCCCTTTTTCCTAGTTGATTCTGATGAGCACCTCAATTTATGGTAAGTATTAAATTATTCTATACCATACTGTATGTTATACTTACAGTATCATCCAATAATCTTTACTATCTATAGACACCCATATTGGAGGATTATGTCCTAAATAACCAAAAGGAGTCTTTAATTTACTTTTGACAAAACAATCCTAACTCAAGGCTCTCTTACTAGCTTTTTCTGGAGCTTTTCATCCGTATTGTCTTCATCAGCTCATTTTCTTGAGTTTGCTCAGTTGTCATCAGGGCCAGCTCTAGCCCTTTTGGTGCTCTTCGGATTTGGAGCCCCCGCCACCCGCTGGCGCCTATGCTCAATAACTACTTTGAGATGTGTCTCTCAAGCACCTGTAACACGTCCCTATTCATGAAACCCACCATATTGGATGAATGAATTCGAGGGGTTAGAGAAGCACGGAGGTGGGCGCGGGATGATCCATATGGATACATTTGCTTTGGGCCCCTGGGCGGTGGAATATATGATGTATTATAGCGAGTAGGAAGCAGAGAAATTAAAAGAGAAGGAGCTTGATAAAAGCGCAGGCTGTTGAACTGAAATACCTCTCCCTAAGTTGTCGCACCCGGTCGTAGGCTACAATTGGTGAAAGTGCCTGGGGGCAGAGATTAAAAGAGTGATGAAAAGAAAGCCTGCAGGAGCTCTGCAGATTAGTGAATATGTGAAAGAGGGAGAAGGAGTCAGTGGGAGTGACATATCTCTCCTGCTAAGCATTGCTAAAATAATTGGCAAGGATGTGAGGTAGAAAAAATTGACCTGGTATAACATCTGCAGCCACAGTGGTACTGAGCTTTCGGACGAGGGGATTTGAGGGCCGTAGTGTGCTGACGCCTGGCTATCCTGCCCGTCCTCTGAGCTGAACCTTCTGAGCCAACTGAGAGGGAAACATTGAGATTATCTCAGGTGGAGGACACCATGGAGATCTCATTTGATTCCTTGGCATAACAGCATCAACAGAGAATACACTGCAGCCTTCTCTCCAGCTCTCTCCCTCCCTCAGTCCCGACCCTGCCAGCTTAATGCTGGGTAAGGGAACTCAAAATGCCTGATGGGTGATTTCGAGAGGTTTTGTGGGAGTTTGCGGTTGAGCGTGCGTGTGCATGTGTGTCGTGCGTATAGGCTCTTCCTCTGGAGAAAGCATCGGAGGGCTGTCAGCAGCTTGATGGATGGTCCGGTAACGTATGTCGAACTAGCAAAAACGGCCAGCCGTTACTCATTTCAACTGACTGGTCTGCGTTCTGGAGGAGAAGCTAAGGAGGTGAGGAGCGGGCAGAAAGAGAGGAGGTTGTCGGAAAAGGAGAAAAAAACATCTGTTTAAGACTCCTTCTCCAGTGAATCCATCTATCTGTGTAAAGTGCTTAGGTAGAGAGTACTAGAAACCCAAAGTTCATGATCTGGGTCTAATTGATCATAAGAGGTCAGGGGTTAACACCGGACACAATTAGCCAGATATAATCAATTACATGTAGATGCAATTATGTCAGCAAAAACAAGTTGCAAGTTATTTATTGTTATATGCACAACAATTACAGAGAAGCAGTCGTTGGTAACGAGACATAGTGCAAATAGTAAGTTCAAATATAGGGATCAAATATAACATATTTAAAATAAATAATATGTATTAATTAGGGCTGTCAATCGATTAAAATATTTAATCGCATAATTGTCCATGAATAATTACAATTAATTGCAAATTATTCTCACATTTTTCATCTGTTCAAAATGTACCTTAAAGGGAGATTTGTTAAGTATTTAATACTCTTATCGACATGGGAGTGAACAAATATGCTGCTTTATGCAAATATATGTATACATTTTTATTGGAAATCAATTAACAACACAAAACAATGAAAAATATTGTCCAGAAACCCTCACAGGTACTGCATTTAGCATAGAAAATATGCTCAAATCATAACATGGCAAACTGCAGCCCAACAGGCAACAACAGCTGTCAGTGTGTCAGTGTGCTGACTTGACTATGACTTGCCCCAAACTGCATGTGATTATCATAAAGTGGGCATGTCTGTAAAGGGGAGACTCGTGGGTACCCATAGAACCCATTTTCATTCAAATATCTTGAGGTCAGAGGTCAAGGGACCCCTTTGAAAATGGCCATGACAGTTTTTCCTCGCCAAAATGTAGCATAATAAAGTTTATATACTGTGTATATATATAAAATAAAGTTTGATTTGTGGTAGATAAACTGTAATGTAAACAGGAATGTAGGTAATGTGAATGTATATGCGTAATGAGTCTGTCAATGTGGTTTTATCATAGAGCTGAACAAAATCCCTGCCCCTCAGCAAAAAAACTACATATGCGCCATCATAGTCGGCACTTGGCTCTGACTTCTTTGATGAATCCAAAGGTCTTTTGTGCCGAGGAGCACGGTCACATCTTTGAGACTAATGTGGACTGAATTGTGAGGGGAGGAGAGACTCCAAAGCATGCATGACACCCTGAGCTCTTGAAAGGTGACATTTTCAAAAGTGGCGATCATTTCATTCTGACTCGCTGTATCTTTTCACATATTGTATGTCGTGACCTTTTATTAGGCTATATATGTGTCATTTTGCTTTTCTCTCAAACTCCTACAAGTAAGTATCCATACTGTGTGCATCAGAGTGAACAATACTGCACTTAAAGACATCCTGGCAATTTTTAATATTTTTCGGTTAGTATTTTGAGATGAGAGGTAAAAAAAAAATATTTTTTAATTTTGATTTTATAATTTCTAATGCTGATGTTGTTTTCTTTTGTTTACATTTTGTTTTGTGTCTTTGTTCATTTCTAAGCTCATCACTTAAAAGTTTGTTTATAAACTTTTGTAAGTATGAATTGTAAATTGTACATATGAAAACAATCTCGAAAAAAATAAATTACAAAAAAAAAAAAAAAAACGTGTTTTTTTTTTATAATTGTTTTTGCAACATGAGTATTTTTTTTTATTGCATTGCCACGCCCATTTCTTCCCCATTTTTCACTTGGCGGAAGTAGCAATCGTGACGTGTGCAGCAGCAAGTGTGCCCAAGGGGAGCCAATGAAATTAGCCTTCAATTAACCAACAAGTAAGTTTTAACCAATCGCGTGTGTCTACGTCATGGACCTTAGCAACCAGGAGAGTTAGCAACCAGGAGAGTTAGCTAGCTAAGTTTACTCGTGTTGCTCGTGTTATCAGCTCACGTCCTTTAGCAACTAGTTAGCTCGCAGTAATGTAGCACGGATAAACAACTTCCTAAAGTTAGCGCAGACTGAAAACAGAGGCCCAACGTTAGCTGACGTTACTTTGAAATGGACTGCAACGACGGCGGCCATTAAGGACGTTGTCTACATCTACATCCATGGGTCTCCCTCTTCAGAAACAGTTAAGTGTTGACTCAAACGCACCTTCATCTCTCTGCTCGCCCTGTGGCCCGTCGAGGCTGTGTGTGTGTGTGATCAGCTGTTGTTGTGATAAATTGCTCTTATATTCCTTGTTTGGCTGGATTAAGCTGTTGGTGTAATATTCACACTCTTAATAACTTGTTTGTGGCCTTCCCTAAAGGTCTTGTTGTTGCCCTCTTGAACATGAGATACTCTGTATAATGAATGAGAGCTTTGCAGCTAAGTGCATAATACTATAAGAAGGATATTTATGTATGCTATAGAGAAGGGATGTCATGTGTTTGATAAAAGCAGTGATGCATTTTGATGTGAATTAGGAGAAAGTCAGCTGTAATGGATTTTGTGCGGTTCCATATACTGCCATCATTAATCTGCCATTAGGCTACAGTACTTTTAATAAGTAATGAGCGTTGCAGTATGTTTTATTCTGAGACATTATGCAGTTTAAAAAGACAAATTATATCTGGTTATACCCTTGCTTGTGAAGCCATACCAGCAGCGATATGTGTCACACTTTGTGTCCTAGATTTTTTAGAAAATTTGTCTTAATTGGCTTCATCACAATTTTTCCTCAGCACCAAAAGATGAAAAAATGCAAATATGACAATGATAAAAGTAGAACTCTGATACTGCCCTACCAGCCCGTTCTCATTCCCAGGGTGTCAAATACTTACACTTTGTCACGCATCGGCGTTCAGTATCGGCACCCTTTAAGCGGTGGTGTGAGGCGCACCGCTATCCATTAACTACAATGTAAACCCATCCACGTCAATATTAAACGCTTAGGGAAAGTGCTGTGGTGACGTAGTTTAAAGGGGAACAACGGCCATTTTTAAAACATTTATATTTTTTTTGGAGGCTATATAACATGATGGAAAAAATACTACAACTTGATCATGTACGCGCATATTGCGAGGGCGTGCCGGGAAACCACAAGGTGGCAGCGTCATCACGGTAAACAGTAACTGCCTGTCAGTGGTGATATGAATGGAGTATAGAATTTGCAATATAAATAAACATGCTGTCACTTGAGAGAACGCCTTGAGTGAATTTCTCTCACAAACGTCCACTTGGACTCAAGGATGAACTAACTAATTTAGTTTTTAGCCATAACTCAAGAATAGGTTAATACTAGGATAAAATGATGAAGTGATGACATTTTGGACAGACATGGATGTAACCTGCAACTTGGGGGAGGCATACAACCGCGAGGCGGTAATTCTAGTTTCAATGTACGTTTTAGTCATTAGGGGAATATAATTGCACTTGTGAAGGCACAAATTGTGAGGATGCAAAAAATTGGTTTGCAAAAAGGCTACCATACAGCACCTTTATAGCGTCAGCAACAAGCTGAGAGCATGATGGAAAGGAAGCACTTAACTGCTGAAATTATGTTTGAAGAACTGCACTTTTACTTAAAAACCCTTCACAAATGCAGTTTTTAGACTTTATGCAAGACCCAGGTACAGGAGGCAACTGGGTAGAAGAGCCGTAAAAATGAACGATATCTTATGTGTAGAACTTTCGCATTGGGCTTCTTTGATTTCCTGTACTTCAACACTAGATTGCAAGATTAAAGATTTAATACTTCATTGTCGGTAGAGATGACAGGAATTTGCTTTGAAGTCACATAAAACAAAACACACACCCAAGGACATCACACATATATTACAGTGTCGTATGGACAAGAATAATAAAAGCCCAGTGGGGATAGCCACTTAGTGTTAAGTGGATGTGAACAGCCTTGGGTAAGTGATGTTGTAGATCATGGCTGTCGGAGTCTTAATACTTTTCAGTGTTTTAAAGGACCAGTGTGTAACATTAGGGGGATCTATTGGCAGAAATGGAATATAATATTAATAAGTATGTTTTCTTTAGCCACTGTAGCTCTTCAACACGCTTGGCACGAGAGAGGCTTCAGTTGGCTGCAATCTCCTCACCTCACCGCCCGATCCTACACACTGGACCTTTAAAATTGTCAGGAAGTTAAAAGGTCACTGTAAAGTAGTTACTGTCATGACATGACATGACAGTAACTACTTTGACATTTTCTGTAGCCTAATGGTGTAAATTTCAGCGAGGGATGATCGCTCTTAGCCTAATATCTTTGGTGCGGTTTGTCCAGAAGTTACATGTCTCGTGCTGAGATGCTGCCATACCACTAGGGCTGCACGATTATGGCCAAAATGATAATCACGATTATTTTTGATCAGTATTGATATCACGATTATTCATTGAGTTTAGCGACAACATTTTTATTGCACTTTCATGTTAAAATAAACAGGGCACTGTTTTCACTTCCATGCTGTGATACATTCTTGCTAATGTACATTTAGGGCTGCAAAATGTTGGAAAAAACTGTATTTTTTTCTGATATATATATATATATATATATATATATATATATATGTATTCCAATATGAAAAAATACAGGAATATTCACCCAACCCTTTTGTTAGCTACATTTTAAAGTTAAATGCTTCAGTTTGGTGCACTTTGAGAGCAAAATTAGCAAGATTAAGACCTAGATAAACAATTTTATGCTCTCAATTAAATCATAAACACATTGGTTGTGTAGATAATATCTATACCCAAAAGTGAAGCCAAAACATCTCGATCACTGGCTGCTGGCTGGCTGTTAGTTTAGGACGCGCTTGATTTGATATGCTGCACAGTTTTCTATGAGCGGAACGCGCATTTTAAACGTCAATATCGCATGCGATCATGTTCAATTAACTGCTGGAAGCCAAAATCGTGATAGCGATTAATATACGGTAAATTGTGCAGCCCAACATACCGCATAGTTATTCTAGAGGTTAGAAGGCTCTGGATACTGGCAGTTGCATCATACCTTCCTGATAGATTACAGGGGCAGGTGAGACCGCAGTCCTACCATTGTTTGATTTGATAGAGGAGGAGGAGAATGAATGGAGAAACTCAGTGCTCCCCTCCCACCCCCCCACTCATACTGTACCTACCTGTACCTATCTCCCCTGTGTCATTACTGCTGTACCAGTTGGTGACATCCTCACATTGCTTTTCCAATAACCTCCATTCTTATGTGCAGGCGACGACGCCCAATAATGTCCCTCCTGATGTATAGAGACATCGTTGAATATTTTGCATATTCAGCGAATGCTCCTGGCTAACGAACGTAATAAATGAGATGCCAAAATTTCCGCCGCCTTTTCACGCTTTCGCTGAGCTGACACTCCGCCGAGCAAGAGCTCGTCAAAAGCGTCTCCTCCACGCCGCTCTCCACACCTCTGTTTATCCCTTTATCTTCAGTCCGGTCCCCGCCGCACGCCGGATAACAAATGGGAACGAGTGCATCGGCTGCAGAGGAGGCGAAGAGTGTCCTCCCTCAGTCTGTCACTAATGCTTCATTAGATACTTGGCGGGGCCATTCATCGCTGTTATCGCCTGGCCACAACGTGCCCCTCCGCCACCTACTCCTCACACACACACACACACACTCACTCACGCATGTAGGCAGTTTTTCACATTGTCGTAGCTCACACAATCATGTACTTTACTCCTCCACAGACGCTCAAATGCACACAAACAGCGGTTATGCTTTCGTGTCATTATTGGCCATTCAGCACTGCTGATAACTCCTCCTGCTCCATAAGTCTCGCCTCCTCCTCTAATTCAGATTCCTGAATGTCAACGTCCTCTGCAATTTTTCATAAGAATAATTATTGAACCTGCAAACAGGCGTTGGCTAGTAGGCAGTGAAGAAGCATATGGATATTCCCACTCTATCATGTTGTTAGGCGGTTTCACACACACACACACACACACACACACACACACACACACACACACACACACACACACACACACACACACACACACACACACACACACACACACACACACACACACACACACAGCAGTTCTATCATTGACTCAGTGTTGATTAATCCCTGTGCTGGTTGCACTGGAGAGGACTGTGTCATTACCTGATTCCATTGGTTCGATACATCGATTAGACCATTACTCTGATTAGGAGATGAATTAAACGCAGTGAAGGTGCTCCTCTCGGCATCCATTTTAAATCACCAGCACTGGCTTATGTTCGAAATCGGCTCAGAGCACGCTAACTTGAGAATGGGCCTTTTTTTTTTAATTTATGTGTGAAGCATGTCCTGACACTCTCATTAAAGGTAACGTGGCAGTGTTTTATGTTAATTGTTGTAACGACCACTAATGCTGCATTCGATCTGTTTTGTTGCTTCAAAATGCCTGTACATAAGCAAAACCCGTACAAAACATCCTTTGTCTGGTGTGTAATCGGCTAAGTGAAGGTGTTGGCTGTGATGTGCAGGGAAAATACCCGCGCTCACCTGCTGCGTGTTGATTTGCATAAATAAGTTAAATACATGGCCTTATGCAGATCAATTATAAGATCATTTCCTGAACAGATTTAACGACCAGAAGATGGATTTATTCGTAGTTTAGCTTTTGAAATCATACTAAAATCACATATCTGCTCTCATAAATTTCTGTGGTTGGTTAGTTTGCTTTCACATCACAAACGAACTGCACCGCCTTAAGTATGCAGTAGTTTGTCTTAAGGGGCCACTATACAGTAATATCACTTCATCACTTCAGGATAGTTTCAAGGACAACTCAAGTGTAGCAGTTCAAGTAGGCAAATCGCATTGCCTCTTCCCAAATATTTTTTTGTGAGAGTGCCGGCTCATAGTAAAGTTTGGGAACGGGAGAAAGTTGAATGCGAGGACATATAGTCGGTGCATAATTGACAGGTTCAGTTTCAGGTTTATTTGGTATAGGAGGAGCACAGCTGGGCTTATTATATTAACTTTGAAGAAGTCACTACTTGTTGAAGGGGGGGGGGGAGTGCAGTCAGTGGCTTGGCACTTCACTTAAAAAGTGTGGACATCTTTTCTTGGGTCTCCTGCTGATGGAGTGGCAGTCCTATCTTTATTTGTTCAGCCACGGCGGCTGTTTGTTCCAGAAAGTGATCAAGCTACGGTTTAATTCAGAGTGGGATAGAAGAACAGAAAAATTAGGCATAAGGCAGTCTACAACCAATTCAGCCACACTCCCTGGCTGGGTCACAGTGTCCTCTCTCTGCTGCTTTGTGCCTCTCCCTGACAGCTCCATATTTCAGCTCCACGGGCATCCGCCCTCCACTCTGCAGGGTTACCGAACAGAGGTACGGCATGCACACGGCTTTTATTTACTTCCAATTTCTCAGTCCATTCATAACACTCACAGTACCAGTCATTCAGCCTCCCGGAGGAGAACAAGGGAGTACTCCATAAAGCTGGATGAGATGACGGATTACAGTGAAAACAATGAACCTACTCTATATATCCTGGTTTAAAATCTGTAAAACAAAATGTTATTACTTGGGACTTTTTAATGATTCATTACAACAAACAGAATTTCAACATATATAAAACTTATTTAAAACACTTGAACTTATATACCCTCCAAGTAAAGGTTGTAGGAACCAAAGTGTATTTAGCTGTCGTTTATTATTATTATTATTATTATTATTATTATTATTATTATCATCATTATTATCATCATTATTATCATTATTTGATTAGGGTGCACACTTTATTTTAGTTAGTATCACTTCCGGAAATTGGCACAAGGGTGTGGTTTCACTTATTTTACCTAGTCACTTAGACAAAGAGGGTGAGTTAGGCTTGGACATTTTCTATTGAACATCAGGTCATATTTGACTTTATCCACAACAGTTGTTGCTTTTCATTCTTTTCATTTAATAAACAGTCAAACGCATATGGATTTAAGTATGGATTTTTTTTATGTGTCACAGTAAAGAGCTTAGTATTTAGCCTCTTAGCGGCTTTTTGATTGATAGCAGTCAAAGCTACAAAGGTAGCAAGCATTGACTATATAGATGGACGACACTTCTCCACTTCCTCCCACTGCCAAAATATCCCAGATACGGGCGCTGCCATCTTGCGCATTTGGAGCCAGAATCTGTGCGGTAGTGATCGAGGAGTGGAGCCGTGGTATCAAGGTCATCGTGTGTAAATGAATGTTGCTGACCATTTTTACTGCCATTTCCGCTTCACCTTATATTATCTTGAATAGGTAAACCAGCCAAGTCGAAGAGATATACGTTTGATAAATCACAACTTCGTTTTATGCATGTTTTATTGTAAATGGGACCAAATAAATGCATTTAGGTGGAGATAACGGGCGTCTCTTTTTTTTCCCTCTCATCAGTAAAACAATCAGAATGGATGCCAGTCTTTCATATTACATTCAATATTATAAATAGTTATCAGAACAATATGAACATTCAGGCTCCCTCATGTGGCTCAAATGTGTACTGCAGATATAAATGTTAAATAAAAAACTATGGAAGAAATTCTGCAAATGTTTTTGGCGACCCGAATAAAATCTCCTGCGACCCACCTGTGGGTCCCGACCCAGTCTGTGAGAATGACGGTCCTTGTGAGGGAACTGATGTACAGCAAAGTGGAAGAGAGAAAAATGGCCATGTTTATTGCTATACCTTGATCTGTATGTAGATTGCTTATTGATCTGCTCCCACACAGTGTGGCTGTATTTTAGGTGTTTCCTTCAGACCGCTACATACTCAATTAGCACACTTGCTTTCAATGTCTAATCAAAAAGAATTAGTGGACAGGAGCTTCAGTTATGTCATTATGTGAGACACAATGAGATGTAAAAGTATTGGTCACTAATTAATTGGAAGTCTTCAGGAGAATAGATCTACATCAAGTGAAGGGAGGGAGTCGGACATATACAAGGTACTGTGTTTTATATGAACCCCGTATTTCATATTCACAAAAGATTAAGGTTTTATGATCTTTGTGGGGAAAAAGCAGGGAATAAGGAGATAATCTTAATCTAAATCTAATCTAATCCAAATCTATTGTTCCATTACTTTTCCTGATGTTTTAGGTTTTTACCGTGGTATCATATCGAGATATTTAAGCAGGGTATCGTATCAAAGTCAGAATTTTGGTATTGTGACAACACTAATGCAAAACGAATAAGAATGTGTTAAACAGGACGGACTTGTACATTAACTGGTATACAGAAGGCCAAAACGAATTTTCTCTCAGCATGAATGATTTCTGCCATGACAGACGTCGATGTAATTGCCTAATTATGTGTTTCACGTAATACCTTAATATGGCTTAGTCAAATTGAAAGTTGTGGTTCCAACCAGTGGTCTAAAAGACTGGGCTGTGTCTTTTTGCTGTTCATAGACCAACAGAGTTCTGAATCTTTCTCTAGGTGATCGACTCACACCATTTTCAGACAGTAGGTAGAGTTAGCAGCTATAGCTTGTTAGCAGGGTTCCTGCAGATCCTTAAAGTCTTAAAAGGCAGGAGGAGTTAATCGCTCCTCAGCCCCCCCCCCCCTGTGCACTGCACGGCAAACGCCCAGCTTTAGTTAAACTTTTAAGCATGCAATTGTTTCAAGCTTAACTTAGAAGCTGATATCAAAACATTGTGAATTAAATTGGTATTTTATTCCATTGAAAACGAACTACTTTTACTTTTTAAGTTGACTTTTTTCCAACAAGGAAGAGAACATTTTTATTTTATTGAAATGTACAGAACATTGTATGCAGTTCTCACACACCCATGCCCTGCAGAAGTTTGGTACATCTAAAGTAGATGGGAAGCATTTTACAAACCTCACCAGGGCTTTTGTTCACCTTCCTTCATTCCCTCCCTCCCTCCCACACTACTGCCCTTCCTCTAAACCCCGCAGCCTTCAGCCTCAGGGACCGAGGGAAATTAATTAAACATCTAAAAATGACAAGCTCTCTGTCATTCACCCACTTGCTAAAGCCGCAGCCCCTTCTTTTCTCAGGACTTCAGGGACAGCACATTGATTTCCCAACTGTCTAATTCTCTCAAGCCATGTCTTCCTTGGATTTTTTTTTTTTTGGTGAATGGTGAAGTGGAAAAATGAATGGGATGAGGGGCTGCAGAAATGTCAGCGGTGACGCTTGTATGTGTGTGTTTGTGTGCGATGGTTTGCGGATATGTCAGCTAGCGTATCCATCTATTTACTGTATGTGCGTGTGACCGCTCCTACAAACAGTCCCTGTCAGATCTGAAGGCTGTTCATCAACTTTCCGGTCTGTTCCCGTGGCGTCCCCTCCGCTTCCTGTTCTGTGTTTTGTTGGATGTGTGCAGCTCAGAGAAGAAGGTCACTCGGTGATAAAAGCGTAGTTGAAAGTACACTGAGTGCTGAACTTCTTTATGTCTGCAGGTGGATGACAGATGACAAGCTGTCACTGCATTTAGGAAAAAACGGAATCCATACTGTTTGGGTCAAAGATAACACTGAAAAGGTCCCCAGGTTTTAGTGTTGTTGTTGGTGACACTGTGCTTGCAGCTTCGGACTCAGTCAATTACCTTGGCTGTATGCTGGATAGCGACATGTCAGGAGCGGGTCAGGCTGAAAAAGTGCTCACCAAGGTCGATCAAAGGATGTGACGGTGAGGAAATTTTCCCACCGGTTAATAAACTTGTGTGGTGTTACCGATTACACCGGATGTTTTATAAGAAAAGATGACAGTCAATATGTGTAGCGTAAGGTCGGGTGGCTGTGTCTGGCCTCTCCGGTAGAGCTTGTGCTGCGATCCGACTATCTATTGATAACACGGCGCTGATACGCCAAAATGAACGAAATGTGTTTTATTTCTGTAAAAAATCGAAACGATGGTGGGGGCGGTGGGTACGTAATGTAATCGGTGTGTGCCCAACCACCATGTAACACCGCACCGTACCGTACCGTGGCAAGCCTAGTGGCGATGAAGATCGACAAGTTGCATTTTCAACACACCGCAAAGACTACAGCCGACGTCCAGTTAGCACGAACGTTCTGCGCCTGCGTGAGCTGAAATAACTCTCCACACCAGCAGGCGGCGGTAGTCTGTATTAGTCATTCAAAAAGGGGTACGGGAAGACCGAGTACTGCGTATATACAAGCCGTTGTTATGATACATACATGAAACGAAGCAGCGTTTGCCGACCATTTTCACACCACTCTCACTCACCACTTCATCCAGATGGCCACGTCGTTGTGATAATATCCGTGTAGTGGAATGATCAGATGAGATGAAGATGAAAAATGAGAAGTGTTTGCCCTCTTGACTTTACTCGTTGGCTTGCCAAATACAATAATATATGCCGCCTCAATCCTGCTACAGTTTATGCAGTAATGAAGATCATACAGAGAAAAGGGAGAATAGGTCAGCCACTGAACAAGCTGTCTGTCTTTTCTGCAGGAAATCTGACTACCAGCATAGGTAATTGTTTTTTCCCTCAGCAGACAGGGCAAAATTACAACTCTGTACTCATTCACAACAGCTGACGACTACTTTTGAATTGTAATCACGGCGCTGAATACTCGCAGATCTGTCTCAATTGAAGAAGATTTCAACTGTCACTACAGCCAGTCGTTGAATGGACAGAATTCAGTGTGTGTGGAGCTTTAGGGAAATGTTGATTGAATGAGTTTAGGGGCCATACAGTTACTTAGACGCAGAAACGATTCCAGACGTCAGAAGCAGGTAATCATGCTATTTATATATCTTTTGAAACGTCAGAGGATGAGTGCTCCACTCCTTCACTTCAAGAATCTATTCAGCGGGCCAAATTGTTATTTAATGGGCTGACACCTGTTGACGACCGGCTGACACATACATCTGAGGAGTGAAGTGAACAGACAGACAGATGAACAGAAACAGTGCGGTGTTGGCAGGAGCGTTACTCATACCAAGTATTAGTCTTTGCGTGTGAGCACACACACACTCAAACACAACCTGGCCTAGTGCCCAGTCCAGATACACCAAACGTTTCCATTTCTGTAGCTCTTTTCTGAACAACAAAATGTAGACTGAGATAATACTGTAAGTGGGAATCCAAAATCGTAAATATTTCTATCGGGGCTGTCAATCGATTAAAATAGTTAATCGCCAATTAATCACACGTTTTTATCTGTTCAAAATGTACCTTAAAGGGAGATTAGTCAAGTATTTAATACTCTTATCAACATGGGAGGGGGCAAATATGCTTGTTTTATGCAAATGTATGTATATATGTATTAATGGAAATCAATTAACAACACAAAACGATTACAAATATTGTCCAGAAACCCTCACAGGTACTCCATTTAGCATAAAAAATATGTAATATATCATAACATGGCAAACTGCAGCCCAACAGGCAACAACAGCTGTCAGTGTACTGACTTGACTATGACTTGCCCCAAAACTACATGTGATTATCATAAAGTGGGCATGTCTGTAAAGGGGAGACTCGTGGGTACTCATAGAACCCATTTTCATTCACATGTCTTGAGATCAGAGGTCAAGGGACCCCTTTGAAAATGGCCATGACAGTTTTTCCGCGCCAAAATTTCGTATAAGTTTGGAGCGTTATTTAGCCTCCTTCCTGACAAGCTAAGTAGTATGACATTGACCAATGGATTCTTTAGGTTTTCTAGTTTCATATGATGACGTATCTTCACTAACTTTAAAACTGAGCCCGCTACAACCTAAGAATCGCAAGTTGCGTTAATGCATTAAAGAAATTAGTGGCATTAAAACAAATTTGCGTTAATGCGTTATTATCAGGTTAAATTTGCCCTCATTTCTACACATGAGGTTTGTGCTGAAATGGTTCGTTTATTAGTTGATTGATAATGACAAATTTGTTGTAAATTTATTTCCTTTCAAACAAAAATGGCAATAAAAAGCTAATTTCAGCATTTGTAATGTGCGGATTTGCTAGTTTGCTCTCTTTTACATCACAGTAAATTGAATATCTTTGGGTTTGGACGAACAAAGCCAACACTTTGAGGAGATCACCTTGGGACTTTGTGGTGGGGATTTTTCTCTATTTTCTGACGTTTCATCAGCTAAACCATTGATTGAGCATTCAGCTTATTCATTGATGACTGTAAATAATTGCTAATCACACTGTACACAAATGGAAATCCACACGCATTCATGCACACACAGTTAAAATTAATTAAATTTCATTGAAATTAATTTGCCGTTTTGTGACAGTTTAATCTTTTCACAGTGAAATCAAAATGGCAGGTTCATCAAAAACATTTGAAACACCTTGCCGGAGCCCTTCATCAACACTTCCCCATTTCAGGGGGAAATGGACCATATAATATACCATTTGTTTTCTTAATTAACTCGCAGCGACCCAGAGAAGACCGTGGAATAATGGCAAATCACATGCTTCCGTCATCCGTTGTCAGGATGGAGAGAACATGTCGGTGGGTAATTGATACATTATGGGCTCATTACAAAACTATGACCCCATTTTCTGAGCGCCACGCTTCCCACATCCTCTGCTGAGCGGCATTCAGAGCTTGAGGGAAACGTCTGTCATCATGTAATTTACCACAACATGGAAAATGACGGAACAAGAGACATGAATATAAACCGTAGCTTGTCACATTTGCATTCCAAATCAAAGAAAAAGCAAGAAAGAAATTGTAAACCCTTAAATTGGCCAAATCCAAACAATTTGTTAATTTAAAATGACAGGAATGTTGAGCTTTTGCTGGTAATCTATCTACAACTGGCTTATCGTATCTGCATAGCGTGCACTTGATTGAGGCCATTAAGTTTTAACATTTTTGTGTTGGCTAATAACATGTTTTTCCCCTCTTTTAATCGTTTGATATCTGATTCTGTATTAATATAAATCAAATTAAGATCCAAACTAATGCATCATTACCAGATGCATAAGGGCACTATAGTGCATTAATGCATTCCAAAATGCATGCCGATGTATATGGAGGACCACAGGAGTCAGGGAATTAGTAATAAAGCATTTAATTGATTAATAACTAATTGTACAATAAAAAATAGGCATTCATAAATTTGTGTACAAATGTATTTATTAATCTATGCATAAATGGACGCAATTACAAAGTAATTAATTATTTGACATTTTAATGGGCAATTAAAAGAAGAATTATAAAAAGAATTTACAAATGAAATATTTATCCATCAATAAATAGTTCATATTAAAAAGGGATTTACAAAAACAGCATAAAACAGTCAATAAGTACATCATTTAAAAATAAATAAAGGAATTTAAAAATCTATTTGAAAATTCAGTTTAAAAAGAGAAATAAACAACTGGATTCACAAATTGATTAATTAGGCTTTCAAAAGGGAAACTTCTTTTCCCATTTACAACATACGTTAGCATTTCCCTGCTGCTTTTGCTAAACCCATTAGCTATTGGATCTGCTGAGTCATTTAGCTTCTCCATTTGGCCTTTCCGTGACACTTTGCTATAGTAAAACGAGGCAATAGAATGCAAATTAGCCACATGGGATCTAACAGGCTCTCTGCCTGGCTGTCAACTGGCATTTTTATTTCAACTTTATTAATTTTATTTTTTATACACAATTAGTTATTAATCAATTAAATGCTTTATTACTATTTCCGTGACTCTTGTGATCCTCCACAGATGTATCAGTCGGGCTCTATTTTCCTCAACATCAGCATCAACACCATCAAGACCACCACTAACTACACTTGGGTGATGCAGTGTCCTGGGTAGAGTAATGATCTCTGGATGATGAAGGAGCTCCGGTTCCAGGGTCTCCCGAAAGCCCTGACTTAATCCATCAAACAGCCGACACTTTCTGTGCATCTTTGTTACAGGTGAGGGTCAGAAGGGGAGATGAAACTGGGAGGAGATGTTAAAGTTAGAATGTCAATCTGGAGCAGTTTGGCAGAAAAACGCAGTTTTCCACGTGCAAATTGTAAAAATAGTTATGAGCAACAGCAGTCACACATTCTTCTACTGGGCATGTAAAGTGTCCATTTTTCCACATGATCTTTGATAGCCCCGATCCAGGATAGCCATTTCCTGTAACCCGGACACTTCGGTCACTGAGCGGCTCCTAGATTTAGTTACAGAAAGAATGTGGAAACTACAAACTCACCAGAGGGGAGGCAATCTTATTAGCAACTACCAGGGGCGGGAATCACCAGAGGCCCCAAGATACAATATTGTCACGATAAGATCTTATTGCGATTTTAAACATTTTGCGATATGCTGAGTAATGCGATGAGATATATTGCGATTTATTAGCTTTTGTCAACATCTGTTTTATCTGATAAGATACAGTTTTCACTCTGTTCATCTCTGACTTTTCATTCACATATCTTGAGGTCAGAGGTCAAGGGACCCCTTTGAAAATGGCCATGCCAGTTTTTCCTCGCCAAAATTTAGTGCAAGTTTGGAGTTCATTTATTTTTAAGATTAATTGGATTATATTCCCCCAGAAGTATAAAACATTACATGTCCCTTATAAATTAAAAAGAAAATTCAATCAATTTGTGAGGGAAATGTCTTTATTCTTTTATTTGACTGATATTTTTGACTTCAGGCGATCTCTGACTACATACGGTACATGCTGAAAATCAAACATTTTAATGTATTAATTTAGATATTTTCCAAAGTAAAAGTCCCTAGAAGTGTATGATTCACCTTTTTCTCGTGATCTAGTGTTAAAAAAGTTAACAAAAATTGCAATAAATCGTAATATCGAATCGCAATACTTAAATCGAATCGGCACCCAAGTAACCTGATAGTATAGAATCGGGAGATAGGTGGATCATCCAAGCCCTACTGCACACATGGCTCTATATTACTGATGTTAAAAAATGTAATACTAGTTGCAGTGGACCTGTGCCATTTGGGGGAGAAAATGTTCTCCATGAGATTCAGGAGGGGACAAGGTGTCGTGGTTGAAGGCAGAGTACAGACGAGCAATGACAAGGTGGGCGTGGGAGGGGACATAGAAAATGGACAGAGCTGGGACTGAGGTGGGGAAAAGTACGACTGATGAAGACAGAGGAAGGTGTGTAAAAGAAGAAGAGGAGAAAAGAGGAGGAGGGAGGCTGATGGAGACCGAATCAGGGTCCCTGCCTTTCCAATTTAGTGTAGCTGTCATCCTGGCTGGTGATTAATGAAGTATGGAATGCCATCTGTTTTCCCTGGGAGTTTCTCCTCTCCAGGCTCAGAGATTGCCCTTCCCGATACTCCCACTGAATCGGTTTCTCCCTCTCCACTGCACCTTGCGAAGCAGCTGCAGTAATTTGGGGTAGCCCAATTTACCGCTGATACTGGGGTGCAATTGTGGTGCTCAATGAGAAATTGGAGGCAGTTGGCAGGAAGAGGGGAGTGTTGCGGGACAGGACTAGAGAAGGTATTGAGGTGAAGAGGGACAGTTGATGAAGTGTTATCACACAAGGTTGAGGACCATTGGGCACGAGGGAGAAGCTGGGAAGATTGCTATTTGTTGCAAACATTACTGCCATCGCCGTCCAGAGGGATTACCGGAGCAGTGAACTGTAATGAACGATATGAAAACAAGTATTTTTTTCACCATGAAGGCCATTTGGGGAATTTATCTTGTGGTTTAGAGAGCAATTTGATTCGGCTTCTTTGATTTTTGAGGCAAGATAATTCCAAAACAAACACAGTATTTACTTAAGGGAATATGAAGATTAAAAATGTAAGTTAAGAGACCACAATATCCCCATCTTATACTTGTAGCGCTGGATTTCTAAAGAGTCCAGGATCGATTTTCCGGTTTTACTCATAGAATAAAAACCAGTCAGTGGCTCACAGGTCATTAAGTTGCCAGTCTTGGCTTGATTCTGTTTGCTGTAACTACGTCCGTTATAGGGCTTATAGATGTATCCCTTAACGTTAAAGCGTTCTTGAATGAATGATCTTGTCTTTTATCTGGCACTGTGAATCCATCACTGAAACGTCTTCCTTAGACATTGCACAGCTCATCCAGTCAGCAACACTGTACTGTAGTCTCACTGTCATGATTGTCGCAGATTTATTTAGCCAATTGCATTGCTTGTCAGCGCCCCAGGCGAGCTTGAGGAGGACTTGTTCTCGACATGCTTACAAGTAGAAACTTCAATTTACAAGCGCACCTTACATCGATTTCTTTTCCCCCTAAATGGCTACTACAGTCTGGTTAGGGTATGGTTCAAAGATCATGAGCATGGTTAAATAACACATGTTTATACTGACAATAGTTTTAGACAAAACACATCTTTATCCTCCTCCTGAACCTCCACACTTTATTTTACTTTAGTATATGACATGTCAACACGTACCTCCTGCATTCCTACTCGAGCAGACCTAAAGAGAAAAAGAAGATCGGCAGTAGTGTACTGCTCCACCAATTAATGAGCAATTTGTGTCTGACCTCTGGTGAGAGGTCATTGAAAGAAAATGAATGGTGTTAAAACGAATTTGCGTTAACGCGTTATTATTGTGTTAACTTTGACGGCCCTGAAAATAATATACAAACACTTGCAGTGTGGTAGGTTCTTGTGCATTACAGGATAATCCCTCTGCATGCTTCAGCTAGCTTGTATGCACTCTTCAGAACTCTATACCATAGACACCTCAACACCTTTCGTTCTTACCACTTCTTTTCTGCTTCTGGTGTCTGCTTCTTTTTTCGTCAGCGTGTCGAAAAGCCAGATACTGACACAACCCTTTTGCGCCCAGATTATGCGCTTTTACTTCATTCCATGCACTATAGATCATTTAAATAGGACCCGCAGGGACTTAAACCAAGTAAGAGTAGAAGAGCTATGAGTAAGGAAAAGTCCGCTAGCACCTAGGCTAATTCGTGCAGTGTAAAATGGCATAAGCATTCAGGAAGTGCCCCCACTAGATTACAGCACACTTGTAATGCACTGCAGAATGATCTGTGTTTTGTTTTGTAATGATTATGTACCCATGTGGGACACACAGATAATGTTATTTAAAATACATGCATACTGGTCGTCCTTTAATCACAAGGTAGGCGGTTCGATCCCCGACTCCTACTGTCCGCTTGTCGAAGTGTCCTTTGTGCGAGACGCCGAACCCCAAGTTGCTCCCCGGGCGCTTTACAGCAGCCCACTTGCTCCTAAAATGCCTAGGATGGGTTAAATGCAGAGGTCAAATTTCATGTATGTATACTGTGTATGTGAAGATTAAAATAAAGTTTAATTTAGAGATTGTTGAGAGTGAAGAAAACATGCTGCAAGTTGTAAAAAAGGTTCAGTAATCTTCTTCTTTTCAGCAGCATGCGTCTAGCAAAGCCACATCCACGGCAATCCCTCTGCTCACCACAATTAGATCTGTCACAGTGAATGTAAGAGTGTAAATACGGCAATTTCACAGAATATGCAGCGATGAGACGAGATAATCCACCATGGCTTCTATCAACTGGGTAATATTTTTAAAGCACAATATGGCCTGATCAAGTAAAATATGTTCATCTAGTGCTGCCGTGTTTCTATCAACGGGTGACATAGGATGCCGAGCAATAAATCACACCTATGTCTACCTAGGTACATAAATATCTACGGCAGGACTCCCTTCACCCCTCGCATCAATTATTGCTGCTGAACGTAATCACAGTATTACATGAAATATAAATGCATCCTGGGCAGCATTTCCCACCCAAAGGTAATGACTTTTGTAGAGTACTTGCATACTGTATTAACATAGGCTACTCTGGGGACCAGGTAGAAAATGACCTACCTTACAGTAGCACATCCTGTTAGTGGTTCCATCAGAGCTCCAGCAGAGTGAACAGTATGTGGGCAGCCATGCAGAACCAGTCCCACACACATAAATAATGTTGAACTGTAAACAGTGTTTCTAGCCTTGACACTTCTATCACCTTATGCAGAGCCACGCTGTATTGATTTGCACAGACAATGTGTCAGGTTTCTTGCGTCTCTGACACAAACGGGTATGGGAGCATGCATCCCGCCAGCCTCACTGACTTTGTTGTGGAGCATTTTGCATTTTAAGATCCCTTAAAATCAACTTTCATCCCAGCCACCAGGACATGGGTGACTTCACTGGGGAGGGGCTTTTCCACAAGAAACATGAAAAAGGTTAAGCCTTGTCTGTTACACATGGTAAATGGTAAATGGGCTTGCATTTATACAGCGCTTTTCTAATCTTCCGACCACTCAAAGTGCTGTACGCTACATGTCAGCATTCATCCATTCACACACACTCAGGATCTAATCTAAATACTCATTCATACACCGATAGAACAGCCTTCAGGAGCAATTTGAGCTTAAGTATCTTGCCCAAGGACACTTTGACACTGTGGACTGGAGGAGCCTGGGATCGAACCGCCGACCTACCGATTGGTGAACGATAGGGCTGGGACGATTCACCTATCTCCCGATTCGATACTTGGATGCCGATTCGATATGTATTGCGATTTTTAAGTATTGCGATTCTAAAAGTATTGTGATTCGATATTATGATTTATTGTGATTTTTGTTAACTTTTTAATACTAGACCATGGGAAAAAGTTGAATCATGACGGCTGGCTTGACCGCACGTTACCGCAATACGATAACGTTTCCTGTCCATGACAGAGTTAGCATGCAGCTTTAGCCGTGATGGCTAGCTCTGCTTTTCCTGGCAATGTGTGAAACCCAAAGTGTTTCCTTTACTGTATGTGTGGTGTTTACCACGTTGGCTTTAAAATGTTTAGGGTGCAGGTCGTATCCACGCGGACCCTCCGCTGTTTTGTACTTCCTCGTTGTGATCAGTTGTGGTTTGTTTTGGTTGACGGATACGGAACGGATATGACGTCACGCTACTCAGACTGCAACAATAAAAGCGGTAACTTCCTTCTACATCTGCATAGATTCAAATTAAGCAAATATAAAGATTCTGGCATTAAAAAATCGATTTCAAAACGTAAAAAAAATCACGACACATAGATGAATCGATTTTTTTTTTTTTTTTTTTCACCCCTAGTTGACGACCAACTCTACTGCTTGAGCCACAGCCGGTTTGCCATGAGTATCTTTCCATACAAATAAAATACTTGCCATCAACCCTATATGTTTTTGTTTCATCACATCTCATTACATGATGTTGGAGAGAATAAAGGGAGAGCAGCTTTCCTTGATTTTGATAGCCTCCCGGCTTACTGCGGTTTTAGCTCTTAGATATAATCAATCACCCACAGCACAGGGACACAAACAACATTTGTGGACCCGTCTCCCATAAATGGAACACTGGTTCGTGAAATTGCCATGCAATTTGGACCATGTATGAGATCGAAAATTGCATAAACTAGTTCAGTTTGTGCCCTTAAGTGAAATGCATTAGATGCTCGGTACTGAGTGAAAGACCTCATTTAATATAAGTGCAGTGCACTGCAGATATTCTTGCATTCCTTCAGGAATTCATTGCTTGACCAGGGCAAGGCTTATTCAACCCTAAAGCCGCCCACACATGATCAGCAGTAAAACTGCTTTGCGCTGGCTGCGCAAATGTTTTCGTACGGGGAGAGCTGTGGCATCTAACTAGGCGGAAACGCTGGCGTGGCGCACCGCTCGAAATTGCCACCGAGCGCTGCGCTGAAAATTCTAATTATTTCAACTTTGACCTTGGTTGCTGCTGACCTTTCAAAGCGCAACCAAAGGGGCGGTGTTTGCAGCATAGGGCCAACCACTGTCAGCAGAGTGGCACATTTTACAAACAAAGAGCAAACTATAATATTAGACAAATACAAAGTTAAACACATAATCCAGATTTAAAGTAACACAGTTGAAGCTGCCAAATTCAGGAAAGACAGCTGGCAAAAAAACTGCCCATGTGTGACGACGTAAATTAACAGACTTATTAATTTAATGGAATACTCAAAAGTCAGATGTAGCCGTCTAGATGGGGCGGTGATATTATAAAAGACTTTCTGAATATAATTTATGAATAGATTACACTTCATTATGCCCCTCCAAGGTTGTGGCGTGTGTGACTATTTCAGCCTTCTTTCAGCTGCGTCCCCGACTCCGGTGGTGTGAAACGGACTTCAGAGCGAGTTAAAAAAATAAATAGAAAAACATAATTGAAAGCGGTAAGCACCCAGCATTTGTCAGTTTAAACTGTGATGCTTTTAGCCTGGATTATGACTTGAACTTCTTCGTCTTTGTGTAATATTATCATACGATCTACGCACCGAGCTCTTGGTCAGTAGGCGGTGCTTTCATACGAGTTATCTGGAACATAACCTGCTCCGGAGCAGGTTAGGTGTACCATGGCGATCTAGCCCCCATAAAAAGTGAACCACCGTCGTAAGACGGAAAAGCCTGAAAGGTTAACCCTGAAGTTACCTCGCTAACCCCACATCCTGCTTCGTACTACGGGCCTCGGCTCTGTCTTCTCCGTGGACTCCCTCTCCCGTTTACTAACACTGCTGCCAGGCTGTCACTCCGATCGAGACTGGCCAATAGAGACGTGTCTTACATCTTTCAGCGTAGGTCCCGCCCACGAGATTCAGTTCAACATCGACATTAATACTTTTTTAATCACAAAGTTCTTTTACTGGCATTAGAACATTATTTGATTGCAGTGTAGTTTTGCTCTCAAACCTTTTCTGTTTGACTGCATAATAAAGAAGCAATAGTAAATCCTTAGCCCTGCGCCGCTCCTCGCGGTGAGCAAAGAGCAAATACTTTATCATCTGATGGCAGCTTAAGGGTACATTTTTCTGCTTTTTCAGTTTTACCTCATACTGCAGGCTATCGTGACATCTCAGTTAGGCTGATAATGTGGCATTCTGGACTATTCCATCAAGTTCATCCTGGGACATGTCACTGCCGGAGGCACTGTGTGATGCCCTGTTAGAATCACTACAGGAAATAGAGATTAAATTGCTTCTTCGACTGCTCGCTCTCATATTGGATGAGCATATTAGGAACTGAACTAAATGCACTTTCTGTTCATCCGTCTTGTATACAGTATACTTTGCAAAAGCTGGTACTGTTGTTTTATTGCACTGTGAGGTTTCCGGGGATGACAGCAGTTTGGCCTTCCAGCTCTCCGCCTTTCATCCCACTTCCTTCGTTTCTGCAGAGCAGTGAAGGCTTAAAAAAGGAGAGTAAAGACAGAAACCCCACTGTCAGAGTGACCTGCTGTTTGTGCAGCAGGGCAAGGACCGCCATCTGGCGTGCAGGCTCATTCCTCTGGAGGTGTGGTCGCACGACTGGCAAGTCAATTAAGAGACCAGGCAGGGCGGCCTTTTATTTATACAGCACATTTCATGCACAAGGGGAAACTCGGCCGCCTCTAGCTTGATGGCAGTAAACTGACACAATCAGCAGATAAAGCCCCGGCATAATGTTTTAGTGCTAAATATTCCACTGTGACAGTGTTCGACTTTCACAAGTGCATTTAGTCTCCACGGGCCTGGTTCTGATCGTTTGAAAAGAAAATGAAAGGACAAAACACCAGACTTGCTCTGATGCACCGTGGATTTAGTTTTTCAGAACTCCCACATAGCTGAACATGGATGCATGAAAGACAATAGATGGGTTACCCTTTAACCCCGAGCTGTATCGCTGTGAAAGAGACTGTCAGTAGTGGATATTAAAGCTTTTAAGAGGGGGCTCCCAAGGTGCTGGCCAATCCTCTCTGCTTAATAGGCGTGTCAAATTAATTCAAGGCCGTTGTGTCAGAGAATTAGCTGTTTAATGCTGTGTAATGCTGTGTAATGCGTGGCTTATACTGCACCACTGGGCAGCTACCATGGCCCATCCTGTAACTTTTACCTCAGCTTACGAGATGCTCAACTTTCTTCACCAGCTCCTAGTTAACTCCTGCTCTTTGTTTGGTGCTGGTCAGGTAGCTACACTTGGCTCGTCTGAGCTGGTTTGCTCAAAACCAAGTTGATTGGAGGAGTTGGTGAGAGCGGGAAAACTGAATCAATGAGGTTAAAGACTGTAGACTGTATAAAATATGGACGTAGTCTCCGTGACGTCACCCATAGTTTCTGAGGAGCTGTTGTGAAAAGTGGGTGGCTCCGGCCGTCGCCATTCTGGCAGCCACGACTCCCAGCTAATCCAAAAATTGGCAAAGAGATGGAGCGTCGGTGGAGCTGAGGTGATGCAGCTGAGCAGACAGCTACAGTAGAAGCTAGCGACCTGGTACGGCACCCACCTGTCACTCAAAGCGGCCACGCCCTCAATTATGCCTAACTTTAAACCTTAAGATAATTTAAACGGATGACGGCTGGCTTGACCGCACGTTACCACAACTTTTTCCTGTCTATGTGTGAAACCCAAAGTGTTTCCATACTTTACTGTATGTGTAGTGTTTACCACTTTGGATTTAATATGTGAGGGTGCAGGTCGTATCCACGCAGACCCGCCGTTTTCTACTTTTTCATTTTGGCTCACCGAGGCCAGCTGCTGTTTTTGTTTTTTTATGCATATGGAACGGATATGATGCCGCTTGGGTAAAAATGGATAAGAGCTCCATGCAGCTACAGAGTAGGTGTTGAGTTTCAGTGTGTTCGGCAGTACAAGTGACCCTTTCACATTACATGGACTCATTTCAGCATGAGTGCAGCAGGTTCAAGAGAAAGTAAAAGCCATTTTCATGCAAACATAACAATCCGGAATTGACTCGTACTTGAACTCATTTAAGTTTTCAAGGAATTTCTTACAACTTACCTGTCTGGTGTACTTAGAGTAATGTGATATACTGTATGGTTTGAATCTGACCTTTTGCTGTTGATATAAAAAAAGCTTAATTTCTTAACAACAGTATTGACCTTTCCCTTTCCCTTTTTCGTGCTTGAAATTAATGTGTGAAAAGTGGAAAATGCCACCAAAGTTTGATACTTTTACAATTTTAAATTATTTCCATGAACAATCTTTAGTAGCCTTTATGATGCAGAAAACTTAAATATCAAGTTTTTTGTGTTGTCAGATAGCAAAATTGAATGTCATGAGCCCTGAAATTATTGGGTTGTGATTGTCGAAGCTGTGTGCATTCATAAGAATGTCAATAAATGAATTCATAATTTGACAAGTTGATATTTTACATTGCATGAGCAATGAGTATCTATAAACATAAATTCAGAAAATGCAGAACTTCTTTAAAATACTGGGATGTTTGTGAAGTTAAACTTTCAGCCCAAGTTCATGTAATCTTGAGAGGAACTTTTGTTAGTGGGTGGTGAATTATCTTTTGTGCTTTCACCTTCAGTTTTATTTACCTATATTTATTATTTACTTATTTATGGAATATGGTAGATGTCCCCATTTACCCCATCCATTCACCTCCATTCATCTGTTCACCTGTTTGCAAACCATCGATCTGTGAGTTTTAATGGAGAAGTCATACATCCCCTAAGTTAAATTGGAGCTTTATTTCCCTCCTTATACTTGGGTTTATTTGTTGATTTCTATAACACCAGATGGGACAATTACCACGGCCAGGCTTAATAACCTTCCATTTTTGTCACTTTTCCTCAGTTAATCCCCATCAGCCGACGTCTGAGTAATTAAATTCTATAACTGAGCTTGGCTCGTGCTTGCGGATGATTACAGAGACGTTGCAACGTCGACATAAATCACAGCGACACGCACAAGAAGGCAGCTGACTCACTTATTTTTCCTTTTTACACTCTAAATGGATTTTGTTTCTAACATTTCATCTGTCTTCAAATGCCAGACCTATGCTTGTGTTGAACAAGCGGACTGTTGTTATTAAAAAATAGCGCTCATGAAGAAGACATAAATTAAAATATTATCTTAATGTGAATTGTTTTGAAATTGTTTATTCTTTCATGCATATATTCATTTTAATTGATGGAAACTGTCCATGGTTTTTATTAGTTTTGATAGAGGTCATTTTTTTTTTTTTTTCTATAAATATAATGATTAACACAGAAGTTATGAAGGCACGAGTGATTCAAATAGCTTCCTGCCAGAGCAGAGACCTCAGTGTGGGATCTATTTGCAGATAGTCTTTCTTGACTTCACAGGAAAGATGACCTGATACTGTCCACTCGGCCTCCTTACTGAATCCCATGGCTCCAATTAAAGCCTCATGATTTGGCTTAAGTGTGCCGCAAAGCCTGTCAAACTAACTACAGCGCACAGTGGTCCTCAAAGACAGATGGTTTGTCAAAAGTCAGGTGTGGGCTAAAAGGTATACTCTCAACCCCCTGAGAGCCGCTGGATCGCGGGCTATCCCGACCGACTTTACTGTCTTTCAGAGGCTGTAGTAAGTTCTGTTTTAAATGTAAGGTGAGGTTACAGATATCATATGAAACTAACGCTCCAAAGTTGGGCTAAATTTTGGCGAGGAAAAACTGTCATGGCCATTTTCAAAGGGGTCCCTTGACCTCTGACCTCAATATATGTGAATGAAAATGGGTTCTATGGGTACCCACGAGTTTCCCCTTTACAGACATGCCCACTTTATGATAATCACATGCAGTTTGGGGCAAGTCATAGTCAAGTCAGCACACTGACACATTGACAGCTGTTATTGCCTGTTGGGCTGCAGTTTGCCACGTTATGATTTGAGCATATTTTTTTATGCTAAATGCAATACCTCTGAAATCCCCCTCAATACAGCTCCGATACGGTTTAAAGAGTGATAACAATCAGATCAAATAACAAACAATAACTCTGGATTACAAGCTTGCACTATGAAAACTACTGCATAGATTATAAGATTCATTAAATGTGTATTACTGGAAAAACACCAACCATAAATAATATCCAAAATAGGGGTGTGATTTCATGAAAATCTTCAGGATTATAACTTTAAACAGGATTAACCATTTCAAATTTTATCTTGCGCATTCAGAAATGTAAAGTCATCTGATATTGCAGTAAAAAGCATGACCAACCATCTGCAAACTATTCTCTGGTTCTTCATACCGAAGGATAAAGAACCACTGGGCTCTAGGGGATGAGAGGCTTAGTATCTATGTTGGGAGTTCAGCTTTTTCTTGGTTGAGCGCCCACTTGTTCCTGTTCAGCAGACAGTTTATATTTCACCCTTCGCTTCATTCCTTTCTGTGGTCAGACGAGTAAGACGTCATCGCAGTGTGACCAGCTGCAAATTTCAAATCGCAGGAGGCGCAAATACGCCATTTAAAATTAAATATTGTCGTGGTGCAGAGATGTCCTGGCCTATACATCGTGTTCTGCTAACTTTAAAGGTTCAGTCGGTAACTTTTATAAAAAAATAACTTTTTGTCATATGTGATTAAACTGTTTCTATATCCTGGCAGTAGTATATGAGACAGATAATCTGGGAAATTTCAGGTTCCTCTGGCTCCTCCTAGTGCTGCCAGCGGTGGGGGGTGAGGTGGCGGGACCGTTACACCTATATATATCACTCTATATATGTATATATATATACATGCATATATATTGCTGTCCTGTTGTATAACATGTATTATTATAATTGTTGACCATGAATAACCGTATAGAGATGTGGGATGCTCGTTTATTCGTATTGTTGACACCTTTAGTGCTTTACATTTTACAGCGGTGTTTTTCAGTGCATACTGCAGCAGTGATGCCACCATTTAACAATCATTGACTTGACTGCAGCTCCAAATTCCCCCTAACCAGCATGGGCCTTTCTGTCAAATCTAGCAATCCAGCACCTACCAGCATTTCCTGCATCAATTTATCGTGAGGTGGGCTGCAGTTGTGGGCCACATCGGCATGGAAATTCCCACTCAGTTAATATTTTATCGTATTAATGAATCTCATTTGGACCAAACTGTCACCTGAGTTTCAAAGTTGAATACAGTAACTAACCTTGACAACGGCAGGTCAGAAAAGTGTCACGAGGCAGAGTGACGCACTCAGGGAGCAGCAGAACATCGGAGAACACATCGCATCCCCTTTTTAAAGTGGAATTTCATATCAGAACGTGTTGTACGTTGGACGGCAACATTTCTGTAGTTAAAGCTAGGGTAGGTAATGTATTTTGAAAACCTTTTTTGTTATATTTGTTGGATTTTTCTCTACATCCCGACAGCGATCGATAAATCAAATGCTCTGACAAAAAAAAAAGAAAGAAAAATCCTGTATCTGTGGCTGTCGCAGGACTGTAATAAGCCCGTCCAATCATTTCATTTTTGACGAATGAAATGATTGGACGGGCTGCCTGCCTACCTGTCTACCTACCTGCTTGTCTGCCCGTGCATACATACTGGCATCACTGCTGCAGTGTGCTTTGAAAAACACTGCTGTAAAATGTAAAGCACTAAAGTTGTCAACAATACGAATAAACGAGCATCCCACATCTCTATATGGTTATTCATGGTAAACAATTATAATAATGATACATGTTATACAACAGAAGAACAATATATTTATTGTTATATACACTGTATATATATATATATACAGTGTATATATATATACTGTGTGTGTATATATATATATATATATATATATATATATATATATATATATATATATATATATATATATGTATATATATATATATATGTATATATATATATATGTATATATATACATGTACAGTATACATATATATATCTATATATATAGATATATATATAGATATATATACATGTACAGTATACATATATATATCTATATATATATCTATATATATATAGATATATATATATTCTTAATACACCCACGGTCTGTCTCCTTTGTCACTGTGATAATGGAAGATAAACGTGACACTAAAAAGACTAAAGTTGTTCACTATCTCACTAAAGCCACAAGGAAAAATGGCTGCCGCGATTTTTATACATCAAATACAAGGCGCACCAAGCTGCTGCAGCGTTAATCTGATCTCTGATCAGTTCAACCATGAATGATCTGTGTGGGTGAGAGGTTCATTACCACCCCCTTCTGGACTGGAGGAGGCAGACACTGATTTGCATGTAGCCGGTGTTTGATTGTGATGACGGTGTCGGCCATGTTGTTCACGTACGGTGATTGAATCGCACTTATTCATCCACGTTGTATTTATACCGGTGATGTATTTACTTACATTAGTGATGCTGATGTCCCGAAATTCAGCTTTCTATTCTTGTACCTTGTAATCGCTAGGACCCCCTCTCCTTCCCCCCCCTTGATGTACCCTATATAGGCTTTTTGTATTTTATTGTATTACCCATGTCTTGCTGTAAAAAACAATTGCCCTTCAGGGACTAATAAAGATGAAAGTATAAATGCATCTATTGCTGAGCGTTAAAGAAAGTGTCTTAAATCTCATCTGGATTTCATCAGGATATGAGACGCTTGAAATGACAAGTTTAAATGGGGCAGAACGGTTTTGCTGTAGGCGACCTTCATTATCAGTTAAACGGCAGCATCCTTGCAACAGACGGAACTGAACGAGAGCATAATCAAAGCAATAGATGATGCGTTTTTTGCCCGGATAGCGGCCTAGATAGGAGCCTGCAGGGCGGTCGGTCTGTCGGTCCATGATCCAATCTACAACGCTTACTGGAAAACCAGTGATGCTCACCTCCTGACCTTTTGTGTAGCAACACAAAAGGTTACCAGAGGTAAGGTCAAACATAAGGTCAAAGGTCATTAGGTCTTGTACACAATCTAATGGGAATATTGCCATGAAATTTACCAAGTCCACTCAGGATTCCTTAATAATAAACCCTTTCTAGTAATGTCTAGGAAAATTCTAATATAATCATAATCCTCTGTTGGCAAATGAAAAGATAGATCTACTAATGTTCTTAAGATAAAGTCTGGGATCTTTCCAGCCTTACACACACAGAGGTCCAAGGTATACATTGGACAACCCGTGAGAAAATTCATGGTGGGCAGTTACAGGTGGCAGTGGACTTAATTAATCAATTAACTGTGGAATCCCATGTGCTGTCTGCACTCATTTACAATGTGTTTCATCATCACAGTGCTGGCTGGACCCTCTGGTCACTGGGCAGCCTGCCAGATATTACAATCGCTTTAGTCTGGCTTGTTTGGCAGGAGTCAAAGACAAACACTCTACCACCTGTGCTGCAGGAAGCATAGCTATCTGTATCAGAGAAACAGATTCATTTCGTGCTTCACTGCTCATACATCACTCAGTAGTTAAGTATTTAGAAGTGTTTGTTTGATGCATATATGGACATAACATCAGCAACAGTATTGTTATCAGGGCCGGGACGATTCACCTATCTCCAGATTCGATACCATCACCATACTTGGGTGCCGATTCGATATGTATTGCGATTTTTAAGTATTGCGATTTGATATTGCGATATATTGCAATTTTTGTTAACTTTTTTAACACTAGACCATGGGAAAAAAATCAAAATTAATACAGTAAAATTGTTTGATTTTCAGCATGTATGTAGTCAGAGATTTCCTGAAGTCAAATATATCAGTCATTGTCAGGAATTATTCAATTTGTTTCCAAAAATCAAAGAAGAAAAGACATTTCCTTCACAAATTAGTGATATTTTCTTTTCAATTTATAGGGGATATGTGATTTGTTATACTTCTGGTTAATATAAACCAATCAAACTTTTTTCTACATATGTATTTTGTATATACGGTTCCCTTTGTTAACACCTTATTTTGAAAACCGGACATAGTCACACATTTATACTTCTGCTAACTTCGTCAAGCTAAGTTTGTCGCTAGCTCTGTGCTCTACCGTCAGGTCCGGTCTCTTTAAACATCCATGGTCAGCTCCATCGGGGCCGTTTGAATGCCTTTAACATAAATGTCAGTATATGAGGCCGATTTGACCACGGAGAGGAAATGTGGAACCTGTTTTTGTTGTGACGTTTTGAAGAAAATGAATCGTTCAAAGGTTTTAACTAAGTCTATAGACTGATTGATGTTGGGAGGTCCAACATGTTTCTGAAGTGTCTGTTTAAAGGGGACTCAGAAACAGTAGAGTTATAAAAAAAAAACCTGTATCCTTCAGCTCTCATACATCTAAGTATCTGTGAAGATAAATCAGTGTAGTTTCCACTACATTAAAAAGGGGTAAATCGTTTGTTTGGCTGGAGCTCAACTTTTCATCCCATTCCATCTGTTTTCATTCGGCTCAATGAATAAAGGAGCTCTTGACATTATCCAACGCTACAAGTCAGAGAGAGAAGAGAGAGAGAGAGAGAGAGAGAGAGAGAGAGAGAGAGAGAGAGAGAGAGAATCTGACGCAGGCCCTTAGTGGGCAACTGTTTATCAAGACTGGCTCTTATTTTTGACAAAAGCTGAAAGAGTTGGCAACAAAAGGTCATTTGGATTCTTCTCATCCCAGCTTCAGTCCAGTCTTCTGGCTATTCAACTGGTTAATCAGACATTGAATGGAGTCCACCACAATGCCGTCTCACGGCCATGTTGGTTATTGGGGCGTCTCTTATCTGCGCTCACCAGGGGCATTATAGTAAACAGCGGGGACCGAGGACCGAGCGTTACACATAAAACAATTAGCCGAACATCCCTAAAGGCGCAGTGAAGCCTGAAAGAGATATAAGATCAGTGCTGAGAAGAGATTTGTTCAACCTGAAGTCCCTCGACCAATTTAAGTTCAGTCTCCAGCGGATAGACTTATGGGTTAGTTTGTGCAGTTCTTGTAAATTGTTTGGTTGTTATCCACTCATAATACAAAGGTTACATGAGGACAACTCCTCTCATAGTCCGTAATCTCTCTACTGCTCATGATACAACAGTAACATAATATAATCATTATGTTGTGGATGTAATGAGTGAATCCATTAATAAATGATATACAGTAATTGGATCAATCACATTGATTTGTAATGTCCACAACTGGCTGCCAAAACACCCGTCTAGTGTTATCATTATTATAACATTTATACAACTCATCTCTGTGTTAATACGTAACCTGTTCTCACCCCGCTCTCACCCCGGCTGTATCCAGAGGAAAAAAAATCTTTTTTTAGAACGAGGTTTAAAAGATTTAAGACAAGAGATTGAAGATGAAAACAAATCTTCTTGACCTTGGAAAGTTGGCACCATTATATTGGACAATTAGGGCAATTAGATAGTCATAGGACTCCTTTGATTCTGTCCGGGAGTTTAAAACGTGGGATGGCTTAGTGGTATTTGTAATTTGACAGAGGATCCCCAGTGGAAACAAATTAAATCTTGTGACCAAGTTGGACGTAGTCTGATATTTAATATTCCCCTTGGAAATTCAATGTTTATTACATTATAGACAGTAACTTCATTACTAGGTTCACCCCGGCTAACGTTTAAATAAAGCCTGTTTATATATCATTTTGTCTATGGAAGATGTTCAACTGCACTCTAAATGGTGATGTTATGAACAAACCGTTTCCTACATCCTGCCCCCGTTAAATGCCGTTTCTTCGCCCGTCAAGCCTTCCTTTCTTGGATGGCACATAATGCAGTTTACAATTACATTGGTGGCAGGTTTATCACTCAAAATTCTTGTTCACGTTAAGCCTCCTTAATATTGACAACTTTTAAACAAGTCTTCATCAAAAGAAAGCACTGCACATTTAGATTTAGATAAAAAACCTTTAATGAACAGCTCCCCTCAAAAAATATTCAAATTTCTTTAGCTTTGGTAACAACTCATGTACATTAATGTATACAAGATATTGACAGCACATAGAAAACAGTTAGTGGCTAAAAGTGAATTACAAAAAAATCACAGACACTGTAATCGTATTCAGTAGCGAAAAGTATCACATCACTTAAAGCTTAGACATTCACTGACGACACAGCACCGATGCACTGCTTTGAGAAACTCCAGTTATCTTTGTATTGCAGGTATGGATGCGCCGATCCAACTTTTCACTCCCAATACCGACACTGATACCTGGAATTTGGTAGTACTGATCCAATACCAGTGTTTGATTTATAAGCTGTATGCATCACTGTGTGGAAGTAACTGGGATCTAGGGCTGTTGCATTAACCGCCATATTGCAATATCGCGCTATTGACAAGCCAACTGCAGAGGGATGCCAAGCAACTGCCACAATCGCTGTGTTCACATCAAACTCTTTTGAATTTTTTGCAATGGGAGCGCCGCGTATTTACACCACGCTGCAAACGCCAGCAGCGTGACAAGGCGCTGAGCGTCTATTCTGCAACTTTGCCCTACTGTGTTCTGCATTTAACAATAAACAAGTATTTCAATTGTTTTCTATATTGCACTAAAATCAGGATAAATTAAATAATTTGCAAAAATTAAAAAAATGGCAATAATATCGCATATCGCGCTGTTGAGCCAATTGTTATCACCGCAGGGGAAATTCCTTCACCGCGACAGCCCCAATGGGATCATTGTATTATGTGTAAGGAAACACCAGGCTTGACTTAAACATTGCTTTCCTAACTTTGTAACAAAATGTAATACAGAAATACTAAATTTAAAAAATACTAAATTTCAATTTTTTCAATTTTAATTAATCTACTGAATGGTTATTTATTATTAAAATGATAAATCGTGCACCAGTAACTTGGTGATTTTTTTTTTAAATTAACAGGAACTACAATTCAAGTGTAACCCTTTTTAATGCAGTAACAGATTGGTCAAAAACTAGAAAATATTAAACTAGAATTAAAATTCCATTATATATATATATATATATATATATATATATATATATATATATATATATATATATAGTATATATAGTATATAAACATAGAATTAAATTGAATAGATCGGCCCCATTGTCACCGATACCTGGTCCAGCTATTTGAGTCAGTATCGGTATCGGTGCATCCCTAATTGCAAGAAGGAAAAAATGTCAAATCAGTTATCAAAAAATTTAACAAGATGCAGACAAGCACATGGCAAACAATATATACAGAGCAAACTTATTCCATCTAAAATACATTTGTTGCCTCGAGTAAAGTCCTCTTGTTATGTTCCGTGCAACGCTGGAAAATAATTTCTGTTTCTTTGATGATACCAATTATTCAAAGTCTGTTAAACACAGTAGGCTGACTTTTGTGGAAGCAAATAGTTTGGGGAATTTCTGAGAAGAGGCTTATGGCTGTCCACATGCACTGCTGACTATATATGTGCCCATGAGCAAGGCACTGAACTGCTGATCATTGTTAAGGATGTTTAAAGATCCCTCACACATTAAAGGGCCTGTGACATCAGTTTTTTAACACATGGTACATCATGCACTTTGGATTTGACCAAATCAAGCACAGCTAAAAAAAAACAAACAGATTTCACAGCTTTAAGTACATGTGGAAATGTCTCAGTCCAGAGTGGCATATATTTTCAGGATTTCTGCCGATAGCAAATATCTGTATCAGTGCTATCCTCTGAACATTACCAGACGCTATATTTCTCCAACCTCATTTGCATATGATATTGCAACAGTGCACATGCACGCCGTTATTGAAGGAACTATACAGTAACTCTCCAACATGCACCTATTTCACTATTCCTAAATCACTATTCCTGACAAAACTTGAATGCTGCTAGCATGCTAGCAATGTTACTTCCAACAGAACACTTATTAAACCACTTAATATTCAAAACTTCAAGAGTGAAGTGAAGAGTGATGAATTAAATGAAAATTAATGGCAGGGATTAAAAGCTAAAAAGAGTGATACTTTCAAATTATTACCAGTACATTCCAATTACTCTCTTATCTTTTTAATGTCTACTCTACAAAAAGACTTCAAAATGCTTGGGGTAATAAACAACTTGTGTTCTTCAACCTCCGTTTGTAACCACAGTCCGTAACCAGTCAGTACAAAAATACATCTTATCCCTCTTCCTGCACCCTGAACACATTTCTGTTATGCCAAAGGGAATGCTTTACCAAACATTAGATATTGCACAAAATAAATGAGCCCTACAATCCCTCTCCTGTTACCATAACAGTCTTGACAGCGCTTTCTCCAAAAATCGGGATGAGAACGTAATTTAAATGCCCATTCCTGGCAAGACAGATATATCGTTTTTTTTTCTGTGCTGAGAAACGCAGACTCCCAGCTTCAGCAGATTTATACTGTCCAGAGGCAGTCCAAGATTTGCCTTTGTTACCGGTCCATCATGTCTACTGATGCAACAGCCGCGTTAAATCCACCTGGACTTTGGCAGGCTGCTGCTCTCCAAGCCTCAGTAACACCACCTCTCTCATTATTAATGACTTCCTGGCTGGGGGACTTCATGGTTATAGCCAATCATCAGCCATCAAAGTGGGCCACTAGCGATACTACAACAGGTTTGTTGATGTCTGAAGAGGGGCCTCTGGTGACGTCAATGGTTGGTTCCAGTTGGGGCATGGTGGAGACCGGTTGACCCAGGGAGGCTACCATAAAGCGGGGCCCGGTGACTGCTCCACCCCTCACGGCCTTGGTGGCGACCTTGGAGGAGCTCCTTATGCTGGAGCCTCGTCGAGGAGCCTCGCAACGCAGCAGGGCTCGGAAACATCTGTAAAACTGGGGCAAGCATACAACACAAACACGTGATCAGAAATGTACTGTACTGCAGAATTAGTCAAGAAAGCACAGAGGATGAAATTGTAATGACTAGCCAAGAAGAGTCTTTCTGTCATATGTTATTAGACACGTGTTGTCTGAATGCAATAAATATAAATGTTACATCCATAACATATGTTGCCCAAACATGAATTAGATTCAAGCTGCTGTTTCTGCCGCAAGGGATACGGCAAGGCACACAAGTTATTTGTAAAGTTTCCAAAGTAAATTAGATATTCAACTAATGACATTCTCAATCATAAGTTTGAACCATTACTGCATTTTCAACTGGATGAGTAATGTGTGCTTATAAAGAGTGCCCTTGACAACTCATTGTTGTCGTATTCTAACGTTGATTTATAGCTGTCCTTATTAGCTAGACTCCTTACATGCTTGCTCATAACTTATTTGAAGAGTTGGGTCCCCGAGATTGACAGTGTTGTACAAAATTGTACAGCGTGTCTCTCGTCTTCTAACGTAATACCAGAGAACGTCTCTTTCTCTCTGTGTGTTACTCTGCAGTGCATGTGTGATAGTCAGTAGACCCTTCTTGCGATAGCAGAACGAACAAGTAGGGGAGGGGTAGAGCGAGGGGAGATTGTCCACTAGTTACAGGGTCGCAGATGGTGTTGTTCTCTCGGACTGATTGAAAAAAAAAAAAAAAAAGCTAAAAAGGGTGAATGTACCTGGGCGGCCCGCCTTAGTAAAGTCTATGTGTGGGAAACACTGATAATGAAAATGAGCCACCCTCGACCAGTGGAACTTCCCAGTGGTTAGTCGGGAAGTGGCTGCAGCTATCCGTGTCTCCGTGGTTCTTCACGCTGCTACGAGGCAGCTGTGGCGAGACATAACAACTCTTTGGTTGTACAGACAGAGAGTGAAAGCTAAGAGGTCCAGCACTGTCGCATCTCCTAAGAGGCTCTAAAGAGAGAGAGGGACGGCCCACTCTGCCACTCTGGATTTGCATCGAATCAACTTAATGAAAAGGGAAACAAAGATCGGGGTCCTTCTGCACTTCATCAGCCAATCAAAATGGGCCACTTGTTGGCTACTGCACTTTAGTTTCTGGTGAGGCAAGATGGTCAGATTTGGGGCTGAGAACTGCACTGTGGGTCAACAACCCCTGTGACTGTCTGGTGAACATTATTGCGGTTGTAATCCATAGTACGTATCATTCAGAGCATATGTGCTCAGTTCACCTTGCAAAATACGTTGGCTGCCAGCAGTGGTGTGAGGTTAAAACCATCATTAGAGTCACTGCTCTCATGCCATGAACTTGCTACAGGAATGCGTCCTAAAACCCGGAAATGAGTTAGCATTTTAGCACTTTCTGTTTCCTCGTCTGGAAGTCAATGGGTTTTTTGAATGGATTTTTATTTAGATGCCTAAAATAAGGTCTGTGGTCAACACGAGCTTAAGAGATTTTAACGTTTTGTTCTACGATATGAAATACATTAGTAAATATCCCACTTGTGAATTTGGAAACTTTTATGTGTCTTAAAAAAGGCGGTTGCTAACAAGTGGCTAAATGAGACTATTAAAAGTAATCACGTCTGCCGTTACAGCCTCGTTGTGTATACTCGCGTTCATGCGACCGTGGTGTATTTCGTTTATAGCCTAACGTTAGCTTTTTACTTTTGGCGGTTGCATTCACACTTCAAACATCATAGAAGTGGTGTTCATTTGTAGAGATTATCTTACTGAACAAAACGTGCAAGTATCAAAAATTTAGAGCTTATTTTCTGCAATAATCCAAAACCCGATGGAAAAATCCCTTTGGCTTTTTGTCGAGGGAACCCGTGCGGTTCTAACTTCCGGGTTGGCCTTCAAAAATACGTCATCCCTGTACCACTCTATTTGTACCTGTCACGTTCTTGTAACTTGTATGCGTCAGCAATGTCTTCCTCTCATGTGGGCTTCTGTGAGAGAAATGTGGTCAGTGCCACAGCCATCCCTTGATAAAAGTTTTTTTTTAAGGCAGCACTTTGCCCATGAATGTTCCAGTGATTCTTAATGCCCTCCTATAAGAGTCATCAGATTCTGTTGACTGGATTACTCGCAAGCCGTTGTCTATTGATACTGCCCTGGTACCTGCTCTGACTGCAGCTGGCAGCCTGCTTATATGCCCAGCGTGTAGAGCTCGCCTCACATCACAGAGCTGCAATTAACATTAAACGTTGGCACTGACTGGACATAAAAAAAAATTTGTCATCGAACATAATCCTGGGTTTTGCAGAATCGTTCAGTATCAAAGTTCTTGTCTGGCGAAAGGGTTGGTTTCACCTTTAACCTTTAAAGCTGGGGTCTGCGATTTATCCAGTATACACTTTTTGTTATATTGGTTGAAATGGTCTTTACACCCCGACAGCAATCCGTTTCTTATGAGCACTGAAAATAGACCGGAAAAGATCCGTCATCTGTAGCTGCTGTAATCCTGTAAAAACGTCTACCAGTCAGTAAAAATGGTCCCGGTTGTAAGGAACCAATCAGATGCTTCCCTGCCTCCCTGCTCGTACTCTAGCCTCAGCGTGCACCAGCGTGAACTCAAAGCGCGTCTCCGCCGCACGTTCACTGGAGAGTGGAAGAGAAAACTCAGCTCTTAAAACACCGGACAACGAGAACGAACTCGTACCACTATTACCATATTATCGAAAAATACAACTTTGATTTAGTTGTTTATGTTCTGTTAGTTTACTTTATAAAATACTGCAGATTTAAACTATTTATTCTAACAGCTCAAAGTGAAGTCAGACAAACAGGATTATCAACGAGGGGAGACGGCGGATAGAAAACATTGCCGCACAAAATTTACGTTACTCAAACTGCTGTTTCAGTTACAGAAACAAACCAGTGGACTGATCTCCCTCCAGATATTAGAGTAATGTTAAAAAGGGTCGTGTTGTCTCAGCAGGTATCTCTCTCTGTCCCTCCCCTCTCTGCTGCTCTGTGGCCGGCTCTCCAGCGAGCTGCCGCCCCCCCCCCCTCCCCTCTCCGTCAACCAGGAAATAAAAGCCCCTCGTCTACGAGACCGGGGTCTTGAGAGAGCTCCAGCCAGCTCATAGCGGGGTCTGTGTGAGTGAATGCCCGGGTGGAGAGGTGGCGATCCCGGCAGGAGCTAGCTAGCTGTGCCGGCAGTTTGTGGAGCTTCTAAACTCCGACAACAGTTGAGAAAATGTTTGATTCGCCATCTAACATCGTAAAACTGTCAATATTCTAAATCTACACCGTTGATTTCTCGCCTCAACATTTTTCAGAAGTGAATTTAGTGATGAAATAGCTACGAAAAATGTGAAGTAGTTAAGATGCGGCGGTGCTCGTGCATGTGTGTGGGGGGCGTTGCCTTATAAGGAGTTTCGAGGGGAGGGGGGGGTTTAGACGGAGCTCCTGAGGCGATGCGACTTTCAAATTATGCTAGTTTTCCAAGATCGCAGACCCCAGCTTTAATGTGTAACCCTTCCTAGCATTTTAGTTTAAAGTACGGTGATAGCCACTGTGTGTGACCAGACAGAGGTCAACTTTCTGAGGAGCTTCACAAGCTGAAGTGCAATAATGAACTAGATTTCTTTCTCATCAAATTAAAAACTTATAAAGCCTTTTAAATCAGCTGATCTCTGAAAACACCAAGGTCACTTATTGGACTCAATGAAACAAGCATCGCTTATGTGTACACACATGGCATCAACATGCATCTGAATAGCTATTTCCAGTGATCACTTGTAACTTATTGTCAGCTTTAAATAACTAACTTAGTAAACTGATGGGAGATCAGTGTCACCAAAGTAATAAGCTAAATTGTGACATCTCCGTCAGCAGCAAGATTTATCAAGTGGCAGTTCATTATGAAACAATTTCCATCATTCATTAACGCATGCTGATAAACAGCCACAAAGTGAGAATTTAAGTTCGAAATTCTACTGTGCAAGATTCCAGTTATCAGCAATATTATCGTAAACACATTTCCTCAAACTGATAACATTGTTTCAGTGATTTCACAGCAGCCTTTACAGGGTTTCACCTCCACAAATGCTGTATTCTTACCAGCGGCAAGAATCTGACCACATGAAAATATTTTGTGGAAAGAAAGGACAGGCTGTCTCCGAGGCACAGAGGAAAGGCATCGAAATGTATACACCATCTGTCAGGGTATCATAAATAGTGAATGGACCCCATGATACATCTTTCAGTCCAAGAAACAGATCAGGATTATGATTTGATGCAGATCTTCCTGTTTTACACCAACCTTTGCACATCACTGAGCCCCAGTGTTACCCAGCTCAAAGTCCAGGTATCTGCTGATGGACAGGTAGGAAGATTCTGAATAATTGAGGAACCCCAGCAGCGGGTTGAAAGCATAACAATGCATTCGGGGGATTTGGCTATACTTTAAATTCCAGGCATTTCCGACCACATTCAGGACACATATTCACAACACAGGCAGGCGCTGGACCACAATTAAGACAATGTTTTCAAGTCCTCTTCCTCAGCTCCTGTTATTGTGGACTCTGAAGACGCCACTCTTGAGTAAACGTAGTATACTTAGTATACTTAACAGTTTCAGGTATACTTATAGTCTACTACATTTTCTCATGAGCGCAAAATGTGATGAAACTCTGTCACAGCATCTGGTTAGAGTGGAGATACCACAAAGGTCAAACGCACACATTAAAAGCATTTCAACTGTGAACAATATTATATGTAGTGATGGATATGCAGTATATATAGAGAGATGAAGACAATCAAAACACATTAATGAAATACGATTAATGAAATACACTTAAAGCGGGAGTAGGCAGAATGTTTTTGGCATCATTGGGCAAAAATAACCTTTCAGCATATTGTAATTCAAGGGTTCTGAGAGATTACTAGACTTCTGCACCTCCTCATGGCTCTGTTTTCAGGCTTTGAAACATCTAGCCCGTGACGGGAGACTTTGGCCAATCACAGGTCATTTCAGAGAGAGAGCGTTCCTATTGGCTGTTCATTCAACAGAGGCAGCTGTCAATCACTCGCGAACTCCGACCAAATGGTCAAACTAGGCAGCGCTGATCAACATTACAGTAACAGAATATTGATTCATATTTGATCAGCGCTGCCTAGTTTGACCGTTTGATCAGAATTCGGGAGTGATTGACAGCTGCTCGGAGCTCCAGCTCGGCTCTGATTGGTTGTTTTCCCCCGGTCTGTGAAATCTTACAGATGCCATTAGCAGCACTGGAGGACGCCGGAGGACACAGAGGCACATGATTTTTTTTCAGATTACCTGTCTCATGCACTACTGTCAGGATATAGTGTCCGTTTTATAAAGATAACTTTTTTAAATCATATTTGCTCCAGTTCTACCTATTTTAGCTTTAATAAAAGTAACAGGAATTTAATTTTATTTCACATTAAAGAAATGTAGACTTGGGCTGAAAAGCAGAACCAAATTAAAGGTGGGACAATGTCCATAATCCTTTATTCAACAGCTCCTACCAGCATTATTTTGTTAAAGGATAAGGCTGGTGGTATTTATTTTTATATTATCATCAAATCCTACTAACAAGTAGTGCCTGTAGCCAAAGCATAATAAAGCTTATTCATCTTAGCCGTAGAGCTCCGTTTTTGTCCAAAATCTATAAAAAAACAAAAATAAATGAGCCACACTGCTGCGCTGGGTGATGTGCTACTGCACTGTAATCGATCCCCGTCCTGCTGCTGTAAACACTCACTAGTGCAGCAAATCTGCAGCTGAAAATAGTCCTCAATAAATACAATATATTTACTCCTGTTTGAAAAACATTTGCTAAGAACTACAGTGCCTGACTATTTAGGGGAAATTACCTTTTTCCTTTTTTTTGGCCTCCACGCCAGCGAAGGCATTATTTCTTTCAGGTTGTCCGTCCGTCCATCTGTGAACGCGATATCTCAGGAACGCCTGGAGGTGATTTCTCCAAATTTGGCACAAACGTACATCTGGTCTCAAGGATGAACTGATTAGATTTTGGTGATCAAAGGTCAAGGTCACTGTGACCTCACATCCGTCCTAATTCTCGTGGGCGCAATATCTCAGGAACGTCCTGTGGAAATTTCTTCAAATTTGGTAAACTTTGGATAAACTGATTAGATTTTGGTGGTCTAAGGTCACTGTGAACTCGCAAAACATGTTTTTTGCCATAATTCAAGAACTCATATGCTAATTATGACAATTTCACACAAATGTTTAAAAGGATGAAATGATGGAGTGTTGACATTTTGGAAACACATGGATGTAAAATGCAACTTGACCTGCTGGCGGAGGCATGCAACCGTGAGGCGGCAATTTTAGTTTTAAAAATAAAAGTATATACTTACAGCCCGTTTTTTATGATTTTAGGGATGTCAATCGATTAAAATATTTTATCGCGATTAATCGCAAATGAATCACACATTTTTAATGTGTTCAAAATATACTTTAAAGGGAGATTTGCCAAGTATTTAATACTCGTATCAACATGGGAGTGGGAAAATATGTTGCTTTATGCAAATGTTTGTATATATTAATTATTAGAAATCTATTAACAACACAAAACAATGACAAATAATGTCCAGAAACCCTCGCAGGTACTGCATTTAGCATAAAAAATATGCTCAAACATGGCAAACTCAAGGGACCCCTTTGAAAATGGCAATGCCAGTTTTTCTTTGCCAAAATTTAGCGTAAGTTTGGAACATTATTTAACCTCCTTTGCGTCAAGCTAGTATGACATGGTTGGTACCAATGGATTCCTTAGGTTTTCTAGTTTCATACAATACCAGTATCTACACTCTAGCTTTAAAACTGAGCCCGCTATAACCTAAAAATCGCAAGTTGCGTTAATGCTTTAAAGAAATTAGTGGCATTAAAACAAATTTGCCTTAATGCGTTATTATCGTGTTAACTTTGACAGCCCTAAAAGATTTACATCATCAGTAACATACAATGGGAATGGGGCCGAGAGTGAGGCTGGGAAAAGAAAGTATTGAATAATAGAAATATAGAATATCGCCAGCCTCATCCTTTAAATGACAAAACTAAGTACTTTTCAGTTGAAAACATCTCTCAAACATGAATTTTTAAACGAACCACGAACTCGTCCCCTGAAAATTTTGTGGTCGTTTGACTCGACATTGAACTTCTTCTGCATACCGCTGTCTGTCAAATGCTTGCTGGGTATGAAGAGGTGCAGAGAGGGAGAGACGGAGAGAGAAATGCCTCAGGATATTAACACAAATTCTCCTCACGATGTATCCGTGAGCAACACATGCGTCCCGTTTGTCAGCCTGTCCATAACCTATAGGTCATCTAAGAGCGAGGGCTAGCGCGGAGATGTAAAGGAACGAGACAATCAAGACCTCTCGGCGATGCTGATGAACACTCCCTGCTCCCCTCAGCTGTCCAAACAACACGCTGAAGAGTGTTAGACAGACGGAAGAGAGGGAGATGGAGGAGACAACGGGAAAAAAAAAAGGTAGAGGATGAAGTAAGTTAAGACACAGGGGCATCAAGGCTAAGGTCAAGAGAAAGGTGAAGGCAATGACAGATAAATAGATAAAGCATGACAGGGAGATGGAAGGTGCATACAAGATGCACTGACGGAGTATGGCGAGGAGAGAGGGTTGGTGATGACTGAGGAATGGGTCATCTCAGACTGCTCACATCAGGTTTGGCTGATGCTTTCTATGATCTGGGCTGATGCTCTACGGGTTGGGAATGACAACAAGAGGGTCAAATGTCAGGCATCATCTCTGGCAATAAGGTGCTCATCTATCTTTTAAAGCCTGGGACGTCTGCTCGGATTTTTCTGTTCCTAGGCGACTAGCTCTAGCAGTTCACACATTCACACGTTGGCTCTGCAAGAGGAGACGCCAGTTTTGTTTGCTGTTAAAAAGTCCAACGTAGACCAAAACTATGCATTCAGCAGGCTATATTTTCATATTCAATCAGTGGTTGTATATATGCAAAAATGAATCGATCCGAATTAATTGAACTCCGCCTCCCAGCCCGCAGTCCAGCCTTGGACTGAGGGTTATTCACATGAACAGAGGAAGGAGAATAACTCATTTTACTGCATTTTACAACTTTTAGGACCTAATGATTTAAACAAGGGCTATTCAAGTGTTCACACTGGGAAGTTGATTTACCTAAAAGACAATTATCCGCTGATTTACGGACGTCTGTTTCCCAATGTAAATCTATGGGAAAAGAGTCTTTTTGGTCCCAATGGCATCACGTGACGGACATCGAAGTTGTACTACTGCCGTTTGGCCACTACGAAAATTTGCTTCAAAGCCCGGCGCTCTTCCTGGGGGGGCTTGATCGCGATATTATGTTTTGTGATACTGTATTGATTCTCCAAAACGCTGTATCGATTTTTAATTAACTGCTTAAAAATCCGATGGCGGGCCCGGCCGCTATTCTGGCTTTCAGGGGTTGAAGCGGGCTCAGACATCATATGAAACTAGAGAGGAACCTTAGGAATCCATTGGTACCAACCATGTCATACTGTTTTGTCGAAGGCAAAGGCGACAAAATAACGCTCCAAAGTTACGCTAAATTTAGGCAAGGAAAAACTGGCATGGCCATTTTCAAAGGGGTCCCTTGACCTCTGACCTCAAGGTATGTGAATGAAAATGGGTTCTATGGGTACCCACGAGTCTCCCCTTTACAGACATGCCCACTTTATGATAATCCCATGCAGTTTGGGGCAAATTTTTTTTTAAATTATTATTATTTTTGCCTTAAATTCTAAAATGGTGTATTTCTGGTCTGTTCTTTATACTATGACAGTTTTCATGTAATAAGATAAGAAAAAAAAACGCAATATATCGCCTTGCTTACAATATCGCAATATTCTTATACAAATATCGTTACCCCTGTATCATAATATGTATCGTATCTCCAGATTCTTGCCAATAGAGCCCTAGATCCTACTCCTTTTTGAAAGAGTTATTTGTGACACTAATATCCAAAACGTTGCAGTGCTGTGTAACCCACTACTTCATTTGACGATTGCGTGACTTAATTTGCACCAGTAAACTCCCTCCGGTGTTGTGGAGTATCCTGCAGACCACAGAATATGAACAGTTCTGAGAGCTCTAGCCGGAAAAAATAATGAGCATCACACAGAAACATGTGAACAGAATGACAATCGTCTGATTTCCTCTTTGGATTTCCTGGCACATTCTCGATTCAGCGAAAGGTTGCGGTGTGCGTATTAATCATTTCAACTCTGCAATCAGTGGCTGGAACTTTCAAGTAGGATTTCCTGCAACATCTCATTTCTGTGATGGGGGAGGCCCATTGACTTAATACTTCCTATCAGTTCCCTGTCTCAAACATTACTTTTTTTCCAGCAAACAATTCTATCCAAGCTCCTGTTTGAAGTGGCTCGAGGAATGAGATGATTCTGAAATGATGCGCAGCTCCCTGGTAACCTAAACTTTGATTCTGTTTGATGGTGATGGTGATGGTGATGGTTACGGTTTCCTACCATAACTTTTTCAGAGGCACCTTGCTTAAGCAGCTACAATAGTCACACTTTATAATAACCATCATTGATAAAAGGTAAATTGATAGTTAATTAACCTTTAGTTAATAGTTATTTTATCAAACAATGAATCAACAATTTATAATGTTTACTAATTATTAGTAATGCTATACTGTATGTTATTTTAACAGTTTATTGTTTCACACATAACTTTTTATATACTATATTAAGTATTTGTTAATGATTACCAAACAAATCGTTTGTTAAACATCTATAAACTTGACATAGACGGATGGACCAGACATTTGTAGCACTTTGTTAATGGTTAATAATTGATTTGTAAAGCATCTCCTAACATTGTTTGGATGGCTATTATAAAGTTGCAACTGATGATTGTAATACCTTGTTAAATGGTTAAAAAATACTTTGTAAAACATCTATAAACATAAATTAGATAGTTAATACTTTGTCAATGGTTAATAGTTGATTTCTGTTCCATCTATCTTGATAGATGTTTTACAAACGATTTCTTAAAGGTTTACAAATCATTATTAAAAAATACTTCATATAGTATGTCAAATGTTATGTGTGCACTGTGCAATAATAAACTCTTAACAAATAGTTTACTAATGTAATCAGAATGTGATTGTTTTCGTCTCTTATCAGCTCTGATACATTATATAATTTATAAACTTATTATTTCATATTACACAAACTAATGATAAAATAACTTCCTAATAAATCATAGCATTACTAATAATTTGTTTGTTAATTGTAAAATAACCATCAAATAAACTTGAATTAACTATCAATTTACCATTTATTATTGATGGTCTTCATAAAGTGTTATAGTGGGTAACTAAGTAAGCTTAAGATAAGATAAGATATTCCTTTATTAGTCCCACAGTGGGGAAATTTGCAATGTTTCATTGCCAATGTGCTGAGTCCAATGAAACTGTAACTGTGATTTCTGCCTGCCAAGGACTCACAGCACTGTTGAGTGCTCCCTTAAGAATTTTTTTTTAATGACAAAATAAAAACAAATTATGTTTTGAGTCAACATTGGCTCTTGGACTTGGTCCTGATGAAGAGCCAATTTTGGGCCTGAAAAATTGTTCTATTTCTCATGTAATAAAAGAGACATTTTTACTCAACAGTGTTGCGAGTTCTTGGGAGCCAGAAATGAAGAAACAAGGCCATTAAATATTTCATGTTATTGCTGCCATGCCTTGTTAACACAGCCATCCGTGTAGTCTCCATCTGCAGTGATGTTGTATCTCGTCAGTACAAGTAGGACATGAAAGTAGTGTAACAATAGTGCATACACATATTATGTGTAAAGCCAAAGGGGTAAATGAAAGTATGGTTCTATTTCAATTTTCCAATTAAAAAGATGATCATATAATGATAATATACGACAATACAGCTATGAGGCAAGTCAGCCTAAAGGCTCCTAAAACCGTGTCACAAATGCTTTTCCCATTTAGGTCAAATGCTTGGAGTTCTGAAAACTAGTTTATAAACTGCGGTCAAATATGCCCCCAACTGCACTGTCATGTCTTTAGCATGAACACAAAAATAACTATTGTTACGATGAAGTGAAAAATGTTGGATCTCATGGGCAACAATGCTCAGCTATTAAATAGATCTTCATTCCTTGGCCAGTTGTATACCTGCATTACAATCTATAAGAATATTAGGAAATTACTTTTTCCCCATCTCATTTTGAATGATTTTGCTCTGTTGTATTTACACATCGTTTACCTTGTGGCACACCCGACATTATCCATCCATCCATTCTCATCCGCTTATCCGGGGCCGGGTCGCGGCAGCAGCAGGCTAAGTAAGGTATTCCAGACCTGCCCCTCCCCAGCAACGTTTTCCAGCTCTTCCTGGGGAACCCCGAGGCGTTCCCAGGCCAGATGAGATATATAATCTCTCCAGCGTGTTCTGGGTCTACCCCGGGGCCTCTTACCAGTTGGACGTGACCAGAAAACCTCTTAACGGGTGGCGCCCAGGAGGCATCCTGATCAGATGCCTGAACCACCTCAGCTGGCCCCTTTCGACGCGAAGGAGCAGCGGCTCCACTACGAGCTCCCTACGGATGTCTGAGCTCCTCACCCTGTCTCTAAAGCTGCCTTCACATTATAAAATATTTGCTCTTCGCTCACCGCTTGGTAGGGCGCAGAGCATTGCAGAGGCAAAGCGCGGTGCAGTTATAATATGGCATCAAAAAGTGCACAAGGAAAGCCATTCACTGTTGTTGTTTCTAGGCAACAACAGTTGCAGCTGTTATCATCTGCGCTTTGAAAGGTCAGCGGCAACCGAGGTCAAAGTTGAAATAATTTTAACTTTGAGCGCAGTGCTCAGCGGCCATTTTGAGCGGTGCGCCACGCCAAGGGTAGCGCTTCCGCCAAGTTGGGCGGCACCGCTCTCTCCCAATGGGGAAACAACGGCACAGCCAGCGCAGAGCGATTTTACCGCTGATCATGTGTGGGCGGCTTAAGGCCGTTTATATCCACGATCTCATTCTTTCAGTCACTACCCAAAGTTCATGACCATCGGTGAAGGTCGGGACATAGATGGACTGGTAAATCGAGAGCTTTGCTTTTACCACAAAGGATGGGTACAACGCCCACATCACTGCTGACGCCGCACCGAACCGCCTACCCATCTCATGCTCCATTTTACCCTCGCTCGTGAACAAGACCCTGAGATACTTAAACTCTCTCAAACCAACATTATCTTAGTATAAATTTATCTTATCATATAATAATAATATCTTACGTTCTTTTGTAGCTTCTCAACAGTGCGCTTACACCTAGTCCCCTGTTACTAGCACTTCACTACAAGTTTACCATCTAGAAAACTAGATGCCATGTTAGGAAGTAATCCACACGATAATCTACCAAACGGCAACAACATCAACATCACTTCAGCACCAAGGAGAGCGCACGCCACGGATCTGACTTCATCAGTAAACAAGATTTTACTCTGTAAAACTAATAACAAAAAAATATCATCCTCACCGCCAACAATTTCACAACAACATGAATAAAATCAGTAGTTTTGCTGGCTCTTGTCTGATCCTAAGATTGGCAGAACAGTGTTGCAGCCACAAATGAAATACACTTAACAGCTTTCTGTTACTCTCAAACACAGAGAAGCACACACACAAAATCTAGTTTACTTACTAGCTCTGTGTGTTTCTCAATGCCTGGTTCAACTCCAAGTTAATTAATTATTCAGTAAACTCCAAACAGCGAACTAAATACAAGTTAATGTCCGGATGTCCATTCTTTTCTGTTTCATACTGGCAAACTGCCAAAATATTAGACAAAACACACGACAAGCTTCTCCGTCTTGATTCTTGATGCGTCTGTGCACCAGTATATTTCTGAAGAAAAGAAAAAAAAAAAAAGCTCTTGCTGGTGCTAATTGCAAATAGGGACACAGAATCTACATATTCTTATATAACTGACTCATTCATGTCAAACTGAATTAATTATATATTAAGCATTTTTTAAAAATCTTTTCACTACGTGTTTTAAGAATCAATTAAGAATGACTTAATTACCAAGTCAACCAAATCACAAAGGCAAAACGGACTGACAACACCAGAACAGAGGAGTACAGGAAAACAGCAGATTCGTAGCCCGCTGTGTGGAATTAAATGTAATTTAAAAAAAAAAGAAAATAAATAAATAATGTAGTAGACAAGAGAGCCCACTGCAGTCTAACTGACAAACTGCAGATTCTGTTTTAATTGTCTTGGTTTGGTAAGGTTCACCGGCTGGGAATATTCTCTGAGCGCAGGAAGTAAATTTAAAAGCAAAATACAAAACTGGCACCTGCGTAACGGCGAGCTGCTGCCCCATTGAGAGAACTACTGTGAACAGAGGCTAAGCAATCCATAGCAGATTTCTACTGTCAGTTCAACACACAGAATCCTGACTGCATTGTTTTGAACCATTGCATCACCTGACCAACTAGAGTATACAGTATACTACAGTAGAGTGTGGCGGTCTGTTGTTTCCTGCTAATGAAACATTTAAAATGTCAAAGTGATGAAGAATCTGACATTTGTCTTTATTGTCATGATGAACTGAGTAGAAAGACTTTAAAGGGGACATATCATGCTCATTTTCAGGTTCATGTTTGTATTTTGGGTTTCTACAAGAACATGTTTACATGCTTTAATGTTCGAAAAAGACATTATTTTTCTCTTACTGTCTGTCTGAATATGCCTTTATTCACCCTCTGTCTGAAACGCTCTATTTTAGCGCATTTCAACAGAATTGCGTTGCTAGGAAACAGCTTGGGTCCATGTTTACATCCTGTCAGCTGATGTCATTCACATCCACTGCAACAGGAAATAAACTGGGACACATTCAGTATGTTTACGTTTAAAACCGTGTAATGGTCTAAATATTGTAGATTTGTGACATCACAAATGGACAGAAATCCTAGCGGCTTGTTTCAAACGCACAGTTTCTGAATACGGGCTGTGTGTGTTTCTCCATGGATTTAGTGTTTTGATACTTTCACAGTATTTATATATCACTTAAACCTGCTTTATAATATAAAAAAACATGAAAATCTCACTTTTTACAATATGGGACCTTTAATGATCATGGGTCAATAGCACCTATGGGCGTCGAATGAGGGACCCAAATTGTTGTGTGAAGAGAGTATGTCAGAAATGAACATGAATGCACATCAGAAGTCGACTTTAACCAGCTCAATTATCTAAGCAGTGATGGAGTAGATCAGTCAGAAAATCAGAGCCTGTCAAACTGTCAGTCTTGATAAAGCATTTCACAGCTGTAAAATGGGATGCTGAATGTATAACACCTGTCAGTTTGTTTGACATGTTATTTATGAGACTAATCCTCTAGACGATAAGTAATTTATATTCTGGGATGGTGAACACATCGCAGGCGCTTCTAGAGATTATTGTGGAGCTCATCTAGTTGGCTCCTGCTGTGTTGAAAAGTCCCACAGCTAAAAAATGAGTGCTCACTGGTACTTGGCCTAATTTAATAGTGTTTGTAATTATGATTAAATTGTGTTAAAGGCGTAGTTCGGCATTTTGGAAAAATACGCTTGATTGCTTTCTTGCAGAGAGATTGATGCTACTCTCATGTCTGTTTGCTAAAAATGAAGCTACAGCCAGTTAGCAGAGGTTAGCAGGCCGGTTGTCATCTGATCGGCCATGACCGGTGACCAGCCGATCAGTCTTATATATCCGTGTTTTTTGCCAGTCAAATTTACAGACGGTAACACCGTGTCATAACAGCAAGCGAGCGTGCGACTATTGCGTCGCTTCGCGTAACATTGTACGTTCTCTTTCTACACTGAATCCGTCATGTAAACAAACCACGTACCTTCCAGCTGTGAGCTCAAGATCAAGACTAGAGACGTAACCACTTAAAATATGGGGGAGTACTTGCTATCTTCCTACATTTGTACTTTTTAAACAGAAAACACATTTTATATTGTGATATTTACTGGTAATGACATGCAATTTAGCCATCAAGCAAGCAACAAGTAGGTTGTTGTTGTAGTGATTTTCAGCTCTCTGTTGACCAGCTGTGTAACGTCACAGTTACACACACACTCACATCATGTCGTCGGTGTGGAGGTTTTGATGTAAAAGACATTAGGTGTGATGTTATATACTGTAGATGTTGCACCTGGTTTCTTCTGGGAAAGTAAAACATGTCAGATAAAGTGGGACATGGATTCTATTTGTGCAGTAACCTGGAGCACTTTTATATTGAGATTTGTTTAGTAAGAGTGAGAGAAGCTCCTGTAACTTAGTGAAGTTTTGGAGAAAATGTAAGCTATTTAATAGTCAATGTTTCATTATGATTTATTATTATAACTATTATTATTATTATTATTATCGGCAAAATCTGAATCGGCAGGTTAGACTTTTAAAAAATTGGAAATCAGAATTGGCCATATTGCAATCTCTGCATCTCTACCAGTTAGCTTAGCTTAGTAGAAAAGACTGGTAGCGTGGGAGACTCCAGGAAGTCACTTACTGATTGATTGCTGTCCGGATGTAATGTGAATTTCAACAAATATAACCAAAAATGTACTTGAACACCACTACCAACCCAACCTTTAAGTTTCCATTCTTGCAACAGTTTTGGCAGCAAATCTCGTCCACTCTCGGCGGACGTACAGTACAAACCACTCTGGTTTCACATGACATAAAAAAGATGATTCAGTGTAAACTTACCCATAATTCCTGGGTTTTTCCGTGCCGATCCTTGCCATCCGCCTCTCGGCTGTGAGCGCCGTTCATCGTTTACGGGACAAACACACCAGCTGCTACTTGTATCTGTACAGCATTTTTAGTCTTCAACTCGCCTCAACTCACAGTTTCCATAGTAACGGGCTGGGAGGAATTGAAGACTGAAAATGACATACAGGACATTCGGTGTCCCTCTCTCCCACTTCCGCTCTCTCGCGCTGTTCTGAGGTCAGCGATGTGTGGGCTAGAACGTCCCTGCAAGGTCAGTTATCTGCGGCGGAGGCTTGAGTAGGAAGGGAGTGTGAGACGGAACAGACGGGAGCGCAACGGAGGCTCTCGTACCTCCAGGTGACGGAGCAACATCTGGAACGGGGAGTAGTTATGTATTGATTTCCAACTTCACAATAGAATAACTCTTGACAGTAACTCTGTGAGGAAAGTTTAAACTTCAAAACAAAGTTTAACACTTGAATAACTTCGGAAGCTGTGATAAGATTTACTCTCCAATATACAGTACTGTATATAATTCTCTGTATAGTACATGAAATCCCTCTGAGTCTGAAGAGCATATTTTTTAAATCCTTGCCCAGCATTTTGTGATTCACTTAAAAGAACAGAACGGGGTGATAAAGATTACATTGAGGAGGAAAGTTTTATCAGTCATCCGCCGTGGGAGTGGAGGACAATCTGCTTGTTATCTACTGTTATTTTTTCTCACCGTGATGAACTGTGTTTCAGAAAGGGACATCTCAAATCTTAAGTGTAAATGTATTGTTTAGTACAAAGACTTTTACTAGAGAGAGGAACTTGATAAGTATAAAGTACAAAGTTTGAGGAGTTAAGTTCCAGACCTCTGTACATCCAAAATATAAATCCTCAATCAAAGTAAGAGGCATTAAATGAAACTGTAAGGCGTTCAGGCTGTGGAAGTAATATTGTTATCTGGACTAACATCACCTGCAGTTACCTTTCCTATTAATCATTTTATAATAGGTCTTAAGTTCTTATGCCCATTTTCAAAATTCATACATGTTATTACACGGCTGTGTTGAATACTCGATTCTGATCGGTCAATCACGGCGTTTTGCGGTCTGTAATTTCGTTATAACAGACCGTTGCTATGTATAGCAGACCGTTGCTATGGGCACAGCTCTGATCTCGGACTCTGGCGGACTGTTTTTAGTGTCAAAATATTGATTTCTTTAGTAAGTAGCAGTGTAATAAAGCGGGATAATGAACAGCTAGGGGGTCATTGTTGTGAAAGAATCCCCTTCAAAAGACGGCTACTGAGAGCACCCAGGGGAATGATCGGAGTATATGGGAACATTTTCTGTTTCACAGCTGACAACACTACAACAGAATAAAGCTCATTTGGGTATAAAAAAAGGAAAATAAACATTCTTTGGGTCCATAAAATCAGCCTCCCATTCATCGTCTATGGAGCAGCTCCACACTTTATACCCTATGACATCACAAGTTTGAGACTTACTTCTCTGGTGTCAGGCTTAGAGAGGGGAGCTCATGTTCACAAATATTAATTGAACATTACTGGGCCGTGGAAATAACAGGTGGTGTTCCCTTTAAATGACGTTGGCCTCCTTTACTGAGGAGTTACACTTACAAATTGTGCGACAACTGAAAAACTTAAAACAGCAGGTACACACAACACATCGCTAATGTCTGAGAGTGAACGCAGTCATAAAGTAACATTTTTGTGAAACAAAAACGTTTGAAGGGACACAAAGAAAGTTTAACTCAATTTTCAACCACGCTTTTTATTGTCCTAGTTCTTCTATGATGTCGACAGATTATGTTCAAATTTCAGTTCTTCACTATAGAGCTCCGTGCTGCTCTCTAAAACCCACCCAGAGAGCGAGGACAATCTCCAGCGCTCAAACCCCAAATCCAATTTCTGATTAACAATTGCTTAAAATGCTGCAGCATAAGGTAGCTGACAAGTACTGTTGACTGTTTAAGCGTGCTGATGCTGCGTTCGTGTCGCATGTTCTGTAAATACAATCTGTCGACGGGCAAAATTGTTCGTGTTAACTTCCCTGTGGGAATTACAAGTAGGATCTGTGGACATTTTTGCAGCTGCTGTTGTCACACACCTGGGAAAGTGGCTGTATAAACACGGTTCGAAAGCACACAGTAGCTGTATATCTACACTGACATTGGCAAGTCATTATAGAAATAATTGCTGAAGTGAATTTGTTTGGTTTAATATTTGTAAATGATTGGCGTTCCAGTGATTAATGCATGCTTTAACACAGGGGTGCCCACACTTTTTCAGCATGCGAGCTACTTATAAAATGACCAAGTCAAAATGATCTACCTACTATAAAAATGCAAAACATATATTTATTTATAAATATATTGAGTATTCTTTATATGTACAATATATGTTGGTGTACCTTGCATAACTGCATGAACCCATATTGTACAATATAACTGTACATTTTTTGTCATTACCTTACTCTGATGACTTGCACTGAATGGAATCAGCTAGGGATGCATAGTCCGGACAGTAGCTGCTGATAGCCAGCCTCAAGCACACTTCCAAATGATCATCAGTCAAGGTGGAACGGTATTTGGACTTAATAATCTTCATGTGGGAAAAGGCTGACTCGCATAAATAAGTGGAGCCGAATAATGCAGTCATGGAGGTAGCACATTTCCTCATGTTGGGGTACTTTTCCTCTGTGAGTAAGTTCCAGAACTGTCCATGAGCCCTGGACTTAAGCTGAATGTCAGTTTGTAGTGTCAAAATCTCATCCTCCACTCCAGATGAGTTCAGGTGAAACAGTGTTGCAATTTTTGATGCGAGTGAATCAACCTCAGCATCTTCCCGAAAAGGGTAGCACATGAATGTAGCGACTGGCTCCAGTAAAACAAAGTCTTGAAAGCGTCTGTCAAACTCTGACAGACAGTTCTCAATCTGCTCTGTGTATGTCAATCAAGTGACAAATTTCATAGTTAGGATGGATGATAGGCTGACGTCTATTTATTTTTTTAATTTTTTTTTTTTTTTAATTATTTTTTTTTTTAATTTTTTTTTTTTTTTTTTTTTTAATGCCATGCGATCTACCCACACTACCTTCGCGATCGACCGGTAGATCGCGATCGACGTATTGGGCACCCCTGCTTTAACACTAAAGCAAAACAAACCTGAATGTAACACAAAGGCAGCGAGCAAAGTTGATAAGGAAGTGTATAAACAAAAGGGCCCGATTAACCCGCAAGGGGCCCCCAGGGCTTCTCCATTGCTCCCCTCTGTGCATTATATATGAGTCAGTAAATAATGGCCTGTTCAGACCTGAACATTAACATGTGTCCTGAGTGATCCGAACACAAGTGGACACTTTTAAGTACGTCTGTTCACACCTCCAGTGACCACTTATGATCCGATCTCAATTCCATTACGTAGCCTATAAACGAGATATATTGTAATAAAATAGAGTTGTACCGACAGAATACAGTAGAGCACAGAGGCCGTTTCCGTGCTGCGAGGCAGACAAGTGCTCGCGTCTGCCTGTCCATTCACATGAGGACTGCAGAGACCCCGCGGATCCCAGCGGGACGTCAGTTGAGTAGGCGGTCCTTCACTGTGGCCACATTCACGTACACATTGCTAAAAGAATGTGGCCATATGTGGCCATATGTGGCCACCTCTGAATGTGGTCTGAGCTGAATCGGATCTCAATGCGTCTCGAGTGCGTTCACACTCAAAACTGAAACAATAAAGGCCCCTCAACAAACCGGGGCTTCAAAATTAGGCGAGCGTTAACTTCAAGCCCTTATCGTCGCAGTTTATATTGTGCTTTTGTGGTTCACAGTATTCCCAAACAAATTGTGAGTTAATCAGATTATCACAAACTACTTGCCACACAGTGAACCTGAAGCCCTCGGGCCCCAAAGGAAGTGGCTCCCAACCCTTTTTGGCTTGTGACCCCTTTTGAATGAAGCGAAGTGCGACACCTAATCACAGGTTATAGCCTCAGTTTGGTCTTCACAACAATTAAACCAAAGAGATATTTTTTCCCTCAATAGATTGTTCCATTTGACTGATTTTTAGAGGCCTGAAGAGGTAAAATTATCCATAATTTCACAGCAAAACACACAAAAGTAATTTAATGTAATGGAATTTTTTTTTTAATCAACCGGTGTCCCCTAAGATTTATCTTAACCCCCACGTTGAGTAAGGGTCTAGGGCCCCGGGGCAGTTGCCCACTTTGCCCACTTGCTAATCCAGCCTTGGTAAACAATTTTAATAAAGTATTACATGAGCGATTAAAGCTAATGTTGTGATAATTAATCAATCAAGTTATTAACAAACGTGTTTTGAAATATGTTTGGATCACTTTCAGGACTCAATTGTTGTAGCTGCTCCAGTAAACTGTACCTACTAAGTATGAAGCTCTACAGGGATTTTAACACTATTAATACGCATGATAGAAAACACCAGGGAATCGAGGACCTATAGTTAAAAGTAACTGGATGGAATCATCCATTAAACAATACCTGCCCTGTAAGCATATCCTTTTGGGGCAAAACTGCATCTGTGCTCCTACCGGGTAGACAATGTGTCTCATTAAATCTGATTTGAATTCACCAAAGGCCTTTGCTAAAGATAGCCTAATCTAATTTTTAAAAGGGAAGACAATCTCAGATCCATTTCAGCGACTTTTCTGGACTCTTTGTGTCTTGGCTGAACCTGAAATTACTAAATGAGACGGCTCCAACCGAATGATTCAACAAACACATGCTTGTTTGTTTCTGCAGATTAAATTAAATAACACAGATAAGATAGAGTTGCACAATAAATGTGACACTACTTTAAAGGTCTGCTGTGATTTAATTATTTGCATACAAAGGCTTTGTGTCCCCCGGTGCTTAATCTATAATTCAGCATGTATGTATGTATATCTACTTTATAATCAGATGAGGTTCTCCACATGTTGGCCACTAGTGGCATGACACGAGGATTGACTGATGAAACAAGTCTGATGTTGGAGTTCGCTTCCCAACCCTGATCGCCTTTTGGCTTCCATCCTGTCTCCTGTCTCTCATCCTGTCTCCTGTCTCTCTGGCCCTCCAGCCCAAAAAGCACGAGCATGCTGTTTTACATGGGGTTATGTCCCAGACTATTTCTTGGATGGGAGCAGTAACTTCCTGGAGTCTCCACTTGTTTCTTAGCTAAACTAACCGACTGCCTACTGTAGCCTTATATTTAACAGATATGAGAGTGGTATCGATATTCTCATCTAAATGTTACTATTATTAAAGCATCACATATTAGGGGAACACGCAAATTGAGAAAAAAAATAATAATGTCCAGCAGTTTTAGTGCAATTAGCAGTAATAAACCCAATGTGAAATGACCTAAGAGAGTCACGCGACATGCACTCATTGTGTCAGCTTTATTTACTTCCATACGGGCAACTTAAAACTAAATATAACAAAGTAGTAGAGTAAGTAAACATAATAACAGTCCCAGGCCACGTATAACAACAAGCTCCCAATTAAAGATAATAACTCCCCGAGTAATCCATCATATTGTCTAAAGCGGGCGTGGGCCAAGGTTAATTGAGACCCACTGTGAGACTAATTATCAACACTTGAGACGATGGGTGCCTTCGTGACATTGCAAAGACCCCCTCTGGTTTGACAAACATCAAGTAAGTACCAGGAATTGGGTTAAAATCACATGAAAGGCTCGGGTTAGGTGATTACAGAGTATATTAGATTTCTCCAATGCGGCCTGAGATCTCTCTTCTTATTGAATTGTTGATGTCATTGGATAGTTGGATATTGGACCCTGTGATGCTGCTTGATATAACCTTGCACGGCAGCTGGATTCTGGCGATGTCACGAAATCACGCGAGAATCGCGGGATCAAATGTCACACATAAATCCATCTTATCAGGCTTCAAGTATAATGCGTTTGTGTCCGGCTTAACGGACCAATCGGCGTCCTGTGTGGAGCTACTGCAGCTACGGGTCGTGGCTTAGGTGTGTGAAACCCGGTGAGACCGTAGCGTGAGACGACACGGAGAGGCGACCGTTCGTTCTAAACAACAACGAGAGGTTAGCGTAGATGCTGCAATAGCATCAGTTATATCAGAACTGCAGAGTATTTCTTCATTGAAAGAAGAGCAAAGAACGGCACTGAACGTGTTAAGTACTGCGAGGTTTTCGCCTTCAGTTAGTTTCGCTTTCATTAGTTTAATTAACAGATGGTTCATCCAATCCCCTGCCAAGTATATTTTGAAAGTGCCTGCCCTTTTCCAAAAAGTTCCCAATGACAGCTTCTCAGATGGTTCTGTGTAACAAACCATCTGACAGGGTCAGGTTATACTTGATACACTTTGTCCTCAAATCTGAAACAAACAGCTCGATTCAAAATGTAGAAAACCACCTTCTTATTCAACACCCATACACGGGTACATCATTTAGATTATTCAGTGTCAAGAAGGCACTTGAATAACATCGGCTGGGAATACCAAACAATGACTCATTTCCATTATATCAAACCACCGTGAAAACAATCCGAGTTTACCTCCGCCTGCGGCAGACAAAAGATAAAAGACTACGACCCCAGCAGCCACAGCCCTCCCTCCCCAACTCTCACCTGTTTATTCATGAAGACATAGATGACTGGGTTGATGACCGTGCTCGTCTTGGCCAGGACCGAGGGGACGATGCTCGCCACGGGCGTGACCAGGCCCGGCGGCCCGAAGGTGGCCAGCAGGGCCATGATGCCGTACGGCAGCCAGCACAGCAGGTAGCAGATCACCATGATCACCACCATGAACAACACGCGCTGCTCACGTTTCCTGCTCATCGATGTATTGATCCCGCTCACCTGGAGACGGAGAGGGAAAGAAAGCGGCGGTGAGCCAGCAATGATTAAGTGTGCTCAGACATAAAGGTTTTTTTGACGTTTGCTGCCATCCTCTTTTCCCCTATGGGAGAGAGAAGTATGAAGAGGAGGAGAGGAGTCCAGGAAATAAAATGTGACAGAGTAGAGAGCGGGTCAGACAGGTTGAAGTGCGAGATTGAAATTGTATAGAGAGGCACAGAGAGCGGGAAACAGACTGAAGAGGAGGCAGCGAAACTCATGTCTGAAGGTGAGGAGACAGAGGCAATAGAAGAAGAAGATGACACTCTGTTATCCCTGCTCATCGGCTCTAATACGAATCTCAAACATAAATATTAAGTGGTGCAAATGTAGACAAACACACACATTGTTTTCTGACAAAAACACAGTCTTGTTCTCACAAATTAATTGGGTTTTATTTTTTGTAATTTGGTTTTTTAATTTTCACTTTCCCCTGCTGTTTGCTGACTAGCAGGTGATAATGCTTTGAGTTAAATACTGCCTCTACGAGAAATGCCTGTTTTTCTCTTTCACACTTGTTTTAGGAAGATCTTATAAATCAAAACATTGCTTTGAAAAAAGTCAAATAGAAATAAACTATTTATTGGAGCCTAATGTCACGTTCACACCAAGAGCGAAGCGAATTTCCGCCTCGCTTTACTCGCCCGAGTTGGACCGCCGGGATCAATTTGTGTTCGTATGTGTTACTCTCTCTCAACTCGCTGGAGAGGAGAAGGGGCTTTTCTCCACAAATACCACTAACAACTTTTCTTTCCCCCATTTCTGTCATCAATCATGGAAGAAATAACCACTGTGGCTGCTTTGGACATGTTGTGGAAGTCCCAGATAGCATCACCTGGTTGCGAGCTGTATTCGCATACAGTGCTAGCAAGCCACACGTCGCCACTGCGGTATTAACCCCCCAAAAAGAGATTACGCTGTGATTTAATTGCAATAAACGGATCTAAATGATGCCGAACTAACTACATAATGATGTTGATTTGTAAAAAGTCTGAATTCATGCTTTGTCGGATCTGTCCGCAAGACGACAAGCAAACAACATTTAAAATGCTTGTTTTCTGAATGGAGTTCGTATCGACCAGTGCCAGGCTATGCCAACATCGTAGCTGCTCCATCAGCACTTGACATAAAGTCATTTAGGCATAAATACGGCAGCAACGTTGTTATTTATACCATAGACAGTCTGTGGTTTATACACATACATTTATACACAGAATTTCGTCCGGTCGCTGTACAAATATGAGGTACTATCGTAGTTCTGGGTGCCTGCAAATTGCGCCAATAAGTTTGTCCTCCATCTCTGATTCAACTACGTCAGGACGTCAGTGACGACAGCAGGAGAATCTCAATGCTGATAGGCTCATAGGCTCTGATAGGTCACGGGAATTTCTCGTTCCAGGTGAAAAAAATGTCAACTCGCGCAAATAGGCAAATGAGCGAATTTCGCGTTTCTGCATCGCGTCTTTCGCGCCATTCGAATTTGCCTCTTTGCATTGACTTTGAATGTAATCGCTCCGCCAGAAAAAGTTTGTAGAAAGTCCACTTATGTAGAGTTAGATGAGAATATTGATACTATTCTCATATCTGTTTGTTAAATGTCAGTAGTACAGCCGGTCACCTTCACATGGACAAACTTGCAAACTGACAAACACCTTCACCCTCCACAAACTTGAGCAGTCTCTATGTGTATCTCTGCCTGATGGCTTCATGTCGGCAGCTGCCACTCAACTTCATCTCCATGGAGACGCACACCGACAGGATGCCACTTTAAAAAAAAAAAGGCTCCTGCTGTGGCAGCTTTTTTTTTCTTTTTGGGTTAGGCAGGTGAAGTGATGATATTCTTAGAAAGTAGATATACTATGCAGACAGTTGCACACATACAAGTCAATTAGTAGGGTTGGGAAAAAAAATCGATTCACCCATGTAACGCGATTTTTTTTTTAATGATTTTGAAATTTATTTTTTTAATGCCATAATCGATATATTTGCTTCATTTGAGTCTATGTGGAGGTAGAAGGAAGTTACCGCTGTTCTGTTGCAGTAACGTGAAGTCATATCAGTTCTGTATCTGTCACTCAAAATAAACAGTAGCCGACTGGTCGTAGCGAGCAGAAACCGGCAGATATGACATATTTGACTACATACATGCTGAAAAATGCATTAATTTAGATATTTTTTAAAAGTAAAAGTCCGTAGAAAGGTATGATTCAACTTTTTCCCATGATCTAGTGTTAAAAAAGTTAACAACAATCGCAATAAATCGTATGATCGAATCGCAATACTTGAAAATTGCAATACATATCAAATCGGCACCCAAGTATCGTGATAGTATCGAATCAGGAGATAGGTGTATCGTCCCAGCCCTATAAATTAGTCAGGCAGGAAAAAACAACATGACTGACAACATGACTTAAACGGAACAAAAAAAAAATCTCTCTCTCTGCTTAATGAAACCGCCATATTTGCATAAGTCTCCTCTATATGTAGATATTTCCATTTGAGCTCATGCTACATTCATGGTGTATACTTGTTTATGCAAGCTCTAGGGGTCTGTAAAATATGGTACATCGTGTTTAGCTGCTCTTCATTTCACATTATACTGACCATGCTGTAAACTCACCTGTGCTGTCACTCACCCTGCGGCATTTGCATGAATAAACACATTAATATAGCACTCAGCTTTCAGAAGACAGGCAGAGTGTTTGCATTACTGCCACAATATGACACCGAGCAAATAAATGTTTTTCCATTGTGGCTCATCAAGACATGCCAGTGATTGACAGACTTCACATTTAGCTTCTTTACCCTCAGGAGGCTTCCCCAACTCTGGGGATTTATAGTGTTCATACAAAACATGTTTTGTGTGTTTACTCTCTTAGATTACTTTACGTCAGGCAAACTGTGTCTTGGTTTGTCAGGAGCTACCAGCTTAGTATTTAGTTTTCTTAAAACTTTTGGTCCTTGATTTCAGACAGAAGTAGACAAAAGCAGGCTTCTCATTTCTAGCAAACCAATTTTTCCCGTCATCTTGATAAGGAAGAATTACTGTTATTTTGTTCTAATATAACCCAGTTTGACTGCACAGCTTTCTTGGATAAGACAGATGCATGGTGGTTATGACATTTGTGCTTCATTAGTCATATTTTCAAACAGTACGTTTCACTTTTAATGTTACAGGAGGAAAGGTATCTAGGATGAGGACCAAACCAATAAGGAGCAGGACTGAGACCTGTCCTGAGACCAGAACCTGTTACCACACGGTAAGGAAATACTACACAATGGATGTATCGTGGACGGGGCTTTTTTTTAAAGGTGCTTAATTTGAAATTCAGCGCATTAATATAGCAGCTAACAACTATTTGCTACAACTATTTGAATGAAGTCGCTCTCCCTCTGTGTGTGTGTTGTAATCCGAGCTTCTCTGTGCTTTGTTTACGTAGACGGTCTGGCCACGCATGGATTTTACTGCATGCGAGTCCCAGTGTGTGTGCCCCCCTGGCTAGCTAATTTCTGCCCCTCTGCACTGCGCTCATACGGCGGTAACCGCTGAAAACGCCGTCCCGACCCACGGCGTCGTTGCTGAAGCGTAGCGCCGACCCTCCGGTTTCCCCCCAGGTTAACACTGTTAGCTCTGTCAGCACTGCGTTGTTTGCGCTGTACATGCTGTTAGCACCTTTAGCTGCTAGCCGCCGGCTCAGCTGTTGCCATGTTGAGAGCCATGTGGAGGCAATCTCTCAATCATAGATATGCTCTGAATTTTGAATTTAGCACCTTTAATGTAACCTGTAACCCTACAAAATAATGTAGTATAAATGCTCCTAGGCCTTGGAAATAAAACCACATTACCACTGTGGGTAGTGAGCTAGTTAGCTGGACATGCTAACATCTGCATCTTACGAGCAAACCAACGCGCTGTTTATTCCGTTCCATACACTTTTGCTCGTGTTTTTGGTTTCGGAAAGAAACTCTTTCTATACCAGGCATCTCTCTTACCCTCATACACAATGCTTCCAAAAAAATAAAAAAAAATAAATCCGAAGCTTGACAGACCTGCTGGGCCCAGTTACAGTTGCTAAGCTATGATTGGAGGAGGATTGAGGAAGGGTTTAGTGAACAGTCAATTACGGCAAAGAGCGGAGATAAGTCAATCACACTGACGCCAGTGGTACTAACTGAATTTGTTTTGAGTCCCTCTGCCATGAAATCTCAAACTTGGCAGGACAACAGCAGGACAAAAAGTCCAATAAACAAACTCCTGAGGAAACATTTTTGGGCTGGTTTGCTTGAAAGAGGCCAGTATGAACCCAAACCAAACCAAATACAAAAATAACTTGAGATTCCAATAACAGCCGGTATGTCTATTAACTGCTACGTATCCTTCCAAGAGTTCAGTGACAGTTCAGTGCCGTCTGTATATAGATCTCCGGATTTATCGGGTACGCTTACAGGTCGATAGTTTTTCAAATTCATCCTTGTTTAACCAACAAATTATCTTCCAAATATTAAGAAAACTTGTTGTTTGGTACTCTGCCAGGGAATGATTATCAGTTTTTAAATATAAAATTAACAATACTATTATTGACAAAGTGCAGTCTACACGATTTCTGGGTGTACAGCTCATTGAGTCTCTATCTTGGAAAAAAACAGATCAGCACAGTTACTACTAAAACTGTACAAAGCGTTGGTATTTTGGGATAAGTCCGACATATGATGAACACTGAGGTTGCCACTCTCTTATACTATTCTTTGGTTTATCCATATATATATTACTGTAACTCAGTCTGAGTACTCATCCCACTAAACTCGTCCCAATTTTTCGTCTACAGAAACGAACATTCAGAATTATTAACTGTGTACATCAAACTCATTCATCTCAACCGTTGTTTTTCCAGTCCGGCATCTTTAAACAAGACCCATCCCTCATATTATTATGAATAGTATTCCTATAATCAACAATTCCACAATTATTTTACTCGAATAACTCCAAACTCAGACCTCCTATGTGTCGATCATCTCAGTTACAGTTTAATTTACGGAGGTTCAGTGATAAGGAACGCTCTGCCATCTCATATTTTAAAGTTGGCACCAGAACAATTTAAGAAAGCCGTTAAAGGTTTGTTTTTATCTCCCCAATGTGTATGTATTGATGATATAACAATGAGAATCTTAGTTCCCTTTCATCACTTTGTTTTCTTGCATATATGGATATTTCCTAGTGTGTGTAATCTTATCCTTTTTGCTCCTTCTTCTCTCTCTTTTTACCATCCTTTTTAATATTTTATTCTCTTTCTATAATTGATTAAGGTATGCACTGGAGAGTTTTTTTGCCCCTCTCCATCGCATTTTTTTGTTGTTTATGTAATATCAACTTAACCTTTTTTATATATGCAAACAAATAAAATCTAAAATCTAAGGATCACCTGTCATTGTGGCTCAGGAAAGTTTCAGTTCGACTGCCAGTTTGGCTCCGTTCCCACCCTGTAGACTTTCTCACTTTGTCAGCTCTGCAGAATAGGTGGCTAATAGCTTCAATCTTGGCTCTGATTAAATAAATGAAGTGGCAGAGCTCACAGACAAATTGAGGAAAGGGAGAGTAAGTGCTGGATGATTGCAATCATAGGGCCGGGTGGCTGGTGAGAGGAGCTAGCTTACTAATTGACCGCCCTTACAAAGAAACTGTTTCATATGCTAAACAGCCATTCCCCAATGCCGTATATAATTAATATTTATGTGTGGTGTCCAACGTGACGGCACAAATCTGTTGCAGCCTTTTGTCAAAAAGACAGGAATACAAGCTCGGTAATGAGCATCAAAATAACAGGAGGTTTTTGATGATGGACAACATGATGAGTTGCACTAAGCAGGCAGTGAACTGAGAACAGCAGCCCGTTTTCTTTTTAGCTCCGCGTCATGACAGTTTGAAATAGAGTTGTAGATTTTGGGCAGTAGTCCAACGCGGCGCTGATGCACGCAGAGTGTAATTGGGAAAGAATCTGTCAAAAACTGACAGGAAATGTTTGTCAAAAGAGAATATCATCTCAGCACATCACAGACTTAATTAAATATCTGATGGCTAATTTTCCCCCGCGACGACAGAAGGAGCATTGTCTCCTCTTGAGTCCCTGGCGGGCTGTCAGTTATTCATATAGATCATCTGGCCAGTGTGTGCTGCGATGTTGAAGTGAGTTTTAAACCAAACTGCCTGGAAATAGAATAAAGTTTAAGTCGTTGGTACATGAAGTGGCTTTGTGATTTCATCATGTGTGTGTGTCTGTGTGTGGCTTGTCTGGCATACGAATACATTTGCATATTGTCCCCACCAGAAAATTGTTCCAACACTTTAAAGGGCCTATGTCAATGTTTTTTTTTTAGCGTGAATAATGACAGTACCAGGCGGGGTCTCAAAAGTGAAGCCAAAGTGAAAGTCTCTTAAACTTGCATTCTTTCTAATAGCCAGCAGGGGGCGACTCCTCTGGTTGCAAAAAGAAGTCTGATTGTATAGAAGTCAATGAGAAAATGAGCCTACTTCTCACTTGATTTATTACCTCAGTAAACATTGTAAACATGAGTTTATGGCTCAATCGCTAGTTTCAAGTCTTCTTCAATACAGCATGATGTTCATTTAATAAATTATGGTCCCATCTAGAGTCACATGGACCATAAAGCAGGGTATGCTTTAGGGCGGAGCTACCATATGATTGACAGGTCGCTACCACGGCATTGTCCGGTCTGGGAGTTGTCCGCGTTGTCGTCTTACAACTTTAACCCTTTCACAGTGTGTTTTCAGTTCAGTTAATTATAACATTTTGGTCGCCTAAAAATGTCTTATTCAGCGTTCAGTTGTACTTAGCTCCATCCTCTCGGGTCACTTCTGGTTGCAAAAAACTAAGATGACGACAGCCAAAATGCCGAACTCGAGGCTTCAAAATGGCCACAAACCAATGGGTGACATATCGTTGACTACGTCCACTTCTTATATACAGTCTATGGCCAGTACTCGGAACAGTCAATGTTTTTAAATCATGACTATGATCATGTCATGATCACGGTGAAATAGTAATATCACTCTGAATGAGTGATTTCAGAAAATGTAAACAATATAACCAGTACATACTGTATATAATATAAAATGTATGGTAATGGTGGATGAATTATAGTGGTGAAGATAGTGAAAATGACTGGTTCAGGACCTGGATGGCCTGAGGGAAGAAACTCCTCCTCATCCTCTCTGTGGTTTTTTTGGCCCTCAGGCAACGGTAGTGCCTTCCTGACCACAGGACAGAAGAGTCTGTTGTTTAGGGAATTGAGGTCTTTCATGATCCTCTCAGCTCTCGCCCTGCTCCGCCTGGTGTAAATAGCTTGGAGGGCTGAGAGTTCACACCGGATGGTGCATTAAGCTGACCGCACCACCCTCTGCAGGGCCAGGTAGTCCCTGTTATTGCTGTTCCCAGAATTGCGGCCAAGCTGCTCTCTCTGCTCTGTGTGTAAAGTTTCCATCACTTGCTACTTGTGTTCCCTGCTGGCCCACGTGATGGACATGAAAATAATACCTTCTATCGGACCTAACGGATCAAATTGTGATGATTTAATGATTCGAGTGTGTGCGTCGTAGCAGTTTTACAGCTGTTTCTCTTGTGCTGATGCCCAGTGCGTTATGCGATCAGGCCATGTGTTATTATAGTGGGATTATTTCTGATGCATTTTGGGTGTTCTGGGACAGTGTTTGTGCCTCCGCGCCGGGGACAGACGTTGCTGGAGGGGTTATGTTTTAGGGTTATCCGTCCGTCAGTCCCATTCTCATGAACGTGATATCTCAGGAACGCCCAGAGGGAATTTCTTAAAATTTGGCACAAACGTCCACTTGGACTCGAGGATGAACTGATTCGATTTTGGCGGTCAAAGGTCACCTTGACTTCACGTCCATACCATTCTCATGAACGTGATATTTCAGGAACATCTTGAGGGAATTTCTTCAAATTTGGCACAAACGTCCACTTCGACTCGAGGATGAACTGATTGGAATTTGATGGTCAAAGGTAACTGTGACCTCACGAAACACGCTTTTGGACGTAATTCCAGAATTCATATGCTAATTATGACAATTTAATACAAATGTCTAACAGGATAAAATGATGAAGTGATGACATTTTGGACAGACATGGATGTAAACTGCAACTTGACTGGTTGGCGAAGGCATCCAACCGCTAGGCGGTAATTCTAGTTTTAACACAAAACACACTCATAACCTAAATCATTAGAAAATATTATCAGATGTAGCACGGCCAGCAGTAGAGGAAACTGCTGGGTCCTTGCAAACCACAGCGTATAGAACATGCTGTTTTAGGGGTGGCTGTGGCTTAGAGGTAGAGTGGGTCGCCCACCAATCGGAGGGTTGGGGGTTCAATCCCTGGTTCCTCCAGTCCACATGTCGAAGTGTCCTTGAGCAAGAGACTTAAACCCAAATTGCTCCCAAAGGCTGTGCCATTGGTGTGTAAATGAGTATTTAGATAAGGTTGGCACCTTGCATGGCAGCAATCAGTGTACGAATGTTTGTGTGAATGCTGTGTAAAGCGCTCTGAGTGGTTGGAAGAATAGATGCAAGTCCATGCATTTACCATTTAGAAAGACGGCAGCACCACTTACTGCAAGGTCTGCTGTGATAAGTGTGATATGCGAGTACAAACTAACTCCTTAAATATCAGATCAAGGTGGCAACAACGCTGCTAAAAACAATGTCACCAGCTATCCCCTTTGTTTATTGTACACTGCTGCCTTTATAAGACTATGTGAGTGCCCGAACAGGAAAGATGTGTTTGACACTGACAGCGTATTTCGTGTTCTGCCTAAACGCTTGGATGTGTGCGTTTTTCTGCTACACAGACTTTTTTTTCCTTCCGATGACACTGAAGTTGACATTAAGAACCTGCTTTCAATATGTGTGTGTCATGTCGTCTCTGTGGGAGAAGAGACCGTCACTCTGTGGCCTTGTGCTGTCACGCTGACATCTACTGTAGGCACTTCCTGTCTGTAGGCAAAGCCATCTATTCTAATCACAGCATGTCACATGCAAGAGGATGAATAATGGTGTGTGAAGCGAGGGGGACGGGTAAACTGTGCGCTGTGTCACTTGAGGAATCTGACAGTTACACTTTACTGTAGGCATTTAGCTGTCCATGTCATGCTCAGAGGAGGAACTTACAATAAGTGAACGGCAGAATCGGTTCTTGTACAAGTCTTCAACAGTTGAGGACCGGACAGATATGAAGTGTGCACTCAGTGAAGAGCACGTACTTTTGAAGATATTAAAGAAAAACACGTTTATTTTTCTTTGCCAGAATGGAGACAGAAGGTTATAGAGTGCTACAGGAATGAGTCCTAAAACCCGGAAATGAGTTAGCATTTAGCACTTCCGGTTCCCTCGTCTGGAGGTCAGTGCTTTTTTTGAAGCCTTTATGTGTCTCAAAAAATGCGGTTGCTAACAATTGGCTAAATGAGACTACTTACCATCACGTTGACTCGTCCGCCTTTACAGCCTCGTTGTGTATACTCGCGCTAATGCGACCGTGTTGTAGTTTGTTTATAGCCCAACGTTAGCTTTTTACTTCTGGCGATTACATTCACGCTTCAAAAATCATAAAAGTGGTGGTCTTTGTGGAGATTATCATGCTGAACAAAACGTGTAAGTATTATAAATGTTTGTTTGCCACAGAGCTTATTTTCTGCAATATTCCAAAACCCAATGGTACAATCCCATTGGCTTTTTGTCGAGGGAACCAGTGCGATGCTAACTTCCTGGTTGGCCTACAAAAATACGTCATCCCTGGAGCACTATATTCCACCCTGGAGAGGCCGACAGAAGCGGAGCCAAAAGAAGTGATGACCAGGTCGTCTCACGGAGGGGAACGGAGCCGGTGGCCGCAGAATTTAGAAGACTGGATGGGCTGCACGGTTCGGGCCGCAGCTCCATTATTAACAGCCTCGTTCAAGGAGGTTATAGTAGAAGGACATGCAAGAATTGGGGGAATGATTGATGAGTTTCAGTTTAAAAGAATATTTCAGCAGCCTGTCTGCAGTTGGTGTTGCAGTGGTCAAGGCGGGAGATGATTAAAGTTTGAGCAAAGAGCCGAGGCCTGGGTGAGGAAAGCTCAGATTTGATGGATTTTTTTGGCAGCGCAAACTCCCATGCTTGGTTTGTGACTGCATTATGGGCTTTGTATGACAGTTCCTTATCTAGAATCAAGTCAGGGTCCCTGCAGGCTTCAGGCAGGAGTTGTTATGATGGAAAGGTCTAGTGGAGGGGGAAAGTGCCGCCGAGTCCTAACAGCCATCCTATCCATTTTTTAGTGCTGTTAGTTTTTCAAGGAGAATTGTTGAAAAATAGAGTTGATTTCTGGTTTTGCCGGTCCGGTCCGGTGAACAAGCTTAAACCAGTTTGATTTTATGCTAACCGACTGAACATTATGACACGTTCTGGCAAATTCTAAAGTAGCTGACATCAGAAACCGTTGCCGACGGCATCACAACACTGAATCTAGCTTGTATTGCATTAGTAAAAAGCAATATGACAACGTGATTAACATAATATAGTTCTGTAATAACCCAATGGAAAAATTGGCTTTTTCTCGAGGGAACCCAGGGCGATACTTACTTCCTGGTTAGCCTACAAAAATATGTCATAGCTGCAGCACTCAATATGGCAACACTTTGGATTTGGACGGAATGAGTGAGCCGAAAAACATAGACGAGGCAACGTATAAACACTGCAGGAGACGCACTCTGAAACTTAACACTTCCATTTTAACTCTCTTTCAGATTTGTGTTTCGACTGCCACTTCAACTACAACTTCTTGTAGTATTTCAACAATTTCAGCAGCAAACACATATTGCACACATTTCTTTTTCAACATAAAATCCATCAAAATACTGTGGAACATTGGATTTAAAAGTTTTTGAACAAAATCCTGTATTACTCCACAATGTGTATTTCAGTCACGATATCCTGTTATGGTTTAAAAAGGATTTTTTTCTGGTTTTAGCACCAGATAATCCTTATTTGGAAGCAGCTGACAAAAGGGAAAACAGCAGCTCATTTAAAAGCATGAATGAACAACTCAAATTACAGATGCTTGGATGTAATAAGCAGTATGGACCTTCAGGCTCAGTGTGCATTTGTGTTCCTGTGGTCGTCCTCTCCGAAGCCGTATGACACACTGGTGGCATCAGCTGCTTTTCATAGCATTGTGTTTTCTGGTTGACCGTCCGTCCCATTCTCGTAAACGCGGTATCTCAGGAACGCTTGGAGCGAATTTCTTCAAATGTGGCACAAACGTCCACTTGGACTCAAGGAAGAACTGATTAGAATTTGATGGTCAAAGGTCAAGGTCACTGTGACCTCCCAAACACGTTTTTAGCCATAACTCAAGAATTCATATGCTAATTATGACAATTTCACACAAATGTCTAACAGGATAAAATGATGAAGTGATGACATTTTAGACAGACATGGATGTAAACTGCAACTTGACTGGTTGGCGGAGCCATACACCAGCGAGTTGGTAATTTTAGTTATATCAGTGTAATCAAATAGTCTCATCAGTTTAAAGGGATAGTTTGGGTGTTTAGAAGTGAGGTTGTATGAGTTACTTATCCATAGTCAGTGTATTACCTACAGTAGATGACGGTCGGCACACCCCCAGTTTGGAGAAGCAGACAGGAGTTACCGTACGAAAACAAAGCAGTGTGCTGCTGTGGACGGGGCCGGCAGCAAAACGCGTTTTAACCACTTAAAAGAAATCAATATCCGTTTAAGTGTACGCACTCATGCCTATTTCTCCAAACTGAGGGCGTGTCGATCGTCATCTACTGTAGGTACAGTAACACACTGACTATGGAAAAGTAGCTCCTACAAGCCCGCTTCAAAACACACCCGAACTATCCCTTTAATGTTGGCGAAAGAGCTGCAAGCGGATAAACAGACTCTGAACCAGCATTGTTTTCTTCCAGTCGAATAGTCCAAGATTTGAGATTGCAAATGTATTATATTATGCTTTTATGATTACCTTTTAATAATCTGAAGACCTACTCTAATAACCTTGGTTGAGGAGGTGTCTTTTCAACTTTTTTTTTAGCTAAAGTTGAGTGTTTGGTTGGTTATTTGATACCAGTCCAGCAGTGTGAAGTCCCAAGTGTGGAGGAGAAGTCACCTCCAGCATGTTCCAAACACACATAAAATTGGTGTGCAGGTGGATGGAGGAGACAGGCTGACAGCGGTGCTCAAGCAAGGCAGAAATAAATCAAAACACAATTCTCGACTGTTTCCATTTCCGACGCCGCTCCGACAGGAACCGTAGAGTCGCCACATAACAAACTTTGTTTCCACACAAACTTATGTGTCTGCTTTGTTATCAGCTCTCTGCTCTTCCAGTTTCATCTGTCCAAGTCCAGATGTTCCTGTAAAAAAAGTCTCTTTTCTCTCTCTCTCTCTCTCTCTCACTTTATCAACATACTGGCAGTATGTCTGACTATTCCCACCTCTGTCTTCTTTTCTTCCTGTTCATTCACTCATATCTATAATTGTATCATGAAAAAGCAGATTGAAGCAAAACAATGATAACATTCAACACAAAAGGGCTTCTTATTCAGCGAGTTACCGGCAGATAACAGAACAAAACTAGTTCATTATATCTGTCGGTGACCCAGAATTACACCACCGTCACACCAGATGCCCACTCCCCCCCCCCCCCACACACACACACACACACATACACACACATATATTAGCACACTCAATCAATCCACATAATCAGTTAGTTTGGAGTCGTCAGGCTGGCTAACTGGATTACACCGAGGTAGTGGGCAGTTGCCAGACCGGCTGCTGAAAATCACCTCACGCCCTTGGAGGCTGGAGTACCGGTATCAGTACCTCCTGTGCCTTCCCCAGCTGCTCCCTGTCCTCCTTCCCGCCCGCAGCAGCACCAGACACTGGCTATTAGACTGTGAGATTGGTGGTGGTGGCGGATGCGACGGAAACCAGGCGGTATGAGCCAGACAGGGGAAGATGGAGATATAGCAGAGAGTTATGTTTGAGAGGTGAAGGGAGGAAAGAGTGGGACCGGTGCAGAAGAGAGAAACGAGAGAGGAGCGTTAGGAAATCCCAAAGGGGCAGAAATGGAGGCATATAGGGAAGAGACTAAAGTTCCCCCTTTCCTGCTTTTGTCTTTCTATCCTCATTTTAAACAGTTTTTGTGGGAGTTTGCCCAACGACGTAATCGGCAGGTGAGGCTTCCAGCTTGGCCGACGTTGACTTGGCTGGAGAGAAACGTGCGGCAGCTGCAGATACGTTTGCCAGTTAGACAAACATTCACACGAGGGCTGTCAAAGTTAACGCGATAATAACGCGTTAAAGCGAAATCGTTTTAACGCCACTCATTTTTTTTAACGCATTAACGCAATCAATCTTTCGGAGGTTGTAACGAACTCAGTTTTAAAGCTAGAGTGAAGATACTGGTATCATATGAAACTAAAAAACCTAAGGAATCCATTGCTACCAACCATGTCAAATTTTGGCGAGAAAAAACTGTCATGGCCATTTTCAAAGGGGTCCCTTGACCTCTGACCTCAAGATATGTGAATGTGAAAAATGGGTTCTATGGGTACCCACGAGTCTCCCCTTTACAGACATGCCCACTTTATGATAATCACATGCAGTTTGGGCAAGTCATAGTCAAGTCAGCACACTGACACACTGACAGCTGTTGTTGCCTGTTGGGCTGCAGTTTGGCATGTTATGATTTGAGCATATTCTTTATGCTAAATCCAGTATCTGTGAGGGTTTCTGGACAATATTTGTCATTGTTTTGTGCTGTTAATTGCTTCCCAATTATAAATATATACATACATTTGCATAAAGCAAGCATATTTACCCACTCCCATGTTGATAAGAGTATTAAATACTTGACAAATCTCCCTTTAAGGTACATTTTGAACAGATTAATTTGCGATTAATCGCGATTAATCATGGACATCATGAAAGCCCTAATTCACACACAACCTTAAAAGACAAGGCTGTTATTTAAGTGCACTCTATAAGCAAGCCTCCGACAGTCTTCTTTAAGCGCTCCTACCCTGAGAAGCTCTTTGGTAAACGGACACCCAAGCCAAACCATTTGAGTTAATTAGTCATCTACCACGCCACGAGAATCTTTTTGCGAGAATGCACCGTCAACGCTCGTGAAACTCCTGGGAGAGGCGAGCCGGAACAGCTTTGCACCGCTGCACCACCTCAACAAGGAAAGAAAGATTAGAAGCAACTCTCCAAGTGCCTCTACTGTAAATTCTGACTCCCGTTATCTCCCTCTATCTTTTACAGAAACTTTTTTTCCCTCATTTTCGAGTCTGTAAGTCAGCCGCATCTAACTTTGCGAGCCAAAAACTTATCTTGTCATTCTTGTGTTGAATGTGACTAAAGTTATGTGAAGAGGAACAAAACAGGAGATATATATGATCTGTTGCGGGCAACTCTCTCTTAAAAGTTGATTTAATGAGGTGGAAACTTCTAATGCCACCGCTTCCTCACCCTCATAAAAACGGATTCCTCATAACTGACTTCTTTATCTGATCATTTATTAAACACGCGCATATCATGTGTGACTATCAAAACACCCCCCCCCCATCTTCTGGCTTCTGAAAGCCAGGGCTTTACAAGACCTACAGTACGGGGATCGCAAATGTAATAAAAGAGGCTCGTTTTGTTTCAGGCGTCCCCCGTAATTGCTGAATATTCACGAGTTTAAAAAGCAAAAAAACCTCGTTGGCGTTCGTTCGGAAGATTCCTCTGCCGTCGGCGGGGCTGTGACAGCTGAAACTTGCACCGCGATATCAAAGCTAAGTCGGGATCCTGGCACCAGAACATGAACGCCTCAGAAAGCTACATCCTCACCAATCTGATCGCACTTTTCACCCTCCCATCATGTCTGCCAGAGGAGGGGGAAGTGCAGTCACCGAGACGAGACGTTCAACTAACGCCGAGAGTCACATTAAAACATGTCAGCGATTGTACGGGTGACATGTCTCCTCTGAGATGACTTACTTGAAGTGGTTGAGAGAGGAGGAGGGGGGGGTATATGGTTGTTGAAGCCAATCAGCTGTACCAAACTCCAGTCTTATGCTGACGGTGCTTTGGGGCTCGCACACACATATACATTGAAAAGTTCCTAAGCGTACAAATGGTAGTAAACATATGCGAAATCGCTGTTATGAACATGAAGGGGTCCTTGGAAAATGTACTCCCCTGTAAGGGGTCCCTGGTCCCAAAAAGTTTGAGAGCCCCCACTGTACAGAAATATACTCGGGTGTATACATCCACTCTGCATGCAAATATAGTCTTATAGAGAACTTTTTCTATATCAAAATAGACACCCAGGTATAAAAACATAAACCTAAGGCAGTCGACTCAAACATTTACATTTTAACACACACCTGGGCGCTCAGACAAATAGTCAGACAGTACGCACACGCACGAACACACATCGCCCTGCAGGGAAAAGACACCGGCGCAGCACTTTCGGCTTGTTGTGCCTCAGCATTCCGGCTCCTGAGTCGGCCCGGGTGTTCTGCCGCCGCAGTTGTTGGCCGCTAAACATGATTGATCACAGGATTTGTGTCTGCAGCATTAGTCCTGCACACCACCAGCCTCCCGTGGCCTGCCAAACACTACGCTCGCCTGTCGCCCATCAAAGGGCCTCTCTCAGCAAGAATCCTCAACGCTCCGCTGAGTCGCTTTACAAACACCTCGCCGTCCCCCTCCTCCTCCTCCTCCCCAACCTTTCCATATCCCCACGTTCCTTCCACCCCCCCCCCCCTCCTCGCCGAGGTGTCTGCAAGGTCGCGCAGAAAAGGAGCATGATTGTTACTTTTATTGAATGTGGGAGGGAGTCAAGTAAATCTGTCGAGCGCCGGGGAATAAGCATTACCGGCTGCTTTCTACAGACAAACAACTTGTAAGGGAGGGAATCAGGAATCAAATTGAGGGTGAGGCTCTGCTGGGGGAATTCAGGAGCGGATGTAGTGAATGCAAGGTTGGTGCGGACGGTGTGTGTTTGCCGAGACGGAGCGCCGGGACATTCATTTTCATTTGGAATAACAACACTCCGAGCACCTAAGGGAGAGAGGAGAACTGTAGAGGCGATGTGGAATTGACTTGTTGAACTGTAGACCTAAAGGGGCTTTTTTTTCTCCCTCCGTTAGATTGCTTTTGGTAACGTCTGAAGATCCTGCCTCCCGGAGCTCTAAAGGGACTTTGAGATTCAGAGGGGGAAAAAAAAAGAAAAAAAAATCAGGAGACCAATGTTCTCATTCGATGTCAGAAGTCTTTATAGAGTTCACCAATGCAGAGAGACAAAATGAATTATATCCGCCGGCTGCGAGCAAGGTGTCAAAGATGAGTTCATAGCAGCCCTTACACACGTCTGCTTTCGGCAAACACAAGTGACATATTTGACATGAAGTACGCCTCACATCCTCACTTTAAAATATTCACTGAGTGTCTAAATTGAAGAAAAGAACCCCACCAGAATCTATAAGGTGGAAATCTATGGGGAAAGTGTCACTTCACTGAACTAAATTGAGCCTTTCAAGACTTTGGCTGTCTGCCTCACTCAAACACACTGACAAGTAGACTGACAGACATATGAACTCGCACAAAGACGGATTTAAAAGCATGCATTTGGTCATGGTCACACTCACTCACTCAGAGCTTCACGGTTAATTGAAGAAACTATAGAAATTGGTCAACAGTTAGTGCCTCAAATGGAACCGAGCCTCCGTCTATGCAACTTGAATGTTGGCATCTGTGATTATACAACAGCGGTGTTAAGTGTGTAAATGGGAAAACTGGCATCAGTGAGGAATAAATAAGGTAGGGTTTCTGTAAAGTTCAAGGTTTCTCCTGACACTGCAGAGGCATCTCTTCATAATGCGGTGCATCTATATTCACACACATAATGCCAAAGACGCACAATACAGAGAAGTCTGGCAGCACCTTGCAAACAGAGGAGACTTTATGACCTCGCTGAGCTTTCAAGGAGTCCAGTTCAATGATAATTTTGCTGAAAATGTAATAACGCCCGATAATGTAATACAATTTGCACTTAAACCTGATCAAAAATATAATAAAACCCAATAATGTAATAACTTACTTGACCAATAGAGTGCTACAGGAATGAGTCCTAAAACCTGGAAATGAGTTAGCATTTTAGCACCTCCGGTTCCCTCGTCTGGAAGTCAGTGGTTTTTTTTTGTGTTATTTTGCTTTTTAGGTCTGCGTTAACACAAGCTTTACAGCCTCGTTGTATATATTCACGCTCGTGCGGCTGCGATGTAATTTGTTTATAGCCTAACGTTAGCTTTTTATTCTGGCGATTGCCAGAATGGTCAAAATCAAAGCAGCAAGGGCCGAGATATCCTAATATCCTCATCTGTAGTGTGGGTCAAGCTCCGGAAACACCACTATTCCCATAATGCAACACAGCAGCATCTTTCGTTAGACCCTGATGACATTAGTTATTCCTCAGCCTTTATTATCTCACTATCTATTCTATTTTCACAGACTTTAAAAAGCTCCCTTCTGAGCCACAGAAGACATGATAGAAAATGTAGAGATTATTTACATGATTAGTACTCTCATGAACTTCAGTTGTAAGATCGCTGTAGTGTCCCTTTAACCTTTCTGTACAGTGCAGCTCTGACAAACTTCCATGTGCCATATGCTGTAAAATATGACTCCCTCACCCATGTGTATTCATACACACATAGATTCATAGACTGTTTGTTATGTGTTTTGTGTTTCATCAGTTGGCGGCGGGGGGCTAACATCTCATCACTCAGTGTGCCCTGGATCTGCCTAAAACACCAGCACAGACACACACACACACACACACACACACACACACACACACACACACACACACACACTACCAGGAGGATTCCCCTCCGTAGGGTTTTAAACGCATTCAGTATGAATATTATTGATGGTCCCAGTATGGCTCCAGTTTAACATTCCAACAGCAAATTATTTATCCACATGAATATTTAATCTGATGTAGGGGAGGAAGAGGCAATTAGCCAAGGTGCAATCCTACAGATGTGAAGATTTACAGATCCTCCAGCCTCAGGGTTACAAAAGATTTTCAGTGTTCCGATGGTGTATATTAATTTAATGCCCACTCTACTGCAAAAACCGATGCAGAACTGTATCACGCCAACCCCTGCTCCTGTAAAACTTGGTCATCATCAATCATGTGGTACAACTCTCAAAGAGTGAAAAACCTGGACAATCTTTTTAAAGTTGAATTATTTATAGAGGTGCTGTAAGCTAGACAGGCGCATCACAACAAGGGGCCGTATTCACACAGTATCTTGACTTACACTAAGAGACCTACTAAATAGTGTTAAGAGTTACTGAGAGTTTCCTCTTAAGACGTATTCACAAGGCTCCTGAGAGCAACTTTTACTTACTGAACTAAGAGAACTGGCCTCGGGTAGACGCTGCTGCAATGAATGACATTACGTTTCATGAGTGAATGAATTTACAGCGATCGGTGGAAAGGTGACCTGGCTGTGTCAGGGGATGTGAAATGAAATATTCATCAGTACACAGGAGTGCTTTATCTTTGGATTTCTTTTTAAAACGCTGACACAAGGCGGGCGCTACAAGAAGTATATCTTAGTGACTTAGGAGTCCTCTGAACTCCCTTCAACTTCTTTCAGATTAAAGGCCTTTACACACCGGGGGCGTGATGAATAAATGACACGAAAATGTGAAATACTCGCCTACGGCTTTTATTGTGAAAGGTGAGAACGTTAGGAGTGGATCTTGTCTGAGCTGCCTTTGTCAAGGTAGAAAGGAATAACGTGTTGACGCAAACTAAAAACTGGCTCGCCTCTTATTTAGTTTCTCCTAACTCAAGTAGTTAGGAGCTACTTTAAGCCTTTGGCTGTTTTATGAATATGGCCCCAGATATTTTAGCAACAAATCTGCTAACCTAGCTGCCAAGTAAAATGTAGCCAAACTTTTTTGTCATTTTCAAGCCTTTATTGATAGGACAGTGGACAGTTTGTTTTTTTTTAGAAAGGGGGAGAGAGAGAGAGGGGGCGACATGCGGAAATGGCCGCAGGTCGGATTCGAACCCAGGACGCCGCGGTTAGAACTCAGCCTTGTTATATGGGCGCCCGCTCTACCAACCGAGCTATCGGGGCGCCCCAATCTAGCTAAACTTTGCATACAACTTTGCATGAGCAAATATAAATGTAGGACAAGAAATAAGTAAGTAAAATATATGTATACAGCATCTTTCTACTGTTAGGAAAAAATGTTGGTTTCAAGAAACTACGTAAGCGGAGGGCAAATTACAGACAATTACAAACCTTTTGATTTAAAAAATAAATATTATTAGTTGGGAATGGGAAATCTCAGTCAACATTTCCATAAGCATACAGCTTGTATTAGGCAGGGCTAGGGAACAAGTGAAAACATGTAAATAGGTCAGGAGGAACCCATTCAAAGCGGTTATATATCTGTGGCCGCTGCCCCATTTCCAATACTGAATCCTCAAGAGGTGTGTTAGATTTATATCCTTAGGAGAAAAAGACGGGGAGGAACCGGGGCAAGCACACACTGTTGTAACAGCGGGCGTCCGTCCTCAATAAACCTGCGTACGACAGTAAAAGGAAGAAGAATGACTGCTGTAATTTCAAGGAACGCACCACTGTTCATCAATGCTTCGCTGGATGAATCAGTGTGAATATATTGCGTCTCAGTGAAACAGTGAAATGCCGCTACATCCTCCAGACAGATGGCTGCGGAGGCTGGCAGTGCCAGATGAGAGGCTGTCTCACATTCAAACAGCCCAATTAGGCCATTGCTTATTGGGTCAGGACAGGCGGGAAGCCCAGGATGTGAGCACAGAGAGAAACAATGGCCACCATACATACAGAGCCGTACCCTTTTTTTAGTAAACACACACAAAATAGGGGCTTCTCATTTTAAATTCTTGGCAACTATTAGTTTTGTCAGATGATAACGTTGTCCTATTTTTTTTTATTTTTTTATCGTCTTTATTGAATTCATTCCTCGAGTCGGCCAAATTAAATTTTTGGACGTGCTCTGCATGCCGGTGTCTGGGCCATTTAGGGTCAACCAAAGGTAGCTCCTTAAGGAGACACAACACTTGGGCTGCGGTCGAAAAGTCCTTTTTGCTTAGGAAGGTTCCGAACGGAGTTAAATGACCCAGAAGTATCTCACAAGCAGCCATGAAAAGAGCTGTTCGAATTCTCCAAATGCAGAGGAGAGGAGCTTCAATGCTTCCTTTATTATCTCCTTTAGCATAGGATACACTGGACCATCCTTTACGAAAGGAAAAGAGAGAATAACATCCCACAATTCCTTGCGGCCGCAGCATTTAAAGCGACGCACCATTCAAAAAATGATGTGCTAATCTTGCATATTATTTTCATCATAATTAATTATTTATTTCGAGCATGTAACAAATACCTAAGTAAAAAACAAAACAAAAATAACAAATAATCTGAACAGTAAAAAATCAATTGACAAATAATCAACATAAATAAATATTACATGTCCGAAAAGAAGTTAGAAGAAGTATATGGTCCTACACCTTCTCCATATCTCGAATAATTAACTCAATATGTATCATATATTCCTTTGTTTATTTCCATTCCAACCTAGTAATGAAGTGATATTTTTCACCGGTTGTCCACGTTAGGTCAGATAATCCTTTTTTATATGATGATAAAGTGTTCCAGCAGCAGAAGGACCGGTGGTATCTCTCTTTCACACACTGCGGGTGAAGCAGCCTGTCATTGAAAGACCTATTTTAAAACGCACAGGGGGATGCAGCGCCGTATGTAGTCCATCTTCAGAACATTGTAGTTTCACCTCGGCAGACTCACGTCACTAACATCCGCCGCCGTCGCATCATAATTACGGAGCCTAGTGTAAGTGCAGTCGGATTCTCTTAACACCACGGTTGTCTTTTCCTAAGTCCTTCTGAATTCTCCTTCACATCTTTCCTTGACCTCATGACGTTTTCCATCAAGGTCAAGGAAAAGTGGTTAGGAAAAGACATTAGGACGTAATTTTTTGACTTTTCGACCGCAGCCCTGGTCTTCAAAAGACTGTGTGTTTTCAGAAAGACCAACAGAGCGGTGAGCCCTTGGCTCGGCTCGGGAGCTACGCGAGCAAATGACATATCGTGTTTTGATTTAATCAGATCACATCAAGTCATTTTGTATTAAGACAGCCTTAAGCTGTGTCCCAATTCAGGGCTTCCTCCTTCGAAGTCCACATGTCATGATTGGATAAATTTTAATGGTCTGGCAAGGCTGCTCCATCTCAAAGGTCCTTCCAAATGCAGTTTGCCAGCACAACGATCCCGTCCCTGTCACCAGACAATAATGTTGAGATGTGAATCCTCTGAAAACCCCTGGAACATTTCTTCGAATTCTCTCTTCCCGACATTGTAAATAGAATTGTGGTTTTACTGTGGTTTGTGGTTTTACGACTTTACTGTCTTTCAGAGGCTGTAGCAGGTTCAGTTTTAGAGCCAGAGTGTAGTTCGAGATATCGTATGAAACTACAAAACGTAAGGAATCCATTGGTAACATCCTTGTCATGCTAGCTTGCTGGGAAGGAACGCTAATAACGCTCCACATTTACGCTAAATTTTGGTGAGGAAAAACTGGCATGGCCATTTTCAAAGGGATCCCGTGACCTCTGGGTTCTCTGGGTACCCACGAGTCTCCCCTTTACAGAGATGCCCACTTTATGATAATCACAGGCAATTTGGGGCAAAAGCCATGCGGTGTTTTGCATGCAGTACAAATGTGTTATTTTCGCCTTATCTAAAATGATGTATTTGAATATTTCTGCATACTGGGGTCACTAAACAATCTTGGAATTACATAAATTGAGTATCACTGTAAAGCTGAGACTCGTGTGGATCCAATGAGCCCATTTTCATTCACATATCTTGAGGTCAGAGGTCGAGGGACCCCTTTGAAAATGGCCATGCCAGTTTTTCCTCGACAAAATTCAGCGTAGTTTGGAGCGTAATTTAGCCTCCTTCGCAACAAGATAGTATAACATGATTGGTTGGTAACATTGGATTCCTTCCTCTTCACTCTAGCTTTATAACTGAGCCTGCTACAACCTAAAAATCGCAAGTTGCGTTAATGCGTTTAAGAAAAAGAAATTAGTGGCGTTTAAACAAATTTGTGTTAACTTTGACAGTCCTACATTTGACCTAAGAACACTGGGCTGACACTGTAGTACTGTAGAACAGGTTTTTTTCCCTGTAAACTAAAATTCTTTCGAGCTCTATTTAGATGTATGATCCAGACACACTTTGCATTGATTCTATGACAACCAGCTATGTTGTGAGTATTTTTTGCCCTGTGGTTTACAGTTTGTCAGTAACTTTGATTTCCTCTTGGGATGCCAACATGAAAGCATATGTGAAAAACTGGGGTTGATATTTTCAGATCTTTCTGTCCCAGATTGCTCTGGAAGCAGATGCACTGGGAATTAGAAGATGCACATTTACTGTACAGTACAGTACATTTTGATGACAGCCATCAAAACTCTTAACAGAGGGCTATGGCTCAAATATCAATAATTAACGTCGTAATGATGAATAATTTAATACTGTTTGCTCATAGCTGTGGTTTGTGTTACTGGGTCAGTAATGCACCCAGGAACGCCTTTGTTTCAGTTAAAATAATATGGACATTTGAGATTTTGAGATTGGGTCAGTGAATTAACTCTTTCCCTCTCTGTCAAAACTTTCACCATGTAGACAAGTTACAGATTGAGTTTATAGTATATATGAGCCCATGTAAGTAAATTGATGTTAATGTAACGAAGGTTAGGATATTTTAACCCTGGCTCTATAAGCACAGGCGGAGCTCTCTTCTGGACTCTGGGTAATACTCTCCTCCAATCATGCACATGCATTCGCCAGCCAATCGGGATGTGCCTACCCAAATACCTGCGGACCCCACGGTATGTAAGGCAGCACACACTGCTGTCTGCCGTCCTACACCCTCTTGAGCGTGCGTCGTAGGGTGACGGGGCCCTCTTGGTGGAGGGCTCCGCCTGTGCTTATAGAACTAGTTTAATATCGTAAACTTCGTTCTAACTCACACAGGCCGATGAATGCACACCCTGCCGCGACATAAGAATGACCCAACCACACTGATCCAGACCGGCTAAGGATTAGACACCGCAGCTCACCTACTTCTTTATAATAACCTAGGCCGCCACAGCGGAGAAGTGAGGGGGCCCGCAGCCAACCTAGGTAGTACGCCACTGAACTGGGTAGAGCCACGGCCTAACCCCGTAGGGGTCAAAAAGACAAGCTGTAGCTCAAACCGCCCAGAAGAGAGATGTCGGCGGTGGACTTCCGCGGGATGCTGATATACTGGACACCGATGGTCATGATTGGAGGAGAGTATTACCGATAGAGTCCAGTAGAGGGCTCCACCTGTGTGAATTAGAACTAAAACAAAGCCTTACATTTGTCCTGTACAATAATATCATCAATATGAAATATGGGTGAAAACCATGTTGAATTATACATAACCTTTTGAAACACCGGGAACAGTTTCATTATGCAGCATTCTCAAATATTACCACTATGATTGATAATCTCTCTCCTGTTTCAGAAGAAGGTCAATGAGGGACATTCACTTGGGAGTGGAGATAAAGAAGGCTCATTACTTCTACACTTTAATACCACCCACCTCAAATAACCCTCTATTTCACTATCTAGCTCTGCTAATATATATATATATTTATTCTGGCAGCCATAAGAAACATTAGCTCTTTCAAATCTATTCTAATCAGTTTTATTAAGTGAAGTAAAAGAAATGGTTCTAGGGATGGCATTAAATGAGCACATCTCAATTATGAATTAAACTAACGATACGTCCTCCCGCCGGCTTTAAAAGGAGTCTTGTAACTCTGAAGGAGTTTCATAGTATAGCCTATTCATGCTTTTACAGGCTCGCTCGCTGAAAGTTTATGCCTTTCAGTGTAAATTACTCGAGTGCAACACACTTATGCACATTTTGTTAACATGATGTATAATTAGATAAAGGTCCTTACTATAATTCATGTCCATGAGACATATACTTAACTAAGGTTTAAATTAAGACTTGACTATGACTTGCCCCAAACTGCATGTGATTATCATAAAGTGGGCATGTCTGTAAAGGGGAGACTCGTGGGTACCCATAGAACCCATTTTCATTCACATACCTTGAGGTCAGAGGTCAAGGGACCCCTTTGAAAATGGCCATGACAGTTTTTCCTCGACAAAAGTTAGTACAAGTTTGGAGCATTATTCAGCCTCCCTCCTCCGTGACAAGCTAGTATGACATGGTTGGTACCGATGGATTCATTACGTTTTCTAGTTTCATATGATACCAGCATCTTCACTCTAGCTTAAAAACTGAGCCCGCTCTAATCTAAAAAAAAAAAAAAGGGGCGTTAAAACAAAATTACTCTTAACGCGTTATTATCACATTAACTTTGACAGCCTTAATTTAAATGTAACAGCTGGTGATTAGAAAACAACAAGTTAATGACATAATTATATACTTCTAGGCTGGACCTGATTAATGGTTAAAATGGTTGGCATGCTAGAGATTTCCTGAGCTTCCTAAGATAAAAGAAAATGGACTGTAACTATGGTGGTGTTGGGTTTTGGTCAGAGTGGCCTGAACTCAATGACCTCTGTGTAAGAGCTGGAGTGACTGTGTACTGGTTGAGGTCTGACTCTGGAGCTGTTATTGTCTCTGAGGACACTGTAACTGAGCCTTTGATCCGTGTGAGGGTCACTGTGATACTGAACGCCAATTAACATCTGCTGATGCACAGAGACTCCTCGTGGTTTTATTGCCACGTAAACGATGATCACACTGGACTTAAACATATACAACTTTAAAACCGGACTGCAGCTGCTGATGAGCACATTATCAATTTTATAGCTCAAACCAGATTAGACCTCCGTCCCACTAGACTAGACTAAACCTTTCTCTGTGGTTTCCTAATGGATTTTGGAGATTGGCTGCACTTCTGACCATAATTTGGAGGAAGTGCACCTCGGTGAAGTTATCAATTAAAGTATCAGCAGGGTCTAGTTGATGGCGTTCCACAGCTTGGGTGGAAGTGAGGACTGTGTGTGCTCTCATTATGTCCACAGATTGGTAGCGGGGGGGTTGGCAGATGTCAAGGATCCCAAAGCTGATGTACTTGAAATGTGCTGCTGTGTACCTGCAGTTATTGGCAGTTGCAGCGTCTGAATAGACGTCGTGCTACCTGCCCCCTTTATGGGGGCTAAATAGTGGAATTGGAAACACAATAGTGTGTATTATCCTGGATCCATGTCCTGCTTGTTTTTTTTGAAAGTACGAATTCTAGCTTCAAGGATGGCACAGCGAGCTGCAGACTACAGTGGGCTTCAATGTAAGTCACTGAAACATAGTATTTTCTAACAGCTATTTAAAAAAAAAGATGATTAATGTAGTTTTGTATATTTATCGATCTGTAAGTCACATAACTGATTGACTGACTGCATATAAGGAGAGCGGAAACTTAACACCACCCCTGAATTTTTAAGAGGGTAATTAAAAATCGATTGTGTTTTGGAGACAACATAATATCGTGATACTCATGTGTATCAATATTTTTTTTCACCCCTACTGGATACTAGCTTCAAAATTAACTGTCTTTAAGATTTGAGAGAGTTTTTAGCCACGCTAGCAGCTGGGAATGGCATGTTGGTCTGGATTGCCATAAAGTTTCATTCATGTTATTTTTCTTTTTTGATTCTGTTTCTTTGTGACTTTAAAGATTATGTCTGCTGTACCTCTTACTAGATCTCTTATCAGACTTTGAGATAAGGGTATTGTGTCTGATCATCAGAATTGGCCCTGTCACTGGCCGCTCCATCGCCCCATCCGCTTTCCATCCTTCCATAAAAACTTGGGATAAAACCTTGGGCTTTATATCCCAGAATCTATTCGGCCATCTGTGCACTCTCTGCCTGGTCTTTGTTAACAGGACAAACCTCGAAGCGTTTAAGACGACAGCAGGTCGTAAACCACTGAGCAGGAAGGACAATCTGATGGAAGAGAATCCAACACCAGTTCTGGGCGATATGGCCAAAATCTTCTATGCCGATATCGGTCAATTCATATCTCGACAACGATATATATCACGATATAGCATGTTTTCTGGTAATTCAATAAATAAATAGTCTATATGAAATAACCACATGGTAAAGCCTATTTCTGTATACTCCTGTGTGAATTAAATACTTGACAAATGAGAAGTACGGAGTATTTTCTCATTTTAAGAACTTGAGTGTAAAATGAACGCGACAGTTTTAAGTGAAATTATAGAGAAAAAAGAAATAAATATAGGTCTAGCCTGTATCGCAATAGAAGCAATATAGAAAAAAAACATACGATAGACATTTTTATATAGTTTTGACGATGTATATTGTTATATTGCCCGGCCCTAGCTACCACTCACTTGTGGTTTGTTTTGTTTTCTTTGCCTCAACACATGACCAAAGAATGCGTTGTTGAAAACGAGTACTGTAGACAAATACTCAAAGAATCACTAGTGCAGCAACAAAGACATGATCCCTCACTGGCTTCCCACCAATGTGCCTTGCCCACTGCGTTTGATAGCCTGCAATAGAGGTACCGCTTCTTTTAGGAAATGAGAGAGAACTTTTTTTTACAGTACTTTGAGCATATACACATCATTCAAAACAAAGCCTTCCCACCTCATTTAGTTTTGCTTGTTTGATATGCGCAAGTAACAAGTTGCTTTCAGATGTCAACACCTTTCCCGTTGTTATACAAAGAACGGCACATTTTGGTTTGCTTTCTGGAGAGGTGATGAGAGGTGGAGATGGGATGGAAGCGATAATGGCAACCGAGACAACCGGGGGTGAAAAAGATGGTTGATGATGGCGCAGTGAACGGTGAGGAATATGCGAAGAGGGCACATAGGGAGCTGGGAGATGGAGAAAGAGAAAGAGAGCTTAGAAAAGAGTGAAAAGGCAAATGAGAAAGCCGGGATTGAAGCAGTCACTGCAGACAATGAAATGAGCCATTGTACTGTACCGTGTGTTTGTGTGTGTGTGTGTGTGTGTGTGTGTGTGTGTGTGTGTGTGTGTGTGTGTGTGTGTGTGTGTGTGTGTGTGTGTGTGTGTGTGTGTGCGTGTGTGTGCGCAGATTCAGAAAAATAAGCCACTGATATGGACAATCAGAATGTGAATGTGTGAAGATGTGAGTGAGAATGAAGAACACGCACAGGCGAGATTAGCATAATTGTCCAAAGACTTGTCAAAAGAGGGAAGCGGAGTTGGAGATGGATGCTCAGAGGGCAAAGGGAACGCGGAGAAGAAGAAAAAACAAGTAAAAAAAATCAAGGACCCGGCAAGACTGTGAGCAAAGACAAGGCACTTGTAAAACAAAGAGAACAAGAGCTTCATCCTAGAGCCAATCTGACTGAGAGCTAATTTGTGTTTTAAGCGCGCAGCCTCCTCTGCAGCGCGGCAGCCGTGCCCTCCAGCATCTCGCCACTCCCCCCACCAAGCTCGTCTCAAGCAGAAGTGCTGGCAATTTTCATTCCAAGGGTCGCTAAGAAGTGTTTTCACAGCTGTGTCGCCTTCTGGTTTCTGTCTTGCGTGTGTGTTTGTGTGTGGGGTGAGTTTTAGTCACATATTTTTAGTGGTGAGTTATATCAGGGGAACAAAGAAATAAACACAGACAATAATTTGTAGCAGCAGCTAGCTTTGGACATGAGCAGCAGATTTTTTGTAAAACGTGACCAGAGACACAGAGCTGGACTTGTACTGGACTTGTGATACTGGTTCTGGAGTTTTGACAAGAAATGCATCCTACTGACTTTAAAAACAATTTAAACTAGGTGGCACTCGTAGAGCGCAGACCTCCGCCAAGGTGCGGGACTTTAAAAACAGATCACAGCTCACAGCTGGCGGTACCGTGAGGTGGTCGGCTTGTTATTAACACGGTGTGTTTCTGTGTAACTTATCAGCGGATGCCTCTCTCATTCAGCAGCCTTGTTATGTCTGTATAACGTTACACTACGTTGTCTCTCATCCCGTCATTTACCGTTTTTTTCTTTCTCACCGCGGACGGCCAGCAACTCCCGCACCTCGAAGTCTCGCCACACATTCACACACGTATCTCACACTGCGCATGAGTTATACCCTGTGGTTTTAATGCTCAGGCTAATCGGAAATCTTAGAAATATTCCTGAATCCGGATCATGATCCGGATCGCCACCAAAATCTAATGAATTGTTCATTGTGCCACACCCCACCACTCCAAATCATTTCATTCAAATCCATCTCAGACTTTTGGAGTTATCCTGCTAACAGACAGACAGACAAACCAACGCCGGTGAAAACATAATTCGGCCTTGGTAAAGGTAATAATTTAAATATATTGAAGCCTGAATACCAGACTTGGGCGGTATCTATTTTTTCATACCTTCCTGACATTCACCAGGTATAGGCTACCAGAGGTTGGACAGAGTTGTTTTGCAAGTCACAAGTAAGTCTCAAGTCTTTGCACTCAAGTCCCAAGTCCTAAACTTTTGGTTTCTCTTCACCAAACGTCATTTTAACAGCAGAGTAACTGGATCCAACTGGTGCTCAGTAACGTCACGTTAGTTCTTTATGGTTTTCTCCTGCAACTTGATAGGATGATGTTGGATTGGTTCAAACTAAGTTGGTCTGAGGAGTTTAGTTTAAGATCATTTTTTCTTTTTCTTTTTTTGGGCCCACCACCACCCCCTGTCTTCGGAGGACTAAATTTACTTTGTTTTTTATTCTTTTTCAAACTAATAGCCATTGAAGGACATGAAAAGTGATAACACTAATAATAATCATAATCTTATTCAATTCATATTACTTTAAAAAAATAATAATAATAATAATAATAATAAAAAACAAAACGAAAAAAAGTAGGGGCGAATAGGCTGGCCACCTTAACGACATATAAACCAATAAACAGACAACATTCAAGAGTGGACATGGACACATTTATGTAACCAGACAAATATCAACAATGACAGACAGAGAACAGAGACATAGAAAGTAAGGTCCCTTTTTATTCAACTGTGTAAAATGGGGGTATAGGAAAAGGGTGGGATTTTAATATGAAGATGATAGTAGTGACGGGGTGGCATTTAGTTCACCGGCAGATTAAGAGGCAGGATAAGATATGAGAAATCTTTATTGAATTCCGTGATTTGATTATTTTGTTTGGCGTAGACTCGCTCTAGTGACATATGTTCTGAGAGGAGGTTCAACCATTGTTCTATGGAGAGTAGGTGTCTGGATTTCCAATTGGTTTAAGATAATTACATTTCAGATAATTAATTGAATGTCCCAATAACATTCACCAAAAATAAAGAGTCCAGAGTTCAACAAAAAAAAAACACAACTTTTTGGAGATTGAGCAATGAACAGCAAAAATATATAAAATTCAGTTTGTTCAGAAAAGTTTGGTTGTAAAGTTATACAGCAGAATAACCAGCGAATGAAAGATGCCAGCAAAGTAGGCGGAGGCACAAGTGTCATTTCTTAATCCAAACTGCACAACCTAATTTGCATTGAAATCCCCCTCTAGTGCACTCCCTGCCTATTTGTTGTGAAGTATGATATAGTGGATCACTAAATTAGAAAATGGGCAAAGGCGGAAAAAAAATCTGCTCATGGCCGATGAAATTACCTCATGACCAGTGCAAGGTCAGTGCATCAGATGTGGGCCAGCTCAAAATTAGGACCCCGGCAGTCGCGGTCTGTTTCCCTCCCCCTCCTTCTCATCCTTTCATCTCTCTGCCTCCTTCACTTCCTCTTGATATCTTCATCTGCCTCCCTCCCTCCCTCTCTCCAGCCTCCAGCATGTTGGAGAAATATGGTAGCACTTGAGAGTATCGCTGGATATCCACCGGGAGGTATGAGTCACATAATAAATTCAGACCAAGGGTAAAGATGTTGAGACAAGGGAGGGAGCTGCTGGTTATCTAACCAAAGACTCCTTGATGTGTGCGTGTGTGCGTGTGTGCGTGTGTGTGTGTGTGCGTGTGCATATTTTGCCCTTTTTTTTTTGTTTTCAAATTATGCAAATAATTTCAAGTGTCATGGATATAGTTTATCCATGTCATTCTGTCACAACAGTAATCCACAGGACGCTGCTTTCTACTATTATTTGGATGACATCTTTGTTGCTAAGGCTAACTGAACAGAGGGTCTTGATTCAACCAAACCCACTTTATCAAAACCAAAGGTCATCACTTCAACCACTTAGTCATGTCTTCCTCTGTCCTCTGGCAACAATGCAATGTATTAGTAGTCAACCAAATTAAGATAATCAAATTTTGATGTTTATTATCTTGATTTTATCCGAAATATCAAGTGAGACGCCATTATAAAAAAATTATAAAAAATAATAATTATAAATTATAAAAATATAATTAAATTATAAAAAAATCAAATAGTTTATGCGACTATTCGTCCCGTCTTAAATATATATTGACCGATCAGCCATAACATTATGACAGCATGGGCACTGTGACCGGTCTGCAGCTACGCAACAAACTGCGATGCACTGTGTGTTCTGACACCTTTCTATCGGAATCAGTATCAACTTTTTCAGCAATTTTATGCAGCGATTTTCGAATAATAATGGACCCCCTAATGAGGATGTGACGTGTACAGTCAAGGGTGTAGGTTTAGTTTCAACAGTGGGGGGGACACATATTAAGCGAGGGGTCTGGAGTTCATCCCCAGGAAATATTGAGCGTCAAACACTTAATTTCCTGTATTCTGATGGTTTTTTTTTTCTTGCACCAATTTCCAACGTTTCTGCAACAAGTTATGGTGGGAATGTCTTTATTGATGTAAAGGAAAACACAAAATTCAGGCGCCAGGTGACAATTCAATTCATTGGGTCCACAAGACTCTCAGCTCTCCAGTCATACCCAATTTATGTAATTCCAAGACTGTTTAGGGACCCCAGTATGCAGAAATATTCAAATACACTGACAAAAATGATACATTTATACTGCATGGAAAATGGTTTGTCCCCAAAATGCATGTGATTATCACAAAGTGGGCATGTCTGTAAGGGGGAGACTCGTGGGTACCCGTAGAGCCCATTTTTATTCACATATCTTGAGGTCAGAGGTCAACTTTCGAGTGTTATTTAGCCTTCTTCCCGACAAGCTAACGTGACATGGTTTATACCAATGGATTCCTTAGGTTTTTCTACTTTCATAAGATACCAATATGTTCAGCTTTAAGACTGAGCCCACTACAGCCTCTTAAAGAGAATAATGTCGGCCTGGATTGCCGGCGATCCCGCGGGTCTCAGAGGGTTTGATCATTATTTTTTTAGAGGTGCTGAGATGAAACTTAGGCGTGCTTGAGCCTCCCTAAAAAGAATTTAAAATCGCCACTGCACTAAATCCTCTCATGTTCACTATGTTGTATTTTTCCTCTCAGGGATGATCAATCAATATGGAGCGAATGTACTCGCATAACAATCAGTAAGCCTCTGAGGAATGAGTAATAATGCAGTGTGTGGAGATGCGTCTTTACACTTAATTGCGCAGCACAGCAGCTTTGTTGTAGACATTTATAGTCGCTGTTAAAAATGCATAAAAATGTCTGCTTTCCCAGATTTGTATTCCAGCATTTTGTCGGAGTGAAACAGGCAGACATATTATACATAACAGATGGTGATTTTTTGATGGTGTGTAATTGGGTTGTCTGCCAGCAACTGAAGTCACACAAAATTGCACAAAACTAAACGTTACATCCTGCTGCTGCACCGGTAAAGCTAAATGGCAGAATGACCTGGTCCTGGTGCTGAGAGCTGTCTTTTTAAAGGGAAGAGAAAGGAGGACATGTAATTTATTCCTCCCAGTCCCAACCCAGGCCATTACCTCCTACACCATAACATGCCGTCCCTTATACCAAAACTCTGTCACAACGTCCTGCAGTTTGGAACTGAGCAAAGAGTACTGGACGCAAAGCATTCAATGTTTAGCCAATTTTTAAACATCCAGACCTGGCAACCGGAGATAACGCAGCCATTGTTGAATTGATTAATTGTTAATTAACCAGATAACATGTAGCAATTTTTATTGTGTTAATTAGTGAGCGTTTTTTTTTTGCTGCATATGCATGTTGCAGTTTAAGGGCCAAGGAAATGCCCCAACTAAATATTCATTTATGGATTAAATCAAACACTTTTGAGTGCCCACATGTTCTCATTGTAATACATTGAAAATGTGTGATTTATATGTTGAAGAACAAGTTTCAACAAGTTTCATCGTGGGAGTGACACATTATGTTGAAGGGTCAAGGAGCCCAGCAGTGCCTGCAAGAGCAATAGAGCTGAAGCCACAGTTTGCCACATTCGGGGCGATGGATGGTGTTGCGTGCACATAAACAGCAATATCTTAAGTGAGTGTGCTGTAATTGATTACGATTGAGATCGTAAGTTAATTTTGACCGATCTCCGATTTAGAATCAAAATCGTGACACTTCTACAATTTACAGTTACATCAGTAGTTTTTTCCTTGATTGCACTGATGTATTAAACTTAATTATCTTGATATTGTGTGTATAATTTGTTTAATGGAGCTTTAGACGTGGTAAAATGGATGCTTTTGTTAATTATTAGTTGTTATCAGTAGAATACTTGTAACTTGTAAATACCATTATTATGGCATGTTGCATGTTCACACAGACTGATGTTGATTAACATATGTTAAGGAAATAACATTATACACTCGTGCAAAATGCTTTACTGTCATGGAGTCAATACTTCTGTGATCATTCAAAATCACATTAAACTATCACCATAGTTGAGCCACTGAACAGCAAGATGGCACAGAGGTCATTTGATTCTACACAAAAGGCTCTGACGCATACGTCTGCTTTAAGATGTTCCCTGACTGAATTGCCTGTGAAAGGACCAAACTCCGCTCTTTCACAGTTCCTGTCTGCTGCACTGATAAAGCCCTCAATTTCCCATCACAGAGAAATAAAAAGAGATGACAACACTGACAGACACTTACAAGCAAGCAGAGATGAGCTCTGCCTGTATGGCTGTCTGTGCCTGTCTTCTCTTTTCTTGTCTATCTGTCCATTTCTTTTACTAAAAACAGGGCCGTACCGAATGTCATTTTTTTTTTTTTTACATTCAAAGCTTCTGCATAGGTATTTGAATGAAGCTACGCATGTCTGTCATCATATTTTATGACATCATCACCCTAATTGTGGTTAGCCGATATTAATGTAATTTATGGTGCTGTTTGATAGGGACTAGACCGCCCCGTTAAAACAGTTCTTAGCATCCCTTTGTGTGCAGCAAGCGGGAGAGCAAACAGTTTTTTGACCGCAGTGAAAATGGTGTTTTTGAAAGGCTAACAGCCAATAAATGTGGATAGAAGCAGAATATTTCCTGAGATAAAAACTAAACTAAAAACCCACCAGCAAGCATTTCATTGAGAGGATGATGCCTGATTTAACTGAACATGGAGCACAGTTTCACATCGTGGCAAGGTAAAGCATTAAACTAAAGTGAACTGATGAGCGTAGGCCAGTAATTTAATATAGAAGGTAGAGTGTTATACTCCGAAACTAAACGTCCTACCCACTCTCTGTGTCTCCCCTCACCTCTGATAGCTGGTTGTATAGTGAATTCACATCAACTTGGACCGAACCCAAACTTGGTTCAGTCCTCCCCATGTGGTCCGCTCCATTGAGCAGCACATTATTAGATAGGGGAGTTCAGCTCTTTCAGCTTTTAGTGGAAAAGTTGCTCAACTACTTTTACGTGTCCCAGCTGGCGTTGCATAACATAATGTGACAGGAGAACTATAGCCTTTACTTTACATAGCAATGTCAGTGGGTGAAGAACAACCCTGAAGAGCACGGCGAGTCATTAAAACGAGGGAAAGATAAAGAATGCGCATGTAATCCCGCACAAAGAAGGGATAAAGGACGAGTATAGGGACAAGGAAGCCGAAGCCGATGTATAATAGATGTATAAGAGAGAGAGTTTAGAAGGAAGAGAAAGAGAGGTAGGTAAAGGCTGATAACAACAAAGAGAAAGATAACTAAAGGCTATTACTTTCCCTCGCCTCCTTCTTAATCTATGCAAAGAACTGTGTGTGTTTTCTGATGACGAAACACAGCAAATAGATAAAGCGTGAGAGGGGACAAACGAAACAAAGTGAAAGAAACTGATGCAATACGATTATAAAATAATTATAATTACTAAGAGAGAGTTAGACCATCACATGACCTTGTCAAAGATGGGAGGATCATGACTCATTGTTTACCTGTGAATACATGATGCTCACAAAGTCTGAGTGAGTTGTAATCCTGGAAAAATTGCTCTGGGACCTGTTCTTGCAAACTGTGTGTTTCTTTATGTGTGTGTGAGGCTTCCCTGGAGAGAGAAAGAGTACTGCCTTCCACACTGTCTCCTCTCATATCCTTCCAGTCAGTAAGTGTGGGACAGTGTGTGAAAAACCAAACATCGGTTACCTCGTGCCACAGTTCACAGCCAAGAGGAGGAAGAGCCAAATCCTACAAAAAAAATACAGTGTATGATCTCTTGTCCTCCTCACCTCACAGCAGACATCCACTGCTGAATATTTAATGAAGATAATCTGGGCCTGTATTTGTTCTGCATCTCAGAATCGAAGGAATCACGGTGAAAGTGAACCTAGGTCTAAAAACAGACCACGACTTTGTGAAGTTTCCTACACTTTTTTTTTCTAGGGGTGGGAATCACCAAAGGCCCCACGATATGATATTATCACGATACTTAAGTCACGATACGATATTATCACGATACTTAAGTCACGATACGATATTATCACAATACTTAAGTCACTATACGATATTATCACAATACTTAAGTCACGATACGATATTATCACGATACGATATTATCACGACACGATATTATCACGATATTAAGTCACAATACGATATTATCACGATACTTAAGTCACGATACGATATTATCGCGATACGATATTATCACGATACTTAAGTCACGATACGATATTATCACGATACTTAAGTCACGATACGATATTATCACGATACTTAAGTCACGATACGATATTATCACAATACTTAAGTCACGATACGATATTATCACGATACTTAAGTCACGATACAATATTATCACGATACTTAAGTCACGATACGATATTATCACGATACGATATTATCACGATATTAAGTCACAATACGATATTATCACGATACTTAAGTCACAATATGATCCTACTGCGATTTTAAACATTTTGATATAAAGATATATTGTGATTTATTACCTTTTTTCAACTGCAGTTTGTTAATATCTGTTTTATCTAATAAGATACAGTTTTCACTCCGTTCATCTCAGAGTTTTTATTCACATATCTTGAGGTCAGAGGTCAACATAAGGCTTGCTGTTAGGACACGATGCCACTCTCTCTCTCTAAATGATTTATTTTTGTAACGTTACCCAGTGTTGGGGGAAATACACCGTAGCAAATTTCTTAACGATCGCTCTGCCATTGGTAAAACAACAAATGAATGAATTAATTAATTAATTAACGACTCGATGAACTAACCAACAATTTGCATGAATGCAGCTTGTTTTTTCTATAATTTGATGCTGAGTGGTGGAAAAGTGAACGAATCTGTGCATTCTCTGAGGATGTGTACAAGCGACCAAAGTTTGATTTGTACTGCAGAAACTTTTGGTTTTAACAGACTCAAATCATCACTGTTTAAAAGCTTGATTTCCCCTGTCGCTGTGAGGTTGTGAGGACACTGCACTCTGTTTGAGACCAGTGTATTTAACACATCAATCCAGTCATTTAGATAAATGTGTGAACCCAATGGCGTGTGTGATGTGACCCATCAAAATGTAGCTCCACTGACAAAGACCAGAACTCACAGACTTGCAGTGACGGCACCGATGGTAATTTTAGTGCGATAAAATCAGAGTTCATGATTCATAACTGTAATTAGCTCTGCTATAAAACATCCATTTGAATGCAGCTGCAGGCTTTGGATCACTGGTTCACAGCTTTGGCAGAAAAGTAGTTTGAACTGAAAAATGTTTAACTGCCAGAGATCAGAGTGGGCAAAGCACTATAGGTTTTTATATTTAGTTGCTCCACAACAAAGGAGAGTGTTTATGTGCATCTATTCAGCTCTGGAAAGGATGTTGAATCTGTGAGCGGTAATTCACTTACACAACAGCAGATCTCTATTTTGAGAAAAGCTGAGAAATTCAATAATCTATTTACAATTACATGATACTTAAGTGAAGTCTGAATGTAATCATGATGCACACTTGCAACTGTTTGCTTTTCTTGGTTGTACCAGTGGCGTAAATATCGACGGTACAACCGGTGCAGCGTACCGCAACCCAGAAGCTCTCAGTAGCCCAGAAATCACCTTCACCGTGTCCACACTGAATCCGTTATATGCAGTTCTGTTATGTCATGTAAACAAACCACATACTGTAGGCTACCTATCAGCTGTGCGCTCGAGACTGGAGACGTTACCACTTCCTTCGATCGTTCTTTTTAAACAGAAAACACACTTTTAACATTGTGATATTTACTGAAAATGACATACAATATAGCCAACAGCAGTAGGAAATCTTCAGCTCTCTGGTGATCTCCCTCCAGCCAGCTGCCACCTTAGTAGTGAAATGAGTAAAATAACTTCTCATTTTAACTTCACCAATAAGCCGCTCCTGGCGATTTACAGGCGAGCGACAGGAATAAATAGAAACAGCTGGGCGTCTGACAAAAGTTCAGCTCAAAACGGCGTGCAATGTCGAGCTGCGTCGCCTATGGCCAGAACATTCCAATTGTTAATTCCAATCTAATTGTCTTGTTAATGATTGTGCGGCGTACAAGACCTGTATGATAAACTTCTAATGGGTGAGTAATTGTTTCTTTTTGTTATTATGGAGTGGGATCAGGGATTTAGATCTATAGCACTGTAATTGTTAGGTCTCATATGTTGGAAAATGTGCACCTCCTGTAATCTGTGTCTGTGAGAACAATGGGTGGCTGAGTCCAGGGCAGGCTGTTAAAATAGCGTTGATAAATTTGGCACTTCGGCTGCTGTCCGTGGTGCTGATCTAAGGCTGGTTTGCAGTATGGGAGTTGCTTGGGAGCCTCTCCATGGTGGCATAGCAATTGTCTGGAGTGGTTGTGTGTGTACGTGCTCGTGTGCGCACAGGTGTGCGCTTGTGATTGGGGCGAGGGCCCAAGAAAACAATTTGCACCGGGGCCAATCACAATTATGTTATGCTGCTGGGTTGAACTTATAAGATCTGCTTTTTGTTTAGGAGACTGAAACAACCCGTCCTAATAAAGACAAGAACATTTGTCTCGTGAGGTTTGGATTGCAGGAGTCAATATTATTACAATATATCTTCTCTTTATTTTGGTTATTTAATTTACAACCGTATTCAGCATCTAGAGGCTTTGATATAATTCAGTTTTATTTCCACTGTTGCTGCATCAGTTTTTAATTTGAGATGTGTTGGACTGCAGTTAATATTGTAACATCGCCACAGTGAGATACTCAGCATCTGCTGAATCAGCTGCTATGAAAGTAATGTGCGCTTTATGTTTTATTTTAGCATTAATGTTATATTGGAAAACATTTTTTGGGTGATGGAAGTTATTTAATGGGAACACCACCTATATTAAGAATAGCATTATGTTTCTTCCATGGCCTTGGAAAGTTCAATCAATATTTGTGAACATGAGCTCCTCTCTCTCAAAGCCAGAAGCCAGAGAGTCTCAAAACTTGTGATGTCATAGAGTATGAAGTCTGGAGCTGCTCCATAAACAATCAATGGAGGCTGATTTTATGGACCCACATAATGTTTGTTTTCTTTTTTATATCAAAATGAGCTTTATTCTACTGTAGTGTTGTCAGTTGTGAAACAGAAAATGTTCCCATATACTCAGATCATTCCCCTGGGTGCTCTCAGTGTCATCTAGAACATCTCTCCCCATTCATTTTCTATGGAGCAGCTCTACACTTTATTCCCTATGACATCACAAGTTGAGTTTTAGCACTCTAGTTTTTGGACTCTCTTAGACCATAGGAATAGCATGTATGAATTTTGAAAATGGGCGCAGTTCCCCTTTAAACCTTCAGTAACTGTTTTGGGGGGACAGCAGAAACAGGCTGTGAACACAACACTGACTTATTACAACATTTTAAGTTGATATGGCAAAGCTGACAGTTGCCTATTTACACATCCAGTAGACACGGAGCAACGTTAGCACTCATTTAGATTGTGTCTCAGGCCACCTGATCAATGTAAGCCCAATATTCACTCTCCTTTTAGCTCTGTTTTGGTCTCCTCCATCTCCTGAGGGAAATATCTGGACCTTCAGCCAACGTATCCTCATACAACAGTTCGTATGATATCTTACAAAAAGTTATTCCTCATTTTTCGTGCATTTTCTTACAAATGTCCAGCAAACTGTGTCGATTTCCGCTCGCTTGTTACATGCATACAGTCTTTTCAAAATAAACTTCCATCTTCACAGGAAACAACTTGGTTAGGTTTAGGAAACAAAACTACTTAGTTAGGTTTAAGAAAAGATCGACTTGGTTAGGTTTAGATAACAAAACTACTTAGATAGGTTTAGGAAAAGATTGACTTGGTTAGGTTTAGGAAACAAAACTACTTGGTTAGGTTCAGGAAAATATTGTAGTTCGGGTTAAAATAACTTCGGAAGTTCCGTGACAAATAAATCAACATTGACTTATGGTTTCACACGGGGTACGAACACCGGTCTCCTGGGCAAAAGTCTGGTGTTTTTTGGCCCATCCATGCACCCCGACCTCCTCCCTACCTGCCGTTTGTCGCTCTTTTTACTTCCTGCTTCACGATTACATGGATTACATACAAATTGATTTTGTGGCATATATACAGATCACACAGCATTACTTATCGTAGGTATAGCTACGAACGGTGTATGAGAACAGCCTGAGCTGCTAAATGCTCCAATATGTTCACCAGCTAGTTATTTGTCTGCGTTTTGGTGCTGTAAAGGTAGTATACAGAGGGTTTTTAGGGCTTGGGTTTTAGTGTTGTATTTCACACCACAGGTGACCTTTAACACGGCAGCCAATGTTGAACGAGCACCTAAACTCATTTGTGAAGGCACTGCAGGTTTAGAGGAATCCACCCCTATCCCCGTATCGCCTCACCTGTCTGATGGCGCACAGCAGCTTCCCGTAGCAGAACACGATCACCAGGAACGGCACGATGAGGCAGAACACAAACAGGCAGATGATGTACGATATGCTGTTCGCCGTCCTGGCCGACCAGTCGACGGAGCAGGTGGTCCCGGGACCCTCTGGGCCGTAGTGGCTCCAGCCAAAGAGCGGAGGCGCGGTCCAGATGAGGGAGTAGACCCAGGACAGGGCGATGCCCAGGGAGACCTTCCGGTAGTTGGAGGAGTCCGCCTCGGTGGGCGCCACCATGGTGCTGTAGCGCTCATAGGAGAGGACAGCCAGGGAGATCAGGGAGACGATGCCTACAGGGTGGACGGGGCACACACATACATAAGTAACCTTTACATGCAGTATAGATTCAGTCACACAGCTTGTAGAAAGAGCAAGAAGGGGTTCAATACAAAACACACTGTACACCCTGACTACTTCACATTTAAAACTGCAGTGGGTAGAATTGGAGCAAATATGATTAAAAGAAGTTATTTTTATAAAACGGTCACTATATCCTGACCAGTAGTGCATGAGACGGGTAATCTGAAAAAAATTATGTGTCTCTGTGTCCTCCGGTGCTCCTAATGGCATCTGCAAGATTACACAGACCAGAGGAAAACAACCAATCAGAGCCGAGCTGGAGCCTGTCGTCTCTGAGCAGCTGTCAATCACCCGCCAACTGCGATCAAACGGTCAAAGTAGGCAGCTCTGATCAAACGGTCAAACTAGGCAGCGCTGATCAAATATGAATCAATATTCTGTTACTGTAATGCCTATTTCTCACCTCAAATGTTTTCAGAAACATCTTGTAGTGTACTGTTTAGCTGTAAAATGAGAAAGTTTGTCACCCGGCAGCCATGTTGAGATCAGTTGAGGAAATACCAAGCACCGCCCACCAGCCGGAGCAGAGCCAATAGGAACGCTCTCTCTCTGAAATGACCTGTGATTGGCCAAAGTCTCCCTTCACGGGCTAGATTTTCTAAAGCCTGAAAGCAGAGCCATGAGGAGGTGCAGAAGTCTAGTTATCTCTCAGAACACTTGAATTACAATATGCTGAAAGGTTATTATGGAATTTTTGCCCAATGATGCCAAAAACATTCTGCCTAATGCAGCCTTAATAGGGTCATCAAATAGAGACAAAAATGCACCGCCTGTCCAAATGTTTATCTACTATAGGGAGGAAAACATGCACAGTCACTGTGATATAAAACTCTTTCTGAAGTCCAAAGTGCAGCTAAAAGGAGCTCTATGATTTAAAGAGAGAGGACGGGTTATGATTTTATAAAACAATTGCCAGAGTGAAATGTGCGGAATGATAAAAGTATAGCAAACGTGGTTGTGTAATCATCAAATATTTCAGTTCACACGCCGGGGCCTGCAGCAGATACGCACTGCTGTAAATCACAAACAGCGGCACTACCTGTAGTGTCTCTGCTTGACAGAAGCAATGCGGTGAAACACTACAGAAGATTTCAAGAAGCCTTCTTATCTCTCGCTCTCTTTGTGCTTTTCTTTTCTTCGTATTTCAGAGGCACAGCGTGGGAACACGGAGCTCAGTGGCTGCAGTGTGTTCACGCTGACCCCTCAGCCTTTTTATCCTGTTTGCTGTTTGTTTTGAAGCCATTACGATCCACGAGGCCGTGCTTCATGCCCATTGATTTTTCAGCCGCAATGAAGCGAAGCTGAACTGGACTCTACTTTAAGAAGGCGGTCCAGGTCTTTCCGCTGAGGTGCCAACGCCACGGCTACTCAGCACGATGAATGGATAAAAGGGAGGAGGGGAAAAAAGTTATAGGCAGTAAACAAGATGGAAACAAATTTAGCTCTGTGATTGAAGGTGATGGTTCTGCAGAATGTTTTTGTGTCTGTCTGTGTGCAAATACATTGAGCCCGCTGCATGTACCCCTGACTGAGCACAGCGTGTAACGCTTGTCTGTTGCACCCAGATATTGCGCTCGTGTTGCTTTTCCCTGCTTAGCTACGGGCTTTTATTAGCTCCGTCTCCGCAATATTACAAAGTCAAGACAGTTTTACAACAACACACTCGTGTTCCTGTTTGCTCTCAGCCGACTGACACGTAACAACCAATCCCAAACATATTTCCCAGATGTTTTGACAAAAAGGTGCTTTCAACCCTGCTCATTGTTGCCCTATCTCATTTGGGCTTTCATTTCTCCTCTGTTATTCTCTGTCTGCACTCTGTTAACTTTCAAATGAAACGCTAGGAGAACTGTCTTCTCACAACAGGTGGCCTTGCAGAATCTTAGTGATGGTGTTTATAGCCAGGCGTCATCAGTAAACACCGGTGTAGTGCAATAGCAACACTTGTTACCTTGAACCACAGCCGGATAGAAGCAGCCGTTACTCCAGTATGTTTTAGAGCAGGCAGCAAAAGGCAGACGGAATTTATTTTGGATTTGTGATTAGTTTCTGATTGGCTGGGAGGTATCCGTTGAAATCATCTAACAGGACACCTCCAACAATCAATCTTTTTATAACCCCGCGACAACGTAGTCGGGGGTTATATAGCGCTCTTCGTGTCCGTCCTTCCGTCCGTTCGCGTGTCACACTTTCGTTTCCGGAGCAGAAACTATTTCACTTAGGAACTTCAAATTTGGCATGATGGTTGACAGTGTGGTCTAGTTGTACATTTTGGGGGTTAGAAGTCCAGGGTGCCCAAAATTTCTAAAATTTCGGGCACCCTGGACTTGAGGAAGGTGAGCTAATAACAAGATACATTGTTCTCAATAGACTTATTCCATTAGGCAAAACCTTTGGCCCTACCTCAGTAGGGGTCAAGCGGTGAGCGGGGGTATGTGAGCCATGCTCACTTTTGCCTTGTTGTACTAGTCACATGTGAATTATTTTGAAGTATACTGACAAAGGATGTGGTTCTGCTGACATGGGGTGTCAGATGAGAGAATGTACATGTGTTGTTTTGGAAGGCAATGACAATTGTGTGACATACTGTTATTTAGTTTGAAGGTATTCACTAGTAGTTTAGAGAACTTGTTAAAAAGTGGATGACGCTTTGGATAAAGCTTTTCTGTTTGCCTGTGATGAGTGTCCGAGGTGTGTAGGGATGCACCAGTCCAATGTATTCTCTCCTCATACCAATATCGATACCTCAACCTCATCCGCCGATACCAAGAACCGATCCGATACCAGTGTCTTTATTTCCCAAATGCAAAATGTGTATACCTCACTGTGTGGAACTCATTGGGGTCATTTTTATACCTGTAGAGTCATCAGTCTGGTGAGACTGTACATGTAGAGCAAAAACACTCAATTTGAAAATGATTTTGACGTCACATCTAGCCAATACCGTCCTGGACCGCTTAATAAGGTCACCCCAACGATCCAGTGTATTGGAGCCATCGATCCAGTGTATCGGATCAGTGCATCCCTAATGGTATGAGCAAGATAATACACTCCTAGATTTAACTGACAGGAAAAGTAGAGGCAAAAAAATGCAACGACATGAAGAACTTGATTTCTGAGTAAATTCCATAAATTCCATCCCAAAACCCGGGTTGGGAGCACACGGTGTGGCACGTCTCTGAGATGACAGGCTGATAACATTCAGTATAAATGGAGCAAAATCCAATCACACTTTATCAAAACTCCAAAAGCTAATTAGCAGCTCTCCTCCATGACACGCATACAGAGGCATCAAAATTGAACACTGGCAATCATCATGTTGCTGCACCAACTGACAGCGACCTTCTGCCCCAAGGCTCCACAAAGATGTTGTCTTTGATTATGATTAATCACTTTTGGATCGGTGAGAACAGCTCTTTATCTCGTTACCAACCCGATCTCAAGGGGCGGGGTATGAATGACAACATTATAAGGACATTCTGCGTGTCATGAGGACGCATTTTAGGCTTCTCTTGAGTCATTTGTGTGACGCTTTTCGCGTGTCATTTGCACAGTAACGTCCGCAGTTAGGTTTAGGCAACAAAACCTCTTAGTTAGGTTTAGGAAAAACGTCATGGTTGGGCTTAAAATAAGTACGTCATCTAAGTAAAATATGTACAGAAACAACATAACATAAGTACGTCACAACAAACGTCACTAACGGAACTTACAACACAAAACACCAGTCTCCAACACCGGTCTCCTGGTTGAAAGTCCTGTGTTTGTTGGACCCATCCACCTCCTGCCCTCCATAAAAGCGGTCTTTATAATGCTACATGTCCACAAAATCCGTCCTTTCCACGCTTCCCATTCATTGTCTATGTAAGATCCCTCCTGTGGACACGTACCATCACTCCTTATTCTACGTCACTAGCTCTGAGCGTGGCATAGTTACGCAGATGCGTTTACATTGGACTCAGGCTACATGGTGTAGAAATGACACTCTAAAAGCCTCGCAAATTACGTGTCATTCATATGCCTTTCGTGCGACAGGCCGATATCCTGTATGGGTGACAGGGAAATCTTTATTCGAGGCAATGCAATATAGTGAAAGACACCCGTACAACTTTGGATGTAACTTCATAGCATGTACATCACCTCCCGTCCCTCTTCTAGTCCTCTGGCAGGATCAAAGGCAGCAGCTGAACCTAATATTCCAAAATGAAACATCTTATGATCGGATAATATCTGCCGTCTCTGTGATGTTCCCTCACTGTCTCTGTCTCGTTTATCTGTTTGAAAGCATCCGGTTCGGTATCACTACAGTCTGATACTGTGTATCCAGGAAAAGGCAGTTTGAATGAAAAACACAGGATCAAATAAAGCTGTGTTAGCTCTATAAATCCCGGCGTATTTTCCCATCAGTCATCACAGGTGCACAGAACTACTGTGACAGCACTAACTGGTTAAAAAAAAAAAAAAAGAAGAGCTCAGATTGCAAATGTCTGGCTAACATTAAGGATGACTGCCTTGGTGAGTCGCTCTCTGCGCGTACAGAGATAATCATTCACACTAATGTCCATATTTTTGCCTCTGCTGTGAGAGGCTCTGCTTTAATACACTATTTATTACACAGGCTCATTAGCTGGCTCGCTCACTCCTGACCTTTGGTGGCGGAGCGCCATTGTTCTGCTTTCTTTCTCCCCGCTGAGACTTCTCCTCGCCATCGCAACGAATTCACATCACTCGAGCCAGGTGTTGCCTGTGCCTGCGTGATGCACATGTATATGCATCCCCCCCCCCCCTGTACATGTTCATCCATTTCTGTTCCCGCATCTGCGCCGGTTCGTGTGTGAGCGTGTGTGAGCGTGCAGGGGGGCAATCTAACTTCAGTATGCAGCGAGTCGGCCCAGCAGTGCAGGGTTAATCCAGTGAATGTGTGCAGAGTCCACTTGATGCAGGAGGAGGCAGCAAACAGTATGCGGGAACATGCAGACCCCGTGTCAAATAAAGACGGAATCAAGATCCTCTCCTGTTCCTCCGCAGCATGGGAAGACAATAAAGTTCAGGGAGATGGAGAGGGAAATGCGAAGAGGTGGGCGGAAGAGGTGAAGCGGCTAAATGGATGCCAGGAGGCTGACGGCAAAGGGAAAGGTCTCCACAAATTGTCTTCAGTTTGTGCTCGTGGCATAAAGTCAAAGCGGAGGATTGTCAATCGTTCAGTCATTCAAAAATCTAAGACGTAATGGGCTAAAAGGAGACTGCGAGCAAAAAGTAGAAATCGATGTCAAGAGGGAGCAGGAATACAATGTCCCAACACCACGCTAACAATGTCTTTTGTCATTGACAGTGATACTTTCTTATTTGAGGGAACATCGATCATTCAGAAAGCTTTGTAGAGATTTGGCGAAGACAGACACAGTCACTTTGTCAACGCTGCGCCCAGCATTGTTCATTTAATAATCAATTTCACTTTTCCTTTCTGTGACCCTCCCTTACTCTTTCTTTCACTCTGTTTTTATGAGCCCATTGAGGAATTACTCATCCATAACCAATGGAGGTTCTAATGATGTCTTCGAGCCATTGCTCTCTCTCCCTCTCTTACACGCTCCCTCTCTCTGTCTCTCGTCCTGCTCGCTTTTAGCTTGTAGAAGCCAAAGTCCTGTCAGGCAGATTTTAATAAATTGGCTCCTTGTGGATGCCAGTGTTACACATCTTCAGATCGTGCTAAATCTCGACATAACACTGGGGTTAACGAGACAGCGGATACGATCAGAGTACATCCAGATACGGAGAAACGTCGGAGGCTCGCTTAATTCTCCGCGATATGACTGAAATGAAGTAATCCTGTTTTGGAAATTGCCAACTTATCCCAGAGGAACTGGAAGTAGCGCTTGTGAGTCTGTTTTCAATTTAAAAAGTTTGACAGATTCAAGAGGCTCTTAAGCAAAGGAAAATTCAATTTAGTTAAAGTTGAGCGTACTGTGCGAAAATTGTAGCAGTAGGAAAGCAACAGGGCGGCCTGGTGAGAAAAGCCAGGGAGGGACTTGTGTGCTGCATAAATCTGACTCACTGAGTATAATATGTGGAAGTCTTTAGTTCCTTCCTCTGCTGCATGGATTAATTAACTGGCTTAACGGGCACAAGCCTAAGGGCCCAGAGGGGCGGGAGGCGCAAAACTGCCACAAAGAGACATAAAACTACCACAAAGATGCAAAACTGCCACAGAGACACAAAATTACTATGAAGAGATGTGAAACAACCACAAAGAAATGCAAAACTGCCACAAAGATGCAACAACCACCACAAAGATGCAAAACCACCACAAAGAGACACAATTTCTATAAAGATATGAAACAACCACAAAGAAAAGCAAAACTGCTACAAAGAAATTCAAAACTAGCACAAAGAGACACAAAATGACTATAAAGATTGGGAAAGAACCACAAAGAAACGCAAAACTACCGCAAAGAGACACAAACTTACTATAAAGAGCTGTTGTTTTTGGCAAGAAAAAAACTGTCATGGTCATTTTCAAAGGGAACCATTGACCTCTGACCTCAAGATATGTGAATGAAAATGGGTTCTATGGGTACCCACGGGTCTCCCCTTTACAGACATGCCCACTTTATGTTAATCTAATGCAGTTTGGGGCAAGTCATAGTCAAGTCAGCACACTGAAAAACTGACAGCTGTTGTTGCCTGTTGGGCTGCAGTTTGCCATGTTATGATTTGAGCATATTCTTTATGCTAAATGCAGTACCTGTGAGGGTTTCTGGACAATATTTGTCATTGTTTTGTGTTGTTAATTGCTTTCCAATTATAAATATATACATACATTTGCATAAAGCAGCATATTTGCCAATTCCCATGTTGATAAGAGTATTAAATACTTGACAAATCTCCCTTTAAGGTACATTTTGAACAGACGAAAAATGTGCGATTAATTTGTGATTAAATATGAACAATCATGTGATAATCGCAATAAAATATTTTAATCGATTGACAGTATCACAAGCTGTGACGTTTGGTTTGGGTGTGTGGCTACCGACAGGTGCTCCACTTTAAGCGAGGCTTTCAACATCAGGAGATTAGATGCACTGAAGTGAGTGAGAGGGAACCTTTTGTGTAAGATTTATGAGCCCTTTATACAAACTCCTTCAGACTAAAGCTACGGCCGCTGACTAGGCCGCCCAGCGTTCAATGTGCAGCTGTAAAGGGAGGTGGAGGTCTCTGTTCCTGAAAAGCTCTAAATATTTCATCAGCTTTTTTTTATTTTTTTTATCCTGTTTAAAGCCATTCACAAAGTTGGCATATTTTTATTCCAATGACCAATGAACTTTAGGAATTCATTTTTAAAAGAAGCTGACCGTGAACACCAGTGGCTGTGGTTCATTTATGCCGGTTGTGTTGCTTGAAACAAAGTAATGAAAACATGATAGATTTTTTAAACGTGCTGTCAGTTGCAAGTTATAATTTGACCATCTATACAAACAGAACCACTTCCAAAGCAGTATATTTTATATGATGTGCATACAGATTGAAGTTTCTGACATCTGATCTTAGTTGCATCCAGTCAAGCATGCTGTTCAGTGTGAACGAGGAGAACTCTGAGAGCTTATGAGTCTGACTGCAACCAAACAAGTATTTTGAGATCTAAAATTAGTTTCTCCTCTCCTGTCTGTTTTTTCTTCCAAAATTCTGCAACAATTAGTTTAAAGGGTCAGTAGGCATAGTATTTTTGGCATCATTGGGCAAAAAATCCATAATAACCTTTCAGCATATTGTAATTCAAGTGTTCTGAGAGACTTTTGCACCTCCTCATGGCTCTGTTTTCAGGCTTTAAAAAATCTAGCCCGTGACAGCAGACTTCGGCCAATCACAGGTCATTTCAGAGAGAGAGAGAGCGATCCTATTGGCTGTTCATTCAACGGAGGCAGCTGTCAATCACTCGTGAACTCCGATCAAACGGTCAAACTAGGCAGAGCTGATCATTTATGAATCAATATTCTGGTACTGTAATGCCTATTTCTCTCCTCAAATGTTTCCAGAAACATCTTGTAGTGTACTGTTTAGCTGTAACATGAGAAAGTTTGCTCCGGCTGGTGGGCGGTGCTTGGTATTTCCTCAACTGATCTCAACATGGCTGCCGGGTCACAAACTTTCTCATTTTACAGCTAAGCAGTACACTACGAGATGTTTCTGAAAACATCTGAGGTGAGAAATAGGCATTACAGTAACAGAATATTGGTTCATATTTGATCAGCGCTGCCTAGTTTGACCGTTTGATCGGAGTTCGCGAGTGATTGACAGCTGCTCAGAGACGGCAGGGCTCCAGCTCGTCTCTGATTGGTTGTTTTTCTCCGGTCTGTGAAGTCTTGCAGATGCCATTAGGAGCACCGGAGGACACCAGAGGAACATGATTTTTTTTTTCAGATTACCTGTCTCATGCACTACTCTCAGGATATAGTGACCGTTTTATGAGAATAACTTTTTTTTTAATCATATTTGCTCCAACTTGCCTACTACAGCTTTAATAGGTTAGTTTCAAATCACAATCTGTCAAATAAAATCCTTTGAAATAGGCACTTTTATTGGAACTTGTATAACACACAGCAGTGCCATCATTAAAACATTGTGTTAACGTCAAAGAGTGGAGAAATGAGTGTTTTCGAAACCCAATATATCTCCGGCTGCCTGGCCTTCGAAGGTTGTTCGGGATGCCTCGGAAAGCTTTTAAAGCAATTAGTGGGAACTGATAGCAAGAAAGCGTGCTCATTAAAGAACTTCATATCAGGCGTCAGGCCAATGACTCCTCATGATAGAAGAGACCATGTTTATGTTTAAAGCATTCATTCTGCAAATGAGTCTTCTCTGGCGTTTAGCATCTAACCACATTTCATCCAAATTACTCGTCTGAATGATGGATACGGTGCTCAGGGGAAAATGGATATTACTCTGTAATTTATGTCCCTTTAATGCAAAACTCCTTATTTGCAACTTTTACAAAGCATCCCCCTGGCCCCCTCCAAAAAATGAACACTAAGCTTTTTTTTTTTTTTTCCCCATCCTGGCCTGGTTCCAGGTGAAAGAGTGACTGCTTTATTCTCAGTTGCATCATTGTGCCCCATTTGCATCGATATCAGCACTCCTGAGCCGAGGCGGACCACCAGAGTCCCCTTTTTCTCATTACACATTTCCCACGGGTGATTTTACTCTGCAACGAATGCTGCTGATGCATCTGCCGTATAGCCTTGCTCGGTGCACTGAGAGCAGCCCACAGTAGAGCTGCACGGGCAGCTAAATGAGCAGTGATGAGGCTTCCCCTTTGCCTCGGGCGCAGACACTCAACTATAGTAACAAGCATTTAGCGGCCATTTAAATAGCGGGCTGCTCCATATACAGTATACGCGCTGCTGACAGCTTTCCCAGAGTTCCTAATGACATTTGAACAAATGACTAAGAGTCTGTGATGGAGCTCTATATGCTTCCCCCCCGTAAACACCTCCAGCGATCTTATGCCGTAAACATGCATGCACCTGCAGCTTTGGAAGTGTCTGCAAAGGGGATTCAACAGTCTGTCCTGCAGCCTTCAGCCAGGAGATAATGAGCAGCACCGCGCCATGAGGAGCCACACAGGACTGCTTTTTACAACTCATCACCGGGGATGTGATCCACAACATCGCTTCACGAGCAGTGCCGAATCACCTTGCAAGCACAGATTGAGATAATAAGACAATCCGCACCTTTACCTTAACGATCTGTGGTTTTACAGACTGCAGGATGATCACTCAGTCCCGAAATTAAGAGAAAAGAAAAGATCAAGTATGTGGAGGCATGGAAACCTAATCACTTGGCCGAATAATAGGTTTGATGTTTTTCCAAATTTTTGGCGCATGATCATTTTTTCATTGTTCAATTCACATTGTTCTATAAGCCGATTTTCATACGTTTCTCTGAAAGTTTGACACGACCACAAAGACGCACCGTGCGCATCACAGCGGGCGTTGCGAGCAAAGATATTCACATGTTTTTCTAATTTTTCCAAAATCCTTCATTTCGACCCCCAGAAATGAAGCTTAACATCATGTACTCTAACAAGCGCAGTGCTCCGCGAAGGATCCACGCACACAGCGCACCGTCACGCACACAGCGCACCGTCACTCACAACCACATCTGAAATAAATACAGCACAGATGGAACAGAAACACTAAAAAACCAAAACGTCCATGTGAACATCCGCATTCCTTACTCACCAAAGAGGGAGTTGGCGAAGCCGTACCACACGCATCCGCCCTCTCCGATGAGCCACCTTCCCTGCGTGCTGGCGGCGAAGCTGAACGGAGTCCCCAGTACGCACACCAGCAGGTCGCTGATGGAAATGTTAATCAGGAGCAGGTTGATGGGCGAGCGCAGCATCTTGTAGCGGCAGAAGAGCACGAGCACCAGCAGGTTGTTCATAAGTCCCATAGTGCCGATGAAGCCCAGGCACACGGCCACGACCAGGTTCCCCGTCGGGCTGAGGGTGGTCCGGTACGAGCCTCCCCCCCGGTGCCCTTCCCCGGCCGCCGCCGCGGCGCACAGAGCGCCGCTGACCCCTGCGCAGCCGCTCAGGCTCACGTTGGACACGATCATCGCAGTCCGGTGTCACGCTGGGTGTCACGCTGGGTGGCCGCTGAAAGGCAGCTAATATGTCGTTGGCATTTCTTTTTTTTTCTATGTGTGTGTAAAAGAAAATATGTTAGTAGCAACACGTGTTGCTGCAAGTAATGTCAAGTGGAAACAGAAATGTGGGGCTTTAAAAAGTGTGTTTGTTGGGGAAAACTTTGTTCAGTTCAAGGGGAGGGGGGTGTTCCAAAATTAAAAACAAACTTTTGGTTAGTCTTTGCTCCACGGTGTGGCACACTCACTCTTTCCAGAGACGCTCCTGTCTCTCACACAGACACCTTCCCTCTCTGCCCGTATTTAAATCACCGTAGCCCGCTACTCCAGCAGCTGAGGGGTGGAGGAGGAGGAGGAGGAGGAGGAGGAGGAGGGGGGTGGGGCTGAGCATGCTGGTGCTTCAGTGGAAGGGAAGAGAGCAGCATGGAAATGTAGCTGCAGACCAATCAGACGATCATCTTGTGGTTCAAAAGGCAGTTAAGTGCGCTGAAGTCAACCCGCTGAGTTCCGGGCTGAAAGTTTCCGGAGCTGTTCTCTCTCTCTCTCTCTCTGCGGTGCTGCTTGAACGTCCGCTGAGCACGTATCGATGCGCGGCGCTGAACACGGTCTCTGAGGAGCGACTCAGCAGCAGCAGCACACTGATCAACTGTTTATTCTAGTCGGTCTGCATTTTAATTGCAGTTTAGAAATAAACAAAGTAGATCTAAGAGTGTAAAAGCTGTGAGCATCAAAGCTGCAGTAGGCAGGTTGGCGCAAATATGATTAAAAAGGAAGAAGTTTTTTTTTAGGGCTGTCAATCGATTAAAATATTTAATCGCGATTAATCACAAATTAATCACATTTTTGATCTGTTCAAAATGTAGCTTAAAGGGAGATTTGTCAAGTATTTAATACTATTATCAACATGGGAGAGGGCAAATATGCTTGCTTTATGCAAATGTATGTATATATTTATTATTGGAAATCAGTTAACAACATAAAACAATGACAAATATTGTCTAGAAACCCTCACAGGTACTGCATTTAGCATAAAAAATATGCTGAAATCATAACATGGCAAACTGCAGCCCAACAGGCAACAACAGCTGTCAGTGTTGTCAGTGTGCTGACTTGACTATGACTTGCCTCAAACTGCATGTGATTATCATAAAGTGGGCATGTCTGTAAAGGGGAGACTCGTGGGTAACCATAGAACCCATTTTCATTCACATATCTTGAGGTCAGAGGTCAAGGGACCCCTTTGAAAATGGCAATGACGGTTTTTCCTCACCAAAATTTAGCGCAAGTTTGGAGCATTATTTAACCTCCTTCAACAGGCTAGTATGACATGGTTGGTACCAATGGATTCATTAGGTTTTCTAGGTTCATATGATACCAGTATCTTCACTCCAGCTTTAAAACTGAGCCCGATACAACCTAAATAATCACTTACTGCGTTAATGCGTTAAAGAAATTAGTGGCGTTAAAACGTGTTTGCGTTAACGAGTTATTATCGGGTTAACTTTGACAGCCTTACTATTTTTATAAAACGATCATTATATCCTGACAGTAGTGCATGAGACAGGTAATCTGAAAAAAAATCATGTTCCTCTGTTGTCCTCCGGTGCTCCTAATGGCATCTGCAAGATTTCGACGTGCCCGAAGGAAAACAGCCAATCAGAGCCGAGGAGTCTCTAAGCAGCTGTCAATCACTGCTTGCGAAACTCGCAAACTCCTCCAAATGTTTTCAGAAACATCTTGTAGTGTACTGTTTAGCTGTAATATGAGAAAATTTGTGACCCGGCAGCCATGTTTAGAACAGTCGAGCTGAAACCTAGCACCGCCCACCAGCTGGAACAAACTTTCTCATTTTACAGCTAAACAGTACACTACAAGATGTTTCTGAAAACATTTGAGGTGAGAAATAGGCATTACAGTAACAGAATATTGATTCATATTTGATGAGCGCTGCCTAGTTTGACCGTTTGATCGGAGTTTGCGAGTGATTGACAGCTGCCTCTGTTGAATGAACAGCCAATAGGAACGCTCTCTCTCTGAAATGACCTGTGATTGGCCAAAGTCTCCCATCACGGGATAGATTTTTTAAATCCTGAAAACAGAGCCATGAGGAGGTGCAGGAGTCTAGTTTTCTCTCAGAACACTTGAATTACAATATGCTGAAAGGTTATTATGGAATTTTGCCCAATAATGCCCAAAATATTCTGCCTACTGCTGCTTTAATTTCTTTGATTCAGGCCATAAAGCATTAAAATATGAGCTCAGTACCATTTAGTATCCAAAGTCTAATAAATAACATGTTCCAGGTGAGTTAATGATGCTCACAGGTCAAACTAGAAACGAAGATTTTTTGAGTTACAGCCTCCACACCTGCCTTTAAGTTTATTTTAAAATAAAGTCCATTGTTCATTATTCGGCACAGAGGGGAGTCTTAAGAATATACTGCTGTACTTCCCACATGGAAATGAGGCGCTGACTCATTGTCTAGATTTACACACACACACACACACACACACACACACACACACACACACACACACAGGCTGAATCACTCCTGTGTGAAAGATTAGATTTCCAGGCGACTCCATTTAGACCAGAAGATGGTGATGAGGTCACTTTGGAGCAGGAAAAGTAAACTCGGCGTGACTCTGGGTTGTCAAGTCAGGTCAATTTTATTTATATAAACCCAGTATCACAAATCACAAATTTGCCTCAGGGGGCTTTACAATCTGTCACGGATATCCAGGGGTTTGGATATATGGCATGTAAGCTGCTTATTTTCCACAGAGGAAATCAATTTAAGTAGATTTTCCGCTGTCCGATGGCGTTTTTTTTCTGTTTTGGTTGATTCTATCTTTGAAATGGAATCATCTTCTTTTTTTTTTTTTCGTCTGCCAGCACTGAAAACATACACTGCAGGCATGGTGGTAATAAATAATGAGGAGCAGAGAAATGCTAAAACACGATGAGTGTCAGGCATCTCCCCTCATGGTGTCCATATATTCCAGCAGAGATGCGGCAACACTTGTTTGCAGATGGCACATCCTGTGCTCCTCTCTCAGTCAAACAAGCATAATCTGGTCCAACTACCTGGTCCGCTGTAGCGCAAAACTAATCTCTCATCTGCTACCATGGCTGACAAATAAAGTGCAATGCTTTTTGTTATTTTGGGGAAAGAACAGCATGTCCTAATTTAAATTAGGCAGTCTCACATTAAGAATACCGTGTTGAGATTTTAAAGTAAACAGTAAGCAGGTGCGTAGGGGCTCTAATGACTTCCGCAGAGAACAGTTTGCATCTGTCAGCAGGTAACACAGAAGTCTCTTTTGGATGCTTTCTGCTGCCATACTTGTACTAGGGCTGGGCGATATGGCCAAAATCTTTAAAACCGATATAGGTCATTTCATATCTTGATAATGATATATATCATGATTAGGGCTGTCAAAGTTAACGTGATAATAACGCGTTAACGCAAATTCGTTTTAATGCCTCTCATTTCTTTAACACATTAACGCAACTTGTGATTTTTAGGTTGTAGCGGGCTCAGTTTTAAAGCTAGAGTGAAGATACTGGTATCATATGAAACTACAAAATCTAAGGAAAAAAAGTCAAGTATGGGTTCAAAATGTCAGCAATTAGTTGGTAATTAAATGCAATTCCTTGTGGTCAAACGCTGGCATTTGGTGTTAAAGCAGTGTTCTTTAATTAAGCGTTGCCGGGGGAAAAAAAATGTGCCCTCTGGAAAGTTCCAGAATCAGATGGGAAACTTCCTCTTCCCCTTCATGGTCCGTTCTAATCCCTTCGCACCAAATAGCCCCCTTGTCACACCGAAGCAAGGTAATTACCCGTGGAAACTGTACGGTGACATTTACTCTGACATCTTCCCCATATGCAGTCCTACCTGTAATTGGGCTGAATTAACACACTTGGGTTCTATCGTGAATACCGCCCCCATCTAATCGTCTCTCAGGGACCGGGCAGTTGGTATTTTAGTTGGATTTCTGGGTCAACTCTCTGGAGAGATGTTCAGGAAAATAAAGTACAAATGGGGTTAGAAGGGCAACACGGAGGATCTATGTTACGTGTAAATCCGAGAAAAGGTGCGACCAGAATGCTTTTTTATGGTTATTATCCCATGTATTTGATTTGTTATGGACTGTTATTATCATACTATGGTATTAATTCTGTCTACATTTATCAATAACCATCATGATTATTAAGTGAAAGAGGCTGCATGTCCAACATACCATTAGTCAGTCTCTTCCAATAGACTGGGTTCATTCTACCTTACAGGGGTGTCAAACTCATTTTAGTTCTCGAGCCACACACAGTCCAATTTGATCTCAAGTGGGCCGGACCAGTAAAACCATTGCATAATAACCTATAAATAATATATCCCTTCCTGTTCAAGTACTTTCTGAAAACGTTCACAATTAATGAACAATCATTAACAAAAGAGATGATGAGATGTCTCGCTGATCTCTCAACATCTCAGTTGTATTTTCCACCATGATGAGTCTGATAGTGGCGCCGAATATTTTATTTCTTGAGCACTGAAACACATCAAGCATGCTGGCTTCCTATTAACCTCTGTGAGGAAATAGGAACTGGTCTATTTTTCTTGGAAAACCCGACACTCTGTTTCCACTTTTCTTCTTTTTGACAAAGGTATTCTCCACCGACCGCCCCTGCATGAACAGTAGCCTACGCTTGACAGTGTTGTGTCACGTAGCCTGTACATAAGCATGTGAGATCTATAATCGCTTATCAGCATAGGGCAGGGGTCAGCAACCTTAACAAAAAAAAATCTGTCTGGAGCCGCAAAACATTTGAGCATTGTGATGAAGGTAACACAGCCTTTTAAGTCTAATGCAGTGACGGCTCAAATGCAAATGAGAGGCAGGACAAGAAAAATCTCAGAACATTTGGCTGGAAGATGCTGCTGGCTTTTCATCAAATCCAGTGTGCTTGTTCTTGAAATGTCTTTAAATGACTTTTGTTGTTGTTGAATCTGTCCACGCACTATTAAATTCTCTATTTTCCGCCGAGACTTTTCTTTGTTGGGATTTGGAATCCATAGCTAGTCTATTGAGCTGTTGAGGTTCGGCAAAATTAGAGGATAAGTCGTCGGCTGTAGACGTACGTAAACTATTACGCCCATTTTGGTGGACTGAAATGATAAAAGTTTTTTTTTTATTCGGTGTATAGGCTACAGACTTTTCCAATGAGAGAATGTAAGAATCACAATAGACTTACAACAATGATAAATAAAAATGAAAATGTAAAAAAAAAAAAAAAAATCAGTTATTCATCTCCACTAAATTTAAAAAAAAAACCACAGGGAGCCACTGGAGAGGGCCTAAAGAGCTGCATGTGGCTCCGGAGCCGCAGGTTACTGACCCCTGGCATAGGGCCTGCTACTCTTATAAGGACAGCGCGACCCCCAAATAGGAATAGCAGTGCATTTTATTGAAAAACTTTTAGTTAATGACTTCTCTGCAATTTTCACACTTTACAAAGTCATCCAGTGGGTCGGATTGGACCATTCGGCAGGCCGGTTCTGGCCCCCGGGCCGTAAGTTTGACACCCCTGGTTTACCCAGTACTACAGCGCCACATGTCCTGCCTCCATGTGCACAGAGAGGTCACATCGGCACCAACTTACAGCATTTGCTAGAGTTAACACAATTGACTGACCAGCGGTCATTGTGCCCATTTCTCTCATTAAAGTGCATTATGTTTCTGCATTCCTTAGCCTGTTTGTTGTGATTATGTAGTCGTCTCCTGCGCTTTCCCGCATCCTAATCTGTAACTACAGATGAAGATTTGAACCTAAAATTAAGTCAAGGGACAGCTGCAGATTCAGCCTCCGATTACGTTTCATTAAGCCTAGATTCTTTATTTTCAAACAGGTGGAGTCACTGCTCAGCAGTCGGCCCTTCCTTAAGACTCTTTATGGTTCTCTCTGAGCATTTGTCTGCAGCCATCTCGATGATGTCAGGGTTTCTTTTGGACTTCATGATATCATATCCTTCTCTCTCCACTCCCTCCAGCGACGGCTCCATTGCTCCACAGCTCATTGGTTCTCAGTTGGGGATATCACTAGTTATCAAGTTGCCCCAAACTTTGCCTCGACTCTCAGATTAGTTGTGTCAGGGCAGAAGACACAGTTTCATCCTTTTTGTCTTTTATCAGACTTAAAGCTTCAGTAGGCAGTATATTTTTGGCATCATTGGGCAAAAATTCCATAATAACTTTTCAGCATATTGTAATTCAAGTGTTCTGAGAGATAACTAGACTTTTGCTCCTCCTCATGGCTCTGTTTTCAGGCTTTAGAAAATCTAGCCCGTGACGGGAGACTTTGGCCAATCACAGGTCATTTCATTGAGAGAGCGTTCCTATTGGCTGTGCGCCGGTCATGTGAGTTTCGCGAGCAGTGACTGCTCCGCTCTGATTGGTTGTTTTCCTCCGGGCACGTTGAAATCTTGCAAATGCCATTAGGAGCATCAGGAGGAAGCAGAGGAACATGATTTTTTTCACAGATTATCTTTCTCTTGCACTACTGTCAGGATATAGTGATAGTGAGTTTTATAAAAGCTGCTTTTTATCATTTTTGCTCAAAGTAACCGACTGCAGCTTTAACTGTTGATAGCTGCACATGTACAAGTGGTGGTACCCCTACCTCTTCCTACAGAATCTGATCTGATCTGGCTGATCACACCGAGGCGACTCGCTAGATACGCGTCACCCACTAATACATTTTTGTTCCGTTTTCCTACGGTACGGCGTACCTGGCGTGCGCTCTGCTTTTGCGCCCCGCGTCATGTTTTCTAGCGTTTTTTTAGACGCGCAAAATTTTTTAAATACTCTCAACTTTTCAGCGCCAGGTGCGGAGTCACATCGCTCGTCAATGTCACACTTGGCCATCAAATCAAGCAAGAGGTGGGCTTTAATACTTTACCACTTCCTTCCTGTTTTGATTCCGTATTACCGGTAGATGTGGTCGGGCTAGCTAGCTATTTAGCTGTTGGACTGTGAGAGAGCTACGGAGTATGTGAGAGGAAAGGGGGAATTCATATCTCATGTCTTGATAGTTTCATGTAGGCTGCTGTCTTTGAGAGAGAGAGAGAGAGAGAGAAAGAGAGAGACCACATTTTCCCTGTTAATTAGATTTGATCGCCCGGTTCCAAGCACGCAGCCCCGCTCCACAGGCGCAATGCTGTTTTGCCCGACGCACTTTACAAAAGTGTTTTTGAAGCTGCGCCTGTCATGACGCATACACTGTCGTGATCAGCCCCATAGTCATGAAAGTCAGTATATGACAACTGTATATGAACTTTGGCCAGACCAGCTGGATGCCTATGCTTTAGTAGTGCACAGTACATTTGGATAACAAATAGCTTTCCTAAAGACAAAATGTACAGCACGTCTACTATTCAAGTCAGCCTCATATATCTATCATTGATACTGATGGATACGTAAGTAAGAGGAATAGAGTCAGGATGGTATATCAGAAGCAAAGCTGCAAACATGCACTAACTTTAATGATCGCAGGTGAATTGAGTTCACGACTAATGCAGCACTTTTTGTTCGCAGGATCAGCAACAGTATTAAGCAATATTGACCCCAAGTAATGTTTGTTTTTGATGGTTTTGTGGAAATGGGCTTTTCAATTCGGTTTCATATCTTTTTATAGTTCTATAAATCTTTGTATTTCCTGTTCCAGACTGTCACTGTTTCGGTATCAGGCCTGGGATCAGTACATTCAATTTGTTTATCCTGACCTGCATCACAGAGAGATTATGGAGGCCGTGGCTGGCGCTGTGTTTGTGTCGCCATTATGCCGGCCCCAACGGGTGCCAAACTCAAGGTTAGAGTGTCACCGGGTATCGCAGCCGTGCATTCGAATACTCCACAAGGACGGCGTACACAGTAGAATCTACTGAATAGATCTTTGTATGCAAGTGCTCCAACCAGTGCCATATTGTCAGAGACAGGAAACACAATAACACCTCACAGAGTCAAGGAGAGGAAAGGGGAAAGGAGAACAAAAGGAGCAGCGGGGAGCGCGAGGAACGAAAGGTCAACAAACACGAGGGGCTTTATTGCTGTGTCTGAGGGTTTGCTACACCATGTTTTTGTTACTCAACATTTTTCTCTTGTGAAAGTGTATTTTAAACACCCATCACATTGGCTTTTTGCTCTACCTTTCCTCCTCCTCCACTCTTACTCCTCCTCCATCACCGCTGCCCTCCCCTCTGACATTGACCTTGAGAGGGTTGCCGCTGCTGCTCTGCAACTTAATATGCCCGAGGCTTTGAGGAAAGCTCGGATGAGACGGTGCCGCGCCATGCATCATCTAGATTTATTGTCCACAGATCTAATACGCGGGTCCGCCGCAACCCCTAGTTCATCTGGACACGAGTGTCACTCGAGCCCCGTGCTTTAAATGCTCCACACACGGCCAGTCATGACATGTCACAGGAGGCGAGAATGTATCTTAGATGAGGCGCGGGGAGGGGTGGCGAGGAAAAGCTGCCTGAGAATACATTGTGAGAGGCCGGTGAGAGGCAATCCATGATGCAACACACAGCGTCTTGTGGCAGACTGACAGGTGTCAAGTCCAGTGCATGTCCCCGCACGTCTGTCACCAAGATTCAAGATTCAACTTCAGGTTTTGAACATTCAACTGTCCTGAAGCATGAGACGATGAAGAATCCGTCTTTAAATGAACACTGTGGAGCAGTGGTGCAGAGTTTTCTGACCAATAGTTTTACTGTGGAGTAATGATTTAATAGTAGAGTGTAAAAGTTCATTCTTGTCCTTGGAAACAGTAGTTTGACAAAAAAAATAAATCACCTCTATGACACTTGAGCAAACTCCATCTGCTAAGGAAGACTGTGAAATACAATTGAAAGATCCACAAAATGCTAGTTAGTGGACCTTGAATTCTAATTTTTTTTTTTTTTTTTTTTACTCATTTTGATCATAAATATATTTACTCACTCTCCGTTTTTGGTCCCACCAACAGCTGAGAGGAAAATCTGACTCTTCAGCTGCTAAATGTTCCACTATGTTCACCAGCTAGAGGCCAACTTTGTCCATTTTCTGTAGTTAGAGCTTCTCTACTAAAAACAGCTGCCTGCTGCCGCCAAAAACAACACTTTGAGAGCAGAGTGAACCATCTGCCAACAGTAAAGTTGCGGGCCGTAAAGCCAAAACACTGAGCTGAAACTCGTTCTGTGATCTTGTCACTCTGATCCAGGGTCTGAAAGTGAAGGCAATGCTGAAGTGCCTTAAACTTGTATTCTTTCGAATAGCCAGTAGGGGGCGACTCCTCTGGTTGCAAAAAGAAGTCTGATTGTATAGAAGTCTATGAGAAAATGACCCTACTTCTCACTTGATTTATTACCTCAGTAAACATTGTAAACATGAGTTTATGGTCTCAATCGCTAGTTTCAAGTCTTCTTCAATACAGCATGATGTTCATTTAGTAAATTATGGTCCCATTTAGAGTCAAATAGACCATAAAGCAGGGAATGCTTTAGGGCGTGGCTACCTTGTGATTGATAGGTTGCTACCACGGCGTTGTTCGGTCTGGGAGTTGTCCACGTTTTTTTGTCTTATAACTTTAACCCTTTCACGGTGTGTTTTCAGTTCATGAAAGTTAATTGTAACATTTTGGTCGCCCAGAAATGTCTTATTCAGCGTTCAGTTGTACTTAGCTCCACCCTCTCGTGTCACTTCTGGTTGCAGAAAAACAAGATGGCGACGGCCAAAATGCCGAACTCGAGGCTTCAAAACGGCAGTCCACAAACCAATGGGAGACGTCAAGGTGACTACGTCCACTTCTTATATACAGTCTATGGCTGCAGCCCTTTAACATACACATATCATGTGATCCGTTGTTATTATAAAACATATTGGTTAGTGCATCTTTAAGGATAAACACAAATGGTTTGTTTCCAAGAAAACTCTGTGTATCTTCCCTGTATACGTCTCTGCAGGTCAATTGACATGTGTTCATATCAATGGCAAGTAAAGCCCTCTCTTTCATCACAGCCTCACATAGCTCAAGATTGTATCAGTTAGTGAAGACAAGGACATGCAGCCTGTACGCTTCCACTCTATTGGATTTCTTTGTGGATTCATAGATTTTCCAACAGGGTTAGCCAACCCACTCCACAAAGAGCTAGGAGAGGCAAGAGGGAGCATGTGACATATATAAATATCGGAAAAATAGAAGTCAAACAGAATGTTGACCCTTTCCTCTTGGCGTTAAAGTGCATCTCGCTCCCTGGAGTGAAAAGTGTCTCAGCATGGTCACACCTGCCAGAGGGCTAAACCCCTGAGGTGCAGCCTTCAGGCTGATATTCAGACAGTGCAAACAAGTGACACTGACTCTGTACAGTCTGAGTAAAAAAAACATCCCACATTTTATATCAATACTTGCAGCCAGAGCTGGTATCATTTCTACAAGATGTAGTGGGTGCACTGTGGGAGGTAGAGCGTACCATATACATTACAGCTCTGCTCCTGGGCTCGTTTCATCTTTTTTGAGGAGGTTAAAGTGAACACAAGGCGTTTTCGGACCAAGCAGTTCTGTGGACTTCCTGAGAGGAACTGCACACTGGGGAGCTCCTCTGAGAGCTACATACCTTCAAGGGCTTTTTTATGTTTGCATTCGCACCGCCAACAGGAACGCTGAAGTGACGTTAGCTGGCCAGCGCCACTCATACACGCCTCCAGCTGGGAGATCGGCACGCGGCTAGATCGCTACGTTTCACAAGCTCTCTTTACTATTTTAGTAATGTATATGCCACAATCATATAAACTCAAGCAAAATAACCGTCACGAAAGTACCTTTTGCGATTTCAGTTTGAACCAGCTTTCGTTCTTCGACTCAGTGGGTGTGCTTTGTGCTACCGGGTTAGCCTTTGTGCTGACGTTACTGGGTTAGCCTATGTGCTACCGGGTTAGCCTTTGTGTAACTGGGTTAGCCTTTTTGCTACTGGGTTAGCCTTTGTGGTGACGTTACTGGGTTAGCCTTTGTGCTGACGTTACTGGGTTAGCCTATGTGTTACTGGGTTAGCCTTTGTGCTAACGTTATTGGGTTAGCATTTGTGCTACTGCGTTAGCTCGCTGAGCTGTTGTCGTGTTTTGTGTTCTTTACACGGCTAACTGTTTTTTAAAAATGGTGATTGCAGGTGTTGCATTGGCTCATGTGTTCGACCACCAGTTCCTCTTATGCTGGGAGAAAACCTACTCTGAAAGAAGAGGTTAAAAAAAAATCCCTCAAAACTGCGTTCCTAGAACTACAATTCCTAGTTCTTGTGGTGCGGACACAATAAAAATGGGGGTTCTTAGAACTGAGAACTCTTTTTCGAAATATGAAAAGTGTCTGGTAGCCAAACAGATGACACATCAATTGATGATGTCGATCAGCTGGTGTTAACGCGATATCAGTGCTCAACTCTTTGCTCCATTAGTGCAACAACTCTCAACAACTGCATGGAGTTAATTATTTTAGCGTTGTCTGATATAGATCTTTTAATAAATCTATTTCAACATGTTTACTGGTCTGTTAGTTAGGCAAAGAGGATCGTCACTGAGTCTCCCTTTGCTGTATGATGAATGTATCCTTTGGATGACCAGCAGAGTTTCGGAGGAATGGTGTCTCCCTGTGTATTGCCAGGTCCAGCTGCTGCCTTTAGTTTTAGGGGGTTTACGTCGTCTTGTCTATTTTTATTTTTGTTGTTGTGTTGTGACGGTGCTGTTTCTTATTTAAAGCCTGCCTAACAAACCTAAAAGATCTATTGCATTTATCTGAAATGGCTCTTCCACCCAAAGTAAATTGGTTCCCTGCATTGAGAGTGTAAAGGCACACACACATTTATATTCATAATCACATTGTTGTAAGGCAACCAATGAGCCATTCGGCTGACCTCTGTCAATGTAATAATGTGTACCATTAACCATGACATTCATGGGCTTAATTTAATTAACATTTAAAAGATATTTTATCACATTTAGACAAGTTATTTTTCTGTTTTGCAACATTAACAGCTGCAACAGCGCCAATCGGGCATTATTCCAATAACAGTCCAGTGGATTCAAGCCTGAACCAAAGGTAAATGGTTCCTGGCAAAACAAACCACACTATAGGCAATTTCTTATTGAAAAATGATGAGCTCTTTCAATGTTAAATACGTTTGACTGAAGGATAAGGGAGGGCAGCATTTGGGGCTCTTTCTGCGTAATGAAACTGTATATAAAAACAGGCACTTTGATAGTTATTTCTACAAATGTAAGGACACCAACACAAGGGAGATAAAAGCACACCTGTAATTCAGTCTAAGAGCAGACCTGGCAGCGTAATCAGCCGGATCATTAAAGGTGATAAATACTGATGAGGGGCCGTATTATCGGCCATAAAGAGCATCGGCCAGCGCTGGAATAAAAGTGTTGGTGTGAACCTTGTGAAGCGATACACTATTGATTGGTCTTTTGTGTTTTGCCTCTCCTCACAAAGAGGTGAGAGTGCTGAGAAAACAGAATTACTGAAGGTGGTTTGAAAGCATTGCCTTGCTAATGGACACTTCAGTATGTTTTTCACAGCTCATCATGTCATGTCATGTCACAGAGCAACGTATCCTCATACGTATGATATCTTACGAAAAGTTATTCCTTATTTTTCGTACGTTTTCCTACGAATGTTTTGTTCGTTTGGTTTAGGCAAAAAAACTACTTTTTGATTAGGTTTCGTAAAAGATCGTGGTTAACATCAGAAGTGGCATAACTTATGTACGGAAGTTACGTGACCAAAACTACTTAGTTAGGTTTAGGAAAAGATTGTGGTTTGGGTTGCAATAACTACGAAAGTGGCGTAACTTACGTACAGAAGTTACGTGATGAATAAATCAACGTTGACTTCTGGTTTCGCACAGGGTACGATCACCAGTCTCCTTGGCGAACGTCCAGTGCCTTTTGACCCAACCATCCCCCCCGACCTCCTCCCTGCACACCGTTTGTCACTCTTTATACTTCCTGTATCACAATTACGTGGATTATATACAAATTTTGTTGAAATTACAGTGCATTACTTTTCGTAAGTATAGCTACGAACGGTGTACGAGAACAGCCTGCACAAGGACATGAACCTGGGTCACTGTTTGGACAGGCTCTAATGACAATGCCAGTGAAATAAACATTTTATTCTCCCTTAATTATAAGCCAAGTTCAATTGAAGCTCAAATGTCGTTAAGGGCATGTTTTTGGGGAAGGAAATAAATAATTATTATTATTATTCCAAACTACTTCTGAAGTACCAGAATCCACTCTCATGCATTACGTTAAAGTGGGTTTTGAACTTTTAAACATCGCACATTACGCTTTTCAGCAGTCAGAGCAAGTCTGATGATACAAATAAAAGTGCACAGTTTGGTTTTCTTTGCACTTCCATATATCTTTGCTTTTAGGTGCCTTATTTATAGTCGTCTCACCTTTTACCCCAAGAGGCTGCACATTGTGTTGTCTGTCATTAAAACCTTTTTAGAGATCACCCTTTATGAAGTGTCAAATAGATTTTTTGTCAGCTGAACCCCCTTTTTCAGGCCAGCAACACCTAAATGAAGAAAGGCTACTCGCTTTACAGTCTGAGAGGGACCGGGTGCTAAAAGCACTAAGCACTGAGAAGTGTCTCTTTGGGTGGTAATTGTAGGAAAACCTCTTTTCATGCTACATCAAAACATGTTTTTTTCCCGTGCGTTTTCAAGCGCTACCATCACATTACGATATGGCACCATGTCAACACCAAACAGTTCTTTATGTATGGGCGCTAGTCAGACGTACAAAAGACATATTTCGACTTCTGCACCACCTTTTTATGACAGCAATTTTTGTCCTTTGGCATCTGGAGTTCTCACACATAAACACTGACGAACCATGGTAGATACATCTATGCATTTATCTGTAGTAAAGTGGATTTAGAAAAAACTGCTCCAGTCAAAATCATCCCGTAGTGTATTGTGGGATAATTGTAATTGATCCATTTATAGCCAGAGAAGAATGGCAGAAAAACTTTTAGTTTTATATGGCTCCATTGAATTCTGCAGAAAAAAAAATAAAAATGAGAGGAACACTCTCTTCCCTTCTTATGCTTTAATTATAACCAGTGAGCCACAGTTTCTGAAGTTCTACACTTATTTTGTTTAAAGTGCGAGCAAAAGAACAGCTCTGTAATGCGTTAAGATCTGACACGGTGATTCTGGCAATTTAGTTGTAATCCTTTAAATAAATGGATGTTTGAATCCGTATCGAACTACTTTTTATTGCTTTTATTTCACGAAGCTTCTTGAAAGCAATAATATTTTCTGTAGTCATGGGTCGACACAATCACCCACCAGTTGCTCCGTCAGCTTGTCAATATTGTGACCTTGCAATAATACGAGTCACTGAACAGCGTCCACTGCAGCTAAAGTGACAGTTATATTAACTTTATTTATATAGCACCTTTCAAAAACAAAGTTACAAAGGGCTTTACAATGAAAACATGATAAAAGTAATTAAGATCCAGAAATTAAAGGTACAGTGTGTAGATTTGGCAGCATCTAGTGGTGTGGCTGCTCCGGCTGGTGGGAGGTGCTTCGTATTTCCTCAACTGATCTCAACATGGCTGCCGGATCACAAACTTTCTCATTTTACAGCTAAACCGTACACTAAAAGATGTTTCTCAAAACATTTGAGGCGAGAAATAGGCATTACAGTAACAGAATATTGATTCATATTTGATCAGCACTGCCTAGTTTGACTGTTTAGTCGGAGTTCGCGAGTGATTGACAGCTGCTCAGAGACTGCAAGGCTCAAGCTCGGCTCTGATTGGGTGTTTTCCTTCGGTCTGTGAAATCTTGCCTATGCCATTAGGAGCACTAGGAGGAGGCAGAGGCACATGATTTTCTTTCAGATTACCTGTCTCATGCACTACTGTCAGGATATAGTGACCATTTTATAAAAATAACTTTTTAAAATCATATTTGCTCCAATCCTACCTACTGCTGCTTTAAAATGTTGATGCATCGGCGCGTTTTATTGTTTATGAATTTGTGAACTTTTCATTTGTAAGAGGGAGAATGTGTTATTTTTTCACACGAACGTTACTTAGGCAGTAGAAAATAGGACAACAACTTTTTGTCAGAAACATGAGGTAAAATGTCAACAAATCCTGTGGAAAATTTCTCAAATAGAAGAAACATCCTCTGAGCCTCTGCTGTCTGTATGCAAATTGAAATAAGTCTAGCATAATTTTAGTTTTTGCCTAATCAGTGTTTGCAAAGCCCCCTTGCATTCTTTGCACAGCCTCATTGGTCCATCTTGTGCAGGTCACAGCTTTTCCCTTTAATTAAGAGTTGAGTCTCTCTCTTGGTAAAGAAAAAAGTATGGTGTCAGCAGTGATAGTGTCAATAATTCCACAGTGGGGGTCCAGAATTGTTCTCTGCAGTGCTGTTTTACACCAGCAGCAGTAGTTGTACCAGCCAACTTTGCTACCACCAAAGCCAGCTAGAAACATGTTAGTCATCTTACCACATTTCAGTAAAGTATAGAATGTTTAACAGTATATATTTCTAAAGGAAGCATGTGTTTGAATGAAAGCTTCAGTCTAACTCAAATGCCTCCTCTTTCCTACTCTGCCATGCAGCCGTGAATCCTGCAACCATTTCTTACTCCACCTTTTAAACTGTGAACTAACCTATTAGGAAGCAGTACGACGATTGATCTCCCCATTTGAGTAGACACTCCGGTCTGTGTCGGGTTCTTTTGCCACATTGGGGGAGTAAAACAAAGCATGCAGGATCTTAAATAAGAGTCGCTAATTGTCATAGATTTCCTGTCACCTATAGTTTTGTCACCAAAACCCCAACCAGCACCTCCATCGAATATTTCTTTTAATTGTTCATTTTGTGCGTTGTCCTAATAAAATGTTGCATATCCCCGCAATTATCTAACAATGTGTCATGTAAAGTTCACGGGAAGCCAATTTAGTAGAATCAGAAATACTTTATTAATCCTCGAGGGGAAATTACAGTAAGTATGTAAAATGTAAATTATATAGATAATGCTATAATATATAACACAATATATGTAGAGTAATATAAATAACTAAGAAAAAGAACTAATAAATGAGAAATATAAGAAATATGTACAAATATATAACAATATATATCGATAATATATAAGAGTGTAAATAAAAAATAAGAAATGCTGAAAAGTGGAATCTATTAAGTGTGTTAAATATAAATGCAAGAAGAGTGTAAATAAGAATTAAATAAGAAGATTTCTTGAAATGTACAGTATAAATGTAGTATTAATGCCAGAGTTTTGCACAGTTGAGTCATTGTACAGTTATTGTTTGTGCTGGGACAATACACCTATTTCCGATTCAATACTATCAGGATACTTGGGTGCCGATTCGATATGTATTGTGATTTTTAAGTATTGCGATTCAATATTACGATTTATTGCGATTTTTGTTAACTTTTGTATCACTAGACCATGGGAAAAAGTTGAATCATACACTTCTAGGGTATTTTTACTTTGGAAAGTATCTAAATTAAAAATAACGGATATGACATCACATTACTCAGACTACAACAATATAAGTGGTAACTTCCTTTTACCTCTGCATAGACTCAAATGAAGCTAATATATCAATTCTGGCATTAAAAAAAAGTTTTCAAAATCGTAAAGAAAGAATTGCGAGGCATAGGTGAATCGATTTTTTTTCCCCCACCCCTAGTTATTGTACAGTGAAGTTAATGTTGACTCAATATCATTCAGACTTTTTTTCAAAAGAATCCTATTGTTTAATAATCTTTTTAATCAATAATTTTGGCACTTTTTTCATTTTTTGCGAAGCAGCAGCATTATATCTTCACAAACTGAATGAGACGTGGGAGCAAGTGTTATAGACGAGGTGAAAATATAAATGCTAATTGCTGATGACTGTTCGCTATTGAAGAAAGGCTTGACATGTGAATTGCAGATTTGACTTGTGAAACAGAACCACCTGACTTATTATAGGGATGTCCTAGAAACTGTTACACAGTGATCCAATCTGAAAAGTGAATGTAGGACACAAAAAGCTCCGCTGTGCCAGTTTCCCCCGATCACCCTATACATCCTGTTCACAGCTGACTAATGATGCAAGAACTTGATTTATTACATCTGTCTTCATCAGGTCATTACGTTATCAGTCCATCCGATTTAACATGAGTCATTAAGTAATACAGATGTAGGAAGTGAGAGTTGATGTTAATGTAATCCAGCAATTGAGCTTTATGATAATTTCGACCATCAGATAGACGGATAGATAATAGATAGACAGATGGATTAAGGAAAATTGTGTAAAACTGCCACCTCTCCATTGCCAGCCCCTATTAGTAATCAGGATATAGTTATTAAAATGATCAATAAATAATAACAAATGACCAATGAGGATTCAATTTTTCCAATTAAAATGATCCATCACGTGTTTTAAAAGCTGACGAAGCATCAATCTACGGCAAGTCATTGGGGAACACTGAGATTGGATGCAAGACTGAGCAGTGACAGAAACCAATGCCCAATCTGGGATTTCATCTTTTCAATAAACTAAACACATAGAGGATAGATGACAATGGATAAATAATACAAATGTATGAAAAATGCTTTCCAAATGAAAATAAGCACAAACAAAAAAAGCAAACGAAACACAAATAAGCAAAAAAGCACGCAGCACATGCTGGCAAACTAGATGGGTGGATGGTGGATGACTTAAACATTACAGCTGACTTCTTCACAATAAAGCTGAGAGCGCGTTCGCTAATTACAGCAGAGATGTAAAGACATAAAGATCTCAGAGGTGATTTATCATCTCGCCAAGTGCTGTGCAATAATATTGCTTTGTTGTTTGCTTTTATTGCTCGACAAAAGGATCCCGTGATCCTGGTCGCTTTCTGGTGTCGTTGTACTGTACATTGTTGAGTAGCAGGAAATGTTCAGAGAAAGCGATGCACTTAGAAGGCAGGTGGAGGTTTGTTTAAGCCAGAAATCTCACACAGGCTGCGATAGGAAATGGTCAGTTTACAGTGAATTTTATAATTTACTGGCAGCTGACACAGCCATGTTCAAACTGGAGTAATGGGATCAAAGGATGTGGTTTTTGTCTCCATCAATAACCTGGCAGCAGGAGGGCCTTCATGCAAGTCAGCACTAAACACACCACAACTGCATGAGACAATCATACTTTCCATTTAAATGAAATGTTGCTATTATGGAACCAGTGAATCGATGAAAATGCTGCACAGCTCTCAATTTCTCATCAGGGGATGTGTGTGTGTGTGTGTGTGTGTGTGTGTGTGTGTGTGTGTGTGTGGGGGGACATAAACCTGTTTACACAGTCACATTGTGGGGAATTGCCTTCCAAATGGGGACAAAATGCACGTCACCATAACGTAAATTATTACATTTTAGGGTGAGGACTTGGTTTGGGGTTAGTGTAAGCTTAGGTTTAGGTTTAGGTTAGGATTAGACAAGTCACAGTTACAGTTAGGGTTAGCGTAAGTCTCCAGGAAATGAATGTAGGTCAATGTAATGTCCTCAAAAGTCATGCAAACATGACTGTGTGTGTGTGTGTGTGTGTGTGTGTGTGTGTGTGTGTGTGTGCAAATGAGCCTTCTGCCGTGCAGGAGCACATGTTTCAGTTACACCATCACGGGAGCGTTGTCCCTCCTGAAGCATCATCTTTTCATTCGGCAGTCATTACTCTTTGTCACCGGCAATATGAGGAGCCAAGCGAGTGATGAAATAACTGTGCAGCGAGGACTCCCTCTCAGTTTCCGCCCGCAAACATCACAGATCAACAGCACTTATTAAAGCGACAAGCCTAGGAAGCACAAATCTGTTATGCATCAACGTGATGCAATTATTCATCATTTTACCTGAGGAAGCTGCGTCGCCATTTGATAAACACGAGGGTTATTGGGGAGTGTGGAATTACTGAGAGCGCTGCTCGGTTATTTGGCAGTGACGGGATGGAGTGATTTGTCAGGGGAGGTGTGAATCCAACTTGGTGCTGAGATTAATAGTCATATGATCAGATAACAGAGTGGTGCGCACAGCTTTGTTGCTAGTCTGTCAAAGGTTTTTTTTGTAATGAACTAAAACGCAGTAATTGATTGAATTTATTCATGGTTTCTCAGATACAGCTCCACTGTGCAGCGTAACCAAATGAAAATACCCATAAACCAGGAAACAAGTCACCATTTGAAATATGAATATGGATGTCTTCCTCTTGAGTCACATTTGCAATCATGTTCATACAAAATGCGGCCTCTGTATATTTCTTAGACGGGATTCATTTATTTATTTTTTTCTCAGGTGGTTTTATTTGTCTGGTTTTGATACCATGTGAATTTCTTTGTTGCTGCTTTGAGAACAGCTATTCAATTTTTAAACTTTTTCAATTAGTTTAAAAGTGGAGTAACAGCCGGGTTGGAAATTAGCAGCAGCCACCAGCCAAATGCTGGTAAAATATTCAGTAGGCTGCTACATTAGCTTCACACCAGCCAAAACAAAAATGGTAATCTGTTGAGTGGCTGCTAGATTTTGGAATCCATCAGCCTCAGTGGCAGGTGGACAAAAACTAATTTCCAACACTGAGTAACAGGAAACATGGGCAGACAGAAAGGAGGCTCACAAGTAACAAAGGTCAACAGCTAGAGTGGAACCAAGGCTTATTGAAAGAGGCTGGGACACGGGGTGCTTTTGGTATTGAGCCCTGGGGTATGACACATGCGCAGTGTAACTGGAGCTGCGGTCGTGCGTTGCTATTGGCTCAATTTCGGCGAGACCAGATTTTACTGCGCGTGTGTTGTACCCCAAAGATATGACGCGATGTTGAAGTGTGACATCTCCTCTTTCCACCCTCCTTGAGTGGAACCAGGAAGTCACAGTTACATGGTCTCAGAACCCATCGACTGTCGATCTGACAATGAATAAGCCTCTGGGGGCAAGGGGCTATATTTCTGGAGTTCCGGTGTAGCCAGCATTGCATTCAACCAAAGCCTCCTCGAACGTGATTGGTCATTACTACTCGGACAACAAACGGAAAACCAGATCGCTTTCGATACCAAAATCTTGTCCCGTTGCCTACAGGGTTATTGGTGACCATATTAATACAGAATCTGTTAATAGAAATTAAATGGTCTGTGTCTTAGACCGTTGGGTCGCTTGGATACCAAATTGACCGCTGGCTAAACCCCTCTCCTGAACAGCATTTGTCCAATCATAGCGTTGCAACTGTAATTAGGCACTTGGATCGAACTTGGATTTCATCACATGATGAAGCAATGTGAGACTCAAGCACATTGTGTAATATTTCCCCACTGTGTGGAAACTAGAAGTGGACATATTCACCGTGACGTCACACATGTGGACTGCCAATTTGAAGCCTTGAGTTCAGCATTTTGGCTGTCGCCATCTTGATTTATGGCCGTCGCCATGTTGTTTTTTTGCAACCAGAAGTGGCTCGAGAGGATGGAGCTAAGTACAACTGAACGCTGAATAAGACATTTTTAGGCAACCAAAACTGCTTTATGGTCTATTTGACTCTAAATGGGACCATCATTTACTAAATGAACATCATGCTGTATTGAAGAAGACTTGAAACTAGCGATTGAGACCATAAACTCATGTTTACAATGTTTACTGAGGTAATAAATCAAGTGAGAAGTAGGCTCATTTTCTCATAGACTTCTATACAATCAGACTTCTTTTTGCAACCACAGGAGTCGCCCCCTGCTGGCTATTAGAAAGAATGCAAGTTTGAGACACTTCTGCATTGGCTTCTATGCATATACTTTATTGGATTTAGGGAAATTTACACTCCAGCCAGTCATAAGCGTTATTAGAGATATTGTTAAGTTCGCCAAACACATTGGTTCATCTTGAAACCTTTTCCTTTGTAACGTTGAGTCTGGTTTTGTCTCCCTATCTGTCTGATATCAAGGACCATTGTTTCAAAAGTAACTTAGTATTATGATGGTTTATCCGCCCCTGTTATCATTGCATATGTGCCATGAACAGAAGGCTTGACAGCTGCAGTTTAAAACCCAAAGTTTAATACGTTACTCTACAGTCCAATAGTTCAATGTTTGACTACATACACACACATACCCCCTCTCACACACTCTATCTATAAGCTATATGAGTTGAGCACGACACATTTTACATCTGGGAGCAGCCCAGTGAAACACAGTCTTCGCTCTTAGTCACTTAGCATCTCAGCTGGATCAGCTGGTGGTCGGGAGCCTCCATAAGCAGATATTCACAGTCAATCAGGGAATTTTCCTACCGCCCACACAGTCGGCTATGCATTTTAAATGGCTTTTGGAGATATGGACAAATGAATATAAAATGGATCGCAGACCAATCCATCTTCCATCCATCGCCCCATCAATAATGAAAGAGGGAGATTGTGACACATTTATTGACTGAAATACCTCCAGTATTATTTCTACTGTACTTCAGTGTGTGCATTACTTAAAATAACTGCACAAAAATCACTGTCATCACCAAAAGTTGCCTCTGAGAACGCTCTCGTTGCTCGACCAGATGGCATAAAAGCAGCTGTTGAGCATGTTTTAATTAATCTCGTGCTGTTGGAGTCGGCTCACTGTTTTTGCTAACTTGTGAAATATGTGGACGGAGCATATGCTTCCGATGTAGAAACTCCTTGAGGGTAGAGTTAAAGGGATATTCCACACAAAATCTACATGTTTTCATTTTTTTTGAGTGACTTGTTTGTCCCTTTAACAGAGCACAGACGCTGTGTTTCGCTTGAATTCACTCAGTGGTCGGGGTGTAACGACACAATACGTATCACTTTCCATGGTTCCGATACGATTCAAGGACGATATTTGGCTCATCCTGAGAGATACGATACGATTCAATGACTTGAAATCAATACAGTAACTTTTTTTTTTTGCCAAAAATTCAATCAGTGTGACTGGATACTGGACAGTGCAGGTCAGGATTCCTCAAAGTTTTGCTTGTTTTTCTTTTTCTCTGTTCCTTTTTTGCCTCTCTGTTCTTCACGCTTCTTCCTCTCTCCCCATATCTCCACACCTGTTCATCAATATCTCCCTCTCATTCTGTCCCTCTTCTCTTGTCACCTCCTGCCTTCCCTCTACTCCACCGTCTCCTTTTTGCATTTCCATTTCCACACTCCTCCCTCTTGACCGTACACCTCTTTCCACACATCAGCCTCATGTTCCTTCTCCCTTTTTGCTCCCGCTTCTCATCTATCTCCCTCTCCCCCGCCGTCCGCGTTCATCTCGTCTTTTTCCATAGGACCCGGTCAGCTCTGCGGAGTAATTTAGCAGACATACCAGCGGCAACATGAGTGATTTCCCACCGGGGCCCCAGACACTTCTAATCACATCCTCGGGGACGCGAGGAGACTGAGGGATAGGTTGGAGAATAACAGACAGGTGGTGAGAGAGAGGTAGAGGAAGCCCATTAGGTAAATAGGTAGGGACACAACCCCTGATGGAGTTAGATATCATGCGGTGAATTAATCAGGTGGCCGAGCGGGAAGCGTGATAGGTTCGCAAGTGGGACATCCGCAGCGTTGACATTTGATCGGTTGAAAGGGGTTTCTTCAGCTATTCCTCTTTGCTAATTTTAGCGCGGCTCCGTGTGGGGTCATGTTAAACAAATGTGTTCAAAGTTGGTTGAAAACTAGGACGATCTTATTGTCTGTCTGGATACTCCATAACACCAGTACAGGAGGAACCGAATGCGTTAGAGGAAGACTCGTTCTCACCTTGACAAATTCCCACTGGGACCTCTACGTAGTGGTTTCTCTATCTGATAGCAGAAGAGAGGAAAGCCCCAGCTGTGCAGTTTCTTATTTTATTAAGATATATAAAGAAGTAGACCAGAGCAATTTAAATTAACTTGCCCAATCAGCTGTGCCAGGATGGATGACAAGTTTTTGTCATATTTACGCCGTACATTTACATAAATATACGGCGTTCCGGAGGGAGGCTGGCGGTGGCGGACGTGTGCGTCCACATGTGTACCTCGCGTGTGTCGACTTCCTCTGATTGAAGGCGAAGGCGACCTCCCCTGTCAACCCGCGTGACATGCTTAGAGAAAGACTTATGTCCACCTTACGCCCTCACAGGTCCACTCCCCACCTGATTAAGTGACGGCGGATGGAGAGACGGAAGGAGAGAGGTGCCCTCGTTCATGATGTATCTGGACGTTGCGCCGACAGATCTGATGACTGATTGGAGGAGACTGTGGAGAGGTGAGGAGCTGGGTAAACTTTGTGAGCGCGGGGCCTTTTTCCACACGGACTGTGTAAATATTGTGTTCATTCAGAAGATGAAAAAGATGTCAGACCTGTTTTAGTTCGGCCCTAAAAATCACTTAGAAGCAAACAAATCATCTAAAAGTACCACATGTGCCAGTAGGGTCTAAGTCCAAAACATAGTAATTCAGTTGAAAATGTTTCACGAATCACATTAAAAACGATGTAGACGGCGATAAAAATGATAGTAAAATCATAATAAAATGCACCATATCAGCGATTTTGCATGTTTTAGCCCATTAACTACAAATTGCATGTACTCTACATTACTGCTGACCATTTTCTAAAGCATACCATAAATGTTCTGATTCATTTCCCACCTTCCAGGCAGTATCTGGGCAGTATAGTTTGAAAATCAGCTTTAACCGTCCTATTGTCTTCCCGTCGACCAATCAACTTTTGTCTTCCTGTCTGGTTTGACTGTTTATAAAGCATTTAGTATAACTGGACGCTCGATGGGCTGCCACTAGACACGAGGCACCTGATTGGACGAACGCTCTCCCTCGTGGGCTGCTGCTCCCAGCGTTCAAACCGGATCCAACATGGCGGCTCGTTTGGAAACTTTCTTCTCTTATGTCACGAGAATAGTTCACCGAAATGTGTTTCTGGAAGCATTTTATGCGAAAAGTAAGCCATGCTAAATCTGACTTTATTTTAGATCGACAACGTTTAGTTTAAAAGTTTTTGGGAGTTTCCAGCGGCGGCGAGTTGCGCTGGACGCCCCTGATTTGCATAAAGTAGCCTAGACCTCAACTTTATGCAAATGAGGAGCGGCCAAGGTGACGCCCCGTCTTTCGAATCGCGCGGCCACGCTACCAGAATGCATTGCACGGCTGCTTACATAGACAATGAATGGGAAGGAAAGGACGGAGGCTGTGGACGCGTACAATTAGACCATAGAAATAACATGTAGGAATTTAAAAAATGGGCATAGCTCCCCTTTAAACTTTCAATCCTCTGCTCACTTTACCTTACCAGGTGCTGTTGCTGCTACTTCTTCAAGACTGCTTTATGGAAGGAAATCCCGCTGCTCCGGAGGGTGGCTCGGGTCCAACTCAAGGATGCGTTCCCAGCTGATACTCCTCGGAGCACTGCTTCACTTCAGCAAGGTAAGAGAAATCTGTTTGTGCTATTGATCTACATACGATGCTGTGGCTGTGTTTAATCAGTGTAATAAGCTATCTGGCTGCCAACACTGCTGACTGTTTAATAGTTGTCCTGTAGATGTGCTTGTACAGGAGGCCATATCATGCTGTCTGCTGAATGCTATAATCTGCCTATAGCTATGTGCACTGGTATTAATAGTGGATTAAGTCGTTGTAGTGGCTGCTGAGCTCATTTTCTCCTGGTGGTTGTTAAGCGCCCGTGTTATGATGATGTTGATTTATGTAGTGGTGATACATAAATAGTAATTGCAGATGCTTTGGGGGGTTCTGCTGGCTCAGTGCAAAGTCAGGCTTAATGGATGCAAACATGACAAACATTGTTTTGCACACAGCCCATTAACATACTTGCAGATATTTACCAGTAATATTAGCATCATTGGGAACTCAACAGGGCTTCTGTCACACACAAGATATGAAAGAAGTCACAATTACCTTTTTTTTTTTAAAGCATTAGAGAATAGCTTGCTTTACTGTTTTAATACCAGTGGCACCCAAGTAGGGCTGTAACTTATGATTATTATCACCGTCGATTAATCGGTTGGTTATTTTCTCGATTAGTTGTTTGGTCTATAAAATGTCAGGAAATGGTGAAATGTTGATCATTGTTTCCTAAAGCCCAAGATGACGTCCTCAAATGTCTTGTTTGTCCACAACTCAAAAATATTCAGTTTATGGTCATAGAGGAGTAAAGAAACCAGAAGATATTTACATTTAAGAATCAGAGAATTTTGACTCTTTTTTTCTTAAAAAAAATACTCAAACCGATTAATCGATTATCAAAATAGTAATATATAATAACTACTGAGCTCTTGTGTGGTTTATTCCAGTCCGTACCTATTGCCAAACTAAGCTTGTATTCATGTACTAATGGTCATCTGCTACTTATCAATGCTGCGTAACATTTTATAAGAGGAAATGATCTGCTTCAGACTATGAATTTGTCATTTTAAACTGCATAAATCGATGATTATCTCCTGCATCAGTGATGTGTCTCAGCCTGCGTCTGCATATCAGGTGGATTGCTGAGTTTAGACTCATTCATCTAATTTCATTAGTATATTTCCTTCGTTGTCTGAGCTACTTAGCAGGAGAAAGGTCAGACAGTGGCTTGTTCCTGTTCCAGACATAAAGGGGATTAAACATAACGACTGGCGTCGGGCACCGTATGTAAGGTTCCATTCCAATTCATTACTAACATGCTATTTAGTACGCTAAAACAGTATGAGATATTTTAGTATGTCCGAACCTTAGTATGAAACCAATAGTACGTGAATTGCATACTATATCCGGTGAAATATTACAGTACCGCTGGATACTACGGCGGCATTAATATCCCACAACGCAATGCGGTAGTGACGACAACGTTCAGCTCTGTAAAATCAATAACGCTTTAATTTAACTGTAAGTATAAGATTTTACTTTGCTAGGCGTAAGATATATTTTAAATTAATTCAGAATTTGATTCTCACAAACCGTCATTTTGGTCACATGAGGTTGGCATGGGTTACCATGGTTACACGTCTCTAACCGGCAAGGAGGCTCTCAGGAAGCGATGACGTAAATTAGAGTTCAGTGCGTCCGAAAAGATGCATACTACTGTTTATTCACACAGAAGTATGTTTAATGATAGTACACCTGTTGAGTATGTAGTGCATAGTATGCGATTTCGGACGAAGCCTAGGTGCCCAATATCAAGTCTGTACAGATTTCCAGTCATATAATAATCTGGATCATCGAAATGTGATTTTGAATAGATCTATATAAAGTTTGTTTACCTCAGACAAAAAGACAGACGCAGATAAAAGTTCCTGCCTAAATGGAAACTAAGATTATATCAGCATCAACACACCATGAGATGCACTACTCTACTACTATGAAATTGGCAACACACCCGTTCAGCTGCGACAGGATAAAAAGGGAGCTTGATGATTTGATAAGCATACACATCATTAGACAGAGCTACGCTTGACTATATCCCTCACCCTTGAGAAAATAAAGACCTTCTGTGTTGTGAAGGTTGGTACTCAAATTTTGGATTACCGAACGAGAGACCATTAAACCGAGCACCTCTGCGGGTCTTGGAGGTTGCCATAGAGACCGCCTTGTTCACCTCCTCAAGAGTGCTACTGGTGGGTGATTACTGCACATGAGATTGAAGTCCATTATGTAAAAAAAAAAAAAAAAGAGACCTGACACTAGATGAGAAAATTATATTCTTGGGCTACAATAAAAGAAATAAAGTGAAAAACAACGCCTGCAGCGGAAAGACTAACAACGGTAACCTTGGACGGCTCTTCCCCGCTTCTTTTAACTTAAGTTTCACTGGTATGTGAGTGTAGCTCTAAAAATATTCAAATGAACTCACTTCATATCATTCTGCCAACAGCTGATTAATGCGCTGCAAGTGTAGAGAGGGGTTACAGTAATGACTCCAATATTTTTGTCAGGGTTTTTTTTTTTCAGTGGGGTAGTGTGCGTCTCTACAATGGTGTGTGTTTGTGCCCGAGCTATTGTGTGTTTATGTGAGCCAGGAAGGAGCACGTTCAGCATCTGTAATGAGGTGGACGACTGTGTGGAATGTGGATTAGAAAGGAAAAAGTTGAGAATCTCCTGAGGGCCAGAGGTTAGGGGGGGGGGGGGGGGGGGGCTCATTACACTGATGTGATGTGCTTGCAGCAGAGGCAGAAGGGCAGAATAAACACGGTGTAACATGAATACTTTGTATATTCAAAGCACTTCAATCATTCCTACCTGAACTTGTCTTTCATAGCATGTACATATTTTAAGATGTAACAGTGCCTAAAACTGCATTTGGCAGTTTCTGACCACTATTAGCTTTTCAAATGCTCACCGCTAACAAGTAGGGCTTGAAGATATAAAAATAATATATCATGATAATCATATTTTAAGGCCAGGAATCTCTGTCTGTCTGTCCCTCTGTGTGTTATCCGCATATCTCGAGAACCGCTCATCCAATCTACATCACACTAGGCCAACCCAGTCTAACTCCCAACTCGTCAAACACCGCGAATTGGGCAGTTTGTGACGAACCGGGCTTTCAACTAACTCTAATGTAAACCCACCCGCAGCGTTATTCGATGGTCGGACTAAGTGACGTAGTATTAATAGTGGGGATGCACCGATACCGGATCGGATATCGGGCCGATACTGACTCAAATAGCTGGATCGGATATCGGTGACAATGGATCCGATCTATGAAATTCAGTTCTATGTTTATATACTATATACATGATATACTGGAATTTTAGTTCCTGTTTAAGTTTTGAACAATTTTTTTTCAAGTTTTCAACCAATTTCCTGTTAATTTTGAATATTTTTTCATGAAGTTATGGAGTTATTTATTGTTTTACTAATAAATAACCTTTCAGTACATTAATATCTGTGTATTCATTTGTTGCGTTTTGTTTTACAAAGTTAGGAAAGCAATATTGAAGTCAAGCCTGATGTTTATTTACACATAAAAGAATGATCCCAGCCGCGTCAACACAGTGAGGCATACAGCTTATTAATTAAAGACTGGTATCGGATCAGTACTCGGTATCGGCCGATACCCAAAGCCCAAGTACCGCTATCGGTATCGGGACTAATTAATATCCCTAATTAATAGCTTGAAAGTCTGCTAAGGGCGTGCGGGAGAGGTGGCGGATGGGTCAAACAAACACAAGACTTTCAACCAGGAGACCGGTGTTTGTGGCCCGTGAGAAACTAAAAGTAACGTTGACTTATTTTGTCACGTACGTCGTTCGTCACGTGACTCGTTGGTATCGTCAGTCCTGTGAGTCAAGTGAGTTATTAGTATCGTCACCCCCAAGAGTCAGAACAAGGAAGTCCACGTATGGAGGAAGTCTGGGTGGTAGACGGGTCAACAAACACTGTACTTTCGCCCAGGAGACCGATGTTTGTGAAACTAAAAGTCAACATTCAAACCTAAAAAAGCAGTTTTGGATCATTTTTTGTTTTGTTTCAATTTAGAACATTAACCGCGTGTTTCAAACTGTTTAAAAGTGCGACCGTAATCTGGGAGAAAACGTTTCCCTCTAAACGTAATTGAGAATGCAGTTTAGTTATATGCGATCGTAATTTAGTAGGAGACAGGGTTGCCCTGAATGTGACTAATGAGTCCTCCACTCAGTGTCTTGGAGAGCTCACCAGAGGCAGCTTGATTGATTTGTTCCCCTCTGCACATTAATTGGTGGTTAGCTTGTGTACCTTTGTTCTCATTTGCACATTAGTTGCACTAGCCCTGATATGATGAAGTGTTACCCTTCTTCTTGGCTCTAGAACTACCACAGTTGTTGTTGGAAGACTGAAGGACACCACACTTTCAAATCTTCTATATTTTTTTGGGAGTTTCGAAATGTTTTATTCCCCTGCTGTGCTGGTGTCCTCCTGGCTGCCTTTCCCCTATTTATCTTTTATTATTGTATTCTAGACATGAATAATAGGGGTGGGAAAAAAAACCAATTCACCTATGTATCTTGATTTTATTTATTTTTTTACGATTTTGAAATTGATTTTTTTTAATGCCAGAATAGATATATTTGCTTCATTTGACGGACTTGGCGAAGTTAGCAGAAGTATAAACGCGTGACTACGTCTGGTTTTCAAAATAAGGTGTTAACAAAGGGAACTTTTTATACAAAATACATAAATAGAAATACGTTTGATTGGATTATATTCACCAGAAGTATAAAATATTACATGTCCTTTATAAATTAAAAAGAAAATACCACTAATTTGTGAGGGAAATGTCTATTCTTCGATTTTTGGGTTGCTGGAAAAAAAATGTAATAACTAATGCCTGACAATGACTGATAGATTTGACTTCAGGACATCTCTGACTACATACATGCTGAAAATCAAACATTTTTACTGTATTAATTTAGATATTTTCCAAAGTAAAAGTCCCTAGAAGTGTGTGATTCAACTTTTTCATATGGTCTAGTGTTAAAAAAGTTAACAAAAATCCCAATAAATCATAATATTGAATCGCAATACTCAAAAATCGCAATACATATCGAATCAGCACCAAAGTATCGCGATGATATCGAATCTATCGGTCATGAGAGAGAGGTGATGAGGTTCATTGCAGGTTTAGATCTGACCTGATCTGCTAAAAGCTTGCAACACTAGTCTGTCTTGGACTTTGGTTTACTTGTCAAAGTACAGCATGGGAAGGAAAACTGCAGGGCATGTCAGAAAGCAACTATTAACCAGTATCAGACTTAGCTGAGGTGCTGGAGCTCTCAAACTTAATGAATGGGTGAATGCTGACATGTAGTGTAAAGCGCTTTCAGTGGTCGGAAGACTAGAAAGGCGCTGTATAAGTACAGGTCCATTTACCATTTACATTTGAGTGTGCGGATGCTTTTTTCATTAAGGAATCAATTATTAGAAAGGTCGCGAATGGTGCATTCTCCACACTGAAGGTTTGGAATCTCTCTCTCCAATAATTCACCTGATTTGGCACGTCAGTTATGTGTCAGGGAGGTAACTGCAGCTCACATTTGTTGTGCTGAAGTAAGATTTTCTGCATCTTACAGTAATTTGTCAACACTTAAAGTGCTTGCATTGTAAGGTGTATTGTTATCAACGCTAGTGGAAAGCTTTGATGCGTGCTGCAGGAAATGCTCGGTTTGCTGTAACTTAAAGGGATAGTTCGGGTGTTTTTGAAGTGGGGTTGTATGAGGTACTTATCCATAGTAGGTGTATTACTTACAGTAGATGACGGTCTGCGTTCCCCCAGCATCAAGAAACAGACAAGAGAACCGGAGCTAAGCAATATAGTGCTGTGGACGGGGCCGGCAGCAAAACGTATTTTAGCCACCACAAAGAAAGGCCCACCTAAAAAAATTGACATCCGTTTAAGTGTATGCTATATTTAGAATATTTTCCAACGGCGAGCTGAACTAAAAGTGAAACTTTTCTATACTGCTTTTGTCATCTGAGCCTGCTGGCTTTGGAGAGAGCATGGGTAAGTTTCACTTTCAGTTCAGTTCCCCGTTGGAAAAGAGATGAAAGGGCTGTCTGACGGCAACATAAAACGGTGAAAGAGATTTTATCCTTGAAGATTTGGCCAAAAGTTTTGGTTCAGTCTGAGCGTAAAGCAGGAAATGTGCTTGTCTTTTAGCAGAATTGGTTCAGGGAATTGGTACATGAGTTACAGGTTGTGGTCATTGTGTCTCAAGTGTTAGCGTGTAAACAATTGAGAAAAACTGTAAAACAGTGCTGTCACTCTAATCGCCTACACACACACATGTTGAGTCAGTTTAGCGCCAGGCTTGATTGGGCGGGTTAAGGGAGGAGGCCATCACGGGTTCACCCTGATCAGACAAAACAGTGAAGATCAACTATCCCTGGCTGCCAAGTTGCTGTTGAAAAGCATGTGATCACGGTTTGGATCACCACTTGCACACTGCACCGATCATTTTGGCGAGATTGGAAAAGTTTGATGGAAAAAATGCAATTGATTTCCAATCTCAACACCTTCTAATACGGAGTGAGATCAGTACGCTGCGCACATTTGAGTGTGAAAGTAAGGCGGGCCTCAGGTTAAACGATGGATGATTTCCCATGTGGTATAGTAGCTGATTGCAAATGACAGAGAAATACCGTAAGTCTAAAAATAGGGTTTTGGTGGCAGGATGGTAAATTATCACCAGCCAATAACGGAGCGCTGGTCAAATATGTGACAGACAAAAAAACCTGTTTCATCAGAGCTCTCTCCCTCCTGTGATTCTCACGTTTACTGTCTCTCTGAGACTCACCTGCTTTGTAGACATAAACAGTGAAACACATAGAAGCAACAATCTAATGCCATTTTAAATTAAAAAAAAATGATTCTAGTTTTCCACCAAGAACTCTGAGTGGTCATACCTCATTTTCTACAGTAAGTTCTCATTCATGCTTTTGGCAGCACAGGTTCAGTTAAAATGTCTTTCACTGTGAAATAGTGCCTTAGAGCCAATTAATTGAGCAAGCTAATGTTGTTTTGCGGCATTAAACACATGGGCCGATTTTGAAAGTGATTATGAGGTTTATTCACAAACGCTGGTGAGGCGTCAGCTGAGAGAAACGATAAGTAGTCGCTGACATTGAAAAGGGAGAATGAGTCACGGTTTTGCAGTTTTACAATGTTTTATTGTAAAAATAAACATGTAATTATGCATTTCTACAATTTATTTTCTTTTATAAATGGCTGATGTTTAAAAAAAGAGAGAGATAGAGTCTATTTGCACCAGAGTGAGGATAATCACACGGCAGCTATTGAGCTATTTACACCCGGTAACAGTAGTAGTAATATAAAGAGCGACAAAGTATAGGCACGGAGTGTGTTGTGGTGGATTAATGCGTCACATTTAGGACTTTCACCCCCGGTGACCAGGATTCGAGTCCTGTGAGAAGCCTATTGTTCACTTAGTTGACTTATTATTTTCTGTTTTTTAAATTATTATTTTACTACTTGGTTAGGTTTAGGAAAAATATACACACAGTACATATACACAAACAGTGTCTAATATGTGCATGGGTCGGGTGCAAATAGCATTGTTGGCAACTGACACCTGGGTGCTAATAGCATCTGCCATTGTGAAACTAGTTTGGGTCTCACTGGGCCACCTGCCTCCTCTTTTCTTCTTGCAGATCTGTGTCTTCTTTCTCCTCGTTAACTCTGATATGTTGAGCAAATTAATGACACTACCGCTGTTGCAGCCTTCGTGAAAATATTACACTTGGCGACATTTTCATCGACAGGCGAGAAAAGAAATGGCCAAATGATGCTGCAATTTTCACTCAGACATTGTGAGGGTCAAGAAGTGGCAGGCGATCGGTAAAACGGGGCTTCATGGGAACTTATTAAGTCTAACATGACAGCTAATCTCTTCTTCTTTGATAGTTGGTGATATGGTATGGTAGCAATTTAGAAAATTGGAAAAAAAGACTAATAATGATTGTTGTAGAAACACAGAGGGAGAATGCTTTGTTTGTAATTAGCTAACATCTGTCTTACTCCAATGAAAATGAATGCTTTGTAAAAAAGTGTTGCAGTATCTCCTGTTACTGGGCACAAAAAGGGACTGTGTTAGAGGACTGTGTTCAGCATAGGCGCAGATTCAGGTGCCTAAATTTTGATGTGGGTGCTGGAGAGCTACGGCACCCACAGAAAATTATGAGCACCTATGGGGAAATCCTACTGGTGTGTGACCATATCGAAAGAATAGTAATATAGTCCAATGAAGATCAAAAGAGGAATGGACATATTGTACTTTTTGCTCAGTGGGCAACCTCCGGGGTCTGAAAAGTGAAGCCAATGCGAAGCCAAGTGCCTTAAATCTGCATTCTTTCTAACAGCCAGCAGGGGGCGACTCCTCTGGTTGCAAAAAGAAGTCTGATTGTATAGAAGTCTATGAGAAAATGACCCTACTTCTCACTTGATTTATTACCTCAGTAAACATTGTAAACATGAGTTTATGGTCTCAATCGCTAATTTCGCTACCTTGTGATTGACAGGTCGCTACAACGGCGTTGTCCGGTCTGGGTGTTGTCCGCGTTTTTGTCTTAGAACTTTAACCCTTTCACAGTCTGTTTTCAGTTCATGAAAGTTAATCATAACCTTTTTGGTCGCCTAAAAATGTCTTATTCAGCGTTCAGTTGTACTTAGCTTCACCGTCTCATGTCACTTGTGGTTGAAAAAATCCAAGATGGTAATGGCTTAAAAATACTGTTAAGAGAAAGGCAGTGGGAGCGAGAGGGACGGTAAACCTGGCACATACTAACGTCCTGAAGGAGCACCGACGGGAGGGGTGCACTTGTTCGGGTGTTGAGTTCAAGTATCAACAATCTTCCTCCGGATTCGCTCGTTCACAAATGGCTTGTGTGTAACAGTAGAAATGATAAAGCAAGGCCACTCAGGCAAATGAGTGTGTTCCATTTTTTTTCTCAAGCATGGAGACTACACTTCAGCTGTACTCCCACAGAGAGGATAAGGCCAGACGTGTCAGCTAACTGCTCTGTTTTGAATATAATAGGGACAATGTAGGTGGTGTAGACAATTCCCTAATTCATCAAAGAAGCGTGCGGCCATTTATCAAACTCCCTCTCTTTTAACATATCATGGAAACTGCACCTGGAGGGAGGCGATGTGGGAGTGACAGAGAAAGAAAAACGAGAGGAAGGAGGGGGGGGGGCAGCACTCTAGAGCCACATAATGGTTTAACAGGCTGTTCGGATTTATCGATGCGGTTTTGTGACAGGAGGGATGGTTGAAAGGTAGTTAACAACAGTCTGTCATCACGCCTAATACAAAACAACATACGCAATCTGGTTGGCCAAAGGGGAAAGAGGTGAGGTGTACTCTATTAACCCTTATACACACTTCATTGTCATCCTCCATATCTTCCCCTTCTTCTAGTTTTGTTTTGAAAATCATAAATTCCTTCATGTTTCTCCGATTAGATGCTTTTGTCCTTCTCCTCGTGTTTATCCGTGACATGTTTGCCGTCATCGATCGGGCTTCGATTAGGATGGGGCGGTGTGTGCGTGCGTGACGCATTGTGCAGCAATCATTCAGCTGGTCATCGCACATTGGCCGTGACTTGTTTTTAGCATGCCTGTCAAAGCGGGAGCTAAAATTACTTTGCTAATGGCGAAGTTCGACGCGGGCAAGACAAAAGGAATCAATAATGCCGCTCGAAAAGCAGCGAGGCAAAAAGGTGTGAAATTGGCGGGCAGGTCGAATGGCATAATCAGCCAGGAGTTTAGGGCTTCAAATATGACTTTTCAAAGTTGCGCGGACGGCCGAGCGATGATGTTGAACATGGAAAACAGAGAGAGAGAGAGGGTAATAACGCTTTATTTTCCTGTCTTCTGTTTGACCTCGTCTATCGGTGGGCTGCCATAGAAGACATTCTTCAGAAGTGATTCAAAATAGACTTTATTAGATTCATTTCTGGCTGAAATGCTTTTGTATGGAAGAATCACACAGGCTATACAGCCTATCTCAGCGTGGGTGGGTGTGAGTCGATAGTCGATAGAGCTATACGGACTTGTACTGTATACAGTAGACTGGAAACACGGTTCAAGCCTCATTTCACTCCGTCTGGCTCTCCTCCATGTGCTAGGAGTGAACACATGGTCCACTGGGCCTTGATGTGCTCTCAGATATGATTGCGACAAAAGGCCATTTCGCCAGTAACCACAGAAACCACAGACAGGGATGAAGAAGAGGAGGAGGAGGAGGAGGAGGAGGAGAAGGAGGAGGAGGAGGAGGAGGAGGAGGAGGAGGAGGAGGAGGAGGAGGAGAAGGAGGAGAAGGAGGGGTGGAGAAACATGGGATGAGAAAAGAGTAGCCTGGAGAGAGATAGACTTTATGGATTACCTTTCCTTACATCTAACAAGACCGCCTACACACAGGAATTACCACCACCACCACACACACATACATGATTCCTCCCAGAATACCACTCATCCCAATCATGAGCACACGTGCCGTTCCCCTCTGCACACATCAGGCTGAAGCAGCAGAGAAAAGGAAATTGGTGATTATGGAAGCTGACACGTGTCCTTCAATGCCTGGACCGGATCTGGCTAACGTATCATCCCAGTGGGGGTTGTGTAAAAGAGATGTGGAGAGAGAAAATAGGAGGAAATGGTTTGTACACACAGTGCATGGTTTGGTCGAACCTGAGACATAACAAACAAGTGTTGAGATATAGAGAGTGGATTTACTATGTTAAAAGACCGGCTTTTTTTGTTTGAACACTTTGCAAGTGTGAATTTGCGATGATGCTGGGACTTCCATCCATGCCGCATTCGTGTCACATCACAGTTATTGTAATTACGAGATTCTGGCTTTCATTGTAACGTTACGCATCACAAATTTGTCCCAAAATTATTTTTTATCCTCCCAGATCCTATTTTTTGCGGCATGCTGGGAAACTCTGGGATAAAATGTACTACACTCTGCTGGCTTACAATGACTAGAGGCATAGAATTTGAAATGTATAGACGTTTACCAGGCAGGGAGCGTCTAATGACAGATGATTTGAAGTTGCATTATGGGAAATGTAGGATCCAGGGTTTTTGGAGTTTGACACATACATTCATAAGATCATTAAGTTTGCTGAGTATGCCCTAATCTCTATAAACAAATTTTGCATTCACATGTAGGATCTGAGGGCAACGGGACAAGATTTGGGCATCGGAAGAGTTCTGGTTTCCATTTTTTGGTCCCAGAAGTATTGACCAATCATGTTCAACCAGGTTTTGGTTAAATGCAAGTAAACAGTCTGTGTGGAGAGCAAAAGAGACGGAATACATTGGCTGAAATGCAATCTGGGAACCCACCGGCCATCGTCTGACGACGATTTAGCTTTTTATTGGTTTAAAATTAGTTTATAAACTGGCTGCTTGTGAAACAATCCGGTCGTACACGTCGTCTCTTAACTCCAGTCTCACATCTCAAGTTGATTATCGGACTGTAAACAATGAGCAGTGCCTGGAAAAGGAAGTCTTGGTCCGGATATCGGCTGGCTACACCTGAACCCCAGAAATATAGCCCCTTTCCCCCAGAGGCTTATCCATCGTCAGACCGATAGAAGATGCGTTCCAAGATTACGTCCTAATTCTGTCTTTAAATGATGAATTAATAATTACATTGAAAATGGAATTGAAAATGAATAGATAGATTAAATAAAAGGCTTTTAAATTTGACTTATTTTTCATCATTTAAGTACAGAATAAGGAAATGGAATGATCAATTTGTCAATTGAATGATCTTTTTTATTATATTTTTTTATTTATTTAAATCAGCATTTAAATGCAAATATAATTATTCAATTTCAAATGACTTTTTAAAATGTTTCTGTAATTTATTAATTGATAATAATCAAACACTGTAAAAGTCTATAATTATTCAGTGGGCACATAAAAAATTAGGATGTTTTGACCTGTATTACATCTATTTTGACAACAGTTGTTTTTTATTCGTGGAAGTGCAAATTAATAATTCATGGAGTGCCCCTTAAATGAATGTTATGATCGTTTAAATCCTTTCTTAAAACTTACTTTTATAGAGAAGCGTTTATGAATATTGAATATGGTGCTGGGTTCTATCTTTCCACTCTTGCCATTCTACATTATTAAGTTTATTATACCCCCCCAATGTTTTATCATCACTTTGTTTTTATTCCTTTTATTTGTTTGTATCTGCTGTTTTATTCAGTAAAGCACTTTGTAACCTTGTTAAGAAAAGTGCTATATAAATAAAAAATATTATTATTGTTATGATTATTATGGTATGTGGGAGGCGCTGTGTGATAAAACTGTGTGATATCAACACATTTATTTTTCATATGCTAAACAAGACTTTCTCAGTGTTTCATTTTCTATTTATTTGTCTCACAACAAGATTCGTTCATCACAGTCTCTTTCTCTTGAATGGCTTCTACAGCCTGTGTTGTACTGAGGAAACTTTGCATTGTTAACAAATTAGTTAAGGACATACTTTATCTTTTGTCTGACTGTACAAATAGTCCTCTGGCATATCTGTTTTATTTAAATCATCCTATGCTGAAGGAGATGTGTTTTCAAGTGTAATGCAGTGTAAATGAGTGTTTTGCAAGTAGGGTGTTCTTACAAAACACAGGCCGTTGGCTGGATAAGGGGTAATATACACTGGTGGTGGTGAGGTGGCAGTTGCCATGGCAGTTTTTCCTCGCCAAAATTTAGCGGAAGTTTGGAGCGTTATTTAGCCTCCTTCGCGACAAGCTAGTGTGACATGTTTGGTAACCGATTCCTTAGGTTTCTAGTTTCATATGATACCAGTGTCTTCACTCTAGCTTTAAAACTGAGCCCGGTACCACCTAAAAATCGCAAGTTGCGTTAAAGAAATTAGTGGCATTAAAACAAATTTGCGTTAGCGCGTCATTATCGCTTTAACGTTGACAGCCCTACTAATAATACCATCTCAATTTCAACTTCTCTTCTTCTTAAAAATGCATGATTTTGTATTTCTCCACATTTAACACCAGCTTAAGTTGAGTTAAACGGCACCGAACAACATCAGAGAAGGTAGACTGCAGTAATTCAAGGGTTTGTACTACTGATGGGGATGAGCAATAGATAACAGTATCATCGGCATAAACATGGTGCAATGCATTTGATACGTTATCAGAAAGAAGAATAAGATGTGATTCAAAACAAAACACGCTCCAGGTATCTCATGTAAATGTAGCGTATTTGTTCTATTGCACAAGCAGGCTAGATAATGACACGCATGCTTGGAAAGAAAATTACAGGTTGTTTTTTCTCCCATCTGTCATACAACAGAACAACAATATTTGTCATTTAGCTTGCATGCTTAAAAGCTTTGGGAACACTTTGTAACGCCTTTACCTCCAAGTGTGAGTGAACATCCGTTTATAAACGCCTTAGAAAGGAGAAAAAAAAAGCTTTAATTTTATCTTTAGCTTTCCTTTGTAGGTACCTGTGCACAAACATCAGTTATGAGATAATTCCCTCTTTCTTTTCGGGAACATTTGTCATTGTGATTTATGCAAAAACAACAAAGGCGGTCCATGCCAGGCAAGGTCAGGTTGCTCCAATCAAATGCACCATTAATCAAAGGGAAACCATTTGCACTGACAAACACATCAACCCAATGGCAAGCATCACGGGGAGGGAAGGGAAGGTTGATAGGAAAAGTGGGGAAAACAGGGAGGCGAGAAGGAAAGCAGGAGAGATAATCACCGTCTCTACCTATATATATTCTTCTGAGAGAGGGGAGAGAAAAATGCTTTGAGACGTTTTGGAGGCTGAGGGGAAATATTATACCTTGGAAAAACACATATATTGCTGAAATATATATACTTGACATTCGTCAGCCAGATTTACAGTGGCATCATTGTGTGTGAAGAGGTGACATATTCTAGAGGTTGGGTGATGATGACATTCAGCGTGAAAACACATTTTTTGTGCACACACTCGCTGTCGTTTTGAATGAGAGGGTGGCAGCTGTCTGCTCAATACTTTTCCAGACATTTTCATGGAAATTAAAAGCTGCCTGCCGTCACATCTCAAAGGCAATAACGTCAATTGAATTTTTGAAGTGCTTGCATTGTTGGACGAAGTATTCAGATAATATAAATATAATAAAAAGTTTTTTTTTTTATAAAACGGTCACTATATCCTGACTATAGTGTATGAGACAGATAATCTGTGAAAAAATAATGTTCCTCTGCCTCCTCCTAGTGCTCCTAATGGCATTTGCAAGATTTCACTGCATAGAAGGAAAGCAACCAATCAGAGCCGAGAAACTTTGCTCCGGTCGGTGGGCGGTGCTTGGTTTTGGCTCGCATGTTTTCAACATGGCGGCCGGGTCTCAAACTTTCTGATTTTACAGCTAAACAGCACACTACAAGATGTGTCTGAAAACATTTGAGGTGAGAAATAGACATTAAGAGGACACAGGGGAGACCGTAGCTTTGGTCTCCGGGTCCAGAGTCGATGCTGTACTCTGCTCCTCTGCCTGCCTGCTTGCCTTCACTCACACACCGTGCTCGTTCTCGCACGCTCTCTCGCTCCACCTCTCACGTGCATGCACGCACACTACACACTGCAGAAGAGATAGTGAGAATATCTAGTGAATGTACAGTGGAAGTTTGTGCAGAAATAAATGCTGCAGCTCCTCCAGACCAACAGAGGTTTCCAGTGTCGTTTTCTGCTGCTGAGTGTATAGACGCTGAAATTCGTTGACTTAACGGCCACAGGTGTGTCTGTTAACAAGCAATTTCTGATTCTTACATAGAGTCCCTTTAAGTTAGTGTGCAGCAATAGGCAAGTAGGAGAGGCGCTCACCAGATCTGCTGCCGTTGCCCGTATTGGAGGACAGGAATCTTGCTCCACTTTTCCCTCGCTGTAATAGTTGGAGCTCAGTAGCTCCTCAGGCTGCCCTCACATCTGTGCCCAGTCACAGACATTACCTCCTTACTCTCAAGACCGGCGCGAGAGAGGAGTCGGACAGCTGTGCTCCTCAAGCTGTGATTTGTGTATCTCATTGAAATCCCGACTGCCTGGCTGATTTAGGGTAACATTTGCCCTAGGAAATTGTGCCCCATGGGCACACAAGAGTACCACACTGCTTGCCTGTTCAGTAGCTGTTGGCCTTTTTTTCAGTGGGTGAAGGGATGAATACTTTTTAAAACTGGGGCAGTTTGGATCGTCAGGCTCAGCGAGGATGCACTCCCTGTAATATTATTTACGAGGATCTTTGGCTGTTGTGGGCGAGAGGAAGGCAGTGATTGCCTGTCTCATGCTGTTTCAAAATAAAAGAGTCTCGTTAAGTCTTGATCGCCCTCTCTGCCTCGTCTTACCAGATGCAGCTGTACGTCGAACCACACTTTTCGGACCAGTCCGCTCGCTTTGTTTGGAGACAGTACCTCTGAACACCATCTTTTCCCTTTCTGCAAAGGTTTTTAATAACAGATTTAAATACCCCGTTGCTGGATTTGAAGGTAACACAATTCGTTATGTCAAACTTTGACAAGTGTTGACATATCTCAGCTCTAATTGCCATGTAACTGTCAATCGAATTTTTGATCAGATGCATAAAATGACCGCAGCGCCTGATTGAGCTCTTCTGCCCTGTAACTGTCAGTCTGTTGACATTTTCTTTTCGATTTCTTTTTTTTGATAGCATATTATCGATTGTTGTCATTTGTTTAAAAAAAGAAGCTAAAGGCCAGTATCAAACCTTTGCTGGAATTAAGGCAGATGTTTCGATAATGGATAAGTGTGCTGATTTTTCTGCTGGGTTTCTATTTGGGGAAAAAGTTGTCCTGTAACAAAAATGAAATGAAAATGCACTGGAGCAATTCCAGTGAGGGTATGACACAGAGACGCAGACAAAGAGGAGAGCACAAGTATTTTTCCGATTTTGGGTCACAGTATGCCAAACAATACACCCACCGTCTTTGTGTTTCTGGTCTCTCAAGCCTCTTGTTGTGCAGAGACACAGTCTGAGGTGAATGTGAGGCCTGGCAGGGACCAGGTAATGCAGCTTTTTTTTTATCTCACCAGTCTACCTTCATCTCCAGATCAGTGCTTGATACTGAACCTGCTTCTGCAGGCTAATGTGAAATGTTAGATATATAAAAGATGATCCTCAGTAGATTGATTCACAGCAGCTACTAAACGCATTATCCCTTTCACAGCATCTAGCTGTGCTTATTGTTGGTCTTCAACGTTTGATTTTCCACCAGATCCCTGTAGTTTTTGAATGCATTAGAGGTGACTCTCAAGTCACCTGCAATGCAACCACCAGCATATGAATTGACACTATATCCATGTTTTGATGAGGAATCCACATTGGAAATCCATACTAGTCTTTGATTGCCGTGATACATTGGTTCACAGATGTCATCTCTACACTCACCAAAGGCATCCCAGATTAAAAACCAACAAGGTCTTTAATTGGTTGGCTCTTTGACACCGACAACAGTGAGCATATGTTGTTTTTTCACAAGTAGTAAATATCATATTGGCTCCTGGAATCTGTTCTAAGTGTATACTAAAACAAATTACCCAAAAAACGACCCAACCGCATGCATCAAACAGCTTGGAGAGAGATGCAAGTGCCAACAACTGACAAAAAATAATAAATAAGTCAGTTATTGGTATTCTGGCATTTTAAAGAAAACTTTGAAACACCATTTTGAAACACTATTTTGGAAAATATAATTAGAGATGCACTGATACGTCTTGTTCAGTCCCAATACCGATAGCGATACCTGGGCTTTGGGTATCGGCCGATACCGAGTACCGATCCGATACCAGTCTTTAATTAATAAGCTGTATGCCTCACTGTGTGGAAGTGACTGGGATCATTCTTTTATTTGTAAGGCAACATCAGGCTTGACTTAAACATTGCTTTCCTAACTTTGTAAAACAAAATGTAACAAATGAATAGATATAAATTTAGTGAATTGTTATTTATTATTAAAATGATAAATCATACACCAACAACTTGGCAAAAAAAATCTTCAAAATGAACAGGAAGCGAGCTAGTTAGTCCAAAATGTCAGTTGAGTTGTGCTCAGGTAGTTTGGATTAATGACCTCAGTGTTTCTAATGTCCTGGACACAACCTTGATAATATCCACCAAAATATATAGTCACTTGTAATTGGAAATTACAACTAATGTACCCTGGTTTACATTATTAAAGGAACAGTGTGTAACATTTAGGGGGGTCAATTGGCAGAAAATTGAATATAATATTAATAAGTATGTTTTCTTATATGAAACGATAACAATAGTTGTATTTTCGTTACCTTAGAAAACGAGCCGTTAACATTCACATAGGGAGCGTTCTTCTTCACGGAGCTGGCCACCATGTTTCTACAGTAGCCCAGAACGGACGAACCATACACCGGCTCTATATACGGCCATTTGCGTTTTCACGTCGGCCACCGTAGTTCTCCTAAACGCTTGGCACACGGGAGAAGTTTAAGTTGGTTGCAATCTGCAACCTCACCACTAGATGTCGCCAGATCATACACACAAAAAGTGGAGTATTATTTAGAAAAGTTCAGTTAGATATTTGACCAGAGAATCTGTTACTCTTGTCCTTGACCTTGTCAAATGGAGCTTCAAAATATTAGTTTTGCCATTTTTACAAATGGTTTCAGAAGCCATTTTTTATGGTTTACATTATTAATAATATTATTTTCTGGTGTATATTTTGAGGCATGTCCCTCAGAGTAAAATGTGCCACGTATTAACATGCATATGCCACCTCCCTAAAAGAAGTAGTGACCTATGTAGTGTTACTTTTGTAATACTCTATTGGAGGATGATTCTCGGATAACAAAAAAAAACCTTCTGGTGTATAGTATTCACCAATATAAGTTTTAAGCACCATTACTGTGACTTTATCATGACCCTGATACGAAACATTAACCAAATGTCGACCCTCTAGGTTGTAATATGAAATCAGTTATTGCTTTGCAGGACGCAAGTAAGTAAACAGTAAGATATTAGGCGCCTAGAACAAAATTGATCAGTGAACTTGAGTGCAAATCAATACGGTTGTTTGAAGAATCCTGATAGATTATATTAACAGAAGCATCTGACCCTATTAGGATGGCAACATAAGCTTAATTATCATATTGTGTATGTGTGTGTGTTGCTGACCATCGATCTACAGTATATTGATATCCACTGATACTGATCACCTCCTAGCAATCCACCAATACCAACCATCTGGGCGAGATGGGGCAGTTCAAGGAGGCAGTTGCAGCTGGCCATGAGGGGATTTGATACATGATGCATGTGTGCTGTAGGGAACGGGAAGTCCGATAATGTATTGTTGTTTAGATGTATGTTTGTGCTGATAGCTTCCTCCAGGGGGGACCAACTGATTTAGTCCCCCGCTGTAGTCTAACATGGTGACTATGAGCATGCTGGGACTCTTTGTACTGCACACATTGTGCTGTGTGCCATTTTCACACTATATACTGATACAGATACTAATCTTCATAGTGTCCTTTTTGTGAGTCCGTTTACAAGACAAGAATGTAATTAATCTTTTTGGTTTTCCGAGATGGCTCTGGAGCCGGCGTTTCTTTCTTTGTAGCATTGTGGGAAATACAGTAACTGTCCATTAACACACTATTCATCAACTGCTTTTAGTGTGCACACTGACATTTGCGAATTATACCTAGTTTTCTCATTTTTCCAGTGTGAAGACGCTCCAAACTGTACTGTCCTGGTTGGATTTTGAATAGTCGGACTGACTAAGTCCTGCCCCCGTTAGTTACCATGACGTCGGGACAGATTTACCCATAGACTGTATATAAGAAGTGGACGTAGTCACCGTGACGTCATTCATTGTTTTGTGGACTTCCACTTTGAAGCCTCGAGTTCGGCATTTAGGCCGTCGCCATCTTGGTTTCTTGGAACCAGAAGTTACACGAGAGAGTGGAGCTAAGAACAACCGAACGCTGAATAAGACGTTTTTAGGAGACCAAAATGTTACAATTACCTTTCATGAACTGAAAACACACTGTTAAAGAGTTAAAGTTGTAAAACTAAAATGCGGACAACACCCAGACAGTTCAACGCCGTGGTAGCGACCTGTCAATCACAAGGTAGCCACGCCCTAAAGCATATCCTGCTTTATGGTCTAATATGGGACCATAATTTACTAAATGAACATTGTGCTGTATTGAAGAAGACTTGAAACTAGCGATTGAGACCATAAACTCATGTTTATCTTTATAATAAAGTAATTTTCGATAGATTTTGAGGTAAATATTGAGGTAATTTGGCAGTAATTCCAAAGAAATTTCAAATAGGTTACTTGCTAATTATCACCTAATCACCATGAAATTTGCGGACCTGTAAAATGAAGTGTTGCCAACTGTGCTTTTGGTTTTGCTTAAAAAAAGACTCAATTCTCTGTCTTTAAACTCTTTAATAAATATGCAGAAATCCAAAGCTTGACAGACATATAACACCTATTGGGGGAACACCTTTTGTGTTTCAGTAATGTTTACATTTATGCATTTTTGCTGCATTCACCCTAAAAATGTGCAAATAGCCTCCAGCCAAGAAAAAAGCTAAGACTCGTGGCTCTTATTGTAGATTTAACTGGTCATAAAACCAATTGCGAAACTTCAAATGGCGCTGAGGATGGTCTGTCCAGTAAATGAAATGCAGAGGTGAGTGGAGCTCATTACTCACTGTCACAGAGCGAGTGACAGGTACATCAGTCCTGAAAATGCACACGGCGAGCTATTTTTAAATAACAGTGACAGGAGCTTGAAGTTGACGTCCCATTTCATGTTCCTTTTATCTGAACAGCTGGCACAGATGCAGCGAAAGATCCCATGTGCAAACACTCCGACACAATAACCTCTCTCTTTATAGCTCTTTTCCACCAGAAAACACACACACACATGTACTGAAACCCAACACGGAACCCTTGTCCACCCGTCACAGACTGACGTGTTCTCCTCCCCGAGAGCTACTCCCATTCAAGGTTTCTTTTAATTGGTTGCATCTCTCCCCTGGGTGGGAGCCGAGCATTAAACACACATTTCAGCGGAGCCACAAAGGAACACTTCAGCACATGACTGCCCCTTATGGATGCCCATTGTGCAGGCAACATCACACCATATTAAAAGTCTGGGGTCACTATAATGAATCTACAGTAAGTTGGAGGTTTTTTGAGCTTCTGTCTGAGACACTCAGAGGAATTGAGACAAGTGTATTGATGAGGTGGTCTTATGTAGGCCTCCAGGGATCAAAGTCAGTTTTAATAATAGTTCTTGTAGGGCTTACATTAATGGGTTTGATAATGAGCTGTGCTTGGTATTCTACGCTGTGTTCTCTTTGCTGTTATGTAATCTCAAAACAAGTCAATAAGAAAGAGGAAATGTCCCTGACAGCACCGTGACCTTTGCTTGGTGGGCTCGGCTCCGGCAAGGATTGTGATTGGAGAATAGGATTGTGCTTGTGCAATTATCTTGCTGATGAAATCTTTATTTCTCATTAAATGTTGTACTGTTCAAAGGTATGGAATCGCCCGCCACAAAAGCTTGATTGGGTCTTTCAAGCTTTTAGTTTGTGAACGTTCCTCTTTAAAAAGAGATGTTGTTTTGTATGAAGGGTTGTTTCGTACATGGAGAACAAAACGCCGCACAATGGTCCGATCAGACTGAAAATTGAAAGGGTGGAAAGAAACAAAGAGGTATCTCTGAGCAACAGTTCAATAAGAATAGAAGAAATCACCAGTCGTTGGTAAAATAAATTGGGATTTAAATTTAAATAGGAGCAGGTTCCTGTTTCAGTGCACAATAATGCCTTTTAACAAGCTGGAATTAACGGGTGTGTTGCTTTGTCAAAGCTATTCCTAAAACTTCACAATATAAAGGTTAGGTTCAGGTTATCACTTTTGGAATTGGAGGAGAATATCAGCTGAACATACAATAGACTGACAAATCACAGCTTAACCCCTTAAAACTCTGATGGCCGGCGGGCCCGGCCGCTATTCTGTCTTTCGGAGGTTGTTGCGGGCAGAGCACTAGCTTGTCAGGAAGATCGCTAAATAACGCTATGAAGTAATGCAAACTTTTGGTAAGGAAAAACTGGCATGGCGATTTTCAAAGGGGTCCCTTGACCTCTCACCTTAAGATATGTGAATGAAAATGGGTTCTATGGGTACCCACGAGTCTCCCCTTTACAGACATGTCATCTTTATGTTTGCTGCAATATTAATATTCTGGATATCGTATAGAGAACCTTTAAGGTTTGGTTAGGTTTAGGCACAAACACGGCATGGTTAGGTTTAGGGAAACACTGTACTTTGTTAATGTTATGGGACCTGCGTTGTCATGGTTACAGTAATAACCACTTGGTTACAGTTTGTAAACGTTTGTGGTGTTGGTTAAAAGAAACTTTAACTGTCGGTAGGAAACGGGAAATAAACAGCGGTCTTCTGTGGCAAAGTCCCACGCTTTGTTGACCCATCCATCCACCCGACCTCCTCCCTCTGCAGGCTTTGTGTCTCTATAATAACGTCATCTAACTTCCTCCTTTGCTCCTGATGCAGAAGCTTTGTCACCTGAGCGTATACATAATGTCTTTTGGAGGCTGATGTTATCATTTTTGCTCCTTTTCCCTTTTCCCATTCCTTTTATTATTCAAATTTGTTTGCTAAGTTTACTCAGTCTTGGCATGATCCTTCCTGTAAACAACCCTAGAGAAACCATTTCTCAGAAAGACCTGTCTAATATCGGAGGAGAGTGGAGGTTTACAATGCTAAACTAGCAGTTTTTTTTGCCGCAGTTGGGCTTGCAAGCCAAATTTGTTTCTGATTCAGGCTCAAGGTCGAGGCCATCGTCACTGTTTAGCAGGACAACAGCGAGTCCCAGGTTTTAATATTACTTAGAGACAATAATTAATCACTGTCCAAAACTCCATACTACGTACTGTGTGTAAACAGCTAGAAATGCAGACGCGATGCACACAGCACATGAACAACATATGAAAGCGCATGACTTCTCCTCATTCCCTTATCCCATTAACTGGGAGCGTGGCCCTGAATATGCCGTGCTTGGCAAAATTCACCCCGAGCCTCCTTCTTATTATCTCTCTTCTCATGTATCATATGAGACAAACAAGTAAATAAATAATAGCACGACCTCTCTTCAAAACTGGGTTTAATTATCTAAAGGCAGCTTAATGGGAGGAGGGGGCTGTTTTTTTTCCGAGGGGAGACAACCTATGCGCCTTGAACCGTGTTACAGACACACAATTACATACACACACATATAGACAACCACATCTAGCAAGCACAAAGCCATTCATCATGGTGTCAGTTATGGACCTAGTGGGGAGGACTCCTGGGTTAAAAACCTCTCGAATTAGAATTCTATTTCACATGTTTACCCGCCGCTCGCTTGTCTGTGAGGTCTGGCACTGTTAGGTTAAGTGTGTAGGTGTATGTGTGTGTGTGTGTGTGTGTGTGGGATGAAGAGGCCCTTCCCGCTGTGCCATAATAAGGATACAGTTTGAACAACAGTGTGTGAATTCACTGCTTCCGCTATGAGCTTCATTATCTTCTGCAGGAGGCACAACAAAACGTTCATTATGTCTTTTTTTTGGTAACGCTTTACAATAAGGTTCACAAAAATGTGAGTAGTTATTGGGGAACGAATGAGGAACTAACTGCTAGTGAACCATTAGTTAATGAGTAACTCCCAATCAAATTTTATAGAGTAGCTAATGATTAGTCCATGATTAGTTAATAATTACGTAATTAAAACCGTATTATGTCTCACTTTAAGTAATCAGTAATTAATGAGTTGTTACTAGTTTTGTGCCTCTCAGCAAATGATTCAGAGCTGAACAGGAACGACTCATGAAAGTGGCCAGTATGATCAAGTCACATATATTCATGAACTAATCATTATCGTCGTTGGTTTGTATGTTTGTTTGTTTGTTTGTTTGTTTGTTTGTCTGTCTGTCTGTCTGTGTGTCTGTCCCTCTCTTAGCAGGATAACTCCAAAAGTTTGCAATGGATTTGAATGACATTTTTTGGAGATGTGGGGTGTGGCACAATGAACAATCTTGTAGATTTTGGTGGCGATCCGGATCATGATCCGGATTCAGGAATATTTTTAAGGATTCCGATCAGCCTGAGCATTAAGACCACAGGGTATAACACATGCGCAGTGTAACTGGTGACGCGTTGATGACGCATGACCACGCCTTCTTCCTCCTTCTGAGAGCAGAGAGATACGTGTCTGGATGTGTGGCGAGGATCCGAGCTGCTGGCCGTCCGCGGTGAGAAAGAAAAAAGCTGTAGATGACGGGGATGACAGACAACGTAGTGTAACGTTATACAGACATAACAAGGCTGCTGAATGAGAATCCGCCGATACGTTACACGGAAACACACCGTGTTAATAATTAGCCGACCACCTCACGGTACCGCCAGCTGTGAGCTGTGATCTGTTTTTAAAGTCACGCACCTAGACGGAGGTCTGCGCTCTCCGAGTGCCATTCTACTTACTTAATGATTGATTAATATCGGATTTACCAGTCTGTTCTCTTGTAACTCATTATTTTCTACTATATAGTCCTCTATTAGAAATCATGAGAGGAGTACTCATTAACGATACATCAATTATCAAGTCGTTTCACTCGCTTTATAATCATTAGCTACTCTAAGAAATTTGATTGGGAGTTACTCATTAACTAATGGTTCACTAGCAGTTAGTTTGTCATTCGTTTTTTAATTAAGTAATCATTAACCAATCATTGACTAATCATTAGCTACTCTTTAAAATTTGATTGGGACTTACTCATTATTTAATGGTTCACTAGCAGTTAGTTCGTCATTTGTTTTTTAATTAAGTAATCATTAACTAATCAATAACTAATCATTAACTTAACATTACCTACTCTATAAAATTTGAGTGGGAGTTACTCATTAACTAATGGTTCACCACCAGTTAGATCCTCATTCGTTCCTCATTCGTCATCGTGCATAAAGGATCATTAATGGTGTACATTTCTCGACAGGGAGGCTTAGCCCTCAAGAATGACTTGATTTTAAATAACATCTCATATGTTGTGACTATATTGAAGCGTGCATCAGCTATCCAACCAGCTAGCCAAGGAAATGTGCTCCCGCAGGTGTCGGAGAGCTATTCTTCTGAAAATGTCGAGGAAACAAACTATGAGCCTGTGAGAAAATGGACTTGGAGAGTAAAGCACAATTGAAGTTGCACAAAGAGAAATTTTATGAACTGAGCATACATGATTCAGATTTTACCCACTCCAGCCTTGTGTCAGAATAAAAGCCTTTGTTTGCTTTCAGGGACTTGTTATTGTTGAAATTACAAGGCTTATTTTCCACAGAGGAACAGCTGCTGTACTGCAGAGGTTTTATCACTTTTATTACCCCACTCTCTGCCTATAGCCCTATAGAGCACAGACAGTCTCAAATGGAAATGTGCCCTTACTGTACAATAATAAAATCATATGTTTTATTTTTCCTATATGAAGAGCTTATTCCCTCTAAAAGAATGCCACTCAGCGTGTTATTCCTCTATAATGAAAGATTGTTGGTACTCAAGGTGTGAGAGTGTTTGAAGTGAAGGAGAAAGGATGGCATCATTTTCTGAACATTATTATGGTTAAACAGGCCATTATTATTGTTATTTATTTTAACAGGGTAACATTGAAGGAAATGTAATAAGGTTTGTCTCAGGTAAACAGCTGAAATGCACTCAATGGGAAGTTAAATAAGGTGACTTTATTATAATTATGAATGTTTCTGATACGCAAATAGAGGACGGAAAAAGGAAATCACTTCTAGAAGACTAATCAGATGGATATTGAGTTTTCGTTTAAGATTGGATATCACACTGTTCACCTCTCATGTGATGGACGTTCATACTTGACTACAATCTTTAAGACATTTGATGAACTTCTTTTATTTGCCGTTTGTTGTAATTTAACTGTTCAGTGAAAAGGTGCAAATTAGGGTCATTCTGTTTTAAAAGGGCAGTTTACCTTAAAAGAATTTGATTAATCTCAACGTTACCTCATACAGCGGTTTGTATGATATCTTACGAGAAATTGTTCCTCATTTTGCGTGCGTTTTCCGAAGAATGTCCAGAAACACATGACGCATGTCTCAATATCCACTCGTCACATGCTTACACGTCTTCATAGGAAACAACTTGGTTAGGTTTAAGCAACAAAACTATTACTTAGATTTAGGAAACGATCGACTTAGTTAGGCTTCGGAAAAGATCGACTTAATTAGGTTTAGGCAACAAAACTACTTTTTTAGGTATAGGAGAAGATTTACTTGGTTACGTTTAGGCAACAAAAACTACTTAGTCAGGTCTAGGAATAGATCAACTTAGTTATGTTTAGGAAAAGATTTACTTAGTTAGGTTTAGGAAACCATCGATTTGGTTACGTTTAGGAAAAGATTGACTTGGTTATGTTTAGGAAAAGATTTACTTGGTTAGGTTTAGGAATAGATCGACTTAGTTAGGTTTAGGAAAAGATCGACTTAGTTAAGTTTAGGAATAGATCGACTTAGTTAGGTTTAGGCAACAAAACTACTTAGTTAGGTTTTGGAAAAGATTGTGTTTTGGATTAAAATAACTCTGGAAGTGGTGTAACTTAAGTATGTTAAGTTACAAATACATCAACGTTGACTTCTGGTTTCTCACGGGGTACAAACACCTGTCTCATGCGCAAAAGTCTGTTGTTTTTTGACTCATCCATTTACCCCGGCACCCTACCTATGCGCCGTTTGTCGCTCTTTATACTTCCTGGTTTCAGATTACATGGATTACATAGAAATTGATTTTGTGGGATACATACAAATTACAGTGCATTACATTTCGTAGGTATAGCTATGAACGGTGTACGAGAACAGCCTGTTCATCTGGGTGTCCACAGAGTCATTATGATGTAATGGTGTCAACGTTATTTCAGAGGTTGCTAAGAATCCTCCTTTTTCTGATATGTTGGAGTTTGTATGGAGCTTTCTTTATATTTGGACCTTTGGAACTTCTCATGTCTACTTGCATGAAAAAGCACGTGTGTGCTGTAATTCAGTGATTGTCAACCAGACCTGTACCTCTGGGGATACTCCTGCAGTTGCCAGGGGGTACTTTGAAAGATTGTGAAGTAGCTGTTACCTTATGTGTGCATGTGCAATACACACACATGGGACAGATTATGAACCCACTGCTGGTGCTGCTGAGCTGAAGCAAGCGGTAGATCTCTAAACGCGGCGGTGTCTCTTGCTCCAGTGCATCTGTCTTTGCTGTGACGGAGGGACTAGTATTGGAATTACACAGGGGTACACCTGGTTGAGAATCACTGAAATATTCATGCAAGTACACATGGGAAATGCCAGTCACAATTCAAATTCCAAAGGCAACAGCACCCATGGTTATGCATGCCTAATGTATATTTAGAGATCTATTGTTCCATTTTTCTATTTTTATTAAACACCAGATTCACGTAGAAAACAAAACATAACCAGATTGACTGATGGCAGCTTTTAGATGTTAATATGAACCACGACACCATTGTGCAAGTAAGGTAACAGCTGAATAAAGATGCTATATTTTGCTAATACATTGCTACGAGCATTACTTTCTACTTGTTACTTGGCAAATGAAACTTGTTTTTCACCCTGTTAACACACTTTGAATCAGAGTGCTCCCTGGACTATTACACTCACAAATATAGAACAATATTTTGCCCAAGAGCACTTCACTAGTTGTGGTGGGCACTATAGACGAATGATCGGCGTCTTCCTGTTTGTGCTGAGGATAGAACCAACCATATTTTTCCTTCTGGGTCACACAGTGCAGCATCTGTCTTTAGTGCTGAGAGAGTTCAGGCTCTGACACTCCGTTCTTATGTGCAAACTCATTACTGACCAGATTTTTGTCAAAGGTGGCTGTATGCTTTCCTTCCCCTTTGATGGGAAAGGTGAGCTGTCTGCACTGAATGTTGAACTACGTAATGGAAAATGAATAAGCTATCTCTTTCATATTGTTGATCTTTCATGGGTGAAATGAAAGTCTTTCATGTTGGGAGGACGCAAAAGGCCAAAGAGTTAGAAGAAACCTGTCGGACTAAAATTTCAGTCACGCTTATTTAATTATTTTCTATTCCAGTCTTTTTCTCTTTTTTTTTCAAACTTGAAAGTCAGCGAGCGGCAAAACTGACATTTGAAGCGATATCAGATTAACGTTCAAAGGTTAAAAAAGTTGGATCAGGTGATTACACATCAAATATGCACATAAACTTTTGCTTATTAGCATGCAGATACATGCACATGGACACAAACTCAGGTATTATTCATAAACGGTCTTGCATCAATCCTGAGGTGTCCTTTTCTCTCCTCCAACTCTCCCAGAAAGGAGGATCTATAGGTCCTGTAGCCATCCCTCATGAGTAAATAAGTAGATTACCTATGTTCAGAAACAGTAGGCTATTCAAAATGGAGAAAGTTTGCAGCAAAATCTTTTAATTCCACTGGAATTGCACGACCAGTGGGTTTGCTAGTAAATAAGTGCACATGTTTTGGGTCAAGGTCAACTTTGGTGAACGTTCACAAATTTGTACTGTTGACCAATAGCAAGCTGTCTTGATAGTGCTGACCTTTGAGGGAATAAAGCATGGATGTATAAGGAGAACTGGATACAGCATTGGAGGCGGGGCCCCGTTCATTCCTATGAAAGTTGATCAGTGGCGCATGAAGCCAAAATGGCTCGACTGTTATGATTTGAGCATATTTTTTATGCTAAATGCAGTACCTGTGAGGGTTTCTGGACAATATTCGTCATTGTTTTGTGTTTTTAACTGATTTCTAAAAACAGTTATACATACATTTGCATAAAGCAAGCATATTTTCCCACTCCCATGTTGATAAGAATATTAAATACTTGACAAATCTCCATTTAAGGTTCATTTTGAACAGATAAAAAAAATGTGTGATTAATTTGAGATTAATCAAACTTAACTATGGACAATCATGCGATTAAATATTTTAAATCGATTGACAGCCCTAACATGATAGGACGAAGTCATGTGGGAACTATGTATAAACATCCTTTCACTTTTGATGGAGCTTCACTCTCACTGATATCACTTAATTGCATGGATGAGTAGCACAATAAATGGATTTACTTCTTGCATGGAAGCAAGATAAATATTTGAATCGATTGACGGCCGTGATATGAACATAGTTATTCAGAGGAAAGAATAACAGAGAGCAGTTTATACTGTAAAGGTTATTATGATGTTGATTAGGAAGGAAGGAAAAAAGGAAATAAGAACAATTCAGAGGGAGAGGAAGATAAAGTAGTTAAAAGATTGAGAGAGGAAAGAAGGAAAAGTCATATTTGTCTTACAAAAAGCAGACCTACATTGAAAAACACTTTCTGACTTGTCTAACCCACTACATCAATTTAAAGTAGTCTGAGTGAGTTGTCTGAGTAAAATCTAGAAAAAGTGAAGGCGTCCTAGCAGAAAAAAGTTGCAGAGAAAGTACATTCACATCCAAAATTTCCCAAGGAACTCAAACTCTCAATCTCTACCTATAGATACAGTGTATACTGGACAGGATACAGTGTTTGTGTTGATATATTGTTTCACCACTTTCAACGTCCTCATGGCAAGACGATGCCTCCATCCAGTTTACCTGACTTCCCTCTCTGCTCTGCTCTCATCACTCTGGTACATTTCTTCTCTTGGCCTCTCTCTCTCCTGTCAGCTCTGTTCAGTGTTTTACCCAGCAGCCCCGGGCATCCCTGACGGCTGTTCACAGCACTAATGGGGCATTGAGAGAGAGGGAGACAGGGGGAGAGAAAGAGAGAGTGACACGTAGAGGAAGAGAGAGACGATTGAGGTTTGAGTAGTGTGGTAAAACGGAGAGACTGATCGATACCAGAGCCCCATGGGCAAGGCAGCATGCTGGGCGCCGGGCAGGTGATATCTCTTAGCTCTAGTTTTTCCTGCAAGTGTGTTAAGTACCCGATTGCCCCGATCATCCAGGCAGTGTTCATGAAGAGTGAATTCAAACTTTTGATCCCACACGTTGTTTCCAAGCTTTTGTTTTAGTTTGATGGTGTTTATTTACGTTCTTATGAACAGTGTACATGTTCGTAACAGTCTTCTAAAAGCAGTCAAAGGCCCTGTTCACACCTGGCATTAACATGCGTCTCGGGTGATCCGATCACAAGTGGACAGCTCTAAGTACGACGGTTCACACCTGGCATCAGAATGCGTCTCCACGTGAGCGACCACTTGGGATCGGACGTAACTTCTCCATTCTATATGCAAATAAACACGTAGCCTACATAATTTCTGTTTGCAAAGACCAAATACATTGTTATTTTTAACGGGCGGGAGGCAGTATTGCACTTCCCGTGCCTCGTCTGCCGAAAATTAGAAGAAGAAGAATTTTAAGCCTTTCACAGTGTGTTTTCAGTTCATGAAAGATAATTGTAACATTTTTGGTCATCTAAAAATTTCTTATTCGGTGTTCAGTTGTACTCTCTACACTAGACCTCTCTGTGTTTTAACATGCTATTAGACACCACGGGGTAACCTACTGTAGGTCAAGGAGCAAGGCACATCTCTGGTTTATTGTCGGGTTTGTGTGAGTTTGATTTCTGTGGTAATTCTGAGAGATATTCCATCACTCATTGGGCATAGCTTATTAGTCGGGATATAGAAATGGACCTGCTGTTGCCTGATTATAAATTTTCGTGTAAACAAAGCCTCTGTTGTACACATGACATTATCTCTAGATTTCTTTTTGTGAACCCCCAACCTTAAAGTTCGCCTATGCCTGTACTTAGAGCTGTCCACCTGTGATCGGATCACCCAAGACGCATGTTATTGCCAGGTCTGAACAGAGACAAAGAGCAGTTCGGGTACTTCAGTATTCTATAGGCAACACTGCTTTTACAGTGTGTGTGTGTGTGTGTGTGTGTGTGTGTGTGTGTGTGTGTGTGTGTGTGTGTGTGTGTGTGTGTGTGTGTGTGGTGTGGTGTGTGTGTGTGTGTGTGTGTGGTGTGTGTGTGTGTGTGTGTGTGTGGTGTGTGTGTGTGTGTGTGGTGTGTGTGTGTGTGTGTGTGTGTGTGTGTGTGTGTGTGTGGTGTGTGTGTGTGTGTGTGTGTGTGTGTGTGTGTGTGTGTTGGGGCTGGGTTGTTATCAGTTACAGGAAATACACAATATAACAGCCATAAATACAGAAAACAATCAAACTTAAAGTCCTCTCCCATGTATTTTATGTGCATGTGAGAACAGCAACGTGACTTTTTACAGAGCGATATCAAATTAAAAACGATGACATCTCAGCCGGCGGACAATATTTTTTGCAGACTGTATGTGCTGTATGTTGCTGCAGGCAACCAGAGTGAAATACCGCTGCAACAATGTGATGTTGTATAATGTAAACTGTGATAAAGCATGGCGTAGATAAACAAACATAAAACTGCTGCATCAGTCCCCGAGGTCTGTTCTTCACTCTCCATTGTAGAAGCTCCCCAGACTGTAATTGTTTGAGAAAGTTAAATTGTGTTTTCTTTTCGGATAAGAAAGGGATGGTGTGGAGACTATATGAGTTTTACAGTGTGTCAAATTCTATCTGTTCTGCTCTGTTTAACTGAGTTGAATAGGGAGTTGGTTGATTGGTTCGTGGGATTTCATTAGTTGTTGCTAAAAATCTACTGTGCGATCTATTGTATGTGACGAAGCAATATACTAAACAACTACCATCTGCTTCGTTCTGTACAATCCCCAATTTTCAGCAGAAAAAAATATTTACAAAACTCCTACAGTTTAAATTGGTCACTATAAAACCATCAGCCGGAGTCATCGGGTCATCATTTGTTCCATCATCTTGAAAAAATAAGAAATATGTCTCTTACACCATCAAATTTAGTTTCATCGACTTTTGAACCCTCTCCCATTTCTGTGTTCTTATAAAAAAAACAATTAGCCTGAGTGGGAAATTTGTCAGGGATTATTATATTTCTGTCATCAAAGCAGCTGGGGATGTGTTATGTTATTGATCAAGACTGCCTGTCCTATTAAGAGGCTCTCCAGATAACAGTGCAGGAGTAGGCGAAATATCCATAACAGGATGTGGATAATATCAGGATCAACACAGCCCAGCCAGACGATGTGTTCCAGCAAAAATACACCGCCGTGGCATTAACGGCTGTTCCAGCCTGTTCACGAGCGTGAAACTGGAGGCCCTCATCCATCTATCTATTCATTTTCTGCCGCTTTATTCAGGTCCGGGTCACGGTGGCAACAAGCTAAGCAAGGTAGCCCATTCGTCTTTCTCCCAAGTACTGCAGCTCTTCCTGGGGATCCCGAGGCGCTCCCAGGCCAGCTGGGATATGTTATCCCTGCAGTAAATTCTGGGTCTGGCCCTGCGGTCTCGTCCCAGTTGGATGGGCCTGGAACACCTCCGCGAGGAGGAGACCAGGATTGCATCCAAATCAGATGTCTGAACCACCTCAGCTGACTTCTTTCAACATGAAGTAACAGCGGTTCTACTACGAGCTCCTTCCAGATGTTTGAGCTTCTCATCCTGTTTCTAAGGGTGAACCCAGCAAACTAATTTTGGCTGCCTCTACACACACTCTAGTTCTTTTGTCATTACCCAAAGCTCATCACCATAAGTGAGTTTGGAAGATAGATTAACTGATTTAGAAATTGAGAGATTTGTCTTCAGGCTCAGCTTCCTCAGTCCGGTATAGCATCCGCATTTCAGCAGTCGCTGAACCAAACCGCCTGTCGTTCTGCTTGTCTTGAACAAGAAGAAGAGTAGGAGGTATTAAAGGTTAACAAACCAATGCACATGCCTGCTTGCACGCCAGAGGGACATTCACGAGGCCCTACAGTAGATGGAAGCCATATTTTGGAAGCCACATAAGGACGGACAGAGAAGACATTGATTATTCTGCATTAGTGGTTTTGTGGATGTTTAGATTAGTAAACCAAAACATTTTTGGAGTCCATCTTAACTGCGGTGAATTCAAGCTGATCACAACCTCGGTTCTCTGTGAAGAAGCTAACAACACACTTGTCTGCTTTTGAAAGTTACGAGGGAAAAATTACTCTCAAAAGTGTGATTTTAAGTAGAATATCACTTTAATTGCTCTTTCTCTTATTGTGGATATTCATATTATTCCTTATTTATGTGTCCTTGTTCTTCATGCATTTACATATTTCCTAAACTAACTTGACACTGCACTGCCTAATTATTACAAACTGTATACTGGGGTACCCAAGCTCACTGGAAAATGAGACTGGTTTATTGTCGTGATTTTCTGTAGCAAACAGCTAAAGTCTGAGGGTATTTTTGCTCTTATTATATTCTGAAAATCTATATTGTTTTACTTTTTTTCTCCTCAATGCCAGTTCTTTATGGCCATTAAGCGTGCTGCAGGCCATGGTCTACTTTCTGTTCTGTTGCCTTCCTCTGTAGTTGTTAGTGAGAGTAAAAAAAAAACTGCTTTATCTGGTGCTTTTGATAATCTTGGTGCTTAAACACCAGAAACTGGGCCCAGAAGGTCAGCCTGGGTCTGCAAGGCTGCACAGTTGTGCTTTGTTCTGTACTCCTCTGTTCATGACAGAAATAAATGGACAGATGGCGGGCCAGTGAGGATCAGCCACAGCAGGGAGGCCAGATGTTTTATCAGCTTTGTTCTCATTTTGGGGGTTTCATTCACTGCGATGTACTGTAGCTGAAAGAGTCTTTTGGGGTTATTAAGAATTTCCGTATCACATTAAACAAGAGGAAGGAGTCGTTTAATTAGGACAACATTGGCCAGTACTTGAAGTTTTAAGAAAATGAAAGGCTCATTCTGTATCGGCAGCATTCGTCCTTTATTACAAGCTCTAATAGTATCAGCGCTATGGATCAATTGGTTGTAGGAGTGCACGTGTGTGTCCTCGTGTGTGAAAAATGTGCTTTCCAAAGCACAATAATGAAGACATCTATAACAACGTTGACGTAGTGGAACACATACAGTCTGATGCAGAGCAGATTGAGGTGACCTCCGATTGATTTAACAGTCAGAAACAAAGACAGAGTACATAATGACTTCTGTTGCCAACATGGTAACTAATGCACTATGAGAGGGAAAAGTGTTGCTGTGCCACTTCTCACCACTTTCTTCTGGCAAGAAATGGCAGGAGAAAAGTTGAAACAGAATCAACTTTTGGAGGAACGCAAACCGACGTCACGCAGCGGTGGCCAATCACGTAATCACCGTTCAGACTAGCAGACGCCCACGGGAAGAAGAGCAGCATGAGTGACCAAAACACAATGGAGTGTAACGTTATGTTTCACGTGTAGTCACTCAATTTGTCTGTGTGCACCAGTTTACATCCACCATTTTGATAGGCCTCGCATCCTGGTTAGTTACTGAAAGTAGTAGGGCTGGGACGATTCACCTATCTCCCGATTCGATACTATCGAGATACTTGGGTGCCGATTCAATATGTATTTTGCGATTTTTAAGTATTGCGATTCGATATTATTATTAATTGCGATTTTTGTTTTGACTTTTGATTTTGAATTTTTAATAAAAAAAAGTTGAATCATACTCTTCTAGGAACATTTAGTTTGGAAAATCTCTAAATTAATACAGTAAAAATGCTTGATTTTGTGTCTGTATGTAGTCAGAGATGTCTTGAAGTCAATTATATCAGTCATTATCAGGCATTATTTATTAAATTTGTTCCAGCAACCCAAAAATGAAAGAAGAAAGACATTTCCCTCACAAATTAATGGTATTTTCTTTTTATTGTATAAGGGACATGTAACATGTTTTATACTTCTGGTGAATATAACCCATTGTTTTGGCTTTTGAAACTGATGTGATATCATGTTACTCGGACTACAACAATAAAAGCGGTAACTCTCTTCTACCTCAGCATAGGCTCAAATGAAGCACTTATATCGATTCTGGCATTGAAAAATGTATTTCAAAATCGTAAAAAAAAAAAAAAAGTGATACATAGGTGAATCGATTTTTTTCGCAACCCTACAAAAATATGTTTTTTTAAATCTGTCATATCCGGCATAGTAGCAGCATGGCGCCACACAAATGGGCCATTTAAGTTACACTCCCACTCCGTTGCACAACCAATCTTTTTTGTGATGATAAGTTGTTTTCTATCAGAAGTCACTGTCCATCAAACTACGTAAGTGGTGGGTGATACAGACCTTGTTGTCTGGAGGAATTGATAAGAATCCAAAACCTTTTTGGGCCAGAAGAGTTCCTGGTGAACAAACTGCTTCCTATCTGTCAGAAAGAACAATACGTTTTCCACTGAGATATAATGGAAGGTGTCACCAATGTAGTCAACAAACAGGACTCAGACATACTGAGGAAACAGGAGTGTGTTGGTGCTTCAGGACAGTGTGATTGCCCATTTTGACAGGTACATTCACTGACAATGTTGTATTTTGTATGTAAGCAAATTGTAGAGATTGAGGGGCCGGTTTGTACTGTATCACCAGACAGGAGATTGTTGGACTCTTAGTATGTCTTTCATTTTAACTGAGGTCAGATCGACTGGCCTCCAGCTGTTCAGCCATTAAACTGAATAGAAGCTTGTGGGCAGGAGAGACTGGAGATGCTGGTTGGTGTTGTGTCTGAGGCCTTGGGTGGAGTGATGGCAGCTGTCAATGGAAGACTATTGCATAAGATGCTAGGGGCGCATTAAGATGGGTATTCCTGGGAGGACATAAAGAGTGTCTGTGCAGGAATGCGAAGCCAACCCAGTAAACTTTGCAGCCTCTGAGCTCTTCAGTTTCCTCTAGGGTCCACATCGGTTTGATTGAAATTCTGACGGCACAATATAAATAACTACCTTGTCAGAACTGTTTCGAGCAAGATGATGTACCCTTAATATAGCGAAATACGCAAAAAAAAAAATCCAACAACAATTGAATATTTTGTAACCAGATCCAGCACAAATCAACAAGAATGAAGATTGCAGAGTTGGTAGTTGGTGTCCTCTTCTGCAATGTGTCCCTCTGATAAGAATCACGTTTCATGATTTCTTGCCGGGGGATGAGATGTAGATGCCAGCTGAAATTAAGGAGTCAAATTATTTGGGAGGAGACCAGTTTGCAAACTAAGGACAAGCCTAATAAATATCCTAATAAATGTACATAGACATTATTCACAACAAACACACACTCAATGACCAGAAAAGTAAAGTTAGTAAATCTCAGAAACTACTTGAAGCACTGTTAGAGGAATATACGTTTTAATTATTGGAAGAACAAATATAATCAAGGAACTTACTTAGTGAGCACCCACTGAGATTTAAAACTCATCAGCACAATGAAAGAAAACATGCTCTTTAATCCTGTAAAGCAGGGATTCTCAAAGTGGGTCCGTTCCACTCTATGAAATAATTTGCTATTAATCATGAAATTGTGCTGTGCCATTAAAAAGTGCATATCTACAGAAGGGGACCATTTGCACCAATAAAACAAGCATATTGTGTCCATTACTCCCACCCACGTTATCTTTGGGCCAATAGAAACTCTGATATGATTGTGACACACAACAATAAGTTTAAGTAAGATTTTTTAAGTTGAAGCACCTACTGAAAGTCAGCTTTAGACTGGTAAGTTTAAACGTTTAGATTTATTAGGACTATGCCAGTCTTGCTACTGTTCAGTTTCCGATAGCTTTTAAGATCAATTACTTGAAAAGTAAATGCTGTCTTTAAAAGTATATAAGTGGTATTAATATGATTCAAATTGAAATGTGTTTCTGTTTATCACTATGAAACTGGTATATAGTTTCATAGTGATTAAAGTTGAGAAGTTTTAGAATACAAATAGTTCCAATGGCATCTAAGAGTACATATGCTTGATCGGTGTTACAATTATGAGGGGGTCCTTGGAAAATCTTCCCTCCCGTGAGAGGAAAGAGGAAAGAGAGGCTCCGTAGGCAGAATTTATAATCTTTTGACAGAGTCAGGCTAGCTGTTTCCTCCTGTTATACAGTATGAGAGTGGTATTGAGCTTCTCTTCTGGCTCTCGGTAAGAAAACGAATCATTATTCACTAAGCATATTTCCCGAAATGCTTAAGAACCCATCCATGCATCCTTTAGTTGTAACCGCTTATCCTATTCAGGGTCGCGGGGGATGCTGGAGCCGATCCCAGCTGACATTGGGTGAAGGCGGGGTACACCCTGAACAGGTCGCCAGACTATCACAGAGCTGACACATAGAGACAGACAACCATCCACGCTCACATTCACACCTACGGGCAATTTAGAGTCAACTATTAACCTGCATGTCTTTGGACTGTGGGAGGAAGAACCGGAGAATCTGGAGAAAACACACGCTAACACGGGGAGAACATGCAAACGCAAGCCGGGTTTGAACCTGCGACTCTCTTTCTGTGAGGCGTGCTTGAGAACTATTCCTTAAAATGTCCATTTTCTTTAGAATAATGAATAATGTGTGAGTGTCGAACAACACAGTGTTGTAACACAACAATCCAATATCACCGTGTGCGTGTGCGTGTGCGTGTGCGTGTGCGTGTTTAAAGATGACAGAGGAGAAGAGTAATGGGAGGTGAGACAGGAAAAGAAGGGATCCTATGAAAGTTTAAAGACGAAAGAGGCCGAGGGAACAAGGGAGGATGAGGGACTCTTTCATAGCAGTTACTTTATTTACACACACACACACACACACACACACACACACACACACACACACACAGATTCAGTCGCAAACAAATCCGTTTGCTCAGCTGCCTCTGCTGGCAGACAGCACTGAATGCAGCCAGGAAACACTGGAATACAAATACTGTAATGTTTAAATGTTTTAACATCAGTGAGTCAGTTTGATTCATAATAGAACAGTAGATGCACCACAGGTAGAGGTGTCAACATTTTAATAAAATAAAGATATAACATATAACATATAAGATGTGTGGATAAATGGTCAGCAAAGAGGGAGTTCATACAAAACATACAAGCTTAACTGTCTCTTTATTCAGTGTATTAAGATTCATAAATATTTAAAGGTCCTGTTTGTAGTGCAGTCTGTTTTTGTCTGCTTTTATTGGTGCTGTGTAGGTGCAACAAGAGTATTCAGATCAATTTGGGGCTATCGGAAATGATCAATATTCACTTTAAAGATAGCATTTAACTTGCAATAAGGTCACCTTGGGGCACCACTCTTAAAGAAGGGAAAACACCCGTGAAGGTAGACAAATGAGCACCAGGCAGAAGAATTTGAATATTGCCTTACTAAGATGAAACTTTTATACTGCTTACTTCTAACACAGAGGTCAAAATAGTGGGGATGTGTGCCGCAAGTTAGTAAAAGAAAGGGGAAGAGAGAGAGAGAGAGAGAAGCATTTGAGTGAATCCACTTTACAATAAGTAGAAAACTCACTCAAAGTCACAGTAATGAAAGCACAAGCATTTAGCTTCTAGCAACACACAATCTGATAACTAACTTTTCCCAGATGTCAGCAAAAAGACGCTGGGTGCAGCACTTTTTCTCTAGGCAGCCACATACGCTCTCTCCTGGCGCTCAGAAAAAAACGCCATATGGACACTCGGTCTTACTCGATGATCGCGCATCTGATGTGTGTAAGTCCGCATTTTCCACTGAATTGCGTTGAGCAGATCCAGCGGCGTGGGAGAACGTGCGATTCCGTTGTCCTGGCTCGTCAGCTTGGTCAGGTTCACACCTCTGTCCGAGTCACTAGTCAGTGAAGTTAATGTCAATCATGACCGTCCTCATCCTGTTTTGTCTAAACCTAACAGAAGTTTATTTTGAAAGGACACTATGCATGTAACGAGCGTATATTGACACGCCGTCCCTAGTTAAGCCTTATTAAAGTGTGGCCACGACTTAATGATATCGTTCCCATGCGGCATTAAGTGGTGGCCATGCAATTTTTTTTTCCACAAATGTCACCAGTAAGGCATTATCGACTGCTGCATTTTAATAGTCATCAACACCTCCATAATACACATTCCTGACAATGGTTTCTCACTAATCCACCAACAGTTGGTGGTAGTAACATTTCAAGAAATGTGCCAGCAAAAGCCAGGGAAAAAGAAGGATGTAAGCTAGCCAACATGAATGTAAACAATGTAGGCTTTGCAAAAATTTTATTAGGAAGGAAAAGCATTTAGGCTGGCTATTTGGGAGCAAATCTGGGTCAGGTGAATACAAGACATCAGAAGCCATACAGAATCTCTACTGTAAGTGCAGCAACCCAGAGGGAGACGGCCTGAGGCAGAGGCAGAGATGAGAGAGGCTCCCCCTCCCTCCAGCTTAAGGTTTGTCTCCTGCTCTCTTCCTCAGACCTTAAACTTCTTGGGAGTTTGTGTTTGCAACGCAGCCTCGACTTACTCTGACTCCCTGCATGCGCTCATTTAAAGATTTATTTTTTCTTATTACCCTATTGGAGCAGTAACCTTTTTATATTACCTTCCTGTCACATGCCCAAAATTGCCTCTGTGTGGTTGTATCTCTAAAGTTGTTGTCAACCTTTTGCTCAGTAGATTCAAAGTGGTTGTCAAAGTTTAGTGCCGAGGAGGAGGCAATCTTTTCTACATACACATATGGTATACGATTATACCAGTGTACCATTTCGAACTACTAAAATCAAAAGGGGGCTTTAATACAGGAGAATTGTGATATTTGCAATAATGAATTAGTGTTTTGCTTCACTGTTCATTACGAAGGAAAGAATGACAATTGCTGTAACCATGTAAATTGGTGCTCAAAGGCCTCCGATGAACCATGTTCTCAGCTGGATTTCAACCAAAGACAAATGACAGACATGTACCCCTGTAGAATTTGTATATAGTAGGAAGGGCCTAACTCGATTCGAACAAGACCTTTCAAGAGCAGTCATTCCCTCATTTTCACTCATCAGGGATATCTTTTCATGGTAGCAGTAAAACACGTTACTCAAGCCCTCAGAAGCTCCAACTGGGCTATTGAAAAATTTAGGACTTAACGAAGACACACAGCAACATTAAGGCTACAAACAACCCATAATGCAACACTCTCTGTAGGAGACACTCTTTCTATTCAAAAAGAATAACTGATGTTGTGAACACGTTGTTGTATAGTCCTTAGCTATAATACAACAAACACAGTTTTTAGACAAAAAATCCCCTTATATTTGGGCCAGTATGGTATTTTTTAATTGCTGTCTTGGCCCGGTGTTCACAATCAATAGATACAAAAGGGAAAAAAAAAAAGATCAAATAGGGGAAAACAAAGATGAGGTACATGTTGGATTATTGGTGCCTATCTTCAATTTTCCTCTCTACCGCGCCTCCTCCCATCTCCATTTCCTTGATTTTCTTGAATATGGTACATATTAAGTGGTGTGCAGCTTTTTTTTCTTGTCCTTACACAAATGACAATGCTATGCTTTTTGTCTCTTTTACTTACTATTGATACATGTCTTAACTAATTATGACCTAGGATTTGCAATTGGGGAAATTGTTTTTCTTCATTTTTTTAAATCAGGCCTTGAGCATCCAGAAATGGCTTTTTGATGTCCCAAAAATGACTGGCAATACACCACGGCTACCCTTAAGACATTTTCTCTAAAGTGAGTGTTCTCTGGCTATTGTCAAAAAATGAGTCAGAGAAAATGTAATTGTATATAATGGAGTCTAGTGGGAGGCATTTTTGCAGTAGAAAAGGATGTCAATAATGCAATAATGTGAAAAAGGTTGATACCCATATGAACTTTACAGCCTCTTTATATTAAACCTACAGTAGAGAGAATGTTTTTGGCATCATTGGGCAAAAATTCCATAATAACCTTTCAGCATATTGTAATTCAAGTGTTCTGAGAGAAAACTAGACTTCTGCACCTCCTCATGGCTCTGTTTTCAGGCTTTAGAAAATCTAGTTTGTGACGGGATACTTTGACCAATCACAGGTCATTTCAGAGAGAGAGCATTCCTATTGGCTGTTCATTCAACAGGGGCAGCTGTCAATCACTCGCGAACTCCAATCAAACGGTCAAACTACGCAGCGCTGATCAAATATGAATCATTATTCTGTTACTGTAATGCCTTTTTCTCACCTCAAATGTTTTCAGACACATCTTGTAGTGTACTGTTAAGCTGTAAAATTAGAAAGTTTGCTCCGGCTGGTGGGCGGTGCTTGGTATTTCCTCAACTGATCTCAACATGGCTGCCGGGTCACAAACTTTCTCATTTAAAAGTACACTACAAGATGTTTCTGAAAAAAATTGAGGCGAGAAATAGGCCTTACAGTAACAGAATATAGATTCATATGTGATCAGCGCTGCCTAGTTTGACTGTTTGATTGGAGTTTGCGAGTGATTGGAAGCTGCTCGGAAACGGCAGGCTCCAGCTCGGCTCTGATTGCTTGTTTTCCTCCGGTCTGTGAAATCTTGCTGATGCCATTAGGAGCACCGGAGGACACATGATTTTTTATAAACAGACAGAAACTTATGTGTTTTTTAATCCTGCAGCTATGGTACTAACACCACACTCCTACTAGTCTTCCTTTGTCTTAAGCCACTACTATTGCACATCCCACACGTGCACCTGTTCTGTTCAATATATCTGTGTATGCACGTGTATCTGCATTTGCAGCAATCCAATTACATCCATGAGTGGAGGTCGGCAGAGGGAACGTGCACATACTGTGCCAATATAACAGTCAGAGAGTCATTCATAAGCCAAATAACAGCCCAGCTCTCTAAACATTTCAGAGCTGGCGCTCGCACGTTCATTTGTCACTATGTCAAAAATGATAGGACATGCTCCACAGCCGCTCAGTATATATGATTACATCATGCAATGTTTTAAGGCCTTATGGGAGATTAATTTCGGTATGAGTTAACATTATGGGTTGCAACGAGGGGGTTTGGACACCACGTATTGAAACAAGGTAATGAATAGTTAAGAAGGTGGAGTTTAAAGCTCAAGAGGGAGTTCAATGGTTCCTAAGATAATTCTATATTAACCTACAAGCACTAAACACTGCAGACAGACACAGTTAACCACTAGCTTGTGAACACAGCGGACTATTTAGCAGCTAAAATGCCAGATATGTCCCTCAGGAGTTGGAGAAAAACCCAGAGCTAAAAGAGAGTGAATATTGAACTTACCTTCAGGTTGCCAGAAACATGACTCCAAATGATTGTTAATGCTGCCACGACCTGCTAGATGTGTAAATAAGCAGCTGTTTGCTAACATGTTAGCCACATCAACTTAAATAGGTGATAGTATGTCAATACTATGTTGCCAGCTTGTTTATGCTGTCCCCAAGTGGTCCAAAAATATGAATGCAGCTTTAAACGCTCCATAATTTGCAACTATCATGTATCGGCTTTCAGTAGAGTACTTTAATGATGATGAGATCATAGTATGACATTAATGATTCCAAGCCAATTGTATTTTTTTTAAGTTTTTCTTTGATATAATACATAAATTTGAGTTTTTTATATGTAATATTTGTATTGTATCGAGGGCTGTCAAAGTTAACGTGATAACACGTTAATGCAAAATCGTTTTAACGCTACTGATTTCTTTAACGCATTAAGACAATCGATCTTTCGGAGGTTGTAGCGGGCTCAGTTTTAAATTCAGAGGGAAGATACTGGCATCATATGAAACTAGAAAACCTAAGGAATCCATTGGTACCAACCATTTCATACTAGCTTGTTGTGAAGGAGGCTAAATAACACTCCAAACTTGCGCTACATTTTGTCGAGGAAAAACTGTCATGGCCATTTTCAAAGGGGTCCGGTGACCTCTGACCTCAAGATATGAGGTATATCAGCATATTTTTATGCTGAATACAGTACCTGTGAGGGTTTCTGGACAATATTTGTCATTGTTTTGTGTTAATTGATTTCCATTAAGAAATATATACATACATTTCCATGAAGCAAGCATATTTGCCCACTCCCATGTCGATAAGAGTATTAAATATTGACAAATCTCCCTTTAAGGAACAATTTGAACAGATAAAAAATGTGCGATTAATCACGATTAATCATGGACAATCATGCGATTAATCGCGATTAAATCATCGATTGACAGCCCTAATTGTATCACATATTACATATTATTTTATTACAATGATTATTTGTACTGATAGAGGCAGAGAGAGAGAGAGAGAGAGTAAGAGGTAGAGAAGAAGAGATTAAGGGGAACAAAAATATGAATCTCCATGGAGTGATCATCAATCCATCCCTCTCTTTTGTGATTTGTTTTCTTCTCTTTCTCCTCCTCGGCTTCTCAAAAGCGTCACCCTGTCATCCTTCTCTTTCTCCCCTCCATCGCACACTGAAGGTTTGTGCCTGTGTGATGTGCTCAGCTACGAGTTAAAGTTTCAACTCGGAACAACAAAGGAGATGGCGAGCAAGGAAAAGAGAGAGTCTTGGGGAAAAAATATACTTTCCTTAAAAAAGAAAAAAAGAAAGAAAAAGAGAGGGAGAAAGAGAGAAATCATATTCTATAAAGCCAACTGTAGACACAAACACGCATATATAAATATATATGCCAGGTGATTTTTTTTCCAGACTGCACTACACTCTTATCTGCTCTCCTGCACTTCCTTGGCAGCTCTCTTCCTGCTTTTGCTTTATCTCTCTTCTCTCTGCATTTGCCCTCCTCTGTTTGGTGAAAACCACAATAAGTTCTCTGGGGATTCCTGCTCTAATGCCCAAAACAACTGGAACAACAGACATTAATAATTTTCCCAGGGACTGAGTTATGATACTGTACACACAAACACACCACTAAGATGAATATAGGGCCTACTGGGTCTCTCATTAGTAAGCAGAGGTTCCTCTGGTCCAACAGTAAAGCTGGATGTGTGTGTAAAGAAAAGAAAGATGGTGAATGGTGGCAGATCGGAGAAAAAGATAGTGATAGTGTGTGACTGAAGGTTCAGCAGTTCTTTGTCATCTTTTCTTCTTTTTTTTCTATTTTATTATGCAATAAAGTTTTAAATTTTATTGACCCGAAGACATTTTCCATCATTAGGATTCCAGCCGTATCATCAATAAACAAATTAGTCTGTGATGTGCTCACTTAGGTCCTCACACGTCAGAAACAATTCATGAACTGTGAACCATAAAGCGCTTGGTGTTGTGTTGACATGAATATACAATACGGTGGTCAATTAATATTTGTGTTGCGAGGATCAATACGGTCGACACATGCGAGGTCTGAGCTCTAATTTCTCAGGGGGATCAAGGCCTGACATTGTGGCAACGTCGATGATCACAAACACAAACAGCCTAATTGATTTAGATCGATCTGTCACATCAGACACACACAAAGGCCGTGAGGGCTGCTGGAAGGAGAAGAAATCTAATTACTTATAAAGTTACTCACTGTGTAACACAATCCACTGCACAGCTGGTTATATGTGCGCATTTATAGTTAACAATGATTTTCTTTACCGTTTAATCAGACGATTATTTTAATAACGCGTTAACGAAAATTTGTTTTAATGCCACTCATTTTTAAAGCATTAACGCAATCGATCTTTCGGAGGTTGGCTGTTCTAAAGCTAGAGTGAAGATACTGGTATCATATGAAACTAGAAAACCTAAGGAATCCATGTCATACTACGTAGCTTGTCATGAAGGAGGCTCAATAATGCTCCAAACTTACACAAAATTTTGGCGAGGAAAAACTGGCATGGCCATTTTCAAAGGGTTCCCTTGACCTCTGACCTCAAGATATGTGAATGAAAATGGGTTCTATGGGTACCCACGAGTCTCCCCTTTACAGACATGCCCACTTTATGATAATCACATGCAGTTTAGGGCAAGTCATAGTCAAGTCAGCACACTGACACACTGACAGCTGTTGTTGCCTGTTGGGCTGCAGATTGCCATGTTATGATTTGATTTTTTTTGTGGTTGTTTATTGATTTCCAATAATGAATATATACATACATTTGCATAAAGCATATTTGCCCACTCCAATGTTGATAAGAGTATTAAATACTTGACAAATCTTCCTTGAAGGTACATTTTAAACAGATGTGCGATTCATTTCCGATTAATTATCTATAAACAGTCATGCGATTAATCATGATTAAATATTTTTAATCGATTTATAGCCCTAAAAAAAAGACATAAAAAAGTCATAGTGTAGTTTGTCATGAAAAAATCATTTAAAAAAGTCAAGGTATAGTTAGTCATAAAAAATGTAATTAAGAATGTCATAAAAAAGTCATAATTGAATGGCATCCATGTTGATATTTCTTTGTCTCTTCCTCTCCCCAGTGAAAATCCAACACATGACTTCCAACCTGGATAAACGATCCTGGTCAGATCCCTGAATCCTCGAAAGCTTGGAGACGCAGCCTACAACCTAACCAGGACTGCAGTGCTGACTCAACCACAATGGATCCATTTGACCCGTCTAAAGAGGACTCCAGGGGTCACCAGAGCACTGTGCAGGAATGGCTCAAAACCCCCTGAACCGCCCACAATCCCCTGATCGGCTCCAAAGTCTCACTGGGAGCAACCCCAGAACCTCTGGCACCCAGCCAGACTCGAATTGGCCTCACTCTGTATGAAGGTAAGAAAATCCTCTAAAGCTCACAAATTAAAGGACAAAGCAGCCGTACCTGAGTGTGGTTTCCTTAACTTCAGGAAAAAGACCATCCAGCGTTGATAAGAAGAGAGCTGAATGGCTCACATACAGTAGCCCATACAGACACTGCAAAGACTCTTACGACAAACTGTGACCCAGTTCATGCTAGAGGTGATAACCAAGATACATCACTGCTCAAACATTGACTGAACAATTGGAATTTGCACGGTTTAAATACCCATTGTTATACTCCAACTCTTCCTAATGATAAGACTAAATCTCCTAAATTTCAGTTTTATTATTTGTCATTTAAGTGTCTTCCTCTGGGTTTGTTGGTTTAAAGGGATAGTTTGGGTGTTTTGAAGTGGGGTTGTATGAGGTACTTATCAAAACAAAGCAAGAATAACAAATAAAAAGAACACTAAACATACAGTAAACAAATAATCAACATAAATAAATATTACGTCCGAAAAGGAGTGGGAAGAAATATACATTTAATGGCTCTACTCCTTCACCATAACTCAAAAAAATAACTCAATATTTATTATATAGACTTTTGTGGTAGCCTATATGCCAATACTTTTTTATTTCAATTGCAACCTTGGTAATGAGGTGATATTTTTCACCGGTTGTCCATGTTTAAGGTCAGATAATCCTTTTTTATATGTTGATGTGGAGTGTTCCAGCAGCAGAAGGACCTGCAGTATCTCTCTTTCACACACCGCGGGTGAAGCAGCCTGTCACTGAAAGACCTATTTAATAACGCACGGGCAGAAGTAGCGTCTTTTGTAGTCCATCTTCAGAACATTGTAGTTTCACCACGGCCGACCTGCGTCACTAACATCCGCCGCCGTCGCATCATAATTACGGAGTTTATAGTGTAAGTGCAGTCAGATTCTCTTAACACCACGGTTGTCCTTATGAATTATCCTCCACATCTTTCCTTGACTTCATGACGTTTTCCATCGAAGTCAAGGAAAAGTGGTGAGGAAAAGACATTAGGACGTTTTTTTTTTTACTTTTCGACCGCAGATATAATCCATACCTGTAGAGGGAGTCGGCAAGGCCTATTGAAGGAGGCTGGGACACGGGTCTTGGTTTGGGGTTTGACACATGCGCAGTGTAACTGGAGCTGCGGTTTTGCGTTGTCGTGCGTAAAATCTGGTGTGCGAGTGCAGACCGTGCACCATGCGCTGATGACGCGTTGACATCTCCTCTTTTCACTCTCCTTGGGAGTCGGGAGGAACCTGTGTGCAGACGGGCCGTGTCCAAAGTGACACAGGTGTTTCCAATAATCGGTTAGTTACTCATGTGGAGAATGTTTGCAGTCAACGTCCGTGAACCCTGGTGGCTCGGTGTGTTGGCCATCTTCTCTAAAATATAGGCACGTTCCCAAAAGAGATTTAAAAACAGTCTATGTAAAAGAGTCTGTGTGTGGAGCCGGTTAGCTCGGTGCTGTCGACCAGAGGGAAGAGTGTTTACCGCCGGTGTTGTTTGCTCTTCCCTCAGACCCAGGTCTGCTGTGCGTGTGGAGAGGAGCAAGCCTGGGCAACGGTAGGCCTTTGATCGTGAGACAGAACCAGAGGCCCGCGGGATGGAAGAGGGTCTCCCCTGATGGTTATGGAGCCGGACCATGGCAGTGTGACACTGAGGTCCTGGGCTACAGAGGAAACAACAGGCTGCAGAGAGGTGCTTAATTTGGTCCATACACAGTCGGAAGGATGCTTCGCATGGACATTGCAACAGGAGAAAATCCCAAGGTAAGTTCATCCTTTTTTTTTAAGCGTTGAATGTTCTTTTGTAGCAGTGTGGGGTCATGTTTACAAGTTGCACATAACACCATTGACAAGTCCATAAGAACTTTAGACTGTAGTCACCGCTGAAAACTGTTTTTAAAAACAAATTAAAATCCACGTCCGATGACTATCCTTTATCTTGTTGAAATATATGGGCAAAACCCACCAAAATATAAATAGTTTTTTGTAAAGAAGAAAAAAAAAAGTGTCATAAAGTCATATAGTATGTAATAAAAAGTCATAGATAAGTGATAGTATAGTATGCCATAAAAAGGCATAACAAATCATAGTAGGGTATGTTATAAAAATGTCAGTCATAGTGTAGTATATCATAAAAAGGTCATAAAAGGTAACATTAGAGCATGTCATGAAAAAGTCATAGTATAGTATGACAAAAAAGTCATACTGTAGTATAGTATGTTGAAAAATGTTACAGTATAGTATGTCGAAAAAAGTCAAGTCATAGTATACTATGTTGAAAAGAGTTTTAAAAAACAATCATAGTATAGTATGTCGGCATAACAGCATCAAGGACTGAAGCCAACTTATTGTTAAATGCATTGAGGAGACGGTCAATTGAGGAAAGAGATGTATTCTGGTTACTGGCAATATGTGCTAAGAAATGTGAGGTCACTTCAGGCGTAAGACAGCGTTTTTTGATTTTTTTACCACTTGCTCTATAGAAGTTGGTAGTACCTGCAAGCATTAAAAAAAATACACAGTGGTGGTCTGTGAGAGCCAAGTCAACAACTGGGGAGACATTTATGTTCAGCCCATATGAAATCACTAGGTCCAAAGTGTGACCTAGGTTATGAGCTGGCTCATGAACATGTTGTTTAAAATCCACACACTAATAAATTAAAAACTACCTTCACTTTATCTCTCTTACTATCGACAAGTATGTTAAAGTCACCAAATAAATCATATCTAGTCTCCGCTAAAAACTGTTCTTAAAAACAACTTAAAATTCACGTCCGATGACTAACCTTTATCTGGTTGAAATACATAGTTAAAACCCACCTAAATGTAAAGAGTGTATTGAAAAAAAAAAAAATATTTAGCGTGGATGCATGTAAGAAATTCTGAGAATTCAACCAAAAAAGTAGAGATACATAGTTTTGATGGTCTGATTATTACTGAAAACATTGTCGGCTGACAGTTAAAAGTTACTGCATGCTCCAAAGCCAAATGTCTCTACCCGTTAGAGTTTCAGTAAGTATTGCAGCTGTTCCCCACCTCTCCTACCTTCTCTACAGGAATGGGAGAACACATCATTTGCAGGACAGGCTTCTTTAAGTGTTGCTGATGCATCCACACCAAACCAGGTTTCCATGAGGAATAGACTGTCTAGCTTATTGTTTGCAGGTCATTTATAGAAAATGATTTGTTGGATGGTGGCCTTACATTAAGAACAGCCATATTTAGGCTAATTGTGATGGTATATGGACTATGTTTTATCTGTGATTTCAGGAGGCTGTGTTTTGAGATTGTTCATGACAGGGCCGTTTGGTCTGTTTTTCAGACGAGGCAGTTGTACATTTACACTAGAGTAGCCATTATCATCGGGCTTAAAATGATAATATTAATTAAAATAATGAAAAAAATGAAAAGGAGAAGAACAACTAAAATCTATCGAGGCAACACTGTGCTTCTCAGTTAAGGCTGCTGAGAGACGCAATCAATACCTGTAGAGGGAGTCGGAGTTTAAGAAACCTGGTGCGGAGGGGGCGTGACCACACATGTTCAAAGTGGCACAGGTATTTTCAATAATCAGTGAGTTACTCACATGGAGAATGTTTGCAGTCGACGTCCGTGAACCCAGGTGGCTCGGGTGTTGGCCGTCTTTTCTAAAATACGAGGCACGTTCCCAAAAGAGATTAAAAACAGTCTATGTAAAAGAGTCTGTGTGGAGCAGTGTGGATGGAGCCATGAGCAGCGGACCGGTTAGCTCGGTACAGTCGACGAAGAGTGTTTACCGCCGGTGTTGTTTGCTCTTCCCTCAGACCCAGGTCTTCTGTGTGTGTGGAGAGGAGCAAGCCTGGGCAACGGTAGGCCGTTGGTCGTGAGACAGAACCAGAGGCCAGCGGGATGGAAGAGGGTCTCCCCTGATGGTTATGGAGCCGGACCATGGCAGCGTGACACTGAAGTCCTGGCTCACAGAGGAAACAACAGGTCGAGAGAGGTGCTTAATTTGGTCCATACACAGTCGGAAAAAGTCAGAGTTGAAATATTCTTCGCATGGACATTGCAACGGGAGAAAATCCCAAGGTAAGTTCATCTTTTTCTTTAAGCGTTGAATGTTCTTTTGTAGCAGTGTATGGTCACGTTTACAAGTTGCACATAACACCATTGACAAGTCCATAAGAACTTCAGACTGTTCTCACCGCTGAAAACTATTCTTAAAAACAACTTAAAATCCACGTCCGATGACTATCCTTTATCTGGTTAAAATAGATAGTTAAAAACCACCAAAATGTAAAAAGTGTACTATGACTTTTTTTTCACAAAATTTTCGACATACTATACTATGACTTTTTTTACACAAAGTTTTCGACATACTATACTATGACTTTTTTTTCACACAATTTTCGACATACTATACTATGACCTTTTTTACAGAAAATTTTCGACATACTATAGTATGACTTTTTTTTCACAAAACTTTCGACATACTATACTATGACTACTATACTATGACTTTTTTTTCACAAAATTTGCCACATACTATACTATGACCTTTTCTACACAACATTTTCGACATACTATAGTATCACTTTTTTTTCACAAAATTTTCGGCATACTATACTATGACTTTTTTTTCACAAAATTTTCAACATACTATAGTATGACTTTTTTTTCACAAATTTTTCGACATACTATACTATGACTTCTTTTCACAAAATTTGCGCATACTATAGTATGACTTTTTTTTCACAAAATTTGCGACATACTATACAATGACCTTTTCTACAGAAAATTTTCGACATACTATAGTATGACTTTCTTTTCACAAAATTTTCGACATACTGTACTATGACATTTTTTACACAATTTTCGACATGCTATACAATGACTTTTTTTTCACAAAATTTTCGACATACTATACTATGACCTTTATTCACAAGAATTTCGACAGACTATACTATGCCTTTTTTCATGAAAATTTTCGACATTCTATACTATGACATTTTCTTACGAATATTTTCGACATGCTATAGTATGACTTTTTTCATGAAAATGTTCGAAATTTTAAACTGAGTTTTTTTTCCACCAAATTAATCGACAGACTATACTATCCCTTTTTTCATGAAAATTTTCGACATTCTATACTATGACATTTTTTTACGAATATTTTCGACATGACTTTTTTCATGAAAATTTTCGAAAATATTCGTAAAAAAATGTCATAGTATAGAATGTCGAAAATTTTCATGAAAAAAGGCATAGTATAGTCTGTCGATTCATTTGGTGGAAAAAAACTCAGTTTAAAATTTCGTCAATTTTCAAAAAAGTCATAGTATAGTATGACTTCATGAAAATTTTCGAAATTTTAACCTGAGTTTTTTTTCCACCAAATTAATCGACAGACTATACTATGCCTTTTTTCATGAAAATTTTCGACATTCTATACTATGACATTTTTTTACGAATATTTTCGACATGACTTTTTTCATGAAAATTTTCGAAAATATTCGTAAAAAAATGTCATAGTATAGAATGTCGAAAATTTTCATGAAAAAAGGCATAGTATAGTCTGTCGATTAATTTGGTGGAAAAAAAACTCATTTTAAAATTTCGTCGATTTTCAAAAAAGTCATAGTATAGTATGACTTCATGAAAATGTTCGAAATTTTAAAATGAGTTTTTTTTCCACCAAATTAATCGACAGACTATACTATGCCTTTTTTCATGAAAATTTTCGACATTCTATACTATGACATTTTTTTACGAATATTTTCGACATGACTTTTTTCATGAAAATTTTCGAAAATATTCGTAAAAAAATGTCATAGTATAGAATGTCGAAAATTTTCATGAAAAAGGCATAGTATAGTCTGTCGATTAATTTGGTGGAAAAAAAACTCATTTTAAAATTTCGTCAATTTTCAAAAAAGTCATAGTATAGTATGACTTCATGAAAATGTTCGAAATTTTAAACTGAGTTTAAAACCAAAAATGCAATATAAATCCCTTTTTTCATAAAAAAACGACATTATATTGCATTTTTTAAAAAATTTTTCAATATTTTTTCTAAATTTTCAAAAAATTCTAAAAAAGTATATATAAAATGTCAAAAATTTTTAAAAAAAAGGGTTTTTTTCCCCATTAATGGGAAAAAACTAGTTTTTTCTAATTTTCAAAAATTCAAAATTATATGCCCATTTTTTCGAAATTTTAAACTGATTTTTTTTAAAATTTAATAAACTAAAAATGCCTTTTTATAAAATTTTCGAAATTTTATAAGGCATTTTTTTCAAATTATTTTGGAAAAACTTTTTTAAAAATTTTCGAAAATTTTCAAAAAAATGTATAGTATAAAATTCGAAAATTTTCGAAAAAACATAGTTTTTTTCCCAAATTGTGAAAAAACTATTAAAAATTTTTTCTTTTAAAATTTCCATTATATATGACTTTTTAAAATTTCGAAATTTTAAATAAAATTTTTTTCCAAAAATTAATGAAATATATATGTTTTTCGAAAATTTTCGAACATATATAATTTTTTCAAATTATTTTGGAAAAACTTTTTAAAAATTTTCGAAATTTTCAAAAAAGTCATAGTATAGAATGTCAAAATTTCTGAAAAATAGTATTTTCCCAAATTTTGGAAAAAAACCCCTTTAAATTTCGAAAATTTTCAAAATCATTATATATGACTTTTTTTCGAAATTTTAAACTGATTTTTTTTAAAATTTCGAAACTAAAAATGCCTTTTTATGAAAATTTTGAACATATATAATTTTTTCAAATTATTTTGGAAACTTTTTTATAAAATTTTTCGAAAATTTCAAAAAAGTCATAGTATAGAATGTCGAAAATTTTTTTTAAAAACAAGTTTTTCCCAAAATTTGGAAAAAACTAAAAATTTGCCTTTTCAAAAATCAATTATATATGATCATTTTTTCGAAATTTTAAACTGTTTTTTTTTTTCCCAAAATTTTCGAAACTAAAAATGCCTTTTTATGAAAATTTTCGAAAACATGAATTTTTTCAAATTATTTTGGAAAAAATTTTCTTTAAAATTTTAAAAATTTTCAAAAAAGTCATAGTATAGAATGATTCGAAAATTTTCGAAAAAACATAGTTTTTTTCCCAAAATTTTGGAAAAAAACTAGTTTTTTCTAATTTTCAATTCATATATAATTTTTTAGAAAATTTTCGAAATTTTAAATGATTTTTTCCAAAATTAATCGAAATATATATGTTTTTCGAAAATTTTCGAACATATATGCTTTTTTAAATTTTTGGAAAAAATTTTTAAAAATTTTCGAAAATTTCAAAAAAGTCATAGTATAGAATTCGAAAATTTTCGAAAAAATAGTTTTTTTCCCAAATTTTGGAAAAAAATTCTTTAAATGAAAATTTTCAAAATCATTATATATGACTTTTTTTCGAAATTTTAAACTGTTTTTTTTTCCAAAAATTTCGAAACTAAAAATGCCTTTTTATGAAAATTTTCGAACATATATGCTTTTTTAAAATTTTTGGAAAAACTTTTTAAAAATTTCGAAAATTTCTAAAAAAAGTCATAGTATAGAATGTCGAAAATTTTCTTTTAAACTAGTTTTTTTCCCAAATTTTGGAAAAAAACTTTTTTAAAAATTTTTTCTTTTAAAAATTTCATATATATATGACTTTTTTTCGAAATTTTAAACTGTTTTTTTTTCCAAAATTTCGAAACTAAAAATGCCTTTTTATGAAAATTTTCGAACATATATAATTTTCAAATTATTTTGGAAAAACTTTTTTATAAAATTTTTCGAAAATTTTCAAAAAAGTCATAGTATAGAATGTCGAAAATTTTCGAAAAAACTAGTTTTTTTCAAATTTTTGGGGGAAAAAAACTAGTTTTTTCGAAAATTTTCAATTCATATATAATTTAGAAAATTTTCGAAATTTTAAATAAAATTTTTTTCAAAAATTTAAAAAATATATATGTTTTCGAAAATTTTCCTTTTAAATGAATTTTTTCAAATTATTTTGAAAAACTTTTTTAAAATTTCGAAAATTTTCAAAAAAGTCATAGTATAGAATGTCGAAAATTTTCGAAAAATAGTATTTTCCCAAAATTTGGAAAAAACTATTTTTTTCGAAAATTTTCAAAAATTCATATATAATTTATGAAATTTCGAAATTTTAAACTGATTTTTTTCCCAAAAATTTCGAAATATCTATGTTTTTCATGAAAATTTCGAAATTCTATATATGAATTTTTTCAAATTATTTTGGAAAAACTTTTTTTAAAATTTTCGAAATTTTCAAAAAAATGTCATAGTATAGAATTCGAAAATTTTCGAAAAAATAGTATTTTCAAAATTTGGAAAAAAATAGTTTTTTCTAAATTTTCAAAAATCATATATAGATTTTTTAGAAAATTTTCGAAATTTTAAATAAAATTTTTTTCACAAAAAATTCGAAAATCATGTTTTGAAAATTTTCAATTTAAAAAGGCATTTTTTTCAAATTATTTTGGAAACTTTTCATAAAATTTTCGAAAATTTTCAAAAAAAGTCATAGTATAGAATTCGAAAATTTTCTTTTAAACTAGTTTTTTTCCCAAATTTTGGAAAAAAATTTGTTTTTTCTAATTTTCAAAAATTCAAAATTATATGACTTTTTAAAATTTTCGAAATTTTAAATAAAATTTTTTTCCAAAATTTCGAAATATATAGTTTTTCGAAAATTTTCGAACATATATAATTTCAAATTATTTTGGAAAAAATCATAAAATTTTCGAAAATTTTCAAAAAAAGTCATAGTATAGAATGTCGAAAATTTTCGAAAAAACATAGTTTTTTTCAAATTTGGAAAAAACTCGTTTTTTCTAATTTTCAAAAATTCATATATGATTTTTTAGAAAATTTTCGAAATTTTAAATAAAATTTTCACAAAAAATTCGAAAATCATGTTTAAATTGAAAATTTTCAATTTAAAGGACATTTTTTCAAATTATTTTGGAAAAACTTTTTTAAAATTTTCGAAAATTTTCAAAAAAAGTCATAGTATAGAATTCGAAAATTTTTTTTAAAAACTAGTTTTTTTCCCAAAATTTTGGAAAAAAACTCATTTTTTCGAAAATTTTCAAAAATTCATATATATTTTTTAGAAAATTTTCAAAATTTTTTTCTGATTTTTTTCCAAAATTTCGAAATATATATGTTTTTTTCGAAAATTTTCCTTTTAAAAAGCATTTTTTTCAAATTATTTTGGAAATTTTCATAAAATTTTCGAAATATTCTAAAAAAGTCATAGTATAGAATGTCGAAAATTTTCGAAAAAACTAGTTTTTCAAATTTGGAAAAAAACTAGTTTTTTCGAAAATTTTCAAAAATTCATATATATTTTTTAGAAAATTTTCAAAATTTTTTTCTAAAATTTTTTCCAAAATTTAATTCGAAAAATATGCTTTTTTGAAAATTTTCGAAAACTAGAATTTTTTCAAATTATTTTGGAAAAACTTTTTTAAAAATTTTCGAAATTTCTAAAAAAGTCATAGTATAGAATGCAAATTCATGAAAAAGGAAAATTTTTTAAAAACTGGTTTTTTTAAAAAACCAGTTAAAATTCCTTTTTTCAAAAATTTCAATTATATATGACTTTTTTTCGAAATTTTAACTGATTTTTTTCCAAAAATTTTCGAAACTAAAAATGCCTTTTTATAAAATTTTCGAAATTTTATAAGGCATTTTTTTCAAATTATTTTGAAATTTTCATAAAATTTCGAAAATTTCTAAAAAAAGTCATAGTATAGAATGCTTTTATGAAAAAGGTTGAAATTTGATTATTTTAAAAAAACCATTTAAATTTGCCTTTTCAAAAATTTCAATTATATATGACTTTTTAAAATTTTCGAAATTTTCTAAAATTTTCCAAAATTAAAAAAGCATATATGTTCGAAAATTTTCGAAAACTAGAATTTTTTCAAATTATTTTGGAAACTTTTCATAAAATTTTTCGAAAATTTCTAAAAAAGTCATAGTATAGAATGTCAAAAATTTTTTGAAAAAATGATAGTTTTTTTCCCAAAATTTTGGAAAAAAACTCGTTTTTTCTAATTTTCAAAAATTCATATATGATTTTTTAGAAATTTTCGAAATTTTAAATAAAATTTTTTTCACAAAAAATTCGAAAAAATCTATGTTTTTTCGAAATTTTCCTTTTAAAAAGGCATTTTTTTCAAATTATTTTGGAAAAACTTTTTTAAAATTTTCGAAAATTTTCAAAAAAAGTCATAGTATAGAATTCGAAAATTTTCTTTTAAAAACTAGTTTTTCAAAATTTTGGAAAAACTAGTTTTTTCGAAAATTTTCAAAAATTCTAAAATTATGACTTTTTTTCGAAATTTTAAACTGATTTTTTTTAAAATAAATCGAAGAAAATGCTTTTTCATGAAATTTTCGAAATACTATAATTTTTTACGATATTTTGAAACTTTTTCATAAAATTTTCGAATTTTCTAAAAAAGTCATAGTATAGAATGCTTTTCATGAAAAAGGTTGAAATTTCGATTTTTTAAAAACCAGTTTAAATTCTTTTTTCAAAAAATTTTGATTTATACTTATGAAATTTTCGAATTTTTAAATGATTTTTTTCCAAAAATTTCGAAACTAAAAATCCCTTTTTTATGAAAATTTTCAAATATATGCATTTTTTCAAATTATTTTGGAAAAAATTCATAAAATTTTTCGAAAATTTCTAAAAAAAGTCATAGTATAGAATGCTTTTCATGAAAAAGGAAAATTTTTTAAAAACTGGTTTTTTTTAAAAAAAACCAGTTAAAATTCCTTTTTTAAAAAAATTTCATATATATATGACTTTTTTTCGAAATTTTAACTGATTTTTTTTCCAAAATTATTCGAAATATACTATGTTTTTCATGAAAATTTTCGAATTTATATATGACATTTTTTCAAATTATTTTGGAAAAACTTTTCATAAAATTTTCGAAAATTTTCAAAAAAGTCATAGTATAGAATGCAAATTCATGAAAAAGGCAAATTTTACTGGTTTTTTAAAAAAACTTAAATTCTTCTTTTAAAAAAATTTTAGATTATATTTATAAAAATTTTCGAAATTTTAACTGTTTTTTTTTAAAATTTTCGAAAATTTTCAAAAATTTTTCATAAAAATTTTTCGAAATTTTATAAGACATTTTTTAGTTTTTCGAATAATTTTTTAAAAAAATTTTAAAATTTCGTAAAAAAAGTCATAGTATAGAATGCAAATTCATAAAAAAAGGAAAATTTTTTAAAAACTGGTTTTTTTTAAAAAAAACCAGAAAAAATTTTTCCTTTTTTAAAAAAATTTTAGATTATATTTATAAAAATTTCGAAATTTTAAACTGATTTTTTTTCCAAAATTTCGAAAATATACTATTTTTCATAAAAATTTTTCGAAATTTATCATGACATTTTTAGATATTTCAAATTATTTTTAAAAATTTTAAAATTTCGAAAAAAAAAGTCATAGTATAGAATGCTTTTTCATAAAAAAAGGAAAATTTTTTAAAAACTGGTTTTTTTTAAAAAAACCATTTTAAAAATTTTCCTTTTTTCAAAAATTTCAATATATATGACTCATGAATTTTCGAAATTTTAAACTGATTTTTTTTAAAATTTTCGAAAATTTTCAAAAAATTCATAAAAATTTTTCGAAATTCTATAAGGACATTTTTTCAAATTATTTTGGAAACTTTTTAAAATTTTAAAAATTTTCAAAAAAGTCATAGTATAGTTTTAAAATTTTCATGAAAAAAAAAATTTTTTAAAAACTGTGATTTTTTAAAAAAACCTTTTTAAAAATTTTTCATAAAATTTTCAATTTATACTATAAATTTTTTTTCGAAATTTTACTGATTTTTTTAAAATTTTCGAAAATTTTCAAAAAAATTCATGAAAATTCGAAAATTTTATAAAAAGGCATTTTTTCGAAAATTTTAAAAAAAACTTTTTAAAATTTCGAATTTTAAAAAAGTCATAGTATAGATGATTCATGAAAAGAAAATTTTTTAAAACTGGTTTTTTTTAAAAAACCAGTAATTGCCTTTTTTCAAAAAATTTTGAATTTATACTATAAATTTTTTTTCGAAATTTTACTGATTTTTTTAAAAATTTTCGAAAATTTTCAAAAAAATTCATGAAAATTCAAAAATTTTTAAAAAGGCATTTTTTCGAAAATTTGGTAAAAAAATCTTTTAAAATTTCGAATTTTCAAAAAACATAGTATAGATGTTCGAAAATTTCGAAAAAGAGTTTTTTTTTAAAAAACCAGTAATTGCCTTTTTTCAAAATTTTTCAATTTATACTATAAATTTTTTTTCGAAATTTTACTGATTTTTTTAAAAATTTTCGAAAATTTTCAAAAAAATTCATGAAAATTCAAAAATTTTCATAAAAAAATAGATATTGCTTTAATTTTAAAAAAAATTTTAAAATTTCGTAAAAAAAAGTCATAGTATAGATGATTCATGAAAAGAAAATTTTTTAAAACTGGTTTTTTTTAAAAAAACCAGTAATTGCCTTTTTTCAAAATTTTTTAATTTATACTATAAATTTTTTTTCGAAATTTTACTGATTTTTTCAAAATTTCGAAAATTTTCAAAAAAATTCATGAAAATTCAAAAATTTTTAAAAAAATAGATATTGCTTTAATTTTAAAAAAAATTTTAAAATTTCGTAAAAAAAGTCATAGTATAGATGATTCATGAAAAGAAAATTTTTTAAAACTGGTTTTTTTTAAAAAACCAGTAATTGCCTTTTTTCAAAAATTTTGAATTTATACTATAAATTTTTTTTCGAAATTTTAATGATTTTTTCAAAAATTTTCGAAAATTTTTAAAAAAAAATTCAATTAAATTAAAAATTTTAAAAAAAAGGCATGAATTTTCTTTAATTTTAAAAAAAATCTTTTAAAATTTCGTAATTTTAAAAAAATCATAAAGATATTAAAAAATTTTCGAAATTTTAAAATTTTTTTTAAAATTTTAATCCAAATATAGTTTTTTAAAAAAAATTTTCGAATTTAATTTAAAATTTTTTTACAAATTTTCGACAGACTTTTTTATGTTTTCGAAAATTTCAAAAAAATTATATATAAATTCGAAAATTTTCGAAAAGGCTTATATTTCGAAATTTGGTAAAAAAAATCATTTTAAAATTTCGAAAAAAAAAAAGATAGTATGCTTCGAAAATTTGAAAAAACTAGTTTTTTTTCCCCAAATTTCAAATATATATGTTTTTTCATGAAAATTTTCGAATTTAATTTAAAATTTTTTTACAAATTTTCGACAGATTTTTTATGTTTTTCGAAAATTTCAAAAAAATTATATATAAATTCGAAAATTTTCAAAAAAACATGAATTTCGAAATTTGGGGGGAAAAAAATTTTTTTAAAAATTTCGAATTTTCAAAAAAGCATAGTATAGTTGTTCAAAAAATGTTGAAAAAACTATTTTTTTTCCCCAAATTTTCAAATATATATGTTTTTTCATGAAAATTTTCGAATTTAATTTAAAATTTTTTTACAAATTTTCGACAGACTTTTTTATGTTTTCGAAAATTTCAAAAAATTATATATAAATTCAAAAATTTTTTAAAAAACATGAATTTCGAAATTTGGTAAAAAAAATAGTTTAAAATTTCGAATTTTCAAAAAAGCATAGTATAGTTGTTCAAAAAATGTTAAAAAAAAATTTTTATTTTTTTTTCCCCAAAAATTAAACAATATATATGTTTTTTTCATGAAAATTTCGAATTTAATTTAAAATTTTTTTACAAATTTTCGACAGACTTTTTTATGTTTTCGAAAATTTCAAAAAAATTATATATAAATTCGAAAATTTTTAAAAAACATGAATTTCGAAAATTTGTAAAAAAAAATCATTTTAAAATTTCGAATTTTCAAAAAAGCATAGTATAGTTGTTCAAAAAATGTTGAAAAAACTATTTTTTTTTCCCCAAAAATTTAAACAATATATATGTTTTTTCATGAAAATTTTCGAATTTAATTTAAAATTTTTTTACAAATTTTCGACATGTTTTTTTCATGAAAATTTTCAAAAAATTTCTAAAAAATGCATTTAAACGAAATTTTTAAAAAACATAATTTTCGAAATTTGGTAAAAAAATCATTTTAAAATTTCGAATTTTCAAAAAAGCATAGTATAGTTGTTCAAAAAATGTTGAAAAAACTATTTTTTTTTCCCCAATTTCAAATATATATGTTTTTTCATGAAAATTTTCGAATTTAATTTAAAATTTTTTTACAAATTTTCGACATGCTTTTTTCATGAAAATTTTCAAAAATTTCTAAAAAATTTAGAAAAATTCGAAAATTTTCATAAAAAAAATAATATCGTAAATTTAAAAAAAAAATTTTTAAAATTTTCTTTTTAAAAAAGCATAGTATAGTTGTTCAAAAAATGTTGAAAAAAACTATTTTTTTTTCCCCAAAAATAAACAATATATATGTTTTTTCATGAAAATTTTCGACATTCTATACTATGACATTTTTTTACGAATATTTTCGACATGACTTTTTTCATGAAAATTTTCGAAAATATTCGTAAAAAAATGTCATAGTATAGAATGTCGAAAATTTTCATGAAAAAAGGCATAGTATAGTCTGTCGATTAATTTGGTGGAAAAAAAACTCAGTTTAAAATTTCGTCAATTTTCAAAAAAGTCATAGTATAGTATGACTTCATGAAAATGTTCGAAATTTTAAACTGAGTTTTTTTTCCACCAAATTAATCGACAGACTATACTATGCCTTTTTTCATGAAAATTTTCGACATTCTATACTATGACATTTTTTTACGAATATTTTCGACATGACTTTTTCATGAAAATTTTCGAAAATATTCGTAAAAAAATGTCATAGTATAGAATGTCGAAAATTTTCAGGAAAAAAGGCATAGTATAGTCTGTCGATTAATTTGGTGGAAAAAAAACTCAGTTTAAAATTTCGTCAATTTTCAAAAAAGTCATAGTATAGTATGACTTCATGAAAATGTTCGAAATTTTAAACTGAGTTTTTTTTCCACCAAATTAATCGACAGACTATACTATGCCTTTTTTCATGAAAATTTTCGACATTCTATACTATGACATTTTTTTACGAATATTTTCGACATGACTTTTTCATGAAAATTTTCGAAAATATTCGTAAAAAAATGTCATAGTATAGAATGTCGAAAATTTTCATGAAAAAAGGCATAGTATAGTCTGTCGATTAATTTGGTGGAAAAAAAACTCAGTTTAAAATTTCGTCAATTTTCAAAAAAGTCATAGTATAGTATGACTTCATGAAAATGTTCGAAATTTTAAACTGAGTTTTTTTTCCACCAAATTAATCGACAGACTATACTATGCCTTTTTCATGAAAATTTTCGACATTCTATACTATGACAATTTTTTACGAATATTTTCGACATGACTTTTTCATGAAAATTTTCGAAAATATTCGTAAAAAAATGTCATAGTATAGAATGTCGAAAATTTTCATGAAAAAAGGCATAGTATAGTCTGTCGATTAATTTGGTGGAAAAAAAACTCAGTTTAAAATTTCGAAAATTTCATGAAAAAAGTCATACTATAGTATGACTTTTTTGAAAATTGACGAAATTTTAAACTGAGTTTTTTTTCCATCAAATTAATCGACAGACTATACTATGCCTTTTTTCATGAAAATTTTCGACATTCTATACTATGACATTTTTTTAAAAAGTCATAGTATAGTATGACTTCATGAAAATTTTCGAAATTTTAACCTGAGTTTTTTTTCCACCAAATTAATCGACAGACTATACTATGCCTTTTTTCATGAAAATTTCCGACATTCTATACTATGACATTTTTTTACGAATATTTTCGACATGACTTTTTTCATGAAAATTTTCGAAAATATTCGTAAAAAAATGTCATAGTATAGAATGTCGAAAATTTTCATGAAAAAAGGCATAGTATAGTCTGTCGATTAATTTGGTGGAAAAAAAACTCATTTTAAAATTTCGTCAATTTTCAAAAAAGTCATAGTATAGTATGACTTCATGAAAATGTTCGAAATTTTAAACTGAGTTTTTTTTCCACCAAATTAATCGACAGACTATACTATGCCTTTTTTCATGAAAATTTTCGACATTCTATACTATGACATTTTTTTACGAATATTTTCGACATGACTTTTTTCATGAAAATTTTCGAAAATATTCGTAAAAAAATGTCATAGTATAGAATGTCGAAAATTTTCATGGAAAAAGGCATAGTATAGTCTGTCGATTAATTTGGTGGAAAAAAAACTCAGTTTAAAATTTCGTCAATTTTCAAAAAAGTCATAGTATAGTATGACTTCATGAAAATGTTCGAAATTTTAAACTGAGTTTTTTTTCCACCAAATGAATCGACAGACTATACTATGCCTTTTTTCATGAAAATTTTCGACATTCTATACTATGACATTTTTTTACGAATATTTTCGACATGACTTTTTTCATGAAAATTTTCGAAAATATTCGTAAAAAAATGTCATAGTATAGAATGTCGAAAATTTTCATGAAAAAGGCATAGTATAGTCTGTCGATTAATTTGGTGGAAAAAAAACTCAGTTTAAAATTTCGTCAATTTTCAAAAAAGTCATAGTATAGTATGACTTCATGAAAATTTTCGAAATTTTAACCTGAGTTTTTTTTCCACCAAATTAATCGACAGACTATACTATGCCTTTTTTCATGAAAATTTTCGACATTCTATACTATGACATTTTTTTAAAAAGTCATAGTATAGTATGACTTCATGAAAATTTTCGAAATTTTAACCTGAGTTTTTTTTCCACCAAATTAATCGACAGACTATACAATGCCTTTTTTCATGAAAATTTTCGACATTCTATACTATGACATTTTTTTACGAATATTTTCGACATGACCTTTTCATGAAAATTTTCGAAAATATTCGTAAAAAAATGTCATAGTATAGAATGTCGAAAATTTTCATGGAAAAAGGCATAGTATAGTCTGTCGATTAATTTGGTGGAAAAAAAACTCAGTTTAAAATTTCGTCAATTCTCAAAAGTCATAGTATAGTATGACTTCATGAAAATTTTCGAAATTTTAACCTGAGTTTTTTTTCCACCAAATTAATCGACAGACTATACTATGCCTTTTTTCATGAAAATTTTCGACATTCTATACTATGACATTTTTTTACGAATATTTTCGACATGACTTTTTTCATGAAAATTTTCGAAAATATTCGTAAAAAAATGTCATATTATAGAATGTCGAAAATTTTAGTGAAAAAAGGCATAGTATAGTCTGTCGATTAATTTGGTGGAAAAAAAACTCAGTTTAAAATTTCGTCAATTTTCAAAAAAGTCATAGTATAGTATGACTTCATGAAAATGTTCAAAATTTTAAACTGAGTTTTTTTTCCACCAAATGAATCGACAGACTATACTATGCCTTTTTTCCTGAAAAGTTTCGACATTCTATACTATGACATTTTTTTACGAATATTTTCGACATGACTTTTTTCATGAACATTTTCGAAAATATTCGTAAAAAAATGTCATAGTATAGAATGTCGAAAATGTTCATGAAAAAAGGCATAGTATAGTCTGTCGATTAATTTGGTGGAAAAAAAACTCAGTTTAAAATTTCGTCAATTTTCAAAAAAGTCATAAGATAGTATGACTTCATGAAAATGTTTGAAATTTTTTCGACATTCTATACTATGACATTTTTTTCAAAAAATTTGACATACTATAGCATGCCTTTTTTTCAAAATATTTTCGACATACTATAGTATGACTTTTTTTCACAAAACTTTCAACATACTATACTATGACTTTTTTTCACAAAATTTGCGCATACTATAGTATGACTTTTTTTTCACAAAACTTTCAACATACTATACTATGACTTTTTTTCACAAAATTTTCGCATACTAGTGTGACTTTTTTTTCACAAAATTTTCAACATACTATACTATGACCTTTTCTACACAATTTTAGACATACTATATTATGACTTTTTTTTTGATACAATTTTCGACATACTATACTGACTTTTTTTCACAACATTTTAGACATACTATACTATGACTATAGTAGTAGTATAGGATAGAATGTCGAAAAATTTCAAAAATAAGTAATAGTATATTATGTCGAACAAAGGCAAAAAAGTCACAGTATAGTATGTAGAAATAAAAAGTCATAGTTTAGTATGTCGAAAAAAATGCAAAAAAGTCATAGTATAGTATGTCAAAAAAAATGTATAAAGTCATAGTATAATATGTCAAAAAAGTCACAGTATAGTATGTCGAATTTTTTTTTAAAAGTCGCAGTATTGCATGACGAAAAAAAAAGTCATAGTATAGTATGTCGAAAAATATAAAAAAAAAAGTCATAGTATAGTATTTCGAAAACAAAAATTAAAAAAAGTAATAGTATAGCTTATCGAAAAAAAAAAGGCCATGGTATTGTTAGTCGAAAAAAGGCAAAAAAGTCATAGAATTGAATGTTGAAAAAAAAGTCATAGTAATGTATTTCGAAAACAAATTTAAAAAAGAAATAGTATAGCTTATCGAGAAAAAAAAAGCCATGGTATTGTTAGTCGAAAAAAGGCAAAAAAGTCATAGAATAGTATGTGGAAAAAAAAGTCACAGTATAGTATGTTGAAAGAAATGCAAAAACCCTATAGTATAGTATATCGAAAAGCAAAAAAGTCATAGTATAGCATGTCGAAAAAATAAAAAAAAATCGCAGTATAGCATGTCGAAAAAACAGTCATAGTATAGTATGTCAAAAATGTATAAAAAAAAGTCATAGTATGTCAAAAAAAAATGTAAAAGTCATAGTATAGTATGCCGAAAAAAAAGTCATAGAATAGTATGTTGAAAAAAAAATGTCATAGTATAGTATGTTGAAAGAAATGCAAAAAACCTATAGTATAGTATGTCGGGGGAAAAAAAGCAAAAAAGTCATAGTATAGCATGTCGAAAAAATTTAAAAAAATCGCAGTATAGCATGTCGAAAAAAAAGTCATATTATAGTATGACGAAAAAAGGAAAAAAAAGTAACAGTATAGTATGTCGAAAAATGTATAAAAAAAGTCATAGTATAGTATGTCGAAAAAAAGCAATACCATAGTATGTTGAAAAAAAGTCATGGTATATCATGTTGAAAAAAAGAAAAAAAAATCATAGTATAGTATGTTGAAAAAAAAAAAATCATAGTATAACATGTTGAAATAAAAAGTCATAGTATAGCATGTCGGAAAAAGTCATAGTTTAGTATGTTGAAAAAAATGCAAAAAAGTCATAGTATGGTATGTTGAAAAACATCAAAAAAGTCATTATATAGTATGTCGAAAAAAATGCAAAAAGTCATAGTATATATGTAAAAAAAAAAAAAAGTACTACTATAGTTGTCGAAAAAAGGCTAAAAAGTCATAGTATAGTATGTCCAAAAAAACTTCATAGTTTAGTATATCGAAAAAGAAGTGATAGTATAGTATGTTGAAAAAAGTCATTAAAAAGTTAGTATAGTATGTTGAAAAAGTTGATAAAAAAGTTAAATCATAGTATATGTAATACATAAAAGATCAAATTTGGGTGACAGAAAAATATATTAATAAAGATAAGAAAAGAGGTAAAAAATAATTAATTCTTTAATAAAAAATACATTTATAAATTCGGCAGCATGAACTCTTGAACATTTCCATCAACCCAGGAGGGGAGAAACAATGAAAAAGGCATTTCATACAAATGAAGAAGAAATGGCAAGTTGGAAAAACAGCAAAAACAATATGAATGACTTAAAATAGCACACCGTTTCTAAAGAAACTGATCTGGCAAACAAAGACTAAACAGAGGTCTCTAACATCAGAGTCTCAACACCACAACGGGATAATGTTGCTTTGGGTTGATCATAACACCACAAGGTTCACTTCAGTCCTTCAATACAACTACAGCAGCTTGGTATAAAGTCAAACAACACATGAACAGACTGTTGAGGCAGCCCTCATATGAAGTTGTCCTTATGCACTGGTTAACTGGAAAATTGGCAAAACTGACTCTGGATCAGTGTTTAAGGACAACTTCATCCTACTCTGGGGAGGAAAACTGAGTCACCAAACACTTATACTGAAAACAGCGTTTTCTGTGCATTCAATTACTAGCATACATCATGAGTAGGGATACTAATTTGAAATTTTTTTTTTAACCGATAACCCACCCTTGTTAACCGATTATTAACCAACAAGATTAGTGCGTTGCATGCAGCGGTGCGCCAGCTGCAGTGTATGTCTGCTGAGTCCCCAGTTCACCCGTCCAGGAGAGTTACTGTAGCAGCAACGGTGCTGCGTGCATTGTCGAGGACACATGCAGCCACTTTCCCAGTAAGTCTGCACTGCACCATTTAGCTAGTTTAGCTGCTTGGTCGTCAGCTGTGTGTTTGCCTGACGTAACGTTACTCTGTCAGCACAGTGTAACTTTAGCGAGTGTCCGACAGACCGCGTGTGTGTGGGGGCGGTGAGTGTGGGGTTGTCGTGGCGTTATAGCTGTGAACGTAGCTGTAGCAGTGTGTGTACGGTTTATTTGTCTATGAATAAATGCGACAACTCCTCAGCTCAAGACCTGAGCCAACTTCCTGTATCTCTAACTCCGGCTCAGACTCTGTTAAGGTGGTGATAGCAGTAATCGGTTAAAATTCTTAATGTCGGTTAACGGTTAATTATTAACATCCCTAATCATGACGTCTTTTTACACATCTGGATGGCACTGATGGATGGACATACTGGGAGGTTACAGGTTATACAGCAGCCTTATTGCACACAGGAGTTAGCTTTTACTGGAGGTTGTTATCCAAAATCAGTCCTGTACATCCTTAAGAAATATATTCCAAATTCAAAGCCTCCTAATCTGACCAGGCTTGTTGGTTACATTTGAGCTTTCTCAGAGGCCATTTGAAGCTTCTTCCCAAACAGATTGTGCTCAGACCTGTCACATACTGGGGTTTTCGTGGACATATGGAGGGACTGGTTGGGGCAAAGCCAGTTTCTTTATGTGGACAACCATTTATATTGTAATTGAAATAGTTGGGTACCAGTTGGCAAAGAGGGTTCTTTTTTTTCTATAGCACCAAAGGATCATGTGTCGACCATAAAATGCCTGTAAAGCAGTAGTTTTTCGAAATTTAGTTGACCACAGAAAAGTGAATTTTAGAAGCATGTTTTAGTTCCCTTCCTTTTAGTGGAGTCCTCACATACTAAGTGCATCTAAGGCCCAAAAGTTTTCTATTTTATATGCCGAGGGCTTTACTGTGACAATGCCCAGTCAGAAAATATTGTATTGTAGTGCCCAGTAGCGAGTTCACACAGAGCTGACACGTCCTCCCAGTTTTAAATTATTGCCCCCAAAGCTGCTGACCAAAATATCACAGTTGTGGTTTTAAGTGATGATTATGGGACAGGATCTGTGCCTTGGGGTAAATTTCACAGCGTTGCTGTTATTAGCTGCCAACGTAGTCTGCAGAAAATACCCAGCTGGCAGGAGTTTTCAGCTGATGCGCAGGAGTTATGTTTGGGCAAAGTGCAGAGGGAAGGAATAAGGAAAGACTATACTGTATCTGGTAGAAAGAGGCGCCCACTGACTGTGTGGGCCTTTTGTTCTTAAGCCACATGGCGATAGCCATAGATCAGTGTTTAACTCAAGGAAAGATGCATTTAAATAATTCATAAAATGGCTTGTCCAGTGACAGACATAACAGTCTTCTCTTGGTTCTGAGCATTGTGTTCAAAATATATTAAAACATCAATATGTTGTAAACAAACATAAATGTATCTTTTAAAAGGGTATATTGTTTACACCCTTTTAATATATATTAGACAGTTTTGTGGCTCTTTGAAAGAAGTGAATCTTCTATTTCCATTAATTCTTTAGATTATGGTCAACAAAGGGCTGGTTACACCTTTGACGACTAGCACAGGGAGTGCAGCACTGCGTCACTACTAAATGTATAATACAAATTCTTGAGGATATGAGCTTTTTTTTATTGTCGAGAAGTCTAAATGTTTGTTTTGCAGCAGTATTTTTCTGCACATTTTTCCTTGACTCCACAGTCTTTCAGCAGCAATTGGTTTTCATAATCATAATCCACACCCCTCTTTATAATTGTAAATGGGCCAATTACACATTAGTTTTGTATTTTGCTGTGCTTTTACCTGGTAGAGGTCAAATCTTTATACACTATACAGTATTTTGGTTAAATCCTGACACTGTTCACTAAATTAGATACAAGTTTTCAGTCAAACTGTACTAGTTCTTGGCATTTTTTGACAAAAAGGTCCATATTTTACCATTTTTTTTATTTTAAGGAGTTTCACTGTGTATATTGTGCTATTTAACTAATTTTGGCCTCTTCAGATTCACTTTCAAAGTGCCTTTTAAACACTGGCATTAACTGGCATTGACATTAAGAAAAGAGCAGTGTAATTGTGACAGTGAGGATACCAGTAGGTGGATCTGACACAGTCTGGTAGCACCCAGGATCTGTGACTCTATAGGGAACCAGTTAGGATGACACATTTCAGGCTGATCAAATGAAATTGAACTGAAGTACAGTGTCATTTTTGTCTCTGAACAACTCAGAAAAGGTCGTAGATGGCGGTCTACAATAATAAGTGCAACAATCACACATCTTTCAGACCAAACTCTTCTTTAACCCCAGGCTAAATTCCTTTGTCCATGTTAAGTATGAATGGAGCCATATTAAAGTTTGGTATTTTGTGCTAGTTCGGTGAAAGTGTGCTCGACTCTTCTGTCGTTCAATAACAGTCTTTTGATTTAGAGGCGTGTCTGAAGCATAAATGGGAAGGGTCAGGGGCAGATTCACCTCCGGTGATGTTTTACTGAGGATGAAGTTCCAATCAGAGCTCAGCAGCTTGAGATTTCTGTCACCGTCTGCAAATATAAAGAAGCTTTATATCAGATTGAGGAAATCATGAGATGAAATGCTAAATCCTCCTAAATTAACTCGGATGATATTTACATTGCCTTAGGAGAGAGACTTCCACACTCGAGGCTTTGAATGTGAGATGCACAATCGGGCTGCTCGATTATGGCAAAAATCATAATCACGATTATTTAACACGATTACTCATTTGACTTTGTAAACATCATGCATTTAGAAAGAAACTTTTGTATCCTACATTTTAAAGTTAACGAATAACTTCGGTATTTTTCAACATTGACCCCATTTTCCCGTGTTTTTGTGACTAATTGGGACAACACTTTTTGAAACTGGTCCAGTATTGAGGGAGTACGCTGCAGCCGCTCAACAAGCTGTAACTTAATCATTTGGGGCAACCTGGTACTCTCATTTTACGTCCACTATAAGTGCTTGTTTTTTCCACTGACAGGCTCAGATTGTTTTTAAGTGTCTGACAACATTATGGAAAGGACTACTGAAAGATAAAACGTTTTTCTTTCCTTTCGCTTTCTGTTTGTCTTTGAATCAGGTGACTTGTTGCCAGAAGAGACAACGGTGGAAACATGAGTGAGAGTTGGAAAGAGGAGTGCCACAGGACACCGGTGGTGTCTCCGAGCAAGACACGCAACAACAAGACCGGATCGAGTTAAAGGTAAGAAAAACGTTTCATTTCTCTGTAGGGTCCTTTCCATAATGTTGTCAGACACTCACAGTAACAATCTGAGCCTGTCAGTGGCAAAAACAAGCACTTTTAGTGGACGTAAACTGACGGTACCAGGTAATCCCTAATGATTACATTACAGCTTGTTTCGCGGCTGCCGCCTGCAGCGTTGTCCCTAAATACTGGACCAATTTCAAAAAGCGTTGTCCCCATTAGTCACTTCGACACAAAAACATGGGAAAATAGGTTCCAGGTTGACTGTCGGGAGCAGGGAAAGCGCACCGCTGTAAAGGAAAGGGGTGCGCTGAATTTATAAAACAAGACAAAACGAGTGTCTTCGCGAAACGGAATTTGGCACAATAACCTATTTATGTTGATTATCTTGTTTTCATAATCGTTGGAAGCCGTAATTGAAATTCGATTAATTGCGCAGCCCCAATACACAATAATTCAAGTATTAAAAAGCATTTCATAACACATTTTTGTATATTATCCTATAGAAAATATCAACAAAGCAGAACATTTTCTCCATCTAGCTGCCAAATATGATTCTTAGCCTCATTAACGAGCACACCATCATTGCATCATACTGCTGCATATGTCTCCCTGCTGTATATGTCTGCTGTTAACTTTTTCAGTTGACTTCATATTTGGAGGAGGGAAAATCTCCAGTAGTTAAGACCAGCTAGGAAGCAGATTTGAATGATATGTTTTCCAAAGGCAGATGTGACAAAGTTGACCTGATGCCGTAATGTGGATGTGGAGAAAGGTCACAAGTGACTGGATTCAATTTCAAGAAACGTCTAAACGTGCTCAATGAGCATTACTGTCACAATGACAGACAAAACACTACGGTTGCAAGATTAAAGGTCTGGACCGAGTTTTAAATGTAGATTAGAGGCTCTGGGTGCCATATGAAGTGACAACGCTAAAGTGTTAAATAAGCTGATGGATGATTAGTCATTGCTGGCCAGTAATATGAGATTACAACCTATTAAACGTTATAAAGATATGTGGGAATTCATGACCCAAAGTTAAGTAAACAAAGCTACAGGATACAGTACCTCTGTCTTGTTGTGGATCCATAGTTGTCCAACATCTGAGTGCTGGCCACCTCCAGGTTCCAGTCACACATCTCCAGCAGCTTTAGACACTCTGACCTGCTCCTCAGACCCAAACAGAACAACTGCTCCACCTGCAGAGACGAAAACAATCGGTCAAAGAAGCCGGAAGTAGGGAGAGATGGGACAATAAAGCAAGATCACACTGTCAAGTACTGTTTCAGGAAAGAATTCATCTTTTTTTTACTCCTTCATGCGAGTGTGATTGCAGCACCAGTGAGCACATTGTAAAATGATTTCAGTCTTAATACAAGCTCAGTGTCCTGTTCAAACACACCTCTCTATTTTCTAAACTTTGTCACCACTAAGTGTTCCCTTGTGCCCACTGCCATCCAAACACATCCTCCATCCTGCCACAGCGGCCCCAAACGCAGGCAGCTAAGAGGCTGCTGAATACTGCTGTAGACACATCAGTGAGTCTATATGCTTTCTTTATTTATAGCCGGCTCATTGCAGCAGTAATGATCTGATTTTCCCTTAAGGTTCAACAAAATTGCTCTTATCATATACTGACGTGAGCCAATAAAGTGAAAAAATGACATTGATCAACTTTGAATGACCACCTGTTTGTAGTTATATCCTGCGCAAAAAAAAATGTCATTACAGAAAAGGACTAAAGGCCTGACCTGAGATGCAGTAATCTGGATCTCTGAGGACTCGCCTGCAGTACAGCAGTGTTTACCACTGAGGACTCAGTGCTACTCTTTTAGTAATTGCAGTGCTGCAACATAAACGTCCACTTCACAGGGTCTTTAATTTGATGGACTAGAGCTATGAAATGTTTGTGGCCCTTAACTTTGTATAAAGTTTTGTTTTACCAACTCAGTTTGCCTTTCCTGTGTGACAGGCAGCTTACTTTGTTAACAGTGTGACTAATTCTATTAATATTTGCTCCTGACATCGTATGTAATTATTTTTTGGAGCACAGAAAGTGACAAAAGGCAGTAAAAGGTTATCAAATGTGTCAAATATAAAAGAATACATCAATTAAATAATTACTTCTCCTTCAACCAGTTGGTAAAAAAAATAGACAAGCTTTGGTAAAACTTTATTTATTAAAAGAAAGGCAAATCTAACTATAAAGCAAGGATTCAGTTATATTTTTTACTTGTCTGATCACCTTTTACTATATTTTGTCAGTTCCGGGGCTCCATACGATACCTTTCTAAAAAAAAACTTTATTATTGTGATTACTATAGAATCACAGTATGACCAAGAGATATAAGAAACATATGGTTTTCAGTAACTGGCTGCAGTGCATGAAGCTCTTTCATAGCATACTAATAAATGCTCTCACCTTTAGATAATGCACAGATTTCTGGACGTTCCAGTTGTGGTTCTGGAGGGCGGCTTGGCACTCTTCTATCGTGACACCGTGAACTGCATCCTGCACCTGGATCACACATCGACAACAGTGTGAGTATCTGCATCATCCAACAACACTCGTATCCCCCTGGCTCTGATTCCTCACTTCCTCATCACGTGATGGATCTCAGTACTGCTTTCAACCTTGACCTGAGGAGCACCAATACTCATGTATCTATTTTCTTACACACCTAGTCATTGATTATATTTATTTGTTACCGATATTGATTGATACCTATAATAACAATACCACCACATCACTTCCTGCTACTTCTCCCACTACTATTTAAACTACAACAGCTAATGAATGCGTAGTGCATGTCTACTTCTTGCACTGACCTCCTCTGCAGTACAGTTTACGTATGATCCCACTGCACCTCGTGTGCGGCCACAGATAACTACAAAATGCCAAGTGTCTGATCGATGTGCAGCCTCTGGTCGTTTCGCAGTGATTCTGACTCAATCAGGTTCAATCGGTGTCAGAATCAATTGGCCGGCAAAAAGAAACCAATCGAACTCTGGTTCCTCGTCTTTTAAATTCAATTCACAGCACACATTAATATGGCCTTTTTCTCCAAAGAACACTGGCATATTGTTAAATAAGTTATGAGAAGCTATAATATTTTTGTGCTTTTTCAATGTGACTGGAAGGAAGTTTGTGTGCTGCCAAGTTTTGTACTGAAATTATATTAAAATGGAACTTTCTCTTTAATTAGTCTGATTCATTGGCTTTCAAAAGTTCAGCTAAGTTACACATCAATCATAATTAGGTTCTGATGATGATTTGAAGATGACAGATTTGAGCAGATAAAAGCTGCTACTGTATGTGCCAGCAATTGTAAATTGCTCATTCGCTCAGTCAGAGAGAGAAACAGAGCGCCTTGGTAGCCGAGTGATTACAGCATACCATGCCGTATAACCGCACCATCCCGGGTTCGATACCAGCCTTGGGACCTTAGTTGCATGTTACACAACATTTGCACACACAAACACACACACACAATTCTCCCTACAACATATGGCCAGTGGACAACCAGTAAAAATTACCCTCTGTTGCCCCCTTGTGTTCAGAGTACTATACTGTACTGTAATATACTGTACACCATAATGTTTATATGTAAGTCCACATTCAAAAGCTACATTTACTGTGAGAAAGTTTCAGATGAGAGGAGGCAAGCAAGCCATGTATCAAATATGCACCTCACTCACTGCATTACAGCACATTTAAAGTCAATCCTATCGTGAACACTGCACTGATATTTTAGCTTTATCTCATAATAATGGAGCCTCTCTCTCATACTGGTGACAGGAAACTCAGATCCGAAGGCTATCTAGTTTAAGATCTGTACTTTTTTATCTAAATCTAATTTACAAAAAAAGCAATCAAAGTAGCATTAAGGAGGACATAAGTTCAACTATATATTGCATCTAAACTATCCATCGTGAGAGAGAAAGCAAGCAAGCTTCGCACTTAAATTACTGAAGTAATAAATAATACCTTTCAGCACATGATATAAAACGTAAAATAATACATAAAGTGTATTTCAAATGAGACGTTGCAGAAGACAATCCAAATCTGACCTTACCATTTTGACCCTGTCAGCTGAGTTCCCTCCTCCGTCTGTCCTGATGCAGGAAGCGGTGACCACCGTTGCTGTCGGCCCGTCTGAACAAACGCGAGGGAGACTGACTGATGTCTTCATCCCTGACCGCGGCCCACCCAGACTGCTGTTATTGTTGGAGGAGAAATTAGCCTTCAGCTCGCCTGGATGGACAAACCCCTGTCCCTGGGCGTGTCCTTGGAGAGTCTGGCTGCTGACCACCATGGGTCTGACAGTGGCGGTGTTAGCTTGCCGTACATGTCTTTCCTCCACGCCGCTGGTAGGCAGGCTCTCCGCCTCCTTGAAGAAGCGGTCGTAGCGGTCGAGGTACGGGGGCCTCTCTGGTAGAAGGTAATAGTGGGTGTTACTGACTTTACGTCCATCGCGGACGATGGGGAGGATACAGGGGCCCTTGCTGGTGGAGTCCTTCCCCTGCGCCTGGGCCTGGATCACTTTGGGTGCAGCATATTTAGGATCTGAGGCGAAGCTGTGCGTGGTAGGCATGAGTTTACCTGGAGAGGTGGAGAGGTAGGAGCCGTAGGTGTGTGTGGAGGGACAGGAGGTAACGGGAGCCTGCATGGTGGTGGGGCTGACAGAGTAGACTCTCTGTTGGGGGGAGCCCACCACCAGGCCCATGGGACTGGGAGTCCTGGAGCCCGGTTGGGACAAAGGGTCCCTGGGAGGGATTTGAGGTGGTCGTTCTTGGTCTGGGCCTGGAACGCCCTCTGTGGTGTCGGCTGGCGTCGGTGACAGGGAAAGATCCCTGGACCAGCGAGCGGATGTGTAGTCGCCCCTCTTTATGGGGCGAGGGGGTATGGGGACACGTGGGGGAATCTGGGGTTTGTCCTCATTGGAGGAGAGGACACTCTGCTGGTGTCCCTCCTGGGTCTGTGGACGCGGAGACGGCGAGCTCGATTGTGCAGCACTTCCGGTCGGCACGTTTAGCCTCCTCATGCACTCTTGCTGGAGTTCTTGGAAGATCTCTGCTGACTGGGAGAAGGAGGTGGACAGAACCTGGCTCTGCTTGCTGGGGAGAAACAGATTGTCCTCCAGACCTGATCTGTCTGGACCCCTGGAGACAAGAGCCTCACCCTCCACCTTCTGTCCAGAGAAGAGAGCCTCAACTGGATTATGGACTTCACTCTGCTCCTCTTCATGCTGCTGCTCCGAGCTGTTGATGGAGCTCACCTTTGTGCAGAAAGAAGATTTCAATTAGGGCTGTCAAAGTTAAGGCATTAACGCAACTTGCGATTTTTAGGTTGTTGTAGCGGGCTCAATTTTAAAGCTAGAGTGGCATCATATGAAACTAGAAAACGAAGGAATCGATTGGTACCAACCATGTTATACTAGCTTGTCGCGAGGAGGCTAAATAACACTCCAAACTTATGCAAAATCTTGGCGAGGAAAAAGTAGCATGGCTATTTTCAAAGGGGTCCCTTGACCTCTGACCTCAAGATATGTGAATGAAAATGTGTTCTATGGGTACCCACGAGTCTCCCCTTTACAGACATGCCCACTTTATGATAATCACATGAAGTCTACGCACTGTTGTTGCCTGTTGGGCTTGAGTTTGCCATGTTATGATTTGAGCATATTTTTTATGTTAAATGTAGTACCTGTGAGGGTTTCTGGACAATAATTGTCATTGTTTTGTGTTGTTAATTGATTTCCAGTAATAAATACATACATACGTTTGCATAAAGCAAGCATATTTGCCCACTCCCATGTTGATAAGAGTATTAAATATTTAACAAATCTCCCTTTAAGGTACATTTTGACAGATAAAAAATGTGCGATTAATCGCGATTAACTATGGACAATCATGCGATTAATCACAATTAAATATTTGAATCGATTGATAGACCTAATTTTAATACAATCTAGTGTGGATCTAAGTGATATCAGAACAGGAGATAAAAATCCCATTTCCATAAAAGTTTGGCATAATATGCAATGTGCTGTGTCACCTCCTACCGTACCTCCATATCGTCTTCGTCTTGGGCTACGTCGTCATAGGCCGGGGGGGGGGGTAATGGCCGGGCATCCCAGTCCACTACTGGTGTAGGGTGAAGGGGGCGGGGCAGCGATCTAGACGGACTTTGAGGCGGTGTCCGGTCCAGGATGTTCTCTGCCTCCAAAGCTAGCTTTGCCAGTGAAGGAATCTGAATTTCAACCACAGGGGAGGGGGACGGTGTGGGCGGGGGGAACTCCTCCCCAAAGTCAATGAGGGACACTTCGCTGTTGGGGTTGTGGCCTGAGCCTGTAATCCGACCACCCCCCTGTTTGGAAGCAGAGACCCACGCAGCAGGTTTCAGCTTTAAGCCTTTGATAGAACCCGTTTTCCGAAGTGATAATCTCTTTAGTCCTGCCGAAGTCAGATCCTCATCATCGTTTACTGGATCATAGCAAGGCTCTGGAGACACAAACACACAATACGTTTATTATTTCACCGAAAAACATTTCGAGATTGATGACACCGCACGTCACGCCACAAAATACGAGACACACTTCAAAAAAGTTTCCAGGTTCGAAGTTAGTCTTATTGTGCACAGCAAGGACACTGCACACCTGTTAGCGGGGACACAGAGGTGGAAAGATGGAGAATAATGATGGTAAGAAAGGAAATAAAAGTAGAAGACAGAATCACTGCAAAGACAGGCAACGGAGAGACAAAAAATAATATGGGATGTACCTTTGAGGAGTGGAGCTAGGAGGGAACAGAGAGGGCAGGAGCAATGGGTGAGGAGCTGCTGAGAGAAACCAGACTTACTCTTGATTAACACTGCTGGTTGAGGAGGGCGGGGAGGAGGCTCCTCTGGAAGAATAAAAGCAAATACCGCCACGGCAAAGGAGAAACGGAGAAAAAAGAAAAAGACAGCAGCAAAGATAGAAAGATTAGGGGGGGAAAAAAAACAGGAAGCAAATGTCAGATCGCATTATGAAAGTTTTGCCAGGAAGTGTTAAGAAAAATGAAGAGCAAGCTGTGGCCATTTTTCCAAAGCAAGATCTGCACTGCCATAAAATTTAAACCCACAATCCATGATGTAAATGTAGCTGCACCTTTTAACTGTGAAATCTGGTCATTTTATCAATTGACAGGTGTGTTAATATAGGTACTAGCACTGGGCAACAATTAAACACAGTATAGTCTATAGTTATTATTAGTTTTTAATGTTGTTTAGGTTTGTTTACACCAGTTACGTTTATAGTTACAGCTAGAGTTTGAACCCAAAGATGGCGGACACTGAATGGTCCTACGAGAGTGTTTATCCTTGGTATTTGTCAATTAAAATGGCCATCATTATGGCGTGGTCCAAGTCTTTATTTAGAGCTCTTTTACTCACTTCTAGCTCGTCCTGGTAGCTGCGTGAGCCGAGCACCACTGAGGTCAACACCAAGGACATCAGGAGGATCCATGGGATTACCGAGGTACAAACTGGAGGGAAGAGAGCGACTTAATTACAGTAAATGTCAATATACTAAATCTACCTAACCTTGGTGTTATAATGTTGCAATACGTTGGACATTTGTAATATTGTGCTACTGCCATCTATTGGTGAAAGTTTATTATTACAGCTCAGCAAAAACTAATCACATAGAGTTTCACCACCAACTTCCATCATGGGGCTTAAGTATGATAAATATTTATAAAGTGATGAAGAGACATTTAGATTGTTTAAAAAACACTCTCTGTGATACTAAATTCATATCAAGTTAATAAACAGAAGCTGGTCCTTACTCGTCAATCCTGTCAGGGAAGCCCCAGCAGCGATGAGGGTTGATGTCTCCGTGTCCCGTGTGGATGAAGCTGTTCTTGAGCGGCCGACTGATGTCATGAGCTGACAAACCCGCTACTGATGTCACCACGTTTCTGGGGAACGGTCCGACCTTAAGGGTCCGCTTGTTTTGACCTCGCCACCAGTAGTTCTCTGCCCTGAAATACACAGAGATACTGAGGATGAAACATGGAGCGTCATCTGCAGGGCGTTATCAAAACAAATAATTCTACTGGACATTTTAATATTTTAATATTCACAATGTAGTGCATTTAGCCTAATAAACATTCAATATCTTTTTATTAGTGAGCATTGATGAGCTCAGCAACTGGAATAAACTTCTAGGCTGTTATTATTTAGTTAAAAAGAGATGCATTTTAATTTGTTTCCCTGTAAACTGTATTTACCAGTAATGATGTTGACAGTTTGTTAGGTAAAAGTTACAGATTTGGAGGAATGCTTCTTGTTCAAAGTCTTAAACACACATATTAGCACCCACCTCCCCTCTATGATGGTGATGACATCATTGAGCTGGATCTGGAGTTTGTCTGGCTCGTCAAAGTCCTGCAGAGCACACATGTCTGTGGGCATGGTCTGAAAAACACACAAATACAACGACACACCAAAGTAAGTTTTAACACAGCAAACATTTATGAGTGAACCATATTACAGATGCTTGTCATAATCCTTCCAGCTGAGGGCATGTTTCAGGTTCTACTCCACTAGGTGGAGCTAAAAGTCCATTTGTGCGATGATAATTGCCGAGGAAACACTGGCCTCTCTGCACCGGAGGTGTCCAGATTACCATCAGTTTTTCTTAGTGGCTAAAAATCCCTCATATTTGGACAACTTTGGCTACCCAAATGACAGCTCTCCTACCTCAAGCAGGAACTCACGCAGGGCGACAAAGGTGGGTCTGTCGTCTGGTTTCTGAGCCCAACACTGCAGCACCACATGATAGATATCCTCCGGACAGTCTTCCGGCTTAGGGAGGCGTTCACCTTCTTTATCAATCTTGTGCAGGATCTGGGAGGAAAAAAATTGAAAGATGACAATTGAAGAATATATCCGTGTAGATGTGAGTAACTGGGACTAGTTTTCTGGGTCTGCATGTGTTGAGATGTTTTTGTATACATGCTGTATATGTCTTCTTTGTCTCTGTGCGTTGTTTACCTGGCTCCCATTGAGGCCCAGCCAAGGCTCCTGGCCATGTGTGAACATCTCCCAGAGAGTGACTCCAAACATCCACGTGTCTGTAGCATGGGAGAACGTCCTGGTCTTCAGACTCTCTGGGGCGCACCTGCAGCAGGACGGACAACAAACTTTAACATGAACGGTACATGTCCAATAATAATCCTCACTTTGGGCAGAGAATGTATTTAGTTTTTTTAAACGTGGCTTTTCTAACATTAAAAGCATTTTTAAAAAAAGGTGCACTGTGTTTGGAAATTAAAATCATACATGTATATGAATGAAAACAGTAGAAAGAAAGATGTATTACCAGCTAGCTGCTTGGCCAACACAGAATTTGGCAGAGACCCAAAACAACCAAGCAAGTATTTTCTTATTAGAATTATCAGCATGGCTGGAATGCAGCTGTGACCGATCAGATTTCTCTGTGGAAACTTTCTGCAATAAAATAAATCAGATTCCCACCCTAACCCCTAAAACCACTCATATCCATCCCTGAATTGCATCCAAGTACAGCTTTGGTTACTGTGCTGCCCCCTCAGTCCACCCACCATGCAAAGGGGACCTTTCGATGCTCCTGCATGACATAGTGCTCGTCGTTGTTGGGCAGCGCCCTCATCAGGCCAAAGTCACCGATCTTCACTCTGTGAGCCGAGGCCAGCAGGATGTTCCTGAAGAGAGAGGGTCAAATATTTAACTATTTTCTGTACATTTTTAAACTAAACATACATGCCTCTTATTCAGTACTGTGTGACCTACAAGTTCTGCATAGGTGGCATACTACTGATGCCATCAACACACTCGCAAGTTCACAGATGTTCACAAAGTCCCCCAAACACAGCAGCAACAACAAAGATGAGCAAATATGTTTGTTTTTGTATCAAGACTTATATGTTTGACCATCTGTTGAGAGGAAAAAGAATCACCGAACTGAACTTGACCTAAAACATGAAATTTAAATTCCATTATGGTTTTGGTGAACGGTTACAACCCCAGTAGGAGATGAACCAAACAGATTTATTTAATGGTCAATCCTGAGCAACGTTTAGAATGTGATCCAATCATATAAAATATAGTGTCCTGTTCTGAACGCAGCTCTAAAACTACAATTAACTGTCTGGTAGGTTATAACTTCACTTCAAAAAGGTCCTGTATTTAAAACCACAGCTTGAGAAATCCTCTTAGTGTTTGGCATACTGCAACAGCCGTGTGAAGTCATTACCATATTATCACAGCTTTAACTGTGAAAATGACTCATTTTTACCAGCAATTAAGATTTTTCTCAAGAATCTACATAGTGTCAACTCAAAAGTTGGGTGAATGTGACTAATTTGGGCAAGAGCAAGAACTTAGACCGCCCAGTACAGCCTGCCAACCAGTGACTCATTTTACTTGTGGGCCAAGACTCACTGTAATGGCCTGTAAATTTCTGGGTGGAGGAGAAGGAGAAGCAATATAAATAATTCAACATAGCAGTAAAAAAAAATCCCTGAAAGAAAGATAGGTTTCATAGAGAGTGTGAAGAACACACCCTCTTTAAATAGGGTTTGACCTTTTTATAGATGCTGAAACTTATTAAGTCCACCTTAAAAAAGTGTTCTGTCCCCTACCTGGCTGCCAGGTCCCTGTGGATGAACCTCCTCTGCTCCAGATAGGCCATGCCACAGGCCACCTGTACGGCATACTGACACAGCGTGTGGATCAGCACCGGGCCCTGTGGACGAACACATCGCAAACGCTCCAGCAGAGAACCCAGAGGAGCCAGCTCGGTCACCTTCAGCACACGGAGAGAGAGAACGAGAGAGAAGGTGGGTGAAAAGAGGAACGTGGGAGTAAAAAAGCAAAAAGGAACGAGGAATAGATTACGTTGAAGAGAAAGATTGATTGGAAGATGAAAAGGAGGGAGTGAGAAGCATGTAATGTGACAAATACTAAAGCAGAGGCAATTGGTAATGATAACATGGTCCAAAAACTATTTGGCAATATGTATCAAATATACGCCAGAGGAAATAACGAGAAGGTAATAACGGGCATGAAAACAACAAGGCTGAAATGTCAGCTGTTATTTTAGTCCTCCATCCACTTGCTCCCCTCCCTTCCTGTCTCCCTCCTTTCCTCCATCACTTTCTCCCGTTATGACAAAAGGCCTTAAGATGCTTGACCTGATATAAACAGACTGTAAGGTCATGAAGCAGCCTGAGAGGGACATTTGTGTTAAGTGTGTGTGGGTGTCAAGTGAGAGTACAGGCTAACTGATGTGTGTTTATTTCAATCTGTCTTGTGTATATTCCTCCCTGTGTGTGTGCGTTTTCTGTGCGAACACTACCATCTTCATTGGGTGTGTGAGCACCACACCGTAGAGGCGAATGAGGTTCTGGTGGTCCAGGGAGTGCATGGCGTTGACCTCACAGATGAAGTCCTCCAGAGCGTCGGGCTGGCTGAGCACATCTGTCTTCAGACACTTCACAGCTACGTTCAGCTGGAAACGAGGACAAAGATTTAGTTTAACAATGTAATCTGACTATTCAGCCTTTTCCCCCACACGTTCACTGCTCGTTTTATTGCAGAAGCGTTTCTAATAATATTCACACAAACTCATCATGAAGACAGTATGAGTACATAGATTCATGCACCTGCTTTGATTTATTCTTACATCAGCACAAAATGCAAACAAGTATTATGCAAAAGGACTGTAGTAGTTTGAGCATGCCCCAGTTAACAAATATCTTCAACACGCATAAACTTATAAAGAGAACTAAATAAATGTAAAAGTCTCCTCACCACCTTCCCTGCAGGCGTCAGCCACTCCCCTCTCTTCACTACACCGAAGGAGCCGTCCCCCAGCTTCTCAAACAGCGTCAGGTCCTTCTCTGGGATGAGGCAGGTCAGAGCCTGCTGCTGCCCGTCGAGAGGAGCACCGCCACCGGGCTGCGGGGACAGGACTCCGTCCCCCAGGCCCAGCGGAGGTGTGGGAGACAGCTTACGAAAGGAGGAGGCCGGCTGGCCCTGCTGGGGGAAGTCTCCTCCGTCTGGGCGCTTTCCGCTAAACACCTACAGAAGAAGGAAAAAGTACATCAAAAAACATTCATTCATTCATTAGTATGAAGAGAAAAAAAGAGAGAAACAAGCATGAGTGGTGGGATAGGGTCAAGAAAATGAAAGTGGACATTGACCATATTGATGGAGCCTTCTTCAGGCTCCGTGTTGAAACGCGTAAGCCTATGTCTATTGTGATGTGAGCCAATTAAACAAGTGAAATGTTAGGATTTTGTCCTCCTTGATTTTGAAGTCTGGGATGTGCTACCCTATCACATTTTTGTGCTTGATGATAGTTTATGTTTCAACCTTCTTGTTGACTTTGTGATGTTAGCAACAATGACAGTAAAGAGGAGGTTTACACTGGAAATTACTACGCTTGAAGATAACTAATGCAATGCGTGATATCTACACTACCCAACCAGCACTGCTGCTGGCACCAGACACAGGTATGAGAAAATTTAAAGCAGCACAAGCATGTGCTGCATGTGGGGGTTGTGTGGTTGGAAAGCAGAGTCAAGTTATGACCGGCAGTCAGCAGCCAGACGAGTGGAATCGCCACCACCAAACAGTGATCCCTCGGCTCTTATCTGGGCCCTGAGGACTCTACCCTCAACACACACACTCACACACTCAAAACTACAGAATAACTACAGGCATCTACAGGCTTATACCCACGCTAAGGCCAATGTAATAATATCTCTATATGTGCTAAATAATGTATGCACAACACATGCGGTGGAATGTTTTCAACAAAAACTAATGGATATGCTGTCAGTACGCAGCTATGCACATGTACCGAAACAAGCACACACACACACACACTTATCATTATGGGAGAGAGAGACATTTCCTGCCTCTTGGCCGAAGCGCTGACAACACAGCAGGAATGACTTAGCTGTTAGGAAGTACTCATTAAGAAGCACTATTAGATTAAGTGACCTGAATGTATCTGTGTGTTTATTTGTGTGTGTGTGTGTGTGTGTGTGTGTGTGTGTGTGTGTGTGTGTGTGTGTGTTATTGTGAGCTTTCAATTCCCCTAAATTTGAACCCGTACAATGTGTGTGCTGTGCAGAGACATTAAGGGAAACTTTTGTTTAGAGAGGCCCTAAATAACAAAATAGGAATGCATAGAAACTAGTACTGCTGTCAGATAACGGGGGACAATATCAAATAACATATCAGGTAAAAGAATCAAATAATTTGTCTATTAGTAATATCCAACCCTAATTAACATGTAACATATCACATAGACATGTCTTTCTCATAGGTAGAGCAATCTTGAATCTAAAGCAATAAATTAATGTCAACTAGTGCAGTCCCAGTGTAAAACGCACCGGTTCGGAACGGGTCGAATACTTGGCCTGTAGTACTTTCTCGAGAACCACTCATACGAACAACTTCACACTTGACACCACGCTTCCTTGGGTCCTGAGCAACACACCTGCCATGACAGTGGACCTTTCTCATTTCCCAGTTTGTACATACCTTTCCTCCTTTCCTCGCCTCCTCTCCTCACGTCTTAGTCCCGCCCACGGGAGATGCGAGCGGAGGAGGCGAGGAAGAGACGCGAGGAGAGAGGAGTCGAGGCAACAGGCATTTCAAATGAGACATCCTTGCCCCGGAGCCGTCATTTTAAAGTGACGTCAATTAAATATGACGTGTGGCAGAGCTGCATCATCTGTCCATTGTTTTGTTACAGCGCTGTCATTTATGATCCCTGTCAGATGAGCACAACAGTGTTCATGACAACTTGTATATTTCGGAGGCGCTACATAAACGGTGAAGGGCAGAAAGATTGATCATCTTAACCATACAGCTTATGAATGAAAAAGGAGTTACACTCATAGAGTCCTGCCATGGTTTGAGATTATTCCAGCTGTGTGTCACGCCTCTTTTATGTGACTGGTGCCGAAAGGACTTCTGCAAAGGATACACCGGTGTATCCTCGCTTATAGCTCCTCTGGCAAGCCTCCTCGCCTCTTGCTGAGATGCGAGATGCATTTTAGGAATTGGACTCCGGGGAAGTGAAGAAGAGTTTGGTTGTAACGTTAGTATATATCCAGCATCCAGCAGTAAAAGTGAAGTGTAGTCACTGTAACAGCCCGCTGTGGACGACATGCTTGACTCAGTCCGCAGAGTCCTGAAGCCCCGCCTCTGCTGCTGCACAGAGCGCTATCGCTTGTTTATTCAAAGTTTATTCATATTTATTACAGGGCTGTGTTGAATACTCGATTCTGATTGGTCAATCACGGCGTTCTATGGTCTGTAATGTCTGTATAACAGACCGTTGCATTGGGCACAGTTCAGCTGTCGGACTCTGGCCGACCGTTTCTGTGTCAAAATATTGATTTCTTCAGCAGCCGTGTAATAAGCGGGATAATGTACAGCTAGCAGGTCATTGTTGTGAAAGAATCCCCTTCAGGGCGATGAGAGACCCCGACCAAATCGCCATGTCGGGGATTCTTTAACAACAATGACCTGCTAGCTGTACATTATCCCTTACTGAACGTGTCGCGTGTCCAAATTGAACCAAATTTTTGACACTGCACGTCCTTGGGTCCCCAGCAATAAACCCACTAAGTGTGAAGTAGATCGGATGAACGGTTCTCGAGATATGCGAAGGACACACCCGCATACACACATACATACTGTACATACAGACAAAGACTTCTTGTTTTATAGTTAGATGTTGCTTCATTCCAATAAAGTGAATGAGACCAATGTGAACTCATTATTGGCTGATAAACAAAGGTCAGTGCTCAGAAACGGTATCGTCAGTGAAAAAGAGGTGTCAATGAATGCCCGGTGCCAAACATATTTGACTGGCCAGATATAAACAGTAGCAAGCGGTGTGTGGTTTCACATTCACACTGGACCAGACATGACATAATGCTGCAGACCTTTTTAAAAACACCTCATCTCTGTGGTCGCTGTGCGGTAAGTGGGTTTCAAATAGGAGGCTCGACATTCAAAAGATTCTGAGCATGGCAGAGCAGCGCGCACACACACACACACCCATACACACACACAGGGGGCTGAGGAAGCAGATTACTCTAGCTGAGGATGGTGCCAGAGGCGGAAACAGACAGGTGTAATTATAGAAGGCAAGCACCGTGTCCTCTGGGCAACGCGACTTCCACTGAGAACAGCAAACGCACACAAACACGTCTGCTCAGTATTCCTTCACACACTTCCTTCCCCCAAGCCTTGTGTGTGTAGGTGTATCGTATATTGTATACGCTTGTGTATAAAGTAGCTTTCTATTTTTTCTATCTTTTATCTTTGAACCTTTATTTAAAGAAAGTATCAGTCAAAAGTTGTTCTGTCTCTTTAAGGGAGAAACTTTAAGCTTCACGAGACAACGTTTCTATGAATGCAGCACGCTCTGAATCTATGTGTCACCGACTCTTGTGACTTGACTCGTGTGTGAATGTGGACGTGCTCATCCTCATGTGAAGGGGTCAAGCTGTCTCGCTCTCTGGAGGAGATGTGTATGCATCTGCAGGGAACATTCAAGATGTGTTTTTTTCTTTTAAAAAGAAGTCACAGAACCAATCGAAAAATCTCTGAGACCTCCTCCGTAATCACCATAGACGTCACACACATACAGTACGGTCTGTAGCAGAGCTGTGTATTGGTAAGAATCTGGCGATTCGATCCATATCATGATACAGGGGTAACGATTCAATATATTGTGATACTCTAAGAAAGGCGATATATTGCGATTTTTTTCCAATCTAATTTTAGGAAAACTGTCGTAGTATAAAGACACACCATCATGGGCTATGTATAAAATCTATGTTAAAAAAGTCACTATGTGAAATGGCTACAATGGGACTAACATCATCACACACAAAGACAGTTGGGCTCATTGAATCAACAAGAGTCTCAGCTTTTCAGTCATACCCAATTTATGCAATTCAAAGACTGTTTAATGACCCTAGTATGCAGAAATATTCAAATACACCATTTTGTAATAACGCATTTGTACTGCATGCAAAAAATGGCATGGTTTTTGCCCAAAACTGCATGTGATTATCATAAAGTGTAAGTCTGTAAAGGGTAGACTCGTGTGTACCCATAGAACTAGAATTTTCACTCACATATCTTGAGGTCAGAGGTCAAGGGACCCCTTTGAAAATGGCCATGCCAGTTTTTCCTCGCCAAAATTTACCGTAACTTTGAAGCGTTATGTAGCCTCCTTCGTGACATGCAAGTATGACACGGTTGGTATCAATGGATTCCTTTGGTTTCCTAGTTTCATATGATTTCATATGATTCACTCTTGCATTAAAAATGAGCCCACTACAACCTCCAAAAGGAATCGATACAGTATCGTAAAACATAATATCGCAATACTCATGTGTATCGATAATTTCTTACACCCCTAGTCTGTAGCAGTAACAGAATAAATTGCCCAAATGGGTTCAGCAATGCAAAAAGCTCAGTCACAAACACAAGCAACGCCTTGACATTATTTTAGCACTATGTGACCATTCGTTGTAAACACAACCAGGACACTGCACTTCACAATCAGAGTTTGACCTATGTTAATATACTTCACATAAAAGATTTAAGATGCAAAAATTAAATTTTGGCAAGGTGTTGCGAAATATGATTATATCATCTGTACAGTGGGGAAACTGTGGTCAAAGTGTAGAGTGTCTACCATGTATTGTTCATGCGTGTTAATGTGTCCACACTGGGACAGGCAGACAGACGCCACCATGGCGACATAATGTCAAGCATACCATGTACCATAATAAATGAGTCCTGTGTCTATGTGTGTTGTGTCTGTCTACGTCTGTCACCTTGCTCATCCAGGACTTGCGCTTGCACATGGCTTTCCTCCTTTTCACAGCCTCCAACAGCCGTCTCTGTCCTTTATCAAAAGAATAAAAGACAAAAAAAGAGAAATGATGTGATGATCAGCGGTAAATACAAATGAAGACTGCGGCTGCTTTTTCTCCTATGGGTCTTGCTGCATCAGGAAGACCTATAGCATCAGTTAAGATTTGAGTTACAGAAGGTCTACTGTATTGAATTTCAAGTAGTCTCCCACAATAAAACACTCAGCTTTAATATGAAAGGGGGAAAAGTAAAAAAAAAAGTGGATGGGAGGGGGGGGGGGGGGGGGGGAAGATGGAGGACACACACATACAATATGAGAGAAGAAATTGGAGATAAAGCAAATACAAGAAAGAAGAAAAGGTCGAGAGCTTAGAGAACAGTGAGCTGAGTGGAGGAAAAAGATGTGATGAATATATGAGCAGGAGATGTGGGTGTAATTAGTCTTAAGCGGCTCGGTAGCCGAGACCTTGAGGGCCTCAGTAACTGGATTTAGAACATTACTGCTGCCATCCCCTTCACACACACACACCGCACACACACCACACACAAAAGACTTGGCACTTAAGTGTCCTTTCCTATTGTGCCTAATTACCGTGTTGTCACTTTAAAATGATATTAGGGGTACTAGTGATGGATTTGCTCCAGCTATGCTGAGGGTGAGCCAAATGACACAATGCCAATACTGAAGACAAAAGTAATACTATAAGATAATAGCAGTAATATAGGAAGCAATAAAAAAAAAAAAGGACACGGTGTCTTAAAGGGTAAGTATTTTTCAGTCTGTTTAAGGTTTGTCAATTTCCTCATGTTTTCGTGTCTTAGTGAGTGATGCAGAAAACAGTTTATGAAATTAGTCCAGTATTGAGGGATAACTCAGCAGCCGTCAGCCGCTGAACAAGCTGCCAAGGCAAGTGAGCAGCGTCTATGTAACATTACATTCACTAAACGTGTTTGTTTTTGCCACTGACAACATCGAGACTTCTCCTTGAGCGAGACTCTTTCCATAAAGTCAGACACTTATAATAACAATCAGAGCCTGTCATGGCAAAAACAAGCACTTTTAGTGGACGTAAATGACGGTGCCAGCTTGCCCCAGTAGCACCATATTGCAGCCTGTGAGCAGCTGCCGTCTACAGCGCTCTCCCTCAATACTGGACCAGTTTCAGAAATTGTTGTCCCTTTTAGTCAGACACAAAATACCAAAAAAAATAGCAAAGTTATCCTTAAGGCCTTGAATCATGGACAATATTACAATTTACTTTTCAAGTCTACCAGGGAGTTTTCCAGCTGGGTCAGGAACTGAACCAAACAGCTACCACTGCACCTGCTCACATTTACTGTGTTGAGACTTATGTGATGATGTCTTAACCAAAACTATTTTCATGATCCCAGCCGAACTGAACAGGAATTTGGCCTTTGGGTAGACTGAACACAAATGTTCAAAAACACATACTGTGCAAACAAACTCTCTTTAATACAACAAAACCTACACACACACACACACACACACACACACACACACACAGTTTCTCACCAGGTCGACCCATGCCGATCTTCTCCAGGTCTTCGTTCTTGACGTAGTCGAAGTGTGACAGCCGCGTGACGTTGAGGTCGTCTCGGATCCGCAGGAAGTACTGCTGCAGCTGCACCTCCATCAGCAGCTCCAGCAGCCATTCTGTGCCCTCCTCACACTGCATGCTACTGCCCAGTTTCTGTAAAAACACACAAAGAATACAGGGAACCGAGTTCAATATTCATTCAACAGTTTCCTCAATGCTAGGTCTCACAGCTATAAAATATAGCCGGATAGGAAGTCACTGAGCAACAATTAAACCATTCAGAGGAAACGGAGCTCAGATCTATTGTTTGCTCTCCAGTAATTGTTTACAGCACACGGAAATACCTTCTTAGACGCTTAGACATTTACATCAGAGTCAACTAGGGCTGTAACTAACGATTATTTTCCTTGTTGATTACTCTGTCGATTATTTTCTCCATTGATCGATCAGTTGTTTGGTGTATAAAATGTCAGAAAATGGTGAAAAATGACGATCAGTGTTTCCTAAAGCCAAAGATGACGTCCTCAAATGTCTTGTTTTGTCCAAAACTCAAAGATATTCAGTTTACTGTCATAGACAAGTAAAGAAACCAGAAATTATTCACATTTTAGAAGCTTGAATCAGAGAATTTTGACTTTTTTTTCTTAAACAAATGACTCAAACCGATAAATCGAGAATCAAGATCGCTGGCGATTAATTTAATAGTTGGCACCTAATCGATTAATCGTTGTAGCTCTAGAGTTAAAATACCTAACGATTAGTCATAAATATACATATACACTAAAAATACACACATGTTTGGACACACACACACACACACACACACACACACACACACACACACACACACACACACACACACACACACACACACACACACTGAAGGACATGGATACAGCATATATTGCTTGTCAGTGGAGCAAAAACTGACTGTACACTAATTTTACTCTGAAAGTATCAAATATGCATAGATTACAGATCCTGTGTCATTGTGGTGTAAATACACCACATAGTCAGCAGTTTATTTTCTTCAAAAATATTCAAACAACATCAACATAGATTAACAACTACTCTGGAAACAGAAGGTAGCATTTTGGGGAGCTCTGCTGTAAAAACATCACAGTCATACAACAGACATGAGATGAATGATGCACATCTGGTGTCCATAAGTGTCAGTGAAGACAAATGGGAGGCTCCTAAACAACCCGACCACAATGTATATACTGTACTGTGTCCCTCCATAAGACGCTGAGTCAGACTATCAATCTTCAATGTCAAAACATAACACCCCAGCTTAAAACATCATCCATCACCGTCTACTTAATGTGACAAGCTGAAACTAGCACAACAATGGAGCTGAAATTCATCTTAAATCTTCTTCATAGGTCTATTAGTCAAGAAGATGGAGTTAAATAGAGAGTAAAGGCAGTAAAGAACTTTGAAGATGAACTACCACAAAAGCTCATCCACTCCTCCATTACACCTGCTCACACTGGTCCACAGTATTATCCCCAGTCTCAACGGGGAAGTGAAGCGACCTAATCAACACACAAAAAAATGACAAACATTCCTAATCTGCAGAGACTGACAGGGAGACCTTTAGGGTGGATGCTCTGGGGCGCAGAGGTCACTCCACTGAGTCAGTAGTAATTAGACTCTGTGAATGAGGAACTTCCTGTGCTGGCTGAGCCAAGGTTACGAGGGCCAGAGGAAAGTGTCAGAGGTCACAGCTTCCCTTCTCTAATTTAAACTTGTTAATGGGCTTGGTTAGAGTTCACTTCCTATTGCTTCATGACTGTGACCTGAGGAGTTAAAGAACGTCTTTCATTCTCACACAAATACACACCTATTGTTGGGCCATAAAAATAACGTGACCATCCCCCCAAAACACTGAAAATATGTATCAGCCGTGACTTTTCAATGGAAAGTGAGTGGTCCTGTATTTTCCATGAATTTTAGATGCGAGGTCTGACTGAGGCCGATCTGCTGGGAGGGCTCAATCACCGATGGTTATGCCAGATGTCCGTATCCCGATACAAATTCATCCCAATGCACATAAAAGTGGGTCAGCTGATATCTCTTTAGCGATGTCCAAACATGCAGCTTTGACTCAGCAGGAGTCTTTGATGTTCGCTGGAAGAGAAATCCTCTGTTTAGAGTGAAACAGGTACAAAAAGTCTGTTATTAACCTAACCCAGTATAACATAATAACCTGTATGATCCACTTTATAGAGATGCAGGCTGCACTGAATGCCTGCGGTGCCTGTGGCTTTAGGATTAACTACAGCTGCAGTCATTTGAATCCGTCTCCATGTTTTGCATTTTGCTGCATCATGCCTGACCCCTACCCTGAGAAAGACGATACAGCGGTCTGTTTGGCTGGTCCACTACATCGCTAATCTGTGCCAAATGCTCTCCTACCATGTAGCATGTTTATTTGATCTGCAGCTCACGCTATTAAGAGTTTAAAGCCAAAGTTTTCCCTGACAAAACTTACTTTTTCACGTGCATCCACGAAAGAAAATTTTTTTCTAAAGCACAACATATTTTTACTGTATGTGGGGCATACACCATGAACTATAACACCCTCCACAACACAGCCCCAAGTCTGATTTCCCCTGGCAGTCAACATGTAAGTGTTATTTCACTGGACGGTGCCAAAGACGCAAGTCAGCTTCCTCTCGGGCCTCTTTCCGTGACAGTGTCATATTTGAGGCATGAGGGGTCAAAATGAAGGTGCTAAAGCCCTCATATCATATTTCTCTGTCAACTTGCTAAGCAATTTACAAAACTCATTAAACGGGTTATTACGTTTTACACTTTTTGGAGACAGGTGCTGCACAGAAATTAGTTGTCATGCATTCAGAGGTGGTTAAGATGGGTTGTGTCTAATCTGACAAAGATATATAGGGATGTCATGAGAAACAATACTTCGGTACCAAGTCCATGCCAGAATTCTGATAACGTGACGGTGCTTGTTTTTTACAGTAGCGCAGGTACCGGGAATCGGGGCTCGAGACATATGTCGTCCCATCGTCCCGGGGACGATAGAAAATTTCCCTGATAACGGTACATTGTGAACAATAAATCTGAGTTAAAATTGGCAGGAGGAGAGGTCGTAACATTAGCTGTTAGCAGCCAGTGGGCAGCAGCGTCCTGCTTGGCTAAATAATGGAGCCAACAGCTAATGTATGGAGGTTGCATTGATGCATTATACATTATGAAGCTCTACTCAGTAAAATTGAGTATTGGGCGAAGGTAAATTGTGATGTTATCAGGATGTGTTCAAGTGCAATCAAGTTTTGGCAAGAAACTTGAGACGGATCATTAAGGATTAATAATAAATTTGCAAAAAAACAGTATGCAAACGGTAATAAAGGAGTGTATATTGAAGTAAATGGGATTCAGTTTTGTTTTTGTTTTTTACCGTGGTATCGAATTGAGTTTCGAGAATCGTGGAATTTCACTGGTATTGGTATCGACTACTATATTTCTGGTATCGTGACATCCCTACTCCTATATGCACGTTGCGGAGGTGTGAGGTCAAGAGGAGGAACGCTACGTTCAATGAAGTGTGACTTGTGGCAGGACTCTGAGAAATCCAACCGGGGCCAGAAGTCTAGTATTAAGGCTCTAAATAGTGTCATTTCTCCTCACATTACTTTTTTGTTTTAAAGGAACATGAAATGTTACGAAATAAGGAGCATAGCCCAAATTGGTTTTCAGTTTCAAATGAAAAGTAAAGAAAGTAAAGAGACAGAAACAACAGGCATGAGGCAGCGAGGGGAGAGAGGGATGTAGGAATGCAGATGCAGAGAATCAACATGATGTCCCTGCTGAGAAATGCCTCTGGCCTGAACTCATTCCTCATGGTGTTGGAGAAATGCACACACACACACACACACACACACACACACATCTCCTGGCCAAAGCCATGTCCTGTATCAGATCTGTTCTGCTCTAACATCCTGCTGCAATAACAACAACCCTCCCAGAGGACAGGCTCAGTCCAGCTGGAGAGTCCACACACACACTGACAGACCACTGACCACCATATTCATGAGACAAACGCTATATTCAAACATCTGGGTAGACCAAATGATCCTGACTATAGTTACTAATATCCATGTCATATCTCCAAATAATAAAACCCCTCAGTGGACCAGGGAGAGCAGACATCAGACAGACACCAGACTTACTCGATAGACGTGAAAGTGTGCCAGGAAGGGGAATGACTTTTTCAGCTTGTCAAAGCGCCGCATCCTGAATTCCTTCGTCTGGATGAGTGTAGGTGCAAAAAAAAGTGTGCGTTTAAATGGCCAGAGGTGGCTGCTCGTCCATTAAATCATTACCAGAGCCACAGTCCTCCCAGTTTGACGTTCCCAGTCTCCGAGGGAATTCTAAGAAGCGCACGCGCTCCTCGGATCCAGACCCACAGCTCCGAACCCGAGAGGGGGAAGAAAAACTTCCTAAGATCCTGTAGGCAAATCTACAACATTCCATGGCGGGGCAATCGTCCTGTAAGCCCCTTCTTTAGCTTCAGCTCCCTCAAGAAGGCAAGGAGGCATCCATGTAGCACGTCAGCGTGCAAAAGGGAACTTAAACTGTCTTATAATATGTGGAAAAAAACAGGCTGTGGAGTGATTAAGAGCTTCTGTTTGTAGCAGAGAAATCCTCTCAGCTCTGCCCTGTGCCCATCCAGCCGTGTGTCCTCCTCAGACAGCAGTGAGCCAGTGATTCAAACTTGCAGAACTTCACAAATAAGTCACTCCTCCTTCCTTCCTCCCTTCCTCCCTTCCTTTCACTCCCTCTCTCTCTCTCTCTCTCTCTCACACACAGACTCCCTCGCTCTCTTTCTCTTTCTGTCTTTGCGCGTGCAGCTACTGTCTGTTTGCTTTTCCATCTCTCCATCGAGCGTGGGGCTAAAAATAGGACTTCTCCCCGATTCAATCGCTTGCCAGTCCGGCAGGCAGCGGGGACGTGAGAGCCAGAGTGAGTGAGCGTCTCTGGTTTCACATTTTAGGGTCTGGTTGGTTTCAGGAACAGCAATGTGTGCTTGCGCTGTACGTTTAGTGTTTGCATCATCTCTACTTTCCTCTGTTGTTGTCTCTTCCCTTATTCTCTCACTTTCTCCCCTGTGTATCCCTTTTCCTATCTCTTCCTACAGTTCTTTTCCCAGCTCTCCTCCCTCACCCTATCTTTCTGCCCCCCCTCCTTTCCCTCCTGCAGTCAGTCTGTCAGACGGTCCGTGCAGCGCAGAGCAGTGCGTGGTGCAGAGAGGACAGAGGCTTCATGGTATTCAGCCCGGAGGAGCATTTGATCCAGGGCCAAAGGGTCACATTCAACTGCAGGATGGAGAGCTTGTTTCCTGTGATGCAACCCCACAAACACACACACACACACACACACACACACACACACACACACACACACACACACTCCCACGACCAACCACTACTTCCCCTTCTCAACTGCTCGATCTGTTCTCATATCCCGGCCTGCTTATCTTAAAATTCACCACAGCGGAGAAATTTCACTTTTGGGATTTTTAGTTTGTAACTGAAACTACTGGTTTTGAGTGAACTTGTGACACTCTTGTGGCATACACTCTGGGAATAGTCTTACAAAATAACAGACTGATCATAAAACAAGTATGGGAATATACAGTACATGAAAATATTCCTATAAATTATGTTTTTCTCTTAAATTTCTTGTGAAACGCAAAAAAGACTCATAAGACTTAAGGTCTTTGCACACCAAGTCCATGTTTTTTGTCCCTAATTGTAGCACGTTTAAAAATAAATACGACCTCACGTGTCAATCACGATTACACAACGTCTCCGAAACTTTCGTCTGTCATTAAAGTTTTCGAAACAAGTTTGATTTTCTGCGTTTTTTCGCATTGTCAAAGGGCAAAAGCGGGTTGTTTGACCACTCAGAGCCACCGTCCGTCCAAACGTCATCATCCAAATTGACATCTGACAATCTGATTCACTTCGTCTCCCAGTACAGAGCACTTTATGATTAAGAAATAAAAGAGTACAGAGGTGATAAATTTAAAGCTTGGAATCAGGGATGGTCGCAAAACAAAGGATCTAGGAAAGATTAATCAGTAGTGATTGAGCTCTCGGCAGCTAAACGATAGCTTCTTGCTAATGTCATTCATTCATTGGCCCCGTTTGGGACTAAAGCTATCCATCGCACCCACGTAATTAATTCAGTTATGTCTCGTATTGCGAATTTTCGTCACGAATAAAATAATAAAAAGCATCAGACTCAGTGTTCAAGGTTTCTATTCTGTACGTAATGATTTCGGATGGTGGATTAAAAAAACACATGCGAAAAATACAGACTTAGTGTGCAAAGACCTTTAGATGTGCTGCTCAACAACACCAGCGGCCTACTTCAAGCACAAACCACACAACTACAGCTGAAACGATTAATCACTTCAATTAGTTGATCAACAGAAAATGATTTTCCGACTATTTATTTAAAGTAATTTTTCAAGCAAAAATACCAAACATTGGTTCTCAGTTTTATTAGTATGTATTTGCTGTTTCTTTGTCTAATGTGATGGTGAATCAATCATTTGGGGGATTTGAACTGATGATCGGACAAAACAAGCTATTTGAAGACATCAACTTGGGCTTCAGAAAAGTATAACAGCTTTTTTTTTGTACTAGTCATTAAAACCTAAAAAGCATGTTTAAAAGGTTGCAGTAGCTTGACACCACTTATCTACTATATAAACAATCACACATCTACAACACTAAATCGTTTTACAATAGTACAAACATAGAAGCCTGATGCCTGACTGGTGCTTATAAATCACAGAGGCAGCAGATGTCTGTCAGTGGGTGACTAATACGTTAAGTTACAGCTCAAAATAAAAACCAATTATCTTAACAAGACCTGCCCAGGCCACCTAACTTCAGTCAGCTCCCCCCACTCCTTCTCCGTCTCTCTGACGTCTATTCTGTCTTTTACCACCACAGCATAAAAAGTCCTCACCTCACCCTTCTCCTCCCTATCCTTCTCTCCTTTATTAATCCCCTCTCTTTCACTCTCTCAGCCTCCCTCCCTCCCTAGGGTCTGGCCAACCCGTTGCATTTTCTTCTTTATTTGGTGCTGCCTTTTATTTCCTGCCTCTAATCCTCCAAAAATGTTATCTCTCTCCCCCTCTGCTGACTATAAACAAACCCTTACCAGCTGCTTTTCAGACCCTCAGTAGCAGCGAGCCCCCTCTCATTCTGGCTCTTGTGCCAGACACTGTTAAGCTTTTGCGTTTCTAATATCACATGTTTTTTGTTCTCTCTGCTCATTGTTTTTCTTTGCTAGTTAATCAACCTATTCAACATTTGACTTGGCCTCTTGCTTTTGACTTTGGATATTTCTCTGCTCCCTCCGTCTTTCATTCACCGCCACTCTCCTCTGCATTTTATTAGGATGTTTTGTGTTTACTAGAGGAAGGAAGGGAGGTGAGCAGACGGTGGAGGCACAGAGGGCAAGGAAAGAGAAAACAACAACAAATAGGGATGTTCTCATAAAATATCTGGCTTTAATTAGAGACAAGACAGCAGACATATCTGATCTGAAGAGCATGCGGTGCTGTTTACTGTGGTTTTGTTTATGAGTATGCTGGTTTGTGTCTACGTGTCTCCATTCACAACAAGACGAGCAGTGTTTTGTTTGTTATCTGATTTACTGTGAAGTAAGCAGACCCAGGGACGGCCATTCAGAAAAAAGCTTTGCTGTGAATTAAGATTTTAGGCTAGTATTTCTCAGAATCTGTCGGAAGATCGCAAGCAATTTATACTTATGATCTAAGAACGTTGCATAGATTTTATCTATTTGTCTAAATGACACACTTCAATCAAAATATCATTATAAAAACATGAAAGTGACAAACATTAAAATAGCTTAATTTATGTCATTTGCCATAGCTCACACTTGTCTAAACTAATTTGGGTTAGAGCTGGGTGAATGGCCAAAACCTTCTATCACGATATACAGTAGGTCATTTCATATCTCGATAACGATATATATCACGATTAGCATGTATTCTGGTAATTCAATCAATAAATAGTCTAGATGAAATAATCACATACTCCTGTGTGAATTATATACTAAATGAAAAGTTAGGGATGCTAATTTTGAATTATTTTTCTGACCAAAAAAAAATGTATTGCATTTATCACTGCAAAGTTCTTGCACACCAGAGAGTCTTATTGACAGGTGTGTCAGATCACTGTTGGTTCTTTCACTGTATTGTATCTAACAATCAAATCAAGCTTGCAAGTTTTCCACACCCAGAGAAAGGGTGTTGATGGTGCGGTGAAATCACAAACACTCTCATCACACATACTGCTACAGAGCTCTAACACTCCCTCAAAAAGCCTCCTAAAGGTCCACAGCCTCTAGAGTAACTTTTATTTTTCATGTGCTTTCACAAATGTTTTATGAGAAATAGCTGAGTGGGCTAGCTGGCTCCATTAGTCCATTATTTCAAGAGTTGAGATGTGGATTCCTCCTGAGCTCGTTCAGCCATCAGCTGTCTCATTCTCACAGTCACTCAGACGTAGAGGTGACGTCATGAATCTGGATCTAAATCATCAAGCACACAGGATGTCACAGGACAGGAGGAGGGAAAAAAAGCAAAGACCCTTCCCCGCCCTCTCTTCCCCTTTGCAACCACAACTCCCTGAAGTGAGTTATGCCATTAATGGCATGAAAATTCCCTGAAGTCCACATGATCTCTGCTGAGAACTCTTTCTAACTATAAGTTGGCTAATGTGCTTCAGTCACAGTATAATCTACTTTATTGCTATGACAAATAAGAAAATAATGTTTGCTTGATTATAGGAACAGTTATGTAAGTCACATGACTATGAATAGATGATATAAAATAGCCCACATTCCTTAAAATCAGCAGCTGGACAAAAAGGGACTCTTGAACTGCTGCTGAGTTTAAAAGCTGAAAATAAACCTTTTCCGGAAAGAACATCCAAAACAGAAAGAACTGATTCTCAGGTACGCAGGTGTGTGTGTGTGATGGTGACTTATGGGATGTATGTTTAGTGAAGTAAAGAGCTGACTGTGCAAAAGTACTGAGTTTACTGAACAGTGTATGTAGAGCATCAGATATCCAGGTTACACTGATGCTGGACAGATTTAAATCAGTGGAAGGAATGTGTCACAGTGCCGTCAGCTGCCTCCTCACTAAGGAGATTAGACCAACACGATTAATGGTCACTAAGTCGACCTGCAGCTCCACTGTGATACCACTAGGTAGCACCAATCTTATGATGGAGTATTCAGTGAGGTGCATGGGTGATCTTAGCATTAGGTCACTTTATGCAGATTGCTATGCAGGATTCATAGTGGCATTAAGAGAATCAGGATTAAACCAATATACACTAAAAAATATCAGCTTTGATTCATATTGATTCTGGTAATATATTAAGATGAGTTGGGGGGGGGTTATTATTAGGGCTGCAACTTATGATTATTATTCACTGTTGATTATTTTCTCCATTAAATGATTAGTTGTTTGGTCTATAAAATGTAAAATAAATGGTGAAAAATATCGATCATTGTTTCCCAAAACCCAAGACGACTTCCTCAAATATCTTGTTTTGTCCACAACTCAAAGATATTCAGTGTACTGTCATAGGGGAGTAAAGAAACCAGAAAATATTCACATTTAAGAAGCTGGAATCAGAGGAATTTTACTTAAAAAAAATAACTCAAATCCATTCATCAATTATCAAAATAGTTGGCGATTAATTTAATAGTTGACAACTAATCAATTAATCGTTGCAGCTCTACATATAACATTCCACACATGCACACAGGCCTACACACCACATACACACATACGCACACCTGCCATACAAATAAATATAGTAATATAAAGAAAGATTTTTAATAAAAAACGTAGTAAAAAGAAGTGGCATACCAGTAAAAAATAAGTGGCATATGAAGACACTGTTGCACTTTATAAAGATATTATACACTCGATCAGGTTCATAGAGTATCCTGGGTATTGTGTTGCACAATAAATACAATATCCTGGTTTCAGAAACCTGTATAAGTTAGTAGTCTTTAAAACCAAAAAATATGATGTTATATTATTTTATGATGACCAACATGCTGAAATAAAGAGCAAGTCTGACATTTCTGTGCTCAGTCTGTACTGAAATGAGTGGCAAAGAGGTTCAGGAGTCAAGACGCACCTGCATGCAGACAACCAAAATCCTGATACTGTTGTATACATGTATACAGGGACATGAAAAAAAAAACTGGTAGCTCATGCAGCCACTGTAGGCCTTTCCAGCTGCTCCTATCTGGCCTCCATCTCTCTCTCTCTCTCTCCCTCTTTCCATCTCTTTGTTGTGTATACACAAACACACACACACACACACACACACAGCAGTATGACTCAATAGCTGTTCAAGTGGAATATGAAAGGATGCTAAGCCCAAGTTAAATGTCTGACTGTGTAGATTGTATTATCATGACATCAAATTAGTGGCTTGCTGGCTAATGAGATTATGAACAACAAAGCGCTGTGTGAGGTCTGCATTATGTCCGAGTACTGCGACACACACGCACACATTAAGCTTGATTCTGTAATATGATGCTCACTGTACACAGACACAGGCACGCAGAGGCATGCTGGATTCACACTGACGTACAGTGTTGGGAATTAAGATGGCTTAGTGGATACGTGGTGGACACGCTGCAAGTGCATTTCTAAAATAAGTCGCAACCTTTTGGTGGCAAAACGTCAATCTGCGGTTTGGTGGCGGGTTGCCAAAAACCAGCAGAGCAGAGTAAAGGAGTAGTAGAACAAACAACAGTGATCCCTCTTACAAATGTACAAGCAAAATATCTACACATACACACACGCAGCTGATGCCTCTGACGGAGGCCTGCATGCACAGACAGACATAGGTGCGTCATTCCTGATCTCACAGATAGTAACCCCTCTGTCAAAGTCTGGCTTTTTATGCTATCCTTAAATCCCTTCACCGTCCAACAGCACCTCATCATTCACAGAGTCAGGAGAGGAGAGGCGTCGTGTGGTGGTGGGCGTTGAGAAGAACAGACTGTGGGAACGAAATAAGTTTTGGATACAAACAGACTGCTTTCCAGGGCGAACACAGAACATATGTGTCCCCTTTTGGTCGCTTGGCGTAATGTGCATAACGCCAGACTGCCAAAACAACCCCCACTAATACTTCCTAATGTCGCCTCCGCCCTGAAAACACACCCACCCTAAGCAATCTCTTCTTTGATCCCCCTAAAGCTGGTTAAGAGGGGAAAGGAGGGTGTTAGTGGGAAATGTCGGTCAACGATGATTGACCTCCTACAGACAGTCAACAGCATGTGAACCAAATATATAGCAAAGTATGTGCTAGGGACGTCAAAAACCAGAAATTTAGTAGTCGATCGATTCTCAATACCAAATCGATAACACAGTAAAAAACAAAAGTAAATCAATAAATCCCATGTACTTCAACAAACACTCCTTAATAACCGTTTGCACACTGGTTTTTGTTAGGAAGTTAAACCGGTCATGATTCCTTCTCTATTATCTATTTTATATTGATGTGAAAACTCCTTCAAACGACTCTATCTATTCTAGTTTCTCGCCAAAAACTCCATTTTACAAGATTACATTTGAACACATCATGATAACGTTCACCTTCACCCCTGCTTTTTTACTGAATAGAGCCTGAATGCATCATAATATAAATCAATGGCACCTCCCATGCTGAAATCAGCAGGAGGAGAGCTAGTCAACGTTAGCTGTTAGCAGCCATTAAGCAGCACAGTCCTGCACGGAGCTAACAGCTAACGTTAACTAGCTCTCGTCCTGCCCATTTCAACACGGATTTGTTGTTCACAATGCAGCATTATTATCAGAGAAAAATAGGGTGCGTTCACTGCATCCAAAACACATTTTTCTATCGTCCACAGCACGACGTTAGTCTCGAGCCCTAACGGTACCTGCGGTACTGTAGAAAAACAAGTAACTGTCACGTTTTCAGAATTTTGGCATCGACTTGGTACCGAAGTATCGGTTCTAGTGACATCCATAGTATGTGCTACAATGAGATGAATGGAAAATATTTATTATTCCCATTTAGAAAAAATACAGCAGATGCTCAACAATGTAGTGCTGGTTGAAGCTCACTAATCCCCTCCTGCTCCAAAGCATATCAGAACTAGATCTGCATTAAGCATAAAAGGATTGCTCTGATAAATCAATGTGTATTTGAAGAGAGTCACCAGACTCTGATCTCTCTCCATTTTCTCTCTTAGTGCCTTGGTTCTTCTGTTCTTAAGTATCTTTCTGTCTGAGTTTCTGATGGAGATGGCTGCATGCAGTGTGTTAGGGATGTGTGTCGTTAAAACTAGCAAACCGCTGTATTCAGCAAAAAGCTGCAGCTGTAGAAAGAGAGTGATCTGATTCAGCCCACAGAAACCAGGACAGCTGCAGAGGTCCGCTGGCTTAACTCTGCTCATCTAGCAGCACACAGACCCTTAACGCCGGACACGACAATCGGGATATTTAAACTGTTACACAGATCTACACATTCATCCACCCATCAGTTTTTTATACCCTCTTATTCTGTGCAGGGTCACACAGAGGGCTGGAGGCAATCCCAGTACAGACTGGGTGAGAGCGGGGCTGGGTGTTGTTTGAAATCGTTAGTACCAATACAAAAACTTGTACGATATACATCAGTAATAAGGTAATATCGGCCTAGCCAAGTCACTGTAGTGATGTGTACTTTTGGAATCCAGCCAGAAACCTTTTGGTATGTCGTCCCCCTCTCTCTCTTTCCCGTCCGCCTCCCAACAGTACGCTACCAATAAAGATTTTAAAAAGGCAAGAACACTGACAGCATAGTGCCAAATGGCATTACTGGCCCCATCTAAGCCAAAAGAACAGTGCGGCCTGTCCGTACATCACAGCGTTTGTGAAAAGGACGTGGGGGTTTTGCGGAAGAGGTGGGAGGCTATAAAATATCATAGTTTGCCTGTCACCGAGCTCATTCAGCAGCACCTCATCAATGACCTCATGGTTCTGCATTCAATAACTCGACACACACACACAGAGGCTGGCCTTGTGTGTGGGTGAGCAGTGCTGTGTGTGTGGTGAGTATGTGGGGGTTGAGGAGAGTGATGGGGATTGTAAAAGAGCTGGTTCTGTGCGACAGATAAATGAGCGCTTATCTATGACACTGAATTATATTTACACATTAGGTCTTTTTCACAGCAAACACTTTTTTCTTGTCATGGTACGATGGGTCTGTTCTATATAAGTGTCTTAGTAAGTCGTGACAGTGAGGCAGCATGCACAATACCAGGACCCTGAAACTGAAGCAGCCAAATGGTATTCAGCCAACAATTATTGTATTGTTTATTTTCCTGCTGTGACATGACGAAACATGTCTCCTGTGAAAAAGACTTATCTGCTTAGGTGCTAACCCATTACACCACTGTTAACACGCCAACTGACCTTAAAAAAACACACTTAAATGTCATGAAAACCCCTGCATTTACTGCATTTAGCATAAAAATATGCTCAAATCATAACATGGCAAACTCAAGCCCAACAGGCAACAACAGCTGTCAGTGTGTCAGTGTGCTGACTTGACTATGATTTGTGATTATCATAAAGTGGGCATGTCTGTAAAGGGGAGACTCGTGGGTACCCATAGAACCCATTTTCATTCACATATCTTGAGGTCAGAGGTCAAGGGACCCCTTTGATGGCCATGCCGATATTTAGCCTCATTCCCGACAAGCTATCATGGCATGGTTGGTACCAATGGAAAGAAATTAGTGGCGTTAAAACAAATTTGCATTAACGCGTTAACTTTGACAGCCCTAAAAGATACATATTAGTGCGTTGAGAACCACAATCTACTGATAACCTGATTGCTTTTATTGCAATCCAAAATTAATTTTCTGTTCAGTGACAAATAGGCCTCAATCAACAACAACACAACAAGACTTACATCATCTCACGCCCTTTCATTTTCCTTTGACAGGATCCATAATACCTGCTCATTGTACATCTGTCTTCCATGTTTGTCTAAAGCTGTGTGGCAGGATCACTACTATAATGAAGGAAACTGTAGAGGTCTACCTCTTCGTCATCACTGGGCAGGCGTTGGTAGTCAGACTCTGACGTGTCCTGCAGCCTCTGGTATTCTGCCGTCTCCCCCATGGTGGGGCTCCCAACTCCCGGCCGCTACCTGCCCGGGGCTACGTGTCCTCAAAGTCCTCAAATAGCCACAGCTCCAGTCAATGAGCAGCCCACGCTCTTAGTCAGTCAGTCGGTCAGTCAGCCCGCTTTGAGGTCTGTGCTGTCATTAGGGAGACAAGTACAGTAATCTGCATGTCATTCACAGTACAGCACTGCATTATTTCATACGGCCGAGCAAAATATTTCTAAATATGATGCCGCTGTATACCACCAACACTCGCACCTTCATTGTCTTCCTCATTTAGGTTGAGTCAGCTTTCCTTGGAAATGGCCGGACATTGAGTTCCTCATGTCCACACAGCGATAACAGGGCAGTGTTCACTGACTGTAAAAACACAGGTGCTTATCTTTATGGAAAAAGCTTTTAGTAATGCATTCCTCTGGCAGGCTCCAGACAGTAATTCTTGATGCAGAATGAACATAGTCCCTATTTTTTCATTGTTGTGTGCAGGCAGTGATTCTTCCTCCTCTTCTGAATAAAAACACAAGACAATCCGCTTCTTCAAAAGAAGGTACAGTTTGTTCTTTTCACATGCCGGTGGCTTAAATCTTCAGACAGCATCCGAGGTGTTAAACTGGTCGTTCCAAATTAAATTTACTGGGCGTTGTTGTCCTCCTAGACAAGGAAATCCCATGTGTGGACGCCGCTGCAGCCGGGATGGAGCGTTGGGATGATGCAGCCAAGGTGTGGCACTGGAGGTGACAAATCCAGCAGGCTCTATTTCTGTCGTCCCATCTCACGCCACGGTAATAACCTCTACCCTCAATCTGTCTCTCGCTCTACCTCGCTCTCCACCTCGCTCATCTCTGCTGTCTCTCCGACCGCTCTTGTTTGCCCTGCTTTAGTGCTGACGCATGCTCTTCATATCCAGCAATGTCCCTCTCTCTCTCTCTCTCTCTCTCTCTCTCTCTGTTTCTATTTCAGTGCCCCGGGCATCACACCGGCCAGCTTACCTCCTCTCACTCATCGCCAGCAGTGAAATATCACAGCACATCGTACAGGAGCGGTTTCATTTTTCACCTGTCTTATTTCATCCTTCCTTTGTGTGCTTCTATTTTTTTCCCCTGCCCAACAGATCTTGAGCAGCTGTCCAATCGGACTGGCAGCTCAGCTCTGACGATCGCGGCTAAAGTCTGGGAGGATTTTTTAACGCCGCTTTGTCCTAAATGGACTTCCCGATTGCTCGGTCGATGCCTAATCCCTCGCTGTTGTTGTTATTGTTTTTCCCCTCCTTTCCTCCTTTCCCTCTAACCCGCTTTCCGCACCCCTCTACTTGATTTTTTTTTTCCATTTCAGCCCCGGCTCGATGATTTGGTGAGTGGTCGCCTCCTCTATTACCGTGGCAACATCAACCCATCACACCTCCTCCCCCGCTCTCCTGTGTCCTGTAGTCACGGCGATCCAGTCAGCGGTGGTCCTGATAGAAGCAGCCAATGACGGCGAGGCAAGCCGATGGGGGAGGGAGGGAGGGAGGGGAGAAGAGGCGATGGCGAGAGGCGGGGGGAGCCCTAATGAGGAGAGTTAATCCTCCCTCTGAGAGGGAGAAAAAACACGGCCATGCTGCTTTGTGTCTGTTTGTGTGTATGCGTCCAAAAGCACCTCTCCACTATAGGGAGGGTATCCAGGCCATCTGGATGCTTGCTGAGTGGACATCTGGATGGAGGGGGGAAATAGAATAAAAGAACAATGTGTGTGTGTGTGTGTGTGTGTGTGTGTGTGTGTGTGTGTGTGTGTGTGTGTGTGTGCGTGCGTGCGTGCGTGCGTGCGTGCGTGCGTGCGTGCGTGCGTGCGTGCGTGCGTGCGTGCGTGCGTGCGTGCGTGCGTGCGTGCGTGCGTGCGTGCGTGCGTGCGTGCGTCACTACCTCCTGGTCTTCCCCAAGTTGTAGTGTGACTAGAAACATAGCAGTCCAAGAACTGAGCGAGTCTTTAACACATCTAAATGACTCGGGCGTCTTCTTTTCCATCCCTCAGACCATGTCACTCACTCTTTATTCTTCCCTCTTGCCGTCCTAAACACTCGCCGTCTTTCCTTTTCCCTCCTCTCCTCTCATTGGTGCCTGTCCTCTCGTCCCCCACCACCCCTCTCTCTCCCTCTCTAACTCCATTCCAGCCCTGTTGATGTCCTCAGGCCGGTTATTCGCAGCCCGCTGAGCAACATTGGCTTTTTGCTCTCATTCCTCCGCCTCTCCTCTGCTCTGCTCTGCTGTGTTGTCAAATCTGCTCCTCTGGAGGCCGGCTGTCACACATGTGAGCGGCACGCAATATCGCACTGCAAATACGCAATATCGCATGGCAAATACACAAACGTGCACGCACCTCCGCACAAAGGCACACACATCAGCGAACAAATATTTCTACAAAACAGAAACAGGGAAACACTGCGCACGCATGCAGACACAGTACACAGCAACAAAGAGGCCTGTATTTCTGGATTTACCACTGGACATAATGCTGATTATATCTACACATTTTGAGGGCTTTGACAGCAATCATAATCAAATACGAGTCAGTCACACAAACAAGGACTCATCACACTTGCAAGTCTCAGTCCAGCAGGTTAACAGACAGTCCCTCTGCCAATGACAGCTGGCATCCCACATAGTACCAATGCATTTGTTTGATGCACATCCAGAAACCCTGCAGCTACACATCCTTTTCAAACTCCCAACACATGCTGAACATGTACAGGACAGGGGCGGACACAATAAAAAGTGTACAACCTGTACAATAAGACAATACAACTTTGACCTGAGTTTTTGAAGATGGTTATAATATGCAACATCATAAACTATAACCACAATACTGAACATAGTTATAAACAAACTAGGGCTGTCAAAGTTAATGCGATAATAACGTGTTCACGCATATTTGTTTCAAAGCCACTAATTTCTTTAACGCATTAATGCAATCAATCGTGGTAGCGGGCTCAGTTTTAAAGCTAGAGTGAAGGTACTGGTATCATATGAAACTAGAAAACCTAAGGAAGCCATTAGCACCAACCATGTCATACTAAGTTGTCGCAAAGGAGGTTAAACAACGCAAACTTAGAGACGTATAAGGAGACATATAGTAGAGAAGAGGAACAGTAGGGGAGAGATAGAAAGACAGAGAGGGGACATCCTGGATAATTGAGGCCATGATAAATGGAGCAGGGCTGAGCTGTGGTGTCATGTGGGGTTATCGCTACCCACCGCCTCCCCCTGATGAAGTTAACACGCTCCATTACAGACTGTATGGTGGTTTGGTTCGACTAGAGGGCAAAGCTGAATAGTATAAAAATAATCATGCCATCATACAATTTTTTTCCCTACAATTTTCCATTGCAATATGATTTTTTTAAAAGTACATAAAGGCAAAAGAAGACAATAAGAGCCGGATGCCCTTTTTTGTAATAGAGGAAATATTATGTAGAAAGAAAATGCTGAATATGCGGATGGATGGATGTCGACATGTTCCCACTTCCTGACTCAGACTGACTTTTTTGGCCAGAAATTACAATTTATTTTCTTAATGTGTTAATCTAATCTTTCATCTTTCTAATTGAGCCTGCCTTCAACTCAAAGTGTTCTGAAATATGCTGTATATAAATGTGAAAAATATTCCCTATATAAAACATTAAAATGATAAAATATTCAAATTAATATTATGGACAGAAAATGTGTATTTGTATGTCATTACCTTCTAGTTTGAAAGTACATATTTATTTATATATTTATTTGTTAATGAGCAAACTACAGACATGCTGGCTATCAATAGGAATGTTTATCTATTTTCTTATTGCTTATTTCTCATTTATTCTTTATAGACCTCATTTTTAAAATGCCAGCATACTTTTTCTTATTTCATATTCATAAATGTGATATCAATTACTCAGAGAGCACCACGCCTTCACCTCTGACCTCTCTGCTTCCACTAACCGCCACATTTCACAAATGCTCCGCCAGAAACCTGGAAAACCCTTCAATTACCAAATGCTGGGGCTTCAACCTTTGACCCCAGAAGCATCATTTGTCAGCCATCTTGTGTCAGGGGGAAGGTAAAGCGGAGCCTGTTAAAACATGTGAACGCCTTCTCGGTCCCCATGATGGAGAGCGAGGAGAAGCAGAGCAGACATGCTGTGGGTGTAACGGTTCAATGTTCCCAGCCCAAACATAGCAGGCCGTTTAAACCCTCCCTTTAAGAGACCGTTTAGAGTCCTTAAAGACTTAAAGGACTGAGGCTCCTGGGTCCCTCCCGTCTCTTTACGACTGTTGGTGGGTAGACCGCAGGCTCTGGGGGCAGCAGTAAGCTTTTGAACAGGAGCTGGATGAAATCCCTGATGTCTACTGCTGATGTGGGGCTTGGAGGGTGGAAATATAATCAGGTAGAAACTGGACAGTACAGCAGAAGAGGTTATGGTGTACTGTGTGTGTGTGTGTGTGTGTGTGTGTGTGTGTGTGTGTGTGTGTGTGTGTGTGTGTGTGTGTGTGTGTGTGTGTGTGTGTGTGAGCCACACATGAGTGTCATACCTCCGTGGAAACTTAAGTAGAGCACTTTCTTTGGAACTTCTTTTACAGTATTAACATATCAATATAAGGAATATTATGATTAGACGATTCTAGGACTGATCAACATCATTCAACCTGTTGAAGGATTTTTTTTCATTTAACTGATAATTAATCATTTAGTCTAAAAATATCTAAAGAATAATGTTAATGATTATATCCTAAATATATCACAACGGGCTCTGATCACTCTCGAAGGACTTTTATCTTTTTTCATTTCATAGACTATACGATTGAATATTTGACGAAATAATCAGTGCATTAATTGTGAAAGAAAGTATTGATTACTTTAGTTGCTGTCCTAATAGGCCTACTAGCATCATTAAATCTTATTTTCTAAAATAAAACAGTATGAATCTAGAGAACGATAGGATTATACTGTGTGATGTTTTAAATGAGAAAATCAAAGAAACTTAAGATTTGATTGATGAAGTATACAAAATATAATCATCACAGGAAACAAACCGAATGTTTCCAAATGTTTGATGTCAATTAGGACCCTGATTGCAGTTAAATTAAAATGTGTTTATTACATATACTGTATAAGATATATGTTCTGTATATCTCCAGCTATTTAGAATTGCACTTCTATTATGTTTGGGAACTCACAAGAGACAAGTCAAAAGCAGAACGGTAGAGCTGCGACGATTAGTCAATTAGTCAATCAACAGAAAATTAATCAGCAATTGTTTTGATAATCGATTGAATTGTTTAAGTACTTTTTTAAGTAAAAATGACAAACATTCTCTTGTTCCAGCCTCTCCAATGTGAGGATTTACTGCTTTTATGTCTTATATATCATTGTGAACTGAATATCCTTTGAGTGTTGGACAGACAAAACAAGACCTGTGAAAATCTCACCTTCGACTCTCCAGAAACAGTTTTTTTCTGACAATTTCTAAGCCCAACAATTAATTAATTAATTGATTGAGAAAATAATTGGCAGATTAACTGATAATGAAAATAATCAGTAGCTGCAGCCATAAAGAATGGTCAAAATCGATGCAGCAGAGGTTGAGATATTGTATGCTGACTTGATGAAGCTCCAAAAACACTGGAACCTACACTTCCTGTAACGCATAATGCTGATGACACCATCTGGTTTATTTTCTCATATCTGACGGAGCTCCTCCAGAGCCACAGAAAACATTATACTACTGTTTTCACAAGCTCCCAGTGCTCCCAATTACTAGTAAACTGACATTTATGTATTAAATCAGTGGAGTTCCCCTTAAATTCTGAAGCTGATTCATAACACATTAGATTTAAGTTATCCATGAAAACAAGACTCCGATCCATCACACAGACCCATTGTTTGAAAAATGCCCCTCTACGCTCCAAGAACCCATTATCCTGTCAACACAAATATCAAGTCCTAATGCCAACCTATCCCGTACGTCAACTTTGTATACAAAATCTTGTAAATTTGCCAAATAATGTTGTTACTGGTAAAGAAAAACTAACTATTCTAATAATAAAAAAAATCACTTAGAACCTACAGCAGTCAAACTTTTATACATCAAAATTCTCTTTGTTTCTTGAGCTATAGCTGAACTTAAAAAGGTAACAGACCTGTTTCTGGTGGGACTCCAAATGAATCCTTTTGACAACCAATTTGGCCCCCCGACGCTTAAAAGCACCCATGTGCATGAAATAATTCTTCTTATAGGTCATGGTAGCAACACCCACCCACTACTTCTGGTCAGAGATCAAGTCTTGTTGACTTAGGCGATGACTTCACCTCACTGAGGGTGAAAAGACGTCACACAAGCTGCCAGATGATTCACTGCTCTACGATATGAAAAGAGACGTCAAGATTGACCAATGACTCTCCTACTGTGCTGAGGTCGGTGCTCCTGGGAAAATGTTGACACAGTGAAAACGTCATCGGCCAGTGAGGAGGCTGATGTAGCTGTGGTCAGGGTGTGGACTATGGAGAAATGGTGCAGTAGCTCCTTCAGCGTTTCTGTTCTGCTTATATTGTCACCTTTATCTTCGACACAACACCAGTGGGATAAAACCTGACTGTTGATCCAGGTGCTGTCAGTCAAAATATAAACCTCTTTTCTCTCCCTAAATCCTCACCATATGCTGAAAAACCTTAATTACATTTTCAAAGGTGTTGCTGAAAACACTGTATATCAGAAAATCTTCATTGTCTTAGTAAAAAAGCGTAGACAGAAAATGTTTTTCAATGTCCATGATACTTCAATCCATAACTAAGACTATCTTGAAAAACACAAGTTTCAAAAACAAAAGTTTAAGCTGAGTATATAAACTAGGGCTGCAACTAACATGTTTAGTTTTTTGCTGAAACAATTTTCAACTACTATTTGAATGTTTAATTAATCTTTTAAGTAATTTATCAAGCTCAAATGCCAAACAATCCAGTTGCTCATGTGAAGATTTGCTGCTTAAAATACATCACACAGGGCTCTGGAAAATTGTGACTGGCATTTTAAATTTTTTTGATATTTTAATTACAAATAATTCATCGATTCATCAACCATTATTCAATTCATTAATTCATTAGTCTATAAAATGTGAGAAAATGCCCATCAAAACTTCCCAGAGTCCAAGATATTCAGCCAGGCCTTTAATTAAGACTGTTTGTTATATTTATTATTTTATTCACTTATTTTATTGTAATTAAGTTGTAAAATGGTATTCTATTTTATTGTTATTTTAATAATCACCTACTTTATTGTATATTTTATTGTTAGTTTTTACTCACTTATTTTTGTATTTAATTTGTATAATTTTATTCTATTGTATTAATATTTTATTAATCACTTATTTTATTGCATTTAATTTGTATAATTCTATTCTATTTCATTGTTATTTTATTATTCACTTACTTTATAGTATTTCATTTGTACAATTTTATTCTATTTTATTGTTATTTTATTAATCTAGTTTTTACTTCACACCGTTTTACTACTATTACTGTTATTATAGCTTTAAATTCTATTTTATCATTTCGTTGTCTCGCGTGCATTGGTCTCAAATTATCTCATTCTTAAATTGTTTTTGTCTTTTCTGTTTTCATGGTTCTCACTTGTTCGGCCTTACTTTCGGCTTGTCAGTCATCTATGAAGCACTTTGAAATGCACTAACCTGTATGAAAGGTGCTATACAAATAAAGTTTGATTGAAGTTTGAAGGTGACACCTTTGAATTACACTGGACAAACAGCTCAAAACCTACAAATATTTAATAGCAGAGAAAAGCATTAAATACTCACAGTGGAGAGGCTGGAAGCAGTGAATTGCTTAAAAATGTAATCAGTTATACAAATTGTTAGCAATTATTTATATAATTGAGATGCCACATTGGACATATTCTCTTTTCTTCTTCCAGGCTACTTTATGTTTCCAGTCCCAATATAAAATACTAACATACCAGATCTCAGCTGGGCACATACAGCTTTTTAGATAAAGTACTTTATCCATGTATCTATTCATTTAATTCTGATTAAGTGTAATTGACTCGTGCTGCCCTGGGGAGTGGATGAGCATAAAGACAAATTGCCCTACTTTATGTGAATTAATACACATTCTGACTTCTATCATTAGCTTATTATCAAGAGTATAACAAAGACCATGTACAGCTTTGAAGCAGTAAGTCCAGAATTGTAAAGTTAATAAAAAAGGATGAAAGACGGCTTGTCCCCGGCCCAGCGGGCTCAGTTGGGATCAATCATGGTTGGGCACAGAGTCAAACATCATAATGACTTCCATCTACTGTAGAACACAATATTTCATACCGAGTTGTCAGGAGAAATATTATCCTCAACAAATCCTCTCTCATCACCCCTTTCCCAGAAAAGATTTCCACTTCGTCTGAATCAGAGGCGGACAGGCACGCTGAACAAATCCACCGTGGACAGAGGTGTGTGTGTTTGCGTGAATGTGACAGAGAGTGAGAGATAGATGGACCTCCATGCTACATAATCCTCAGCTCTCATGCTGTCTTTCTAGGAACTGTCGAAGGGGCACGTGAGTGTGTGTGGTGGTGTTGGCTTTCCCTTGTCCCTCCAGGCTAAACAGGTGGGATTTAAGAGGGTGATCTAAAGCCTGCGGGGCAACACCGGGCCATGCCGGGAAGCAGAGGACAGGATTAGGGGGACAGGAGGCCGGGACGAGGGTCCCACTGTCTCACTTAATCTGTGTGTGTGTTGGTGCCAAGGTTACAGGTGATGAGGTATGCAAATCATCAGGAGCTAAAGCTCCCTGTGTCTCACTGCCATCTGGGTGCCTGGTCATGCATCACGCCAGGGGCTTTGTGTGTGTGTGTGTGTGTGTGTGTGTGTGTGTGTGTGTGTGTGGTGACATTGAAGTGACACTGAACATACTGACTCATTCACACCCTCAGCTCACATGCCAACCCTGCTGTCCTGGAATCAAGCTTTAAACTGTGTACTATGATCTAGTGCTGGGCAACAATACAATATCAATCAATATTATCATCGATCAACTTTATCATGATGATAATGGACATAATGTGCTATTGTTTTACACAATACTGTTCTTAAAATTTTAATTATAAACTAACAATTTTAGTTATTGAAGTTTTTGTTTTACATTTGTGATAAGTTTTGTCATTTTTAATGCATAGTAGTGGACACATTTCATTGCATGAAATATCACTTGTATTATTCTTTTGCATACATTTGCCGAGATATATCCATCCATCCATTATCTGTAATCGCGGGCGGGGTACACCCTGGACAGGTCACCAGATTATCACAGGGCTGACACATACAGACAGACATCCATTCCCGCTCACATTCACACCTACGGGCAATTTAGAGTCAACAATGAACCTAACCTGCACGTCTTTGGACTGTGGGAGGAAGCCGGAGAACCCGGAGAAAACCCACACTAACACGGGGAGAACATGCAAACTCCACACAGAAGGGCACATTTGCCGAGATATACATCGACATAAAAATACTTATTATTAAAGGACCAATGTGTATTATATTTACTATAATAAATCATAAAAGGACCATTTCAACACCCTGTTGCCACAAACAAACTGGCACACAAACACATCCTTCTGCAGCCATGGAAGCAAGCAAACGAACTGGCTCAACAGAAATAACATAAACGTTAGATTCTACCGACCTGAAAAGCCTCGGCACATCTCTCTGTGGTCTGTGTGCAGCTGGGTTATCAAGGCAGCGAGTATTTGAGACATACAGCCGGTGAAGTGATTCCCACTACTGTTGGCCAGAGGCTAACGTTGTGATGCTGAACACACGCTAACTCCTATCAGTCACACCGGGGGAGCGGATGGGCCACGGCTCCAATGTTTTGAACTTGGACTGCAGTACCCGTCAAAATGCTGTCAGTACTACATATTGCTCCTTTAACATGACATTGATTATAACTGTGTTGTCCAGCCCTACAACCATCTGATTCACCATCTCTAACTTGAAACTGCATTGAATCTGAGCTACCTGTATGAAGAGGTAGTATGCTCCTAATGAGCACTGCAGCATATTGTTAGACACAATGCAACACTCTTCCCTAGTTCCCACCTGTAACATACAGAACAGGGGAAAATAAGCAAATCCATCTGGCTGAATGAGCAAAGTTCACTGTCACAGTTCTCAACTGAACCTGTACTCTGTGAATAATGTTTCTGATGTATTATCTGCTATAATCACTTCTTCATCTGACCACATGGGGGCAGCCTGAGGCAGTGAGAAGAAAACGTTTTAAAGCAGTTGTCATTCATGTTTATACTGCCTTATAAAGTGTAAATACTGGAGCCGAAATCAGATTTTCTCCCTCGCTTGCAACTCAAATTTGTCCTTTAAAGACACCGAGAAGAAAAAAAAACACTTAGAGTTCTGACTTGCCCTGATTTGAGGGAAGGTGGAGGACAGCTATAATGAAGGTATTCAGTGGAGGAACAGGGACATTTTAAACCATGCAGTTATTTGAATGTTGCTTCATCTTTCAATCAAAACCACAAATCACAATGAAAATGCATTGGACTTTTCATCATTTTCAGAATATGTAAGTAAACATAGTAGATAGTTAGTAAGTAACGTTTTTCAGTAGAGATGAGAAAAGGCTGCAGACTACTGCTCAAACTGATGCCAGGTTAGCTGTTAATAATTCTCTGTAATGTCCGTCTGCAGCTTCCACAGACGTAATCTCTTCTATTTTTGGAAAAAACAGACATCCCTCCCTAGGACTGATATCGGCATGCAGAAGTGTGCTGCTGTTTATCCTTCTGCTTGGCAATGACAAAAAGTGAAATGCTAGCTTAATCATTTCTATCCATGCAGAAACATAAGATGGCATTTAAAAAGGACTAGAACACACGGAAACATTGAAAGTAATTTATCACATTTACCATTGAAAAATGTGTCCAATCATAAATGAACCCTCTGTTAATGCTTCAATATACATTCTCATCAAATTGAAGCATTATTAAAAAAAATAATGTCATCGTATAATATCAAGACTTTCAAACTTTTAATGCAGCTTTCTAATGCCTCGAACTGAAAAAAATGTAACATGCTTTTTTCTTTGTGTGTAATGCAGGGGCACAGTGTGTGTGGGTGTGTGGGCGGAGATGTGAGCTCTGTTACAGACCTGCAAGACTGACTGCATCATTGCATCATCACTGTCTACAGTGGTGTAGAGGTAGGTGTGTGTGTGTGTGTGCCTGGTCAATATGTAAGCTGCTCTTCCGGTCCCCTCTACCCAGAAGGAGCGAGTGAGTAGAGTAACAACAGATAAGAGAGACAACAATACACACTTTACCCTGTGGCCCTGAGTGTGTATGTGTGAAACAGAGAGAGGCTGAAAAGATAAGGAATGAAAATACAGCTTGTCAACACACTGAAGCCAACCTTTACTACAGAAAAACACACAATGAAAACAAGATTACCACAGAGGAAAACAACAAACTGAGCTGAACTGAATCCTCTTCCTCAGACACATACTGTGCTTAGACAACCTGGATACTCCGGTGCTTTCAGTGAGACTGATCTGTCTCCATTATGATTTGTTTCTCAACATCATAACATTATTAAGCAAACACACAGCCTGTAACTCAGAAATGTGACTGTGCTGCATGGTGTTAAACTGTGTGTGAACCCTGAACTTCTATGATAGGCCTCTCACCATTTACGTTGTGAACCATGTATGCACTAAAGGCAACTTCTGGTAGCTTTCAATCTGGATGTTACTCTTATATTTTTGTCCATTATTATTATTGATGATGCTAACAACACTGTTTGGGGCAAAGAGCATGAGCCTCATACAGCTTTCCAAAGAGCTTCAATTCAATAGAAATGTCAAACAATTGTCTTTGAGTCAGACCAAAAGTAAACAGAAAGTAGCTCAAGCAAACTGAAAATGCTGTATTCCTGCAACATGCCGGTTTGTTTAAATTAGAGTGCGGTTAGGCAACATGACAATATAGATCATGAGCAGGGATGTCATGAGAACCGATACGTCGCTACCAAGTCGATGCCAAAATTCTGAAAACGTGACAGTACTTGTTTTTCTACAGTTCCGTAGATATAGTCAGGGCTCGAGGCTATTGTCATCCCAGGGACGATGGAAGATGTGTTTGGGGCGCAGTGAACTCACTATCAACGAGGCCAGGAAACGCACACTATTTTTTCCTTGATAATGCTACAATGCGAACAACATGTCTGTGTTGAAAACGGCATGACGAGAGCTAGTTAACTCTAAAAAAAATCTATACTACTCTACTACTACTCTACTCTATAAAATAGATAATAGAGAGGGAATTATGACATGTTTAACTTCCTAACAAAACCAGTATGCAAACGGTAATAAAGGACTGTTGAAGTACATGGGATATATTGTTTTACTTTTGTTTTTTACCATGGTATCGAGAATCATGGAATTTCACTGTGATTGGTATTGACAACTAAATTCCTGGTATCGTGACATCTCTAATCTTGAGATCTATAAACTTATATATAAACTTATCAATCATCAGAGATTTTTAATATAATATATAGATATCTATATCATTGGATTAGCAATAACGATTCATGTCTGATACGGTCAGTACTTTGTAGTTTATCTTTCGGATGTTAGAGCATAGCTTGAATTTTAAACTGGGAAGCCTGTGGCTGTGAGCTGCCAGTGCCACAAGGTGATCTATTACAGGGTCTCTCAATCAGGAAATCTGATGCGTTGACAACACGGCTAACATACAATACACCCGGAAGAGACAGACAGCACGCCAGTCCTCAGGGGGGCTGGTAATGCAATACCTGTGCATGTGTGGAGGAACAGAAAAAAAGAGAAGAGATAATGGAGAAAAAAACAGCTAAAGGTGAAAGGAGAGGGAAGCTAAAGAAGGAGCGAAAGTGACAGCGAGGCGTGTGACAACTGGTCTGCAGGTAGATTGATTGAGGAGTCAGCAGACTGGAGCAGCAGGGGGGGATATGGTGTGACAGCCGGATGTAAGTTCAGGGTTAAAATAACACTGTCCCCTCTCTCTCTCTCTCTCTCTTTCTCTCTCTCACACCCACACACACTCATACGCTTTGACTCCCAGAGGCTCCCTTTCCTCCGACTTCTCCTCTGTCAGTCTGGGCCCCCGAGGCCCTCCAAGCATTCAGAGACACCCTCCACAAAAAGCACACTCACTGCTCGCTGCTGCTATTCTGGGAGCTTCCTCTCCGCTAGCTTAGTTCCTTTCCCTCCATCCTCATGCTTCTCTGTCTACCTTTCTTCCCACTATCACGTTTTTATTTAAATCCAGAGTAACAAGTAACCCAAAGCATGGATTCATTCTGGGAGCATCTTGGAACAAATTTTCTTTCGCCCCATTGCTTTTAATCATCCATGACAAACATTACATTTTTACCTTCAGGCTATATAACCTAAAATCCTCCTAGATTTCTAGGAACTGAATTGGGCGTAGATAACTTACAGTATGAAAGGTAGATAAGTAAACCTTACAGGACTCATTTACTAGAATTTTGCACTTAACTGTTCTTAATTTTCCACCCTATAAGCACACCACCCATTATCAGTCAATATTTGATTTAAATTATTCAATGTCCGCTTAAAAAAAATAATTATTGACACAAACTATAAATACATTTTAGGTCCCAAAGCTCTCCTCTTTGCTAGAGACAGGAACTCACTGTCTCTGCTCTTTATTACCAAATGACTGAATGTCCCTGACTGAACTCTCTTTGCATGGAAAAAACTCTGATTGACGTGGGTACATTTGCTCTTCTGGGTTCAAGTCCAGCGAGGTATTCAGCCAATTTATCGTCAAGGTGTTTGCATTCATTCAATCAATCAAAGCAGAGCTGCCAACTCAAAGCTCCAATGTGTGATTAAAAAAAAAAAGCTCTGAATTTGGGACTGCATCCTGCTGAACTTTAGATGACATTAGATTTAAATAAGCACGTGCTGCACGGTGCTTGCAGTGGATCGCCCAACACAAGTGAAATGGTAACACTGATTTTATCATTTCTGCTCATATAAACAATAAAATGCATCACTTCCTGTGCAGCACTACATGTTTGTGCCAGTGTGTTATCCAGCGCAGCATAGATCAGAAGGGGTTAGAAAGTTGAGCTAAATGCTTTGTTACATCCCACAGGAGTCAACTACTGTACAACACTGTTAAAAAAAAAACTAAAATACTATGTAACAATGGAAAAGTCATCACATACAGCCATTGAGCCTCAGCTCAGACGCTATCTCATGAAAAGAATCATTCATAAAAAACACAACATCCAGGACAGAAATGACGCAACAGGCTGATTACCATAATCTCAGTAGCAAAGTATGAAGAGTGGTTAATGTCCTACCTGTGCTGTATAATGTTATTATTATTGTATATTGGAATAAGGCTGTTGTCAAGTATGACTATGTCTTTCAGTAACACAAGTAGCATTTTTAGTAAACCAATATCTTCACCAGTAGTGGAAGAAGTATTGAGGTAATTTACTTAAGTAAAATTATCAATACCGCAATGTAAAAATTTTGTTACAAGTGAAAGTCCTGCATTCATAATTTTACTTACATAAAAGTACAGAAATAATAATTCTAATAATAATACCATGAAAGTGTACTAAAAATATCAAAATTAAAAGTACCCATTAGGCAGCAGAATGGCACCTGATTGTTATATTATATTATTAGATTATTATTACTATAAGCATTACTCTGTAAGTAGCATTTTAATGTTGTAGCCGGTCAAAGCGAAGCTAACTACTTCATACTGCTGGGTTGTTTAACAATGTATCATTTCATAAGTTGGCGTTTTGCATGTTAACATCTTTATTTGAAAAGTAACTGTAGCTGTTTAATAAATGTAATAAAGTAAAACATTTTCCCCTGAAATGTAATGAAGTAAAAGTAGAAAGTAGCAGAAAATGTAAATACTAATAGTAAAGTACATGTACCTCAATGTACAATACTTGAGTAAATATACTTCCACAAGTGATTTTCACATTAGAAAATGGTAAAACTACCAATGCGATGCTTCAGTCAGACATCAGACCTTTGTTGAGTAGAGTATCCCCTCTGGCAGAGGAAGGAGGCCCGGCCTGACCTCAACAGTACTGTGAGATAAGCATCTCGAACAGGGCTGCAACTCCACCTGCTCCAATTATAGAAACCATTTACAGACCTAAACACTGATGGTCTGCCTCTGATAAGTAAACAACCGGCCTGGCGGCAGCATTCGGTCATTCGTGTGGTGTTTCACAAAACAAAAGCATGTACAACGTGTCAGTGAGGGCACCCACTCACACAAAGGCATGTTGGCACGATTCCTACATTCACAAGCACACATACTGTACACACTCACATAGTCTGGTCCTCTCACTATTTCCCTCATTCTTAGCTCTCAAACACACATGATCATTTCTCTTAGTACTGAGGCTTGCAGACACCTGTTTGGGAGTGTCTGGCTGGCCAGCATCCTGTGCGTGGGTCTGTTTGTGCCTGAGTAACAGAGGGGTTTCTATCAAAGTCACCAGTGTGACTCTCACTTCCTCCTTCTCTACCTCATTAGCTTGTTATTCGGCGACGGTGTACCACAAATAGATAATAAACAAAGCTGGAACATGACGGCTACACAAACACAAGCCTGATGAAACAGGAAGTGGTAAACCACATCCACCTTTTTCCTCTTTTCTTCATCATCCTGCCATGATATGTATAAATCTTTAACTCGCACACGAAAAAACCAACAGCATGACCCAAGATGACATCATCCTCCTCAGTATTTGCTCCTCTGCATTTCAAAGGTGAATAGTTCCCATTCAGACATACAGAGAGCTGGTCTGTGGACCTCCCCGCTCTGAGGAAAGCACAGTCACTGTTTGGCATGATCTCATGTCTGCATAGCTCACACACACTGAGACAGAATAGCAAACCAAACTTGTGTGTGTGTTTAAACAGTGCACACTACAGGAAAAACATGCACAGCACACAGTCACACCCAGCTGCAGTGAATTCAGCAAAACAGAATAGCATTGATACAGTACTATTGTCCTACACACGCACCCAATCTTCTTACCTACAATATTTGAGCCGTAGAAACCTGGTTCTCGTCCAGCGTCTGCTCTGACCCCGTAGATACTCCTCTCAGGTTGATGTCAGAAGGTCAACCACGTGCAGACGAGGCCCCCAGTCCATTGAGGTGAGATTTTGCCCAGCTACGAGTCCATGGCACCGCGACGCTAGCACACGCTCACATGATTTCATCCTTGTCCATTGGTCAACACAAACCCAGGAGTACGTTTCAGGACTTGCCTGAAAAAAACAATAAAAGAAACAAAAAATTGTCACATTATAGAGGTCTAAATATCATATTATTTCCTTCCACAAAGCATTACAGAGAGCTTGCCTCATCACCTCTAACTGCAGATCTGCTGTATTTCCTGTGCAAACGACATGAGGCAGATAAACACCTTTACAAGCACTGTGTCTCTCTCTACTGTCCTGAGTGGCTGACAGTGAGCACCCATGGGTCTTTGTGCACCCACAGAGAGACCTAATATTGTGATGAGAGAATGAGTCAGGGCCAGGACCCTGGGGGAGGTTTACAGGGTTTCAACAGAAAAGGACTTGACTGCCCTGGAGGGCCCCCTGCAGATACACACTCAGTTTGAACACACAGGCTGATAATAAGCACAGGAACCAGAACAGCAGCAGGGATGTCACAATACCAGAAATTCAGTAGTCAATACCAACACCAGTGAAACTCCATGATTCTCAATACCAATTCAATACTACGGTAAAAAAATAATAAATCCCATGTACTTCAACATACACTCCTTTATTTGTGTTTGCATGCTGGTTTTTGAAGTTAAACAGGTCATAATTCCCTCTCGGTTATCTATTTATATTGCTGTGAAAACATAGAGTTTCAAGCCAAAAACTACATTTTACAAGATTACATTTGAACACATCATAATAACATTAGAATTTACCTTAGCCCAATAATTGTTTTTACTTAATAGAGCCTTCTTATGTTTCGGTTCAATGTCCGGTTTTCTTACTTTCTATTTCAAAGCAAATGAAACTTTACATCAGATTGAGATGAAGCGGAAGCCAAGCATTGAGCAACATCCATCTACCCACTCACACTACACAACATGACCACACAGAGTACTGGCAACACCTGGACTCAGTAAACCACAGAGATGAGTAACTTCCTTACAATAGCACCCTTGTAAAACTGAAAAGTGAAACCATTCTGATTAGATGAATGTGAAATTGTTGGTTAATTTACAGTATAATCACCTCAGAGCACAAGAATTTGATATAAGTCCTGAAAAAGTTAAAAGAACGTGAAACTCTATTTCACTGTCGCCTGCTGAATCAATAACTTACAGTAGGCTACAACCGGAAGCAACTTCTGATGATTAATGTGAAATGACTTGACATTGTTCCAGCCAGGTCTGGGGGCTGTGGTAGGAATGCCTGAGGGGCCCTGAGCAGGAGAGGGCAGTATGAATGAATCAATGCAATTCACACGAGGACACAGTCCACCCACCACCTAGTGAAGTAGCTGACTGGAGCCTACAGTGTCAGAGGAGACGCTCACAACAAGGAGAAACACCAAGCTATTCTTCCTCCCTGCATACGCTCCACAAATGACTCCTTTGTCTGCGAGAAAAAGCGACTACGTATGTAACTGTGCGCGGAGAACCACGAGCGCGCCGGACAGTAACACACACCAATCACATTCAAGCTCATAGGCGCGAACTATAAACAAATACACACACTCAACAGTTTGGCAGCTTTTAAGTGACAAATAGCCACTGGGATGTCATTCATTTAACGACACTATTCATGCATTAGTGCATTTTTTTCTATTGACAACAATCTTTAACATGCCAGAGGGCGACATCACACGACCCAAGCGGATTTCACATTTTTGTTACGCAACTCTGTCAGTGGGCAGGGCAGGGAGGAGAAGGTAGTTTATGGCTGCAGACCCCACCCTGGCACATAAAGACACACAAACACCACCCAGTCCCTAGAGAGTGTAAGAAAGGACCAAAATAAACTGCACAAACACGGTCAAGCACAGAGGCCACTTAAAACACGATAAATAGAAAGAAAATAAACTACAGTGACTACCAGCGTCAGCAAAAGAGTGGTGTTTACTATCCGTTTACTAGCATGCATTCTGACTGAATTTAATGTGATTTAAGTTATGCTAAAAATCGGTCTGTCAGCCAGTCCACCACTTTGTTTCCAGAATGAAATATCTCAACAAATGTTGGATGGACTGCCATGAAATTTTGTACAGACGTTCATGTTCCTCAGAGGGGTCGTGTCTAGAAGTTAACCCACGAATTGGGGAAACTCTCGCAAGATGGTTAAGGTTAGGCACTGATCTCAAATAGTTAAGGTTAGGTCAACGGGCAGCGAGTCTTGCGAGAGTTTTTCAAGTTTTTGCAAATTTCAGATCAGATTTCGCAATTTGCGGGTTACCTTCTAGACATGACCCCCTCAGAGGATGAATTGTAATGTCTTGACAACTGCTGGATGGATTGTCATTAAATTCGGTACAGACATTCATGTTCCCCTCAGGATGACTATGGTGTTCCCCTAACCTCTCATCATGCAGCATCACTAAGCCAACATTTTAATTTTCCATTAGTTGGGCAAATACCTGAAAAACTAATGATATTCCTATTCCAATTTGTTTAATGCTAATTAGCAAATGTTAGCATGCTAACATGAAAGATGGTGAACAAGGTAAACATTACCTGCTAACCATCAGCATGTTAGCATCGTCATTATGAGCGTGACGATATCGGCATTTAGCTCAAAGTACTGCTGTGCCCAAATACAGCCTCACATAGGCGCTAGCATGGCTGTTAGACTTGTATTTCACTACATGCATTTCCTTTCTTATGTTGGTTCACTTCTGACACGTCTGTCCTCTTTCATTACAGTATGATCAAACAAAGAACTGGGCTCTTGGCTAAATGGTTGCTTGAACATTGGTTGTGGTAGCTATTTTATGTTTTTTAATAAAGCACCATTAATTTAATGTTGGTCACTGAGCAGCTCCACTAGAGATTGGTGTTCAAGTGCCTTGCTTGTTGGCACCTCATCAGTAGTCAGCAACTGACATGGTGTGAGTTTTCAACTTAAAATGGTGACCTTGCAGGCAACATTTGCATATCAAGCTCACATGATGCAAATTCAGTCTGAAACTATGCAAAATTTGTTCCCACAGTCCAACTGTATGAAACTCAGGATGGTGAAACCAGTTTACCACAAAATTTAACAAGATCCTCTGTTCATGTTACCAAACCAATATTAGCACATGACGCTCTTCACCCTGTCTCCTATCTCTTTGTCTTTTTAAATAAGCTTCTAATTAACCACGATTCGTCAGGCTGAATAGAAAGCCTGCCTCTCCTGTCTTTTCCATTGCAGAGTCACTGCTGATTCATGCACTCCAATGTCAACAGAAAAGCCTTTCATTCATGCTGCCTCCCCCCACTGATGAAGTCAACACGGCACAACTCACCAAAAAAAAAAAAAAGTGTTTTGATTTGCATCATCTTTAGTTTACCAGGACCGTTCGAACACTGACAATGGTCTTTGTCTTACACTGTGCTGTATTTTAAACTCGTCTGCTAACCGCTTATACAGTAAATCATTACTATACCAACAACATACCAGATACTCATGACAATAGCTTAACCATAGAATTTAATATATATATATATATATGTGTAATATATTAAACTCTGAATCAGTTTAGTAACATAACTCTTGTTTTGATGATGTTTCTATGGACACTGAATGATAATACTCCCATGATCAGGCTACTATGGTAATAAGAGATGAACTAAGGAGAGGCCAGGCCAACTATATTCTCTCCTGAGGACAAAGCAAAGCTGAAATGAGGAAGACGAGACACTATGAGGAGGTGAGAGGAGTGAAACACAATCTTCTCTCACCAGCAGAGGAGACAGTACAAGAGAAAAAAACAGCCCTCTCTAATGCTGTGTCTCACACCCACACACATATACAGTAGTACGCGTGAGTAACATAGTGGACAGAAAAGGAGAATAAATCACAATGTCACATCATCAATATACTTTCAGTCACACAAGTCTCCATTACAGTGTTCCATTTATAAAGATACAGGGTTGACATACAGATGGGAAGGTAGGGGTGGGTACAGGTTAATAACATATAGAATACTGAAATAAAGAGATTAACTGTTAGGGATGCACTGATACCAATACTGGATCGGATATCGGTGACAATGGGGCCGATCTATTTAATTAAATTTTATGTTTATAAACTATACACATTATATAGTGTATACACTTGAATTGTAATTTCTGTTAATTTTGAAGATTTATTACCCAGTTGCTGATGTATGATTTATTATTTTAATAGTAAAGAACAATTAAATAAATTTATATCTATGTATTTATTGGTCACATTTTGTTTTACAAAGTTTATCAATGTTTAAGTCAGGCCTGATGTTGCCTTACACATAAAAGAATGATCCTAGTCACTTCAAAACAATGAGGCATACAGCTTATTAATTAAACACTGGTATCAGATCGGTACTCGGTATCGGCTGATACCCAAAGCCCAGGTATCGCTATCAGTATCAGGACTGAAAAAGTCGGATCGGTGCACTCCTCTTAACTGTAGATGTGCATGTGGGAGGAAATTGTGTGGTGAATAACCGTTGTAGGGAAGCAGCTGTGTGGAGTCAGTTTGGGCATAGAAAGTATTTGAGGGATTTATCGCGGCAGCAACACGGTGGTGGTAAAGCGTGGTGAATTAGAGGGTACTTCACTTAATCAGTAAGTAGTAACTGTATCAAACTATTAGCTTTGCTAGTAGTGACAGCTTCAAGGCTGGCGTTTTTCTTGCCGTCATCCAACCTCATGACAAGACCAAAATTAGGCCCTCTCTCAATACTTTCCAACATCCCTACCCTGTCTGTGGCAAGACGTTTTTTTTTTTTTTTTTTTTTTTTTTTTTAAATGGGTCACTAATGTTTAGTTTCATTTTTTAAAAAGATTAATTATTATTTTGGCTGTACAACAGTGGGCCAGCCCAACAAAAGGGGGGAACAGTCCGTTATGCAAATGAGCCCGTCCAGCGCAACGCACCCGGCTCAGGCTACTTGGACCAAGCTGAGAAAGTTCTAAAATGAAACCACAGCAGTGGCATCGCCTGTTTCACGCTTTTAATGTTTTCAGAAATAGATTTTGGTGGACTGTTTAGACGGAATAACAGAAAGTTTACGAGCAGGCCGCCATGTTGTTTCCTGTTTGAAACGGCAAGCAGAAAACCAGGGACCAATCACATGCATTCCACGAGAGGGTACGTCACCGCTTGAACTGCCAGTTGAGTGGAGCAGCGCGTCCTCTACTGTTCTCGCCGGACCTGGTGGACATGTACCACTGGATTTAACAATATAGACACAACCACTGACTATTTGTATAACAATTTAGCCACAAATTCACAGACTGACCATACACGGTCCAGACATATACTCGGTTTTGACCAAGTCTTCTTAAAACAGCTGGACACTGTAAATGTTTTTAGCAAATGTTACTCGATTAATACAGGTTTGGTGCTCTAGTGAGTATTTACAGACCCGGGACAGTGTATGTGAGATTGACTCATATAAACTACATTGCCCGTGATTATCATAATGAAGGAACATGTCAACAGTGTGGCACATCGATGAGTTTTTAAAGTTTTTTTGGCACAGACGAATAAGCAATATGGAAATTAGCTAGTTGCTAAATCTGACATCTCCTCTCTTTGAAAGAGTTTAATGATTTTTGTACATGGTCGTTTGAGACCACGTTTTTTTGTACATGGACACAAAAGAGTCAAACAGCTTCAAGCCTTCATATATTATTGTTCACATTCTGCTCATAAAGCAGCACTGTAAAACTTCCTGCACACTTTCACACCGACATGTTATCCCCAGCTGTCATCCTTGATTACGGACTTGGACTTACTTACAGTATAAACTACAGCTTGTATTGCTCTGAGTCAACAAATGTTTCACTCATTCAGGAAGGTGGTGTAACACTGCAAACTGTCACATCCTGTTGTTGCGGCCCACACTTAACACTATTCCTGTATTTCTAACTGCTCGCTGGGCAACAAGCCAGTATTGACTGTAGTGTTTCCTCTCACCCCATCTTATTACATGTCCAATCACCTGTAATCATACTGCCTAAGAGCAGTAATAATCATCTTTAGGTCTGTGTTTAAACATGTCGGGCAGAAGAGTCTGGTTCCTTTCATTTGCAAAGACTTTCTAGGAATTAATATCATCGCACCATGTGGTGTCATGAGGAGGAAGCACCTTGGCATCCACTTTGATAGATACAAACAGCCCTACAATCACACAGGAGTGGTGGCTATATAGAACTCAGCTCCTTCATTTCTACAATTGTGGCATAATTAAATATTAACGAAACACACTCCAGCTAATTCTGTAATAAAAGTTGATGTTGAACAAGTTTACTCCCTTTCTAATGCTTTGTGTGCCTCATGTTTGACTTTGAAAGTCTGTTGCTCCCCCTCAAATTAGCAATTTTCTTGTTTAATACAAGTAAAAATCTGTAAATTAAAGCTCATCAAATAGCCAAAAATAAACAACGGAGTCAACGCTTTATGTAAATCTTATAATCACTACCAGTCATAAAATTGTGTCCTGACTGTGCGTCACTAAATCAGTCTTTCGTGAGGAGAGCATGACAGTAAATGTGTTTAACTGCATTTACGTCAGATGACTGTCAGCCTCATCCTACTAGTTTAGTCACTAATGGAACATCCTGCAAGTAATAAGATCGGGGCTGGATTTTGAGCAGCAATCGGAACAGAATTGATTACAGAATAAGACAATAGAAAACTAAGAGAAAAACATTTTTCTTAAAAGATGTATATGCTGTATTGTCTATTTGCGTATTTGAAAGTGGTGAATCTAGCACCTCACTTTACCTCACTACACTGGATGCATTAAGGTGACGCTCTTATCCAGAATATTTTCAAAAAAGTCATTTACAATTCATAGTTTTTACTCAAAGATGCCATAACAGTATAGGGTATGTGGGCTGCACTATATAAAGCCTCTCTGACCACTAGATGACATCACAACATCACCTCACAGGAAGCTGGGGGATAGTACCTCAACAAGAACCAACATTTGGTTTTCTCAAGAATCTGCTCATTCCAGAGCTCTCTACGATCCATCACTGCCATACTGTGTATTTATGTGAGCACTCCCACAGATCAACAGCGTGTCATATTCAGCCGAAAACTGGATTGCATCCACTTCAAACAAGGGGGATCCATTTACAAGCTACAGCATGTGAAAAGTGGAAGTAGCTATCGCCAAATCTGTGATGATGTGAGGGGTCAACGTAAGGGCAGGAGATCTTGCCTACTGATATGAATTTCAGCAGGCAACCACAAATATTAGAAACCGAGACCAGACATCTTGGTTCACCAGCAGATGCCAAAAACATGTAATAAAACACATTGTTTAATAACATCCTTTGCATGACACCGTTACACTGATTAGAAGACAGCTCTACTACAGGAAGTCTGACTGAATTCACAACCAAATGTAACACTTCAACCAAATCATAGCTTCAACACATCAAACATCACATCCCACATATCTTCTAGCATCATCCACTGTTAAATAATCTTCTATTTTCTAAAGCGTGCAACAGACTCATGCACGGTCATGACATGTACACCGACTTATCCAGGAGTGTTTCATGGTAAAATACAAATAAAGTAGGAATGCACCGATACGGATACCGGATTGGATCTCAATAGCTGGATCGGATATCTGTGACAATGGAGCCGATCTATTTAATTCAGCTCTATGTTTATATACTATACACAATATATTCTGGAATTTTAATTCCAGTTTAAGTTTTGACCAATTTGTTGCTGCATTAAAAATTATACATCGAGGCATACAGCTTATTAATTAAACACTGGTATCGGATGGGCACTCAGTATCGCCCGATACCCAAAAGCCCAAGGTATCGGTATCGGGTCTGAAAAAGTTGGATCGGTGCATCCCTAAAATATAGAGACAAGGGAAGGATAAAAGATGTTTAGAATATTCTGTATTAAATCAGCAAGTTAGGTTGATAAAGATCCCATGTAAGTTCCCATTGCCTTCAATTTCCATTTCCAGACCGTTACAAGCTTAACTGTAGTGAAATATTGATTGTGTCAAACTGAAAGCCAATAATTATTATCACACTACAAGGTTTATAAAGTCAGACACTCAAATCTGTATTGACTGACGATCCAAACTGATTTCACATGCAAGTTAAACCCTCTCATACATTAATGTAAACATTAACTCATACAATCAAACAAATCACACCGAGCCGTGTGGCGTTCAGCAACGACTACCTGATTCATCAACAGCTGACTGTACGAGAGTGCCCTGGACTTTTACCCTGTTAGACGACAGTGGGTCAATCTGATTTTACAGTCAAACACTGGCAACCATTAAGGTTAACTGTACCAATAAAACAATCAGTTAAGCGCAAATGGCTCACATAATGCTAAGCATAAAACTATGAGCATTACTCATAGATCTACAGATAATGACAGTTATTACAGCTGGTAGTGTGTGTGTGTGAGGAGCAGGGATAGAGAGAATGAGAGATTTCAAACATAAAGCTACAATACTGACAGCAACGGACAATCCCTCATGCTTGTTGTAACTTCTCTACGAGGATGAGTGTATGTGTGTGTGTGAATAGAGAAGCTGAGCCCAGCTGAGGAAGTTAATCTACAGGGTAGGAGGTAGAGAGCTTTGTTCTGCTGCCCTCAGGCCTCGTATCTGACACCAGGTGTGTCAGGTGTGTCAGGTGTGTGTGAGGCGAGAAAGAGAAGAGGAAGAAGGAGAGAGAGAGATAACACACAGCAAGTGGAAACAAGAAAAGCCCTTATTGAGCTAAACTGCATATTTTGTCTTTCTGAAGTCCAACACATTTCGTTACTTGCTGGTATTTTCTTCATCCTGGGTGATCTGATTTCTTGGATGAGAATTTTTATATACTGTAGCTTAATCAAATTTCATCATGCAAAATACACTGGTTCAAACTCAAGGGTCAGAAGATGCTTGCTAATCTTATTTAACTAATTAGATTTACTGGGGGAAAAAGATCCCCAGACTTACACATCTCCTCATGAGAATCATTCTGAACTAATATAAGACATAACTGTAGTCTCTGCATTCATATTTATTCCTTATTTGTCTTAAGTGTTGTAATTGTGCATTCACTGGTCTGGTTTGCTATATATTTACTATTTCTCCATAAAAATAAGTGGTAGCCTGAACAGGAAGGTTTATATTTACTGTGTATAAGCCTATTTTGAGCAGGTTACCGTAACTCAAGTCTTGTAGACCGAGTGATGATTTTAACTTTTAAATTCTACTTTATTCATTCTCAGCTGACAGTAGTATAAGTAGGAGTAATAGTAAATTACAGGCGTTTGCGATATTATTTGTAATAATAATAATGATTGATATAGAATATAATATAATAGAATATATCTTTATTGTCATTGTACAAGTACAACGAAATTAAAATGCAATCCTTAAAAAGTGCAAGAAACATAAACAGTAACGTGCCTCTAAAAACTATAAAAAAAATAATAATAATAAAAAACACACATACCACACACAAGGCTGTGTGAAGGCATATGTTCTGACAGGAAGCAGCTATAATAGGAACTTCATTAATGTTATTTAACGTTCAACTTTCTTACTCTCACATGTCAAATGTCTTCCGTGAAAAAGGCCTAATAATCAATCAAAAACACTGTATTTCGCTAATTGAGGTCTTCCTGTCTATGTCCAGGTGTTAGCTACAGTAGCTACCTGTTTGAACAACCTGTGCTGTTTAGCTAGGCTAACGTTAGCTACTTCACCACAACATGTAACGTTAGGCCCACCTCGACATTGTTAACGCTAAGCTAATGTTAGCACCACGGTCGACAAAGGTTGTGTGGTAAAATCTCTTACAACATGCAGTGACAACAGCTCTCACCTGTTGCCTCCTTCCCGCCATACTGCCTCATGAACTAGCTAACTAGCTAGCTAGATAGTTGGAAACGTGCGGGCCGGATGCGGAAAGTCAGGCCGCTTCCGGTTAGTTGCCGGTTACTGGTTAATGGTCGGTCCCGTGTCGCTATGCAACCTGCTCTCAGTTCCATCTGCGCTGCTATGCCAACACTGTGATAAAACACGCCCACCTCCCAAGAACGCCTCCCTCCCCTCCCCTCCCCTAGCTCTGTTTAATACATTAATGTGAAATAAATAATTAGGCTGCTCAAATTTTTCAGAATTCCTGTTAATGATCCAATTTTAAAAAGTGTAAATTGAACTGATGACATATAAAATAGGCTACAATGAGAACAGGCACATGGAGTATTTATTTTAACTGAAAATATATTATGTTTTCCTTATACAGTACAAATCTACACAACACATGCTGATATACATCACACAAGTCAATACAAAAATCAGTATATTTTACATCCAGACAAGCAACTCAGTACAACAGTACTCCATACAGTACAGAGGCTCTGTATAAATATTTGTGGTCTTACATTTAACACATATTGCACCTCATTTGTAGCAAAATAGTATAAAATTAAAGTGGTGTTTCTCTCATTCTTGAAGAAAAGATGAAGGTGTTCAGTGCGGAAATAGTGAGGTGATAGACATGGCTTGATAAATCAATACAAGCAGAATTCCAACAGTATGAGGGGTGGAAGTAACAAAAAATAAATGATAAAGGGGTTGAGGTGATGAACATGGATGTGAATTGAAAAATGGAGTGATAAATCATGAAGTGATCTGATTAATTTAAAGCCGATTTGACTAAAACAGTCATGATATGATGAAAATAGAGCCACGTTTCATCATTTTCCCCCATCTTAACATTCATCATTCACAACAAAAAATTGCTATTTATCATTTAAGGAAAGTGGCCTCAAAGGTGGAAGTAACAAAAATAATTGAAGAAAAGGGAAGTCATGAAAATGCTTGTAGGAGCCAAAGTGTGTGTTTAGCCTGTCGTTTATTATTATTATTATTATTATTATCATTATTATTTGTTTAGGCTGCACACGTTCTTTTGGTTAACATCACTTCCGGTAATTGGCACAGCGGTGTGGTTTCACCTATTTTTACCTGTTCACTTGGACTGCGGGAGTAAGACAAAGAGGGTGAGATAGGCTGGATATTTCCTGTTGACCCTCACTTCACGTTTAGTTATTCCAGTAAGCCTTATGTTTGTAATTCCTTTAAATTAATAAACAGTAAAACGCATCTGGACTTTAGGACTTTTTGGAACGAGTCACACAGTAAAGAGCCTACTTTAGCCTCTTAGTGGCTTATTAATTGATAGTCGTCACTACAATGCTTACGAATTAATAATGGAACTGATGAAAATGTATGTAAATTGAAACAGTGTTGATCTGATCATCAACAGTCGATCATTCACAACACCCAACTGACATTTCTCGTTCACAGCACGCAATTTTTGTTACTTCCGCCCTATCAAAGAAAAAAAAAAGGAACATGCCCACTCAGCAAACCGCACTACTCTTGACTTTTTCTGTCAGTCGGCGTGTTTTTTGATTGACGTTTTGGGGCAGAAGTTACAAAAATTGCATGCTGTAAACGATAAATGTCAGTTCGGTGTTGTGAATGACGAATGGTTGACAGTTGATTATCAGAGCATCGCTGTTTCAAATAAAAAACTAATCAAGTTTATCAAATCAATTGAGAATTTATCACTCTATTTTTCAATTCACATGCATTTTCATTCATTCATTTTGTTACCTCCACCCCTCATACAACAGGTGCTTGATTTGTTGATCTCAGTTCAGCCTCCCAGGAGGTTCCAGTAGATCCTCCTCAGTCATCACCTTCAATCTGAAGTTTTTCTCTTTTGGCTCCTTCAAAGACAATTAAGCAACAATTATTATAAATTATCCAACTATTGGAAATCGAAAGATGCTGTGTGTATTTTAATTTTGCAATATGAGAACTTACCATATTTTTTTCCATTCGAAGGTCACTTCCCTCCCAAACTCAGCTCACTTTATCTCTGAAACCAGCTTCTGGTCATGAAACTTCACTGCATCCATCTAACAGCTTCACAACCATCCAAGTCCATCCAAAATGATTCATCTACAAATATCAGATGACATATTACAATCAAACAACTTTACAATAGCATTGAGTTAAAATTGTTACTTTTTCAGAAATATCTGCACTTTTTGCTTCCATCAAAGCAGCTACAGTAAAATCATTCTCTCACAAACAATAACAGTCTAATGTTAGCTTCATTTAAAGGTAAACTGAACTCTTTCCTGGGGCAGCAAAACCTAAAAGTCAACTATAAAATGATGCCTTCTACATGTGACAATAAAGAAGGAAAATGCAGCAACTTACCATAATTTTTTTCAAGGTGTCCTTTTGATGAATGCTGCTGGGACAGAGAATCCTTTGGAAATCAACACAGAAAATTCAAGCCAAGTGGCAAATGGGATTTCTGAAAACACTGCCTGACTGTAAATCTTCTCGTGGTTGGCAAATTTTTTTGCAACCCGGAGCAAACACGGAACCTGATAGTGCCATAACAAAGAATAAGTGTGTAAAAGAATAAATAATATAATAAATAATAAATACAAGAATAAATAAGTAAATAAATAAATGTGGAAATATATTGAGCAATAACTAAAAGAATATAAGTAAATAAAAAAATGTGGAAATATAAAGAGGAATAAATAAAAGAATAAATAAGTAAATAAATAAATAAATAAAAGAATATATAAGTAATAAATAAATGTGGAAATATAATGAGGAATAAATAAAAGAATATAAGTAAATAAAATAATGTGGAAATATAAAGATAAATAAACAAAAAAATAAATAAGTAAATAAATAAATGTGAAAATATAATGAGGAATAAATAAAAGAATATATAAGTAACTAAATATAAAAATGTGGAAATATAATGAGGAATGAATAAAAGAATATATAAGTAACTAAATATATAAATTTGGAAATATAATGAGGAATAAATAAAAGAATATAAGTAAATAAAATATTGTGGAAATATAAAGAGAATAAACAAAAGAATGAATAAGTAAATAAATACATGTGAAAATATGAGGAATAAATAAAAGAATATATAAGTAACTAAAGATATGAATTTGGAAATATAATGGAGGAATGAATAAAAGAATATATAAGTAATAAATAAATATGGAAATAAAATGAGAAATAAATAAAAGAATATAAGTAAATAAAATAATGTGGAAATATAAAGAGAAATAAATAAAAGAATAAAGAAGTAAATAAATACATGTGAAAATATAATGACGAATAAATAAAAGAATATATAAGTAATAAATAAATATGTAAATATAATGAGGAATGAATAAAAGAATATATAAGTAATAAATAAATGTGGAAATATAATGAGGAACAAATAAAAAAAATAGAAGTAAATAAAATAATGTGGAAATATAAAGAGAAATAAATAAAAGAATACATATGTAAATAAATAAATGTGGGAATATAATGAGGAATAAATAAAAGAATATATAAGCAAATTTAAAAAAAGAAATGTGCAAATTTAAAGAGAAATAAAGAAAAGACTAAATAAGTAAATAAAAAAATTGGAAGTATGAAGAGATAAAAAATAAAAGATTAAATAAATGTGGAAATATAACATAAACGAATAATTGTAAGCATTTGTAAGCTATTTTAAGCACAATGTCAGCATGCAGCCATCTCAGATTGTTTTTTTTGTCAAAAAAGGAGAGTTTTGCTGCTCACGAGCCAAACTTTACCCACAGATAGTTCACCAGTCACGCAAAACAAAATCAACAACCAGCCCGATGTCCCTTGCTTGCAGGTTAACATGACATTAGAAAACCCTGACAAGTGGCTATATCACAAATTACCATCTTCTCTACTAGTTCTTCATTGCAAAGATAACACTTTAAAACAGAAACGATTAATAAAAGTGCAGTTGTGTTTTTCTGTGTGCTACATGCGGCTCTCAAGTGAGCGCGCCTACCTGTCAATCTCAGCTCCTGTCACTTGCTGTCACCTCCTGTTCCGGTGGGTTTTAGCGCTCCAACAAACCGGCTACGAGTTCACACGTCCTGCCATCTGTAACGCTTTAAAGGGCCTCGGTGATGGGCGTGAAGGAGGCTGAATAAAGTCTGCACCAGTCCGTGTTCAATGGTTTTCTTGCACACCAGCCCCGAAGTCCGAAAACACAGTCTGGTTTGAGCGCTGTGGCTGCTGGCGTCACTTCTTTGCTGTCTTTGTACAGCACAAAGATCGTCTGTGTATGTGAAGATGGATCACTCCAGCGAGGGAAAACAGACTGGCTCTTGTTTGTGCACTTGTTTCTGTCTGCAAATGTAGTTAGTTAGTTAGTTAGTTCTTTTTTTTGCTCCTTAACTTTAACGCAGTTCTGTTAAATTTAACTTTTTTTTTTAGTGTACATAATGTATATTTATTAGTATTAGTAGGTTATTGTGTAGCCTACAACTGAGACACAGCTTGACATATTTTATACATACATGCATTTAGTTGCATCTGGCGATAATATTCAGGTTACATCAAATTATCTATAACATTATCAGAGAGTTTTATTTATTTTATTTTTGGGGGGGGGGTATAGGAAAGGGGTGGGATTGTAATATGAAGATGATAGTAGTGACGGGGTGGCATTTAACTTAACCTTTTATATATATATATATATATATATATATAGTAAATGTTCAGGACACATTCTTGTTTTCTATACTTTCTTGTAAGAGTGAAAAAGTGAAATTCCCAAATGCTTACACTGCATCATTTTTGCATTCTTCTTCATACATATATTTTCATAACTATCATTGGGCCTATTTACTCATTTACTAGCCTGTATGTAAAAATACAAATAATTTAAAGTAAAGCTAATGCAGCTTTGTGGCACATTGTCATTACATTTTCCTACACTCCACACTTCCAAGAAGATTTCTTTGTGGATTTTGCATGTTGCTCTCACGTTCATGTATATTTCCTCACTGGTCTGGGTTCTACTCATAGCAGTGAGAGGCTTTGTTTATCTGTCTTAGCCTTGTTATTGACTGGTGACTGAGTTTGAGTGGTCACTTGTTAACATTTACTTATTTCCCATTGTTCTAATTTCATTTCCTGTTTGTATGTTTCTTCTCATTTCATTTAATCTAAGACTGTGGTCTGCATTTTCTGCAGCAGGAATCAGTATCAAAGTGAGAGCTCTCTCTTTCTCTAACATCTTTGGTACACATTCAGGCTGTCAGCCCACTCTTAAAGGAACATTACACAATTTTGCAATATTGCTCCACTTTGTGGCTGCAACTTCTACAAACAAGTTTAGTGCTTCGGTTTGTAAAATGTATTCAGACATATAATTTCAAATCATGGTTACTGTTTCACCCACAATGTAAGTTCAAAATAGCTTAACTCAATTCAAGTGAAGTACAACAAGTGATGGGATTCTATGGTAAATAATTCCACTCATAAAAAACCTTTTTCAGTTTTGATGAATTTCATGAATAACCATACTTTAGTGAGACTAAAGGTAACAGTTAAAAAAGCTTTAAGTTGAATAAAACATATGGTTTACTTTGTCTCCATCATCTGGTCAAATGTTGTCACAACAACTATTTTTTTCTGGATGGTGCGGATTGTGCCAGCTCCTTCGATAATAGGTACTTCAATGATTCACTGATGAAAAACAAGAAGGAATATTAAAGATTCCCTCCAGAGGTGTTTTAAGACATAAATTCTCTGCTTTGGACAATAATTTGTGGCTAATAGCCTATGTTAAATGACCAAATTCTTAATATTACATCTACTCCTTCTTCACTGAAAATCCAGAACCTATCAAATAGTCTTCATTTCTCCATTCTCAGTGTACACAGTATCACTGGAGGCTTCATGTTTCCTCATCACACTTGTGTAAGTTGCATATTGGAGCACGACTGGTTTCCAAACCATTCACAATGTCTCATAATCACGTTATACACACGATGAGCACAGAGAGACTTTTCCCCTTCTGCAGATGAATGTGAAAACAGCATTCTATAGAGTCATACATCATCCTGCACAGTGAAGTTCAAAACATCCAGGTGAAGTTACAATAAGCAAAACTCATTGAGTGCAGAGGGTGGGCTTTAACTACAATAAGCAAAACTCATTGAGTGGATTGGGTGGGCTTTAACTATTGACATGTACACATCCATCTGCTTATATATTTAAAAAAACAAACCATGTAGCAGTAAGACTCCAATGTAATGCAGCCGTTTGTCTTAAAATAATGTGTAGGAGCCATTTATTTGTTGTTAGTGTTTAGTTGTTTTACGAATAAGTAGTACAGTATTGTTTGATTATTCTAGATCTTTGCTTTATTGAGATTAGATTTCTGATAGTGTTCTCTCTTGCTAGCTATTTGTTTAGTTTAATTTCTTGTTTATTATATTTAGATTTTGCATAAATTAGTCTTTTTTTGTTTGTTTGTGAATTGGGTAACACTGTGGGCACCCGTGGTTATACAGTATATAGGTAGGCAGGTATAGGACCAGCATACTCCTGGGGGGGGGCCTATGTTGTTGTTTTTACCAGAGCAAGGGAGGCAGCGACATCCATGATTTCTTTGTTCGCTTGCTTGTTTTTTTTGAGAAATAAATCATACGAAACACAGAAACTTTGCATGAACAATGGACTCTTTTGCCTGCGTATACCACATACAGTACCCATGGTGCGTCAGTGGCCCTTTGATTTAGGTTTTTCTGACAAATGGCCACTATATAACAGATGTTGCGGAAGTAATGGGGTTCAGAATTGTGTTTTTTGTATTGATAATCTCTATTCAATGCATTTCTAACAGGGGATTGTTCATTGTAAGTAGAACTGCAGGAATTTCACTGTGGACACGAGTTGTTTACAGCTCACGCCAAGAGACTTTTTCAGAACGTGTGCATGACTAAATTATTCTAAATAAACATATCATTCAGATTGTTCTATATAAAACAAAGTTAAGACCTATCACAGTGACACATTCAAACTATATTTATAGCTCACTGGAACTCTAAAAGAAGTTTCAAAATAAACTGGGTAGATACAGATAATTTGAACCAATGATCATACCATGACTCAGCTGTTGTGATGTAAATGTTTATTGCAGCAACAAAAATGTGAAGCTAAGCAAATCTGTATACAGTTTGAGAAAAAAAAAAAAAGCATTGTTATTTTAACAATTCCCAAACGCATTCTTCATCCACGTTGTCACAATTTCGAAAGACCAAATTTGCAGACCAATTCCTATGTCTGCGGCCTCAGCAAGACGCCAATATTAGAAATGTAACTTCCAGAACATGCCTCATTATAGCCCAGCAGATCAGTTTAAGCATTCAAACTGTGAATGTATGAATGGTTAATAGATCATTTTTAAATGACTACTGATCTAAAACAATTCAACTTCAGGTTGTTCTGCTGAGGCCGGGTGGTTTTCATAAGGGAAATAAATGACCAGATTTAGCTAAAGGAGGACCACATTAACTACTGTAACATGCACTGTGTAAATTTTAAATCCCATTTACATCGATTTTGTATTTTGTTTTTTCACAATTTTCATTCTTCCTGTGACTTTATCTCAATTTGTTGTGGCATAACAGGCATTTAAACCAGTAACGTTTGATTCTAGCCGACAACAGGGGAAAAAAAGAAATGCAGAAATGTCAAAACTAAACAAAACAAGCCAAATACACATCCTCCAAAACCTCTTTAAGTACTGTATCTAGAGACATGTCCTCCAAAACCTCTTTAAGTACTGTATGTAGAAACTCAGCTCTATGCAGTCATGAAACAAACAAAAAAAAAGGCACAAGGAAATCTCTTAACAACAATGAATGAACACATCAAAACAGAAAGCTAGAATGTACTTTTGCACCGACTGAATCATCAAAAACAAAACCCATTTTGTTGTCGAGTTGATCTTTTCTGGAATTAGTGGACCTCGTCGCTGTAACCAGGGGTCCCAAACATGTTTGTAACATTTATTTCTTTAAAGCAAAAAGACTTTCTATATCAGTTCCATATCATGAAGCCCAAAGAAAACACATAACCAGCATTTGATTAAAATGAGACTCACTAAAGAAACCCAGAACAATGTAAAGAAAGACAGCTTCTTTACCTTACTAATGAGACCGACGGGAAATGTTTTCATAAAGAGCTGAGGTTAAAACTACATTAGCATGGAAACATCACAGACGGGATCTAAAGATGCAGACAACATTGTGCATTGTGTAGCGATGTACTGTATATGTACAAATTATGGGAAACACTGTTCCCGATAATAAAAACATCCACTCCTACAGTGAAATATGGAGGGCACTGCCTCCGATACGGACACACACTGGTAGGCAAAAACTACCTTCTCCTATTTTTTCCACATTATGGAAGACACTGCTCCCGATAATGTTGTGAGAGGTGTACATGTGACCAAGGGACCGGTACTGACAGCCAGAGGTGTGATGTGTGAGCTGGCCTTGCCTAAAAAGACCAATCCAGTGTCAGTTAAAAAGAGTTGTGCTGTTTTCTGAGAAGTTCCTGATCGTTCAGTGTTCAGTCCTGTCCGTCGGTCAACATGTACACTTCCTTTAAGCAGATGCTGCTTTTGTCATTTCGACAGTATAACTGTCATAATTATGGAAGGCACTGCTCCCGATAATTATACACGATTTGTTTTTTTATAAAAGGCATTAAAAAAAACTATTTATAGTGAACCCTGCCACTGATAAATAAATAACACAATAAATAGACGTACGGTTTCTGTTTCAGTGCCACGTGGTTGGAGACCTTCTCCCTCGGGTTTTGAAAGGCCTGCAGAGAGTCGCCCTCATGTCAGGAGGCGGACGATTCAGGTTATTACATTTTTTTTTTTTTAAATTGTTGCATGTAATTAGGACTTTTCTGAAAAAGATCAATGCTGCACGAGTGTTAAACGATGCCAGCCGATTGTCCAAAATCTATTTCTAGGTGTGTTCTGTGCAACGCAACTGTGTTATGTCGCATTCACACCAAGATCGAAGCGAATTTTTGCCGCGCTTTACTCGCACAAGTTGGACCGCCGGTATCATTTGCGTTACTCGTTCTAGACGCACCGGAGAGGAGAAGGGGCTTGTCTCCGTAGATCACAACAATTTTTCTTTCCCGCCATCAACCATGGAAGAAATAACCACTGTTGCTGCTTTGTACATGTTGTGGAAGTGCCAGATATGTCGGAAAACCAAACGCCATCGTGTCTGGGTTCATAACATCACCCGGCGGCGAGCTGTATTCACATAGAGTTCACTGTATCTAGCAAGCCATATGTCGCTACTTTGGTATGAAACCGAAATAAACAGATTACGCTGTGATTTAATTGCAATAAACGGATCAAAAGTATGCCGAAATAACTATGTGATGATGTTGATTTGTAAAGTCTGAATTCATGGTTTGTCACGTCTGTCCGCAAGACGACAAGCAAACAACTTTTAAAATGCTTGTTTTCTGAATGGAGTTCGGATCGATCAGTGCCAGGCTATGCTAACATTGTAGCTGCTCCATCAACACTCAATATAATGTCATCTAGGCATAAATACGGCAGCGACATTGTGGTTTATACCATAGACAGTAGGGGTGTAAGAAAATATCGAAAATAACGAATATCGCGATATTATGTTCTGTGATACTGTATCGATTCTCAAGAACACTATCGATTTTTAATTAATAGTTTACATTCAAAGACTAACGCAGTCAATACTTAATTTAATTTGCAAAGAGATGCGCCCTCTCAGTGTATGTGCCTTCTGGACTGTGATAAATTCAAATGCACATCCCACTGTTCTGATTGCATAAAAAAAACTAAATTTTTTTTTTTTTTTTAAATCAGATTTTATGCATATGGTGGTGCGTTCTTTATACAATTGAGTTTTCCTAAAATTGGATTTAAAAAAAAATTTAAAAAAAAAAAAAACTCGCAATATATTGCCTTGCTTACTGTATCGCAATATACCGCAGTATATTGAATGTAACCCCTGCATCATGAATGTATTGTATTGGCAGATTCTTGCTAATACGCAGCTATAATAGACAGTCTGTGGTTTATAAACATACATTTATACACAGAGTTTCGTCCGGTCTCGTACAAATATGAGGTACTATCGTAGCTCTGGGTGCCTGCAAACGGCGACAATAAGTTTGTCCTCTATCGCCGATTCAACAACGTCAGTAACGACAGGAGGAACGCTGATAGGCTTTTGCGACACAGCGTGACACAAATTTCTCGCTCGAGGTGAAATATTTCAACTCCCGCGAATACGAGAGTGTCGCATTTTGCATTGACTTTGTATGTAATCATACCGCACGAAAAGTTCGCTTCGCGCTTGGTGTGAATGCGCCATTGTGGTTTATAATCTTCGGTCCTTTTCAGCAACTTCTGAATCTCTGAGTTGAGTAGCAAATTTCAGCACAGTATGTAATTATAGCTACCAATACGAACCAGCTCAGGTTGGAACACGAGGCTACAGCAGCAGTGGAAACACCAGCAGATTTGATTTGTAATAATTATGGTAAACAGATGGAAAGTCGTTAGCTTATATCATCATACTGGCCTTTTTGTGTTTTATTCGTCTCTGAGCTGGCAAACACAGCCTGTTCTGTGATTGTGACCTGATGATACTGTGCTGAAAAAGGCTCAATTTCTCTACATTCAACTCATTCATGGGGTAACATCATTTTAAGTAGTACTGCCACATAACATGGCCATTTGAAGGTAGCACCAAAGTATTCAGAATGTGGTATTTAAACGCCACGTGTTAAAGTTATTGAAGAATTTTTCTTTCCGAAGTGGAGAAAAAAAAAAAGAAAAATGACCCTCTAAAGTTTCTTTTTGTTAAGGCGTTAAGGCTCGAGTACATTTGTATCATTAATGTTTGGCTCTATGGAGAATTTCAGAAAGATGGCAGATGAGCTCATCACTCAAATGTTGGAGGTGATGACTGTGATATTGGTATCCATTTAGTAACGGTTCCACTAAATCAAATTAAAAAGCTGTGCATCTGTTGGTTAGTGATCACAGCCTGCTGGTTTTCACACTGCCGGTTGTGATGAGAGGGTCAAATCATGAATAAAGGAGAAGGAGGGGGGGGGGGATTTACTTTTCCTCATTCAAAGACCAGATGTCCCCTGTTAGTGAGTTGGCGCAGCCCTGAATGGTCCAGGTCGCCAGGGCGAACTGGTTGCGGAACAGGTCGGCGTCTGCCTCGGGGTCTTTGGTCCTGAGGCCGTCCAGGTGGTCGGACAGAGCCTTGAGGGTGTGAGCTCCGGAGCCCAGCAGGATGTGGCGGAAAGGGCTCTCTCTGGGAGACACATAGGGCGACAGGAAGTTCCTTTCCACCTACGGAAACACGAGGAGAGAAAAATGGTCCAGTCACTGGATTGTTGTTTTGCTTTGATCACTAAGATGAAGTGACTCTTTGTTAAATTAAAATCCCAATATATATAGTATATAAACATAGCATTGAATAGATCAGCCCCGTCACCGATACCCAATCCAGCTATTTGAGTCAGTATCGGCCCGATATCGAAAGGACAAAGGACAAAAATACAAAAAAACACAAATGTCTCCTGTGAAATACCCAAAACTGTTCCAACTTTGTCTTACTATGAGCAATGGGTGTCCTACATGAACACAAATGTTCTGCCACTGATTAAGAAAACTGGTTTTCAGGGGAAAAAAAGCAGCAAGAGTGCAAAAACAGTAAACCACATAAAAGTGATTATTACACGGCTGTGTTGAATACTCGATTCTGATTGGTCAATCACAGCGTTCTGCGGTCTGTTATTTCTGTATTACAGACCGTTGCTGTGTAGAACAGACCGTTGCTATGGGCGCAGCTCTGATGTCGGACTCTGGCGGACCGTTTTTGCGTTAAAATATTGATTTCTTCAGTAAGTAGCCGTGTAATAAGCGGGATAATGTACAGCTAGCGGGTCATTGTTGTGAAAGAATCCCCTTCAGGGCGATGAGAGACCCCCTCACAACAACGACCGGCTCGCTGTACATTATCCCTTACTTATTCATTCCTCAAGATACCCCACAGTTAAAGCATGTTGAGAGTTGAACCGGAGGGCATAACCACAGAATATGCAGCAATAATATTGTTTTTGCACTTATCTAGTCCAGGTCTTACCGTCATTATGCGGTCATTAATGACACGGCACATCTCGATGTCCTCCAGGTCGCTGTTCTGGATGTCTGCCGCCAGCCTGCTGGAGGCGCGGCCGTAGGAGCCGGAGGCCGAGATCAACCACTGCACTGTCAGGGCCTTGGGCAACAGCTGCATCTGGAAGCACACGTAGCATCCACGGGGGTAATTCAGTGTTCTGAATAAACAAAACTAAAAGGATGTGCATCTTCTGGGCACATTTGGGTTACACAATCACAGCAGCAAATAGAGAAAAAACAGCAACAAAATCAATTAAAAAAGGCACTGAAAGCTTGAATTTAAATGCAGAGTTAAATATACAGAATTCATTGATTATTCATCTCTATGCAGACAGACATGGCATGAACATGCAGACTCTTTGCGGTTACAACCCTACCAGCTGAGTCAACTGCTGGGAAAGCTCAATCCAAGTCAGCAAGAAGACAACGGGACACTCACCCTCTGTACAGCATTGACTTTCCCGTAAATCCGATTCACGTGTATGCGTACAATGTTGTTGTACTTCATCACGTCCAATTGCAGCAGATGATCGTGGACCAGCCTCAGCGCCATGTGACCCGCAAACCGGGTCGCTATTTCAGCCAGCTGAGAAACCTGGTTGCCCGTGGCCGCGTTCAGATTCTCCCGGGTGTCCAGCAGTGTGCCAAAGTACTTGTAGTCCTGAGAGGGAAAAGCAAGATGTGTTGAGAATTACAGTTGGAAATAAAATACATCCCAGGATGAACCAAACTTTAACGTAATGGCTCAATGGACAAGGTTGTCCTGGGCTATGGCTATTGGCTCAAATATGTTTCATTTAACTTATAGTACAACGGGATGACTTACCAAGGTACTAGAGGTGAATCCAAATGAGACTGAGGGAATGCCAGAAAAGGCGAGGAAAGGATACGCAGCATTATCCATTTTCAGAGGCTCCAACCTGGAAAATCAGAACCAGAATCAGCATTATTCGCCAAGTACACATATAAAAGGAATTTGACTCCGGTTTTTAATGTATCTCTCTAAATGTACCACAGAAATAGAAAAAACAGCTAGGGACAAGGACAACAAAGCTGGACAAATAAAGGTGAGGCATAGACTGGACTGTTATGTACACAAGTAGTGGAAAAATAGGTGTATATATGAATATTACACACACACACACACACACACACACATATACACATATATATATATACACACACACACACACACACACACATATATGTATATGTATGCATGTACAGCGTGTTGGATTTATATTGACAGTGACAGATGATATGTTCATGTTTTAAAAAAATTAAATTAACGCATGCAAGATGGAGCTTTAGATGTGCTTTTTCCCAATGTAGGTACATATTTGGAAAAAGAAGATAGGTAGTGAACATTTGCCAAACATGAGAATGACATCTATCCTACACATTCCAGCTGTGGATGTGATACTAGTGAGAACAGCTTGGATGTCATGGAGATGTATAAACACTGACGAGACACTATGGATGTGATTGGACCAACAGCCTGGTCAAACTTACACAGAATCTTCCCACTTCCTCGTTGCAAATTGAGAAAAGAGAGTCCCCTTGTTTGGGGCGTTCACCTAAGGAGATACGTATATTATATATCTGAACATTCACAGATAAATTGATAACATTATTTCTCTAATGACAATACAGCAGGCCTGTATTAAATGTGCTTCACAGTCTGATTCACTGAAAGTCAACCAGCTGTGAGTTTACCTCGTTCAGAGTGCTCTTGATCAGGCTGTGCATCAAGGGACTGGATGCCACTTTAAATGCTTTGGAACCTGGAAAAGACGACTTGCACTCAGTCATTCTGAAAATCGCATGTACCGTCACATTGCAGGCATAGGAAGCCGTTAAATGTTTAATAGCGTAGAGGTAAATACCGGTTACAACTCCATCCAGGTTGATGTAGGAGAAGGCTTTCATGCTCAGAGAGGAAACATAACCCTGAATATAGAAAAACAAAATGAAGGAAGGAGCACTAACACCAAAGCTGCTGATGAAGAAAAATGCAGTTGGGAAAACCCTTAGTACAAAGTGAATTGTGCGATTCTAACCTCCAGCCACTCGGTGGCGCCAACACTCCCATATTCTCCCGCACTCCAGCTGGCAAACACGATGCTTCTCCTCGGTTTGAATCCGTCTGTCAAGGAGACGACAAATGCACATTAACAAAAAATAGAAAACACTCAGATTTTGACAAAGCAAATCCTCGGACCACTTTCTTCAGCTGATCAATGACTTATGTAGGATCTGATATGAAGTGTAGATCAAATCCATCAATATCATTTTAGTCAAAATCTGACATTAAAAACTACACATCAGCTGCCGCTGAGACTTACCGTTCTTCACCATATCTGAGATGGACCGTGCCAGCTCAACAAGGACGCTGGTGCCGACGGTCGACGCGGCAAAACCTGCACCCCAGGCATCCCTCTGGGCGCCGATAACCACATATCGATCTACAATTAAAAAAAAAAATTTAAAAAAAAAAATACATTCATCACCCATATTCTTTTCAGTACACCGACTTCCTGATCACAGTATCTCTCTGTTGTTAAATCTCATTGTACCTGCATCCACAAAGCCTTTGATGACCCCGAAGACATTATGGATCTTTTTCTCAGCAAGAACGTTGTTGACCGCCACGGTGATAACGTCGCTCTCCTCTCCCAGTTTGTTGATGCCTCCCCACGCCTCCGGCATATTCAGACCCCCCAGCTGCCTGTAGGATGCAGACGATACATGTTAACGCCATATGAGCTACTTCAGAGTCAGCTGGAGCAGACAATCACAGTGCGAGAGGAATATTTAGTGCATTGTTTCCACGGCGTATGTGAGCTGTACCTCAGAATGGTGGTAGCCATGCCTGCTGTGATGGTCTGAGCCAAGATATTCGGCAGGCCTGAGGACTGGACGGGTGGAAACTGGGTGTGGTTGAAGGAGGGGAAGCCTGGGGTGTAGGGATCCCCTGAACCCATGTGGACCTGTGGCAGTGACGGTTACATGGAAACAGCTTTTAAAACAGGTTTTAGTTTGCCCACAGTGACTATGATTTGACAGTGACTTTTTGAATGCTTTTGTATTCCTGACTAATCTTCCCAGCAGCCTGGAGCCTTACCCTCAAACTTCTAAAATTGGAATTAAGAAAATTATATGAAAAATATTCTACAGACAATTTACACATTGACTTCTAGACTCTTATACCCAAGATTACTCTCATTAGAAAATCAAATAATCCTGTTAAATATTAGTTTTAAGGCTTAGTTCCCCCCTCGGGCTTACCATTAATGGTAGGCTCTACTCATGAATTTTTATTTAAAAATATTTAAAAAGTCTTTACAGCCAACTGACAGCTGATCACAGCTGCCACCGTCATCAGAAACAGACGTTGCTTCACGTGACGCTTCACAGGAAAGGACGTCTCATTTCTCTAAAAACATATTTCCTCGTTTCCTCGTTTCCTCTCTCCTCGCATGGTTTCATGGAAAAGACGCAAGTGAGGGAAACGTGGATGCAATTAAGAGACTTGGGATGCACCCAATAACAAGCAGTCTTCCTCTTCCCTGCTTTTTGCTGACGCATTGCTACATTTCTGGCTACATGTCTAACCTAATCACTAATGTGAAACCATCCGCAAAATACAAACAAAACAGGAAACCACCATCAATAAATTGCTCCATGACACCAATGGGTGTCTTTAAAGTTGTTCGACGTAATATCATCAGTACACCGAACAAACTAAATATGTAATATATGTCTCTCCAGTGGGTTTCATCTTCTAAACTGTCCACACTCACATGTCCAAAGAGCTGAGTGTTTACTCCAATAGAGTACTCGTCTGGGTCCGGGTAGATCAGCACAGCAGAGGCACCCATTTTGGCAGCATTGGCGACCTGTAGGCAAAAAGGATAAAAGAGGAGTCATGGAAATTATTATAAGAATTCGTACAAAAAAATCATGTACTTTAGAGTGAGGAGAGAAAAAATAAGAAGAAAGTTTACTGTAATATGAAAAGTTATACTGAATTTCTTAATATAAAGCACCCACCTTCTCAGCAAAGCTGATCCTACCAGCTCTGACCAGCATGACCCTGTTGGTCAGATTGATGCTCCTGTCCCGCAGCAACGTGAAGTCATTTTCCTGCCCGTAATATGCATACAAGACGGCACCCTGGAACAAAAATAAATTATTAAGATATTTTCCTCTACTTAATAATAATAAAAAAAATATCTATTTCATTTAGCTTATAATTACCGTTACTGTTCCATTGGCGCTGTAGGACAGGAATCCCTCTGGACGCTCCTCCCTCCCGCTCTTGAAAACAAAGCTGTTGGAGCCAGAAGCTGGGGGGTCCTGAACCTTAACAAAGTGTACATCGGTCCAGGTTTTCATGCCGTACTCTTTGAATTTCTTGACCACCTTGTTCGCGAGAGACTCATCACCCGGAGAACCAGCCCGGTGGTTGACACTGGAAAACTCACTAGGAGAGGAGGAAATAAAACGTGAGGGGGAAAGAAAAGAGAGACAAGAACCAATGACTCACTTTTAATATTAATGAATAAAGACATTTTGCTTCACCGCAGATTCTATAGGCAGAGTTTTTTTTTTTTTTATATTTACCTGAAGACCGGTTCAAATTTGGCCGCAGTGAGTTTCTGAGCGAGGAGCTTTGTGACATCATCCCAGTCCATGAGGGGAGCGGCACCTGTCTCGTGGGCAACAGATTCTCTAATAGTGGCCACGGAGGCTGCACAGATGGGAGTCGCATCCTTCTTTCGATGAACCAGGTAGCCAATCAAGTAGCCTGTACAGTAACAGTGGTTTCAAATGAGGAACAACCAGGGACAGAGAGGAACTATTACACCGACAGAGAGAAGGGCGTCAAAGGACAGACTAAAGGCATCAAGTTACAGCCTCAACCACACAGTCAGCATTTTGAAACACTACACCGCCAACTGATGACAGTACTGTATGAACAGTATGTCTACCTTTCACCGCCTGAGAGACTTCTTCCACACACGTCCAGTGAATTACATTGAATCTACTACTACATGCCAAAGCCTGACTTCTAGATATGGTTTCTCTGTGTTGCTCAGAGAGGGACACGGTCACACTTGAGCTGTGGTTTTCAGATGATAAAAAGCAGATATGCTGACCTTCCCCACATGAGCCTTAAGGTGACACCAGTTTTCTTGTCCTAAATAATTCAGTTTCTCTTTCTGAGAATTTAAATCTATTTGATAATTCAGTTTCATCCTGGTTGATCTGTAAAAAATGTTACATCTGAAATAGAGTTCGAAGCACAAAGCTGTGTATCATCAGCATGGGTGGGGAAAGACTTGTTTCCTGGTGACACCACAATACAGAATAAAAAGTAGTGGCCCTAAGATTAATACTTGAGGAACACCAAGTTATTTCAAAGTGATGCAAACGTTATACGAACGCAGGATCATCTTACCGATGATGAAGATGAGGAGGGTGGCGGCGGCCATGAAGCAGAGGTTCTTCGGCGTGCGTCCGAGCTTTTGAGCCACGTAGGGTTTGCGGTTGGAGTTGTGATTGAGGTGTTCTCCCACGCCGTTTCCCCCGACCTCCTCATCCATGTCGGACGACAGCTTCATCTCCACCTGGCTGTTGTCGCCGCCTTCCATGTTCTGGGTCAAGTTGAAACGTGTGTAGGAGTGGGGCTCCCCGTTAAACTGCAACGACAGAACGATGCAGATATGAGTTTTATACAAAGGGTACAATTATGACTTGACTGATGTATTATGGATGTGAAAGTAAAAAGGTTCCCCTTAAATGTTCCAACAGCAGCAATACACTTTTTGGTATAATTTTCTAATAAGCCTTACTTTAAATAACGGAGTATACAAGTTGTAGCGATAATGACTTAACTACTGTTACTAAAATCCTTTATTAATGTGTATTTGGTCAGTAATAAACACCAACTTTTGGGTTGCCAGGTTGTGGAAATCCCAATTTTCTCCTCCAGTATGAGCTGCTTTATTCTTTTAGCTAGCACTTTAATTCATCAGGTAGACACCTCCAATTCGACCACTTACCATCTGGAGAAAAGCCTCAAAACTTCTGGACGCCCCCACAGAAAATAAGTTTGTCGACATCTTTTTAACAGTTACAGTTGGGCTTGATGGTTTTTCGTAGTGAAGGAATCTTTTTGTTAAAATAGCAATATCTACTGTATAGCAAATAATCTGACTGCACCAACTAGAGTTTTATTTGTATTTTTCAAAGTAAAATACCCACAATAAATTACTGTAAGAGCTCAGTTTCTGTTTCGTTTCACATTCGTGATCACCCACTCTTTCTAGCTCTTTTTCTTTCTCTGTCATTTTTTTTTTTTTGAAAAGTAGCACATTTAACATATCCGTCGGTGTGTGAGCGCTACGGTGATCAAAACATTTGAGGCTCCACAAAAGTACTATGGTTTCTGACAAATTGTGATTAGGATTTCAGGCCTAAGCACATGGCAGACAATCTAGAAAAGCACAACCTCATCATGTGCCAATAATGATCACAAATCTCTCTTTAATAAATAATATGCATAGATATAGATTGCTAAACAAGTGTGTAACAAAATGAACTTACAGCAGTTGCTTTCGGAGAACCAAAAAACAAGGATGAAAGATGACTGAAAATGAGCACTACGCAGTAGATCTTCTGCCTCGAGGACCTGCCAAGCGGAAAATGGAGAACTGCACCCTGTTTCCGTTACGGTCTACATCTCTACATATTAATTTCAATAAAAAGTAATTTAAAAAAATTGTTGTGACAAACTTTAACATAAATGGGTTGTGCAACTTGTGCTGGGTGAGGGAAAATTAAAAAAACAAAACTTAAAATGTTGAATAATGTTTATTTTGCCATTTGTGTTTAAAGTCTGACAGGAAGTAGGTCACCATTGGTGGAACCAGGACTGCGTGGTGCTCATTTTCAGTCTCCTCAAACTTTCTGTGGTAGCTGTCATAAAGCAATGGCTGTAAGTTCATTTAGTTGTCCACTTATTTCCATAAGTGATACATATACTACTAGTAACAAGTACTACTCTCCCATTTTTCAAGTGGTTACGTCTCTAGTCTGATCTTGACCGCACAGCTGATAGGTACGTGGTTTCGTTTACATGGCGTAACAGAAAGTGCATATTTAACAGTGTGTGGTCAGAGAGTGTCCGATGTTATTAGGCTATAAGTAAATAAAAATACCACAAATCTATCTTCTTATCTTGTTGGTTTCTTATTCTGTCAATATGAAGACACAACATGATTGATATTATTCATCATTACAATAAATTATTAGTTCTACGTTATTATAAAAAAAATATAAGATGCATTTCTTGGGGGTTCAGTGAGCACCCTGAACCAACGCAAACTGCGCCTGTGCTTGTTTCACATACTTTATTGATACATGTTACTGTACTTATTGCAAGGCAAATCAGCAGATGAGGTTGTGTTTTTCGAGAGCTAGAAAATACAATAATGATTTAATAACAGCAATTATATGTTATAACTTATAAAAAGTATGCCATATTTAAAAGTGGTACAATTTTTGTCCCTTGCAGTGATTAGAAAATAATCCCACTTACTCAAGATAAATTTGCAGCCCATAAATAATATGCAACATTAACTGTGCTGAAAATATTATTCTCAAGTCACTCTTCCTAATAATCATTCAGCATGGTGTTGATGAAATGTAAAGTAATAATTATTTGTTCCCAAACATTCAATTATGCAACACGGGCAGTTAGAACAACACTCATTTCAGAAGTGGTAATAATGGGGAGGATAATTCCTTTCAAGCAAAGCTTGTTATTTTAGGGATTTAGGTTGTAATACTCACAATTTTGGATATCGTCGACCTTGCCTGGTCCATTGCTGCTTCGATCTAAAAAGGGAAACAAACAAGGAAAGTCTATTAGTGAAGCATCAGGCCTAAAGATAGATTGTCATCGTCTTTCTCACTCTTTGAGTTTTTTTTTAAAATGGCACTCCACCCAAAACTCTATCTTGAGATTTAACTCATCCTCTGTAGAATTGATTTCTACGAATAAAATGCTTTTTTAACAGCTACGTTTCAAGTCTGCAAGGGATGAGTGTGTTCTACTCAAATGATAGATTTTAGGTGGAATATGATTATACATTATTTCTATACAGTGTGTTACTGTTTCACTTCTGGGAATAATGGGGTGTCCAAAGATCACGTCCCACCTCTTGTCCAAACATCCATGGGGTTTCCTTTGCTGCTAACTTGAAAGGCAGCACTGTTCCCAGGCACAAAAGACCAGTGTCCAGCACACAGGTCAACACAGACTCCATGCCTCCATGTGAACTCCATTGCCAGAATAACACAATAAGAGAATAACTAGCTTTGATTCAAAAGAGGGGCCAAACACAGCAGGGTTTCAATTAAACAGAGGAACAAGAGCTGAAATCCAAGTCTTCTGTGTATTTTCTTAAAATATTGCAATCAATATTTAGCAGAATACGAGCTATGCATGTGATCGCCCTCAGGAGAGAGAGGCTCGTTATGTAAGGTGCTTCATCTATGGAGGGTCACATGGGTCAAAACCTGTATCTCTTAGGTGTGATAATAACCAATTAGAACCACTTTGCCTCTCATATCTCACACGTATGATACATACAGGGCTGGGCGATATTGTAGGATTGACCATTGGTGCTTTCACAAAAATATTGACGCATTGAGCTTTTTAATAAATAATGACTAAGTGGGTATAGGCAAAATAGAACAGCTAGGACAGTCTGGTAAGTTCAGAAAATTACATCACTTTACTGTAATGTAGCCCTTAAAACCAAGGAAAGACAACACTTATGTCAAATTATGATATCCAAAATCTAAGACGATATCTAGTCTCATATCACATATCGATATAATATTGATATATTGCCCAGCCCTAGATATATATTATAATACACATATCCGAAGAATCGTCACATCTATTATAAAAGCACATTAAGGTGTAGGAGAGACAATGTTACAGTACTGAATTTCTGACCACTCAGTGAAAATTTCTATTGATTCACTGATATTTGACACTTGGACACTGCATAGTCACTTCATGGCCTTCTACAGCTGTTATTGAATGCTAGCTATGGATTAATTTATATTTATATATTTATTTAGTCATAGCCTGATTCACTTTATTTGCTTATACCTAAAGTAACCAATCCAATCCAATGTAATTATAAGGGGCGTAACAGTACGTGTATTCGTCCCAAACCGTTTTTTAATAATAATAATAATAATAATATAATGAAATATATGAAATAATAATTTTCAAAATAAATGGAAAAAAGTTATAGTCTGCATTATTTTTTGTTTTCCTTGTACCGAAAACATATACCGAACCGTGAACTCTGTGTGCCGTTACACCCCTAGTAGTTATCATTTAAACTTAAAAAGTTAACATAGGTTATTAATGTCTGTAATAAACACAGCATTTAGCGGTGGTTTAGTAGTAGACAGTGTATGTGACTACGGTGGTTAAGAGGTCTAACAAGATTGGCTTATCACACACTTCAACACACCCTTTTGTGACGATAAGGTTCACAAGCACAACATTGAATACACGTAGTAACACATGTACTATTCTATTGTATTGCAGAGACATCATGTATGCCCTTTTTGGGAAGTTACCTATTAACAACACATGCTAAAGAAAAATAATAGTGGCATCACTTCCTTGTTCACCATAAAAGCACAATGGCGGTTGGGAAGGTTGGTGTTTTTTTTGTTCCAACACGGCTCGTACAATGGAATGTCAACAATAGAAGCAGTGCAAAGTTACACCATGTTTCTACAACAATACATACCGGGCAACAACGTACATGCAGAAAACACAAATGGGGATGAAGAAAGGCTGTCTAGCAGTTGACAGGGCATCATTATAGACAACAAAAGGCCATATAACCCGGTTAGATAATTGTGCCTTTTTGCCTCATCTCGGCTACAAGGGGCTCTATTCGCAACTTTATTACAAAGTATTCTTAAATATGCATTGGAGAGTGGATACCAGTGCCTGCTGCACAAAAACATTTTATTTATTTTTTATTTCCAACCTCTTGGCTGCAGCAATCCTTTTCACCAAAATGAGTACAAACCAAATTAAGACCTACACATTCAAAGCATTTGCAAAATACTATAGGTGACCTGACCCTCTAACGAAAGGCATTTCCACAAAGAGTTGGCAGTGTTTCACACAGTTCCACACAGTTCCACCTTAAACCAACAAACTAACTTCTTAATCCATAAGCAAAGCAACTCTTACCCAACCCTAATCCCAGCAATAGTGTGCATACAGGATGCTTTGACTGAGAGAGCGCTTATGACCTCTCCTTCCCTGTCTGACCTTCAGAGAGCAAAACAGACCAAAACTTCTCAAACAACCCTGATCTTATCAAACCCAGTAGTGGAGAAGTAGTAGAGAATTATATAGCCTGTCAGGGGTTAAACCATTACCACACTTGCCGAACTTTGGACGAAATAAAACACTGCTTTGTTGACAGTAGGCTCAAGTACAAAGCACATATTCCAAATATGGCTCACAGCTTTGTGCACCACCTCTGTTCAGTTTATTCTGTAATGAAACAAAAGTAAAGCTAAAACTGAAAATAGACAACAACAAAAAGATGCAGAGCTTGCCTGGAGTGATTATGCAGAGTGCTGTGCGGTCAAACAGCAGAGAAAGAAACTCTTAATGATCCCTACGGGCCAATTTAGAGGCTCCACTGGAAGGAGATCCCAAACTGGACATTGCGTGATGAGAGCTTGTGTGTGGGCAAATGCCAACGGGACACAAACGACCAGGCAGGCCTGCACTAATTCGCAGCGCCAAAGCATGGCCTTGCTAAACCCCGACAGCGTGCTTCCGAGACAGCATGGATAAAAAGCCTAACCTTGTACTCCGAGTGCGTTTCAATAAAGCAAATGAGGGTGCAGCCATGGATCGCAGCCACACAATAACTTAGCTCGGAAAACACTTTGGCTATGCTCGGCATTATGAAATACAGCTAACTTTAGAACGTGGCTTGGCCTCAGACAACCCCAGGACTCCCATTGACTTCTGCAACCTTGAGGGGTGATACAACCAAGTGCATTAGACCTAAAAGGTCACAAACTAAATGAGTAGCCTCACATTTTCTTATAGATCTTATAGAACCTAAAGACACTTGACGAATATGGACTTTAAAACAATATGGTATCAGACCAGGCTTAGCTGCTTTGTAAAGCTAATTGCTCTCTAAGGTGGGCAGAGCCGTGTCTATAATCTTACATACCAAACATACCGGGCCTTAATACTTTAATCAGATTAGCTACTCGCTCAGTTGAGAGACCTATGGATATTAGCAATATAACACCAATCACAAATCAAGAATGAATAGGTACATGCACAAAAAAGACCCACAGCTCCACTAAAAAGTGGTAGCATGTGCGTTATGTCCTTGAAGGGGTCAATTTGCTCGTAGCTCGTCTCTGACCACGACTTGTATCTCCATTGAATAATTTTTTAGCCAAGTGTGTGCAAATGAGAGATAGTAAGAGCAAACTTGAGTCACGCCCTTCTGGGAACGGCACTTGCATGCATAACCTGTTAGACAGTCGTGCTAAATGAGGGTAGGACAGCACGGCCCCCGCTAACCTTTAACAAGAGACGATATTGGAGTTCCTCTGCACACTGAGCACTTAGAAAAGTTGTGGAACAGCCTGCCATTCTCACCTGTTATCAGGACTTCTTTTCCTCAAAATAATGCAGATCGAATGAAAGAAAAACCTTAAAAATATAGCAAAAAACATGTAAGAGACTGGAAATAGTTTCTAATTAAAAAGGTGAACTTAGATATTATGTTCAACTTCAAGGACTGCATTGCCCTGCAGACAGATTCAATATCACAGTCTGTGTTTGAAAGGTGAATTTCTTTCTGGTTTCCAGGGTCAAACATGTCGCAAAAGTAGCTTCCTCATAGTGCTCTTAGTAACTGAACAAATCCCTTTTGAAAAAACGCAACCATTGCTTCATAAATAGTAGGTTATGGACGCTGTGGCAAGAAGACTTTTGTTCTACTATTACAACAGAACTATTGAGAATTCAGTTCAGAGGGTCGTTGAGAGGGGGGGCAAAGAAGTCGGAGGTGAAAACGCCCTTCATATAATAATCACACTTATTCACTAAATTAACTTTATCAGATATGCACGCCATCCCACTGTTAGGACAGTCCAATGTAGTTATTTTATAATGCTGACATCATTTACCAATGACCACTACACTTAAACAACAACTTAAATGATACCTTAACTACATTACATGATTATAACTAGTGAGGGCAACCATAACATAGAACATAATAACTATCATTATGGTGGTAAAGACCTATTTGTCTGAAGGGCTTTGCCATCAGCAAACGGTCAGGCTCTTAAAACACCTTCTTTGAGTTTAAGTTTCAGCTGTTGTCGCAAAAGACAAACTGATGACTAATCTAACATTGTGGGAGCACCTCCAACTCATGCAAGAACAATCTGTTATTACATTTCATTAAACAGCATGAAGTGATTTTATCACATGTACTTGTGATCGAAATAAATCACTCCATCTTTCCAGGAAGAGCCACATCAGGTTCTTCCGGTTACAGTAAGAGCTTTGAGACGTTCCTGGAGCCTCAAATGCCATACAATTAAGAGACAACCCTGTCTGACTAGTGGTTGAGTCTTAACTGGAAACACGCACCAGGATATAGCACTGTTTTAAATTTTAAGTTTTTTTTAGCATAATGTGCACCCACTAGATGGGATTAAGTTATATGAAAATAACATGAATAAAAAAAATAACTATCGTACAGTGAGTGTACCTATTAATGATATTCAGCATAGGCAATATAGCAGCTGAGAGGCCAAGCTTAGATTACTGAATTTATGCTACCACATCAAGTCCATCTTAGAACCAATTAGCCTGTTTACTTTGTAGAATACACACTTGACAAGCTGACAATTATACGGCTTAAAACAAACAAGTATAGATATATACAAACAAGCATAAGATATTTTCAAAGACTTGATTAATTTGATAATTCCCTTTATTAAGGAATTCAATGTCAAATGTTTCTCTCTGATTAAAATCCCCAGCAATCGTGAACATTCATTTTAAAAAAAGCTCCTTGGTGGTGGCAATCACAATTTGGTCTAATCCTGTAGGCTTCTTGCAACATAACCGTTTCCACCCAATTTTGCAGGGTGAACAAAGGATCAATGTACAGAGTAGGAAACATTGTCGAGGGAGGAAAGAGTGAGGTGTGGGAGGCAAAAAGAAACGGTGAGAAAAAGAGAACGACGATAGGGGCAGCGGGAGAGGAGAAGGGGAGCGGGGTCAGGGGTGCGTAGGAGTCATTGTGCTGTGGCACATCATGTGAGAGTCACACTGGGGAAAAGCTCAGAGTTGCTCATGGGAAAATGAGCCAGAAGTAGAGCAGTGAGGCAGACAAATCCCATGTATTAGCAATGCACAAGTATTTATACAACAGCAGCACATTCTGAATTATAGACATGAGCAGCAACATAGGATGTAGTTGTATTCTATGCAGAGGAGTCACTGAGCTATTGTCAGCTTTAAGGAGTTTGTTTTGAACTATAATGCAGGTTCTGGTGGGCATTTTCACAATAGTGGATCCTACCTATGTACACCGGGGTCCCACCAGGTGGCACCACAGTGTATGCCTGTCTATCAGGTACATACTAAACCCTTGTGGCAGATAGGGTGTAAGAAAATATTGAAAAAAATCTAATATCGAGATATTATGTTTTGTGATACTGTACCGATTCTTAAACACTATAGGTTTTTAATTAATAGTTAACATGCAAAGATTAACTCAATCAATACTTTATTTAATTTGCAAAGAGATGTGTCCTCTCAGTGAATGTGCCTTCTCAATGTAGCTATGATGTTGGATTTTACAGGGTCTGTGATAAATGCAAAAGCAGATCCCACTGTTCTCATTGCATAAAAAAAGAAACTTGTTTTTACCCAGATTTTATGCATATGTTGGTGTGTTCTTTATACTATGATAGTTTTTCTAAAATTAGATTTAGATTTAGAAAAAGTGCAATATAATGCCTTACTTACAGTACCGCAATATATTGAATCGTAACCCCTGTATGGTGTTACGTATCGACAGATTCTGACACAGAGCCCTAGTGGCAGATGCTAATCAAAATTAGAGGCAGGAAATGAATAAATTCAAATTGCCTAATACTACTACAGATACAAGCAGGTCTCTTCTTAACACTGCTATACTAGAAAACAAGTTATACCTGTTTTACTTTGTGCGTGACCTTTAATGCAACGAGAATACTTAATTGCTCTTTTTCAGGCAACAGTTGTCAAGTTCACCTGCTGCTACTCGGTGTTGAATTTTTCAGTCATGACTAATACCACACTATACCGCCTCAGGGACAACTCATGCATAACCAAATATAGCTCCAATCCTACCATATGTTAACATAAGGTCTCTGAGAGGCATCAAAAAATTCACCTAAATATGGACAAGCTGTTTGTATTATTAAGATAAACAGTCTAGACTGGATGATAAAGCTATGGATATTGCAGTAAAGATAGCTTATCTATGCAGCAGCCTATTGCTGCCTGTCAAGGTCAGTAAACAGGGACAGTGTAATGTCTACCTACTGACACGGTTTACCCTGAGCAGGAAGGGGTCATTCAAGGAAGCTAGCTGTATTTAACAGCAGCAGCAGCAGCAGCACAGCTCAGCTCAGCTCAGCTCGGCTCGGCTCAGCTCAGCACCACTCAGCTGAACGTGACTACTAGCTTCCCTCATTATGGCGCCCTGGTTGAACTGGCAACGTGACAAGCAACACTGTGACTACAGATTCATATCTACAGCATAAATGAGAGCAGACATGTCTTAAAACAAATAACAGGTGCAGCTGCAGTGACGTGATAAAGCTTTGTCCGGACACGTTAGCATTTCAGTCATAAGGGGGTAACATAACGTCACTTTAAAAGAGGAGTAAACATACAGTATATATTTGGCATTACTTAGCAACACTCTCCAAACGAAGGTGCATATCCTGCCCGCTGAGAGAGTATTGTAGTGTTAGCGTTTTCACATTTCAGTACAATAAGCTTTAACTGGCTCAGTTTGAACTCTTTTAGCTAGCTGTTTGTGACGAATAAAACTCTCACCTTTTCTTCAACACGACTCAAAACCGACTGACTTCTGCTGTGACAGCCTTTGACACGAGGTTGCTCCTCTCCTCCTTGGTTGCTTCCTTGCTATCTGTGCTCTCTCAGCCTGGTTGCCCTTGACCATGCTGCTTCCAGTTATATCTATCGGATTGGCTCAGGCTCTTACTACAGAGGCGTAGCTACAACGTCACATCCTGGTTGGCTTTTGTTCTCGCGCCAAATGAATCATAAACTATCGCGAGATTTCGTCTTTCCTCCTACCCGGTTCGGTGGTGGGTGCTCCACGTGCTTTTTGACAGTTTGGTTTATATATGCATAAGAGGGGGCAATCTTTTTCTTACCAGTTACCACATATATTTATATAAAATTTTAATGAATAAGTAAGTTGTTGTAAGGTAATTATATATTCGATCAGATAATTTTAAAACTTATAGCCTACTGCTCTGACCTCGTTGGAAGGTCACTGTCAGTGCTGGGAAGTACCCATTTACATTTTCTCAAGTACTAACTTTCAAGTGTGAGATACTTTGTTACTTGAATATATCCATTTTGTGCTACTACTTCACTATATTTTTTTAGGGGAACAAAATGCACTTTGGACATTTATGTAACATTTTTATGTAGATGAAAATTAATTAAAAAAAATAAAATAATAAAAAAAACACCCTCAGAGCTGTTAGAAAGGGGCTGAATAAAAGTCTGGCTTTTCCTGAAAAAAATTATGATTGTGAATTAATCATTTAAAAAAAAGTTGGCTGGTCCAAAATTAATGTTTTGTTTATCTCTGTGGAAGATATCTGACATTTGGTTCCCACTTCTAACACTTGCTAAACAATGTTGGTATCCGTGGTATCTCTTGGTCGTCAGTTAGTGTAGAAAAAATGGATAAATGGCTGAGTTTGACGGCAAGTGCCTGGCAACGACTTGTAAATGCAATGGAACAGGGGACAATGCAACATTTAGTGGCTGAATGTTATCAATATTATCAATAGCACCTTTAAATGTGCCCATAGGAATAATATTATATGAGGCCTTTATGAATATTATAGCCATTCCATGAGAGATAAATTGAGTAAATCAAAAACTAAAAATAATGAGACGTTTACTGTTCATGTTGCATATCATAGCCAAACGTTTTTAGTTCCTATATAAATATTATAACCATACCAGTATTTTAGTTTGGAAAGAAGCCTATATTCACCTCAGTCATGGATTACCTTGAATAACCCCCCCAGTGTGTCACAGACAAATCGACGACTTCCAGCTGCAGCTCACCTTGAAATGAGAACAAACATAACACCAGTGTGCCGAGGACTGTTCACTTTTCAGACCTCGCTCTCAGTCCACATAATAGTTTTCTTCATGCTGCAGCTGTGAAAATACTGCTCTGGGAAAGGAAAGTGAGTGCAGGCCTATTTAGTTTGGTCATCAGTGTGCTGACTAAGTCAGACGTTAAGATTCCAGTTAAGATGTCTGGGACCATTTCGGCTCGTTTTTCTAATATCCACAAGTAATGCAGTATTATACAATCTAAGCTTAATGTGCAAGGTTTGCAAACCCTCGGCCCGTTGTTACTGAAGCCAACTCTGGTAAATTATTTAGTGAAAAGGTTTGATTGGCCTTTACTTAACAGAAAAGCACACAACTCCTATTCCAGCAGCTTAAAATGGAGACAATATTGATGATTTGGTTATTATATCACCCACTGTTATGTCCATACAGACAGGGTTGACAAATCAACAGCTCATGGGATTGGGCATTCGTGGTGGGCAGGAGCAAAGCAGACGCCAGTGGTGGTAAATTATTAGTAAATCTTTGTCAACAGGTGGTTCTTCTTTATTTTCTGATAGCTGGTTTTGCAATCCCATTTATTTACCGTCACTTTTAATGATTGATTCTTGAACCAAAACAGCCTTGGTAAGGTTGTGTTCCTGTCCCTGTAATTGCTCTTTTGGGTATCTCCAGTAATTACATGTTTATGTGCGCTGCCAGGCTGCTAACGTATGTTTTGTGCACACCAGTCATTGGGAGGTCTGAGCTCAGGTTTTAATAATTTTCCCACAGCATAATTTTCCCACATTTTGGGTCACTTTCCATCATTGTTTTGAAATTTCAAGTGAAATAAAATTATATTATAATATATATTTTCCAGTTAGCTATATACAGCAAAAATCACCTTATACTTCAGGGGTGTTGAGATATACCTGTATTGACGATAACCTTGATATTTAAAAAATGAAATATTAATATCATGTTAATAATACACAATATGCTTATATCGTGTATATAATCCAGCGCCTCTTCAAAATTATTTTATATATATATAGTTATGGTTACAGACTCTCTCTCCACCTCCCTACACTCGTATTTTGAGTGTAATTTATTTAACAAAAAAATAGAAAAAACGCACAATAAACAAAATTAAAGATGAATTTAACTGATAGCATTTTTTTTATTTTTCCATAGATATTGTAATAATATTGTTATCATGAATTCTTTTAGCCACAATAATTATGTAGTGAAAATCTACTTCATACTCTTCCACTTTAAAAACAGATACATTTTTACGAATTTCTTACATCATTTTTCTATTTTACATGATGTCTCTTGACTTTTTGCACTTATTATTATGCACCAAAACACGAAGAGAAATTCCTTGTAAGTGCAAACCTACTTGACAATAAACTGTTTCTGTTTCTGTTTCTGAAGTCCACTGGTTTTTAGAACATGCATGTTCATACCCACGAATAAAGCAGCTGTATATCTCCGGCTAAACAAAACAGTCAGACATGATGGGAATTTATTTCTGTCCTGTCTTAGAAACAGCGGTCTCACAGTCGAGTATTTAGAGTTCTGAAAGTTCAACTGGATTTATCACAGCGAGTCGGTAGTTGTAGTTTCGAGCGGTCGCAGGCCAAGAATGTAAAGTCACCGTAGAGACTGTCAGCAGATTGAATAGTCTCTATTTCTGTGTAATCATTACTTGACACTACTGGTGTCAAGCAACAGGTAATAATGCCTTAGCCTGTGTTGTTTGGTTGAATTGTTACCTCAGACGTGTTAGAGGTGAACAGCACAGCAAGCTTACAGATTTCCACAATATCTTTAGCTGCCACTCATGACACTGTAACAGAACTCCAACTGTGCGAAAACAGTACAGGAAATGTTTCTCAGAAAAAAAAAAAGCATGCAAAGTGGAGGTGGTTCTGGATTTTCACTGGAAATGTCTAGGCTTTTTAAAATGTATTAAGAAACACATATGCACACAGAGACTCAGGAGGCTGCAAGACCAAACCACTGTGCTGAAATCATTAAGAAACACAACTCATGCAACACCTTAGTTCCCTGCTTACATGTGAAAACATCCTCTTTTGTGAATAAATATTATTAAATAGAAATGATATGATAATCATTTAGCTGTTGGTTGTAGTCCAAAGCAGAAGCACAAGAAATGTATTTGTTTTTTTTAATGTTAACAGGGAACCAACTAAATAAAAATATCCCCATCTATTGTAGGACAAAGAGACGTTAGATAAGAGATTAACTATTAACATCATTGAGGAACTTCAGATGAGTTCCCGACTTCCTCCGAAGTTGTATAATATCTGCAACTATGATCTCCTGACTTGTCATCTAGCCACACAAGGTTGACATTGTGGTTCAGAGAGAAATAGGCTACATATAGTGACCACTTTATTAGGTACACCTATACAACCTCATGCAATCCAATACAGCAGCCCTTCCCCAAGCTCATGATGTCATCAGTTTTTGTTGACATTGTCAGAAATATTTCAATTCAATTATGAGTTTATTACTGAGGTCATAGTTAAAAGAACAATGTGTAACATTTCAGGGGATCTATTAGCTGAAATGGAATATAATATTCATAACTACATTTTCATTAGTGTATAATCACCTGAAACTAAGAATCGTGTTTTCGTTAGCTTAGAATGAGCCCTTCATATCTACATAGGTAGCGGGTCCTCTTCACGGAGTCCGCCATGTTGCTCAAACCAAACACTGGCTCTAACAAGGGCCTTTCACGTTAGGCCACCGTAGTTCTCCGACACGCTTGTGAAACTGCAGTAACGTGAGCCGCAGAGTGCTAAACCATGGTACCGCCAGCCGCCGTCTGACTTCCGTTGCTCCTAAAGTAGTGTAATCATGGTAAGGATGGCCTCTGAGCAAGGCAAACTGCGTTACCACGGTTTTGTACTCGCCGGCTCACATCACCGCAGTCTTGGAAAGGGAGGAGTGAGCGGAAAGTTACTGTCGGTTGCAATCTGCAACCACACAACACAGTCTCACAGCAGTTTGTGAAATAGTTACGAAATTTAATCAATTTGATTTGTATACATAGACACAAATTCCTTTTTTTTCTTGACGCTCAGCCTGACTTTCAACATTGTATTTTCCGTGCGTTTTCCTACGAATGTCCAGCAACACGTGATGCACATGTCAATTTCCGCTCCAGTCTTTTCAAAATAAAACTACTTAGATAGGTTTAGGAAAAGATCGACTTGCTTAGGCTTAGGCAACAAAACTACTTGTTAACAGTCAAACAGTTTATCAGAGAGAATGTCATCCTTATATATACAGTATATTTCACGGGCTAAGGCCAAGATGAGCTTAGCTGTAATGCTATAATGTGACAACTGTACTGCTGCTAATAAAACCCACTCTGATCTCAGAGAAACCTTTAGTTTCAGACCCGTATGAGAAGGAAATGTCTTGCGTTTCCCATAATGCTCCTAAATCCTATTTAAAAACCGTTTGGTGTCCTCTTCAAAAACAATGAACACTCAGATCTGTTTGTTTCTGCGGTAAAGTCAATAATGAGATCAGGTTTTGCAGGATGTAAACTCAGTGGCGGTGAATGTTTCTTTGAGGGTGGTCTCACAGCAACCACAGCTGGACTTATAATCTTTCATAGATAAAGTCCAATGTTGTAGGATCTGACTAAACAAGCCTGTTAATGATACCTTATGCTGCTGTATACACATTCACTTACAGTAAACTGATTCCCAAAAGCCAGGTGAAAGAGATTTGTCTTTTTGAGCATTTTGTTGTTTTTTTTGTCTTTGTCTTCTCATTTATAATCTCAAATCACCAGGTGCTCAGTTAATTCTCTTGTCAGGCTGTTGCTGTTACTTGATTGATAGCAGAGGAAGTGTGATGAACCACCGAACACACCTGCGTTCTTGTTATGCAAAATGACAACACAGAGGGGAAAGGAGTTAGTGAAAAATAGCTCCATACTCTTCTCTACTTCTGCTTTGTGTTATTTCAAGCATGAATCAGTTATAGTGTTTCCCACTTGAAGCGTAAAGCGTCATTGTGACATTAATCTGATAAAAGCCCAAGCAGAGCAGATATTCATGGACTAATGGTTCAATTCAGACGGACTCAGAATGAAGGTTCACCCATCTGGTTTATGGTTAGCTTGGAAAATCAAGTTCTTAAACAGATTTGGTGTTTGGCCTTGGGAGTTAGTTTTTCCTACAGGAAACCGTGATTCTGCAGCTGCTGACACAGACAGTCCTACGCAACCACAACGCACACCTGCAAGGGGGAAGTGGACCAACCAAAACCAAGGTTTCTTCTGAGGCCCATTATATAACTACAACCATGCACAGACAAAACCAGCTCTGTCCAGCATGTTTAGTGTCATGGTACACTGGCAAAGCAATGTTCAAACTGAGGTTGAATAATTAAGCGTATACAAGTAGAAGACAAAATTAGGCATTGTGAGCTTTGGTCACACTATATAAAAACCACATACAATCATTAAACCACCCGATTCGACTGCTATCAGGCCATTAAATAGGCCATATCGGTCGTTATAAGCACCATACATATGGGTCAGTAGGGGCCTACTAAACCTACTACGTAAAAGTTAAAGCGAAACTTTAAAGCAACCCCTTCTAACACCTAATGAATGAAATGTTACATTTTGAACACAAACAAAAAGTTTTCTTTAGGTTCAGGCAACAAAACTACAACTTCTTTAGGTTTAGACAACAAAACTACAACTTCTTTAGGTTTAGGCAACAAAGCCACTTCGTTAAAATTAGGGAAAAACATTGTGTTTTGGCTTAAAATAACTACGTTTCAAAAGTGAAAGTGAAGTTAAGACTTGTGAACACAAAGACAAGTATGCAATGTTGGTTTCACATGGGCTGAGAACCCCAATCTCCTGGGTGAAAACCCTGAGTTTTGTCTTTCGATAATCTACCATGTGAATAGATGATAAGACCTACTATTGGGAGTAGTATGCCCCTATTGACCCTCATCTATGGTGCTTATAGCCTATTTAATAGCCTGACAACAGTCTAATTGGCTAAAATTTTTACATAGTAGGTTGAAAGTAAAAGATCATTTTGAATGTGTAATTTCCAGTCTTTTTGAAGTGATTTTGCCAATACTGACACCAGTGTACAGAACCTATAAGCCTGATCACACCTACGCACACCAAACAGCTCCTGTATGATTTATAGGAACAAACCTCACACACTCTCTTTAGTATGAACACACACTCTATTTCTCTTCGATCCCGCCTTTTTCACTCGAATATTATCTGCCGTCACCTTCCACCAGCCTAACAGTAACGCATCACTTTCCCAGAAAAGATATCCTTATCACTGTCAGTCCCACCCATGAGCTCTGCAGGGGGGAAGCCCAAAGACAGTACAATCTACAGCATGAGAACAATCAGCCTCTAACAGTACAATTGTGAGAGACAATGTGAGGTGAAAGCTGGAGTCCAAGATGCTGCAACACCTTGACGCTCCCGTGGAGACAGAGGTGATCAGAGACTTGATGTCTCCTGGCACAGTTGTTCCAGAAAGTCTTAAAGAAATTACAGCAACATAAGATAGTAGAATAGATAAGGGAGAAGAGAATGCTAGTTATGGCAACAATACTGTGTAGTAGCACACCTACGCCTATCAAGTCTCTGATCACAGAGGTGATCAGAGACTTGATGTCTCTTGGCACAGTTGTTCCAGGAAGTCTTAAAGAAATTACAGCAACACCACTGTAAGATAGTAGAATAGATAAGGGAGAAGAGAATGCTAGTTATGGCAACAATACTGTGTAGTAGCACACCTACGCCTATCAGAGCACGCATTAAAGTAGATTATGAGGAAGTAGGGTAAAAAAGAGGGATTTACACACATCATTCCTGTCCGTTAGGATTCCCAAAACCCAACAACCCTTAATAAATCTCCAATTCACACTTGTACGAATGTGGAAAGTACTTAAATGTTTAAGTAGTCACTGATGCTGTGCAGTGACTACTATATGGATGATGCAATTCTCATCCTGGATGAGAGCAGCTGGGGTCCTGGGGAGGGTTGGACATCTTTTTTTGGTGTGCTGCAGACGAAAGATATGATATCTGTATAATAACAGGGCCGAGTTTATGCACACAGGGCTTGGCTCCAAAAGACTCTGACATCTTTGGTTACGTAATGACCCACGTTGGTTTGTGACAGAGGTGAACAGTACACCTTTAGATATTTGGGCTCAGCATGAGTTATGTACAGTAGCCTCTGGTGGTGTGGGTGCCACATGGGTCAAATCATGCTAGAGCTTTTTTTCTGCATTTCCCCTTGTGTGTATATCATTTTATTTAATCTAAATGCAGGACTCTTGCTTCGTGCTGATTTTAAGAAGCAGTTTGGTTTGTTATAACCATGCAAACAATGTTTTTTACACATTTAAGAGCTCTTTAACTCTTTTTCCATACAGTAAAAAAACAGCACCTACAATTTGCATAAAGCATAATTAAGCTTACGGCAGAGTTCTCTTTCCGTGCCATCTTGTGCTTTGCAATAATTCAAATAAAGCCCTGAAGTACAGGACAGTTGAAAGCTGGTGTACTGTATTTGCAGCTGGGAGTGAGACAACAGTGACCACAAGTGGTTGGTATACAGAACAACGTCAAGAGTGAGGTAAAAAAATATTTATTGGACAAACATGTTAGCCTCACAGACTTTTAGCAGAAGCAAATCTGCTCATTAACAACACAATACATCACTCACACATACATTCATGTACAGCAACAAACAGACATCCACACACATACACATACATAAACACACAGCTTCACAAGTTGGACATTATTTATTTTAGTGGCTGGGCCGGAAAGGGAACGGCATCCCCGTCATGAAAGGCTGAGCGGGGTACTGAGGGTGAGAGGAGGGATGGGTGGCGAGGGGTGTGTGTTGGGTGTGTGTGGGGTGTGTCGGGTGCGAGGCGATGGGGGAGTGAGCTGCGTGAGGGCTGAAGGCCAGTGGAGGGGTGTGGATGTTGTTGTAGTACATCACTGGGCCTGACAACACCAACTGGAGCAAACTGGGGGAAAAAAATCAAGGACACATTGTGAATAATGTTCATATGGAACAAAAAAAATCAAATATAAGTAATTTTTAGGCATTTTAGGTACATCACTACAAAAATCTTTGGGTTGAGAAACATCCACAAAACAAAGTGCCCCGATGAAATGAGGGACAGTGAGTGCTGCACAATTCTGGCTTACATGAAGATGACCATTTTTCTGGCTTCAAAATTGATTTACTGTTCTTAAAGATGCAACTTCATATAAGTAAAATAATACAGAATTTGTGTTTATATGTAATATATTCTTTAGATTTATAAAACGTGTGTGGCATTAACCTGACACTCTTTGGCAGGGTGCTTACAGTAATTATGTTGATTGTCAGTTCACTCAATACACAGCAGGCTGAGGAAAGCACTATTTTTAAAGGAAAAGTAGCCTGAAATGGCAGCAGAAATAAAGTTTATAGTCTTAACCTTTTTTTCCACACTTTAACACTTAAAGGGTAACTTCGGTATTTTTCAACCTGGACCATATTTTCCCATATTTATGTGTCTAAGGGACTAATGTTTTTAAATTGGTCCAGTATTGAGGGAGCACGCTGTAACCAGCAGCCGCTAAACGAGCTGCGAGGGCAAGTGAGCAGCGTCAATGTAACGTCATGTTCACGAAAAGTGCTTGTTTTTGCCACTGACAGGCTAAGATTGTTATTATAAGTGTCTGACAACATTATGGAAAGGACCCTACAGAGAAATAAAACATTTTTCATACCTTTCGCATGATCTGGTCTGTTTGTTATTGTGTCCAAGTCCCGCTCAATGAGAAGTCTCGTTGTGAAATCTGAATATCTGTATACGCTGGCTCAAATAAATACGGGCGGCCATCAAATTCAAAGACCTCTTCCGCATTGTCGAAATCATCTAAATATTGAGTCATGACATTGAAAATCTTTTAGATAACACTAAGCTACGCTTTCTGTACTCCAACACAACAAACTCTGCCCGGCTGACGCTCGCGTTTCCACCATGGATGTATTCCTCTATTCCACCGCTGTCTCCCGGCAACACGTCACCTCGCCAGATTTCAGAACGAGACATCTCCTTGAGCGAGACTCTTTCCATAATGTCAGACACTTGTAAGAACAATCAGAGCCTGTCATGGCAGAAACAAGCACTTAAGTGGACGTAAATGACCCTGCCAGCACCATATTGCAGCCCGTGAGCAGCTGCCCTCTACAGCGCTCTCCCTCAATACTGGACCAATTTCAGAAATTGTTGTCGGTATTAGTCAGTTAGACTCAAAAACATGAGAAAATAGGAAATAGAGAATAGAAAAATCCAGGTTGAAAAATAGCAAAGTTACACTTTAAATTACAGGAATTAAATGTCCTTATTGAATAAAGTTACAGCATTGTTTAACTAAAATGGTTTTAGTTAAACAATGCTGCACACAATGTGGATCAAGGCACAGAAGAGGTTTACTCTTAACATGGTATGGGGTATGCTCTACATATACATTAGGTAGATATTCCTGAAGCTGATGCTATGCTTATCATACTCTTGTTCTGTATAGTTCTAGCAGAAACCAGGTAACCATGGAAATGGTTACAAGCTAAATGGGTGATGGACAGTAAAGGGTTCTTACTTGTTGTGTGGCAGCCGGGAACAGATGGCTCTCAGGTCCTCTGTAGAGACAAGGCAGCATGAAATGAGCACTCGAACTTCACCACAGCATGACGACACAATCCATGTGACGAGCGATCAGACCAGTTAGTCAGTTACTTGTTAAGTATGTCAAATCTGTAGCTTTTCACTCATTGTTGCCCTCTGCAGGTCTACAGCAGAGATGTTGAAGGTTATGTTGAAGCCTGATGTTCTTCTGAGATTCAGTCCCTTGAAAACTGGGAAACGCACTAGCTAGGAAACTGTAATGCCATTAGGCTTACGCTTCATTTTTATTCACAAAAATACAAATAGTAGTAAAAATCAAAAGTATATCTATCAACGAGGACAGGTACGGCCCGACAAGCCCTCACCGATCTACATTACCATAACCGAGTACGAACTCTCCAACTATTGTAACAGTGCCTATTGGTTTTAATGATACTCCACCACACAGATGGATTTATTGAGGTCTCTCTTGTACAAACACAACTTATCCCAAGACACTTCCTGGATAATTAAAAATCTGAATAAATGAATAGACAATTTGCAATCCACTTTTCTAGCCTCTACCAGTGTACCACTTGTATCTTTCTTTTCGCAATCTTACCTCTCGAGCAGAGCATGGCTCCATTGGCCATGGCCACCTGCAGGGCCTGTGCCAGCCGGTCCAGGGCCAGCTGAGACAGCGCACGTGTGTCCACGGATGACGTGTGCGTGTGTTTGTCGGCCTGGTCCAACAGCCTTGAGAGGTCTGAGGTCAGCGCGGCCAGGGATTCCACCTGGAGCAGCGCCAGGCGACCGTAAAGCCCCTTCTCATTTAGTATGTTCGGCAAAAGCATGAGGACCTAAACGTGGCAGGAGACGGACAATGGCTTGATTATCTTCGCTGTGTATGTTGTTGGTGTTCTGCATACTGCATATAAATGTATACTGTAGGCAAATGTATAAAAACACACCTGTAGGACACTCAGATGGAGAGCAGAGAATAGAGGCCCCACCTCTGGTTCACTCTCAGTGGTGCCATTGGTTAACGCCTGCTTCTTGTCTCTACTGTAGGCCAGGGGGGCTTTGACGCACCAGCGCACCAACCCCCCTAATGGTGTGACATCGAGTGAGTTGATTGGCTGGTTGCCAGAGAGGGGCGTGTTCAGGAAGGTGATTAGGACGAGACGAGGGTCATCTTGGATCCACGACACAATCATCTGGAGGAGTTCTAAAGGAGGGGTGAGCTCCTCTGAAAACACACACATAAACATGTTGTTAAGATGACTAAAAGGATGCAAAACACTCCAGGGAATTTTATATTTTCAGACATTTAACAGACAGAAGTCAAATGTAATTTTATAGTTTTTTAGGTCCCAGTTTTTAGACGTTTTTGTACTTTTGTGTTAACCCACCTGTGGTGAGGTCATACAGGGTGGTGACAGCAGTGATGAACTGGCAGCAGAAGCGTGGGCTGGCGCTGTGGATGTTCTGCAGGGTGGGCCCCGAGCCTGGCACCATACTACAGTAGTCGTCTACCAGCACCTGAGCCAGGCGCACACAGTACACACGGTGGGTTCTCTGCAGGACACAAACACAACCAGAGGCACATGTTCAGTACATCCACAGTACACAAAAGCACATGGAGAGAGGCACTGAAGAGTTGAATACACAAAAGTACTAAAACACACACAAAACACAATAAGTGTGTTTGAATCCTCACCTGTAACCAGGTAGCAGCACATTCCAAGATAGGAACCCTGCCCACAGCGATTGCCATGGAGACCAGCTTGCCTAACAGCGCCATGCGACTTTCGTCTGCCTGGTTGCATTGGAGACTAAAGAGGGCGGAGAACATAAGCTGACGGACAGTATCGCGGCTCTGTTCCTGGAAACAGCTGCACATGATCTCCAGCAGCTGGAGCTCCTGGAGAGCACTCATCCTCTGAAAGAAAAACACAGACAACTTATTGGCTGTGTGTGTGTTTATATACTGTATGTTGGTGTACAAGCATTTGTGGGTCATGTCTTACCCTGGCTGGGGTGTTTCTGTCCTTTGGTGCATGCAGAATGAACTCCTCCACCAGCTCCTGGGTTTTGGAGTCGACCTGAGGAGGCTGCCTCCCCGACTGCACCAGGTTACAGATGTAGATGTCCAGGTGATACAGCAGCTCCTTGGCTGCACTCAGCACATCGCGAGGCAGCAACGACTGACGAATGTCGCCCATCACCACCTAGTAGGGACCCGTAGAAATGTAAAACCTTCATTAACAAGTCAAATGTGTTGCTGAAAATTGAAGAGTGACATGTTTAAGAACTGTTTCAAAATAGGTGATTAAACTGCAGTGGTGCAATGTAACTAAGTACATTTACTCAAGTACTGTACGTAAGTACAATTTTGAGGTACTTGTACTTTACTTGAGTATTTCCATTTATGCTACTTAATACTTCCACTCCACATCTCAGAGGGAAATATTGTACTTTTGACACTTATAGCTACTAGTTACTTTTACATAAAAATCATATCATATGCTTTTATGATATGATGCAGTACTATACTACAAATCTACCCAGTAGACCCAGTAGTATATAAAGTATATAGATGTACTCCAAATTATAGAACTACATTAAAATGTATTTGCTAGTGATAAAAACTGAAAAAATATAATATTCTATAATATATAACACTTTGAAATGTGCCGTTCTGCATAATGACTACTTTTAATTTGAATTCTTTCAGTACATTTTGCTGATAATACTTATGTACTTTTACTTAAGTAACATTCTGAATTAAGGGCTTTTACTTGTCATGTAGTAGATTTTAGAATGTGTAATTTGTAGTTTTACTTAAAGGTCCCATATCGTGCTCATTTTCAGGTTCATACTTGTATTTTGTGTTTCTACTAGAACACGTTTTCATGCTGTAATGTTAAAAAAAAACACTTTATTTTCCTCATACTGTCTGCCTGAATATACCTGTATTCACCCTCTGTCTGAAACGCTCCGTTTTAGTGCATTTCAACGGAATTGCAACGGAATTGCGTTGCTAGGCAACAGCTTGGGTCCATGTCTATGTTTTGCATTATATTCCATATCTGACATTTCTTAATATCTATATCTCCTATATTTAACCACTCAGCACTGTATCACTTTCTGCACTACATTTACTTTTTTAAATAGTCCTGTATCACAGTTGTTTACCCTGCACTATATTCATTTTTAACAGTTCTTCTGCACATTTCATATTTTGTTTTATACTCTGTATTACTTACATGTGTCTTGTTACTACTTGTGTCGTTTTACTAACATGTGTACTACTTACCTGTGACGTTTTTACTAATATGTTTGCACTATGGAACTGTGATGCTGGAAACTTGAATTTCCCTCGGGATCAATAAAGTTACTATCTATCTATCTATCTATCTATCTATCTATCTAATAAACCAAATCTAGCTGTAACACAACAATGCACTGATGTTCATCCTGTGTTTACTTCTCCATACACGAAAGAGGAAAAACCACTGAACAATGAACACCGATATTACAAAAGTGATAATAAAATGGAGTATTAGCGTTACATTTCTATATATCTGTGTTGCAAACTGTCTGTTTACAGCTGTAACTCGACACTTTTCATGTGGATCAGCTCCACAGTGAGTCTGTCTCCTCCAGCCTGCTACAGCTAGAGTTAGCACTTAGCAAGGTTAGCGAGCTAATAAGGCTGTTTTTGTACTCCGCAAGAACTCTCACGTACGTTAGTTATCGTCGGAGTATTGTCAGGAAAACACAGGTATTTAGTGAATGTCTTACCTTTTGCTAAAAGCTCTTAATATGCTTAATAACTTGGCCAACGTTGAGGCAAGTGAATGGTCTCAAAACGACGACGGAACCACTTCCTGGTGCTACGGAAGCCTGCGAGGGATAAAATTAACGCCATTGACGTTTTTTAAGCGAAGTCAGTTGCATGTGCTGTTTATAAATGTCAACAACATACTTTGTTAGCTCTTTCTGCACCTAACACATGAAAATCCCAACAAAATGACTTTAAGATATGCTACCCTACAAAGACCGTAAGGTGATTAAAAAATTAAAAATTCATATTTATTATTTCATATTTTTGTTATCTCACACAGCATTACACAAAAAGAAAACATTTTTTTTAATTTATTTATTAAGTTTCTACATTTCCGTTGGAGATAAAAAAATAAAATAAAAGATAAATAGAGGTAAATAAATTAGCTTATTTTAACTAAAGACCTCACGTTTTTCTAAATTAAAACTGACTTTTTTTCTCATCTCACAGTTAGTCTACGTAAAAGGAAAACTATTGTTTGTTTATTTATTCATAGGCTTATATAAAAATGTATTCCGTTGCAGATTTTTATATTTTTAGTTAGCCTATTTTACCCAACTAAGACCTTATGTTTGTCAGTATTTTTTATGATCTCACCCAGAATTACTTCATAGGAAATTTTTTTATTTATTTTCTTATTTTTATTTATATATTTTAAGTTAGCCTATTTTACCCAACAAAGACTTTATGTTTGTCAAAAGTAGGACTTTTTTATGATCTCACCCAGAATTACTTAAAATAGTATTTATTTCTTATTTATAGGCCTATATTTATTGATATTCTTCTTATGCAATGCCTGTTTTTAGTATACTTTTTTTCTCAAAATACTCGCAGTAAGTCTCTGTGAAGGTAAATATGAAACTAAATGAGATAGCAGTGCTGGCTGGCCATAACGAATTTGACTTTTAAGTAGTGTCATGGTGTTATAACACATCATTTAACTGTAGGTTTGTAGACCTCATCACATTTCGTATACAGTTTGATATGATATTTCTGATAATTGGTTGATATTGCATTTTCAATGGGTTTAAATATATAAGTGACTGAGATATAAACACGTATCTACAAACTGCTGTTTTCGCATTATATATCATATTGAAAATCACTTTGGCGCACAGTAATCCCTTCTAATCTACACAGGGGCGCGCCCGCCACGCACCGGACCGCCTGACGGGTAAAAAAAAAAAAAAAAGGAAACAGTGGTGCACTCTCCGCTGCGCGCTCCCGACAGCACTTCGGTCCTGCACTTTACCGTCCCGTCGAGTGATCCCAAGCAGCCCGCAAGATGACCATCAACACCCTGGCTAAAGAAGGCTGGCACCGGGAGCAAATGGCATGCTTTCGAAAGGTACGATTATAGGGTTATGTCTTGTTTATTCTTATAATGTGAAATATTATACTGTAGCCTATATATAACCCTCTGTGTGACATAGGACCGGTGCGAGGATGAAAACAAGTTATGAAAGGGTGGAACAGTCAATATGTGTGTTGTTTTATCTGCATTTCTGACTTATGTATGTTTTGACTGCTTTTCTATATTGTGTGTATCTGCATGCATGTGTGTGTGCATCTCCATCTGTGTGTGTTCCCCTGACAGATGGAGAAAGTGATAGTGGCCATGCAGGACCCTGACATGGGCATGAAGATGAGAAACCAGAGGCTCCTCATCACTGTCATTCCACACGCTATGACAGGTGTGTGTGTCTTTGTGTGTGTCCCTTTATGTCAGTGTGCATTAGCATCTGTGTGTGGACTTGCACGTTGCAGCTTGTGTTTGTCCCAGCGCTCATGCATAATGCAGCACTGGATTTTTGGAGAATACTGTGTGTGCTTTGCAGAGTAGAGGGAGGAAGTTTGTCCTCTTTTTCTTGTCTCCTTTATTTCTGTCTCTCTTTTTCTTCAGGGCGTGACATGATTGCCTGGTTGATCCAGAAATACTGTATCTGTGAGGAGGGTAAGGAAATGTATTGATGCATATATTTGTGTTTACGTGATAGAGAATATTTGCCGTGATTCTCTGTTTATGTTTTCCTTGCTTGTTGTGTGTCGTTGCTAGTGTGTTGCCAGGATATGGTGTTTCGTGGTAGTGTGTAATGTGGGGGCTGTTTCCAGTAAACAGGAATGGGGTGAGCCCCAGAGGATCCAAGTTTGATTAACTCACCTGATGATCTGGGTTTGATTAGCGTCCCCGTGGAGGTTTCTCACCTCAGGAGACTTTACCGTACCTGAAGTAAATTAGAGGGCGGAAAAAAAAGTAGCCCGCTGGTCCCTTCTGAGCCTCAGAGCAGACTGAAGGAGGAAAGAGAGGAGCCAGTCAGCAAGAGAGAGAGAGAGAGAGAGGGTGTGAGTGGTAAAAGCTGATTAAAATGCATCGCACAGCTTTTTTTGGTAGCTGTCAGTCATAAAAGTAGGGCTCTTTACCAAATGAGGGGTGACTGAAGATTGATGACGCATTTCATCACTGGGACGAAGCTTTGATTTGAGAGCGGTTGCTGACAGGGTGCAGGTGTTTGAAAAAAAAAATGAATGAAGCATTTTACTGTGATCAGTTTGTTCAGTTTGAGAGCTTTATCCCTACTGAAACGGCTCTTTCAGGTGCCATCAGACATCATACAGTTTACAGCCCTGACAATCACCTGAAGAAACCATGAGACAGTCCTGTGATTAGTTTCTTCTGTGGTGTTTAACAGAGGCACTGCACGTCAGTATCATGCTGGTGAGATACGGCTATATTTACCCCCTCAAGGAGCCGAGATCTCTTGTGTTACGGCCTGACGAGTCGCCCTACCGCTTCCAGGTAAGTCCCTCATGCAGTATGTTTATTCAGGCGATTAGACTGTTGTCTGGCTATTAAATAGGCGTTATCAGTCGCTATGAGCACAATAGATGTGGGTCAATAGGGGTCTACTACACCTACTAGTAGGTTTTATCATCTATTCACATGGTAGATCACCGGAAGAAGGTATAAAAGAACACGATAGCGACCTCTAGCGACCGTAGTAATTATGACAGGAGCAAAAGTGGAAGTCAGGCGCTGTAGTATAGACAGCGTGAGACTCCAGAAGGGGTGGAGGTACACAGGACTTTAACCCAGGAGACAGGACTTTGCATACTGTGTGAAACCAACAATGTGTAGTTGTGTTTGTAGTTATTTTAACCCAAAACATGATGTTTTTCCTTAAACTTAAAGTATTTTTCTGTTGCCTAAACCTAAAGAAGTTGTAGTTTTATTGCCTAAACCTTAAGAAGTTCATTCATTCAGTTTTACAACATGTTAGAACGTGTTGCTTTTAAGTTCCACTTTCACTTTCACAACGTAGTAGGTGTAGTAGGCCCCTAATGACCCACATCTATGGTGCTTATAGCGACTGATAGCGTCTATTTAATGGCCTGATAACGGGTGGTTTATTCTACCTGCTTGTAAAAACCCACCGCCCCTCCTTCCAGTTTAAATGCTTTTCCCATTTGGATTCACATTCTCTCCATCTATCACTGGCTATCTCCCTTTCTCTCTCACACACTCCATTAGCCCACTTTCTAATCCCCCATCCATCTGCCACTCTCTGCTGCCACTTTTTCACCAGCCGCTTCACGATCAATCTCTATCAGAAATGTCAAAAAATGTCACTTGTTTTTCTCAGACTCCTTACTTCTGGACTAGCACCCGATGGCCTGCCTCAGAGCTGGACTATGGTAAGGAAATGCCAAAAACAAACGAGGGAGAACAGTTATTTCCCACCCATCATGTGACAAACTATAAATAATTCATGAAAGCCATCACTTCAAATATAACTTCTCAAAAGAGTTCTGATAAGCATTTGCAGGAGCTGAGGGGAAAACATACAGATGTAGATCAGGGCATAAATCTCTTAACCTCTGTTTTCATTTCTTTCTGTACTGTTTTTGTTTTATATGCCATCAGCAATCTATTTGGCTAAAAAGAACATAAGAAAACAAGGAGAACTAATGGAATATGAAAAGGTGAGGAAAGTGTGTGTAAGTAAGAGAGAGTGAATGTGTATGTGCATTATGAATTATTCAGTAGTCTGGGGTAAAAGGCCCATGTCATTATTACTTTTCTAAATACTAGTCCTATTTTTGTAATCATCCCTTGTTCCCTTACCTCTCTTCCTTTTTAGGAGAGGTACAGTCTGTTACACAAGAGGATCAACCACACCTGGGACTTTGTGGTGATGCAAGCCAGAGAGCAACTCAGGTACACCCACACACACAAACACATGCACAAACACATAAACACACACACACACACACACACACACACACACACACACACACACACACACACACACACACACACACACACAAACTAACAGTGTGATTTATGTTTAGAGCATCCAAACAGCGGCGGAAGGCTGACCGCATTGTGCTAGAATGTCAGGAGCAGGCCTACTGGCTCATCAACAGACCCCCGGTACGTGTACTCTTATTGTACTCTACTGTAGTGTACTATTGTCGCTACACTACAGTACACTGTTCTAGACTAAAGTGTTTTCTACTGTGTTGGATTATAAAATGTACTACACTACACTACACTAATACTATACTATACTATACTACCCTACACTAATACTATATTATACTATATTATACTATACTATACTATACTATACTACACTACACTAACACTATACGATACTATACTATACTATACTATACTATACTATGCTACACTATACTATACTATAATATACTATACTGTTCTACGCTATAGTGGTACTACAGTATATTGCTCTTCATCATACAATATTATATTATACTATGACATGATGTGCTTTGCTATACTATACTATACTATACTACACTATGCTGTTCTACGCTATAGTGGTACCACAATATATTGCTATTCATCATACAATATTATATTATACTATGCTTTGCTATGCTATACTATACTATACTATAGTTTTGTTCTACTGTGATGGATTACAATATACTAAACTGTTTTACACTACAGTGGTACTACAGTACATTGCTCGTCATCATACTATACTATACTATACTATATTATATTATACTATACTATCTTGATCTATACTCCACTGTACTACTACTATACTCTGCTATACTCTGCTATACTATACTATACTATACATACTATACTATACTATACTATCTTATTCTACACTCCGCTGTACTATACTATACTATACTATTCAACTATAGAAACACAACAGTATTTAAAACAGTCAGAAGTCCCACTAATGTTCACTAACAGTCCCTTCTGCCTCCTACATGAAATATTCAACCCATCTTGTAAAAGCCTCAGCTGACAACAGGAGAAACAGAGAGAGAGGTACAGCGAGAGAGAGAGAGAGAGAGAGAGAGAGAAGAACAGAGGGAGAGAAAACGAATACTCATCATATTCCACTTTCTTTATGTTGCCTAAACATCAAAGCCGTTGATTTGATTCTTAGATGGAGACAGGTAGAGAGGAGGATCAGAAGGGAGGGGGAAAAAGTGTGAGGGGGGGGGGAGGAAGCAAAGTGATGATGGGAAGTGTAGCGGTACTGTGGGGGAGAGGAGAGGGTGAACCAGAGGACAAGGGTTTGGAGGAGGGACTCCATCTTGTCTTGCCCTTATGAATTAGGGACGAGGACATGGAGAAAAAGAAAGAGGAACTTGAGAATAAAAATCAGAGCCAGTGGAGTGGAAAGCTCAAGGAAGAATAAGTGCCCACTCACACGCATATTGTCATCACACACACACACACACACACACACACACACACACACACACACACACACACACACACACACACACACACACACACACACACACACACACACACACACACACACACACACACACACACACACACACACACACACACTACACTACACTTAGTTATTAGTGTGCGTATGTGTGTGCATTTTTTTCCAGCCTGGGGCCCATAATGTGTTGGACATGGGTCTGCAGAGACCAAATAACTTCAGCGCACGAGTTACGCTGGTCAGTGACATCATCAGATTTGTTTACTTCCTGTTTTAGTGTTTATTCCCCTCTGAAAAACCTAATGTGATAACGCGTCTCTGCTTGCTTTCCCTCTTTCTTGCTGCTGGGATTGTTTCAAAGTAAGTGTCAAAGTGAGCCGTGCTATACTATGGACAGTTACAGTACATTACAATATTTTTATAATTATAAATAGAGGTTAAAATTTGAGGACCTGACATGACATAATAGCCACCTCCATTGTCCCACATGGAAATTATGGCTGGTTATAACCATTTCTAAGTAGCAGCAGCAGAGAAAAATATCCATCTGTGGTGATAATTAAATAAATATTATGTTTTGACCAGTATATAATGTCATGCATGCTTTAATATTTAAAACCACTGTTTGTATGGGTCGACACATATAGACACAGGGAGGCTTCCTTGTACTACTGATATGACTGTATAGATGTATAATGCAGTCAATGTGGGACCCAAAGTGATGACACTGTATTTCTCTTAACAGAACTAGAACAGTGACTACTTCAAAAGTGAGGTAAACATCATTTATAATGTATATACCCTCACTTTAAGTACATTGAGTGTATGTTATAACTCGCTTTGGGTGTGTTTACATTTGTACATGTGCTTTTTTTCTTTGTTTACAGATTGACACTTATAGAAGGGCCCTTGGTAGAAACCGTGTAAAGTCATCCATCTGCCTAGAAGGGTACGTGTCAGTTTGATGAGCACACACACACACACATGCACATGTACACATATACACAAGGACTAATGGACTTGCAGTCCCGGACTGCCTGAACCGAACTCCAGCATGCACGCACGCACACAGACACATGCACGTAAGGCTTAGTGCTCCCACTGTAAGAGCCACTAATGGATGCTTCCTGAGGCAAGTTGGAATTAGCAGCCATTAACTCTTATTATCTGCAGCACTAATACAATAATACCGTGTGTGTATGTGTGTGTGTGTGTGTGTGTGTGTGTGTGTGTGCATGCCTCTGCATTTGTGTGTGTGCGTGTGTGCAGTTTTGTGAAATACAGCGAGCAGTACCAGAACCACGACCCCATTATGCAAGGCTGCCTTCCCAGTAACCCCTGGATCTCTGATGACACCGCACATTGGACAATGAATTCAGAAATGTGAGGAAATACACACAGATATGCACACACACAATCACACACACACACACACGTTATAACAAATCTAAACTACATTAAGTTTAGCTGGTTTCAGCTTTGGTAGCATCTCTTAAAGGGATAGTTCAGGTGTTTTGAAGTGGGGTTGTATGAGGTATTTATCCATAATCAGTGTATTATCTACAGTAGATGACGGTCAGCACGCCCCCAGTTTGGAGAAGCAGACAGGAGTTACGGCACAGGAGCAAAGCGATGTACTGCTGTGGACGGGGCCGGCAGCAAAACGTATTTTAGCCACCTAAAAGAAAGGCTCACCTAAATAAATCTATATCAGTTTAACTGACTTAACTAAACTTTAAACTGACTATGGATAAGTACCTCATACAACCCCACTTCAAAACACCTGAACTATCCCTTTAACTTGTCAATTCATTTTTGTAGTTCTAAGTTATCACAGTGGTCCACAGTGTCACAGTGGATGTGTTTGTGTTGTTGGTGTGTTTCTGTGAGCAGGGTACCTACACCGACACGTCTTCGAGTTGAACTTTGGAGCTTCAGCTTCATGGAGCTCCTCTGTGACGACATGGGGAGGCGGGAGTTCATGACCTACCTGGAGAAAGAGTTTAGTGGTAAGAAGGAGTGACTGAAATGTTGGAATATATTCAAAATACAAATGTTAAAACAGTTGGTGATTAGGTTTGGTGATCGGACCCGACCCAACTTGGTGTGAGGAATTCAGACACAGAATATCCCAGAATATTACTTCCACCTTCTTATTTCTATTCTAAACCATCTTCTGTTTTACAGGTTGAATATTAATTTGCATGAATGCTGCAAATGGAATTATATATAGGGAAGCGTATCGCAATAATAGAGAGTAAAATCAATTTAATTGTTATCATATGACAATCATCTTAAATTGATTCCTACTCTTACTAGCATTCAGAATTTCATTATCTCCCCTAATGGCATTTTCCAGTCCCAGCGGTGAAAGATGGAAGGGTTGAGGTAGTGGAAAAGGAAGATTAATTTCATGATATGGTTAGTTGAGAGGATGGAAAGAGTAGATAAGGAAGAAGAACAGAAGCAGGAAAGGGATCTGTTCATCCATGCAGACATATGAAATATTGTCAAGGGCCAAGGTTTTCCACAGAGGCCAGCCATGCTATAAAAAGTCTCTAATTGTTTTTATCACATCTCCCTGCGTCACTGTTGTGTTATTCACCTCCATACGTACCCGACACCTCGACGTCTGTCTCTCTGCTAGCGGAGAACCTGTGTTTCTGGCAGGCCTGTGAGGAGATTAGGCACGGAGAAAGTTCCAAGATCATAGAGAAAGTGGAAGACATCTACAAGTAAGCGTACAAGCACACACACACACACACACATGCAGAAATATACACTTATATTTACTGTCAGATGACTGACAATCTTTTGTGTGTGGCTCAGGAACTTCCTGGCTCCCGGAGCTGCCCGCTGGGTCAACATCGACAGTAAGACGATGGCTAAAACTCTAGAGGGGATCAGACACCCACATCGTTTCGTCATGGACGACGCACAAATGCACATCTACTTTCTCATGAAGAAGGTCTGACCTCTGACACATTGTAGATTGACATTAAAAACTTTAACCTTTGGATACAGATATGGAAAGACAGGACACTTAACACATCTTAATTTGTCTTAATTGTCCATACCAATGGTCATGCACGTTTTAGCATGTTTAACCCCCTTACGATTATGTTTTCGGGTTGTCCATTCTTGTGAACGTGATATCTCAGGAACACCTTAAGGGAATTGGTGGTCAAAGGTCAAAGGTCACTGTGACCTCACACAATACATTTTTGGCCATAACTCAAGAATGCATATGCTAATTATGACAATTTCACACAAATATCTAATAGGATAAAATGACGAAATGATGAAATCATAGACAGACATGGATGTAAACTGAAACTTGACTGGTTGGTGGAGGCATATCCACCATCTAGTTTGGTCAAAACATACATTTTCTGTCAACTTTAGGTAGATTTTGGAATATCTTCATTTTTCATCCATAAACTAAAAGCAGAAACATCACAGCAACTTTAAATGTTAGCTGAGAGATATTAGAATGTGTTCAGGTGGTGATGTTGTATTTGTGTGTGTGTGTGTGTGTGTGTGTGTGTGTGTTTGTGCGTTTAGGACTCTTACCCAAGATATCTGAAGTCTGACCTCTACAAGAACATGCTGGCCAAAGCCATTGTGCCCCAGGAGACAAAGAAGAGGTGAGATTGCACATCAATTACCACTTTTACTTTACTTTTACTTTACTACATTCATTCTCTAACATTACACTCCTCTCTCTCAGCGTGTTCCCCTTCATGAGACGCCAGCGGCACTCTAGCCCCTCCCCCGCTCAGGCCGTCACCCAGGCGACGGAGGAAGACGGGCACGCCAAGGGGGCGGGGCATGCAGGTACCAACTCTGCAGGCGGCTCCCATGTCTGATGTCGGCCCCAAAAACAAAACAAAAAAAACCCGTGACAGACGCAATCTCTGTCTCCATTGTCTCTGTTGGTCACCATAGCAACCACCCAAGGAGTTCTCCTCTGCTTTTTCTTTCAAGTCAAGCTGTCTGTGTGAAAGCCACAACGCTTCAACAGTACCAGAGCTAGGACTTCAACGTTAGAGCTTCCTCTCAGAGCACAGGTGTTAATGCGTACCTCAGCAGCATCACATCTTATTCCCAGAGCACGGGCAGCGAACAGCAGAGAGGAAAAAGAGCTTTTAGTGCTGCGTAGACATCCTGCATCTACATCCCATCTCAAACAATCTGTCCTGTTCTTGATATTGACTCCTAATACCAAGTCTTTTTTTGTCCCTCAGTAGCTTTTATATAGAATCTACTCCGTCTCTCATGAGCAGGTTTGGACAAAAAGGTTGTTTATAGAGCAATAGAGATGTAAAATATGTATTTAGTCAAAACTTTACCTCAGCATGTGTGCGATTATCGTACAGTTTGCTTGTTTTGTTCATTCCATGCCGGTCGCCGCTGTTAATTTTGCTCAAGCATGTTTTTCATCCTAATAAAATGTCACAACAGCATTCAGTGTTGTGTTGTGCCCTCAGCGCTGCATGCCGTGGTGAACTGTGAGTGTGGATCTGCTTTTATTCTTCTTCTTTTCCTTTGACTTCCTCTCGCTCCTCTCTTTCTTTGTAGCCATTGGATCTATTTTAAGCACAAAGCCTTTATATGGTTTGTTTTAGCATTTATTAAACTCCAGATGTGAAGGTTTTGTAATACTTAAGTACTGAACAGAGCTCCAGTCACTCAGCCCATTTCACAGCTACTTCCAGAAGCTTAAAAACCAGCTGCCATTTGCAGAAAACATTGGCTCAGGTCTGTTTCCTATGGTGACATCTGTCTGCACATGCTGCTCTCTTTCTCTCTTCCGCTACTAGGTCTGAACTTAGTAACTTCTTCTCACACCTTTCTTCTTCATCTAATACCCTTTCAGGTTTTACTTCCCTCCATTTAGTCCCGTGGGAGCTGCAGTTTCTTTCCTTTCACTGGACTGGCTCCCTCTACTGGCTGTAGGTAGTCAAAGTAACACTAGAGTTTCTTATCCCTGTAAATTAGTGGGTCCAAACTTTTTTGTCTTGTGACCCATAAAAATGAACAATGTCTACCCTTTAGTTAACATGAGTTATGAGCAGTTCAACCACCATTTTATTTAAAGGGGAACTGCGCCCATTTTCAAAATTCATACATGTTATTCCTATGGTCTAAGACAGTCCAAAACTAGAATAAATCAAGTGTGGAGCTGCTCCAAATGAGCTTTATTCTATTGTAGTGTTGTCAGTTGTAAAACAGAAAATGTTCCCATATACTCAGATCGTTCCCCTGGGTGCTCTCAGTGTCATCTAGAACATCTCTCCCCATTCACTGTCTATGGAGCAACTCCAGACCCAATGACATCACAAGTTTGAGTTTTAACACTCTAGTTTTGGGGTTTGGGAGAGAGTTGTTCATGTTTAATAATATTTTTTGGACTGTCTTAGACCATAGGAATAACATGTATGAATTTTGAAAATGGGCGTAGTTCCCCTTTAAGGGAGAGGGCTGACAAGATGAAAGTATCCAGTATTTCAAAAGAAAAATATAGCAAAAACAAATGAGAATATTTACAAGAAACAAACATAATTTTGTGGAAAAAGAAATTTATTATTTTTCTTTTTTTTATCCCTTTAATCATATTAAGACCCCTCAGATTGATCTTAATCCTAGGTTGGGAATCACTGCTATAAATATAGCACATAAATTCAAGGTCCACATAAATAACGTATCACCACTACTGCTACTGAGCACGGTTCCCTTTCAGGTGACAATTCAGGTTAAAGTTCACTGATTTTACACATAAATGTCAGGTTACTCATCATAAGGAGGACAACTCAATCTGTGAAAACTGTTGTATAATATCTTCTATGGCCGTGGAGGAGCTATCTGAAGTCTGGAGTTAGACAGGAAACCTGCGTTATAAACTGAAAGCATGGAGTTTTTAAAGATGATCAGGATCTTATGAAAGATGCTTTTGAAATGCACAAGGGAAACGCACGATCCAGTATTTTTTAACTCATTCTCGGGATTAAAAATCAGGATATGTCGGCATTTGATTATGAAAAACAATGAGCAGTTAAGGCTAGATGCTGTGACCTGCAGCACTGATCTGTGTCAGCTTTGCGGGACCTGAGAGCTCATCAGATTTACTAATGGAGGTAAGCCATATAAGGGCACACAAGCAAACATACTCATACACGCGCACGAACGCACACTGTGAAATGTGTATTTCAACACAAGCACTTTCTATATTTCTGAGGATTATGGTAATCCGCTTCCCTCCATTACCATATCCACTCTTGGTGTGTGAGTGTGTGTGTGAGTGCCTGAGGGAAAAAAACAGTTTGAGACTGAATAAAAAATAAATAAATCATGAAACCTTTCTCTTTATAGCACAGATTTATTTTTGGTGGGCTAAACGCTGTTTGGATTTTTTTTTAACAGATTGAAAAGCAGCTGTCCAGTACAAGGAAGTAAAATCACATTTTACATAGAACATTACATTTCTTCATCCTTGTCGTAGTGGTACAATGCCTGTATGCCTGACAACTAAATAAAGTGATTCACACTCTCACACACAAGGAAAAACTTTAAAAAAAAAGGAAGGCTATGCAAGTGTGACAAAAACGTTCAACTTGAACCTGTGCAAAAAAATCACAATGAGAAAAATCATCACAGTACGGGACGCTTAGAAATAGACACATGAGCATACTGTAGGTTTTAACATGAAATAAAGTATGGAAAGTGCTCAGTAGCTTCACTGGTGCAAGAGACAAAACACACACTCATACAGGTGCATACATTGCATTCGTTCACAGACAGATACAGACAAGAGGAGGCACTGGACACAATAATCTGAATATACATTCATAGTGCCCGTTCATACACATATGGGCTACGTACACTACATAGAGGAATCAGCTCTTTAATCTTAAAAGTGCTTCAGAATAAGTGTTAAAAAGTAAGGACTGGTAAGGTTTTAGAGTGGGAAAGTGACAAGAAAAGAAAGGACACTGAGTCATTCTGTTTCAATACAAGCTGCATGTAAATCTGTACATGGACATGGACCTCCTGCCATGTACTGCAGAGTATGTAAAGATGTGGATTATGGGAAGGCATGATACATATGGTACGCACAAAGAGCAGTTTACTGGTTTTAATTGAAGCTACCTAGCACAATTTCAGGAGCAGGACCACACCTCAATCTAGGGCTGACCCGAAGCTTCGACCGTTGCCATGGTAATCGACCTCTAAATCAGTATTCGAATGCTTTGGGTTTTTAATTTTTTTTTTTTTATACATACAAGTATGTAATAATAATGTATAAATCCCCAAATAGCCCATGAAATAAGGAATAATCCCACAACATTATTCATTATTCAACACTGATTATTATTGGTTATTCAGAGATGGATATTGCTGTTTGTTGCACTGTCCCGGGCACTGAAACGGGGGAGATGGAGACAGAAGAACAAGCTTCGAAGCCCAAAAAAATTGTATTCCGGACAGCCCTACCTCAACCGCCCCACTTCCTGCTTTTCCATAAGTACCCACCTAACCCACTCCTCCTGTTCAGCTCTCGTATTCAGCGCCGCTCCCTCCCAACCCGCTCTCCTCTACCTCTCTCTTCCTCTCCTCTACTGTACGTAGGGTGCTGAGGCGGTTTGACGTGCCCGGGTGCTACGACGGATTCCCTGCCGAAGCTTCCCCACAACGCATTCGGCAAAGCGGATGAGAATCAAGCAGTTCAATCCTCGCACATCAATCATGTTTTTCCTTAATAAAGTCATTGTTGATGGTGTGGTCCTTGCTAGTGAAATCACTTCTACTAGATGTTTTTTATTACTTTTCTGTTCTGCAATGATACATTTTGAAGAAAACTTTCATCCGCTAATGAAGACCATGTAATATGGTTGAAAGTTCCAGCACAAAGCTAGAAAGCCAAACTATTCTAAAGGTTGTTTGAACTACCCGGCAAAAAAGTTGAAACAATTTTCAAATTTTGCCCGGGCCTGTGCAGAAAATGAAAATACAAGAGGATACAAGAATGAGGAGTTTTTACATGGACTATAAATATAGTATACTTTATCAGCAGACTCAACGATAGGTTGAATATAAAGATTTAAAAGAGCTCCACAAAGTGCTATTTCTTATAAATAGTTCAAACATTGATTTCCTAGCATGTATGTATATACACAATATGTACAAACTCCTGGTCGTGAGGTCAAAGGTCAGGTGGTCTACTATACCTGAAGGTTTTAGCTGTTCATACCTAAGCTGGTGGGACGGACCACCTGGGAGGTTTCAGCAGGTTTGATTTGGGTTAAATGGTGTGTGTGTGTGTGTGTGTGTGCGTGTGCGTGTGCGTGTGTGTGCGCGTGTGTGTGTGTGTGTTTCAGGATGTCTGCAAGCTAATTTAAAGGAACAGTGTGTAACATTTCGGGGCTCTATTAGCAGAAATGGAATATAATATTCATAACTATGTTCATTAGCGTATAATCACATGAAACTAAGAATCGTTGCAGTGTTATTATGGTAAAGATGGCCTCTGAGCGAGGAGAACGGCGGTACCACGGTTTTGCACTCGGCAGCGGCTCACGTTACTGCAGTCTTGTAAAAGGAGGAGTGAGCGGAGGGGTACTCAGTTGCAATCTGCAACCACACCACTAGATGTCGCCAAAACCTACACACTGTCCCTTTAAGACTTTTACAGATCTTTTTTATTCAAATACAAGACAAGTTTTAAACCCTCTGTAGACCTATGAGAATACAGGTCTAAATTTGATTTTGACTTTATTTAATATATTAAGAAACTTTGAAGAGTCTTTCGTCAACACGAGCAGACACCCTGTGCATGTGTGTGTCTTTTTTACCTTATGTGAATGTTTGCAGTGCTGTTGAACAATCAATGCCCGGTCACTTCTGCTTCCTTACAGCATCTCCTGTCCGACTATGTGACAGTGTAGAGTTCATCCTTGTCGCTCTGACAGAGCGTGTACCCGCATACCCGGGGCCTCCAGCTCCAGCTCCAGGTCCAGCTCCAGCCCCTGCTCCAGCCCAACGCCTCCCTGTTCTTCTCCCTCGGCGGCAGCAGGAACACCACGCAGCTGGCCACCAGGATGTGCCACAGCGAGTGTGTGTAGTAGTAGTTGTCCTCGGTCTCAGTAAAAATGTACAAACATACCCCGATCAGGGCGCAGATTGCCCCGGGGATCAGGAAGAGGACCCAGCGTTTCCAAGAAGGCGGGTAACAATGTCGTCGCCGCACCCCTCGGTACACCTGGAAACAAAAGGCGATTGGATTCAGCACACCTCAGCAATAGCAAGTTCACTGTTCTATTATCGATGTTTTGTTTTCTGGCCATTTTGACCGCCTCAAGGAGGAAGTCAGCAGCAGATTCCCATCAGATAGTGTGTTTTAAACTCCCTAGTAGTAGTGTTTGTCCTACCCAGGCAGTGACCATGAGCAGTATGGCACAGAGGACGGGGCCCAACAGGTTCCACAGGCCTTTGCGGTCCAGCTGCATTGACATGGCTATTAGCAGAGCCCCGAGCATAAACAGAGTCTGCACACACAAGGTATTAAGACAGAGACAATATTAAACAAATATTATAAAATATAATTATTAAAATATATTATTTTACATAAAATATATTATTCCTACAACAGAGTATTAGGGCCACATTGGGGGGGGGGAAAAGTTTGAGATTTCGAGAATAAAGTCATAATATTATGAGGAAAAAAAGTCGTAATTTAATGAGAATAAAGTCATAACTTTACGAGAAAAAAGTCAAAATATTACGAGAATAAAGTCATAACTTTACGGGAAAAACTTTTTTCCTCCATGTGGCCCTAATACTCCGTCTTATATTCCTCAGTTAAGTGTGATAATAATATTATAGGAATATTCAGTGTCTTACATATTTGAATGTATCTCTGATGCGAGCCATGCACAGGATGGTGACCCAGATGGCGCAGACTGACCCCAGGAAGTCACAGTATTGCAGGGTATCGTAGTCCATTATACACATAACGGCTACACCTGGCTGGTCACATGCGTGGTAGAACTAGAATATGAAAAGAAAAGATTTACTTACTTATAGACTAGAATTACCACCTCGCGGTTGTATGCCTCCGCCAACCAGTCGAGTTGCAGTTCACATCCACGTCTGTCAAATTTGAAGAAATTCTCTCCAGGTGTTCCTGAGATATCGCGTTCACGAGAATGGGACGGACGTGAGGACACAGTGACCTTTAACCACCGAAATCTACTCAGTTCATCCTTGAGTCCAAGTGGATGTTTGTGCCAAATTTGAAGAAATTCCCTCCAGGCGTTCTCCTGAGATATCGCGTTCACGAGAATGGGACGGACAACCCGAACGCATAAAGACCAACATGGAAAAAGAGGAATCACTGTGGAAGCTAGAAAAAACTGTCCACCTGTCCAGTCAGTATAAAAAGGAATTAATGCTCTCCTTCCCCAGAGTTACATATTACATATACACATATATGTTTCCATAGTGACCAATCTGTTAGTATAGCTTTCTTGGCTTATTACATAAATGTAAAAAAAAAAAATCCAGAATGGTAAAAATGCTTGAAATTTGTTTATAGTCTGGTCTGGATTAATCTATATTTTTAACTGAAGCTATCTAATGTCAAGGCCTATACCTAAAAACTCTATTAATAGCAATATAGACACTGTCTTTGTTGTTGGTAGTACTTTTAGTCAGTAAAAGAAGACAAAAGTTAGGTCAGAGAAAAAGTCACAATTACAAACCCATCTGCTACTTCAGCACCACGGACAGCGCCGTGGATTCATCAATACACAACAGTTAGGTTACTGATATTTCAGAGCCATGGTCGGGGCCATAGATTCTAACTTGCACAAACCTCAGTCAGATAAAGGATCAATGAGTCATGCAGACTATACTAAATTATTACACGGCTTTGCTGAATACTCGATTCTGATTGGTCAATCACGGCGTTCTACGGTCTGTTATTTCTTTATAGCAGACCGTTGCTATGTATAACAGACTGTTGCTATGTATAACAGACCGTTGCTATGGGCGTAGTTCTGATGTCAGACTCTGGAGGACCATTTTGTGTCAAAGTATTGATTGATATATAAGGGATAATGTGCAGCTAGCTGGTCATTGTTGTGAAATAAACGCCTTCAGGACTGCTCCGCTTCGCCCTGTCGAGGTTTATTTCAGAACAATGACCGGCTCGCTGTATATTATCCCTTACATATTCACTGAAATAACCCCTCTGCCCCTGCACTCTCTCTGCTACTAGGGGATGGAGAGGGTGGGATGGCAGGTTAACAAAGGGGGATGGCATCCTCCCTCATATCACCTACTGCTTTTAGTTCATTATTATCAGCTGATCACGTATCAAAAGTCTTGATTTCTGCATCCCTTTACCATATCAATATGCTATTGTGTTACAATAGAATGAAGTCATAGTCAAGATATACTTGCATTTGTAAAAAGGTACATTTTGTGCCTTAACTTTACATGCTCCGCATTAAATACTGTCGCTGGCAGTCTTCACAATCTTGTGAGGAGCATCAGTTTTTTTAGGTCACCTGGCTCACTGAAAGACTGAAAGGCTGATGTAAAAACTTGCTAAGCTTGAGCTAACAAGTGTTCACACAATGTAAAATCAGAAGAGATCCTTGCTTTGATTTCCTAAAAAAGTCTTTCTTACGCAACATTATACCATAAGGCCAAAAGAATATGAACAATACTCTAGAAACATGCTCAAAATGCAATAAGTATTCCCAGATGTATGCCTGAGAGTGTTTCTGAGTGTGTGTTACCGTGGAGAAGAACATTGTGAAGAGGTAGACGGAGGCCTCGGTGATGTAGCAGCGTTTGATGGCCACCACGATGGCAGGCAGGAAGGACAGGTTGCTGAGCGTGAGCAGCAGAGTTGCCGTCAACTGGCGACAGAGCGACTGAGCTGTCGAATCATCGGTGCAGCCCCAACCGCTCCAGCCTGCACACACACACACACACAAGAACATGAACACACAAACTTAGTGAAACCAAATAAATACATAACTGAATGAATCAGTAAGCAAAGTATCTTTATGTGTGTTTTTGTATGTGTGTGTATGTCGTACCAGCCTTGCAGACACAGGCAGCGTACAGGTAGCTGTAGGATCTCAGCAGTCTACATTCACCGTACGTCCCACAGTCCTCTACACAGGCACTGATAAACACCTCCGGGACCACAGACACCAATGATTTATTACCGCAGTCGCTACTGCAAGAAAAACACACATTTAAATGTTAAAAAAAAACACACAAAATAATGAATAAGACAGAGGTGTCTCATCAAACTCCAGGTCCCAACACGTGGATTCAAAATTTGCACTTCCCATCGTTTAGCAACTCTCGGACCTAAATTAGTCGACTTGAGTAGTTGTCTCATAACACAGAGACTATCTTGAATTCATACTGTAGCGTTACATAAAACACATCATGTAGTTTGTACTATCTAATCTAACTCAAGAAAGCAGATATGTGAATTTACAACAATATACGTGGTGTGAAAATGTGTATAATGTTATCATGAACAAGTCTACAGAGGCATTATATATACGTAGACTGTTATAAGTTGTGTATGTGTGATTATTGCCTGTTGAGAGTAGTGTTATCCCTATCTGTGTTATCAGAAATACTTCAGATACACATTTTCAGATAACGATAGAAATGCAATATTTGTGTGTGTGTGTTACCTGTTGCATGTGAGCTGCAGGGTGAGGTACCATGTTGTTGACTGAGGAAAAGGCAGCCTGACCACAGCTTTAGGAGCACTGACATTCACACGAACACCGTACCCTCCAAACAAAGCTGCAGATACACACATGAGAAGTGTCTCCAAATTTTATTTTCATAATGCTAAGTCATTTATTTTTTGTATAGCTGCAACTATTAGTCGACTATGTATATATAGTTGATAAACAGAAAAATAATTTCCAACTATTTAGACAATTGATTCATCTTTTAAGTATTTTTTCATGCAAAAATGTCAGAAAATGCTGTTTTCAGCCTCTCAAATATGGAGATTACCTGCTTTTCTCTGTTTTATATCATATTAAAGTGAATATTTTTGGGTCTTGGACTGACATAACAAGACATCATAAGACATCACCTTGTACTTTGAGCAACTGGGATGGACATTTTTCACTATTTTCTAACATTTTATGGACCAAACAACTAATCGAGAAAATAATCGGCAGATTAATCGATAATGGAAATAATTGTTAGTTGCAGCCCTATTTCTTTTGTCTACAGGTTACTTACAGTACTACACCAAAATAAGACCTATTTCCTCAGAAGAGCTTAGAAGAAGAAGAGGACAATTTCTAAGTCTTAGCAGAGCTGGAACCTATCCCAGCATGCACTTGGCAGAAGGCAGGAAAACACCTTTGAAAGGTTGACAGTCCTATTTCATAAATGTCTGATTTAACTTGTACTTGTCCGCTACTTTTTAAACAGCTGGACTACGTTGTCCATTCCTATTTGTCATCAATCCTATATCCCCATTTTCTTCTATTCTATCTTCATGTGATTCATTCAGCTACTGCAGTTATTTCCAGGTGTTTAATGCATAAATTCCTAAGTGTGAATGTGAGTAAATCATTGTGGTTACCTGTGCGACAGGGTTGAGAGTGGTTGAGTTCGAGGACTGGAGCCCACGGAGAGAGACAGGCCACCACGCTGCTGCTGTTCCCCAGGGTTACATTAGTCTAAACAAACACACGTATGAAAGTAAAACAGCATGAAAGCTTAACTCTTTAGTTTAGTTTATAGTGTATGTGTGATTATGTGCAGTAATTCAGTAGTACTCACAGAGTTGAGCGTGAGCTGTAGGTTGAGTGTACCACCGGTGGCTTGTGTGTGCAGCGGGTAGGTGAGCAGCGTGGGGTGTGTATCTGTAACGCTGATGTTGGCTCCGTTGACGGGAGTGTATCGGAGTGACAGAACGTCCACCTCCTCGTAGAGCACGGGGATGCTCCACACACACGCCGACGCCAGCAACGGCGTTAACAGTGACGCCGATTCGTTGCCAACGGTGACTGTGTCTGTAATCACCGAGCTGTTGCCTGCCGATGTTGAGTTGTTATCGCTGCTGTTGCCACGGAGCTTCTTGATGTCATCATCTAGTTTAAGGCCGACACTTTTTGGCTTACACCCCACTGAGGCAGACACACATGCAGAATAGAATAAATTGCACATACTGGTATTAGATTAAGATATATAATATAATATAATATGTGAATGTTTATGGACGTGTGTTTCTGTGTTCACCTGTGTAGTTGGAGACGATACTGAAGGTCACAGTGCGGTTGTCTAGGCTGCTCTCCACGACAACTCGTAACCAGGTATCCCAAGGTGGGTTAGAAAGAGTCGCAGAGCAGCCGATCCCTGAGCAGTTCACTGTTACTGGGCGCTGCTGCAGAGTGGTGCAGCCCAGCCTGAGGACCAGTGAACAGTTTCCAATGTCTGCTCTCTCCCCTGACGAACAGTCAGCCACAGAGACGGAGAGAGAGGAGGCAAACTCTGGAACATACAACCTAAAGACAGACACAAATATATTAATCTTTACCACTCCACCCCTCTTTACCATAGACCCATTTTTGTCTTTTCTAGGGGGGGACAGGGGGTCTTAGATGTCACATAGAAGGGGTGTACATCATCTGAAAGCTGGGAACCTGAAGATTAATTTGAGATGCAGCTCAGCACTGTGTATCAAGGTGTTCTAGTCATAAATCAGAAATAAAAAAATAAAAATTAATTAAAATAAATGTTGAAAGTGTATAAGGGCTTAGAACATTATGTTAGAAGTATATGATGGCCATTCCCATGCTCTATTATGTCTCATAAATTGTTGCAGCAATTTTTGGGTTGATACCATTTGTTACACAGATTTGGTGCTAAATTTAACCATTTTTTACCACTCAATATTTGCTAAAAAATTATCAAAGTCCCTCCAAAATACCACATTAAGCCACCAAGACCTTGACGAACACCATAGAAAAAGACATGCTGTGATTTGGTATAAAAAATGTTTTTTACATATACATATTGCATGCAAAAAACTGCACTGTTTTTGCCCAAAACCGCATGGGATTAGCATGAAGTGGGCAAGTTAACTGGATTTATATAGAGTGATAAGAAAAGAACAGAACATACAAAGGACGGGACCACAGGAAATAAAAGGTGTACACATGAAACACACAGACAGTGATTACTTAAGGCGTGCAGGTTTGTCAGGAGCTGCGGTCTGCTGGAGGAATGTGCCCTGCTGTAAAACGGGCGTGTCCACCGCCCTCCTGATTGATAGCTGAGGCTGGAAGAAGTACGAGCAAGACGGAAAGCCCTGATAGATAAACGAAAAAAGAAAACAAAGTAGAACAATGGGGGGTCTAACGTACACAACAAAATACAAATATAGAGATACAAGTTAAAATGTAAATAGAATTTTTCTTTCAATGCGAGTCTTTGGTAAATAAGACTGCATTACCAGCTGCAATTCGGCAATATGAACAGAGGCCAAGAAAGAGAAGCAGAAGAATGTGGTTTAGCCGCTTAACGTCTGAAACAATTTTCCACCTACCCCCTGATCCGGTAGAACAGGTTGGGTAATTTTCAAGTAGAGCAAGATATGAATACAGACACTTTATCTTGGCCTTTCAATACAAAACAAAATTCTTATTCAGACAAAGACACCATAGTGGAAGTTAAGGGAAAATTTGACGCATCAAATAATTGCTGTCAAATCTTTCTTGAAAATGGTCTTCATGGAAATTGCAGCAGTTTTAATGAGCACAGTTTGTGTGCATTAAAACTGCTTTTCATTTAAATGTCTGGAAAAACCCAGTAGTAAAATTGTCAAATCATATTTTAGGTGAATTTTGTAAGTTCATATAAATCTAACTGATTGTGTTAAATGGGCATATGATAACTTCTCATATCGATCGAAGACCCCTGAATTAAATCAAATTGAAATCGTATCGTGGCGGACGATGTGATATCAGCAAATATTGTATCGTTGTAAAAAGAACTGATATAATATTGTATCGTAATGGACCTTGTGATTTACACCGCTAATACTGTATATACTCAATACAAACCTTCTGCTCTATGCGCCCGTCATCTTCAGGCAAGTGGGCACCAACGTACCAAACACCGGGAGCCGGATTGGAGAGGTTAAAGGTTGTGGAGCTGTGTGTTGTCACCGGCAGGATCAGAGACAGACAGGGGCTCCATAGCGTTGCATTGGGAAACACCGACCCTACTGGGTTTATAACTGGAGGGGCACCATATTGAATATGGCTACAAAAAGAGAGAGAGAGAGTTTAAAGTAAGTTTCAAAGAATAGAAAAAAGTACTGGCAGAAAATTCAGCAGAGAAACTGGTTGAGCAGAGAATAAAGAGATAAAGAAGAGTGACAACAGTAGAGGAGACTAAAATAAATAGCAGAAAAACAGGTAGACGTTTTCATGATGCAGAAGTTAATATATCTTACATGTAGGGGTGTAACGATACATCACTCTGGATCAATATATAGTTTCAATAATCAACAATCCAATATCATTGATGCAAAGTGAAAACGTCAATAAGTATCATCATCTTAAAGATACGCCTTTATCTTTTAAATTCCCACTTTATTTTTAAATTCCCATGGCACGTCTGTGTCACCATTTACCTCCAAGCGCATCTCCTTCCTAAAGAGCCCAGTAATAAAATTGCCCAGTAATAAAATTGCCATTATGGTATCGTCTCATATCGCTCAAAGGCCCTTGAATTGAATCAAATCAAAATCGTATCGTGGCAGACTTTGTGATATCAGCAATATTATTGTCCAAAGAATCAATGTAATATTGTATCGTGATGAAACTTGTGATTTACACCACTACTTACATGGTGACATTGTGCTGTCCACAGTTGAAGTTATGGCCCTTGGTGACAGAGAAGAGCCAGCGAGCGACGGCAGTGTCCTCTGGTATATGAAACCTCTGCAGCCTCACGTTGCCATACCAACCGTACTTGGACAACTTCTGAGCTGGTTTGGAGGAGAGCTCTGATACAAACGTCAGCTGTCCATCTGTATAGGACATAAGATGTCGTTGTATGAAAGAGCACAAACACAGTTTTTCTACCAAGTGTTGTAAAGTCATATCCATATTGTATATAGGTGATAAAAGTGGAAGGAAAATGAAGGAAATGGGAGGTAAGGAGTTTTTCCACATTACTAAAACTGTATATCCTAATCTAAGCATGTGATTGAAGATTTCATGCACGATGGAACAATTAATGATAAAAATATTATTTTCAAAAATGACACACTGGAGAAATTTAACAAGAGAGATGAAGAGATGTAAATTAATACAACACAACTGACAAAAATAGACACTCAGTAACAAAGAGTACAAAAGAAATGCTGTCACATTAATTAAGGCTTAGAAGTCTAAACCTTGTTGCATGTCAAGCAGCAACTAAGTTAAACAACCAATAAGCAGTATGGTTCAGTGAGAGGTACTGTAAATATACTGTACATGTTGTCACATTCACACCATCATAAAGCTGACGAAAATATCTCTAACAATGCGCATGTGAGCTCATAAGTTGTCTCATAAGTTGTTGCAGCAATTTTTGGGGTTGATACCATTTGTTACACAGATTTGGTGCTAAATTTAACCATTTTTGTTACCACTCGAGAATTGATAAAAATGATCAAAAATCCCTCCAAAATACCACATTAAGTAACCAAGACCTTGAGGAACACAATAGAAAAAGACATGCTGTGATTTGGTATAAAAAAAACAACAACCTTATTGTCAATCTACCTAGGAAAGCCATCCATCTTCTGAATGCTCTAGGTTTCTAGTTTGTGGTTGTAAAGTTTGATGAGGTTGTGATTATCCTAGAGGTCACCACAGGTCATTTTATACAGTGAGGTCAAGTTTAAAACAATATATTCACTACAATGAAATGGCTACTATGGGGACTAACATCATCACACATGAATACAGTTGGGCTCATTGGATCCACAAGAGTCTCAGCTTTACAGTGATACACAATTCATGCAATACCAAGACTGTTCAGGGACCCCAGTGTGTCTAAACCGTGTTGCATGTCAAGCAGCTAATAAGTTACAATAACCAATTAGCAGCATGGTTGAATGAGAGGTATTGTAAATATACACGTTGTCACATTCACACCATCATAAAGCTGACAAAAACATCTCTTTAACAATGTGTGTGTAAGAGCAGTGTGAGACTATTTCACAGAGCGCAGACTGCGCAAAAAGGTTTCTGACATTCAGGTAAACTCGCATGTCGAGATATTTAGCAAACATGCTAACACCAGTTTCCTCTCCACTTTATTCTAATAACACTTACCTTCTGCTAATGTCCGAGCAGTCAGGGCGACGAAGAGGAGACAACGAAGAAAACAAAACTCCATGTTTCCTTTACGAGTGTCTGAACCATTACATCGTCCTTTATCCACCTGTAATGTCAAACAAATCTGTCGCAACCCGCTACGAGGAAATCATTATACCTGCACAGCACTTCCTGATCTCTATGTAAATAAGTGACGTCATGACGTCGAGGCGTGCTGCTGCCTTTGTGGTCTGTCGGAAAGATAGGGATTGTACACATGAACGATACATTTTCTTTTCAAAATGTGTGTAATTTTAAAAGAATATCATTAAAGTGACATAAAACGACAACTTTTTGTTAATAACGCAAAACATAATAACATATATTTATTTATTACTGTTTATTTATTTATTACTGTTTATTTATTTATCTGGTTAGCTCAATACTAAGTAATGATTTGGTATTCTTGACTGATAATGAATTTATATTTTGATAAGGATAACTATATCAGTAATTAAGTTATATTTCTATATGACAGAGATGAAAGGTAATAATTATAGTTAAACAAGTTTAGGAAAAATAACTTAGATTATATGTTTAGCTCAATAAGGACGCTGGTTACTTATTAATGAATGAGTTATGGAGAAGGGGTGGGATTAAATAAATTTGTACTTCTTCTCACTCCTTTTCGAATATGTAAACCAAGGCAAGTGTTTGACAATTTCTTTTGCTTATGATTTTCATTGTGTGTGGATACTGCTTTTTTTCTGGCAGTCCACTTGTTGTATTATGATTCTTTTTTTTTTTAATTATTATTATTATTTTACATGTTCGAAATAAATTTTGAAATGAAATGAAATGAAATGAAATATATATACTTTGCTAATGTATATAGTATGTTATTGCACACTTGCTAATGCTATATAGTGGTTTATTCTATGTTTATAATTTAGATTTTTGTATGCTAGTTGTAGTAGTCAGGTATATTTATAGTTTATTCCAATACTCTTTATATTTAGTATTCTTTGGATGTATGTCTTTAGTGTTGACATGTACATTTTATGTACTGTTCCTGTACATTGCTTGGATAACCTGCTGCTGTAACACAATCATTTCCCAATTTGAGATCAATAAAGAACATCTATCTATCTATAATACACAAAAGTCAATTAGGTGGAACATATAATAGTCCATGAATACAGTGTGTGTGTTAATTAAAACGTTAATACTTAAAAGTAAAAGCTTGAGAGAACCCCGAACATTCATACTTCTCTGCTGTTTGGCTTGAGAGACAAGCAAGAGCATCAATAAAGACTTTTTTTTGGTCTTGTTCAACAGCTATATTAGGCTCATCACTGTGTAACAATTCAAGCAGAACAATGGCATCCTCTTTACAATCCTCACAGCTTTATTGTTGCCTTATATCCACAATATTTCAAAGAGACTGGACAATATCCTATATGAGAAATAAGCAAGTATTCACAGCCATTCTTGTCTTATGAATAAGATTAGACAGTCAAATGAAATTCAGTGCAATCTAATGAAAAAGACAGAAAAACAGAGTTACCGATCAATCTCTGCAATTCAAGTCCCCAGTGTGTAAAACATTTATTAGACAAGGGCATAACATTTATTGATATCTTCTAAAAGGGCTTCTTCATATTTGTGATATCCTTCATTTTTAATACAAGTCGTCTTTTGGAACTCCTAAAGTACACACAAAGCAAAAGAGTAGTGAAAAAGAGACAGTAACACGTTCATCTTTAACCATCATTCATCATCATTCATCAGATTCAAAGTTCATTTTAAATCCCACTGCATTACTGCCAGATCACTGTTGAAGGGAAAAGCTTCAAACCAAATATCTTACAATTAAACTGTGCTTATAGAAGATCATACAAATGTCACATCGTCCTGTGAGTCCACCCAGCACCACTGAGAATCAAAGAACAGCAAAGGCCTCTCTCTGTCAGGCGTACTCTCTGCCTCTTTCGTCGTATTGTTCTGAGAGGGTCCGACACTCTCCTGAGCTTGGTGCTCTGCTTTTGTCTCCCCTGACTGTTTAGTGAGGGGAAAACTATCATCATCTGCTTTCACTTTTTTTCTTGACTTGATAGATCTGAGGAGAGCCTTTCTGATGGTGTTAGCACCATCACTGAAGTCTCGTAATCGTGCTCCACCCGAGTCCTGTGGTTGTGACTTTTGTAATTCGGCACTAACCGAACCGTTAGTGGGACTAGATGATACCTGACCGTGCCCGCCATTCGTGGAAGGACTGACTTCAAACTTGGAGGTGGGAGGGCTTGGAGGTCTCGCTTCAGTAGTCTCGGGGATCAGGATGTTGAGGTAGCTCTTGTGGTGTGAATCACCATCATCAGTGTGCGGTGGGTGATGTGCTGATTCCTCGCCAGAGGTTTCAGTCAAATCCTGAGTTGGACTCTGGTTTTCTCTGAGGGAGCAATGATAGAAATACTGAACCACATGTGAAGCCTAAAACAGATAATGCTTTAAATCTACATCCAGCGCGACTCAGGTATTAAAGAGGACCCATTATGCTAATTTGTAGGTGCATACTTGTATTATGGGTTTCTAGAACATGTTTACATGCTTTAATGTTCAAAAAGACTTTATTATTCTCATACCAGCTGTGCTGTAGCTCTTTTCACCTTTTGTCTGAAACGCTCTGTTTGAGCTCCAGCCAGCAGTGAAATAAATTTACTAATACTGTTTGGGAAACTCAATTTTTTAGTTTAGGTTTCAGAGGTTGTTTGTTGAATGTACTCAACTACACTGCAAGGACTTTCCCAAAAATCTTTGCAAAGATATTAAGTAAGTTCAAGAGTTTTACCACACTGCTCGTCAGTGTATTCTCACAGCAATTTGTATAATATCCTATGAAAAGTACAAGTTTTTCACATCCTGAAAGTTTGTTTTAGTACACCTGCCAAACTAAACACTGTGCTGTACCTGCAGGGGGACACCGAGGGCTCCTCCATGGTCACCAGGCTGGTCAGGCTGCCTGTCAAGCTGCTGCCGCGGCTGGTTAAGGCCCCCCGCTCCTCCATCAGCCAGCGCATGGCTTCGATGCCCTCGTGCACGGCCACCAGCTGGCGCAGAATCCTAACATCGGCAGAACGCAGCCACCTCTGCAGGAATAGTGAGAGCGGGATGCAGATGTTAATAAGAGAACTAGTGTATGTGTGTGTGTGCACTGCAGGTTTATGTATGGGGAGAGCTGAGAGAGGTGCGTTTAAAGAGGACCTATGACGCTTTTGTGTTTTTTCCTTTTCCTTTAGTGTGTTATACAGTTTTAGTGCATGTAAAAGGTCTGCAAAGTTACAAAGTCCACGTCAACACAGAAACACTGCTCCTGAACTGCCTGAAACGCCTGTTCTTCCGTAACGTGGTGATGTCACCAAGTAACACATTTGCATAATATCTGCCTAGCGGCTAGTTTGGCACGCCCTCAAACAAAGCTAGATAGAGTCCGAAGAGTTTCACAACAGTGGGCAAGCTGACCAAGCAGAGTAGACAGAGCTTTTCGGGAGGGGCGGGGCAGGAGCTCAAACAGAGCGTTTCAGACAGAGGGTGAAAAGAGGTGCTGCAGCACAGACGGTATGAGAAAAATAAAGCGTCTTTTTGAACATTAAAGCATGTAAACATGTTCTAGTAGAAACCCACAATACAACTTGAACATAAGCATAATAAGTCCTCTTTAACCTCTCTCAGGGGCCCCCAGACATACTTGTGTGCCCATTTGACTACAAACATATGAGGAAGAAGGAAAGAGCCAAAGAAATGAGAAGAATTAGGGAGGAGTAAAGGTGAGGTGCAAGGTGTTCAGAGAATGAGCAGAGGAATCCAGACAAAAATATGTCAAGTGAATTGAGGTGAATGAGAGAGGAGCCAGGTGAGGGGTGTGGTGGAGGGACAGGTGACACTGTCTGTCATTATAAATCAAAATTAGCAGGTGAAGTGGCAGAAGGGAACTCTGTGGTTTCTACATTTCTGCAGTTCAGAGTAAAAACATGTCATCAGAATAAACAGAGGAGCTGCTGCTGAAACAAGTTGTGCAAGTTGTGGCCAAATATGCAGGCGCACCAGACGCACTACAAACTCACGCTGAGTCACTACAAGACAGTTTATAAAATGCATAAACATACAGTGATAGATTCATTGCTGAGAACACAACAGGAATCATTACCATCTCTTGTTTTAAGTTGCTTATTTTGTCAGAGAAGCTCTCGCTGGAGGCAGAGCCGCGGTCTCCAACGTCGACCACATCAGACCTCGAACCATCTTCGCAGTCCGCAGCATCCCTCATCCAGGTCAGGAGACTTTCCGGTGTTTTCCTGCCAACCTTATTTTCCACTTCTTTCAGATCTGGGAAGGAATCGTTGAGGGTTTCCTCTGCCATCCCACCGCGCAGTAATTACTCCCGAGTCTTCCGATCGGTGGCTTTGGATGTGCGTAAAGTCACTTTCCAACGTCCACTGTGAGAAATTTAGACCCCACAGCGGGAGAATCACACACCCGTAAAAAAAAAATGTCCCTGTCGACTTACAACAAAGTCCCACGCGTTATATTCCTGAACGCTCCACAATAAACCATGATCGAGAGGGACAAACGTGCCACAGAGGCGCAGAACAAGCCATGAACACGCTGGAAGTGTGAACGAGCCTATCACCTGCACCTGCTGACTGCTGCCTGTCACTATTCAGGCTACAGAGGTATTGATGGTATGTAGCCCAGAATGTGATGCTGAAAAGTGGAACTGCTATAGTCCTCAAACAATGGTGGGAGTTTCATACCAGTGGAGAGGCAACACCTGTGCGCACCGAGCTGCTGGTGATGTAAAGAGAGCGCGCATTCAATCTGTGAAATTGACTGTCTTTATTAGCCTAATGTCTTTATGCATTTAACCCTGATGGCACCACATGCAAAATAAACAATAATTCCATACAGATTATTAATATAACATATTTATAATTTATATTTGATTTTGTAGGCCTGAAATATTTAAATCACTAAACGTAACTAAAGCCAGGAAACAGAGTTGTATAAAATGTAATGTAGACTATATATGCATAACCTATAATTTACACTAATAACTAAATCTGTCCCTGAGTAACTTGTCCTGGGATCAACTTCAAATATACTCATGGCAACCTTCAGTTTGTTTGTTCATTTATTTGTTTGGTTGTATTCTGGTGATAAAGGTTTATGTTTTAAAGTGTATACATGTAGCCTACATAAGTTGAATTCCTTATAAATAAATAAATAAATAAAGTACACTGAATAAATAAATAGCCAAATAAATAAATAAATAAATGTGATATATTTATTTATATATAAGTATAGACTGTTATATGACTGATATAGCCTATCCATAGTGGATGTAGATGCTGACCATAGTGTATGGTGCAACAAAAATAATATAAATATAATAAATAAATAAATACAAATAATTTTACTGCCATGAACAAATGTGTTTTGAGACATTTTGAATAATAAAAATATATGTTTAAATATGTTTAATTTGTGGGCCTATACACTGTGGAAGTGCTTAAGACTTTCCAAAGATAGTCTATATCAGAAACAGGTCTGTACAGTTGCACAGCCCACTTTTAGACACAGAGACGGGTCAAATAAGCAGTGAGGAGGCTAACATCTGCCTCCCGCCCAAATAGATGATTTATTTTTATTGCCCCATATTGATGCCTTTCAAAATCAGGGCAACGGTTTTGGGAGCGTCCTGCTTCCTCATGATTGAGGTTAAGAACAGTTGTTGCATAGTTTAAGGAGTGTGTAACACACACTGATGATGCAGCGGCAGCCTGAGAAAAGGTAAACTTGCAGAATGTATGACTGAAAATAAGTTTGATGCTTCACCAGCTTACAGAAAGCTAAGCAGAGACCTCAAGTTATTTTTTGTGAAAAGAAAAGTCAGATAGTGGGAGGCAGATTTGTGACTGTGGGAGGAAACTTTGAGGAGGTTTTTACCAGCGGCCACTGTTAGAGGGAGACAAACACTGCAGCATCCAACACAGAGAAGTTAGTACAAGCTGTTGGCAGCCAAGTAGGTCTGAATCAGTAAGCTCCATCATTGCCAACTGTAATTACCATACATAATTATACAATGAACATACCATTACCATGAGTAAGTATGTCTTAGACAAACATACTGAAAAAAATACAATGAGACCGCAATAACAGCACCACAACCAACACAAATTTGCTAAAACATTAACACAACAGATAAGAGACAGCAACTCAATTCAACAAATATACAAAGTAGGGCAGAACCATGTTTTAAAGAATGAATCTCGATCTCACACGTGTGATTTAAAAGATGACGTTTGACTAGCCTATAGCCTCACCTCCCTCACTGGGTCGCTCCACAGTTCAGAGCCTCATAAAGTTCAGTCACATTCACTCTTAAACCTCAACAGTGAAACAGAATCCGCTGGTTGGTTTTACTGGAGCTGCTCTGTGGAGACCAGTATAACACTGTAGTTATAATGGGCAGTCCCAGGTGAATGATTATGAGGATTGTGTTGAAATATGTATATATGCTTAAAAATGCTTTTTTTTTTTGCACATTTCAAAAATGTATCTTATTAGTTACTGTTGTGGATATCCCATTTTGAACTGAAATATGTCAACAATCTGCTAGAAGCTGTTGTTTTTACAAGGTTTACATAAAAGAAATTATTTTGTATCATCCATTAAACTATTAAAGAGTTCCTACAGTATGATGCTTTTGTGCTTTTTCCCTTTCCTTTAGGTGTGTTATATAGTTTTTTTATGCATGTAAAAGGTCTGCAAAGTTACAAAGCCCAAAGTCCACACCAAAGGGAATTACTCTCCCCCACAAGTCCCGCCTTTTCTTCAGTAACGTGGTGATGTCCCTAAGTAGCACATTTGCAAAATACCTGCCTAGCGGCTAGTTTGGCACGCCCTCAAACAAAGCTAGTTAGAGCGGAGCTGGAGCGTAATCCAAAGAGTTTGGTTTGGTTGACCAATCACAACACAGTGGGCCAGCTGACCAATCAGAGCAGCTCAAACAGAGCGTTTCAGACAGAGGGTGAAAGGAAGTGCTGCAGCACAGTATGAGAAAAGTAAAACGTTTTTTGAACATTAAAGCATTTAAATATGTTCTAGTAGAAACCCAACATACAAGTATGCACCTGAAAATAATTATAATAGGTCCTCTTTAAATAAGGCAAAACTAGGACGCAAAGGCACACGCACAATTTGAATAACAAAGCTGAAAACCTTTGGAGGGATTAAACATTTGTTTTAAGATAATATTAAATGTTTGTACACCTAGATGGATCTGAAACTGTACTGTTACAGCTGTCGATAATGTTCAGGATTTAAAAAGCTTTAAATTGATTCCCCTTTACTTCTAATGGACATTAATATTCCCTCCACACTGGTCTGTCTACTGCAGGACGCAGCATGAACATCTCATCTTTGTGAGAGAGGAGACATCTGCTCAGCCACATTCTGACTTTTGGTCATAACGTACAGCTTCTTCTCCTGACGTGATCTGGTAATTGATGTTTTTTGGAGAATCAGAGAGAACTAGATTCAAATAGCTTGCTTCCTGTGAAAAGGCCTGTAGATGGCAGCAGACATTCAACATTTCTAAGCTCTCATTCATTCTCGCTCTCTCTCTTGACATTCTCAGAGGGTTGAACAATCAAGCCTGATTTTTGCACCTCGTGGGATTTCATTCATTAGCTCTGTTTTCTCAAGAGAGCAGATCAAGTTTCACCGATGAGGCTGTCAAACCCTGAAAACTGAACCTAAGTCAACACTCTGAGGTCATCTCATCATAAAGAATATGTTTTCTGTAATTTTATAGGAGAGTCTCAGCCGTTAATTCTCCAGGTTTCTTGACAAACATGCTGCGAACACATTCCATGATTTCATCAGAGAGGCTTAATACTGACAGCAAATATGTCATACTTGACACAACATTCATGTAATGTCCTTGGAATGGAAAAGCGAGTGGGAAGTTGGAATGACGTGTGGATAAAAAAATCATGTTACTGCGATCCCAGGGGGTGGGGGGGCTGTAAAACATTACCCCACGTATAAGCAAGTGTTTTCAGGTTAGCTCAGAGTGACCCCGGGGTCAGCGTTACATGAGGTGGAGGGTAGGCATAAAAATGTTACACACAGAAAGAGTTATGTTTTTTACGAGTCGGGGGCCTCTTACTTCCAGTTTTAGGGAAATCATAAACCTGCGCAAACATTAAAAAATGGTCAAATTGTGGATGTCATTGAAAGCCCAGCATTATGTGCAGATAGGATTTTACAGCATCTGTCAGTGCAATTAAGTGTGATTTACTCTGAATCATAAAGAGGATGTGGGGGTTTATTAGGGGAGTTGCCCTAAAAAAGTTTTTTTGCCAAACCACCTGAAACGTGAAGAGCAGAGACATGAACCACGTTCACTCATGTGGATTGAATTTATCCTGAAGTCTCTTACACATAGAGGAATAGATATTTAACCATCCTCGTGGTGTAGCCTAATTCCCCAGTGAATAAGCTTGAACCGTGACCTGTGTGTGTGTGTGTACGTGTGTGTTTGCATGCATGGAGTCAAGGGTCAGAAAAACAGCATAATAACTGAGGCCACTGGGCCAGGAAATCCTCCAGGTTCACATGGTCTGTATGTGGAAACACTCTCCCATGCAAACAACACCAATCAGGGAGGGAGGGGACGCCTGGACTTTACAGCACAATTAGGCCAGAAATCACTCAACGGTTCGTATTCGTTTCCCAAGAAAAATAACCTCTCAAGTGTGTAAATCGTCACATGTCAAATGTACAGTACACAAGAAACTTTAGAGCTGTTACAGGTGCTGATAGGTGGTTTTTGTTACCTTTGGACAGAGCCGGGCTAGCTGTTTGCCCCCGTTTCCAGTCTTGGAATGCTAAGCTAAGTTAGCCAGCGGCTAGCTGTAGATTAATATTTACTGTACAGATATAAGAATGGTATAAATCTTCAATACGTTCTCATCCCAACTCGGGCTGAAATCTTCTATATAATTCTCGGTCCGAAAGCAATATTTCCCCAAATAGCGAACTTTTCCTTCAAAGGTACAGTGTGTAGGATTTGGCAACATCTAGCGGTGTGGTTGCAGATTGCAACCAACCGAGTAGCCCTCCGCTCACTCCTCCCTTTCCAAGACTGCGGTAATGCCGTTCGCCTCACTCAGAGGCCATCTTACCATAATAACACTACTTTAGGAGCAACGGAAGTCAGACGGCGGCTGGCGGTACCACGGTTTAGCACTCTGTGGCTCACGTTACCACAGTTTCACAAGCGTGTTGGACAACTACCTTCAGGCAACGTAAAAACGCGCTAGAGCCAGTGTTTGGTTTGTCCGTTCTGGGCTACTGTAGAAACATGGCGTTACATCATGGTGGACACTGTGTAGAGGACTCCCTCCTTATGTAGATATGAAGGGCTCATTCTAAGCTAACAAAAACATGATTCTTAGTTTCAGGTGATTATACACTAATGAAAACATAGTTATGAATATTATATTACATTTCTGCTAATAGCTCCCCTGAAATGTTACACACTGTTCCTTTAAGGATCTAACTGACATATTAAGAATTATGCAAAAAGGCCCAGGATTAAAAGAGAAACAGTTAGTTAACTCCCGCCGCTCATGAATTTTTAGTTAGGTGATCATGCTGCTCTGTGCATCTGTTTCCATTTAGGAACCTACAGTGAGATTAAATGAGTGTGGAAAAGTAATGGATCTCATATGTATGGTGAGGCCCATTTACATCCTGTAATTGTGTTGTGTTTATTCAAACCATGACATAAAGCACAAACCCCGGAGCTGAGGAGACACATAAATACAGTGTTTACAGTGCGTGAGAGGCATATCAAGAAGTCCATTAATTTCCACTGAAAGGCTTGCAACATCAACTTCCGGAGTGCATATCGCAATGTCAAAGTGAGGCAAAACATAAGCAGAGATGCACATTGTGTGAATGCACCGAGGCACACACAGATAGCCCACGCTGTCTGACTGCAGGGTCATCAATAGATTCCTGCTGCATCCATCTTTGTTGTTTAAACGGATGGCAGCGGCACCGAAGTGCTTGTGCTGTGCCTGATCGAAGGCCTGATAGGAAAGCCCAGAGGAGCCTGTGTCAGAGGCCACGGGGGCCAGTAGATTCTAAGCACATTAACATTCCTGAATAAATAACCCCAGGGAATGTTATTGTGGAGACGTTAAACAGGATTTTCCTCCCAGAGCCCAGGAGAACGACGGCCAGGCATCACTCTGGCGTCTCCATCGCCCCAGGTTAGGAGGAGCTGAAGCACCCGGTGCCAAAATGAAGAGCTTTTTAAACCCCTTATATCCTTTCCTTCCTTAGGAAGAAATTGCAGCACATGAAAGAATTCTGGCGATTCTGGTTAAATTCATTTAGATATTGGTCATCTTTACGTCAGTGTACATACAAACACATCTGACCAATACTGATGTCATCAAGCTTGCATCAAACTTGTTTCTGCTATCTTTACGACACTATGGGTTTCACATTGTTTTCCACGCAACATGTGTTTGTAATAACGGACTTTCAGCCAGACCAGTGGGGATCAAGAGGTTAAGTATAGTCAAGTCAAGGCAATTTGATTTATATTGCCCAATATCACAAATCACAAATTAGCCTCAGTCAAGGGGCTTTACCGCCTGTACAGCATAATATAATATAATGTTACAGTGGGGGACTTCCAAAAAGCCCCTAATAAGGTGAGCTTTGCTAAACTATGCGACATTTTTTACTCTATTCTACATTTAAATTTGTGTTTAATTGTTTCCAGGCAGTTTTGTTCATTTTGGATATGTCTCTGAGTGCACCATCAGACCTCTCCATTCTTTCATGGCATATTACACGTGCTGGTAACTCCTTACTCTACATGTATATGGTGGTACATTGTGCTAAAATTAGTCTTCCGTTTGCATTGTTACCCTTTAAGCAGTGGCACAAGCACAAGTAGGGAGGACCTTAGTGCAGAGCCAGAGACTAGATTCAATGATGATATTTCTAAATAAATCAAATAAAAGGTCTTACAGGTTCCCAAAAAGACAGGCAGGTACAGCTGGCAGATCACAAGCGAACAAAACTTCATGAAGCAACAAAGAAAAACTGACAAAGACAAGGGACAGCAGAGAGACTAAATACACAAGGAAAGGACGGAGATAATGAGAGACAGGTGACAGCGGGGCTGACGAGGAACAAGTGAAACTTCGGCGCAGACAAGACACAAGAGGAGAGGACTTTCAAACTAAAACAGGAAACAAACTATAACAAAAACCCTAAGACTATAACATGTTTACAGTAATACCTCTATGGTACAATATACACTCAGGTTTCAGTTTATTAGGCACACCCAGCTAAAACTAATGCAGTCTAATACAACAGCCCTGCAATAAATCTCACCATAACAACAAAGACAGCTGTGCTCCTGCTACATTACAGCCCAAAAGTTGTGACATGCAGATTGAATTATTACTGATTATACGAATTGTACATATTTACAAAAATACATTCATCTATCTCCCCTCTTTCCAGATTCTGAGGATTGCACGTCATCTGTTCCACATTTTAGCTGCCATACGAAAGGATTTAGATCGTAAAGTTTTACTGTGCCGAGTATTATACCTACGCTGGTCTCTACCTGTAACTAGTTGGGTGTCTGGCCATTAATACACAGTTAGAATTATGAAATATTGATTAAGATTTATATCAATACTGACACCACAGGGAGAAAACAGGAGTGTTTCAATCAATGCTGCATCTCATTTTAAGAATGACTGTCATGTCCTCTCTTTTTTAAACCTGTGTTAATAGATTTTTTAGCCACTTGGGGGGTAGTGCAACGAGCTGTAAACATGAGCTGTGAATATGTTAGCAAACGTGTCTATTTACACATCTCGCAGAAACGGAGAAACATTAGCATTCATTTAGAGTCAAGTTTGTGTCCATCTGACAAATATAAGTCAAATATTCACTTTCCTTTTAGCTCTGTTTTGCTCTTCACCAACTCCTGTGAGAAATATCCATAGACTGTATATAAGAAGTGGACGTAGTCACCGTGGCGTCACCCATTGGTTTGTGGACTGCTGTTTTGAAGCCTTGAGTTCAGCATTTTGGCCGTCGCCATCTTGTTTTTTTTTGCAACCAGAACTGACACGAGACGGTGGAGCTAAGTACAACCAAATGCTGAATAAGACACTTTTAGACAACCAAAAAGGTTATAATTAACTTTCATGAACTGAAAACACACTGTGAAAGGGTTAAGGTTTCTAGACGAAACAATGAGCGACCTGTCAATCACAAGGTAGCCACGCCCTAAAGCATACCCTGCTTTATGGTCTATTTGACTCTAAATGGGACCATAATTTACTAAATGAACATCATGCTGTATTGAAGAAGACTTGAAACTAGCGATTGAGACCATAAACTCATGTTTACAATGTTTACTGAGGTAATAAATCAAGTGAGAAGTAGGGTCATTTTCTCATAGACTTCTATACAATCAGACTTCTTTTTGCAACCAGAGGAGTCGCCCCCTGCTGGATATTAGAAAGAATGCAGGTTTAAGGCTCTTCCGCTTTGGCTTCACTTTTCAGACCTAGAGGTAGCACACTGGAAATATCTGTCTCTTTAGCTGCTAAAGGTTCCTCTGCGTTCACCAGCTAGTCGCTAACTTCGTCTGTTTGGTGCTGAGCATGTAGCGTACAGTCGGTTTTTTAGAACTTTTTTCACTGAAAACAGCTGACTGCTGCAGCTGTCAACAGCCTATTGTTGCCAATTATGTTGCCAAGTCAGCATTTAGTGTGATTTGGAAGGACATTTTTCCACCACATCATCAATTATAAGAGTTTATATGATCAGTCAAAATCACAACTAAGTGTTAAATTTGCCCTTGAAGACATTTTACTTGTCGAGTGTCTTTGTCCTTGCGGAACAACAACACTACTGGACATGACCAAGTCGCTCTGTTCAACAATTCTTCAGTCTGACGTCAACTGGCTCGTTGGATTTCTTTCACCATTAAACGAGCTGTCAAACAGCTGCCTAGTGGATCCACATGGAATGCTACACAATGAAACCCCCTGCAATTTCATAGCTCCACTTCTACTCAGAAAGGCTGTTATTGCCAAATCCTTGACGATGTCTCCCCCTCGCTCTCTCTGAGCATGTTGTGGTGTTAGAAACGCCTGGGGAGGAGGATTCCTCTGGATCAACCTGCAGCCCTGTTATAGCGCAGCTTGGAGTTAGCTAGATAGGAGCCGAGTCCACCCTTCTCCTCCCCCGGTGAATCACACATTCCTAATGTTGGAGGTCAGGAAGGACTCCAGACACATTGATGGTTGCGTGAAATATAGCTGTTGTTGAATGGGTGATTTTTCTCTGTAAGGCCCGTGAAGGCTTTCTGTAAGTGATCTTTCTCCAGAGACACGCATTCATTGCCTTAAAGGTCACAACCGAGCGCCTGCCGAGTGACATGAGAAAGAAAGTGAACGAGGTCAAAAGCCTCTGGCCGGGTGCCAAAGGAAATACAGGTTCCAGTGAGAACGAGTGTGGTACCTGAGATTTAAAGTTAATCACACTGCAGGGAAAGTTAAACCCCGTCTTCCTACTTATTTTTTTCTTTTCTCCATTTTTCTGTCCTGTCTCATGCTTCCCCCTTTTGCCATTTCTCTGGTTACTAACTGAAACCACATGAGGCCCTATAGAGAGGGGATCTGGGATTTCGTTCACCTCCGTTACATTGCGCAGCACACACGAAACATTTACATTTGATTGACGCATTAAATCTTTGTTATCTCTCGATTAGCTTATCTTGTGAAGGCCTGAGGAAACACAAACCCTCCTCTATACGGTGACATGTTGCCTCATTGGCGATAGCAACCAGCATGACCACAACCTCGGTCCACCTCCTCATGTCAGATACTAAACAACATGTGGCACAAGAAGATAAAGAGCCTCGCTGGTGAGATGTTGCCGTGCTGTCAGCAAATGGCTGCCGGTGCCAGTTGAGCATATGGAGAGCATCAGAGCACGCTGCTCGCGATGTTTGATGAAGTCAATGTTTGTGTTCCGTCAGCAGTATATTCTTCTTGGCTCCTCTCCCATGGGGCTCCTTCAGACACATATGGAGGTGATTTGTTCAAATTCTTCAGCAGAGAGAGAAATAAGGGGGGGGGGGCTTGGGATTTTGGAGTTGGAAATCAGTTTGAGAGGTTGGGAATGAGTGGGGGTACGCATCTTTGGGGGTACAGGGAATGGGGGTTTCTGTGAGAAATGGCTTTTAAAGAGCTTCAAGTAACATGCTAGAGTTTAGAGATTTTATGGAAGTCGCTACATGACTGTGACATCAAATAGAAAACAATACAAAGTCAATATAAAGTCCCACCAGGAGAGCTTTCATTGTTCATTAGTCTCCACAATAATTGTTGTATAAAACCAACAACACTTTTGCTATTCTTACTGCCTTGTTAGGGGAGCTAAAACTGTAAAGTTGGGCCTCAGGATGTCACTGGAAAACAAAATAGATGAGGACTAACCACAATTATAAGGGATCTTCCCCTGGTGAGCATGACTGTGTTCAGCAAATGTCATCATGACAATAAGCATTTTTGCATTATATAACACAGTAACTTGTGTGCAAGAGGAAATTGCCCAAAGCCACAGGATCACCAAATTCACAAGGATGTATCCTCTGGGAACCATGACTAGTCATAATACAATTACATGATAGAAATCTGGCAATTACATTTTGATATCTTGTGTTTCAAATTTCACCCGATACTTGTGCTATAGAGGAAAGCTAACGGAAGGGCCAGAATGGAAAGAGGTTCATCCTCTGGAGAGCATGAATGATAAATTGCTTGCCAATTTGCCATGTAAATGATTTCCTGTCTTGGTCATCCTTTACGCTCTGGAGTTAAGTCTTTAGGTAACATTTCAAGAGAATGATGGGGGGGCTAAAAATGATTGAACACAGGATTTTGCTACAAAAAGCTTGTGCAATTGCCAAATTTAAAAGGCATCTTCCTCTGGGAACCATGAATAGTCATAATAAAATTACATGATAGAAATCTGGCAATAAAGTTTTGGTATTTTTTGTTCCAAATGTCACCTGATGTTAGAGCAAAGCTCATGGAGGGTCCAAATGAAAAGGATTCATCCTCTGGGGGGCATGAATGTGCCAATTCATTTTCTTTGCAATCCTGTAGTCATCCTTTATCATCTGGGGTTCAAACTCAGCGGCATTGATATTGGATGCCTTTTGTCTTGAAATAAAGTCCATCAAAGGAAAACCATGATCTCATGGTGGCATCAGACAAAAGGTCAGGGCGGTCGATGCTTTGAGGACCACGAATATCCAGAACAAAGTTCATGGCAGTTTTTTTTCCCAGATGCTGTTGTTGAGATATTGTACTTTAGGACAAAGTATTTGTTACTGACCAATAGACTGGCCGACGCCATCATCCTTAGGCCCCGTCGCTAGCAATAAAAGATGCTATAAAGAAGGAATGGTTTTGATTGTTAGCTCTGCGTCCATGGCAAACACTTAAAGAGATGCCGTCCACATGAAATGAATGACTGAAATGCTGATGTTGAGCTGGAAAAGCTCCAGGAGAGGGTTAAACTGTCAACAACATGTTGCAGCATCACAAGCCAAACACTAATCACACTTTACCCTGTGTGTGTATTAGACTGTTTCAGGCTCAGACTCCTGGTCAGCGTAGCCCCGTCTCCAAGTCAGCTGTAAGATGGTGTGAAGGCAGAGATTTGGCCTCCCTCTGGATGTTTACATTATCCAGACACAGGGGAGGATGAGGAGAGAAAGAGGGGAACAGAGAGAGAATTACTTACAGCTGCAGCACTGCAACCCAAAGTCTGAGGGCTTCTGGGCAGGGACACAACATATTATGGCTAACATTAGGGTTTAGGGTAGTTTTTATGAGGGGCGTTTGTATGTGGATGAGTGAGGGGCAGATAAAGGAGACTTACATAACATGTTTAAGGCCTGCTGTCTTTGTTTCAGTCCACTCAAACAGAACGTTTACAAGCGATGAATGTCCTCGTAAACCACTAGTATAGAGGGATTAAAGATGCATTTCGGTGTATATTATAAGTGTTTCAGGCTGATAGTGATGGTCCTGGAATAACTGATTGTGTGCCATGAGCCAAGTAAAGAAAAACTCTCAGAAAGTGCAAAAGCTTGGCACGGCTAAAAAAGCCGAGGTCTCCCGGGGAGCCAGCCATCATCATGGTGTTCTGTGAATAAGAAAAACATGCCCAGTGGAGCTGTAATGAGGTCACTTATCAGCCAGGGCATTTGGAGGGTGTGCCTCGCTTCCTCTCAGCATCCCTCCATCTGTCAGCGAGAGGACAAATGACCTCAGCGACTACTGCCAATAATGTCATGTGGCGTCAGACTCTATGACAGGCCTCAAGTTGACTGAAGGAGCAGACGGGACAAACTTTCTGAAGTACAGCCTTTCAAGAAGAATGAACCAGGTCAGGATTTTTCTTTTGCTTCCAACTGCTTTTAACTCAAGTGACAAAAACTACAAATTAATTATTGCTGTTTTTCCTTAACAGCTAGAGCAAACCACCACCAGGATAAGCAAAAAAAAACAGCTTTCACATTGTAAAAACACAGTTCAAAAGATGCTCATAAAGACCGTGTAAGCAGTCTAATCTGTTTGTGTGATGTGAAAATACATCAGTTTAGTTATTTAAGTGATAACAGTTGCAACAATCTTAGTGGGAAAGGGGATGGCGGTTTAATTGTGTGTGTGTGTGTGTGTGTGTGTGTGTGTGTGTGTGTGTGTGTGTGTGTGTGTGTGTGTGTGTGTGTGTGTGTGTGTGTGTCGGGGGGTATACAAGAAAGAGAATCACTTCAGAGCAACCACAACAGTGCTACAGAGTTCATGAGAAGAATTTGTAAATCACACAGGGTAATTACTTCACAAATAATAGGGGTTAAACTGCGGTGGGATAAACACAACAACCGTTTTTTTCCTCCGGACCACATGAAAAGGATTCCATTATTAGAGCGTTAAGAGCTGCTAATCGAGAAAGCCTCTTTGAATCTCAAACAAGAAAAATGGGTCCAGCTAAAAATGGGAAAAAAACGCAAGACTGTGCAATTTATTGGTCTGGTGAATGCTTAAAATATACTCCGCATGCAGCCTCTATCACTTTCAATTACAACTTATATCTTTGAGAAAATCTCGCACCACTGATGGTTTAATGGAGCGGGTCAGGATTGGTTCACCAAGATAAACATTATGTCAAGCTATTGGCGCTGGATGTAGACATTTGTTGAAACGAGAGAGCAACACGCATGGCCTTAAAGGCACTGCCATGTTTGGTAGCAAAGATGTCTTTACACCTTCATTAGATCACTCAGATCAAACACGGTCCATGTTTGGTTTAGAGAGAGAAAGAGGCAGAGAGGGATGGAAACTATGCACTTAGAGGATGGATACAAGTTAGCATAAGGGTAGAAAACCTAATATCTACCAAAAGGAACAAACACCCTGTAGGGTGTAGTCTGGTACCCAATTAAGAAACTGGAAATGGTCATATAGTAGTAGTCATAACAAGGAAGCTGCTACACAACAGTGTGTCACTCCTGGGACAGGCATAACAAGACAAGCTAGCAGCTACATGAAGAATAGCTTTGAGCTAAATGCTAACATCAGCATGCTAACATGCTCACAATCATAGACTGTATATAAGAAGTGGATGTAGTCACCGTGACCTTACCTGTTGGTTTGTAGACTGCGTTTTGAAGCCTCTGGTTCATTTTGGCCGTCGCCATCTTGGTTTTTTTCCAACCAGAAGTGACACGAGAGGGTGGAGCTAAGTAGTCTTCTTCTTCTTTTTTTAGGTTTATTGGTGGTTGGCAAACAACGATTTGGTGCATTACTGCCACCAACTGGTATAATATTCAAAAACAATAACTACAAAAAATTAATAAATAAATAAAATAAAAAATCTCATATTTTTTCAATCATCAATTTGTCTCAGATACTGAAATAATATTCTATAACACTCATTTAGTGAGTTCTTTTGTAGAATATGTATTAAATCAAAGTGTACTTTAATCTCTGTAAGGCCTTGAATCAAATGCCTTCTTCCTCATATCTCTCACAATGCAATACAACATGCTCCACCGTTTCCTCCAAGTTTCACTTATAACCACAAACGTCAACCTTAAGATAGTGCTAGAGGAAAAGTCAGGGGACCATGAATATGTGTACAAAAAGTTGTGCCAACCTATCTTGTAGGTGTTGAAATATTTCACTGGATAAGTGAAACTTTTGACCTGCTGGTGGTGGAGAGGGGGTCACGAAAGTCATTCGGTTTCATCCACTGGGGATCATGAATGAATTTTATGGCAATCCATCCAACAGTTAGAGAGAAATATTTCAGTTTGGACCAAAGTGGTGAAAAACTCTACCACAGAGCACACACTCTGTAGGGTGTAGTCTTGTGCCCAATTAAGACATTGGAAACAGCCATTTAGTAGTAGTCATAACACAAGACAGCCTAATGAAGAATAGCATCACCCCGTGGCACGGTCATAAAAACAAAACACATTTTGCAGCTTATTAAACTAATCAACTCTAATCTCCTTCTGGGCACTGTGCCTGATCCACAGTGAAACCAATCAGCTTAAGATACCATGTGAACACCGCGGCCCAAAACCCAGCTCATAATATGCTGACACATGCAGTAACTTTACATGGAACAACCTCTAGATATATATATATATATATATATATATGGTTTATTCAGGTTTTATGTGGAGACAACGCGGTCTATAAAGATAATACAAGACACTAAAGGCAAATTACATTGCTTCTAACCATTCTCATATGTGAGTGTACTTTGCCACTCTGGCATACTTTCTGTGTGGAGTCTATATTATTCCAGAGAGCCATTGGGGAGAGGGGTTAAAGCCTGGAATGCACACTATTTCCCCACAGGAAGCCGAGCATGGAAGTCTACCATTGCCCCCACGCCCAGATCCCTCCATCGCACGCACAGTTGGCCGGCTACCGAATTACAGTACAAAAGTCATGTATGACACAGAGAGTGAAATGAACATCACAGCACGCTGCTCTTCATCTTTTTTGTGTTTTATTAAAGACATTTTATCTTTGATACGTCTTACAGTTTCATCGTACAAAATTTCACACGACATTTACAAAAATATTGAAAGGCAATTTTTTAATAAAACGTACTGAAGCTGTCCGTCTTGAGAAAATAAAACTTAAAACTTAATATTCACAAGTTGTCAACTTCGCTGGATGACGTCTGCCAAAGCTTTGCCTCTTTAAAGCAGCATGGTTTTACAATTACACAGGTCTCGACACACAAGTCATAGTGGGCGTTTCTTCAAAAGATATACTGTATGTGTACACGTGATACAGTATTGTACAATATATGGTAGCATGCAGAATCTTCCGATGCTGTATATAGTAGACTTTCAAGACATGTATGAAGAAAAGACTAGTTTCCCTATAAGCGTCAGATCAAAGTTTGTCTCAGTAACATAAAACTGAGTCAGGATGATGCTTTCAGTCAGTGGTTTTAAGTTGTTTTCTAAAAAGTTAATTACTTTAAACAAACATATTAGCATCATCACTTTAAAAATTCATCGTAAAGATTTTCGTCTATTATAATGCAGAGCCTCATTGCCAGCCCTATTGTATTGCTTTACGAGACTTTATGAGATATTAAGCGGTTACAATGTGCCAAAATAATGATTTTTATTTTAACTGTTTTGCTAAACTGTGCTTTGATGCCGAAAAGCTACTGTTAGTATTGCTCTAGGAAGTCTTTGTCTTTATATATACGACTGTGTGGCATACAGTATATCACAAGATTTCTCAGTGATGTGAATCATCGCTATGATTAGTAACACTAAAGTACATGTACTGCATGTGATGCTTTGTTTTTTTCCACAGTGTTTCCGTGTCCAAGTTACATGATGTGTCTGTTGGAGCAGGTGCCCGCTCTCTGGCTGAAGAGAGGCACATACTTGTGGGCTATAAACACTGAAATATATAGACATGACATTAAGACACACTGGCGCGCTCACAGAAAGACCTCACCCGAACACACACACACACACACACACACACTCTCCCACACACTCTGACCTAACACTTGTGAGCACCCGTCTGGTACATATAACAGACAGTCATTTCATTAAATGGCTCAGTGGGGGCTCGTCCTAGCCAGCAGAAAGAGGCCCACACATCCAATACATACGCTCTCACTCTACTTCCCGCCTACTGTAACTTATGTGCACCTTCTAAAGCATTACACTACATTATAGACATAACAAAAAGCTTACGAGGCTTTCCAAAAGCTTCACTTCAGGTCATTCAAGTGGTGACGAACAGTACTGAGTTTAGCTAAAATAGTGCCATAAAATCACACATACAATGCTTATGTTTGTATTAAAACCAAACAAAAACAAACATCCTTCATTAAAATCAAGGAATTCGTTTTTTTGTCATGTTTTGTTTGTATTAGTCACACAGTGAGTGAGTGGCAGGAATATTAGTGTAGCTCCCACAGCTGGATGCAGCTGAAGGGAAAAAGGGCACAAAAGCCACACACAAGTTCGTTTACAGCTGCCGTTTCTCGGTTTTGTTTCATTTCAGACTTTTGTCCATGGAAAGGCCTTGACAGAGGAGAATCTGCAATAATCTTCATAACAGAAGAGGTACGGATATCCTCGGTCGTCTCTCTTTTCCACATTAAAATGTCTGGTGAGACTGAGGGAAACATTTCCGTTGAGAAAGCAAAAACTCGCTTTTCCGTAGCCTCTTCTTCTCGTCCTCTGAGATGTTCAAGATCCCATATTTTGTCTGCATCATCCAGATTGTTTGGGTGTTTATTCTATCCAGTAATGGCCAGTTTCTGTAGCAGTGATTTAAAAATATGGCACAGGTCAGGGTTACGTACAGTCAGTTTGCAGTCTTCTCTATGCCATGATGAGATGGTTGCTCCGCTCTCTGATGTCTGCTGGAGGAACAAGATCTTTCTTCACTGGGGTCGGCGACAGTGTAGAGCGTCTACCTTTGGGCTTGAACAAATCAGACACAAAGAATACCTGCGGAGGGAACAGAAAATAAACCCTTGAACATCTAAATCATTACAAAGTGGTAGATTCAAAATCAAAATCTGTTATCAAGAACTATAACAATGCAGAACTCTGTGTTGGAGGGGAGGTACAGTACAAATGTAAGATACACAACATAATGGACAGTGGACTACACATGTAGTAGTAGTACATATTAGGGCTGTCAAAGTTAACACGATAACGCAAATTTGTTTTAACGCCACTAATTTGTAACGCATTAACGCAACCGATCTTTCGAAAATGAAAATGAAAAGATTACAATATTCCAACATAATAGAACCACTCACTATGCAGTAGGCCACCAGGGCTCCCTGCACAAAACCCGCCAGGACGTCCGTGGGGTGGTGCTTGTGGTCAGAGACACGGGACAGGCCGGTGTAGAAAGACATCATGACGAGGGTGAACTGGGTCAGAGGGCGCAGCAGGCGAGCTCCATGCCAGGTGAAACGAGACTGCAGGTAAAACTGTAAAAGAGAGAGAGAATTGTGAGGTGATATAGATAGAAACTCTTTATTATCTAGGGAGGGAAATTTGTTTTTTAATATGGTGTATTTATACAATTCAGTAACTCACCACCAGGTAAAGCATGGTGTACATGGAGAAGGATGCATGTCCAGAGAAGAAAGACTTCCTGAGAAGAATAGAGGACAATCAGCATCGAACCACAGCACAATGTACAAATACAGATCTAAACTTGAACTGTGTGTAAAAAACACACAGTTTACAACAAAATCTTTAAGGCAAAACATTTTAAAATTAGGGCTGTCAAAGTTAACGCAATAATAAGACGTTAACGCATATTTGTTTTAACGCCACTAATTTCTTTAATGCATTAACGCAACTTGTGATTTTAAGGTTGTAGCGGGATTAGTTTTAAAGCTAGAGTGAAAATACTGGCATCATATGAAACCAGAAAACCCAATGAATCCATTGGTACCAACCATGTCATACTAAGGAGGATAAAAAACGCTCCAAACAGTCATTGTTTTGTGTTGTTAATTGATTTCCAATAACAAATATATACATACATTTGCATAAGGCAGCATATTTGCCCACTCCCATGTTGATAAGAGTATTAAATACTTGACAAATCTCCCTTTAAGGTACATTTTGAACACATAAAGAATGTAAATAATTTGCGATTAATCACTATTAAATATTTTAATCAATTGACAGCCCTATTTAAAATATGTTTCTCTCAATTGATCACAGTACCTGGCCTCCTGAACTTTGCTCTCCGGCCCTTGACACTGGTAGTCAGTGATGTAGCCCAGGGAGCAGTTGATAGTAGAGAAGTCCGGTTTGCACACATCCAGGAAGTGAGGGCGCATGCGGCCCACTGACACTTTGGCGATGTCAGTGAAGGACTGGCTGATGGCGCAGCCGAAGACGAACACGCCCACCTGCTTGTACAGAGCGGATATGTACGGGTTCCCTACAAAAGACTTGGATCCCTCGTTCAGAAAGTAGATACTGTAGCTCTCCCCGATGATGATCTGAAGGCACAGAAGAGATGACGTCAGTGAATAATATCATGACTTTAACACAGCCCCGATGTCCACCCTAACTCCTAAGCACTTAATTCATCTCCTGAGTGCTCCGTGAAAATGTGTGAGAGCAGGAGAGCCAAAGTATTTTATGAGGAATGGGACAGCACTTTGGGAATTGTGTTACTTGGACGGAGGAATGTGTTTGGCAAGCCAAGTGTGATGCTCATATTTCACGTGTAATTTTAGTGTTTGTTGCTCATTATGTGAATATAATAATAGCCTAGGAAACTTGTTCTTCTCAGGTCTTTTGTCATACTTTTAGACATGTCATCACTGTTTTTAACATTAGGACACTGTAAATTGTGCTTGCCAAATTTCACAGAAGGACAGCGCTCAGCTAAGCTAAGAGAACTCGGATGGTCAGAGAGGAGAATTTAAGTGATGTATGCAACTAAAGTAACTCTTTTTTTCAGGATCAAGATGTTATTATGACATCTAAAATAAGAACTTCTCCTGAAGTGGTTCGAAAAAGGGCTACTTTATAGTTGAATGTGTTTACCTGTGCCGTCCTACTTCTGAGAGAAAACAGTGAAGCGACGTGGGAGGCGACTCAAACTGTCCGCCGTGTATAGTTTTCTCTAAGTGTGTAAATAAACCACCGTCTAAAAACCGACGACTGACGTGCATGGCGCACTTAGGGGGAGGTGGACGGCCATAACTCACAACAGCTGTTCCAGCTCAACAAGGCCTTCCCAACCCCCTCATCCCCCGTTGTCTTCCAGCAGCTCACAAATCAAAGTGAGGAAGAGGAGTCGGAGCGAGAGTGTGGGGGAGTTTCAGGGAGAAAGTGGAGGGCAGAGTGACGGGAAGGGAGGGGAAAAGAGTAGAGGAAGAGGAGGAGGAGGAGAAAACGGGGGAGAAAGAGGAAGGTGAGAGGAGGAATGAGGAGGGAGCGGAGGAGGCACCGCTGGTTCTAATCAGCAGAAACGCTGAGCTAGGCGACGTGTCTGATTTTGGTGGCCAGACTCCACCAGACGCACGTTTGTTTTTCACCGCTCCGGCTGCCCCTCTGAAACGGCTCCGATTTCACACAGGATGTCTGGCTGTTTTCATGTTAGTATCTCCCATTTCATCAGACATTCTTTCGAGGGGCGCAGGAATAAGTCTCATTCTGGGAAACACTCTCTGCAGAGGGATAGCCCTCTACGGAGATTTGACAAGCTGATTGAGATTGCGCTGTTCTCCACCATCCAGGCCTTTGGAGCCAGCTCGATACAGCCCAGCTGCTTTCATGGGAAACAGGGGAAGGGGGGGGGGAGAAAACACATCTGGTTCCCCTTGTGTGAAAGATTTAACTATGTGAATGAATAAATGAATTGGCGTCGTAGTGCGTGTAGCTGTTACGCCGAGACCTCAAGAGATAATCGCGGGTGCAAGACGCTGATTTGCGGCTCATGTCAAACGTCTTGTGTTTCCAAACTGACACCGTGGTGTTTTCTTTTCTTCTAAAAACAGATCGGCATAAATTATAAAGGATGTGGCCTCGTTGTGTTTCTCAGCTCTGTTCAGTGGGAAACGAAGCACTAAATGACCTCATGTTGGTGTTTTCTGGTTCAGAAAATACAGACGCCGGCCATAGCGCTCCGGGGGGGAAGATGGATTGTAAAGTCGCGTTTTGCAAGGGGAAAATGAGATATCTGGCAAAGTCCTCTTGTTTTGGGCCTTCACCGCAATTCCACCCCACCAATTACAGTATTTAACCAAACAACCATTGCGTCAACCATAATTGCACAGGGCCAGGACTCCTTCTCACCATGAAAACCCCTGTGGCCCCAAGTCTGTATAGTAGTCTGCTCTCCGGCTACAGGGAGAGACGGGCCACGCCGTGAGACAAGACACCTTCCCACTGTGGGTCGGCCAGGTGACGACTGCACGCGCTATGGTGGTGCTGAGTAACACCGTAGAGCAACTATAGGAAGTGTCTGAAGAATTTTCAAGCGTGCCTGCTGCTGAGCAAAGAGTAGAGAAGCAAAGAGGCGAAACTCTGGTGCTTTTCTGACAATGGCCGCTAGTTGGCGCTGCGGTACCACTGCCGCCATTTTGGACTGAAAACGCCAATGAGTCCACAGCCATGAATGTATAAAGAAACGTCTGTAAATCAGAGGATAATGTTTTTTGAGGTAAACACTTAAATAGCCCTCATTTAAATCAGCAGCACAACAGAAGCTGCGTGTCTGTATCTACACTGGATTTCTTTTGGAGCCACAGTACTGCTGTGAATTCAGAAGTGTTTCGAGAGAGCTCAAAGGCCAGTACGCAATCATGTACTTAGATGCACAAGCGGAGGGAAAAACGAAGGCCGAGAAAAACGCTTTGGGTCGCAGTTATCTGTGAACTGAAATGCTCGCCATTACGAAGCCGTGTGGACGGACGCATTACTCAAACTGGAAAGCATGTCTGAAGACCGTGGCAGAAAAATGTACGGAGACGATTTGAGCTTCAGCCTCCGAGCGGTGGTAAACGGAGAAAAATGAAATTGAATTAAAGGATGTTGGGAAGATGACAGTTTAGTGTGCAGATCTTGGATACACCCTCACTGTTTTCTCCCAGGAGATGGCAACAAACTACTCAACACTTCACTTGCTAAAGTGCCTTAATCAACAGAGTCATCTTAAGCCCCCGAGGAGAGAAGCCTTGAACAAATGTTGTTGACTGCTTTTTTTATCTGGAATGTGCTGAAGCCAATCGGAGGGACAGATAGCACAGGTATGGGGAGGTGTTGTTTCAGTAATCATGGAGGATAATCTCAGTTTATAGCCTCAATGAGTCAACAGTCAGATAAAGCCCTGCTCTGATGGATTGTGCACAAAGGTATTTCTCTGAACATGAGTGCAGTGGGAATGTGCACAGTTTGGCTGGAGAAAAGCATGAACACATGTTGCAACTGTATTAATTCAACAGTTTAAAATCTCTATATAATCACCATATTATTATATATTAGGGCTGGGACGATTCACCTATCTCCCAATTCGATACTATCACGATACTTGGGTGCTGATTCGATATGTATTGCGATTTTTAAGTATTGTGATATTTGTTAACTTTTTTAATAGTAGACCATGGGAAGGTTGAATCATACACTTCTAGGGACTTTTACTTTGGAAAATAACTAATAATATTTGATTTTCAGCATGTATGTAGTCAGAGATGTCCTGAAGTCAAATATATCAGCAGTCATTTTCTTTTTAATTTATAAGGGACATTTAATGTTTTATACTTCTGCCTAATATAATCCAATCAATCTTATTTATATATATATATATATGTTGTATATACAGTTCCCTTCGTTAACATCTTATTTTGAAAACCGGACGTAGTCACACATGTATACTTCAGCTAACTTCACCAAGTCCTTCGCTAGCTCTCCAGTCAGCTATGTTCTCTTTATACATCCATGATCAGCTCCATCAGGGCCGTCTGAACGCATTTAACATAAATGTCAGTATATGGGTGCTCTACAGTTGTAGAGTCGTCATGTCTAGCTCTGCTTTTCTTGGCAATGTGTGAAACCCAAAGTGTTTCCATACTTTACTGTATGTGTAGTGTTTACCAAGTTGGATTTAACATGTGAGGGTGCAGGTCGTATCCACGCGGATCCTTCGCCATATTCTACTCTTTCGTTTCGGCTCGTGGCGGCCGGCTGGTTTGTTTTGGTTGAAGGATACGGAATGTATATGACGTCACATTACTCAAACTACAACAATAAAAGCGGTAACTTCCTTCTACATCTGCATACACTCAAATGAAGCAAATATATCGATTCTAGCATTAAAAAAAATCTATTTCAAAATCGTTAAAAAAATATTTTTTTTAAATCGGGATACATAGGTGAATCGATTGTTTTTCCCACCCCTATTATATATTGTTGAAAATGTTATCATAAAGAAATCAGAACATTTGAGAAATACTACAGTGCACTGAGGATGAAAAATGATGTGGTCAACATCTGGTCAGTGGGTGTCAGTGGGTGTCAGTGGGTGTCAGTGGGTGCTGCTAGTAATGGTGAAGGCTGCTGAAACACAAAGAGTGATGATGACATTAGTGATCAGAGTGAGGAGGTGACTTACAGAGAGGATGGTGATAAGAATGCCAGCAGCGCTAAGCACACCGTCGTTAATGGTTTCTCCAGTTTTGGCCGGGTACATGATGGACTCATCGTCGCAGTAAAACCCTCTACGGTAAGGCTGAACAGCGCTGGTCTCAATGACCAAGAAAGGCAGGCCGGCTAGTGTGAAGAAGCAGTGAGCGGCACAGAGAGAAAGATGGGGGGTGTGGGGATGGGTGAGGGAGGGAGAGAGAGAGAGAGAGAGAGATGGAGGTGCTGGGTTAATGATACGCAAATTACAGAGGTGGCAGGTACAAGCAAGAGGCAACAAGGGAACATCTGGGACAGGCTCAGTCCATTCTGTGGCTGTTATCTGTGACTAATCAAGAAATAATGACTCCAGCTTTGTTCAATATTCAGTATTTGTGGGGAATTTTGAGTAGACGTGGTTGTCTTAAAGGGCCATACCGGTTTGTTTTCTTTAACTGATGGCCAGTTTCCAAAGCCCACCTAACGTTTTTTTGACTTCTCTCTTCAGGCTGCCAATGGTTTCTATTCATTTCACTACAGAATGACAATGAGCCTCAGACATTTGGAAATAAAAGGAACCTTAAATACACTTCATAGAAAATGATTGGCAACAATTTAAAAATAGTGCATTAAGTAGTGCAATAATCTGCCATTAATACTACATTTATACTGTACATTTCAAGAAATATTCTTATTTATACCATTCTTTAACACACTTAATAAATCCCACTTCTCAGCATTTTGTATTTACTTATTTAAATTGTGGTATATATTGTATATCTGACGCAGATATTTGTACATATTTCTTATATTTAAAATTTCTTATTTTTATTATTTATTTATATTTCTCTACATATATTGTGTTATATATTGTTGCATTATGTACACAATTTACATGTAACATACTCCTTTATTTCTATTTTCTTACATTTCTGTGCTTTTATATAAGAGCAACTGTAATGCCCTAATTCCCCCCGGGGAAGTATTTCTGATTCCGATTTTCTTACAGTGGTGAAATTGATGGAAAGCGATGGCCGCCCCTTGGAAATCAATCTGAAAGCTTATGATAATACCCAGTAGCTTTGGAAAATGGTCGTCAGTAACGCACAGCATACATGATTTGCAGCTAATGAGGTACAACATGCAAAACCACCGGAGTCAGAGTCAGAGCCTGTCCAACCAGTCACGTCTTTTGAGGCGTCACAAGCCAACCATTGGATGAACTGAGCGAGTCCCAACATGTGCTCTCTAGTTGTCTTGCAGTACCACAGCAGGACTTACTGAGACCACGGGCACAGTGAAGCCCACGGCTGTGAGCATGGTGTTGGACACCGTGCTGCCCTTATAGGTCAGCCCGATGCTGTCGTCGTTGCAGAAGAATCCTCTCCGGTAAGGCGGGAAGGGAGATTTATGCAAAAACACGGCAACAAGCAACACTGTATGGTTGGACACACAGTGGACAGATGCATCAATAGACATTATCAACAGGAAGACAAACAGAAAAGCACGGACAGACAGACAGTCATACAAACAGATTAAAAACTCCCAGCAGACATGTATTCAAGTTATATATCTCATCCTGTTTTCAAAACTGACACCGATGCCGTCATGAGCCAAAATAAACAAAATAAAATGTGTCTGAATTAATGCCAAAATCAAAGCTCCCTCATTGTTTTAGACTTAAGTGAACCTTTTATGCTTAGAATAGCATCAACGGATCTCAAACGGGCTGAGTTAGCGCTAAAAGGATCGGATGTGTCATGTTCTTAAGAGAGAGACCATTGCTGCTAACTGACAAGAAAAAAACACAAACAGTATCAGAGCCATCCTTCCCTTCCTGCCGAGGCTTTCAAGTGCACTTAAAAAGGCCCACTTTAAGATGCCTTGGGGGGGTGTCTGCGTCTGATCAATTTAGTGTCTTTCGCCACTTAAAGTGGCAAAAAGATCTTATTTATCTCCTGACAACAAACAAGAGTGGGTGTTACTGAGATGCAAGCCAAAAAGGACAGCTTATTTTCCCCCCATATACCAAAGGCTTCAATGGAGGACTTTGAAATTGGAGTGCGGCCGTGTGGTACCCAGGAGAGGCCTCAAATCTCTGACAGAATTTGGAAAACACACTTTCAAATCACTTCAAAGCGCCATTTAACTGATGGCTGAGCTTTCAAGTCGCTCTTTGAATAATTCGGCGATCTGCCGATACAAAGGAAAACAAACATCAGCGCTCACTTTCTCACACGCTCCCTTCCTCTGTCTCTCGGTCTCAAAAGCTAAAAGGCACCGGGGGGGCGTAGAGGTCAGCAGCGCTGAGAGCTGCTGAAGGCGGGACGGTTGCGGTGAAGGGGGGCATGATTTCTCAAACCAAATGTCAACACACGCTTCAGTTGCTGAGCCCCTCAACCCCTTACATCCACACACACACACACACAGCTGACTTTGGCCTTTGAAGGTCCAGCTGGGTTGAGCTCAGGTTACAGACGGAGCTCTGCTGCCTGATGGGAACTCCAGAGCGCCGGCGTTCCCTCCGCATTCAGCAGGATTCACATTATTAACTTTCGCTTTTTCATTCTCGCTCTTCAAACAAATACCCGGACGGAGCTACAATCTGCAGCAGCAAGTCTGGTGGCGAGAGAAAGAGCAGGGTGGTATGTCTCAGAGTTCTGTGACTGTAAAAACATACAGTACTTTACAGTACCATAAAGCCTGAATGTCTGATCCCTTCAGTTTGCTTAGCCTGGCCGTGAACAGAACCACACAGGACTTCCCAAAACATGGACTTTGGCTTCCCAAACTGCTGATATATATGTGTCTTTTTTAAAAAAAAAAAAAGCATACTTCGGCTGAAAGTGCTGGACGTGAAACACGTTAACCCCAGAGTCCTGACCCCTGCAAACACATTCACAGACCCGATACAAAGGCCAGACGCAGGGGGCAGAGATTGATGGAAAGAGACAGGATTGAAGAGTCCACAGCTTTTAAGGAACCTGCACGGGTCAAGTGCTTCAAACAGCTGATTGGAAAGAAGAAGAAGAAGAAGAAGAAAAACACAACCACTACAAGACGCTGTCAGGTCTTGTTTTCCAGACACTCAGCGGGGATTTCTCCCCCGCTCCTACCCCTTTTCCATCCGTCTAAACAGTGCAGCATCAGCACTGAAAACAGCGTGTTAGGATTTTCCCCTCCTACCCTCTTCCTCATTTCCCGCTTCTAACAGCCAGGGGGCGAGGAGGAGGAGGAGGAGGAGGAGGAGGAGGAGGAGGAGGAGGAGGAGGAGGAGGAGGAGGAGGAGGAGGAGGAGGAGGGGGAGGAGGAGGAGGAGGAGGAGGAGGAGGAGGAGGAGGAGGGGGAGGAGGAGGAGGAGGAGGAGGAGGAGGGGGAGGAGGAGGAGGAGGAGGAGGAGGAGGAGGAGGAGGAGGAGGAGGAGGAGGGGGACGCTGTCCTTGTCTTGCCAACAACAACACCAGTCAGCAGGCGTGGGTATGTCTTTTGCATTAGCTCAACATCAACCCAAAGACAACAGAAACAAACAAAATGGACTCGGAGTTGGAGGGAGACATTTTTCCCCCCTCCAAGTTTTCAGTTGCTAATGTCAACATCAGGTGTCTTCTATTCGTTTTTGCCCTAAAGCAGTTTGCTTAACAACCAACTGGGGGGGGGACCCTAACTGAAAATAAGCAAACACCGCAAATGAAGAATGATGATGACTTTTTCAGCACACAACCCGAGCGCCGTCTCGCATCAAACTTTGAGGGGGAAAATCATCATTGAGACACACTTGTTAGAATTTCCTACGCTTGCCCGTTTGCCTTTCCCCCAGTTCAGCACTGGCAGCTCCATGGAAACTAGATTCAGTGTACAACCCTCCTCACGCTGGATTAAATCCCCACCATATTTTGGAGGCATCGGCCAAAACACCAAGTGTGACTTATTAAAATAAACAGACGCACATTTTCCACTTGCAGGGATCTCTCACTGTCTGGCGTAGAAATGTATACATGTCTGAGGTAGTTGTGGTGTATACACAGATGCAGTTGTTTTTACTCGCAGCAGCACAACCTGCCCCCTGTCTGTCTGTCTGTCTATCTGTCTGTCTATCTGTCTGTCTGTCCTGCTGTAAAACATAGTTCATAGCTCCACTTCAGAAGGGAAACAGGATCTGCCCGCTTGAGTTAAATAAAAGTGCATTTGCATTGAATTGCTAGCGGCTATAACTGCTGCTTTTCACTGCATTTATTATTCGCATTTCTAAAGAAGAGGAGGTTAAACACAAGGCAGTTTACAGTTAACATATCTCTTCCTCCTCTATTCCCACAGCCCCCAAACACACACACACAAAAACAAAAAAGATAATGCTGACAATACATGTACATACAAACATAAATAAATCATGCACAACAATGTCACATATAAAGTACATGCATACATTTATACACATACTATTCATGTAGGATCAATGCATTTTAAGGTCAATTGAAGCATTTCAAACAGCAGAAATCATTGTGTGCCTTCAACACGTTCTCTCTCCAACTCTTCACATACCGCCGCTTTGTCACGACCATTGGAGTCGCTTTAGGTTTAGGCAACAAAACCACTATAGTTAGGTTTAGGATAGAACTACAAGGTTGGGCTTAAAACTACTACGTTTGTACAGTGAAAATGACACTGAACGTTGTGAACTCGGGACACGAACGAACTGCTGATTTTAACGTGATGCACGCGACACGAACAGCGGTCTCCTGGATGAAATCCTTGGGTTTGCTGGACCCTCCCACCTGCCGGGTGTGTCTCTTTTCGCTCTTAAAATTACTCCACCACACTCCCAGCTCACTTTCTCTGAGCGTTTTCTGTTGCCGCAGATGGGTTTACATTGTAGTGAATGGAACGCCCGATGCGTTTCATACCGGCGATAGGGGGTGCCTTGTGTGCCGGTATCGAACGCCGACGGCCGTGACAAAGCTTCGGTGTTTAACACCCTTGGAATAAGAACGGGCTGGTGCCTGTCTTCCAACATCCCAACATGTGACAAAATGTATCCCATATAACTCTCACATCTTTGTTTTTCTTTCTGTGTTTGATAAGTTGTATAGTCTATACAGCTACATGTATGCTTGACCATTCCTTAAATTGAGACTAATGTCCATTTTTAACTGTCTGTGATTTAACTTCTTGACTTGAGAGACTCAAAAACAATCTTAGGGCCCATATTGGCTGTTCTAACTGGGCAGCACTTGTTTCTTTCAGGGCTTCAACTAAACCGGACCCTTTCAGCTCAATTTACCACTTCAACTCCTTTCAGTGCTTGAAGTTCAACTGAATCTTCAACTCTTAAAAGCATTTTCTGGGCTTATGTTAGTTCATTTTAAAGGGTTTGTTCAACCAAATCACAAAAATGGAGATGAATGTCCGTTTTATTTTCTGAAGTTTTGAGATACTTGAGACTACCCCGACATAACTACCACAAGCGTGACCCACCCATTTAACTCCAATTGTCCACAGTTTCCTGTTTACCTTGTTCAGCATGAAAAGAGAAGGGCCTGCGTTCACAAAAACTTAAAAAATACAGTTGCAGTTGTAGCCGATTAACCACCTTTGACCTAGTGCTGAACCAGGGCAAAAGCACACAGAAACATTCTACTGTAAGACGATTAAGTGGAAAACATGAAAGCCACCTGCTACGGCTTAATGTAAACTGAACCTGGTCACCTCACCGGGGTTCAAGCGGCCTCCCGCTTTCCTTATTTGTCAGGATTTAGTTCCAATCACCACTGAATCAGGGTGAATTTATGACTATTTATGACTTTGAAGTGTTATCTTTACTGGAACTGGTGGTCTACTGGGATCACAGTGACCGGAGATTGTTGATGTGTTTGAGAAAGCAGGAGAGAGATAGAGATGGATGCAGTAATACTGGAACTGCAATCAGTGTGTGAGAATGGAGAACTTTGTGATTACACACCATTTCCTCCTTGTGGTTTGTCTCTTTAAAACCACATCTTCAGCCAGAAAAACACTGCTGGTTTGTTGACAAGCTTCTCTGTGGGACGGTACATGCACACAGAGCAAATCACGGGGATTTACCCTCCATAGAGACAAAAACTAGTCTAAAACTAAATATAGCTTGTCAGAAAAATACTGTTTATACTGTATGATGTTTCATGGGGTTGTTTTAACAATAGCTGGTGCTTTTCCCATGCAGTTGCAACAATTTTGTTTTACTGCTTTGCTGTTTGCAATCATGTTCTCACACTAATGTTCCACAGAACACATTTCAAACATATGGTTGTGTCAGAGAAGAAATGAGTGAAATTAGTGAACGGTTTAAGCCCCAAGGATGGGAAAACCTGTTGTAGGACCTTTGGGTTCAAACGTCAGTGCAAAACAAAAAAATATTTAACAACCTTTAACTTAGTGTCTGCAGCTGTTGAACATCACAGGACCTGTGCTGATGAACATGCACACACACACTCAGGTCTGACCTTTTCACCACTTCCCTTAATTACTCCACATATACATATATATTATGCCAGATGTTGAGATCAAGAGAATTCCTGCTGGTGAGGAATGTGAGCCATTCTGGAAAATATAACGAGTCAAAGCAGAGAGGTACAGTACAGGTGTGGCTGGACACCAAAGAATATATCCCTCCTGGAGCAAATCATTAGTTTCCCCCTTTCGCCAGCACTATTTTGTTTGAGGGGAGGAGGCTGAGGAAAACATACTTTCACTAGCTAAGCTGATGTATTTATGGAAAATATGGAGCTTAATAGCTGTTACAAACTAAATGTGTGGGCTACAGTTGCTAAAGGGCATCACTTGTTGCTAAGGTAACACAGCTGGAGCTGGAGTATCTAGCTAAAAAACATTTTGGCTAACAAATATGTTTAAATATTCAATTTATTCAATATTCAATATATGAGTATGCTTTCAGTTAACTTTTTATGTACTTATCAGAGATATACTTATTAACAAATTATACTTATACCAACAAGTATACAGAAAAGTTTAAGTGTCCTTGGCAAGTATACAGAAAAGTCCAAGTATACTTGGAAAGTATACAGAAAGGTCCAAGTATACTTGGCTTATAATGAAAACGTACAATACTTGCAGTAAAAACTATTAAACTTAAACTAGTTTACTGAGAGTATACTTTAAAGTGTACTTTCAGAAATTAAAAAGTGGGCTACAAGTATATAACTAGCAAACTAAAAGTATACCTGCAGTATAAGTTCACTTGTAGTATAGTTCATATTATAGTTGCGGTACAAAATACAACTTGGAAGTAAACTAGTTGTGTACTCAAAGTTTACTACTCTTACTTTTAAAGTACACTTAAAAGTGAAAGTGAATTAAAAAGTGGGCCAATTTAGTCCCTAGAAGTATTGAAGTAGTACACTTACAAGTATACTACTAGTGCTTTAATATTAGTTGACATATTACATAACGTATACTTGGGACTATACTTAAGTTTATTTCATAAAATAAACTTGAAGTATACTTCTTTTTTGTAAGGTTTAAGGAGCAACACAGTTAATCTTGACCACCCTTCAAGTCCTGTAAAGCTGACATTAAAAAAATATGTTACAATGACACAATATGAAGCCATAAATTCACTGCAGAGTACCAAAAGTCCTCTTGTAATACACATGATACATACATACAGTACATCACACGTGTTATAGATGAGGTTAATTAGCATGCAGTGTGACTCTTACCTAAAAACAAGCAGAAGAGATCCACTCCGACCAGTAACTTTCTCCTGCTGTGGTCTTTGCAGTTATTGTTGTTCAGTGAAGTCCCGCCGTTCCTCGTCTCGGCTGCCATAGTTTTCTCATATATCAAACAGCGTTGCATTTAAAAACGTGTTGTGTGGTTCAAATAAAAGGGAATAAAAAAGCTTCTCACAAGTTATGGCAGTGCGTTTTTTTTTACTATCTAAACGTGGCTACTTCATAAGGAGTCGTCGTCAAGTCTAAACTAATGTTAGTGAGAAAATAGGCTCTAAATGCGACCACTAGTTCCTGTCTGTCTACTTACAATCACAGCTCGCTTTCTTCTAACTTCTAACTAATCTACTCCTCTTTAGGAGTAGTGAGAGTCCTGTGACAGCCTTTCCTAGAAAGCCACTCCTCCAGCTCCTCCCCTTTCAATTAATGCCATATGGCAGCTGCTGCACAGCTTCACACAGCTTGATTCCCACAGGCACCTCTGGGTGCTGGCTGGGTGATGCTCACTACAACTCAGCAGTAACAAAAGGGGGATTTCACAAAGCAAAGTCAGCCACTTAACAATGGAAAAAGAAATAGGAGCATAAGGTGTAAATCTATGTGGTTAGGTCTGTTTTCCACTTTTTTCACCCCTTCTTTTAAAGAAGCTTTAAATTGGTATAATCTGTGGAAAACCAACAAGAAATTTTACCAATCATTCTCTTTTAAAACATCATCTTTTTTATCCATCATTCTTTTTTAAAACGTCATCTTTTTTAAAACATCTTTTTATCCATCACTCTTTTACTTATCTATTTTTAATCTTGCCTTAATTTGATTTCCACCCTAACTGCCAGCCACCGCCACCCTGTCTCATTTATTTATTTTTAAATTATTTTTTATACGTTTTGTTTTATTCATATTTCATTTTATTTGTTATAAGAAAAAAAAAAAAAACCTACTCAACTGACCAGGCATGGGCCATGATGCCTCCCTACAATTCAGCAGTAACTTGGGGGATTTCAAAAAGAAAAGTCAGCCAGATAACAATGGAAGGTAACACTTAATTTTATAGGTCTGCAAATTTCATGGTAATTAGGTGATAATTCGCAAGTAACCTATTTGAAATTTCTTTGGAATTACTGCCAAATTACCCCGATATTTACCTACATTTCCAGGAAAAGAATACAAAGTTAATTGTTTTGCTTTATTTCCATGTCTGCTGATAAATAGATAATATTTAGCAAATAACTTATCTGAACTTTCTTTAAATAAACTCCCTGAATCATTACATTAGCTACCAGGTTACATTTGTGTGGACAATAAGTCACACAATGGTGAGTTTTGTGACTGATCAGAAGTGTCTTCTATTAGTTTTGGTTTTCCACCTCCAATGAAGAGCAGCGCACAGCTGCTTCTCAACCTTAAGGGCCCTATTTTAACGATCATATGCTATTTTAACATATAATTATTAAATAATGTTTATAATAAAGTAATTTTCGATCAATTTTGAGATAAATATTGTGGTAATTTGGCAGTAATTCCTAAGAAATTTCAAATAGGTTACTTGCTAATTATCATCCAATTACCATGAAATTTGCAGACCTGTAAAATGAAGTGTTACTGAATGGAAAAAATATCCAGGAATATGAGCACAAGGTGAACATCTCTGTGGCTAGGTCTGTTTTCCACTTTTTTCCCATCTTTACAAAAGCCTTAAATTGGTATAATCTGTGGAAAACCAACAAAAAATGACAAGATGTAATACAGACTTCTTCCATGTGACATACTTTGCACCGTGATAAACCCTGAAAAGTGCAATAAAATTGTAGCAGCAAAACGTAGATGGTGCAAGGCTCATATATGTGCCACCTTGACAAAGTATCAAGTGAGAGTGAAGTGCTGATAATAAACAGGATAAGAGAGGAGGGATTGCATCACTTATCTCAGGAGTGAATTACTGTAGGTCTACGGGATCTACACTTTGTATATTATGATTGCTCCAGCAGTCTGTTTCAAACAATGTCATCCAAAGCATAAATCAATAACAAATGTTTATTGGATGTAAAACAGAAAGAAAAGAAAATCCAAATGCAAATACAAACAAATCCTTAAATTTAAGGTTCTATAAGTGAACAGTTGGCTACTTTATGTCATTGGATAAAATGCAATGATTCAGTTTGTGCTCCGTTAACAGTACCATCCGAGAAAGGGAAGGTGTAGAACACAATGTGAAATATGCACAACAAACCAAACAAAAAAAGTGATATCAGAATTATAATACAGTCACATCGGCAGCTCCATTCTCGATTGTTTCTTTTTCTCCACTGTAGAGGATCAAAAACATCTTCAAACACATGGCAAAATGGTCTTGATGGCAGATATTCTTCATGGTATCAAATCCCAAAAGTGAACTGTACAGTTTAAGTTTTTCATGCTAACATTACTTGCTCCAGGCGCCTTGGAAATCAGAGGGGTCGGCATATAGCGGCGGAGGAGGAAGCGGCTCCAGCTCCGTGAAGTCAACTTCCTGTTCACTGTCATACAAAACACAATGGGACATCACAGTTCAGGAGAATGTCGAAGAACCTGATGTACTGCGTGTGCTTCTTTGGCAATATCTATGAGTACTAATATAAATAAAGCTCAAACAGAGGAGAGCTTCACTTGCTGATTAGAAGGAAACCTGTCAACACTTACGGATACGGAGGCTCCTCAACGGCACACAACAAGCCTGGATAAAGACGAGCAGATACAAACGTCACTTTAACTTTGAACTGTCTCTGCAGTGTGTCCTGCACCATGTCTCCAGGTTACAGGAGTCAGATAAATGCACCCTACAAGTCATTTTCCATTACAGACAGGACGCCAAGATGTGTAAGCACCCTCCTCTTAGCTTCACCATTATCAGTGAGAGTGACACAAGTGGTGACAACAGTGGAGTCGTGGAAACAATTCAAGTCTGTAAACTTACTTGATTGCTCAGCACTTTGTGTAGAGAATGGAGAAAATGAAGAAAAAAAATAAACATTTTTCATCATCAACAGGGTCGTTGAGCACAAATTTTTGAATAGGACATCATCATTGGACATAAGAAGATAAGTTTCAATAAAGTAATGGTTGAGGTGATGGATAAGAGAATACTGTACTTTGTAGGGGTCGCTCCGCCATCTCGGATGTCATCAAATTCATCTTTGCCGTGTTCAAAGAAGGTGGCTAGTTTCTGCAGGGCCTCGTGTCCCATCCTAAAGGTTGGAGACAAGAAACGGTTCAGACTTGTTTTACTACTAGAACTAGATGATTACATTCCAACTGCACCTTAGTTTATTCCTTTGGACATATTTATTACTTGTATATAGAGCCAATACAACTTAGCAACGTGCAATATCTTCCTGTTTTTATAGGTCAAGCAAATACACTTTATCTATTTATAATATATATTTTTTACTCTTCTTTATTTGTATTACTGTTTAATATGTGTGTATGCACCGTCAGGATTTCTAATTAATTTTGTTGTACTCTGTGCAATGACAATAAAGGAATTCTATTCTATTGTATTATTTTTCATACCCATCAGTGGCCTACAGGGGGCGAGGAACACTTATACAATATATTACGTATAATCCAAAACAGTAACCCTGAAATAAATACTACCTTATTAGCTTATGATGATCAGTGTTTGTGTCCAAGAGGTTCTGTGTTGTCTACATGCAGGCATAGTTTAAACAAGACTGTGCGTGTGTTACATTAACAAAATATTATCATATCCAACCTCAGACTCAAATTATTTCATACATACAATGCTAGATAAATCCCACAGACTGAGTCGGGAACCACAGGTGGGTCACAGGAGATTTTATTCAGGTCGCTAAATAAATTTGCAGAATTTCTTCCATAGCCTTATTTAACATTTATAACTGCAGTACATCTTTGATACACATGAGGGAGCCTGAATGTTCGTATTGTTCTGATAATTGTAGGCCACTTATAACATTGAATCTAATATGAAAGGCTAGCGTACAATTCAGTTGATTTTACCGAAGATAGGAAAAAAAAACGAGCCTGTTAACCCCTCCTAAATGTATTTATTTGGTCTCATTTATAAAATATTTTTCGATAACATGCAGAAAAACAAAGTTGTGATTTATCAAACGTCATCTCTCTTTGAAATAGTTCGTTTATCTATTCAGGATAATATAAGGTGATGTGGAAATGTCAGTAAAAATGGTCAGGAACGTTCATTTACACACAAATTTACTCGTTCATTTACACACAAATTTACTCTTCAAAATTTATAGATATATAGATAATTTATGTATTGGGTTGCAATGGGTTGCCAGTTTTAAAAAGTGGGTACTCAGAAAAAATGTTAGGGAAACACTGTAGTAGAGGATTATCATGAACACTCTGTAAAATTGATGTGTAATGTTTCCCACAATCAATTTCTTTAGCTCTTAACATTATTTTTCTTCCAACCAATGTTTACGATTTAGTTACTCAAGAAGAAATATATACAGTAGGTACGCACATACAACATATGTTACACACTCACCGTCTTGAGAAGACATGGATGTAGAATGATTTATGTACATATGGGTAACCAAGGGAAATTTGCCAAGGTGTCCGCTTTGAGACTTACTGTGCTTGTAGGTCCTCAATGTTGGCATAGCTCGGAGTGTGCTGGGCGCTGACATGGCCACCCGCTGTCAGAGCCAACACATGAAGGGCAGAGGTGAGAGGGTGCGTGGGTGAGGGAGGCATGGTGGGGGTGAGGACAGTATGACAGAGGAGGGGAGGGAGTAAGGAAGTGGCATGGTAAAAGTGCACATCAAAGGCTTGTTACAGTCTGCCATATGTTAGTGCATAACATAAAACAACCACAGGCCTTTATTTCCCTTTAAACCAGGAGGCTGAGAGGGGGGGGGGGGGGGGGGGGGGGGGAACCATGTTGTGTTCTCATGTTTTCACTTCAAAAGGACCGGATGTAAAATGTACTCACACGCCTCGGGCAGAGAGTCAGTCTGATGGGGAAAGCTGCTACACAGAATGAAGAGAAAGAAAAATAATTATATATAGTGTGTGTGCCACATAAATTCAACCATATATTTCAGAGGGAATAAATGTACTCTTATGTTAGTGGTCAATGGTTTCTGTCATTCTTCTTAGAAAGAACAATGATTTGAAACTTTAAGCCGCAGTAAAGGACAGTACGTACTGGCTTTCACTGGTGGCGGAGAGGGTCTCATCTTCAAATGCCCACTCCTCCTCACTGTCATCTGTGACTGTGGAAAACCAACTTAGTTTGATTAAGCACAGCGTGCATGCTGATGATAGATGTTTGGCAGCGTTGAAACTAAAACCACCAGCTTGGAAACATTGAATTCCTTCACAATCATAAAACAACACATGGCTGTCAAGCAGATGACAACTAGTTAAGTTATATCAGGCCAGGCACTGCTTTGTGTGAGTCTTTGGGCTGGTTGCCAACCGCTGTGCAACTGTTCTCTGTCCGTCAACAAGTCCATATATTATATCAACATGTTAAAGCTGCGGTCGGTACATTTGAGCAAATATGATTGAAAAGTTATTTTTATAAAACTGTAAATATATCCTGACAGTAGTGCATGAGACAGATAATCTTTGAAAAAATCATGTGCCTCTGTGTCCTCCTAGTGCTCCTAATGGCATCTGCAAGATTTCACAGACCGGAGGAAAACAACCAATCAGAGCTGAGCTGGAGCCTGTCGTCTCTGAGCAGCTGTCAATCACTGGCAAACTCCAATCAAACGGTCAAACTAGGCAGCGCTGATCAAATATGAATCAATATTCGGTCACTGTAATGCCTATTTCTTGCATAAAATGTTTTCAGAAACATCTTGTAGTGTACTGTTTAGCTGTAAAAGGCGAAAGTTTGTGATTCGGCAGCCATGTTGAGATCAGTTGAGGAAATACCAGGCACCGCCCACCAGCCGGAGCAAACTTTCTCATTTTAAAGCTAAACAGTACATTACAAGATGTTTCTGAAAAAATTTGAGGCGAGAAATAGGCATTACAGTAACAGAATATTGATTCATATTTGATCAGCGCTGCCTAGTTAGACCGTTTGATCATAGTTTGCGAGTGATTGACAGCTGCCTCCGTTGAATGAACAGCCAATAGGAACGCTCTCTCTCTCTGAAATGACCTGTGATTGGCCAAAGTCTCCCGTCACGGGCTAGATTTTTTAAAAGCCTGAAAACAGAGCCATGAGGAGGTGCAGAAGTCTAGTTTTCTCTCAGAACACTTGAATTACAATATGCTGAAAGGTTATTGTGGAATATTTGCCAAATGATGCCAAAATCATTCTGCCTACTGAAGCTTTAAGTGTACATCTTTATCAGACTGCAGTGCTTTTAGTTAGAGGTGACAGTAAAACCAGTAAGTTAACCATAGAACTTAATGTTTTTGTGCAGAGGCTGCTGGCACTTACAACTGCTTTCTAGTACAGGGTGGCTAGAGGATCTGCAAAACAAAGAAAAGAGTTATGACCCATCGATGATGAAACACACACGTGATGGACTGGCAAGCAAGAGCCGGTTACAAATCTTTATGAATTGAGAAACCAAAGCATTTTATCAGTGAGCTACCCAGTACCTGCTCCCGATGCTGATGGTATCTCCCTCCAGGTTGCCTCCTCGTCCAGCTGCTTGGGCCTTCTTGCCAAGTTCCAGCATCTCTTGGATATTTAGTTCCACATTCATCACTGAAATATAACCGTCTGCAATACCAAGAACAGAGCAGTTACTGATAACACTGACAAATTGTGGTGTAAATGTGAAAAAAACTCCCGCTAAGAATTCCCATTACTTCTATGTGATATGTTATTCTTAGCCTGCTTGTAGTCCAAAAATTCAGGTGAAGTCAACGCATGCTTAAGCTCGTTAAAAAGGTATAATATGCAACAATTTTCTTAAAAACAATGTATAGACTGATACAAAAATAATCCCTCTCAATCTTCACTTATGCCCTACTAGAAGTGTGTGGTGGTGTCTGATTCTGCAGAGACCCTGCAGACCTCAGCCTGGATTTTCTCTTTTCTTATTTTTTTTGCTTTACTCAGGATGCTGCCGGGCATTTGCAAACAGCCTTCAGGCCCCACGTTGGGGTGTAACCCCCAGCCCAAAAACAGCGTGCAGGGTGTGCAGCCGGTTCAGGTAGACAAATGCCACTGCTTTGTCACGCCCCTCGACATCTGATACAGACTCACAAGCATTAGACATCGATGGGCACAAGTCCCCCTTTAGATGTTTTGCGGCCGCATTTGACGGATGAGAACGGGTTTGTTACTTCGCTGTGAGTTCCCCTGTTCCTCTGTCTCTCCTCTGCCGTGTGCAGTGGCTGCCGTGTGCTGATATCAGTGATATCATAGCTAAAATCTTGATTTTAGTTCTGGGGCTCACATGGAAACAAAACAACATGTGTCTAAACTCACACTTGCGGTTGGCGTCCCGGGCCAGCCATTTGCCTTTGGGGCAGTTGGTGGTGCGAATGATGCTGACCGTGTCTTCGCTCTTCACTGGCAGGTCATTCTTGCGAACCTTGCTAGCCACCATCACCTTGGCGTGGTACAAGGGCTCCTCTTCGCCGGTCACCTACAGAGTCAAATTTCAGTAGTAAGAGGCTGTGGTTTGGATTGATTTCAGAGCAGCTAAGCAGTGCATTGTTTACCGCTATTCATTGACAACCATCGTGATACTAAGATATTCATTAAAATGAAGGATGTAGTATTTGCAGTGGCTCAATAAAGCTAAATGAAAACTGACTATTACAGGCCTTTCCAAAGCAGACCAGAGAAAAAAAACAACTCAACAAGACTGAAATCTAAAGTGATTGCCTAACTTACTTTGAACTTCTTTTTCATTTCATTTTCCTTCTTCTCTCTTTCTTTTCGCTGCTTTTTTTCCTTCTCCCGTCGATGCTTTTCCCTCTTCCTCATTTCTTTCTGGTAAGCACTGGGGCTATAGCGTTCTTTACTGAAAAAGAAATAAAAATCTGACTGTTCAGCAGCAAATAAGAAAACTTGTTTTCCATAAAGATTACATGTACCACCTGAAATATAAATGGAACCATATGCTAGTAAAAATAACTGAATAAGAAATAACAATGTGAGAACAGAGGGAACAAGCGTATGGCCAGCTGTACGAGAGGGGAGATGTCTAACATACCTTGAGTCATATTTAGGGGGCGAACGAGCGAGTTCTACTGTTACGCAGGACCTGCAGTTTGATTATCACAGTGAGAAAAAAAATCAATGGCTGCCTTCTGTCTGACAAAAAACAAATGTCAATGATAAAACACAGGACTTGTATGTTTGAAAAAAAGACATACCACGGATTCGGCCACACGGGAAGAGACGCCTGCTCCTTCTTCAAATAAACACACATGATTTTTAATTTACCACAGATGATTTTTTTTTTTTTGAACAGAGTCACATTGTTTCTTTATTGCACAGGATGAGTCTCTGACCATAAACTCAACTGTTCTCTTACTCACTAAGATGATTATAAACTCAATTAAATTAAAAAAAAAAATAGTTACCATAGGGTGGTTGTCAGCATATGGATCTGTAAAAATGGTTAACAGGGAAGTTCAACAGGGACAACAAATATCTGCAAATGATCTTATATGGAGAAGAAATATTAAGTACATATACTCTTACTCTTCACACCACTTTTTCGTTTACGCGAGCTCTGGCCCCTGATGAATCCTTGAATGGTATCGATATCCTCGTACACATTATCGCACACTTCAGAGCAGCTGTCCTGTTGAGATTCACTAGAGAGGAGCAAAACAATTAAATATAGTACAAACAGGAAATTAATATTCAATATGCTTTCCAAAACTAATGATAAATCCTTAGAGCCATCAGCCTCCTTTGATTTATTTGGTGTGGTACCACTAAATTTACTTTAAACATCATTAAACTAAACCTTTAGTCTTTTGCTACGCTGGTGGCCAGACGACAAATTTTGATTAGATGGAAAAATTGCAACCCTCCAACATTTGCACAATGGTTTAAAGATATGTTGTATTTTATTAAGTTGGAGAAGATCAGGTATACTATTAAGGGGTCCGCTGACAAGTATTCATTGATATGGCAACCTTTCCTTAGCAGTGTTGATGCTTTAGGCTCAGATAACCTTGTGGCTGAGTAAAGTTTGGTGTATGTATATGTTCATTCAAATTCAGAAAAAAAGGTTCTTAAAAAAAACAAGAAATGTCATAACACAATGAAAAAAATGGATCAAAGTGTGATTCTACTACAAAAACTCACTTGGGATGGTTACCATCGTCTGTTTCCCGTGACTCAGCATCTCCCGGATCAGTCTCATCAGCTTGAGAGCTAGAAATAGGATCTACGATCACCTCCTCGCTCTGAGACCACTCAGGCAGAGTTCCCAGAGGCTCTGGGAACTCTGAAAAGTTTATTGGTCCAGGGAAGCTGGCTGAATCGAGAAGTCTTATGTTTTTGCTGCCGATGTTCATATAATGGATGCCGGTGCTCATGAGGGTCTCTAAAGGATCACACATTGATAAGTCAGGCAGCGGATCCCAAAAATCTACGACCCCGCAGTCATCTGGTACAGGAAGGTCAGTGCTGACGAAGTCCAAAGTCTCCATTTCTAGCGCACCAATGTCAACAGCGTCCACCTCTGCTGTTTCCATCTCTGAAATCTCAAAGTCTGGAAACTCCGGAGCGTCTAGATCAGAGTGGGAGACGGATGGGTGCTCAGAGTCTGGCTCTTCACTTGGTGCTTGGCTAAGACCCGGTGACACCTCTATAATAAGAAACCAAAGTCAGTACTTGAACAGATGCTCAACCTGACCACAAATAAGTATAATGCAAACTGCAGTACGCAAAACACACAGTGAGTGTCGTCCAAGTAAAACACAACTTTTTGCCATCATATTCTTCAGTCTGTAGCCACAAAAGTCAATGGAAACCAAAAAGAAACAATTAAAGCAAGTTAACATACCGTTAACTGTGGGTCGGTGGTAACAGCTGAGATCTACAAACGGAGGTCTGGGGGGCTTTTGCGGCGGTGGCCCCAGTGACTTCAAGTCAGGAAGAGGCTTCTTCCGAGTAGCAGAGGGTGGATGAGGTTCACCAGTCCTGACAGAGGGAAGAGCTTTATCCCCGCCAAACTGTTTATCCAACGCAGACTCTAGCCATCGGGAAATAAAATATCACAAATGCATTAGAAATCTGAATAAACAGTATAAGGGGCCGTACACATGCCACATCTTTTTCATGCTCAAATACACCGTCTATGTAGATGCATTCCCAAAGCGCCTATTTTGTCCTGTGATGAGGAACAACCAATCGCAGCCGGCAGATATCTTTTCTTTCTTCTGTTCAATATCAGTCTACGGTAAATATGGAGGAGAAGTTAATCATTTTAGTGCAGGGCTACTCGGAGCTTTACGATCTGTCCCACGGACTAGTTTCCCGGCTTCACCCTTTCTGACAGAGGACGGCACAACATCTGGCTGAAAGGTCAGCCAGACTGACACAGAGAAAACGATACTGTGAGGGATTTACGGTGCTGGGAAAGCATTTCTTTGTTTTGATTGCGTTTAGTTTAGTCAGCGAGGTTTCCTGCTAAATTACCGCAACTTCATCGTCATCACAGCACGCAGGTTTTGGTTGCTTTGTAACAGCAGGCGCGTTTTTAGACGCTGCATGTGTACGGCCCCTAAAGAAGATAAATGTGTCTGATGTGGACAGAAGATGTTTATCACTGAATATGACTTACTTTGTGAAGACTGGTTGGCTTTGAAGAAAGGCCGGGCCGATAGACAAGCCAGGTGTGGCCCATAGGCTGGTGGCGGTATGGGTAGCTCAGGTCTAACAATGTTCTTTGGCAGCAAAGGGAACGCCTTGTCTTTTGAGACGTAGTCAGGGGAACGCAAGCTCTTAGGTATGGCAGAGATCAGCATCGGCCTGCGTGAAAACTTCTTCTTGGCCTTCTCCAAAGAGCTCATAACTTTTTTGTCGGAGTCAAAACTTGTCTCTGCAGAAGGAGGGGTGATTGAGATATCGGAGCTGGATTGTTCACTTGGATGAGAAACCCCGTCTTCTGCGGTTTGTTTTTTCAAAGAGGGCAACTCGCCGGGAGCGCTGGCAGGTCTGATGGTCACATTATCATACGTATGCTCATCTCCATGTTCTGCACTGACCTTTGACGCTTTGGCTGACTTGAAAGGAAGCAGCAAACCTTTCTTCTTGATTCTAGTTTGCGGCTCCGGCTTCAGTTTGTGCTCCTTTTTGGCTAGCGGTTCTGTCTTTTGCTCTTTCACAGGCAGAGCAGGAAGCACCAGAGGCATGTGTCTGTCTTTGAGGGACTGCCTTGTTGTGCCATCTCCATCAGCCAGCTGGGATGGGGGGAAGGTCTGCTGAGGTTGCGGCGGAAAGGAAAATGGTCGCTTGCCTCCAGATGCCCGCAGCCCATCTCTGAAGAAGACCTGGGGAGCCACGGTCTTGTTTTCCACAGCAATATTAATACTGCTGACCACGGAGCTGCAGTGACCTCCAGGAGGAGGAGGAGGAAGGTGTTTTGGTTTCTCTGCAACAGCTGGTCGACTGGTTTTGGATTGAGCCAGGAGGGCCTCTTCCTGAAACTTGGCCCTGAGAGCTTTGACGTTGCTCAGTCCCTCCAGTGAAAAAAGTAAAAAAAATCATTAATCATTAGATTAATAGAAATGATATTACTTTCACAGACAATTTACTTGCTGGTTAAATTAGGGAGCCAAACCCCATGCTGACACAACATTATTTAAGGGTTGGTTTACCAAAATTACAAAAAGCATTTTCTCGCTCACTCCCAGTCCCTTGTGGTATCTAGTTATGCAGATCGTTTTGGTTTTACAAGCTCAGGTTTTGAAATATCCAGCAGTTCCAGCTTCTCAAATGTTTGCTGTTTTCTTTAGTCTTCTATGATTGTAAACTGACTGGGGTTTGAACTAGGGATGCACTGATACCGGATCGGATATCGAGCCAATACTGACTCAAATTGGGTATCGGTGACAATGGGGCCTATCTATTCAACAAAATGTTATATGTATTTCTATTTAGATTATATACTCAAATTTTAAATCCTAAATTTTGACCAATTTGTTGCTGCATTAAAAAAGGTTACACTTGAATCGTAATTCCTGTTAATTTTGAAGATTGTTTTACTAAGTTGCTGGTGTACGATTTATTATTTTAATCATAAATAAATAACAGTTCAATAAATGTATATCTATGTATTTATTGATCACATTTTGCTTTACAAAGTTATGAAAACAATGTTTAAGTCGAGCCTGCTGTTGCCTTACACATAAAAGAATGATCCCAATCATTTCCACAGTGAGGCATACTGTACAGCTTATTAATGAAACACTGGTATCGGATCGGTACTCGATATCGGCCGATACCCAAATCCCGGGTATCGCTATCGGGACAGAAGAAGTCGGATCGGTGCATCCCTAGTTTGAACTATTGGGTGGACAAAACAAGACATTTGAAGGAAACTTGGGCATTTGGGAATCATGATGGGCATTTAACACAGTTTAACTGATTAATCAAGAACATATTAGACAGATGTATAAATTATAAGAATAACTGTACACGCAGTAAACTCTTGACATTGAGGTCTAAGGGTTATCCAGACCAGAATATCAGGTGCAGTGTTTCTCTGAACAGATGATGCTGCTGAATTTGTTTATGTAATTTCTCAATGCTGTGAGCATCACAAAAGAAATTCAATTTGCAGCCATCGTTTTGAGGGTGGAGGCAGATATCTCAGACATATAGATATCTATCTGAAAACCTGGGCAAATAAAACCACAACTATCTGCATGAGTAGATAGAATAGAGAATATATCTTTATTGTCATTGTACAAGTACAACGAAATTAAAATGCAATCCTTAAAAAGTGCAAGAAACATAAACAGTAACGTGTCTCTAAAAACTATAAAAAAAAATAATAATAATAAAAAACACACATACCACACACAAGGCATTCACATTCTGCAGGTATTGCACGACTCATATCATTATTGCACAGTGGTGTTTACAAGATGTTCAGATACCACTAGAAGTGAATGAGAAAATGTTTTATCTGTGTAAAGTGACCCTTTAATACACTGTAATATTTAGAATTGTGATAGCCAAGCTAAGCCAAACCACTTTTATGATAAAGCTAAACTAGTGTAAAAATTATCTAAAAAAGCAAACATGTGGTAGCAGCTCACATTAGCACAGGGCATGCTGGGAAGGCTACCTAAATGTAGCTATCCTCTATCTAACAGTCCTCAAGCTAAAGTTAGTATCTTTAAAAGTTACCTCGTCCATTGTGGCTCGTTTTGTTCAACCCTGTTCGGGTTTGTACATGTGGAAAGCGGTCTAAACTGAGGTGCCGTGCACTCTGTCGACTAACTAACGTTGGTAAATTTAGCGAGATGAATCCAACAGACTGTTGGTGCTAAAACAAACAATTTGAAAGCGCCGCCGCGAGACGTGAGACGCACCTGGGTGATGCGCGTTACCTGATGACGTGCGCGTTCGTGACGTTTAATTGACAAATCAGAGGCGACAGAAGCCTCTTTGTATGAAGATAGGCTTTATTATTGCTAAAATAATAACAATAATAATAATAATAATAATAATAATAATAATAATAACAATAATAATAACAATAATAATAATTATAATAATAATAATAATAACAATAATAATAACAATAATATAATTATAATAATAATAATAATAACAATAATAATAACAATAATAATAATAATAACAATAATAATAATAATCAATGGATCACCTCACTGCAGATATTGTAAGATCAAAAAAGTGTTTAAGTTTGAGGTGTTTTAAGTACTTTTACTGTCATTGTTGCATCAAAAGTGTTTGTGTATGTTGAGACAACATGTTCTGTCTGAATTGGAGTGTTTGCTAGGGTGAAAATGAGAAATGGGGGTTATAGATCATTAAAAAAAAAACTTTCCCAGCTGTTGTAACAGCATGTGTTTACTCTTGATCAATCATTCACTGTGGTTGGTCAAGACTGCCGTTGTAGAAGCCACAACACAGCGGCTGTTTTGAGTTGTGGCATTTTCATTTTTAAGGACCAGCTACCAATTTTCAGTATGGAGACATTTATTCCTTTACTCCTGACTTTATGCACACTGCATCTGTCTGAGATGTCAGGTGTGAATGCATCCGGGAGGCCACGGCAAACTGCTGATAACAGGTGCAGTATATTCCTCGCTTCAATATCTCTTACATTGACTTGATAGCAGTGATTTAATATTTACTGTGCGCCATGGGTATTAGAGGAGAAACTGAGATGATAGTGGATGTTTTTGGGGGCGACAGTTGGGCTCGGATGAGGAGGGCCAGAGCTGTAAATAGGCCGATACCCATCAACTGTAAACTGGGGAGCTGGTCATCTTGGACTCCTTGTGACTCCTGCACAGACAAAAAGGTAATGGAATTAATAATTTAAAGATGTTGAATGAAAATTATGATTACAACTTCTATAATAGGTGGCTTGTGGCAATAGTACAACTAGAACTCTCTTCAAAATTATGTGAGAGTTTTCTGTCTGGTAGCTCAGATCAATACATGGATGAGATGATCAATAGGTCCGAAGGGAACCATGATTATCCTAAATCAGCACTTCTGCTCCAGTGAGGTCAGTAAAAGTAGGCAATGTTTAGACTCCAAAATACTCAACTCATTTCGGACCTTTGGAACCACTTGTAGACTCTACATATCAAATGTTACATAGCAGTATATGGCAGTGATTCTCAAAGTAGGGTCCGATATTGGACAATATAGGACTAAAATTACAATATATTAACTTATTATGCACCGAAAAATGAACTTCCATTGGCTCCGCCATTTCTGACAACGTCAACAAACACGTCACAAGTCGTGAACTCGGAGCTTTCAGAAACATTCCACTTACGAGGTCGTGAATACGACATGAGGGTGGCGTTCATATGGGCACCAATATTTATGGGCTACTTCTAGAGTGTTTCTGTATGAATCTATATCTGAACGATACAGTAAATGGGAATGGACATCCTGAGTGATTTTAAGTGTTAACTCATTTTTAACTGTCCTAGGTCCGTTTCCGATACATGGAGAAGCCCTCACAGTTTGGCGGCACAGAGTGCATTGAGACACTGTGGGAGAAGCTGGCATGTCCAACAGTAACAACCCAGTGTCTGGTGACAGATTACTGTGGAGAGAGCTTCACTTGCAATGAAACAGGCAAGTCCCATCAACGACCACAACACATTCTCTTTAAACTGAAGGTGTTTTGTCCGTTGGTGTGTTCATGTACACGTAAATATGTCTCTCTGTCTATCCAGGGCGCTGCATCAGTCCGTCCCTTCGCTGTAATGGAGAGTCAGACTGTGATGATTTCTCTGACGAGGAGGAGTGTGAAGACTTCAGCCTGAGAGATGACAAGTGTTCCACCATACTGCCGATCCCTGGTGCTGAACGTGGCACTCAGGGGTAAATACTGCATAGCTATTATTGCTGTTATTCACTTTAGTTTATATCAAATGAAAGTTGGTTTTAATGACTCATTTGAATTATTCTTCTTTGCCCAGCTACAACGTCTTGACTGGAGAATTTGTGGATCATGTACTCGACCCGAAGTACTTTGGAGGAAAGTGTGAATACGTCTATAATGGTGAATGGAGGAAATTCATCTATGACGCGTTCTGTGAGAACCTGCACTACAATGAAGACGAGAAGAACTACAGGAAACCTTACAACTACCATACCTACCAGTTTGTGGTATTGTACAGTTGTGACTCATTTGTTTGTGTAAATTTAATAAATGGGGTGTTTAAACTGAGACGTTTTGACCTGGTTTTAACCCGTTACAGGCTCAAGCTTCGTCAGAGGGATCTCAGGAATACTATGAAGATATGATGAGCCTGCTGAACGCCAGGAAAACTTCGAGTTCTTACAACGGCGGCGTCACAGTTGGGATCTATTATGTGGAAGTGGGACTGAGTGGAAGTAAAGAATCGGAGTTTCTCAAGAACATAACAAAATATAAAAGCCAGGTATGAGCTATTGACCCAAAGGTCAACATGTTCTACATGATACATTGCTGAGTGTTAGACAAGAAGATTGATACCACTCTCATGTCTGTCCATTAGGCCTACTGTATATGGAGCTACAGCCAGCAGCCGGTTAGCTTAGCTTAGCATAAAGACTGGAAACAGAGGGAAAGGTAACAAAATTGGCCTACTAGCACTTTTTTTGTAAAGACTAAACAAACCAAATATATGAGGCCTATAGGTCTTGTGTGTTTATTAGTGAGCTGGTAGGTGGATTTTGTTACCTTTGGCAGCCCGTTTGCACGAAAAGGCATATAAATGACACGCTAATGCGCAATTTAGCGTGCAATAAGAACACTTTTCTTGCTTTTGGCGTGTCAGTACGTCACGTCTGTACCTGTACTGACTGCGTAAATGCCGCTTATGGTGGGCGAGTGGGTCCAACAAAACAGGAAACAGTGTTTTCCGTACTAATGTTACCTTGTTTCCATACATATTTTACTTAGTTTACATACTTATTTTAAGCCCGACCATGATGTTTTTCCTAAACCTAACTAAGTGGTTTGTTGCCTGCGGAAGTTACCGTAGTTTTATTACGTGTCGTAGGTACAAATGACACGTAAAAAGCTTAAAATGCGTCCTCATAACATGCAGAATGTCCTTGCAATGTCATATACGCCTTCCTGTGAGATCGGGTTGCCTTTGGACAGAGCCATGGGTAGCTGTTTCCCCCTGTTTTCAGTCTTTATGCTAAGCTAAGCTATCAGTCTCCTAGCTTAGTTTAATATTAACAGTTAAATATGAGAGAGTGGTATCGAGCTTATCATCTAACTCTCAGCAAGAAAGCAAATATGTGTATTACCCATAATTTCAAACTTTCAAAAAGGTCATTATTTGTGGTATAAATAATTTTGTTTTATTTTATTTTTATTACTATTTCTAATTCTGAAAAAAAAAAAAAAATCACTTTACTCTAAAAATTTTCCTTTTTGCCCTTAGGACGTAGGGTTCGTCAGGCTTTGGTCCAAAGTGCAAACAGCCCAATTCAAAATAAGAAGTAATAATTTGATGCTTCATGAAGATTTCTACGTCTCACTCATGGAGCTCCCGGAGCAGTACGACTTTGGGACGTACTCCCGCTTCTTCAGCACATTCGGCACCCACTACGTCACAGAGGGAACGATGGGAGGAACCCTTGAATACGTGGTGGTTGTCAACAAAACGGCTATGTCAGAATCAAGTACTGTGGGCTTTTTCCAGTTTATTAGACAATGCCTTATGTTAGGAAATGTAATGTAAAGTAATCTGTGTTAAAATCTCTTCCCTCTAACTGTTACAGAGATTGAGGGTGAACAAGCTGGTAGATGCTTCGGTGCCTCCATTGGTTTGAGCTATGCCATCACTAGCTATCAATCAATAGAACTCAAAGCGGGTGTGAACCCTTGCAAGAAAAAAGGATCGTTTAGTCAAGGTACTACAGCGGGTTTATTGGGTTTATTTGTAACTATGTCCAATTTTTATATAAGTGATATGAAGGATTGTTGCAGTAAGGTGTTATCAGAGCCTTTCTTTTCTTTTGAAATGCAGGCAAGGACTCCGACTCCGCTGTGATTGAGGACATTGTTACTCTAGTGAAGGGCGGAGTCACACACACCAGCAGTGGCCTGTTGGCGATCAGGAACCCTGAAACCTACAGGGACTGGGGAGCGTCCCTCAAATACAACCCAACGCTCATCGAATACGAGGTGACTTACTGGAAGATCATTTGACATAACATGCTCTTAAAGGTACAGTGTGTAGGATTTGGCGGCATCTAGCGGTGTGGTTGCAGATTGCAACCAAGAGGCCATCTTTACCATAATAACACAACTTTAAGAGTAACAGAAGCCAGGCAGTTGCTGGCGGTACCACGGTTTTGTACTCTGCAGCTCACATTACCGCAGTTTCACAAGCGTGTCGGAGAACTACGGTGGCCTTCTAAGCTAATGAAAACACAACGATTCTTAGTTTCAGATGATTATACTGTACACACTGTTCCTTTAAATAGAAGAAAAACAAAACAAAAGTTATAGTTAAATTCTCAATTTATGACCTCACGCTGCTTCTGTGCGTTTGCTGGTGTCAGTGGTGTGGTCATCTGCTTTTTATTAACTTCTCTCCTCTTCCTGTCTCTGTCCGTCCTCCCCTATGACCCAGACCATGCCAATTTATGAGCTAGTGCGCCTCAGCACAGCTGCTGACCATGTAGGTGCGAGACTGGCCAACTTGGAGAGGGGCTGGGACGAGTATCTGCAGCAGTTCGACTCATGTCGCTGCGCCCCCTGCCGGCACAACGGCATCCCTGTCCTCACGGGAACCTCCTGTAGCTGCATCTGTAAGCCCGGCTACCAGGGAGAGGCCTGTGAAGAGACACTCAGGAGAGGTGAGACTATTGTCATAAGATAAACACTTTCAAATCATTTGCTAAAGTAAAGCTCGTCCCTCCCGTTTCCAGTCTTTAAATCTATATCGTTTTGTTAAACTCAGCTTAAAACCCCCATAATTTGTCCTTGACAGACACCATGACAGATGGGTCGTGGTCGTGCTGGGGGGCCTGGTCATCCTGTGCATCGGGGAGGAAGACTCGGACAAGAACCTGTGATAATCCTGCACCTGATGGGGGCGGAACAACCTGCCTGGGCTCCACCTCTCAGACACAGCGATGTTGAAGTTTTTTTTAATGAATAAAAACTGCTCTTCCACTATCCTTTTTCTGTCTGAGCTCTGGAAAAAAAATAAAATGAAATGCATGACTTTATCAGGACACACAATATGACACTGTATACTAAGGTGGCAATAAATGTGTGATGTGCAGACTTTACTATGTGTGTGTTTTTCTGTCTGAACCTTTTCTAAGCACAAGAGTGAAACTGTAAACTTTAGATGCTTTGTGTGAGGTTTATTAAAGGAGAAGTGTGTAACATTTAGGGGGATTTATTGGCAGAAATTAATATAATATTAATGAGTATGTTTTCATTAGTGTATAATCACCTGAATCTAAGAATCGTTGTGTTTTTGTTTCCTTAGATTGAGCCGTTTATATCTACATAGGGAGCGGGTCCTCTTCACAGAGTCCGCCATGTTGCTCCACCATGTTTCTGACAGCTCGTTCTTGTTCCCAGGGCGTTACATACCGAGGCTTTGTCACGGCCTTTGGCATTCGTAACCGTCTGACTTATATTGCTCTTAAAGTAGTGTTATTATGTTAAGGATGACCTCTGAGCGAGGTGAATGGCGTTACCATGGTTTTGCACTCGGCGGAGCCGAAGGCAGAGGGGTAATCAGTTGGTTGCAATCTGCAACCACACCACGAGATGCCACCAAATCCTACACATTGTACCTTTACATCACCTTGAATGTGATGGTTATATTTGGGTAACAGAAGCGGAATTCAGGTCAGTGCTTCAGGCAGATCTGGCTAAATGCTACGGTTATATAAAAGAGAAGTGGTTTAACACTCTTTAAAAAATATTTATTGAGGATATCCCATTCAGGTCAAGTCCGTTTTATTCAAATACGATTCATTATGTCACACTAAAAGATAAAGACACCACAGGCCAAACCTCTATTTTCAAGGAGGGTTTTTATAAATCTTTAGGTCAATGTTGACACCAGGGCTGTTTTTAAAAGCATTCAGTAGACTCTTGCTGCAGTCCTGTGCATGCCAGTCCTCCTTCGCCAGGTGCTGGGTTGTTACACTGTCGACTCCTCGTCATTGTTCTTCCACTGCAGGACGACCAAGCACCCCAGCAATTCCAGCTGCCGTCAATGGCTATATCTGTCAGAGGGGGCCACATCATATCTCATGTCATTATGTCAATGTCGATGTAGGTGTTTGTGCAAAGAAAGAAAAATAACATTGTATGCAGTGTTTTGTATGTTGGATGTTTGGAGCTGACCTTTTTGTCTATGAGTGATCTCACAGCCCCGTCCAGAGTAGCCAACAGGACACACACAGTCACACCTGGTGCCTGTTGAGGGAGATGGAAGATATTTAATTCGCTCTCATCATGAACACTAATATAATTACCACCACTGTAATTATCATCAGAGTCACTTTGTGCACTATTATTTTGTGTTTGGGAACAAAAACTCCAGAAAAAATGGGTGATAAAGGTCACTTAATGTTTCTTTAAGTAAATAACTAAACCTTAAAGAGGAACTATTATGTTTATTTTCAGATGCATACTTGTATTTTGTGTTTCTATTAGAACATGTTTACATGCTTTAATGTTCAAAAAACAATATTTTTCTCCCGAAAAGCCCAGTCTGCTCTGATTGGTCAGCTGGCCCACTCTGTTGTGATTGGTCAACCGAACCAAACTCTTCAGACTCCGCTCCAGCTTCGCTCTAATTAGCTTTGTTTGAGGGCGTGCCAAACTAGCCGCTAGCCAGGTATTATGCAAATGTGTTACTTGGTGACATCACCACGTTACGGAAGAAAAGGCGGGACTTTAAGCAAAGCGTTTCAGGCAGTTCAGGAGCAGTGTTTCTGTGGGGGAGAGTAACTCCCTTTGGTGTGGACTTTGGGCTTTGTATCTTTGCAGACCTTTTCATGCACAAAAAACTATATAACACACTAAAGGAGAGGGAAAAAGCACAAAAGCATAATAGGTCCTCTTTAAGCTTTCACTCAAACTGTGAGTGAAAACAAAACATAGCTTAGGAAAGAATTAATGAGTTTTCAGTCAATAACTGATGGATACGGGACCATAAAATCTGTCATAAACACCAAAAAATGGTATCCTCTGAGGTACCTCTCAAAACAGACACTCCGTTGTTGTGGCAGGGAGCACATCGACACGAGCTAGCCTCTGCCAGGTACTCTGACAGCGCTCTCTTCAGGTTTCTTTTCAGGGTGGCATCATGGGTGAAGTCTCTGGAGATCACCAGCTCATACAGCGGCCGCGTCTAGTGAGAAACAAATAAATCGTCTGTATACTGTTCAAATTCAATTCTCTTTCTCTTATAGAGCCAACTGGAAAGCCCCACAAGGGCTGAAACTTGCAAGGCAGCCTATTTCTATTTGGCACAGCTGCTATTTGGCATCTTTTGCTGTTTGTTCTCCAGCTTGCTATTGATCAGCCTCGCTGTACTTTGCCCGTTTGGTACCACCACTGACCAGCTCTTCTGTGAATGTTTCTGCATCAATTTGTCAGGTCAAATTCCTTGTAGACAGTTTAATTATAGCTTCAAATTGAGATGGTGAAATATAAAAGAGGAAGAAATGTCACAAGTGATTGTGGGAGACAAGAAACACACAGATAAGAGAGAATTACGAAAGGGATTATAGCATGTAATATGAATAAAAACAGAAATAGCAAAGCAAAAAATGAGATTTAGTGAAAGCGGAGAAACTCACTGTTCTGCGAATGAAGTCAGGGTTGAAACGAACGCCTTCACCCCAGAGTCCCATCAGCTGCGGGGTGGGAAGCTTTTTAGACACCAAAGCGGTGATGGATTCACTACTTCCACCCCTTACGATGGCGACAAAGTCCTCCACCATGCTGCCTTGCACGGTGTCCTCTGGGGAGAGACGGAATGACTTCAGAGTTTTATAGCATCCGCTTCATGTGTCTGATGTAAAACGGAGCATATTCTGCAGGGTGTTTGGTAAAACGTGGAACCTCACCTCCCATCTCGTTCAGCAAGCCGTTGCAGGATCCACCGCTAAACCCCAAAGACACATAAACGCCATATATGTTGGCTCCGACCTTAAGGCCTGACTGCGTACAGCGTTTGTAGTCGTCCAAGGAATAATCTAGAACAACAAAGGGAATCAGGGAGTGGTTACCGCCATGAGGGTCGACATTTCAATGTGGTTTATCCATCACCTGTTTATCACTAGGTGTCAGCATTAAGGATGACAAGATATAAATGATGTCACTGCCAGTGGCGGCTGGTGACTCAAAAAATTGGGGAGGACAGGAGGAAAACCAACCCATGGCGTTGTGTTATTTTACACTAGTTGGCTACTTATCGCTACTTTCTTTCTTTATTAAACAAAAGAACATAATTCACATTCAGTATAACAATAACAATTAAAAAAAACAAACCTACATATACATGTAGGCCTATTAAGTATCTTAATAGCCTTTGTCAAATTAGAAAGTGGTTTCACATATTGCTCAACATCCTTCAGGAAAACAACAAGGTATTTTTTTTAAAATGTATATTTATGAATAAAAGATTAAAAGAAAACATATCAAATTTATTGTAAAAAAATATTGTTTTGGGCTTTTTGAAGAAACCAAACGCCACATTTTCACATAATAGTGTCTTAAAAGATATGATCAATGACAAATCTGCAAAGGTCTTTATGTCTTTTTTAATTTCTGCATGTAGTGATTGATGGGGTAATATGATACTGAGATTTGGTAATGGTTTATTTCAGCCAATTACTCCTTTTTAATAATTTGATCTCCCTCTTGCCTCTCAAAAACAGAGGAGGAGCAACCTCCTCTGCCTCTATGGACCAGCGTCCACTGGTCACTGCCATTGCCAGACACCAGTAACTGATCATAATAATTATCTTTATGCAACGTGCAGTAAATTAAGAGGCTGAGCAATTAAACCAAACTTGATTTCACTGAGACCCCCACGACTCCAGCTCAGTAGCCGCTAACATTTATTACCTGTCTTCTCGAGCTTCTCCTTGTTCAGGATGATGGTGTGCTCAAAGTCTCCTCCGAGGGCTGCCTCCGTGATGTAGTGGGTACCGTAGTCCCTGTAGATCTGTCTGAATTCCCCATAAACGTAGGACTGTGGCAAGGAGCGCAGGCGCTGCAGGAACTCGTGGTGAAGCATCAAATCATCTGACTTCAACATGTACTGGGCCAACTCCAGTTCTGCTTTGGCCCTCACAAAGCTGTTAGTCTGAGAGGAGAATCAGCGGGAGGCATGTGATGGATACTTCAGGTTAAGCTTGGAGTAGGAATATGTAGGTATTTTAGATGACTTGTGGGTTTGTATAAATCCGTTTGTTTTGTTTTGGAGAAATCAGTAGGTTGTAAAGAGGTCAGGAGGAGAAAAAGACATCTCACCTTGCCAGAAGCACGGCGAATCTTCTGTTCTGCCCTGGTGAATTTGGCCTTATTGTAATTGTAGCCAAATTCAGCTATGCCTGGAATGGCAAAGCCAAAGGAAACGGTGGTTTGGGTCATTCGCTCCTTTATGGTGTGGTCCTTGTAGTCAGAGTACGACTCAAAAGCCTCTAGGGTGAAATCATATGAGCCTTTTGTCTGCAAAGACATGAGAAGCAAAATGTCCTTTATAGTGTGATATAAGCAGGAAAATATCAATAAACAATTAATTTACTGCCAACTATCTTTAGAACGTAGAATAACAGATGAAACAATGAGATGAAAGACGAAGATGAAATAAGATAAACCATCATTAGTACGGGGTGAAAACTCTCTCCGTTAACTACCGTTTATATTTTTTCCGAAATAAGGTCCCATGGGGTCCACCGGAAGGGGCGGGACTTAGGCTCTCTATAGAAATGCTCAGAATCTCGCATTTAGCACCTTTAACCATTAATAGACATCAGTTACAACTTATCGACCCTGTATAAAGTTTGACGTATTAGAAAATGAGACCGAAAAAAACTTGTTTATCGACTCCAACTCAATACTACAAAATTGTGATTGGCCGCCGGTTTCACCTGCAGAGTGTACTGTTGCAAGTTGTAAGGCTTCCTGAATCTGACATCCTGGATGTAGTGTGGCAAGCAGCTGCCAGCGTAGTATCTGTTATCAAGCACCACTCCTTCCAGGTTACTGTTCAAGATGTTGATTCTGAAAAGTAAGTAACAGCAACGGTGAGCAGATTGATTTTAGGAGAGCGACATGTTTACGCATCTAAGCCCTCGAAAAATATCTGGGACTCACAGTGCAGACTAATGGGAATGTGACTCACCCTTTGGCGAGGTTTTCGATTCCCCAGTACTCTTCAGCCTCCTGCCTGCAGGGCTTGGAAACCTTCTTACAGCCGGCTTCATCTGACATGTCGCCACAGTCGTCCTCCCCGCTACACTGCAGAGTTCTGGGAATACAGCGACCTGAAGGAGAGGAAAGACGTGGATGGCATTTAGTAAAGGTTCATTTCCAAAACAGGATCATATTTTGGAAATATGCCTATTTTCTTTCTTGCAGAAAGTTAGATGAAAAGATTGATCTGTAGGCTACTTCAAGCAGCCAATTAGCTTAGCTTAGCATAAAGACTGAAGGCAGTGGGGAAGGATGGAGAGTATATGTGGATGGGTGTAGGAGATACCTGTTTGGGTGCAGAGGAATCCTTCACACAAAGGAACACTGTCACAGGTGTAGCGGGCTGGAACGGTACAGGCCTCCTCCTCCCGGCCATGAAAATTGCACGGCTGCCCTCCAAACTGGGACGGCTGGTCCACTTTAGCATAGCGATACTGGGTGGTCGAGGGAGACAAACACATTTAAACGGTCAGAGAAACACAGAGGAAGGCTCGCCACTACCCAATAAAGGTGGTGGAAACCGCTCCGGGGAACTATAAAAGCCGAAATCCCATTAGAGGGCTGTTTTCACTTTGTCATGTCAAGGTTATTAATCCCCCTCCTTGTAAAGTGGATGAGATAGAGCACTGAAGTACATCAGCTGAGACCTCTGCCAGCAGTGGAGCTCTCTACCTCGCAGAAACACAGCCCACAAGGGTCAACATGTTGAATGGCTCACACTGCAGAATTATCTCTCAAGCCTCCGAGCACTATAGGAATGATTTATTCACCCAAATCTAATCGGACTGTGTCCAAATCTGATCTCATTCATGATAACCGGTGCATTACAATGGTTAGATCAACTTATCTGGCCAGTAGTGTGGTGGGATATTGGACATATAGTTCAGTAAAATATATATAACCAGCATTTTGGGGTTCTCTTTTGTAAATTTTTACTTATTTGATTGTTAAGGTCAACAGTTTTTAGTTTAACGAAAAGTCTGACATTTTGGGAAATATATCTATTTGCTTTATTTCCAAGAGTTAGAGGAGAAGATTGATAACACTCTTCTAGGCGAGAGTGGTACCAATCTTCTCATAACTCTCAGCAAGAAAGCATATTTCCAAAAATGCAACAACTTGCTCCCAGAGAGAGATCAAGCGTCTCTGACTGCGCTTTTAATTTAAACATGTTAAACATCAGCACACTGATTTTATTCCTTCTTGATAACAGATTATCAGGCGAACACTGAGGTGTCCCGATGGGCCAACGAACACATGCCATGTACTGCAGCTGTAATGTCCCCCGGGGCCCGCCATCACCTGTCTGGTCTCATCATGCTTACCCTTTTTTTCTGACAGGTGTCGCAGCGTGACCACGAGCTCCACTCTGATAGAACACAGTCCACTGGATGAACCAGCACCTGGTCGCCCACTGACCGAGCTTCACGAACACCAGGCTGTTCATCGCTCGCTGCTGTGATGTCAAATTTACTGTGACATGGAGATGAAAATCAAAGCAAAGTAAATTGACATTTTCTTTTTACCACTTTGGAAGCAAAGGTGTTTCTCAAAGCATCTTGTTGTAGGATTAGCTACTGACAGAACTACAGATCTTAATCAGAGAAAAAAACAGACTCTTTATTGCAGTAAAATGATCACTTTTAATCTCACTGTAGCCATTTTGAAAACTATGTTGGAGCATAGGAACCACTTTATCTCTGACAGCAATAAGGTTACATTAACCTCAATGGAAATTAACATTATAATACAGGCAATCTGTTATTAAACAGACAGATAAACCTCTTACCTTAGCAGCACCAGGCCCAAAGTAACATAGAGCAGACAGCACTGCAAACTGAGTGCACTCGTCCGTATCACCACAGGAAGCATGGTTGTGTGTTATGATGACTGACTGTGAACGAGGAGACGACACCGCTCAGCTCTCTATGTAAACACAAACTGATCAATACTGGTCTGGATATGAACTCAGAGCTGCCATTAGACTCAGAGGTGGAGCTGAATACACAAGACGGCAGGACTCAGAGCCACTAAACAAGGTGTTGTGGTATAAGGTCTCGTGTGTATTTAACAGAGGAAATCAGGTTTATAGTGAAGCAGGTTAGAATCTATGGGCACGTTTAATCCAAGGCAATCCAGGAGGTCTGGATATCTTTTCAGTTATCATAAACTTCATTGTGTATAATCCGCAGGAATGTGATGAATCTGAAATGGCAGGCAAACACACTTTAGTTGAATAATATATGACGCTGGTGGAGAATGAAGGCTGTGTAATAAAGTAAATTCCTGTTACAGACTTCAAATCATTTGAGTCATGTTCGTGTACTTTGACCTTTAAACTTTCCCCACTTTCACTGATTTGGGATTTTACAGAATGACACAATCCAGTGACTCAGTTATAGTTTATTTACTCAGTGAAAAGCAACATAATACTAACTAATATCTAATGACTGGTACTAATACTACTGATATTACTAATAAGATGCGTTATGCTTGTAGTATGTGCAGCGGGGTGTGATTGGTAGATAAATGTTTGTAAGGACAGCAGTGGTGGAAAGTAGCTAAGTACAAGTGCTGTATTTAAGTACAACTTTGAGGTACTTTTCATTTTATACCACTTTATACTTGTACTTTCAGTATACTCCACTACAATTGAGAGGAAATATTGTACTTTTCACTTACTTATTTGACCGCTGGAGTTACTTAAACATAAACATATGTTATAAAATACTTATAAAATACAAAGCATTTTTAAAGATATAACCATTGGTTCTCAACCTTTTTGGCTTGTGACCCCTTACAAAAAGCAGATGTGTATGAGTTATTTGCAGTTCGATCAAAAGTAATTTTCCCTCTCAGATTTAATTAAAATAATTGTTTGAGGCTAAAAGGGCCAAATGCCCCGACAACAAAAGCAAATTGACTACAAATAAGTGCAGCGGAACTTTGTTTTTATTTTTTTTTATTTTTAATCATCTAGCAACCCCTCTGATTGACCTTGTGGCCCCTTTGAGGGCGCCCAACCCCTAGGTTGGGAACCACTAAAATAAACTACCTAACTGTATAAAAAGTAGTTAAATCTAGCTCCACTTTGACCAAATAAAATGCTGCTTACACACTAATGCATCAGTATTAAAAATCTAACAGTGTAATATATAGTAAAATATTAGTAACAAGGGCCAGTATAATGTATAATGAGTACTTTTACTTTTGATACTTTAAGTGCATTTGGCTTTGAACATTTTTGTATTTACTTAAGTATGGTTTTGAATATAGCTGTGCTACTCTTCATGTGATTAAATAACATAATCAGCACAAAAAACAACAAGTGATAATTACACTAATATATCACATTCACATGACACTGATTGACTGCATGGAGGATTGGTGCAGTATTTGTGAGAGGAGAGCAGCCTCTGTTGGCTGCTTCTGTGGTCTTAAAGAAAGACGGCATCAGGTTACAGAAAGGAAAGAAAAGAAAAGGGAGCAGAAAAGTGGGAATCACATGATATTTTATTTGTGACTGAACAGTGGCATGGGTACAGTGTATGGGGGAAGTCATAGACGTACAAAAGTCCTTTTTTCTCTTTTTCATGACAACTCTTAATTCCATAAATAAAATTTACAAAATATTTTGGACTATTTCTCATTTTTCTTACACGAGCAGGGGGGTACAGTTACCGTTTGTTATGGTAAGTCTAAGCAGTTAATAGTGATATCTCTATTGTTCATGTTATATATAAAGTCGCCTTTCTTTTTGACCGTTTGGATTGGGTGGAGCAGACCTACAATACGCCCAAGTGCTTTGTTACAACAATGACCTGTTTACTGTATACAAATGACCCGACAAGAAGAACAGTGACTGGACAACAGAAATCAACCTGATAAGGCATAGAAATGCACTCTACTGTCTCCGAGCTCGCGGTTATTAAGCCAGTATGGGTTTATTTATTCAAGAAAGCAAACAGAGATATGATTCAAAGAGGCAAATTGTAAACAATGCGACCTCAGCTGGAAATGTAGAATATCTAAAAACAAACAGATGCCTCCTATTTACTAAAAAAAACTGTAACCTTTAAGGAGGATTTTGTCGCGATTCTTTATGTTTGTCAACCCTTTCCTTTCTTTCAAGCTCAAAATGAGTGAGACGGGTAACAGCAGGCTTTATTTTGAATGACCATGTAACACAGATTCACAGTTCATATCTCACCAACCGAACAGAAACAAAGACATGTTTCAGGAATGAGAAATTAAACGGCTGCGAAAGCGAAACAAACATCCAGACGTCAAAAGATGGAGGTGCTGGTAGGGCATTGCTTGAGAGAAACACAGGTAGTTGGCATCCAAGAGGCAGAGAGCTATCTTATGGCACAGAGGCTCATGTATGGGGGGACGGGGGGGGGATGGGGGGGATTCTTATTTACAAAATAGATGTTTGGCAAATTTTCGATTTGATGCCTCAAAGTCATTTCGATACCTCTAATGACTCGGCGTCATCAACTAAGAATTCACAGCTTATAAAATAAGAAATCATATTTTTTTTTTGTTTGTATTTGTTTCAGGTCTAGAAGGAAGCTGTTTTGCTCACAGCTGAGTCCGCTGAATCCACATCGAGTCTGTTCATGCAAATGGACGAATCGGTGGAGCAACACTATGAGAACATTTGGCAAATCCATCTGCTGTGTGCAGTCTCTGCTGGTGGCGGCTGACAAACCCGAAGGTCAACCGCGTGCAGTAGGAACGCTGCTCCTCCTGAAAGGCTCCCAAAAAATAATTTGCATCGTCAGTTGTCACCACGGCCGTTTAACGTATCCTCATTAATCCGTTACAGGAGGAGGGCGCGATCGCCTCCTGCTGTAGGTTTCGCTCAGAGATCAAAAGGTCACTTCCTGGTTGAAAGGTGTATTTGATTGGACGATAAAGCCAAAGTCTGGTTGTCATGCTGAGGAGTACAGTACAGAGTTATGTGGCCTCTGGAGGAAAGCAGATCCTGGGATAGCCAGCTTATTACAGGACTGCCAAAATATCCTTTAAAGGTTGAAAAAACAGAACAAGTCTGTGTAATCCAGCTTGTGAGGGATGCTGCTGCTCACAGTCTCTCATCCCTCGCTTCTTCTCTTTCTCGTGAGCTTCGATCTTGGCCTTTGAGAGCTTCCATCCCCTAAAAGACAAACCAGTCGACACAAATCATGATCTGTGCAGCGACAGATCCGGCCGCCAGGTGGCAACGTTGAGCCTTCCTTATGTTTAGTTTGGGTGATGCAGAGAGGCATAATGAGAGAAAACATTGAACGAAACCAAGGCTTTTTTCCAAGTGGCACAAAACCACTCATGGGCAAGGGGAAAGGAGACAAATGAAAAGCTAATAAAGAAAGAGAAGGTTATGATAAAATGAGAGAGACGGGGGAAGGAGATGAAAAGAGCAGAGGAGGAAAATACACGAAATGCCGCAATGTGAAGGTAGTTGATAGATTACACAGGCAAATGAGAAGAGGAGGTGACCGTGAAATACCCACTCTGTTTGTTGTTCTCTAGCTGTCTTCCTGTGGACAGGTCTGATCCTGCGGAGGATCAGGATCTCCGCTTGGCACCGGAGAGATCGACCTCGCAACAACAGAGCCCTGAGAGAAAGACAGAGAGAGGGAGTAAGCTGTAAAATTTCTTTTATGCAGGTGACATGCTTCGGCAAAATCAACTATCCTCCAGCATGTGAGGACGTGCAAAATGTGCATCTGTTTCCTCCCACATTTCCCTGAAAAAAACATCAGCCAAACGTTTAGGATAATGACTATAATTACCTTGAAACATAATTTTACCTTATTACATATGATCTAATCAAGACACCTAACCTTTCATGTTTAATTGACTTGACATTTTTCTGAAAAAAAAAAAAGAGGGTAAAAATCAATCCGATTTGGCCACATTACTCACGTGACATTCTCCCGTGTGTGATTACATGCGATGTACTTGAGAACAGATCATCCGTATGACAATAATAGATTACAGCATCGTGTCAGTCAGTTGTTAAATCATCAAATGCATGAATCTTATTGACTGGGATGCGACCCAGAGGGGGGACGGAGCTCACCGATTGTTCCTCCTTGGCGTTGCTGCAGACGCCCTCTGGGTCTACAGGCGAGAGATCTGTGGGGGGGTCACTGGCCTGGGAAGGGGGGCAGTCTGAAGACGAGCTCTGCTGAGGGGCCGGGGTGGATGCTGCGGAGAGAGGAAATGAGAAATGTTCAGTAAATACTTTATGTTGTTAATTGATTTCCAAAAAGAAATATATACATACATTTACAGCAAGCATATTTACCGACTCCCATGTTGATAAGAGTATTAAATACTTGACAAATCTCCATTTAAGGTACATAAAAGCTATGCGATTAATTTGCGATTAATTGTGATCAACTATGGACAATCATGCAATTAATCACGATTAAATATTTTAATATTAATATTCGATTGACAGCCCTAGTAAATACAGTAAGTAGGATTTCAACTTTGTTTTGTACCACTTTCCAAAAATGTGGAGTGTTTACTGATTAATGCTAATCTGCTCTGTGAATACATGTTAGCATCAAGCTGGTAGTGTGCGTAGCATATACTGAGAAACAGCGGATTCATGACCTTTACTGCATGTCATCCCCTCGACTTTCTTTTCTATTATACCTGACATTCTGTACACTATCAAATAAAGTACAACTTTATAAACGTGCACGCACCTTCATACCTGTCTGATCTCCTTAAACCTTATGTTCCATCCCACGGTCTCTGCTCTCAGAATACAGGCTCCTGTCTGTCCCCAGAGTTAAAAAGTCAGCAGGGCCTTTTCCTATCATACCCTCTGGAATAATCTTCCTATGGACATCAGACTGTTGTGGGCTTTAAATCCAAACTTAAAACTCATCTTTTCACGTTAACCTTCAGTTAGTTGCTTATTCTTTAAGGCCTTGTACCTGCTACTATTATCAGTCTCAATTAATCTATTAAGCCCAGTACGTATAGTCCATGTTTGTCCTGAATATGGTAAACTTTTTGAAAACCACTGGGAAACACCTGAAGCTGCTCCCGGATCTGTATTTTTCCTACATGTTTACAGTCTAACTTTGTCATCCTGATGTCTATAGTGTAATTTTACTATGTTGGTGTATTCTGTACACACAACATCAATTGCATGTCCTTCCGTCCGTCCTGGGAGAGGGATCCCTCCTCAGTTGCTCATCCTGAGGTTTCTTCCATTTACTACTACTATTGTACTACATCTCTTAGCAATCCATCCAACTCACTCAAAACCACTAATGTGAACCTCACAGTGGCGCTAGAGGAAAAGTCAGGGGGTCACCAAAGTCAGTAGGATACATCATCTGGGAACAATGAACGCCTGTACGAAATTTCACGGCGATGGATCTAATAGATGTTGAGTCCAGTCTGTGACATTACCATCCATAAAGCCACGCAGCTGGAAAGGCTAATCATATTTTTTGAAATGCATAAAGTGGTACAGATGATGGTTTAATAAGCTGCAATTATGTTTAAGAACACTTACGAGATTCAGTAGACGGTGATGTGGATGTAACTGGGCTCAAGGTCATCCTAGAGAGATCAAGGTCACTACAGCTCCCTTCCTCTTCCTGGGTCGCGGCAGCTGAAGGTGGCAGCAGCAGCTGACTGCAGACCAGCGTGTCCGGTACACTCATGAGGCCCGGGGTCCCACACCTGCTCACCGCCGCGGACGCGACGCCGGCTCCCACACCTGCTGCTCCGGCTCCCGACGTAGAGGGGCCCTCGCCCGCGTCCGAGTCCGCGCCGAGGCCTTCCCTCCCCAGGCTCAGCTGCCTCTGAAGCAGGGCGGGGTCGCCCGTGTGCTGGGGGCTGGTGATGGCGGAGGAGGGGGCCGACATGTCGCAGCCCTGGGGGCACATGGTGGTGATGGGTACCAGGCCTTGGAGCATGGCAGCTGGTATGGCGTGCCCTCCCACGCCCACGGTCTGGGCCGGCATGTAGGCCGCCATGGCCGCCCACTGATGCTGGGTGGCCGGGAAAATGTTGGCCTGGCTCCAGATGACTGGCTGACCGCCGGGGAGGACCTGAGCCACCTGGAGGGGCCCCTGCACGGGGAAGGCCAGAGTCTGGGCCTGGGCAGGAAACGGCTGCTGCGCCCACTGGGCCGCCTGCACCGGACCCATGGTCATATAACCTGGAGCGGAGACAAAGGAAGAAAGAATAAGTACAGGATATTAAGGCAGAAAAATGAAGGAGTGATTATTATTATTATGAGCACAGAATACATTTTGTCTCTGTGATTACGAGGTCAATACATCGATTTTAAAAATTACAGCATGTTCTTCTATTAATATTGCTGTCTGGCAATCTTTGACTAAATGAGAGCTATTCAGAGCTGAACTTAATAGCAGAAAGGCGTATTTAAGGACAGCGCTCTGCACACAGCTTTTTTTTGTGCAATTAATTCGCACATCAACATATTTTTTTTGAACTGTTGTTTTTGTCGTGAGTACTTTCACACAGAACATAAATATTACACGGCGAAAAAGCGACATACTCTTTTTTTGCGGAATGAGGTCGATTTTTCTGAGCATTCGCATCGCGAATAAAGGCATCAACCAATCACGTTGTGCGGAACGGGTTGAGTTGCGCTTATATTTATGAAAGAACAACACGGAGGCTCTGTAGTTCGAACCAAGACGGCAAACAGTATTACTCCTTTCTTTCAATTGAGGCTGCGCAGACCAGATCTAGAAAGGTCCGGCTTGTAGCACCTCACACCACACTCACGTCAGACCACGCCCCTTCCTGCTATAGTCCAAGGCCTTTTGAAGGAGGCTGGGACACGGGCGGACACGGGTCTTGAGGTATGGGGTATAATACATGCGCAGTGTAACAGAAGCTACGGTCGTGCGTTGCGATGGCTCAATTGATGACGCGTGACCCAGCCTCTTTCAATCGGCCTTGCTATAGTTAGGGTTAGGGTTAAAGTGTGAGGTGTTAGGCGTGAGGTGTGTGTGGCGGACCCTTCTCGCAGAGAGAGGAAAATGGGAAATACTCGCCTACGAATATTATATGTCTAGGGCTTTTATTGTGGAGGTGCTACAGTACTGAGGTGCTACAGGCTGCAGCTAGACCGTGTTGCATTTTCGCCTTGTTTATTCACCACACCCCCGGTGTGTAAAGGCCTTTAGACTGAACTGAGAAATGGGGTGTATTGTATATTTTTTTAAAACTTCAGTAATCAATGACACACATTCATATTGTTGTCCAGTTTATGTTACTGTTGCATGGTGATGCAATTATAAGCAAGGACTGTCTTGAAAACGCTTCCTTGTTGGAGTGTTCCAGGACAACATCTGAGATTTGAGAGTCAAAGCTGCCAAAAAGCACTGACTTCATAAGCTGTGTTATGATCTTGGGACGCTCTTGAATGCTCTTGGAAACCCACAATGTCAATGGTTTTGCTAAAATATGCAAAGCCACCAGTGTTGGTCCTTTAAGAAACATCGCTTTACAGTATCTCCGTGTTACGGTAAATCTCGGCGAGGCTTTTCACCAAACTACACATCAAAGCCAGACAGACATCCCCACCAGCACGTTATTCTCTTTTATGTGTTTCAGTCCGGGGAGCTACAGTACCTGACGGCACGGAGGTGGGGCTGAAGGGGGCGTACAACTCAGCGGGATTGTGTTGCTGCTGGCGGCTGCTCCTGCTCGGGTCCAGTGTGTTGGCGGGTGATGGGGGCATCTGGGAGGCAAAGCACACACACACACACGGACAGATGTCACGACAAAGTCACCTAAAAGTCACCAATCTGCAGCACTGTTGGATATTTAGGTAATTTAGATCTCTGCGACTGTCCTAATGAAATGACCCAACATTACAGATAAAATACTGTAATTTAAACGCTATAAACTTGTACCAATTACACAAAGCTAATCGGGGTTTCGTGTGGTACTACTCACTGAGGGAGGAGTGGACATGTCGCCGAAAAGATCAAAGTGGTTGATGTTCTGCGAGTCGAACCGAGGGGGTGAGGGGGAGAGAGACAGAGAGAGACAAAGTCCAGTGATACATCACGACAACGAGATCTGCACCGTCATGAAACCTTGAATTCATCTCCAGATAGGGTATGGTGGTGATTGCATGGGTGGGTAGGTGTGTGGGGAGTGAAACCTATTCACAAAGGCGGCTTGTGCTGCGGATGGCAAGAAACAACTATCCCCTCGTTTCATTATCAGAAAATGGATCTAAAATGAATCTTTCATGGCTCGCTATAATTGAGTGGGTAAAAGGCTATTCAGTCCCATAAAACAGGCTCTGATTAGATATTCTTATGTCTGCCAATCAAGAGGCGCCCCCGCGAGAGGCCCGGGCCGCTTTTATCATGCTGATTCTACTCCACATACACAGAGGAGTGTGTTTATTTCATCAAATGTATGAAAGGAAGAAGCTCCTGGAACCACCCAACCGAGACAATGAGGCCACCTCACCCTATGGGCGGACGTGACCCCTGCTCTGGTCCCCTCTGTCCTCCACTCGCACTACTTAAAAGGAGGGAAGGAGGGGGGGGGGGGGGACGCAGCTATGGAAGACACTATGGGATGGCTAAGTTGCATGAAATGTCTCTGGGAGCCATGCACAAGCAGACAATGAATCACGGTAAAAAAAAAAAGCACAAAACACACACAGGATTTGCATGCTATAAATAAACAGATACACACATATTTAAAGCAAAGAAAGAAAAAAGGGAGGAATCGCAGCAATCAGTGTTGCTGCTAACAGGGTGTTTATGTCCTCCGTGAATAAGCCGGGGACATGGCGGATTGCAGTTTGCACGGCACTTTGGAACCATTGAGGGTCACAGAATGAGTCTGAATTTGGTGGGAAAAAAGGTAAACATTGTACACAGAGGTCTCTCCCTGCAGGCACCGACACACATCAGGGGAGCTCGAAAGGCTCTCGAAAAAAGCTCCAACTGAATGAACAGACAAGCAGTAACACTTAAGAGATATGGAAGCGCTGCTACTTATACTGGCATGGGCTGTTCGGGTGAGATAGCGAGGGGCGGCCGGGACAGTTTATCTGCTTGATATGCTGAGCAACAAGCACACAAACAGCGGAGAGCAGAGAAGCACTTTTGCCAGGGCTGTTTTCAGAAGTTGCGTGGAAATTGTCTCTGAGTGAATGTTTGGCGAAATAGGGCTTGAATGAATGTTTTTTTTATAAGCGATTTGAGGGATGTAATAGCGTGGACACTGCATGGTGGTGAAGAACTCATAAAACCTACCAGGATGAGATGAAATATTTTTTTTTCAGTTTGATGAAAAGGAGGGGGGGGGGAGGGGAATCAAAGATGCTTTTTGTGCTGTTTTTCCTGAACAAAATGTTTCGCTATTCATTAAGGTACAGCTTTTATGAGTGTTTGGCGGCCTTGATTGTATGTAGCCGTGACTACACTGCATGCAACCCCAGCTACAAACCTCTCGTCCTCAACCTCCAAGGAAGACAGAATAGCAACCCCTTTATTTATCCAGTCGGTCCGCCCGTACCAGTCAGACAGGACAGGCGAAAAGATTTTTGTCTCGACCATCTGGTCACGACATGCGTCAGACTCTGCACAGGATTGGATTTTTGGATATGAAGCCTGCCTCTCTAATGTCCTGTGAAATTGCTGACATGTCTGACTTTGGTTGACCAATCAATTAGTCTTATCTCTTCATGCAGGGTAGGCATGACCAATGTGGCTTTGTTTCGTCGTCATCGCCACAGAAAGCGGATGCAGACCCCAGTCTGAGTCGTTCTAGGCTTGACGTTTAAGAGCCTGCGGGCTGTAATACATTACTGGAACTATTGAATACAGCAGATTACAAATGGACGCTGTCAAAGGGGGCTTAAGGCACTTCCTTCGAGAGGATCTTAAAGAGAGGTTTGCAAGTAGAAGAGTAAAGAAACAAATGATAAAAAAAAAATAAAAACACCTACAGTCATGAAATGGCGTTTTGGGACATCATAGATCCCTTCCTTCTGCTGACTGGTTGGGACCTGCATTGGATTGGAGGTCGATTCAAACGTAAGTAACAGAGCAACACCTTTTTTTATGTTTTCTTTTTAACAGGCTGGGTTATTAAAAAAAAACAACCAGGAGCTTACAGGAACTGAAACATGTCTATTGAGAAAGAAAAAGCTTTCTGCGTCAATTTAGTCAATTTTTTAAGGTGTAATTTTATCTTTTAGAGCAGCGGGATTATGCAAATTCTACAGCTGTTTTGTTGAATGAATTCCACTTAAATCAATATTGATTGCAAACAATGCTCGACGATGTTGCGTGCTGGTTCTGGGAGTGTTAAGAAAGCCTATTGTTATTCTGCAACAGTATGTCTCAACTGGTTCATCCGACAATACGAGAATGCCTCGGCTCTGGCCTCCTTTTGTATATTTCTCTCACATTTATTCAAACTATCTGTTGCTCTTAACCTCGCTGCTTGTCTCCCCTATCGCTCTCTCTCTCTACTGGTTAACTTTCCCGTACGTTTTCCCCAAGTCTATTGATCTTGTTTCATTCTAAGATCAAATGGCATGGCAAGTGATTAATCTCTCTCTCTGCATCTTTCATCTTCAGAGGAACGCAAGATACAGAGAGCCAAAAAGAGGAGGAGGAGGAGGAGGAGGAGGGAGAGAGAGGGAGGGAGGGAGGGGGGTAGGATTAAACCATACGACAGGTCCCTGGAGTCCTAGCTGGTCCTTCAAATGGTCTAAAGCCAAAAGGTCAAAGTGTTGGATGTATAAAAGGAGCCTGCTATACAGAACCATCCAGACTGAACAACTGACCTTGAGTCGTCTGCAGCTGTTTTAGACGCTACATGATGCTTCATTTTAAACTTAAAGGTGCTGCCTTTTTAATTTTTTTAGTATCTTAAAAGGTATAATCCTAAAGATTTTCATGAAATCAAATGGTTGCCATTTTTCAACAATAGGCATGAAAAGTATTTACATTCTGTAATACCTCTCTATATAATAGTTTTCATTGGTAGTGGCGGAGTCCGCCATTCCCATGCTGGATTCAAGTTGCCTTCACACGCACAGGAAACGATGCATGTATGTAATTCAGTGTAATTTTATCTCGCTGATAGCCTCACTGTTTACTGTACGCTCTCATTACACTGTATCAGAGCTGTATTTAGTTACTGCTAATGCAAATGGAACATCCTACTGCCGCTGCTTCACATTAAAAGCGTTTAACTGGCGAATCACGGGTGGCTTTTATTGTGAAAAAGCCATCGGAAACGCAATGGATTTGTCACCGTGGTTAGCTCTGATGTGATACAGAAAAAGACATTTTCGCGCTTTATGACAGACGATCAGTTTGAATTATTGCAGGGAGTAATGGACTAAAATCGTACGGACTATAACTTTAACATGAACTGAACTTTTTAATAGATCTCACAGTTTGGTTCTCTCCTGGATGGCTTTTCATCTTCAGCCACATTCAAACAGAAACATTAGTTTGATCTACTTGAATCCCCAGAAAATCCTTTCTCCAAAAACAATTTGTAACTTCTTTAAGAAAGGTGCTATAAAGCCATGTTGTTAGTACTGTTACTATTATCATCTATCACAGGGTATAAAGAGGGAGAAAGAAAAGGGGGCAATGCTTGTCTTTGTACCTGATAAACGCTCTCCTCTGATTGGGGGCCACGGAGGGGTTCGTGTCCAGCCTCAAACACTATGTACTATAGAACAGAAGTAGTGGGCAAGGCGTAGAGGTGCAGAGAATTAATGAGATGGGAAGACAGAGAGAAAGGTTGGCATATAAAACAGAGAGATACAACGAGGGAGTGATACATGACCAGAATAAATGAAAGCACAGGGGAGCGAGGATGGCGTCGAGTGGGGAGTGAAATGAGATCACGAATATGAAGAGTGTAAAAAAAATGGGGCATGGGAAAGAGGAATGGGGGAGATGTGGAGAGAAAGAAAAAAAGAGTGAGGTGGGAAGAGGAAAGAGCACAAGTATAATAGGTCAGGCAGTAGTTCAAGGCAATGTGGAGGTCTTAGCTAGAGGTCTCCCTTCAACATCAGCAATATGATGCTCCACCTCTTTGAGAGAAAATAGACCCGGAGGTCAGAATATCCGCTTGAGATCCATGAGTGAAGTCTCACATCGGTCAGTATCTCCTCTTAAGATTGATGTTAATGAATGCCTTTATGGAACTCAAATTAAAGGAATAGTTTGACATTTTGGGAAAGATGTTCACTTTCTTGCCGAGAGTAAGACGAGAAGATGGATACCTCACTCATATATGTATGGTAAATATGTAGCTGGAGCCAGCAGCCGTTTCAGGTTAGCTTAGCATTAAGACTGGAAACGCGGAAACAGCTAGCCTGGCTCTGTCCAACTGTAATAAAATTAGTCTACCAGCTCGGCAGTGTTAGTTACATCAACAACCTATTTTTCATGAGGTAAATGAGACTAAAACTAGATAAAGTAACCATTGAAAACAAGAATTATGACAAATTAACTACATTTTTCGTCAACGAATAAAAACTAAACAACAACGTGATTAGTGCCTGTTTAGTAACAATATCCCCCTCCGCCCAAAAATATCTCTTGTTAAGTTGAGCTGTTCGACCTGTTGCACTACCATCAATAAGAAATATCTTCAATTTCAATCAAAAGAAACCGATTTATGGACTAAATTATTCTTCAATCCACTCAGAATAAAACAAGAAGCGTCAACCAAAAAGCTGGGACAGACTACGAAAACATGCAGGCAGCACGCCGGCGTTTATAAAAAGTTATGTTAATGTAACATTATTAAGTGTTGTGAATGTAGATGTAATGTTACTGTCAGTCAGCTATCTTTCATATTAGAAGGAATGAGTAAATTGGAGGATTTATGATGGAATTCAACCATCTAAATATTCCTCTAGATGTTCGCTAAAGAAAATAACGTTAAGTAATCCAACGTTTTAGCTGCTCCTCTCAATCAAACCCAGACAAGGAATAGTACTTTAATGAACAAGTGAGTGAATCCAGCTTCTGAATGATCAGCTGCTCTGCAGTGGAGAGAACAAGTAGCAGCGCTAATGCTAATGCTAATGCTAGGTGAGCCAGAGTTTTGAAATGACAACTGGATTTAGCGATGAGAGTGTTGTGTTACTGCAGAGCACAGTTACATGGACACTCTGTGTGTGTAAACAGCGCCTTTAACACTAACCTCGTGATAGATGAGAACGTCACCTGTAACCATGGTAACTGTACACACCCAAGATGCTGTAGCCTCAAAATGCTCAGAAGACTCAATAAATGAGAAAACATATAAAAAATGAGACTAGAATATCATGGCGAAAACTAATAAAAACCAAAATTACTAAAATTTGTCAAAAAACAAATTACAATTTTCGTCAAGTGCTAAAGTTAACACTGCAGCTCGTTTTAGGTGCTGGTAGGTGGATTTTGTTACTTTTGGACACAACCAAGCTAACGGTCTCCACGTTTCCAGTCTTTAAGCTAAGCTAGGCTAATTGGCTGCTGGCTCCAGCTACATATTCGCTGCACAGACATGAGAGTGGTATTGATCTTATCAACAAGAAAGTGTATTTCCCAAAGTGTCAAAGCGGTCCTTTAAGATTCTGGCCACAGTCTGGAGTTTTGTCAACCAACATCAACATAATCGGAAGCTGCAAATGGAATGACTTTATGCAAAAACACACTTCAAGAGCAAAGAACAGAGGTGATCTGGGAGGTGGTTGGACGTACCACTGAACATAGCATTCAGAGTAAGAGTTAGTGTTGTCTGTATTCAGTGTGAGCAAACACAGAGAAATAAAAAAATAAATAATGTTCAGCCAAATAAATGCACAGGGCAAAAAGGAGGGGGAGGGGGTAACAACCAGTCAGGGGGGGGGGCATGTCTTTGGAAGAAATCAGAACAGTGACACAGATCAACTAAAAAATATGGTTTTACAACACTGCACTGGCAAATGGGAGTTGAATGGTTGAACAAAACTGTCCACTAGGATGGTCTACTGTGTATTACTGGAATGGTGGAATATCATGAATCATTAATTCAAGCAGATCAGTGACTGGAGGAGATATTTAAATTAAGGATTAATTGTTTGTTTTTGTTTTCCAAGCTTTGAGAGTGAAAACAGCACCAGTGAAGCTAGAAAAGCATCAAGGTCAGCAGTGTTTGGTAGCTGCTCTGTGTGCCTACGGACCTACCTGGTAAACTGGATCGTCCACTTCGTCCTCCAGGATGGTCTGTGGGACAGAGTGGTGGGACAGAAGGCAGACGACACATGTTGTTTTTCATCAGTAAGACAGTGCGGCCCAATTTAGAGTCTCATTAGAAAGAAAACGGAGGAAAAAACACATTCATCTCAGTCTGTCTTTTCCTGTAAGCGAGCATAGTTACACACTGACAGTGCGTTTTAATGAAACACTGATTTGGTATATCAAACACACACGCCAACGCATGCATTTCCTGTCACACATACCTGACTCCAATAAAAAAAAAAAAAGCATCTAAACTTGTTGTATTTCCATTATATTTAGATATTCAACACATGGTGTAGACAAACACAGTGTGTGGTGCACTTCAGAGGAAGCTTGAGAGCGTTAAGAATACTGTTGTGTGAATGAATTGCTGGCTGAGTTATAACGTGTGATCTCGCCTCCGAATGGGAAACGAAACTGAGAAAAAAAAAAAAGCAGAAATGCGCCGTCCTACCTGGTAGACCGCCTGCTCGCACTGTTTGTCCTTCTGGGCCTTCTTCTCCATCTCCTCCCGCTGTTTAATGTCGTAGATGAGCGTGAAGAGGTCGCGCAGGTCAATGATGAGAGGCTCCGCCTGGAGGACAGGAGGAAGAGGATGTGGAAAATGAAGGAGAGGGAAGTAAGAAAGGAGAGGAAATGGACAAATAAAAGAAAGAGACGCAGGGAAATAAGGGGAGGGGTAGAGCAATGAGATCCAGGTCAATGAAGAGCAGTGTTTTGGAAGATGAACATGTGTAGGCAAGCAGGCAGAAACAGATGTGGAAGAGGGAAAAAATTGCCAAATCCAGAGGATGCGCATGTGCAGGAAGGCTATTTATATTTTTGGAAAATGATCTTAAAATCTTCAGGAATAACATTACAAAACAAATATTTAACCCTTAAGCATAATTCTGAGGTGACTCAGACTTGATTTAACCGTGTTATCCTCAACAATACAATGAATATGTTTTATTATGGGGAGTGACCTTTATGAATTGTTTGTAGTTTCTATTTTATTTATGTATTTATTAAAATATTCATATGTTATGTTTAGTCAGCCGACTCACGTAGAATAGATTATGTGAATGTGGAATATGAAGGTGTTTGGCTCTGACCTCGTCAGTTGAAACTAGCATCAGAGGAGACTAGTAGCTGCGTGTTAATTCTTGGTTTCTTAGATTAGAACAACTAAGGTGGCGTCAAAATGAACATAAGGCAGTTTCCTGCATCACAGTCATTTAGAAACAAATCAACAGAATTCATTTTCACATGTTACTGAACTGACCTACAGTACACATCACTGCAATCTTCAGTTAAACCATTATTTGTGTATTCCACAATCCTCCACTGGAGCTCCTGAGCTGGAGCTGAAAATTTGTGAACAAACAAGTGCACATCGAGTCAAACCTGACAGAAATGAAGACTTGACTGCCTACAGACTCTATTTGAGGCTTGAACGCAAAAACAAGTCCCCAATTTTAATCAAAATAAGTGTTTTTGAGAGCGTCAGGAAGACCTTGCACAGCCGCACAGCCATGCAGCGTGAAGATTTAATTGTTAGGCCGACTGCATGGACTTGGTCTCAGCTATGTAAACACACTATTACTTCAACAAAGCTTTAAAAGGAAAATGTTAAACATTTGGAAATTTAAGAAGACCTGACCCTCAATTTTCTTATCCAGTCTTGTGACTTGGTTTGGACCTGCCCTCAAGGACTTGAGACTTGACTTGGACTTGCCTAAAAAAACTTATGAGCAGCTCTAGCAGAGTGGAAAAGTACTTACCGACTGTGAAGTCTTGATGGCCACAAACTTGTGGTGGCCCTCCTTCCCGCAGACGTAGCCAAAGGCCCGGTGGTCCCTGGTGTCCTTGGCGATGTAGCTGATCTCGTGCACTGAGTGGTGATGCATGAGCACCTACATGGCAGAGATGTAAAGTGTTACAGGAGAGACCACGTGGGCCAGGATCTGCTCAATCACACAATCTGCTGTATGTCTTGATAGTTTTGGTGTAGTGAAGTGGGGTTGTATGAGGTACATATCCATAGTCAGTGTATTACCTACTGTAGATGGTGGTCGGCACGCCCCTAGTTTGGAGAAGCAGACAGGAGTTACCGCAAGGAAGTAAAGCAATGTACTGCTGTGGGCGAGGCCGGCAGAAAAATGTATTTTAGACACCTAAAAGAAAGGCTCACCTAATAAAATCAATATCCGTTTAAGTGTACGCTATATTTAGAATATTTTCACCTCTTTACCTTGCCGTCAGACAGCCCTTTCTCACGGGGAACTGAGGCCGATATATCCATCTATGCTCTCGCCAAAGCCACCAGACTCCATTGACAAAAACAGTGACTTTATGCAACTTTGGTTAGGTTGGATTCACCAAAGTCACACAATAACACAGACTAACCGATCGAGGCAGCGGTAGAACAGGAACTTCTGTGTTCAGCGATGTAAAGTTACTGTTATTTTCAATGGAGTCTGGTGGCTTTGGCGAGAGCATAGATGGATACAACGGTTCATCAGTTCCCCCCTCGGAAACATAGACTGTACAGCTGTCTCACGGCAAGGTAAAGCAGGGAAAATATTCTAAATAGAGCATACACATACTGATTTTTAGGTGGGCTTTTCTTTTAGGTGGCTAAAACATGTTTTGCTGCTGCCCCAATCCACATTGCTTTGCTTCTGTGCGGTAACTCTTGTCAATTTCTCCAAACTGCCATCTACTGTAGGTAATACACTGACTATGGTTAAGTACCTCATACTGTTCAACCCTGCTTCAAAACATCCGAACTATCCCTTTAAAGATGCAAAAAAACCATCTCTTGTTTCATTTCTGCCTTTTTTACCATAATGTTTTACAAGTACAAGTACTGTACACTGTGTTGGCAGGAAAAGTAGGTCAGACCTACTTTAAACATCTTTGCATATTGTTGAGCTAAACGCAACCAACCAACACAGAGGGAGGAGAGATTCAAGCGTGTTCAAATCTCTATTACACAGTACTCTATAGATACTATAGAACTTGTAATCCAGCAGTGTGATGTTTGTTTTGTGCTGTTCCGTCAGATTGGGTGACATCTCTTTATGTCCATCTTTGATATCAGCAGGATGTGAGATGCTGTGAAAGTTGGGATAATCCCATTTTCAAAATATACTGTGTGATGCATTCATAATATTTTCTGACTAATGGGCAGCTCTGAATCACTCGTCAAAAAATAAACACCCGCAAAAACCACATATACACACTGAGAGTAATTCAGCTGTCACTCAGGCACACCCACCTGCCGCTCCACTATTAGCAGAGATAAGCTCAAGCACTGGGGAGGAGCATTCATTTGAATATTAGCCGATATTCAGCGGGGGAGCGTCGCTAGTAACGCCTCAGATTAATGTAAAATACAAAACTAATATGACTAGTCTACTCGATTCAGCGGAGAATCATGTCAGCTTTACATAAAGTATTTCCATCTAAACGCTTGCTGACGCCGCCTGCGCCGGAGTGATCCCCATTTCCCCATAATAACTCAAGAGGGATATTAAGTGTGGAGTGTTATTTACTGCCAGTAATCAGTAAATAAAATGAGGAGCATTAGGGGGCATGATTTCCAAAACAACAAATGAGCTTGTCAAAAAGCTGGTGAGCTGGTTGGTGGTGGCTGGAGGCTTAATGTTCTTTTTCATTACAGGCGAAAAAGACACGCCACTATCACCACCAGTCATATTGAAAAGAGATATTATCGGAGACGGGTAGTTTTTTTTGGGGGGAGTAGACGGTTGGCGGTGGGGCGGGGGGTCGGCAGCCACGGGACAAACGCCGTTGCATAATTATCAGTTTAGCTCTAACGACAGCTGAGGTGGAGCCGCGGTGTAATTAGCATTAGCGGCAATGATCATTAAGGGGTGGAACGGAGTGCTAATTATCGGTTAGCGCTGATGAGCAGAGTGGGCCTATCTAGCCAACACTACGCCCCAGGACGGGGGAGAGCCGAGCCCCTCGATCATCCTGTAATGGAACAGCAGGCCTCCGAGTCCGCCAGGGGGATGGAAGCCAGGACGGAGGCGGAAACAGCCCGTCTCATAACATCACCATAACATTGCTCACTGCGCTATCATTAGCAGGCAGACGGGCCTGAGTGATCTTAAGTAGGTCCTGCAGTATGCCCCCCCGTATCCTACCGTGTTAAACCAGTCTATTCAGGGTCAAATATCAAATGCAAGACCTGTAATTTAATGCTGTCGAGTTCAATCTTTATGAGCTAAAGGGCAAACTGTCCTGCTGTGTTATCGCTCACTTTGCATTGATATTCGGAGAGGAATTCGGATGTTTGCAAATGCAGTTTTATTCCAGCACAACCTTGAGAATCATCTTCCCCCCTTCCGCAGGTACTGCAGTCGTACTAATATGTCAACCCGTGCCAGCCAGGCTTTACAAGATGGCGGCCCTGGCAGCCGCTGTGAACTGAACCGTGCGAGCGTCTGCCCTCTGGATGTCCTATACTGTAGGTTCACAGTGCAGCAGCTGGCGGAGGCCTCGCGGTGCAGCTCTGCCAACGAGGCCCCACGCTCGCCGACATGCTACTACTCACCCCTGATCTCTCGCAGTAAATCTTGATCCCGCCGAAAGAGACCGTCAAGAACACTCTCTGCTTGTGCTCCCCTTTGGAACGTGCCGAGGAAGCCATTCCCTGCAGGAGATTAAAGGAAACGACATGAGGAGATGAAAGGATATGAGCTCAGCATGAGAGACGGCGAGCCTTCTTCTCTTCCGACTCAGGTGAGTGTGACAGTGGGAGATGGGGAGGGGGATTCAGGGGGGAAGATGGGGGGGTAGGGTGACAGGAGTTACATAAGGTGTGATAGGACAGAATGTTCTTTCATGTGCCGTTACTTGAAGCTTCACTCTCAGAGGAATTCACGCGTCGACTCGTGCAGCGAGTCTTATTATTATTGCGGCCTTTTTTCCCCCCAGAGCACCTTTTCTCTTTAACTTTTTCTTGAAGTAGGTTTACTGCACTTCAACGTGACACACACAAGTGCTAGCTAACAACAATGAGGTGAGATTTGCTGACAGAATGGATCACGCTGCTGACCGACCGGCTCGCTCTGACAACTTCGCATAGTGCTGACTGAACAGCCGATCCTGCCTTTGAAGTGCGTTTTTTCCCATGGATCTCGGCAGCCGGCTCCCCTTTTTCTTACATTCGCGGCTCTAATAAAGAAAACAATTAACATTTCCGCCGCGTTCCTGTTTGACGCGACCTGTGTGCTTGACATGTCTTTCATAGAACAAAAGCCTGCGGGAGAAGAGACGAGAGGAGAAGGGAAAAAGAGGAGAGGAGATAAGAGGAGAAGAAAGACCTGCCTGCTGTGTTGAATGCGTCTGACAAAACTGCAGGCCCGGTAACGTTAATGAGTGGTCGACCTCTTCTGTACTTCGGCTACCCTCCACTTTAGATTTTTTTTCTTTTAAAGGCTTGGCTTATATTTAAAACACGAGCCATAACAGGTCGCATTAATCACCATCAAGCTCTGCTTCTTCGGGGAGATGTTAAGGAGAAAATATCCATCCATCTTCACATACATAAATGTACATTCATGTGAGAAAAAGAGCAGCTGAAGGGATAAAAAAGGGTATAAAGACTAGAACAAGCAACAGGGATAAGGAAGAGATGAAGTGAGTGAGAGAGAGGCGGGCGGGCGGGCGAGTCGATGGATGTTGTCAATCAGCGATCGGCTTCTCCATTTGGTGGATTAGTCCTCAAGGCAACTCAATAGAGACCCCGTCCCCTCCTCTATCCCCTGTCCAGATCATAGCAGGTCTGTATCGACTGCTCCATTGACTGTAACCGCCCGGTAGCTCGCAACTACTGGAGTCATATGGAGGGCACTGCTGAAATGTCAGATCGAGGCAGGGAAAAAAGTTGTTTTATGGGACATATCGCTTGGAATGGATATGGGTGATGAGAGGCTTTTGCCCTCAGGCTATACTGCTCTTCTCATGGGGCTTCCCACACATTTAAGCTGCAGCAAAATGTGTGAGAAGATACTTAAAAAAAAGCCATGCGTTATACGTCCTCTTTTGGAGGAGGATTTATCCCGTAGCCACCTACTGCAAAGATGCTTATGTGCTGCTTTTTTCCCCCCCAACAAAGAAGAGTGATAAGTACTTCCTGCCTTTTACTTTGGAGCCAGTAAACACAGCTGGCATTTAAGAGGATACAGAATAAACTTTTGAGAAGAGGAAGCTCGCTATTTCTGAGTAATATGTCATTTATGTTGATAATTGACTGTTAGCTAAACCCCTCCTCCCCGAACAGCAGTTGTCCAATCATAACTTAGCAGCTAGGCACGGAAAGGTCAAGCTTTGGGTTTCTCCGCATGCTGAAGTATGGGCTCTATTAACTGCGATACTCGTCATTTGGATGTTTGAATGATGGTTTGTTTTTTTAGCCTAATAATACAACAGCAAAGGTGTAAGGAGTTGCTTAAAGCTAGGGTCGGTAATCTTGAGAAACTAGCAAGAGTACACGACATTTTTAAAAATGATCCTACCAAAACACGGAGCCCAGTGTTGCCAACTCTTTTCCAATGAAAGTAGCAGCACAAGCTCCAAAAGTCCTTAAATCTAGCGAGAAAATCGCCTATTCGGCAACAATACGAAATTGAAAAGTGCCAACGACAACATCAACAAGCATATACTGTACGCCCGTCACTTCTCGCGTATGTTTTCGTGACAAAAAGTAGTTTTTGAGACCTCATCGGGAAGTTCCTCTCGGTGAAAGATCTTGTAGTGTGTGACCCCCTGTCTGTCTCCGGTCAGTCGTGTAATGTGAAAATCATAAAACTTGGCATAACCATAACCATCTCGCGAGAGTTTCGTAATTTGTGTGTTACCTTCTAGACAACCTTAAAATCTGCTAGCCTCAGTCTTCTTTTCAGCCAGTGAAATTGATGGAAGCCTGCTTTAGTCTACCACTGCCTGACATCAAGGACCCATTGTTTTGAGAATTACTAAAAATGTAAAGTGATAAATCTAGACCTGTTATAACGGTGAACTGTGCATGTGCGAGAATTCAGAACTCGACAGGCGTAGCAACAGTAATTTTAGAGTAAATTTCAGTACACATACTTCAAAATAAGAATCGAGAATCAATAATACTCAACCCTTTCATCCACAATCCTAGTATTCAGACTTTTTTTCAGACTTTCTTACCGTAGGGCTGAATTTGACCTAATTTACTTGCAACATTCTGTCAAGAACACTGGCTAAAATATTATCTGGGTCAAGTTATCACAGTTTGCATACGTGCTACAAGTATAACATGCTGGACTTTGTTGTAAAAATAGAAGGCTGTGACTGACATAAGAAGACATTCAAGAGGCAGACAAATTGGGAGGGTTAGCAGTCACACGCTGAAAAGTGAAAATTTCCTACTTAAGTGATGTTTTGCTTTAAGCGTCTCAACATAGGGAAGCCAGTTTGCCTCCAAGGTCAAAAAAAGCTGTATGAATAAATGCGGAGAGCTTTGAGCAATGCTAAAAATACAGCAGCCTATTAGAGGGAAAATAAAGCACAGAGCTGCTACCATTTTGCAGAAGATATAAAACCAACCGTACAGTAGCTACACGACAAAGAGCTATCGGATAATACGGTTGGACTTTTATTTGTTCCGTGTGGTCAGTTCTTTACAGAGCTCCAGTGAGTCATATACAGGACAAGACAGCTCCCATGACTCATTCAACAACCAATACAGACATGCCCGAGCATGCCTTTTCCAAATCTGACTGTGATGAGTGAAGAGACTCAATGATGTCCCCCCGACACACACACACACACACACACACAGATGTCTGCACCTTCAGCTTCATCATGGAGTCCTGGCACAGCTTGTCCCCGCGCGCCGCTGTCACCTCATCAATCCCGATCAGCTTGGCCTTGTAGCGCACGCCATCTCCACGGAAACGCTTAATAAGCCCCGCCTCACTGCGGTCCTGACCTGCGGGCGGGAGAGGAAAAAAGAGAGGACGAGAAATAAGGAGGAGAAAAATGAAGGCGAGCGATTACAGGAGACACGGATGTGAGCTCAACTGAATCCTACAACTTTAGCATCATGCCCTCTGCTTGAGGTATAGAGGACTACTGTGTGTGTGTGTGTGTGTGTGTGTGTGTGTGTGTGTGTGTGTGTGTGTGTGAGACAGAGTTGGCTGCTCCGGTATAAATATTTATGGAATAGGAAATGCAGAATGAATTGCAAATTAGCAGCAGCGAGCAAAGATTGAAAGAAAATTGAACTCGAGATTGAAAAATGGAGTTGGATAAAGCCGGTGGACTAAATGAGAAAACGACTGGAACATTGAGAACACTCTGCCGTCACCTATTGCACGGCATTGTGGGGCGTTCACACAGAAAGCTCGGGGTGGAAGGTTACGAGGTGGTCGAGCGGGGGGGGCTCACTCGTACGCCTCGCTCCACACCCACGGTTCCCAGGGGTGCGATTGGCGGTGACAAACCAGCTTGAATGGCCGCTATTGAGAGGAATCATCTCGGTCCAGCGCTCACCCATAATCCACCAGGCCCTCCCTGGGTGATGGATGTAGGGTGGTGGGATGGTGGTGTGACACAGGGGGGCATTTGCAAATGTGTGTCTGGTTGGCCGCGGGCTTTATAATGTCCCCCCCCCCCTTCTCCCTCCTCGTCCCTGTTGCTGATTATTCTATCTGTCAGTCTCTGAAACTACCCTGACACCACCTTGACTCCGACACCTTTCTCATTTTTGTCTCCACGCTATCTGCCGCCACGCGGTTTTCATTACGAGGGTGCAAGCCTCGAGCGCCGTATCGTGCGTCTACAGCGTATAAACCATCTCCTCGTAACCTGCGCCGGGTTTGTCGGCCGCCAAAACACCGTCTCCCCGCCGCATTTACTGTACACGACGAGATAGCAGGATTTCGAAAATCAAGGTCACCGTCACCTTTGAGAATTTAACAGTTTTCGGGCCCCTCTGCTCACTCAATTCTAGGTCATGAAGCTCGCGCAGTACATAAGTTAAGTGGCTGGCTAAGCTGTGTGCGAGAAGAGAACAAGGTTTAATATCCCTAACAGAGACTTGTCAGGCTGCTCTCAAAGAGCGCATTATACCGAAATGACCTTATTCCACCGAGAAACACACAGTATTGCCATCTGTACTACATCTACCCTAACACAAATGGAGTTCCTTCCTCCGTCGCTGCAATTTGGAAGGAAAAATCTAAAAGAACAATTAGAAAAAGAGCAAATTAAGTGGCTTCGAATAGAAAAGTTCGAATACAAGCACTTGTCTTGGCTATGCACACCCTCTCACTAATTCATGAGGGCACAATTCTCTAAAGGGGGGGGAGGGTGAAGGCTTGATGATGCTAAAGTCGTTAAAGTCTCTAAGCAAGCGAATGTCAAATCTGGGTCTGAATTCAGACTTGTTTCTAAGCCAGAGGATAACGAGTGTTATATACAGCCACCGTGTACCTCTGAACATTAACCAGATGCAGCCTGTTATACACACAGCAACCATGTAGAGAAATTAATGTTCCCACTTTGATGACAAACTCACTAAAAAGACAAATAGACAATGCTATGTACAGTATGTGCTGTTGCTTAAACCCTGCAGGACAGACGCGAGAGAGGGCGGACTCCTACGATAATGATCGCTGTGCCTTATTCAAACCATCCCTCATACGGTGACTGGAGCCTATTCCTACCGTATTATGTATTCCATCCAGATTTTACTGACTCATACACTAATGTAATGTAAAATGCATGCTGCTCCAGTTGCATTTTAAACACGATCGGTCCAATTCAGCGCAGCTCTCTCAGATGAGCTTTAACCAGATGTTCTGTGCCATTTGTTTCTTTACATACAGCTTCGCCATTTCCCCTAATAACACTTCAGGAGAGATTTAGAGCTTTATGCGCAGATCCTCAAAAAAGTAGGCCTTGCATACCGAATGAGAGCCTTGACACAGTGGCATAACTCGCGCGCTACGTGCTCTGGGTTCAGATCAAGACGAGCGAGTGTGCTGTATTTGAAAACTAAAGAGCTGCGGGGCACGCTGTTTCATGTTGTTACTTTTACTGTAAGAAAGGAGAAGAGAGAGGGAGAAGGTGTGTGTGTGTGTGTGTGTGTGAGGGGGGGTGACACATATTCCTCTGGCTTTACAATTACCCAAGGTTGAATGGTCCTCACAATATTTCTGGCCCATAAGCCTGATGCTCATAATTTGTCTGACAGAGGGCTGCCTAAAGCACGGTCTGCGTCTAAGTGTATCCTACACACGGGACAACATGCCTGCCATTTGCGAGTCCTGGTGGTCTGAGATGAACACGACCTAGGGTCAGAATCCATCCCGGGACCTTTGTCACATCCTGCTCCCCCCAACCCCCCCCCCCCCCCCAATATTTCCTGTTGCCCTCATTTTCCAACGATCTATTAACGACGAAGGGCGCTTTCACAAGCCAACATTTAGTCTGTTTTAATCTAACTCTGGTGCGGTTGATTGGGCAGTTGTGAATAAGGGGTGTAAGAAAACGTCGATACACATGAGTATCGCAATGTCATGTGCGATACTGTATAGATTCTCAAAAACACTGATTGGATTCTTAATTAACCTGCCGTCCGACCGCTATTCGATTTTTCTAGAGGGAAGATACTGGCATCATAAAACTAGAAGACCTAAGGAATCCATTGGTACCAAGCACATCATACAAGCTTGTCGAAAACGCTCCAAAGTTAAGCAAAATTTTGGCATTTTGGAAAAACTGGCATGCTGATTTTCACAGGGGTCCCTTGACCTACGACCTCAAGAAAATGGGTTCTCTGGGTACCCACGAGTCTCCACTTTACAGACATGCCCACTTTATGATAATCACATGCAGTTTGGGGTAAAAATCATGCAGTTTTTTGCATGCAGTATATATGTGCTATTCTAAAATGGCTTATTTCTGGTGTGTTCTTTATACTACGACAATTTTACTAAAATTTTATAATAAAAAAAGACAGTATATCGCCTTGCTTACAGTATCGCAATATGATACGTATCGTATCGACAGATTCTTGCCAATACACAGCCCTAGTTGTGAGCGCAGTAATCTGGTGTACTCTGGTGCGGACCAAAACAACCGGTCCGAGACCGCCTGCGTGAGGTGGTCTCGGACCGTTTCCAAGCGAACCCTAGTGCGGTTCGATTGCAGTGAGAATATAATCCAACCCAGTTGCAGGAAGTGAACCAAAACGCAGGGCATACGGGCTGCCTCTGAGGGCATTTCTTGAGATGGACACAGGTAAACCACAGAGTTTACATCGGTCGTTCTCACAGTGTTAACATGAGTGGGAGAGGACTGACCTGGACTTCTGCATAAGTCTGATGTTTGCTTGACATCTGGGCCGAAGAGAACATACAGAATACGCTTAATAAAGTCCACAAAAGTAGTGATGTTTATAAAGTCATTCAAGATAAACTGAGACAGGATTCGTGCGCACAGTAGATCGGTGCCCAGTCAAGGTGAAAACATTTTGGCTCTGCTCCTTTGTACACGCCAGCAAATATTTTTTTTTAATTTGTGCACTGTGAAACCAGATCAGACTAAATAAAAAAACAAAAGTATCAATATCTCTCTGATCTGGACCAGCCAAACGGACTGTGGCTTGTGAAAGTGCCTTGAGTGGAGAGACTTAAAAGCGGGGACATCAAGAGGTCCTCAAATCAAATGCTACCATCACCCACCTGACACACACACACAGGACCATGGAGAGAACAATTACTGTTCGGCCTGCTCCATACTGTTTCAGGGCTTGTCTCTGATCACAGTGTTGCATCCTCCTCCTTGCCACACTAGAATGGGGACAGCGAAGGGACAGATGGCAACAGATGGAGAGTCAGAAGTGCCCCTCCAGATATGAGGACTTGGCAACAAGAAACTTTTTGTTGGGGATCTGGGCACCGAGGCAGCTTAACCTTTGAACCTTTCCGAGTGTGTCTCTTCCTGTCAATATCCCCGTCTGCTAGAAGGCCACACACACACACACACTGAGCTATAATGAGAGGCGATGCCTACTGAGTCATGAGTTCACCGACACGCCATGTACGACCATTATTTTGTGCGTCTCTGCACACACAACATAAAATGAAAGGTATGTCCTATCAGCGCAGGGGGCTGATGGCTTTAAGGAGCAGTAAAGAGAATGGATGTCTGAGGAAGGCAAATCTGTCCTCGCCATCTGCCTCCCCCCCATGTGCACGAACGAACTTCCATAAGCCTCGGCAAACACGCAGACACACACTTACGAACGCTAACAAGCGGCACGCGTTCCCTCGTCCAACCCGCGCTGATGTCAAAATTCCTCCACCTCCAACTTTGGCATCGATCAACAGATCGAGGTTTTGGTTTAATGGCTGATCGTTAAAGCAGTTACAGAGTTAATGAGGGGTATTGTGCACATCGTCAATGCGGTGGACAGACCATTGAATCACTGTAGAGTTACACGCAGGTATTGATGTGTGCCGGGCGGTGATGGGCGAGATCATTCTTTAGGAGGTGGGCTCCACGATGATGCTATTATCACACTCGTGGTGAAGCAGCGGGATGAACAGTCGGATAAGCGTGCCGGCAAATGATTCGGTCAAATGTGGGGAATAGTGTTTGAATAGGGTGAAATGGTTACTATTTGTGCCTCTTACAGTCTTCCCAATGTCATACATTCAGTATCTCTTTCTGCCTCTTTCTGTGTCTGTTTGCTGGCGTCTCCATCCTCCTCCTCCTCCTCTCTCAATGTCTCTCTGTCCTCTATTCCTTGTCTCTCTTTTTGAAATGAATATTTTTTTTTGTGCACAGATTACAGTGGGAGAGCAACAGTTGCTATGGAGATAGAGCAAAGTCACGCATGTTGATGGATAGAGGGGAGCTTTGGCTTTAACCATGGCAGTCAGATGTTTGCTGCTGTGAGGTTTGATTTCTCCAAACAGGTTTTTGAAAGGAATGATGAGCGCTATGATTTTCCTAAAAACGAAACACAAGGTAGTGTGTCTAGTATCACCCTAAATGCTCTGTTTTCCTCTGAAATACGTTCTTTAGGCGAATTATGAAGCAATAAGCAAAAAAATGAGCGGCACAGGCAATGAAGGATGAGGCTGTATATATTCTAAATTCTTATTCTTATATATTCTTCCTTATTATCAACAAATCCCATAAAAAGAACAAAACCAACAATTAATGTATCCTGCTAACAAGCGCCTGTTTGGACATCAAAAAACAGAACTGGGCAATAACATATACATGTAATAACGTATTTACCATCCTACTCCTGTAATTACTGCACTATTTACTCCTGTTTGAGTAAAAGTTGCTTAAAACTACAGCTCCCTGCTGTTTCATGAAATTGTGTTGCCTCTAAAAAAAAACTAAAGTATATATTTGCGACTCTTTAAAAAAGAAAAGAAAAAAGGTTTACATCTTCCCGAGGAATGAATGGGCTTGGGATGGGATAGGAATGGGCTAACCATCGTCTGTATATAAAGATGGACGACACATCTCCACTTCCTCCCACTGTACAAAAGTGAAGCCAAAGTATCCAGGATGCAGGAGCTACCATCTTGAAATTTTGACGTCATTTGGAGCCAGAGTCTGCACAGTAGTGATCGGGGGGCTGGACACGTGGTATCGAAGTCCCGCCCACACAGCTGCCCGAACCAATCACGAGCCGAGCATGGCTGTATCTTTTTAGCAGGAGCCACCTAGCTGCTACGTTAGCACCACGGAAGCTGTTTGTGCTAGAAAGACACAACAACTAACCATAATATCGCTATAAATACATTTATGATCACATTGACACATGCCCTATTATACAGACTCATGACGGTTATGACATGTCATATCGTCCATCTAATATATACAGTAAATAGGGCTAACAGACAGGTTAGGGAAGTCAAATACAGATTTACACATGGTTGGTTTTGGTCTTTTCATGGGAATTATTGACAAGATGAAAAATATATAATACTATAACAGCAACCTTATCTTTTAGCACACAGAATTCTTCTGTAGCTTCCCACCCATATGAATATAAACAGTGTTTTGTCTAAATACATGCCATCAACCTGATCCTCAGCAGTGTCTTTCACCCGGCCCCCAGCCTGCTCACAAACACTACGAGCTGTGCAGCCTGACAGCCTGCATGCATTTATGTTGCCCCATTTCCATTTATATGGATCTAAATAGCATCTTTGCTGATTGTGACAATGGGTCCCTGCAGCACATGTGATTAACATGGTAAAGTCAGGGGCTGATAGCCTGTGCTGATAGCCCGCCGCGTGGCCACGTGTGTAATAACCCCCTCGCTCTGCTCCCCCCCCTCCACTTAACTCAAATCAATGGGCCCTCCTCCAGCCTGGCCATTTATCTGAGCGAGCCGACAGGGCCAGGGAAACAGCCACGGAGGACCTGGCCCCGCGGCCTCGTTACAGCCGGCCCGCAGAAGCCAGATTTACTGGACTAGCTGGAGTGGCTTTATTCATGGATGGAGAAATGTGTTAAAAAAAAAAAAGGATGGGAGAGAGGGAAGGCAAACGAGAATGCATTCCTTCTTGCTCACTTCCTTCCCCCCTCCCTGTGGGTCTCATTCTTTCTACCTCTCTATCTCCTCTTCTTTCCTCCTCTCAGCCAATTCAATCCCATTTCAATCTCCCAGTGAAGTTTCGGAGAATGCCTCGTCCTATTACATCACTTATGCTGTTCATCAAAGCGACAGGGTGTGAATTACCCTGTCCATGACACCTAAATCATGGCGCTACCAAACCCCGGGGCTACATGGAATAGCTGTTACTACATCTGGATCCCTGGGATGAGACAGGGAGCTCTCGGCGGACTTGACTGAGTGAAGCTTCTCCCCATGTAGTCCAGCGTTATTTAGCTCCATCCAGACATGACTTAAAGTTATGTTCTCTGCCTGCCAAACATGAGAAAGCTGCCAGTTTCCCATTTTATCTCGACTCCCTTTCCCACATGCCTCTGGTCGTCTTTTGAGTACTTTTCCCTCAACATTACATATAAGACTTTTATCTCAAATTATACCACAAGATGAGCCTTTTTTCATGCATCTACATTACAGAATCGTTGTACCAATGCATTTGTTTGCTAAGAAGCATCTCACGTACCTTTGATCCTCCTGGAATCCCTTCGCTGGCTGGTTTTGACACCCGGCTGGAGCTCGGCCTCCGCTGACATCCTCCACTGCTGAGTCCCTCGTCCTGCTCACAGCAGATCCACCATGGGTTAGCAGCACACTAGCTAATCCTCCCAACTCCCAGTGTCCGATTCCCGCACACTCCAGTCTTTCTCACAGTCGCTCTTTGGTGGAGAAAATCTCATTGGAATCCATGATGAGACGCCTGGTACTCCTCAATAAACGAAGATCCAGCATTGATAGCTACGCGCCGTCACTGCTGGCCCATGGTGTTTGAGTATTGCTGAACAACGACATGAAAAGATGATTGAATTGTGAGCTGGGTGATCCTCTCGAGAGCAGCCTCAGATCCGATTTGACATCTTCTGGAGTGCACCTGAGTTCTCTCCTTGAAGGTCAAGTATCACATGGTCCACTGTTGCTCTTTTCTGAGGGTCCACCTATTTCTCAGGAGTAATTCCCCCCGGGGGAGACTGCAACATTGATTGAATCAAATATTGTTCTTCAGAGTAGGTCAGGAGTGGATATTATTCTTTGGTGGAGTACTTCAGATGCAGTCCGACAGCCCATCACAGTCACTTGCTCCGAGCACTGCAAGGCGAGGAGACAGGGATGACAGTTAATGTTAAGCTGGAGGTGGTTTTAAAAACTAAAATGAAAAACCCCCTTGATCACTCATTACAACATTCATTTAAAATACAAAATGGCAGGGACCAATTTAAACAAATCAACAAAGATGTTATCATCTCTTCTGGAGCATCAATCCTTAATGAGAGTGCAGCAAAGTCGTGCTGTTCGGTGGCCACCCTTGAAAGAGACCTGTGGCAAAATATTTGACTTGTTTTGTGTACAGCTTGTGAGTAAACATAGCACATTAAAGCATGACCGGTGCTTCTGTGCATGCAAAGCAAATTTTCTGAAGATGGATTGTTAAAGCTCACAGCTCGGGCCCGACGGCACGAGAGGAGGGGAAGTAGCAGAGAGCGATGAATGACAGGCTGTTTCAAAGCAAAACTGTGGTGGAAATCCTGGCACAGCCGTCCATAAACTGGAACCCCCCCGCATTGTGCTTTAATGCCCTTGAATCATCCACTGCTAACACGGGTGCCGTGCCAAGCTGGCACCGCGGCTGGCACTGCTTCTGTTGGCATGGTGATGGGCCATTGTTGGAGAAAGAGGCCTTCAGCCTACCCCCGGCCTGAAAAGAGCTGCAGCACATCGAGCACCGGGCACACATTGTCCTGTTTGACATTGTTTGACATTGTGAGTCTGTGTGGTGAGAATGAGACTGTGATCTGAGTGTCACTTTAAATGGATTTTACGATTTTTTTTTGAGTGATATTATTTTGATACTTTGCATTTTTTCAACAATTTGCTTCTTCCTGAAACTGTTTCTGTTGTAAGACAAAAAGATTTAACGATGTAACTTGTTAAACGTGCAAAATACGGGATTGGGAGCATTTCTATTGCCTCCGCACGGCTCTCAACATAGCGACAACGAGCCTGTGGCTCACAGCTAACGGTGCTAACAGCGCTAGCAGTGCAAAAAAAGGTGCTGACATGGCTAACAGTGTTTACCGGAGGGGGAACCAGATGGTGGGTGCTACACTTCCGCGGCGTTATCAGCTTTAACCGCCCAATGAGCGCAGTGCAGAGCGGCGGCCGTTAGCTAGCCAGTGGGGCATGCTCACATGCACGAACATGCACTAAAACAAACAAACAAAGCACAGAGAAACTCAGATTACACACACAGAGGGAGAGCAACTTCATTCTCTGCTCAGGTAGACATTACTCCTCTATATCATTGCATAGTAAATAGTTGTTTGATGCTATATTAATGCTCTGGATATCGTATAGAGCACATTTAAAGGGTCACCCAAATTACAAAAAGCATATCCTCTCACTTATGTTCTTTTTTTGCCCAGGTTGAGACAATGCTCCAGAAACAGTGTCCCTGTTAAATCTGGATAATCCACAGGACTCAATGTGAGCAGTTTTCATTGGAACTACTTTCTATCAAAAAAAGAAAGCTATTCTTAGGGACCATCACAGGGAAGAATGTGGATTATCCAGAGTAACTGGGACACCGTCTCTGGATAGAGATGTTGCTGTTGAATTTTTAAAAATGTAATTTTTCAATGTTTAGAGCAACCCAAATGGAAATCCATTCACCTCCACTGTATTGTGGTGGTGCCAAAAAATCTCAGAGACGCATATCTCAAAACCTGGGACAAAAAACTGAAACTATCTGCATGGCTAGTAGCCTAAGCAACCTTAGGAGGAAAATCTTGATGTTACTATTGTACCATTTATCCCAAACTGGACTGTGTCTTCAGAGGTATTGTTGTGATCCCACAGGTGTCTACTGTCTGCCCACAATGAAATAAAATCTTTGCCCAGTGCTAAATGATTAGACTGTTATCAGGGCATTAAATAGGCGTTATCGGTCGCTATAAGCACCATACATGTGGGTCAGTAGGGGCCTACTACGCCTACTACGTTGTTAAAGTGAAAGCGAAACTTAAAAGCAACACCTTCTAAAATGTAAAACTGAATTAAACGTTACGCTTTAAACACAAACAAAAACAGCTTCTTTAGGTTTAGGCAACACAACTAAAACTTCTTTAGGTTTAGGCAACAAAACCACAGTTAAGTTTAGGGTAAAACATTGTGTTTTGGCTTAAAATAACTATGTTTCAAAAGTGAAAGTGAAACTTAAGGCTTTTGAACACAAAGAAAACTACACGTTGTTGGTTTCACAACAATGTGTGAAACCAACAACGTTGTTGTGAAACTGGTCTCCTGGGTGAAAGTCCTGTGTTTTGTGTCCCATCCATTATCCCCGACTTCCACTCCATATGGAGTTTCAGGCTGTCTATACTAAAGTACAGCGCCTGACTTCTGCTTCTGTTCCTGTCGTAACCAATACGGCCGCTAGAGGTCGTTGTAGTCTTCTTTTATTCCTTCTTTCAATGACCTACCATGTGAATAGATGATAAAACCTACTATTGGGTGTAGTAGGCCCCTATTGACCCACATCTATGGTGCTTATAGCAACTGATAACGAACTATTTAATACCCTGACAACAGTCTTATCGGCTGATAAATCAACATTGAAATACTATATTTTCACATAGCCTACTGTTGTGTTGGCCACTCTCGCGGATTCACATACAAAATGCTGAGATCACAAACGGGGCTACATGACTAGAGGTAAGTGGAAAATGTGTTGTTTTTTGCAATTTGGGTTGGGCAAATCCTCCAGATAGACATTCTTTTCAGCGTACAGATGCATAGCTTTGTGCATTCCTGTATATATGTATGCGTAAAATAAATTGATCTATGAAATAGACTCTCTAAAGCTATATCTTCCTCCTCATCCTGCAGACAAGTCCATCAACCCTCCCATTATTCCAAAATGAACTGTGATGTTAAGACACATTTCATTTCCTTTAACAACAGGTCAGTGCGGTTGCCTCATCACCACCGGTTCTCCTCGTTCATGGCTGTCTAGACCATGTGTCACCCCTCATGTGTGCTCATGAGGCAGATAATGTCACCCAGGTCCGGGGCGAAAGGGGCGATCTCCCCGTAAGTACGTCTCAGACAGAGCCTTGGAGTGCAAGCGGTCGGTGGGAGAGGTATTTTCCATGTCACAAAGAACCTTATCAGAATGTAATTTTCATTACCAACGAGGGAGATATGCCTCATTGTATTAGACGGAAGAGCGATTTAATGTGATGTACGGCTGCTTGTCAAAACCAATGCTATCTAGGTCACCAGACTCCCCAATCTGCTCTGTGTTTTAACAGCTCCCAGTGTCTCTTATGATTTGGGTCAGAGTTAACGAGCATCACTCGCTTCTCCAGCTACTCTCAACTGTTAGGGGATGTCAAAAGCCCTTGACAAAAGCCACCCTTTATTTATTAATTTGTTCATTTTAGTACTACCTCTCTCAAGTGCAAAGGGGGGGAAAACTTCCTTGAGGGAAGTCAATTTCATTTCTGCTTGCATTTCGTTATTTCCTTCCATCAACCCTGCACGCTGTCTTGTCTCTCGTCTGCCAGCGTTTCACAAATCATCTCTTGAGATGTTTGTTTCCTGCTTGCGTCAGAGTCTTTACCCCGTAACCGCGTTATTAAACAAAAGCAGGCATGCTGTGAGAAAACCTTTTGTATGGCAACTCTCTCTTGCATCAATCATGCAAGCCATTGATTTTTCAGAGGGGAGGATTTGAGTGTATACCTTCACAGGGCGAACTAGACCCCCTGGGCAACACGCAGGTACATACTGTATATGCTGTCATGCAGCGTCAGTGTGTTGGGATCAGATGTGATCTGAATCTTTTTCATGAATTCTTTCTTCGTTGTTTTGATCAGTTTGTCAGAAAGATGCCTATAACCTTTAGCGGGTTGAAGTACAGGCCAATTAGAACATTCAGTCACACTGTAAATTGGCTTTATGATCAAAAATTTCATATAGAGTGTAGTTGCTGCCTTCAACTCTTCGTAATTATGTAATTAATGCACATACAAAGGGGGAATTTGCTTGACGTGATAATTTGGCTGCAATGAAATAAACTATAATTTAGATTTATGTTGCTGAGAGACAAAGGGTTGTAATTTACAACAATTATACTGAGTTCCTAGTTGCCTCTATGGATGAAAATGATTCATTATTGGATTTTCAGTCATGTTTACCTCAGTCTCAGCACCATAATGGGCAATCACTGAACAAGCGTTGATTTTTTAAATCAGATCATTCTCGAGATTTTTTTTTTTAAGCTCCAGCATTCTTGTAAGTCGCATTTCCTCCCGAGACCGGTGTTTAATAGACTGCACAATCAACCTCATATTGTGAGACAAGCCTCCGTGCATCCTGCCACCGATGAGTAACAAAGGTTGAACAGCCATCTATCACTGGATATGGCCAATTACACCTCCATTCACTGTGGTCCCGACGGAAGGTGCAGTCTGTGCTCTCCGGTTTGCATGTGACTGCTGAGGAGCGGGGAGGGCCCCCCCCCCCCCGTCCCCCGTCCCCCGGACCATCTCCAGCTCTTCCTGGCCAAGGCTGGCATGGCCCAGGGCCGGTGGAACGTTTGTTCGACAGACCGGCTTTGGCACCTCGCGCTGGTCATCTTTGTTACAAAACGCCCCCCAGCTTATGGAGTGGGACACAACTGTCACAACCTGGCCTAGCAAAGCTCCTCTGAATAGCCCTGCTGTGCTACCTTGTGTCACCTATGGCAGCGAAGGTCGGCCAAATACTGCTACATCCTCTCCTACAGACTTTAATCTCTACTGTTGTGTTATTTTTCCCAGAGCTGGACATTTTATTTATTTCATTTCTACATCAGCTCTTATCGCAGCCTCGCTATCAGAAATAAGGTCGTCTCCTGTGGCCTCACAAGTGGCTGATAGCCCGTAAATCTAAGATAAGATAAAATCAATTTGCTTTTTGTGGACTAATTAGACTCCTGACTAGCGACTGGTTGACTGGCATATGGGTCTTTGGTGTAGCGCTGAAATCTATTAACAATTCTGACCATATGATTCAGTGGGTTAATCATGTTACGGTCATGGCATGCTATTAAGGCCACAGAGACACAGAAAAATATGTCAGTAACGAGACTAAGAGGCTATGCTTAAGGCATAGCGATGCTTTGAGCTAAATGCTAACATGAACATGCTAACGTGAGCATGTTGACAATGCTAACATGTTGATGTTAATGTATAATGTTTACAATGTTCGCCATCTTAGTTTAAAGGTGCTCAATTCCAAATTCAGAGCATAACTATAATTGAGGGACTGCCTCCACACGACTCTCAACATGGGGACGGCCGTGCCGGTGGCTAGCAGCTAACGGTGCTAACAGGGGTTTGCGCCCGGCAGAATTCGAGTTTCTACAGCCACTAACTGAGAGGTCCGTCTCACAGAACTGCTGCTGATGGCGCTAGATGAACACTTAAGTGATCAATACAGGGATTACAATTCATCCTGGGAGGGACATGAACGTGTGGACCAAATTTCGTGGCAATCAATCCAATAGCTTTAAGATATTTCACTCAAAACAAAACAAAAGTCAACCTCATGGTGGTGCTACGGGAAAAGCCAGGGGATAACCAAGGTCAGCAAAATTCATCGCCTGGGAACCATGAATGTCGGTACAAAATTTCATGGCAATTCATCCAACAGCTGTGGAGATATTTCAGTTATGTCAGTGGTGGAGCGATAGACCGGCCAACAGATGTCATTGTTATCCATAGTCATTGTAAAACCACACTGCTGGCATGGCTAAAGACCAAAGGATGGTTTGAGCATCAGGGCTAGAGAGGACAGCCTAATGACAATCGGTGATGGAATTGAGTAAATTACCAAGCTTTCTTTTAGCTAGCACACATGAACAAAATTGACATAAAATCGAAGCAGAAGAAACAGGGACAGCTACTCTGCATTGACATCGTACTATAAACTAAACCCTTCCATTTGATTTCTGCAAGGATTTATCTGAGGGAGAGCTGAAATAGTGTAGCCAGAGAAGGAGAAGGACCTCTACTTTCTTCTTCTTCTTCTCCTCCTCCTCTGCCTTCCTGGCCTTCCAGGGGGAACTGATAGCCTCTGAGCTCAGGCTGTTCAGCCACGGCCCATTAGTTCACCTCATTCTGACAAGATGGAGGGCCTCTGACGATGGCACAGTCAAGTGTGCGAGCGGAGGAGGAGGAGGAGGGGAGGAAGAAAATACATACAGAAAAAATTCACTTTGGGCATTTGAAGCGCTCTCATTTACTTTCTGAGAGTAAAGGGAGGCCTCATCGCTTCGGGTTCAGCGGCTACAGCTGGTAAACTAAATAAGCGATGCCACACAGTTGCTTCGCAGTGCAGATTTATGTCAGCGCGGGCCTCGGAGCTGTGCACTCGGTTAGGCGTGGCTCCAACATGGCCGGGCACAGCTACACAGAGGGCAGTGAGGAGCTGCCCTCTGAAGTGCTCCTGCATTATCCTCTTTACCAGCTCAGCTGCAGGATAACTGGGCCCAATTTAGATGGAAGACGAGTGAAGAGAGGATGGATGTGTGTGTGTGTGCGCGAGGGGGGTGGTCTCTTCAAATCTGAGACATGACATAAATGAACAAATACGCTCGCACAGCAGAGGTCTCAAGATGCAAATATTAATGGGGTTTATTTTGAAAGTCTGCATTTCTTAGGCTGCTTCTGCCTCTATAACAGACATATTCAGGCTAATAAAGTGTCACCAGCTCCCTATGGTGACAGTAAACAATAGCATGAAAACAAGACACATTTCCGTCTTTTATTCATCTAATTCCACCCACCGCGTACAGCGGGTCTGGGAACATAGCCGGCGTGAAACTCCTGGACCCCTCTCAGAACACTTAATTGGCGGATGTGTATCTCCAAAAACACCTCCTCCGGTGTTACTCTGCGGCTTCCCCGAGGAGTCTTTAATTCACTGTTGATTCGGTTTGTTGTGTCTCAGCGTCTGAACAGCGTGTTAAAACAGGCTATTTACCACGTTCGGTCGGAGAGAGAACTGGGCGAGCTCCAGAAAGGCCTGGACAAACACCATGTTACCTCACAGCCAATCTTTTCTCCTTCTGTCTCTCTTTTTGATTCGCTCTGTATTTATCATTTTTAATCTCCACGGCCTTTTCTTTTTTTTCACTCTTTCAATTTCATCTCTACCTCTTTTTTCTCTCCCTCCCACCCCTGCCCTCTTTTTCTTTGTCTCCCTCTCTTCCTACATAATGCCCGTTTGTGAAAATAGGTTCAAGCATGTTCTATTTTGCTGCCACCCCCACCCATGCCTTCTTTTGTGAGTTACAAAAGAACTGTGGATACCTTGGTTTGGTCATTATTTCATGTGGAGAGTAATTAATGAGACAATTAGGGTTTTTCCCCTCCCTCTGTGTTCCCTTTGAACTAAATAAATAGCCAAAAGGTGTCCTCTTTAATTGCACGTGGGTCATGGATATAATTAAGATACGCAAGCAGCCTTTTTATGAAACTCGACTGTGAATTACCGTTTCACTGTTTGTTGTTCTGACTGTATTCATGTCTTTAAAAGGCACAAATTTGATTCAGCAGCACCGTGGACAGGCAATATGACTATCAAACACAGCAGAGATCCAATGTAGTCGAGATAAAAGTTGCCGTGATCAAAACCGACGAGCACAAAAACATTACCTGCAGTCTGCGAGACAGCATTAATGAAGCTGGGGGGGAAGCACCGGACAGCCACTTCAATACGGGAACCTTTTTGTTTTTCTACTCGCTGTCACACTGTCTTATTGATGTAGTCATGATGTGACATACCTCACACACACACAATGTTGAGGAGGAGTTTCACTTCATGTAAATGAAAAAGCAGCGTGACATATTTTGGATTAAGGAAAGTCAAACTTTGATTTTTAGTTCCTAATTACTGTTGTCGTTTTGAGCCTGCTAAGGGACTGTGTGAAAATTATTAGAGACAGAGAGGGGGTTTTAAAGATTGATGGGTTATATATTTTTTCTTTTTGATGAAGGGAGGGTAGTGTGATTTTTTTGCAGGAGCAGGGGAGGGTGTTTTGAGTTTTTTCTCCCCTGATTTGTTTTTTATTTCAGCCTTCCCTTGAGCTGCCGCAATTGTCCCGTTCATTTCCTCACTGACAGCGGTAATAGCTGTTCATCTAGTAGCTATTGGTAAACAAACTATTTCATGTTTGCCATCATTTTTAATTTGCAATTTAGTAGAAACTGTGGAAATTATTGTTCCATTAAAATGTTTGAAATGGTACACCGTTTGTTTTTGGTCATTTTCTTCTGCTCCGTTTTTGGTCTCTACCGTCTTCTGAGGGAAATATGTGGCTTTTTAGCTGCTAAATGCTCCGATATGTTCAACAGCTAGTTGCTAACTTTGTAGGCCTGTTGTTTGGTGCTAAGCAGGTAGTGTACAGTGGGTTTGTTGAAAACAGCTGCCTGCTGCAAAACAACGATAATGAGACCTGTGAGAGTGAACCAAAACAGTAAAGTTGCAGGTCGGACAGCAAAACAATGAGTTGAAACTCACTATAAGGCTCTAGAAAGACAAGGGGAGCTGCAGATTTAGATGATAATTCTCTTTAGTTTCATCACTAGGAGTGACCCCTTTCATATCATCACAGGCATTGATCTTGAATAGTTAAGGTTAGGCATTGACCTCGAATGGTTAAGGTTAGGCATTGACCTTGAATAGTTAAGGCATCGACCTAGAATAGTTAAGGTTAGACATTGACCTTGAATAGTTAAGGCATCGACCTTGAATAGTTAAGGTTAGGCATTGACCTTGAATAGTTAAGGCATCGACCTTGAATAGTTAAGGTTAGACATTGACCTTGAATAGTTAAGGCATCGACCTTGAATAGTTAAGGTTAGGCATTGACCTTGAATAGTTAAGGCATCGACCTTAAATAGTTAAGGTTAGGCATTGACCTCAAATAGTTAAGGTTAGGCATTGACCTTGAATGGTTAAGGTTAGGCATTGACCTTGAGTAGTTAAAGTTAGGCATTGACCTTGAATTCGTTTTCACACGTTTCGCAACTTGCGGGTTACCTTCTAGTGTATAAGAGAAAAAAGTGATTATCTTCGTCTTTGGTCTTTCGACCCTTATTGGTCAATGTTGAACACAATTCAGATGTAACAAATCCCCCCATCTATCTTTTCTTCCGCTGTGAAAACTCCAGAGTTGGTTTGGGTTTCCTTTCACAGCACTACGTCTGGCAGAAATACGCCTGAGAGAAAATACAGGAGTGACTGACATCACATTCAGAAGGAAAGTTAGCACGTGTAACACTTCTTGCCGTGATAACGCAGATGAGCTATTTGGTTTACTTTCATGACTCCACTAGTTTCTTGCAGGCAGCTGTAGGAGCTATTCAAAGCACAGAAATAAATTAAACTACCACTCTCCAATTAGTGGTATTTTGCAGTGATGTGCTTTTGTTTTTGCAGCTGTACCGTAGTTATCCTCATTCCCACAAAGTACTTTTAACTATTTCTTCTTCTCTCTTGAGGGCGCCTTTATTGTAGTTCAACTTCTCCCACTTTGAAGTAACAGGTATAAACGTAAAGCTGTACTTTAAAAAGAAGCTTTCACGCACACACATAAACTGTCTATTCCCCTGACTACAATATGGTGGGTGCGGATGTAATTAGTGAATCTCCCACCACACCTCAACGTCTCTCATTAATCTCTCATGAGTGATTAGGCTGCTGCGACGTATGGAACCGCGGGAGGTGTGAAACCGGGTGTGAAACTGTTGTCATCTCATATGTTATCGCACTCCGGAGACTGGGGAGGATTAAACCACGCCAGGCACAGCCCATTGGCAGCTAATCATGCCGCTAATGATAAGTGAAATATTCGACTGCGTCTCATTACAATGGCATCGCAAGGTCAAGATCTCGCACAGATCGCGTTCACACACACACGAGCGTCGGCGCCACCGTCGTGTCCCTCCGAGGCGCCGCTTCTTCAGTCGCTCATGTTGTTTTGTATAAACCCAGAGCAGAGGCCGGGTACAAGCCTGAGTGAAGCCTTCTGAATATGACACTTGATGGCTGATTAGAGCAAAACATCAGGGTAGCCCCCAACTGTGACGCTCTGATGAGAAGTGATCTAAAGGGTCTCGTCAGAAGACGTCATGCTGACCGCTGTTGCTGTGCCAGATGCTTGTCGCTCAGCGCAGCTCCACATCGGAAATATAGAATCTGTTCCCCGCAGGCATCACCACGAGACAGATCTACATTTAATTAAAATTAGGTAGAGCGACTGCAGCGACTCAGCCTGGGCAGACGTTTAGATCTAAATCAAATGTCAACAGCCATTAAGAGTGAAACATTCATTCTACATTTTACTTACATGTCAGATTCTATAGCTTAATTGACCGTCACCGAGTTAAATACGGCCTTCTGTCGCCCCTTTTTCTAATAATAACATGAATAAATGAAGGATAATAATGATGCAAACCAAATCCAGAAATGATCCATTTCCTCCATGAGGGTCAATCTAAGGGTCAGCTCCCTTTAGAGTTAGTCAGGGGACCTGAAGGATCCAGGATCACTGTGTGGCAATATACAGTAAACTGAAATAATAAGGACGTCCCATAGGCAAACGGAATTATTATCATAGACTGTATATAAGAAGTGGACGTAGTCACCGTGACGTCACCCACTGGTTTGTGGACTGCCGTTTTGAAGCCAGCATTTTCAACGTCGCCATCTTGGTATTTGACACAAGAGGGTGGAGCTAAGTACAACCGAACGCTGAATAAGAAATTTTTAGGCGACCAAAAGGTTAAAATTAACTCTCATGAACTGAAAACACACTGTGAAAGGGTTAGACCGGACGACGCCGTGGTAGCGACCTGTCAATCACAAGGTAGCAACGCCATCAAGCATACTCTGCTTTATCATCTATTTTACTGTAAAAGGGACCATAATTTACTAAATGAACATCATGCTGTATTGAATAAGACTTGAAACTAGCGATTGAGACCATAAACTCATGTTTACAATGTTTACTGAGGTGATAAATCAAGTGAGAAGTAGGCTCATTTTCTCACAGACTTCTATACAATCAGACTTCTTGTTGCAACCAGAGGAGTCGCCCCCTGCTGGCTATTAGAAATAATGCAGGTTTAAGGCACTTCCGCATTGGCTTCATTTTTCAAAACTGCAGTTTCCCGCCTGGTTCTGACTCAAGCTGGATTACCAATTGGTCAAGGCAAGCAACTGCAGTGGGTCTGAAGGTCCCAGGGTCACTGTGTGGCAGTATACAGTACGTCCCTTAAGCGACCTGTATTAGTATCTAATCTCGAGGCTCTGTTTTGAGAGGTTGACATCTAGTTTTATGGACGTAATTATGTCAGTTTATATTGTGCTTACTTGGTGAATATTCCTGAATAAGAGAGTGAGGAAAAACAGGGTGCTTAACAGGAGCTTATTTTTGCCCCGGGCCCCCCCCAGCAGGTTAATCCTGTCCTACTCAGAGATTCATTTTTCTTCTATTTGGTTCATTTTCTAGACAAGTTTTATTTAACAGATAGCTGCACTCCTGATTAACAAAAATAGTCAGCGAATAAGTGGGTATCAAACCTGACTCCTAGAAAATACATTTATGTACTAATTTGTTTTGTCAAATACGTTATGAGGGCTGCTTTGATTATTTTCAGTGGCAATGTGTTTTGTATCGCACACAAGTTGTCTTGGACAACTAAAGCACTTTAGGTTAAGGTTAAGGAAAGGCCATGTGCTTCAAATCACTATACTATACAGTATATTGCAGATATGTTCTGTACAGTGGGCAACCTCCGGGTCTGTGAAGTGAAGCCAATGCTGAAGTGCCTTTAACTTCTTTCTAATAGCCAGCAGGGGGCGATTCCTCTGGTTGCAACAAGAAGTCTGATTGTATAGAAGTCTATGAGAAATGAGCCTACTTCTCACTTGATTTATTATCTCAGTAAACATTGTAAACATGAGTTTATGGTCTCAATCGCTAGTTTCAAGTCTTCTTCAATACAGCATGATGTTCATTTAGTAAATTATGGTCGTTATGTTGATAAAAAAATAACCTCACTCGTCATTACGTTTCTCTCAAAACGTATTTGCTGTTTCCAATTAGAAGTATATGAACGTAATTTTTAGGACAGGGTTAGAATGAGATGCCTGTAGGTGTTTAGGGTGTTTTTGGATTTCAGCAAATACTAAACAGTATTTTTTTTAATACTATTTATGTTTTCCTACATCTCTATAGTGTAGTAACTGAAAGATGCATTAAATAGTCAAAGATAATGAACTTTTCGTCTTCCATGTCGGCCACCTGAAAGTAATGCCCACAGACAACCTACCGACTTAATCTAATTCATTATACGCTCAGTTACCAGTTTATTTGGTACAAAGCTAAAACTAAGGCAGTCTAACAGAACAGTTCTGAGATAAATTCTGCTTCCTTCAGCAGAAGGTTATGAGGTGTTGATTCAACTGTACGGTTATTTCAGAGGCAGCAGTTTTTGGTACTGTTGAATCGTATTGCATTACTCTGACAGGAGATTCTTTTATATGAATAAATGGAGACTAAACACGAGTAAAACTTCAGCCTCCAAAATGACCATAAAATTAAATCAAAACCTCCTCTAAAACAGTTTCAATGAAGAGATGCTTCGCTTGTGTGCGAGTGAATACATTTTTGCTGTCATTTAATTCTTGATTACTCAAAACCGTAAGTGATCCAAACAGGGCGAATGCGCCGTGCTCAATAAGAAAAAACATGAATCAGGGGATATGAAATCACATGAGAATGGAGTTTGATAGCTCCTCTAGGCTGAACTAAACATCTCAATTACCTCCGGGGGGTTGAAAAAGCACTGCAGTAAGGAGATGTGGCAGATACAATATTTAAATTGTCTGTCAGTGGAAGAAAAACCCTGCTAAGCTTATATTTGATTACATATTTTATGGAACACAAGCACAAATGCACGCACAAATGCATCTGAACTACTGTAGTGCCTGCTGCTGCCACACTATTATAATCATCAGCCACATATGGGGCTGCTGTCCCGCCTGTGGGGAATAGGGTTGTAGAACGGGCCAACGGGATGAAACCGAAAGGACTTCACTACTCAGAGAGGTGATGAATGCTCTGCTGCTTATGGAGCCTCCCGTAGTGCATCTGTGAGAGCAGATGAATGGGGAGGAGAGGCTGATAAATTGGGTCACACGAACGTAGCGTTTCTGGGTAATGCGGTGAAAACGCTGGAGGAGTGCAGTTGGGTGGCTGCACGTGCCTACAACTGGGGCAGAGCTGCTCCAACTCGACTCGATTCCCTTTCTCTGGCTCCTCTCGCGCTCCTGGCATTATTGAAAAGTAACGCTTTTAATTTGCAAAAACACGCTTTGCTTTTTTTTTCCATTTCTTGAAGTCACTCCCTCAAAACAAGTTAAATTTAAATGGACCCAAATGAAAAACAGTTTGCTGACTTTCGTCTTTTTGCTGCTATTGTGGACATGAACCAATTCTAGGTTGATGCATACATTTAGGCAAATAGCATTCCCTCCCTGACTATACTTACATTTAAAAAGGTATGCAGCTTTTCCCCCCCCTCCCCATGTCATTCAATTTTGCAGTAACATGTTTCCTGAAAATTCAACATGAATTTATAAAAAGTAATTTATTCCCTTTGTTAATTGTGGAATGCTATAGATGTTGGTTTCAGATTAGAGATGTTCTGATGCCATATTTTCTTCCACCATACCGATTCTGATACCTGAACTTGCGGTATCAGCCAATACGGAGTACAGATCCTATACCACTGTGATAAAAAAATATATATAGTTATTATTAATATTATTATTATTATTGTTTTACAGCTGTTTACTACTGACCATGTACGGATATGATATGATTACTATCTTTTTTGTATGGCCTGGTAAATAACAAAGAAGAAGAATTGATTTCCGGTTAAACAAGTTGATTCTTTTCCGGGTTAATAAATTATGGTATCGGATCAGTGCATAGACTGGCGTACTCGCCGATACCCGATACCGAATTTTGGGCGGTATCGGACACATATCCGATACTGGTATCGGTATCGTAACAACTCTATTTCAGATGTTTGTTCCTGTGTTACAGGTTAAATCTTGGCATAAAAGTGGAGAAATTTAAGACCCAGTGACATAAAAAAAGCACAAGTTTCCATCTTGTGTTCCTAATTACCTCTCTTTGTGCGTCAAATATGTGGAAAAAAAATCTCTTATATCAAAATCTCTTTCTTTTACCTTCCTGTTTTACGGTTTTTGATGACTCGTCATGCACTCTGTGGCAGAGAGATACATTTATCCAATCAAATGGGATTTGGGATGACCAGCTAAGCTATACCAATACCTCCTGATCTAACAAACAATAACAGGCTTCTGAAGCTCCATATATGTTCTTGATAGCAAATTAGCAGTAATGACCTTTAAGAAATGTGCAAATGTCAATCATTAAGACATTCATATCAAATGCCAGCTTACATGTATGGACAGAGTGTGTATATGCCACATCACATCACATCACATATCTGGAGCTCGGCGTGTTCATTGCCCTTCTCTTTAAGAGTGCTCTAATCTAATTTCATTCATTTCGGGTGGTGGAAGAGTTTGATTGGGCGGTGGGGGCACGGAGGACGGGGCGAGGGGGTCCTTTACCTTGGCACAGATCGGAAGACAAACTAGATTTGAGGGCGGATAGATCTTGTCGGCAGCACATGCCGTCTCTTGGCAAGCGAGGCGAAGTCGATATTGAGCGGGGGGGGGGGGGCTTTCTTACCTCCTAAGATTTACAGTATCTGGAGCTCCACAGCCTCATACTTCAGTAGATGGATGAGCATTTCATACGGAGCCAACTGGCGCAACATGAGTTGAGCTGAAGGTCATTGTGACTCACTTCCAGCTCGGAAGCTGGGTGGCTGGAGACGGAGCCGCTAAATCTCTACTACCGACTTGTTTTAACAGCACAAAGAAGACGAAAAGGAGCAGACTGCTGCCCCTGCGCTGGTTCTGTACAGCACTGGTGCAACACACATGTACAGACCGTACAGTGCCAGAGACAGTCGAGAGTACAGTAGTGGGGAGTGGGTACAGATTGCCGTAGAACCTCGAAGGCATATGGCAATGCGCCCCATGCCTCCCAGCTAATTGAGTCCTAATGAATCACTGGTTTGGCATGCGACACGTCCCTCGTGATGGCTGGTGTCATTGATGCATTGAAGATGCCCAGTCCTCTGGAAGCGAAGCGGGCACCGGCGGCTGCTCCGGCTGAACGTGGGAGGCGGGCCGACATCGCCGGCTTCACACTGAACACTTCACTCACTCACCAGATGTTACAGGTCAGGGCACAAGGATTACGAGCTACCCGCCTCCACACAATGGAAATAATTGTGTGATGGTCTGGCAATTCACTGGCCCATTTGATTCCAGTAACACTCTCTATAGTGGCGGGGTCGCGGCCTCATTGTCAACTCCACAGGGTCGGTGCAATAAGGGAAAACACTTGCAGTCAATGGTGCTTGACTGCTGGTTTTGCATAATTTAAATACATAAATATAATTGACTAAAGTACATATGAATTGATGGGAGCATTAATTAAGCTTTGACTGCCATTAACCACAATGATTCAGATAACTTTTTTTCCTCATTTCAACATATAATTCCATAATAATAACCAGAGTTTATTTTGATATGGTTTGATGCTTTTGTAAACAAAATGGTCCCATTTTACTTGCATAAAGTCTAAATGGATATTGGAAAGAATTTAAGAAATTCATATGTAACAAGATGTGGTCGGAAATAGAGTTTCAGCCTCATTAGAATTTGAAAAAAACGTAGTTAAAGTGCTAAGATAATATCTTCTATTCTGTGGGGGATGTATTCAGTTTTAAAAGTTTGGGCCTATTTGCAACTTTATTACTGTAACTTGCAGCCCAAACATATTGGAAAGGAAACGCTCATTTAAACATTTTTCCAATTTGAGGTTTTATATTTTGCACAACCCCTTATTGATGTCAGTGAAGATTGTTTCCATTATGTCGCCATGTGTGAGGTCTGTCCAAACTAAATACTTGATTCTCCTGGAAGATGTCTGACTAATAGATTAACAATTTGGAAATTACGCTTATTTTCTTTCTCGATGAGAGATACATGAGAAGACTTATACCGCTGTCATGGCGTTAACATTAAATATGGAGCGTGTGCCAACAACCTGTCAGCTCAGCTCAGCTTAGCTTAGCTTAGCATAAAGACTGGAAACAGGGGGAAACAGCTAGCCTGGCTCTGTCCAAAGGTAACAAAATCTGCCTACCAGCACCTCTGAAGCTCACTAATTAACACTATATCTCGTTTGTTTCATCTGTACAAGTGTAAAAGCTACTGTTTTACGGGGGTTACGTGCCAGACTATTTCTTGGCCAGGACCAGGTTCAAGGCAGGACAGAGACTTCATGATGTGGTCCTGGCCAAGAAATAATTCAGCACATGACCCCCATAAAACATTAAACTGTTGTTTTTACATTAAGACAACGGAGTAGAAGTGCAGCTGGGTCTTTGTGGTGATCACATACAGGAGCTCTTTGGATCCTTCAGGTGTACTGTGCTTATTCAATCTTGTGAAGGGCTTATTGCATGGGTGGAATATAGTCTCAAAAAGTAAAAAAATGTAAGTGTTCTTCAAAAATAATTCAAGGCACACTGTAGAGTTTGTGCAAAATTAAAATGTCTTTATTTGTTTAAAATGACCAACACGTTGCGACCAACATGGGTCTTCATCAGGGTCATTGTCCAATAGGACCCATATTCCACTCATGCAATGAGCCCTTCACAAGCTTGAATAAGCACTGCTTTTTCACACTTTGATTTTTCCTAAGAATCTTCTTATCTAACTCTTGGCAAGAAAGCGAATCAAAGTATTTCTCAAAATGTCAAATTATTCCTTTAAACTTCTCCATATGGGAGCTCTGCGTTCCTTTTCTTAAGCTACTTTTACAGCTTGTAGTTTGACTCTTTGCTTCTGACACGTTTGGTTGCCACCACCCTCCCGTTGCACTCTCAACTTCAGATGCACCTGTCATGTTGATTACACCCCCAACGGAGCACGTGCATCGTTCGGCATCCCACATGCACCGCTATCTGAGCAATCTTCCCCCTTTCGTTAAACTGAGGCGACCGAGATCACCTCTGACCTGCCTCCGCCAGGGGCAACATCTTCATTAATGAGTAAACTGGATGTGATACGGCCACCAGCAAAATGAGAACTCAGACGCAATCTTGCAAGCTCATTAAAACTACCTTTATGAAAGATTTAGGCCACTCCGGCAATCGTGTGTCTAATGCTGAGACGCTACATTGATTTCAGTGTAACGCCTGTTCGTTAGATGCATTATCTCAGAGCACTTGGGAGAAATCTTAAGGGAGTTCAAGTTGGGGTGATGCCACTGCAATAGAAGACAAACAACAAATGTGATAACACGCCAGGCTTTCAGCAAGACAAAAGGCAAGAGGTAACACTAAGGCAAATGGGTGAGACAACCGCAAGGATGTCAGGAGTGCAAGACAACAACCTGCCCAAATGTTGTCCCTGCTGTGTTGTAATTGTGCTGGGATAACATGAAAAAGAAATAACCAAACCACTTTCACCATTTTACAATGAATGCAAAAGGGGAAAAGGCATTATGGTCTTAATCGGATAAGATATAGCTCACATATCCACCCGCTGCTTTTGCTGTCAGGAGCTAAATTAAGTGTCTCGATTCCACTGGGAGACCCAACAAAGAAGCCCTTACTGGAGAAGTTAATGCTCTCTAGTGTTTTGTTCAGCTCCATCTTAAGCCCCACAACTCACACTGGGCTGCAAAGAACTGTCTTGGGATGACAACTGGAAATTGCACTGCGTGTGTGTGTGTGTATGTGTGTGTATGTGTGTGCGTGTGCAACACATGTGTCCTACAATCGAGCCAGTGAGTGCAGCTTAGGATCTGTTGCAGAACATCCTCTGTAAGGAGATTACTATAGGCATGTTTGGCCGATTGGCAGAAGTCGGCGATGAACTTTGGCACCAATGTCAAAAACGCTAACGCCGACCTTTGCTTACATCCCGCCGAGCCGCAACATAAACACGACTTGTGGTCATTTGAGCCAACAAGATGCGCTGTAGGCGAGCCGTGTTATTTCACCAGCAGCTTGTTTAATGGCTGCTAGCTGTTTTGTTACTGCTTTTCCACACCGATGGTCAAGGCCATTTTTCCATCTAGGCCTGCTCTTAGATGAACACTCAAGCAGAAATGATCAGGGCATCATGACAGACATATGGTCCAGTACTGAATTGCGCATTTGAACTGGTCATGTTGGCTCATATTCAGCTTTACCCAAGGGGGGGGATTTGACTTTTGAGAGGTTAAAATAATTGAAAATCGTGGAGGGAAGAGGTTAAACCACTTGTAGCCTCATATGAAAATTACTTAAAGGTACAGTGTGTAGGATTTGGTGGCATCTAGCGGTGTGGTTGCAGATTGCAACCAACTGAAAACCCCTCCACCCACTCCTCCCTTTCCAAGACTGTGGTAACGTGAGCCGCCGAGTTCAAAACCGTGGTAACGCCGTTCGCCTCGCTCAGAGGCCATCCTTATCATAATAACACTACTTTAGGAGCAACGGATGTCAGACGGCGGCTGGCGGTGCCACGGTTTAGCACTCTGCGGCTCACATTACCGCAGTTTCATTAGTGTGTCGGAGGACTATGTTGGCCTTCAGGTAACATAAAAGGCTCTCGCTAGAGCCACAGTGTGGTTTGACCGTTCTGGGCTACTGTAGAAACATGGCGGAGCAACATGGCGGACTCTGTGAAGAGGACCCTCTTCCTATATAGATATGAAGGGCTCATTCTAAGCTAACAAAAACGCAACAATTCTTAGTTTCAGATGATTATACACTAATGAAAACGTAGTTATGAATATCATATTCCATTTCTGCGAGCTTTCTGCGACTAGATCCCCCGAAATGTTACACACTGACCCTTTAACAAATGGTTTGTCTCCCAACAAGTATTTTGCAAAGCACATCTCTCTTTTTCACTTTTATTAAGAAATCAATACTCAAATAAGACCAAATGTAATGATGAATGAATATGAATATTTTACAGTGCTGATTGGCTCCTGGAATAGTTTCATAAAGTCAATATGCTTATAGAACCAAAAATCATAACAGACTATAAAAAGTTGAATCCAAGTATATTCTATGCTACAACAAAAAAAAAGTAATTGGCCAATGAAATCCATCTCATGTGTGCGCAACTGCACGCCCTGACGCAGTTTAGACGACCCCCAACCCACAATAGACGGTTCCGCAATTAACAGGATTGTTTTTACCCCCACATTGACCCACGAACGTGAATAAAGACCAGAGGACTCTCTCTTCTACAGGCCTACAGTAGTAAGCACTGGATTGAGGCAGACTCGGGCTCAGCGCTGCCGGTCAGACCGGTGCCGCTGCGCTGCGCGCTCCCCATCCATCCAACCATCCATCCACAGGTACTCATCCCACCCCCCCCCCCCCCCTCCATGCAGCCCCCTGAGCATTTTCTAACCGTTTCTGAGCACCGATCGATACATTTATCAACATATGCGTCATCGTCCGCTCATTCACTCGGAGCATCGGAGCCGGTTAAACACGCAGTCGTTTTAAGATGACTTACTGCTGTTGCAGCAGGACATTCATCTCTTCATTTGAATATTTGTGGAGGGAGGGAGGACAGACGTGGCTGGGAAAAAAAAAAAGAAGCTTTTCCTGATTCTGATTCTTGACATCTTATAAAGCAACTACATATGGTCACGCATCGAAATCATCTCAAAACGAGGTGTCTGTATCCCATTTGTGCGCAATGCAATGTGGGACAGCAGGTTATTTGACAGGCGACCGGCGTTTGCGCTTTTAAAGGACTTCACATTCAAATCCACCATCGATGATCTTCCTCACGAGCTCATTTCTGATCGATTTCATTTCCATCTACACATATATGTGACTGTTTCTCAGTCATCCATAGCGGACCGGTTCCGCAACCCATTTCCATTCAGCGGCCAGCGCATCCTGTCCATAAATCTTTGACATGTCGCGGAGCTGCCTCGCATCCTTAAACAGCAGCTACAGTTTCACAGTTTTAAACCCCTTAATGGACCGAGATGCCACTCACCTTTTCTCAGCGGATGCTTCTCTGGAGTGTCCCATTTATGCGTTTTAATCCACATCTGTGTCCCCTTCATTTGAGCGCTCTATTTCCCCCCCAATGAGAAAGAGAGAGAGAGAGAGGAGAGAGAGAGAGAGAGGAGAGAGGAGAGAGAGGAGAGAGAGTGTTTAAGAAAATCCATTTGTTAATTCCATTTCCAAGGTGAAATCACATTGCCTCGCTTTTTTACATGTTCAAAATTCTTCCACAATTCTAAGATCCCGTAAAGCTCTATATCTTCTTTCTTTTTTTTTCTTTCTTCTTCTTCTTCTTCCTCCCTTCTCTCCAGCTCTGAAGTTGCCTGGTTACCCCTGTTTCTCATTCAAGGAGGCTGAGGGCTGCATACAGCGGCCAATCATAGCAGCAGCCGGAGAGATTAACTATTTCTTGGCTCCACTATTCTAGACTCGGGCGAAAATGAGGAGAGTGGGCGGGGAAACTGGGCCCCCGGTGACAGAAGAAAAAAATTAAAATGCACAGAGAATAATGTAGAGAGAGGGGATCCGTTAGAGGGAGAATGTGTGGAGGAGGAGGGGAGGGAGGAGGGAGGGGATTAAACATTTTTTTTTGAAAAATAAAAGGATTGGGAGGAGGAGGAGGGACCAGTTGCCACTTCTCACTACAACAAAGATGTAAGTGAGTGATATTCCAGGATGTTATGCAAACTGAAGGTCCCTTCTCCTTCAGCGGACAATAAAGGAGCAGAGATCCGTCTCATTTCTGAAATCCCCAAAAAGCAATCCATCAGGGTAATTGATCGCCCCCCCCCCCCCTTTAACCAGCCATCCGTCAAGCTCTCTCCGCTCCTTCCTCCCTCTTCCCTCACCCCTGTCCCACTCCAGTCGCCTCATCATGGGCCGTATTGATTTCAATTTCCCCCCCTCCAGCCGGGGTGAAAGGTGTAGGGGAGCGAGAGCCAGCTTCAATCACTGGTACGCGGCACGTGGAGGCGTAATGACCCCCCACCTAGAGGGGGCTACTACATCCAGGTCAAGCCCCCCCCCTCCCCAAACACACACCTACTGTATACGACGGCCTTGACCTTTTGTGAACGGGTGCAGCCGGCACACCAGTGGGCTTCAGACTGGCCCCCACAGGGTGCCAGTCAGAAGTGCTGGTGCATTATGGGGGAACAGTCGGGGGTCCTGACAGCGCAACAACAAGCAAAGAGACAGTAGGAGGGGGGGGGGTTGGCCCATGTGTGGGGGCGTGCACGAGACTGTCTGGGACATTCCAGCAGATAAAAAGTAAGCATGAAATGTGTTTTGTTCCATCTTGAATGTCAATATTCCTTTTATTAAAAGCGAGGTTTTTTTTACATTCTACGTTATAAAAAAGATGTCAGTCATATCTGATTCATGCTTTGGTACAAAAAGAGTTCACATGAGATTAAAAAAAAAAAAGTTTCTCTTTTCATTTTTTGTTGTTGTTGTGTTGTAGCCGCTGAGTGTGATTGATGCATCGCTGGCTTCACTCCATCCCACAGATTACAAATGAAAACAACAGTGTTGGGGTCCTCCCTCCCCCACTGCCGGACGACAGCTATGTGTGTGTGTGTGTGTGTGTGTGTGTGTGTGTGTGTGTACAGTTGTGTATGACACACACCCCCCCACACACACACACACAGGCAGAAGTACACACACTCGCACGTACACTTAGCGGGTGATTGACGTGTAGCTCTTGGCCTGAGTACAGCTTAATCCCGCTGCTTTCACAGATGGACTCAGTCTTCCTCTTTTTGTCTGGTGTCACCAGCAGTGGCGTGTTATAAATTTACACACACACACATACACACACACACTGTACACTACCATGTACTTTTGTTTACTGGGGAGGGAGGCTGCTGTGTGGGTTCTAATCCCCTCCGTAACCCGCCCTCCCTTTAGCGGCCACCCCTGCTATTCTGTGCACACACACATACAAACACGCCCACACGCACATACACACACGCACGCACACGCACACGCACACGCACACACACACACACACGCATCTACTCTTTGGTCATTAAAAAAACAAAGGAGGTCAGTGTCAGGCAGCTGGGTCCCGTGAAGCGAGAGTTAATCCTCATTTTCAAGGCCCACAGACAAAAAGAAGCCTCACAGATGAAATGTTTCATGAGTTACACATGAACACATTCGCTCTTTTGCCACCTTGTTCACCCATCCATCCACCATCACAATAACAGAGAGAGTGTGTTGTTGTTGTTGTCGTAGGTTGCCGCGGTGCATTATTAGCACGAATCAAGAGGATGGGGGGGGTAAGATTAGACTTTTCTCCCCCTCCCTAATCGTATTCCACTTCTGCAAAGGCTTTGATTTCCATGTAGATGGAGCCGCGTTGATAACGGCGGGGAACTGCCCCGGAGAAATGAGGCAGAGCGATAAGATAAGGCGAGCAGATCCCCATCCAGACAAAAAAAAAGACAAAAGAGGAGAGTCATCACCCCACATGGCGGTTAATCTCCATTCAATCCAGAGATTACCGCCGTCAAAATTCTCATCGCTGCACCCCGGCGAATGATTAGTCATCTCCCAGAGGAGAGGTGGTTAACTGGTGGCCCCCCCTCCACCCTCCTGCAAAACCATGGAGGGAAAGCTGATCAATAGCTAGTTGCTGGTTACAATGACAGAGTAGCAGCTTTGGGGTCACGACACAACATGTACACGAATGGCGGAAAGCATGCTCATTGCACAAAATGCTCAACAGTGTTTCCTGGGCTTGCAGCCGGCTAAAGACTTGACCACTGACTGGGCCATTCAGCTGTGTTGTTGACACAAGTAAACAGCCACAGAAGGAGCGCGTTCTCCAGGAGAGAGGGCTGTTTTCTCAGTATTGTGCTCGGTTCTATGCTAATGGACTGTTTTAATCAAGTCTAATCGTATTGTCGTATCAGTGTGAGCGATTAGCATTCAGAGGGGAACGGAGGGGAGACGCCCGACGTCGATAAATGACATGCGACCCTTGACCCCGGCTGCTGAAAAGTTCCTCTCCTTTTATCAGTCTCGCCCAGGCCTCTTCATTTCCTGTAGCATGGCTAATCATAATGTACTCAGACACCAGCAGGTCCGGAGGCCATACTCCTCAGGGGAGAGAGCGCGGAGCACCTGTTGTAAAGTAATACACCCACTTTCTACTGAGGGAGATAAGCAAGCTGTTCAAGCCACTGGTCATGATCCTTCAAACACATGTGCCATGCTAACATTTAGCATTTTAAGTGAGAAACCTGTAGCAGCACGACCCCGAAAAACTGTTTTGAAGCTGCACTACCCAAATGACCTTGTTTAATGAGAAAACTGTCGCTCGTAGTGACGAACCCACAGAGAATTATCACCCGTCTTCAGTTGCCCTAAGCCTTACGGAGCATTTTAGCATCTTTCAGCTCATTGTTTTGGTTTTCTGGCTGAAAATTCACTGTTTCAGTTGAGTCTCGCAGCTCTCATCAACCTCATTTCCAGTGGTTTTTGTCAAAAAAAAGCTCTGGCAATGCAGTGAAAACTATCTGCCCAGCACCAAACACAGTTAGCCACTAGCTGATGAACACAGTGGAGCATTTAGCAGCTAATGAGCCAGATATTTCCCTCTGCAGTTGGCGCAGACCAAAAAAAAGCGGCAATAAGAGACTAAATATTGGACATACATCCATCAGGTGGACGCAAACACGACTCCGAATGAATGCTAATGTTGCTCCATGTCTGCTGGAAGTGTAAAAAGGCAGCTGTTTGCTAACACGTTCGCCATATCACCTTTTTATGTCAATGTTGAGTGTGTTTACAGCTGGTCCCACTGCTGCCAAGTGGCCAAAAAATCTATTAATACTGCTTTAAGCAACTTTGCACCTTGAAAGACTAGGGGGTGAATTCACAAAAGGATTGTGCAGCTTTTGCCGCCGCTAAACCTGTACAAATAAGACAATAAGAAACTGTGTAATTCTCGAAACACCCGTAAAAAGGGTGAAATGCACCCCTAACTGCACTGCCAAGCAAATAGCTCCTTGGTGCTTCTATGCTATTTGCGCATATTTAAATTAGTTATGCATACAATTGGAGCAAATCTGCCCCTTTCTATGCAAATGAGCCTCATTGCAAAAACAGTCCAATTCACAAAGATCAGCGCTCATAGCCTCACACAGTTACAGCGAAAGTATAAGCGTTTTCAGAAGATTGGTGGTAACTGAAGCGCATAAGACTGTGCACAATAAGATTAAGCGGTATAATAAAAATAAGAATAAGATAGCGGTTGCAAATGATGCGCAATTCATGGTGCTATCAGCGGCAGCGATCCATCCTTTGTGAATTCGCCCTTAGGCGTGTTGTTAGCACCTTCTTTTTCCCCATTCAGATGTCACTTTAGATGTCTACTTTGAAAGAGTAAGGTATTGAATAAGAGGATTAATGCAGCCAAACTGCTGTTAAACATGTGCAGTGCTGATGCTCAGTCTGGTTTTAAAATGTGTGCTACACGTTTAGCTTTGTGTGTGATGCTCTCTGCCATTGTTGTGTCTTGTATGAGTCTAAAAGCCCACAACACCAGCTCATTAATCTCACGTAGCCAGACCAGCTGTCTTGTCAAGGTCATGAAGGTCTGGAGAAAATCTTGCTCATAAAACATGAGATAATCAGACCATGATGCAGCCACTCTACTTCCTTTTAAAACACTCGCTTGTGAAAATGGGACCCGTGCTTTGACTTCTGTTAGTAGAGAGATATTCAAGGCTTCTGCGTCTTCTAAGTAACCTTGGATTTCTCCAATGTGCCTGAATGTCATGGTTGAATTTCAAAAACATCAGCAGCAAACTGTGACGTTTGTCAAGTGTAAATGCATCATTCCTGTAAAGCCACATACAAGATGTCAACTTTGCACTCACCCACTAACAGGTTAAAATGATTGTGCAGTATGGAAGCACTCAGTCTAACCACAGGATCAAGGATACATGCGGTTGAAGCTCAAGCTCAGGGTGTGACTGTGTATTAGCTGCTGATATTAAATCACAAGAACAGGAAATAAAGCAGATGGACAATGACAGGTGCCAGTTTTCATTTTGGGAGGGAAAAGGCAATGGATTTATATCCATCTGCTGAGCTCGCATTTTTAATTAGAAGCGCCAACACAATGTGGTTACATTGCATCTGTACACTATTTGGATACAGAATAGTGTACAGATATCTTCTGCCAGTTATTTTGGATCTGAACATCTTGATTATTGTCTGTTGTAGAAATTTGGCAAACTACATGGGCAATTTGCATATTTTTTGCTCCTGCATTCATGCCACAATCTATTGTTTGATGACACTATATGAGCAGATGCATATTTCCATAATATTAAGCAATTATTCGACTGTCTTGTGTCAGTGGGCCATAGACATTGCAGACACTGGTGGACTCGGGGAAGGGGGCAGGGGGGCAACCGCCCCCCTTGGTGCCCCCATTTTCAAACACACCGCAGCAAAAGTGCATTCTTGGATGCCCCTATGGTAGAGAAAACCTAATAGAGTGCCCCCTAGGGTGCTCTTCCAGTAGAGAAAACGGGATGCAGTGCCCTAGGGTGCCCTTTCAGTGGAGAAAACGTGATAAAGTGCTCTCTAGGGTGCCCTTGCAGTGGAGAAAACGGGATGAAGTGCTCTCTAGGGTGCCCTTCCAGTGGAGAAAACGGGATGCAGTGCCATAGGGTACCCTTCAAGTGGAGAAAACGGGATGCAGTGCTCTCTAGGGTGCCCTTCCACTGGAGAAAACGGGATGCAGTGCCTTCTAGGGTGCCCTTCCAGTGGAGAAAACAGGATGCAGTGCCATAGGGTACCCTTCAAGTGGAGAAAACAGGATGCAGTGTCCTTGGCTGCCCTTTCAGTGGAGAAAATGGGATGCAGTGCCCAATAGGGTGCCCTTCCAGTGGAGAAAACGGGATGAAGTGCCCTCTAGGGTGCCCTTCCAGTGGAGAAAAAGGGATGCAGTTCCCTCTAGGATGCTCTTCCAGTAGAGATGTGGTGAAGTTCTCTCTAGGGTGGCCTTAAAATTGAGAAAACATGATGCAGTGCCATAGGCAACCCTACATGCTAGAAAACTTTCTGTGTGCTGGTGCCCTTTTTATTCTTTTCGCCCCTGTCCCGCAGACAGCCAGAGTCCGCCACTGATTGTAGATGTCATATGTTAACATAAACACTATGTCATGCGCTTTTTTTCTGAAAATAAATCTAATCCAAAGATGTTTATCATTTATGAACTGACCAACAGGTCCATCACCTATCTCCCGGTGATATAAGTCTGAATACTATACTACATATGTGAAACCAGTGAGGTGGCACTGTCTTTGCCCAATCAGCGACTCTGAGCACACAGCAGCTTCTTCGGGGTACCATGGAAACACACAACACCCCACTCATGTCCGGTTTGTCAAAGAGGCCCTTTATTTTAGTGCACGGAGTATTTAGAAACCCCATCACACACACACAAGCACGTATTGTACGCGCTCTTTCCACCCACACATCACTGTGATCAAATTGTCACAGGGCCCCGATGACAAAGACGATGTGACAGTATGTGATTTATTGTGTCAGAAAAGAAAGTAAGAGAGGGTAATTGAGGGGTAAGTGGAGGAAACAAAGTTTGTAGGTGTCAGCGTAACTTTGTCTGCCGTCACAAGACTATGATGAATTTATTCACGGGTGGGTGACGCTGCCAAGTCAAGGACAAACACCATATAATTACCCCATAAATTTAGGAAGTGATTAATTCTAAATTCCAGCTATTTAATTAAAATATGCAAATAGACAGCCATCGTCGTAACATGCGACACACTTAGCAGAGTAACAAAGTTTGATGGGAGTTCAGTCACTTTCGAACATTAAAATAGCCTAAAAAAGAGGCACGTACCCCACACACACACACACACTCTACGTCCGTCTCCATTGCACATTTGCGCCATTGCGCATCACTGATTTACTGAGCACATTTGGGTCCAACAGTGGTGACTCAAGCAAGCTGACTCCTTCAAAGCAGAAGAAGAGTTGGAGAGCCATTACAGATATAATTGGATTTCATTTCAACCATGCGAGTGGAAAAAAGACTTGTCACCACCCTGGAGAAAATGGAGCCAAAAAAATACAATCATTGTATTTACTGCACTGCATAGAGGGGGAGTGTTTGTGTATATGTACAGATGCGTTTCACACCGTGCGCCTCCGCGTGCATGTGTGTTTTTCAGTGTGTGGGTGTGTGTTGCACATCTCAATGCATAAGATCTCAAAACACACACACAAGTGTCAAATGAATCCGGAGAAAGAGAGAGAAATGGGTTTCCCCGATGCTCTTTAAAGCGATGCATCAGAGAGGTACAAATTCAAGACAGTAAATGCGGGACAGGAGGGAAACCACAGCTTCAGCCGTGCCTCTCCACTTTCGGAAATAAGCCTCACAAATTGTGCATCAAGTCTGTCACTGCTGCACAGCAAAATGTCCATCTTGACAAGACCTTCAGTGTGTGGAGCCTCGAAACTGACAAAAAAGGCCATCAGACATGCACTTAAAGGTGAAGTGTGTAGAATCTGGCGGCATCTAGCGGTGAGGTTGCAGATTGCAACCAACTGAAATTTCTCCCATGTGCAAGCGTGTAGCAGAGCTACGGTGGCCGAAATGAAAACGCGAATGGTCTTATCTAGAGCCAGTGTTTGGTTTGTCCGTTCTGGGCTACTGTAGAAACATGGCGGCCGGCTCCGTGAAGAGGACCCGCTCCGTATGTAGATATAAACGGCTCATTCTAAGCTAACAAAAACACAACGATTCTTATTTTTCCCTCGGGATCACTAAAGTTACTATCTATCTATTTTTAGGTGATTATACACTAAAGAAAACATACTTATTAATATTATATTCCATTTCTGCCAATAGATCCCCCTAAATGTTATACACCCTTCCTTTAAAGATGAAGATAACGTTATGAAGATAGAAACATGGTGTCTAGGTGGTGCTAACGTTTTTAGCATAAGCTTGCAGGCTAAAATGCTTTAGTTACTGTTACAAGAGTTTATACAGTGATACTACATTCACGCAATAATGGTAGAGCAGGAAGGGAAAAAGAAAAGCTTCTATTATTTCAACTTGGGAGTGTTCACGCATTATTCCAAGATGGCAACCCACTGCTAGCCTCTCGATTGCTCCACTGATTTTACACACGTACAAATCCAGGACCAATCACTGACCTGAACATTCATGGGCACGCCCATCTCATTAATATACAAATATGAGGAAAACTGGAAATGTTGCACAGGGGAAAATAGGAATTTAATAATTAAAGCTGCCGTTGATAACACTGATAACATTCAGCCATCTATGCGCATCTTCGTTATACATTGTTTGAGGGAACTATAACATTAGGTAACTAAACGGAACCGTCACTCATGCTATGATGCTAAAGTAGCTCCTCAGGGATATAAACCGTTATTTTTCTCATTTTGACAATCTAACAGGTGACATCACATTAGATAAGGTTGTAAGGACTGTTGTTAGTTGTTGGTTTTGTTTAAATATACCGAATTGTAATTTGATGGGTTATTGTTGTTCGGACGATTAAGACAGCTAATATGTACTAACGTCAGCTGTAACTTGTTGCCACGTTTTTTTCACACTAACTGTCAACTTGATCGCTGACAACACAGAGATACCAACGTTGTTATACTATTGGCTCACAAGCCTTGTTAGAAGTGGGAACCAAATGTCAGATATCTTCCTGAGAGATAAACAAAACATTAATTTTTGACCCGTATAAATTTTACTTTTTTATTAATTCACAATCATAATTCTTTTTTTTAGGAAAAGCCATACTTTTATTTGTCATCTTTCTCAAAGCTCTGTGGATGTATTTTTTTTTAAAGTTATTTGTCTATATATCCATAAATGTTATCAATAAGAACAAATAAATGTGCACCAAGACAAAAAAAAAAGGAAACTGAAAGAGTTGAAAAATAAAATAAGATAGTGAAACATAAAGAAAATAAATGCATGCACTTGCATCCTTCACATTTCTTTTTAAATTGCAGTTTAATTATTTAACTAAAAACATTATTTATTCATGTATTCATATATATTTTTGACTCGTCTGATCATCTTTTACAACATTTTGTAAGTTTCTGGGCTCCATATCAGAGTTGTGGAGTGGAGATTATTTCACTTGTTTCCAATGCAAATCACAATATTTGTGACTATCTTCACATTAATGCAGTAGTTTGCCATATTTTACGACATTAACAGGTGAACAAGCTTTGTAAACAAGTCAGATTTTCTCATTTCTTGCCACATGCATTCACTTTGGAATTTGAGGAAAACAAGATGTTAAGACTCAATCCGAGATAAATGACGAGCTGAGATGGGTGCATTTTGCGGCGCGGCGCGGCGCCCAGATGAACGCGTCAGAAAAGTGGAGCTCCGTACGGGGAGTCGAGGCGAGGGAGGAGGAGAGCCTGGGAGCATTTGATTTTCCATCAAGCGCATCCAAATGCCTTCAGACCTCCCCTTCACAGCCCTGACAGGCACACCTACATACACATCTTCGCATCAACACACTCCTGTGCACATGCAGACAGATGGGTGCAGCTGCTGCACACCTCTCTGTGTCTAACTGACATATATATTTAACCATCCACACCTACTTTACATGACACACACACACGCACGCGAGATGCAAATTGAGGCACACTGACACACACAGGCAGGCTGTTCCACTCACTGTTCCACGTGTGCAGGGTTGCCCCGAGATATTCATCAGAGATTTGGGAGTGTAACTGGTGCACGGCCCAGATTGGAGGCTTTGATCGTCATGCAGGAGTCGGCTCACCGAAAATGTTGACTATGGGTTATTTAGAAGCTGGAGGCTGCTTTGGACAAACACAAGCCACTACAGTAGCCTGCTGCTCTGGCATCTAGAGTCTGGGTTTCCCTCTCCTCCCACCGTATCCTCATCTCCATCCTAAATGTGCCAACCTTTTGTTTAGAGAGGTTTTTTTTTTTTTTTATCTGGCAGAATATGAAGCTCGACAATACACAGAAATGATAATAAGGCTCCTCTTCTGATATTTTGAGGCTCTGACCCAGTTTTGATTTGTTCCACGGGGGGCGTTACTGCGATACACCGCTTCAGAACTCAACTCTAAATCTTAATAAACACTGAATTTGCTCTATAATTACACCAGAAACTTTCCCAGCGCAAACAAGCGATGTTTGATGGGGGATTGCTGGATTTCATCGAGGCCGACCAGCCAAGTATTTGCAAACCTACTTGGAAACGATCGCAGGTATATGGAGGAATCAGCCAGATTGAGAGAGATGCTACATGTGTGCGAGTGTCTTTGAAGCAGGAGGAGGGAAACGGGATCTGAGGGAAGCGGTGAGTGACAGAAGGAGAGGCAAAAGGTAGAAGACAACGGGAGTAAAAATGAAAAATAGATACGGAAAGAGCCAGATGGAGGTTTGAATATTCTGCCACCCCTCCACATGTACTGTAGCGTGACGCGCGGCTCTCGCCGTAACCCGCCCGATGAAGGATGAGGCAGATGCGTAATGGTGTAGGAGAAGAACTCAAATGTCAGTCGGTAATGGGCAGCCTGTTATATTAATCCCAGTCAGGGGCCTCCTTAAGACTCCAACATCCTTGGGGAGGAGTGTCATAAAAAATAACGCAGTAAAGAGGACTGTGTAGCAATGCAGCATGAAAAATGCCCTCCATCTGCAGTGACTCAGCCAGTGAATCCAAGGTATGTTTGCCCTCTCTCTTCCTCCTCTCATCTCCGCGCTCTCTCCCTCCCTCTGTCTGTCTCTCCGTCTCGCTCTCCACACACGCTTCACTTCATAGACTCGTGTCCACACACATATGGAGACGGACAGGGAGACACTTGCTTTAGCACATTATCAAGGCCTGCTTCCGTTCATCGGGTCCTGTGACATACGATTTCACTCATTGTCCTCAAATAGACATATGAATTCATGCATGCTCGCTCAAACAATCACCACTGTCTTCCCTTTTCTAAATCAAACAGCGGATGCAGGCGTTTTTCCTCGTCTTCTACCCCCTCCAGTTGGCTAATCTGTTAATTCTACATTCCCTGGGTGAGACAGACAATAAGGACGATGGGCTTCAACGTTAAAACCCCCGGCTATCCGATCTACATGGTGAGACCGTCTATTGTTGCGGGGCTTTCTAATGTAAATAGGCAGTGTAAACAACAATCACTACATGCTACTGTCCTAGATAGATACTACTGTGCACCGCAACACCATTAAGCACAAAGACGTTTATGCATGACTGAGTACGCTCGCATTCATACTTTGCAGTGGACCGCAGTGAGGCCGAGGACGCCGCATGCATAAACAAGCGCTCATTTAGATGAAGTTCACAGTGTGGAAAGTTAGCCGTATATCGTCCAGTTTCGACTACAGTTTGTAGTGGGATACGGGACGATATTTCCACAATAAAAGTCTCCACTTCTTGAGGGGATGGTCACTGAAGGTGAAGGAGGTGTGTGAATAAATTTTGGTATTTATGAAACCACTCATATTTGATGAGCAGTGAATGGAAGCATATCATCACTTCTTCCTCTCTGCCAAGGCAGTTTGCGCATGTTTATTCCCAGGATGTGTTGCCTTCGCCTGACTGCACCCTTCACCGTGATAAGTTTGCGGAATTTTGATTTTCAATCCGATGCACATGTAATTCGAGGAGTGACTCGTGTTGCATTGCAAATCCATTCATAAAAAGTAGGGATTTTCTTTTTTTTCCCAGACCTCTTTGCATATGAATGAGTCCTTCGTCATCTTCAGTTTCCTGGTTTTGAATCTGATCCTGTTGATATTCGGGGGAAATGACATTTACACAGAACATAGAGCAGCCTGGTTATTCATACATGACTCCAACATTATCCAGGTTTCTGATCATCTGTATCAGTTCAGTTGCGTTCCTCTCTGTCGTTTCTGTACCGATTGAGTTACTGCAGCAGCTGAGGATGAACCCAGTTAGCCTTCAGTTCCTGGACTTTGCTGCCTTTACTGTGCTGCAGGTATTAGCGTCTTTATCTGATCACCAGCTAGAGCGATGATACAGTCTGTCCTCCACATTACCAGTGTCAGACATACACTTTCATTTCGGCATGTAGACCATCATTGCATCATTTATGGTCATGTTTTTTGTTTTACTGACTGACTATTACATAATTCAAGTTGAGGACGGAATGTGTGCAGGAGATCACAGGATCCTAGTTTCCTTTGGAGTACTCCAGCCAGCATGTAGGCCTTTTTCACAGCAGACATTTTGGCCTTGTTCAGACTGCCAGCTCAAATCTGTTTTTTGGGAAATCCAGATTGTATCAAGATTGTTTTTAGAAAGTCTGGACAGCAAAAAAAAACACGAAATGCGATTTTTGAAAATCGGATCCAAACCACATTTGAAATGCGATTCCAATCGGGTTTCTACAGATGCGTCTCAGTCCGAATGCTGTGGCCACTAAAGTCAGATTTCAAAGTGTCTTTTGCATCACTCGCAAAGCAAAACACAACGACGACGTCAAATCCAGAGTGACGGAAGTGCTGAGCAGCAATACATCCACCAAGTGTGAGGTAGATCGGAAGAACGGTTCTTTAGATACTTGAAAGACATACCCACATACAGACAGACAGACATTCCTTCCTTTATAGTTGGATACAGTCGATTCAGTTGATTTTAAAGAAGCTATACACCGTTTGTATCTGGGTTCACTTGTTAAAAAACTGCTCCAAATTTGTAACACAGCAAAAGTAGCTTATTTTGGCTATTTAAATAGTGTGACTACAAGGTTAGCAGTGTTAGCAGCATCTTTGAATAATGCTGGATCACTCCTACGTCTTTCCATTCTGCCGACATTGTGTAAATGCAGCAATAGTAGGAAAAGAAAAGGTGTTACTGATAACATTAACAATGGCTCTGTTCTATGATCCCAGTAAGCCACAACAGACCACAACAGTACAGCTCTAACACAGTTGTTTTGAGGTGTGCAGGTTAAAAGCAGGCTAAATGGATGAAATGACATAACAGCTACTGAGCTCTGCTGATGCAGACCATGTGATCAAAGCTATGGAAAAACCTAGTAGGCCGACGTTGAGTTGGGATTGCTTTGTCAACCTACTATGTCCAAGGTCAAGAATGAAATTTCATGGTTACATATATACCAGAATGGAGTCTAGTACTGTCGCTCACGTGTCAACAGATCCAAACCAGGTGAAATTTGTTTGAAAATAGCAGTTTCTTTTTCAGACGATCTTGGTAACATTTAACTGTTATTTGCATTTAAATGACTATATTTCCTAACTACACATTGGCTCACTTGGGTAGTGTATATATCATAGACTGTATATAAGAAGTGGACGTAGTCACTGTGACATCTCCCATTGGTTTATGGACTGCTTTTTTGAAGCCTCAAGTTCGGCATTTTTGCTGTTGCCATCTTGGTTTTTGGCCGTTGCCATCTTGGATCTTGCAACCAGAAGTGGCACGAGAGGGTGGAGCTAAGTACAAACAAACGCTGATTACTGAAGACATTTGAAGCGACCAAAAGGTTATAAGTAAGGGATAATGTACAGCGAGCTGGTCATTGTTATGAAAGAGACCCCGACAGGGCGATGCCCGCATATCTCATCACCCTGAAGGGGTTTCTTTCACAACAATGACCGGCTAGCTGTACATTATCACGCTTATTACACAGCTACTTACTGAGGAAATCAATAATTTGACACAAAAACGGTCCGCCAAAATCCGATTTCAGAACTCAATCAAAATCGAGTATTCAACAACGCCGTGTAATAATTAACTTTAATGAACACTGTGAAAGAATTAGAGTTCTAATACGAAAAAACACTGACATCTCCCTGACCGGACAACGCCGTGGTAGCGACCTGTCAATCACAAGGTAGCCACGCCCCAAAGCATACCCTGCTTTATGGTCTATTTTACTCTGAATGGGACCATAATTTACTAAATGAACATCATGCTGTATTGAAGAAGACTTGAAACTAGCGATTGAGACCATAAACTCATGTTTACAATGTTTACTGAGGTAATAAATCAAGTGAGAAGTAGGGTCATTTTCTCATAGACTTCTATACAATCAGACTTCTTGTTGCAACCAGAGGAGTCGCCCCCTGCTGGCTGTTAGAAAGAATGCAAGTTTAAGGCACTTCTGCATTGGCTTCACTTTTCAGACCCTGGAGTTGTCCACTGGTATATATGCACACACATGCAGTAAATGCTTTGGGAGCCTACTGCAAATAATCCCGTACTAGAATAAATGATATCTCACTTCCACTGACATACTGACACCCTTCCTGACATTAAACTCAACCCACGGTCGTGCACTTCTCGCTCACATCAGAACATGTGCAGGCGAGTCAGAGAGAGAGAGAGAGAGAGAAACGGCATGACAGCTTCTGCTGTGGCCTCACTCATCCGTGGCCTGCTCCGATGCAGATGTGCTCTCTACCTCGTTAACCTCGACCAATGGGAGCTGCCCGCGCGCAGCTGTGCAGCCGACACGCCGCTCTGCCTCACCAGACTGCGGCGCTGGCACGAGGAAACCCACTGGCACCGAGTCAACACATACTCACACGCTTGGACACATGTACGTACACATACAGTACACGCTAGTGCGCAGACACACACAAACAGGACTGGAGAGTGCTCAGACATGACTGTGTTTTTAAACAGCATCCACCTCTGTGCAGCGTGATGCTCTGGAGTCTCAGCAGTGTGCTGGCATGTATTACACACAGTCACCTTGTTCAAGGCCAGAAATAAATAGGTAATTTATCGACAGGGGCGGGTTTCCTGACTACATTCAATTACACTTTGCGAGGGGGCTTGTTGAAATTGATATCTATTCCTATAATGTTCACAGCGGCTCTGCATCCTGCAGGGCTGCAGCTCCTGCTACCACCCGCTTTACAGTAACCATAGCAACTACTTGGGGCTACCAGGGCTTTGAGGGGAGGAAGGTCAAGGGTTGAGTTCTGTTCAGTGGAGAAATCAAATCTGCTCTTTGCCTAGACAGCAGCTCTTAAGATTGATGTCCAGCAGGAGAGGAATCCGTGGAGCGAGCTGCTTTGTGGGGGGGGTTCAGGCTGCTCTGACCCGGGCTAAAATCTGCTGCCCATGCCCACTGCGACTGCCCCCCTATCCGACTGATCCAGAGGCTTTCCCGTCTGCTGAATCAAGATGTGTTGATCCGCCTGCGTGAATGTCCCGAAACATCAGAGGGCTGCAAATGTTGGATTTCTTCCAGGGTACTCTCGGTCAATCAGTTTGCAGTCTGTTGATTTGTCTCTTTTTGCCTCTTTCCTCTTTTACATCAGAAGCGAGCCCACAGGTGGTCGCTTACTTTACCGTAGCCATGGCAACTGCCCACGTAAAGCCACGAGTGTTTGGCGGAGAAGAAGAAGAAAAAAAAAAGAAAACCCTTTACTTACCTTTAGAGGGGCAGCTCCTTGGATGAGCGTGGGTGGTTTCTCCTTTGCTAAGTGTGTTTTAGGCTCTGACGGACCTCTGACTCAGAACACAATGGACACTGCACGCTGCTCCCCCCCCCCTAACAGCCCAGGTGGGCCACATTCATTCCCCTCAAGGCCAGTCCACAGATGGGTCGAGCCAAGGAGAGGGTGAGTTGCGGGGGTTGGAGGGAGCTGGGCACAGTCCTGGCACGGAGGAGCTGAGCCATCTGCCTGTCAGGACTGCTCCGTTTCAGACCCCTGCTCTGGCTCTCCGGTGTTCCCACCACAGATGGACAGCCTTCAGAAAGGTGTTAGTCATGCCTGGGCTGCATCACAGTGACACTAGGAGGGCCGTACAGTCTGGCTACCATTAAAGCAAAGGCTGAGCGAAGGAAGGAGGATGGAGGGGTAAATCTGTTGCGTATTTGAACAGGTTGAAAGGGGGTTAAGACGCAGAGCGGGGACCTGTCAGTAACTGATATTTGCACACAACATTAAGTAAACGCAGTGTGGATACCAGATATTAAATGTATCAGCCCACAACCCCTCATTCCACAACCAGCGCACCCACACAGCACCAGCAGCTCTCCCTTTTGTCCTCGTTGTCTTGCTCCTACACCCCTGCCCTCCTGTGTCACTTTCCTTTTCACTCGTCTCTCGTGTGTTCCCACGTAATGCAATGTTTGAACACACAAACACACTTTTCATTTTCTCACCTAGGTCCCCCGTCCGTCTGTGCTATCCATTCACCTATTTTTATCCTCACCTTTCCTTCATCACATCATTTCTTTTTGACCTTTTTTATTTCTCCTCTCCTCTCTCCACTCTCCCCGTTCGGTGGTTGCCCCATCGCTAATCCTTTGGGATGCAGTGCAGCATCTCTGCCGGGGTTTTCTGGAAGTGGATTTGTAAGAGAAACACCAGTAAGCCTCCCTCTCCCCCCTGTCTTAATGGCAGATTAGAGCCTCGCTCCAGCATTAAGTCGACAAACACACAGAGCCGTGGCGGAGCCTCGCAGGCAGGTACAGGAGTAAGGTGGAGCAGCTCGGGGAGAGACTCGACATCTGTCAGAAAAAGTGGGAGCGAGCAACGGAGGTACAAAGAGGGGGGGAGGGCGATCATCGTAAACTAAACATAAGCTGCTTAATGTACCACCTGCTAATTCAATTTTTCACAGGGGAAAAAACAGGTACGGTGAAGCACACATGAACCCCCCCGTGTTTACCTTTTCACGGTGATGTTGTGATGCTCGGAGAGGTTGACCTTTTTCAAGACATCGGCTTTGATCGCTGCTCATTTCGGCGGTGTATTTTTGTCCCCTGTGCAGAAAATATAGACCATGTTTACAGTGAATATCACATGACACAGACAATATTTTTAATACAAATTGAAAGCTTTTTATGATCATATTCTCATACCATAAAATCTGTAATTTTGTACAGTTTAAACTTGAAAATGTAAATGCCTATATTGATTTAAAAATCTCTATATTTCATATTTGTGAAGCTCTCCATGACAGAATTCAAATTATTGCGTGCTTATTTTTTGGTGCTGGATTCTATGTACATTTTATGAGGCACAAGAATAAACTAAAAGGAGGTGTGAGTGGAAGAGGATAGTTTACTTGAGTCTTTATCTGATCTTCTTGATCTAGTTCTTCCTAAAAGCTGCCACAGCTTTTAAAGTCAGAGACTTTGGACAGAGCCAGGCTAGCCATTTCCCTCTGTTTCCAGTCTTTGTGCTAAGCTAAGCTAACCAGCTGCCAGCAGGAGCTTCATATTTATTGTGCAGAGTAGACGCGAGAGAGTTGCTTCGACCTTCTCATCTAACTCTCGGCAAGAAAGCGATCAAGTGTATCTCACAAAACGTCAAACTATCCCATTAAGGTTTACTCTGTATCGTGTTGCTGACTGGTTAGAACACATACACCATATCTTTTCCACTTTTTCTTTACTTAACATTCAGTGGCAGATAACACTTTCCTAATAAAAAAAACAACTGTGTGGTTCATAGAAAGTAATGATGTCTTTTTAAAGAAGCAGCAGCAGTTAGTTTGGAATAAGTAAAACTGCAAAGTTAAGATTAGCAGATATAACGTCTGTGGCTATTACTGCTCCTCCAACAGAAGTTCAAACCTCAACATAAACTGAATGAGAAAAAAAACTGAGCATTGCCTTTCCAAGACGACCAACAGGATAAGATGGAAGTGAGAAGAAATACAAATAGACGAATGAAAAAGCAGTGTGGCTCTTGGGATGACAATGTTAGCCTGTCGGTCCACCACTTTGGTCCAGACTGAAATATCTCAACAACTACTAGATGGATTTCCATGACATTTTGTACATATATTCATGGTGTCCACCATCTTCATTTAAAGTAAAGGCTTCTTCCCTCACGACTTCTTTAAATATAGATAATTCTCTCGTCCTCATCAGGGCTGTGATCCAAGTGAAATCAATATGGCACGACCACAGAATGATTTGTGAGCAGCCTTATTTAAATCATAGAGGAAAGATCAGTGCAGTCAGAAGTCACGTTGTGGTTGGACACAATATTCTGTCTGATCTCACAGCAGACAGATTTATTACGGTTGTAATGTGTGGTTCCCGTAGGGGGAGGAGGGGGATACGCGAGTGTGAATATGTGATGATGTGTGTGGATGCCAGAAGCTTTTAATCTTTAGAATATTTTGCCTGATATATTTGCTTCCTGACAGGGGAGATGTTGCAGGTGTGGTGGGTGTGTCTCTGTGTGGGGAATTCTTTAGTCTCTGTTACAGCTTTATACATTAAAAGTCCCCCCTCCACTCAGAAATGTGTTTTGCTCGTTGTTACTTCACTTGGGTGTTTCAGCTTCACTGTGCAGGATGGTGTTTGACTCTAAAAGGCTGTTTTCACATTCAGCTGCTGAGGGGGGAAACGTTTGTCTGTGCACACCTTCAATTTAAGTTTAAGACGTGCACCTACAAGCAGGATTTTGTGTCATCACAAGTCACAACTAGTTTGGAAGCCAGCTGTGGTCCAATATGTAACTTTTGACTTCCAATAATAAATATCTACATACATTTGCATAAATCAAGCATATTTGCCCACTCCCATGTTGATAAGAGTATTAAATACTTGACAAATCTCCCTTTAAGGTAGATTTTGAACAGATAAAAAATGTGCGATTAATCGCGATTAATCATGCGATTAAATATTTTAATTGATTGACAGCCCTAATAACTACAGTATAGCCAGAGGTGGAAGAAGTACTCATTGGGGAGTTTGTCTCCCATTACTATTACACTATTATACCACCAGGGCCATAGAAAATGCTCATTTATTTTTTGCTGGCAGCTTAGGTCAACAGTTCAACCACTGTTCTTAATGAGTGTGCAAAGTAAATTAAACTGCAGTAAAAGTCCTTTGTGCTTTTTGTTATGTTACCAGTTAACCCTCAAAGATGAAACAGTGAGGAGTTCTTATTTTTGTATAACAGGACACCTCAGACTGTGATAGCACTTTAAACAACTGCACGGATGACTTGTAAAGTAAACATGTAGGTAAAGACATGCATGTGTTGTTGTGTTTGTGCGACTCCAGCAGCGACCGACTCCTATGTGTTTTGATGCGTGGGTCCCTCCTTTGTGGACAGCCTATTAGTGGGACAAAAGCACATGTTTTTCCTTTTCATTTGAAAGAGATCAGTGGATTTGCACAAAGGCAACCCAATTTAGACATCTCTAACAAAGCTCGCCTTCTTCCTCCCTCTCCCCTCTGCCTCACTCTCTGTCTCTGTCGCACATGCATTCGCACATTTGCATGCTCTTTGAGGAAGTAGCGGTTCTCATCCAAAAGCCCAAGCTGTGAGAAAAAAGGGGATTGTGGAGGCTAGCGACTGAAGGGACAGAATTAGTGGGAAACCGAGAGAGAGGTGCGTATGGGTGAGAAACGTCCCCTGAAGAAGCTTAAGTCCGACCTGTTTTAAAACGCTTTGATCTCGCTCTGAAGCCGCTCACCCAAGATTTAACACTGTTGCTTTATTAAGGACCTACTCTCCTCTGCTCCGCTCTGTCAACACTATTTTTTTTTTTTTCTTCGGAGCTCAAATTAGCAATTCAAATGGAGGCTATTTGGATATGCTCGCCCAGCTTCCTCCCCTCGGCTTTCCAGGCAGTTTGACAATATTTTTGTTAAGCCCCATTTCCCCCTAACGCAACTCTAGCAACAGGGGAGAGAGAGGAGATGGGTAGATAGAGCGGAGGGCGGGAGGGCGGGGTGGTGGGGGGGTGGGGGGTGTAGAGAGAGAGCATATGCAGCGAGTGTTAGTGTGGGTGTGGAAGGTCAAATAGGAGACAGAGTGGCCCTTGCCATTTGGCGTGTTCTCTCCGCTAAGCTAATATGAGGGATAATGACGGTTATTGGAATAATATGGTTCCGTTTAAAGCTGAAAGGTTTAAATTCATTCAGGGATTATAGAACAGTACCACCCTGCTATTAGACGATGAGCCTTTTCTTTTTTTTTTTTTTTTTACATTCACTGGCTGACCTGAAGGACACAATGTACTGTTGAACCGTCAAGCTGTTTCGAGTGAAATTTCCAAAATGCAACTATTATCTCCTTAAGAGAAAAATGTCTCTAAAGCTAATCAATATTTTATGATGACAATGGGTGAAAGGACTATGTGTAATGTGAGAGATGTCGCCCATAATGATGAACCCACAGAGTATCATCAGCAAACAGTACAGTAGTACCCTCAGCTCCATGGAGGGTTTTTTTGTGTATTTCAGCCAATTGTTTTGGTTTTTGGGCCCACACAGCCTCAACTCTAAATGGAACCATAATTTCCTAAATGAACATCATGCTGTATTGAAGAAGACTTGAAACTAGCGATTGAGACCATAAACTCATGTTTGCAATGTTTACTGAGGTAATAACTCAAGTGAGAAGTAGGGTCATTTTCTCATAGACTTCTATACAATCAGACTTCTTTTTGCAACCAGAGGAGTCGCCCCCTGCTGGCTATTAGAAAGAATGCAAGTTTAAGGCACTTCTGTATTGGCTTCACTTTTCATACTAGGAGGTTGCCACCTGGTTATGGCCAAAAACATGTTTTGTGAGGTCACAGTGACCTTGACCTTTTGACCAGCAAATTCTAATCAGCTCATCCTTGAGTCCAAGTTGACGTTTGTGCCAAATTTGAAGAAATTCCCTTCAGGCGTTCCTGAGATATCGCGTTCACGAGAATGGGATGGACGGACAGACAACCTGAAAACACAGCGCCGGCGCAGAGGCATAAAAAAGAAACCACACTCCAGTCAGCTCCAGTGTATCAACCAATCGTTCCTTCTGGGTTTACCTCGGTGATGAGGCCAGTCTAGGGAGAGTGATGGAGGCAGCAGGAGGATCCCATAAAGAGAGAGAAGTTGCACCACAATGGCTTTAAACATTACGATTAAAAGGTACTTTCCAGCCGAGGTAAACACAAACACTCACACCCAAGGTTGTACTCATTTGAAGGCGTTCACACACATCCATCATGCACAAGCATGCGTGCGTAAGTCGATCGCCTTTGCACAAAAACACAGGTGAAACGCATACACAACTTCTCACTCTCGCAAGAACCTTCTGGAGGACATGAGGGTGAAATTAAATATTATTCTATTATCCTCTCCGTGTGAGATGTGGGGGAAATATGACAACAACAGCTAATGAGGCGAGTGATATATCTCCCTCATGTGTGAGGCCTCTATCCTCAGCTCAGCCGCAGAAGCCAAAAAATGTGACTCGATTGGCACGGCCCATCCAATTTTACTCCATCAGATTGCGTGTTTGTGCAGTATTATCCAAAACAAATAGAGGGCGGGCGAGGCGAAAGTGACAGTTAAATGCTAATTCAATATGTCTCCGTCCTGTCAATCAGGTCCGACTGATTAGCGGCGCTTGTACATCTAAATGTGTTGTATCACCTCCTTGCCAAAATATAATGCGATCCTTTCATGCGTGGTGGGCCTGGGCTGTGGCGCAGTGCTAAGTCAGCGCTCTAGTTAATAAGTCCTTTTCATTAAACAAGCGTTCATTAAACATTCATTCATTCACTCATCCTCATTTGCATTTTCTCATCATAAAAGCATTCATGAAACATTCATTTGTTCACTTGTTCTCATTTGCATGGTTTCGAATGCATTCTTCAAGGAATGAATAGGGCAGAAATAGGCAGCGAGGGAAGGACAGAAGGGAGGATGAGGAAGAGGACGAGGAGAGGCGGCGGCGGCGAGGGGGCAGAGGAGATTGTTGTTACTCCATTTGAACAATCTGTCCCGTAAATGACAGTAGAAATTAGATTATGTTTCTTCTCATCATTATGTAGAGGCACTCGCCATGTAACAAAAATTGCCTGTTGCACAATGCAAGGGCCACGATATGAAAACAAATCATTTCTGATATCGAAGCGCGCAGGGATGGGAAATGCGTCCTTGGTTGTGGTTGAATGACGCACCTGCAGTACAAAAGCATCCCATTTTGAAGATGATGGGCCTGGATAACAGTTATGCCACTCAATGCATCTGCCATATCCCAAATAATAAATATTGCAACAATATGCAATGAGGTCACGCATATGACATTACATTGCATCTTTTTATTTCCTTTTCATTTGATCCATATTGTATGGCCGAGCTCTTCCCTACACGCTCTTCCCCCCCCCTCTCGTGAACAGGCTACACATCAAAGACATATTCAACAAATCCTCTGTGAAATAGAGCAGCTTTGCTCTACACAACATCGCTCTGGGTGCAACTCCCGGGACATACAGTACGGTTTGTGCATGTACGTGAATGTCAATATGATAAATTGAATACCGATGATGCAGCGGCGAGAGATCAGCTTTATACGTCTCAAACCCTGGGAGCATTCTCCATCCTCTATCCCCTCTTCATTACCTTCTCCTCCTTTCCCTTTAACTTGCGCCGTCAGGGGAGACATCAATCTGAGTGACAGGTTGTGTGATCCTCCTTCCGGGCTTGGTGGGAGAAGGAGGGCTGTCAACATAAATATCCTTCCTGGATTCGCAACGGACATGGAGCGGCCGTGGCCACCGTGAATCTTCATCCATGATCACAGGTAGAAAAAAACATGAGCCCATCAGCATGGCTGAAAAACCTCGCCGTCACCTGCAAACGCCACAACTCTCCCACTCCCCTCTGCAAACAACGTGATCAATACTGTCAGTTTAGTGCTTGTTCTTGATTGTTTGCCCATTTTTATTTCAACGCAGTCAGATAATGCAGACAGCCTGCCATGTCTCCCAGTGGCTTTTCTTCCTAGTTTGACTAATAAAAGCTCAAACATTTTTCTATGCGCATTTTTATGTAGAAGTCTTCAGGCAAACTCGAGCCCTTTACCCATCTCAGGTCCAAACATATAATAAGATAATGAAAAGTAATAATAGAAAATTCAAATAAGTACCCTGCAAGTTACCTCCTAAGCTCGAAGGCCAAATCTGGCATTCCCGTATGTTATCTTATTATGACTGGTAGCTGCAGTCAAAATTTCTTTATGAAGGTAGTACGTCTTATTTCTACATCGACAACAATTAGTGTTCAAGTCGAGATGAAATGAAAGATGCCTTTTTAACACTTTTAGATCACATCCCCAGGCATCATTAATCAATCATCATTTCTTCCATCAATCAATCTGCAACTTTAGCGACCGGGGTGGTGTGTGTGACTCCGTAGCTCTGTATCGCGCTATACATTCTAAGCCTACGGGCTTTTAAGCGGTCCAATAAAATACGAAGGATTTGATTTAAATCCCTCTTGTAACTGTACACCGCACAAATATTCCGTTTCACTGGGGAATACTCACAGTACTTAAGATAAGGACGCTCCATCTTCCGTTTCACTAGGACTTTAAAGGTGCTAGATACGGGATTGAGAGCATTTCTAGCGATGTCGGCGATGTCAACAAAGCATGATTACAACACACACGAGGGAAAGTGACTTCAGTCTCTGCCCAGGTAGACATTACTCCTCTGTTTCTTTACATAGCTAATATTTGTTTGTCGCTTTATTAATGCTCTGGAAATCAAATTTAGCACCTTAAAGTTATGAAAAAAACAAATATTGAGTAAGTATAACTGAGCACAGGGAAGACAGGAAAATACATTTATTTTCATCATAACATAAAGGAATTTAAATTTGGGCTGAAATGGATTTCATTTTTTGACCACTTGGGGGCTGCGCAACAATGTGTACATACAACACTGATAAATTATCACCTTATTACGTTTTTATGGTGAACATGTTCAATATGAATGCAAATGTTGCTCTTTTTTTTTTTTTTTTAGCTCTGATTTGGTCTCCACCAACTCCCTGAGGGAAATATCTATCATAGCAGCTAAATGATCCACTATATTCACAAAATATTGCTAAATTTGGTGCTGGGCAGGTAGTGTACAGTGGTTATAGCTTGTTTTTGTGCTAAAAAAACAGCTGCCTGCTGTGGCTGGAAACAAGGCTGATGAGATTGATGAAAGTGAACCAAAACAGTTAAGTTGAGGTCAATCTGTATGTTTGAACAATGAGATTAGGCTCACTTAGCTCAGTTACTGGATGTTTTTGAGATTAGTAGAAGCTTCTCTCAAAAGTACAAAATAAACTTTAAACTTTAAAAGATGGATGGCTGGTCCAAACTACATGCTGTAATTTACGTTCAGTTTCAACAACAACGTAGAATTTCCTTATTTTCCTTCAGTTTCCATTCACATCACATTGACTTGCTGCTGCTTTGGCACCCTTAATTTATATGTAGTCATTTTTCAATTATACACCCAGATGCACACACTGACATTAACGTCACAGCTCAGCGGGGAGTGACAAACCCTGAGGCCTCATTTGTTAAAGAAACTTAGGCACAAACATCGCTCCTGTGACCAAAGTCATGAAGTTAGTTTGTTTTTAATGAAAAACTGATATTAAAGCTACAATTCACAGACCACACTGCTTAAAAGGAAACACTCAGAAACTAAAATCAATTAATTTCTGAGCATTGGATCACCCAAAACCTTGACTAATTCTTAAAAAAAATGATAAACTGTAAACATTTTGGAACAACTAATGACCCTGAGGCCACTGCTTTGTACTGGTTGAACAGTGTGGATAGAATTTGATTTTGTTACCCAATTCATCTGCAAAATGAACAGCACCAACAGACGTACAGGAAGGTTAGAGGATTCATTGCCACAGCAAAGCGACAGGCAACTCAAGGCTAACACACTACATCTCTCTCTCCCTCACCTCGTTCGGCCAGGGCCAGTTACAGCAGATTCAGCTTATTGCACCCTGTCTTCCTCCCTGCGACGTTATTAAAGATTACAGGAGATAATCGCCGTGGTATCACGCCGAATGCCAGGCGGCACAATATCATCACATGCAGAACAGTTCACTTGGGGAATACTGGACCGCTTCGACCCGTGGGATCTGTCCATAAGTCCGACAACTGTTAAAAGATAACGCTGCGCTGCCAGACGCGGTTTCAGAGGGCTTAAAGGTACAGTCCGTGATCCAAATGTATACAAAAGGATCAACCCATGACCAAAATTCAAAACACAGGATTGGAGCCTGCTGCTAAGTAATGTATTGGCAGGCCCTTAGTGACTTAGGCTACACTAGTCAACAACTAAATCTAAGTTAGTATTGTTTTTATATTATCAGTAATGTCTACAAGGAATAGTTGGACATTTTGGAAAATATGCAATTTTGCTTTTTGAGGGTTAGATGAGAAGATCAATATCACTCTCATGTCTGTACGATGAATGTGAAGCCGGTTAGCTTAGCTTAGCACAAAGACAGGAAACGGGGAAACAGCTAGCCTAGCTCTGTCGAAACGTAAAAAAAATCTGCCTAGTAACACCTCTAAAGCTCACAAATTAACATGTTATATCTCGTTTGTTTAAATTCTGTTTTTAATGACACAAAAAAAAATGAAGTGTAAAAACGATCATTTGTGGTTTTACAGCACGTAAACCCCTGTAAAACTAAAAATAGTAATTTTTACTCTTAGGTCTTTGTAACAATTTTAACATAGGGCCACATTTTTATCTCTTAATATTTAACATAATGACATTTTTACATAAGAAAGTTTATTATATATAAGAATTTAGCTCAAATCAATAGTGAAAACGTTGTGTGTACATAGCTGCACATAGTTGCACATAGCTGTGTTTGTATGCATACACTACACATCCATGGGGATTTGCAAGTTTATGTTCCCTGCATTCAAATGACCTTCCATAACTGCAAAGCGCCAGCTGAAAACATGTCGTTCTCCTCAGTGGAAAACACAGGGTCTCTGCCTATCTATCAGTCTGTGCGAGGCAGCTTATCAGTGGCCTATCATTGTCTGAGCCACAGCCATGGACACCTGCTCTGCAGAGTCACACACAGGGAGGAGAGGAAGCCACCTGAATACAAATCAGACTGTCGAGCACAAGGAGGGGCAGGAATGATAGGGGGAGAGAGAGAGAGAGACTGCAGGCTTTGGTTAGGGAACTAGAAACAGTTAATTAGCAAGGATGCTCATAATGCTATCTACTCCAACGCCTCCCCTCCCCTGCAAACAGCTTCCTCCGTGACTGCAGGTGCTGAAGGAAATCGTCAGGATGATGGAGTCACGCAACAAGCTTGCTATTAAAACTGCCAATGAATAGACTTCTTCCTTTATTACTGTATTGATTTTTCATCTCTTACATTATTGATGAAAATGTGTCAAGAAACAGAAACGACTAATGATGATGTGGTTTCTGTAACAGCAGCTTCAGACAAAGACCGACCTCACAGATTTGTGTTTTTGGTGAATTCACATCCTAACAGTTGGCTGTTTTGCTCGCCTGGGTTGCATAACGACCACAGCTGACTCATAAACACAGCAACCTCTAATTAATATTTTGTTGAGTACCCGAAGCAAGGTCATTATCGCAACACTTCAGTTGTAATCACGGCTGCTCAGCACTGACGCCGTACAGGCAGAGGGCGAGATATAAATATTCTGTTCTTCTCAGTGAAGGCTGTTTGATTTTAAACTACAGCCTCTGGTAGAATATTAACAGTCTGTAGCAAATGGAGAAACCGGTTTATAACCTCTGATGTCTTTTTCAATGTTGGAGGAAGGAGCAGGCTACACCATTATCATGTAGAACAAATCTATGACTGACAGAGTCTGAAATTAAGTTTTTGGTTCAGCTGCCAATGGCAGGGCGATATAAAATATTTACCATCGAGAGTTAGTCTTGAAATAAATTTGCATTAATAAACCATTGAACTTGTTTTCGATGTAGCTGCACAGCAGTCTATTATTATAATAGACTAGTCCATTATTCTGACGTTTTTAAACTTCCCAAAAGGAGGAATCCTCGGTGATCTCTGACTTTTCCTCTAGCACCACCATAACTTTGACATTTTTAATTCTGAATAACATTGTCCTGATTATTGAATGGATTGACTTCTGATTAAAATTTGGTGCAGACATTTATGCGACTTACAAAATGAATTGTCTTAAAGGACCAGTGTGTAACAATTATGGGGATCTAATGGCAGAAATGGAATACAATATTAAGTATGTTTTCTTTCTTTCTTCTGTATAATCACCTGAAAATAAGAATCGTTGTGTTTTCGTTACCTTAGAATGAGCCGTTTATATCTACATATGGTGCGGGTCTCCTCTCCACGGAGTCTACCATGTTGCACCGCCATGTTTCAACAGTAGCCCAGAACGGACAAATCAAACTCTGTTAACTTTTCCTGCTTGGGCCAGAGTCGATAACTTTACTCGCTCCTGTGGTCGCCGCCGCTCTCTCTCTCTTGCTTCGCCACTCACTTCCCATGTACACACACACTCTACACACTGGCTCTGCTATTCTCCAAATGACCTACGCTACTCTTACGACAAACGTCTCTAAAGAGGGCCAGCTCTTCAACATGCTTGGCACGAGAGAGGCTTCAGTTGGTTGCAATCTCCTCATCTCACCGCTAGATACCGCCAGATCCTACACACTGGACCTTTAAAGCTGCATTGTGTAGGTTGCAGATTGCAGCCAGCTAACCCTTCTCCCATGTGCAAAGCGTGTAGGAGAACCACGGTGGTCTTTAAGATATGCCGTTATTTTGAAATTCCCATGATACGTCTGTGACACCATTTCCGTCCAAGCGCACGTAAAAAACATTTCTACCAAAACATTAGAAATGTAGCGCTTTAAAGTGAACGACAGGAGGTCTATTTTTAATCTTTTTATTAAAAAGAATAGTTTTTCATTTAAATGTCCGGAAGAGCCCAGTATTAAAATTGTCAAATCGCATTTTAGTTGCTTTTTGTGAGTTGAAATGTAACTGATTTTGTTAAATGGCCCGTGAATTGAATCAAAATCGTATCGTGGCACACTTTGGCATATTAGCAAATATTGTACTGTTGACCAAAGAATCAATATACTGTATTATTGTATCGTGATTTGTGATGAAACTTGTGATTTACATCCCTAGACTTTAGGCTAATTTAGAAAATTAGCAAATGTTAGCATGCTAAAACGCTAAACTAAGATAGTGAACATGGTAAACATTCCACCTGCTAAACATCAGCATATTAGCATTGTCACTGTGAGCATGTTAACATGCCGATGTTAGCATTTAGCTCCAACCACCACTGTGCCTATGTACTGCCTCACACAGCCACTAGCCGCTAAGTGTAGCTCTCTGGTGTAAGAGTGAGACAGATCCTTCTGTTTTGTGTGAGAGCTCATTAAGTGGCCTTCTATCCTTCACGTACGTGGTTGATATTGCTGTGGTGAATAATGACAGAAAAGTAGCCTTTATAAAAGCTCAAACACTTTCATGATGGATGTTTTTAAGCATCATTTATCTCCTAACCATTAATTGGTTTACCTTGAATTGAATTTTTAGTAGTGGTATCTTATTTTTTGACAAAACACTCAAAGTCCACTATCTCACTCTTTCCAGAGCGTTCCATCATATCAAACAGGCTTCATCAGCAGATGGAGTTTTCTAGTATCTTACGGTTTAATGATACACGAGCACCTGCCGATTTCAACACAGATTTGTTGTTCCCAATGTAGCATTATCAGGGAAAATTTCCCCGGGACGATGGGACGCCGTTCGTCTTGAGCCCTGATCCCCTACGGTACCTGCGGTATTGTAGAAAAACGAGTACAGTCACGTTTTCAGAATTTTGGCATCGACTTGTTACCGAAGTATCGGTTCTCGTGACATCCCTATGAAAGAATGTAAAACAATCCAGTATATTACAACAGGACATGATGGTCAAACACAATGTGAAGCAACGCTGTGTGAAACAACATGTCACATTTGTATTTAATCAGTATCCGTAATCAGCATTACATTTTTTATTGGCATGGAAATTAACCTAACAAGGTCAGGATTACTGCAGAGATTAATTCATTTAACCAAAGGATCACAGCACACACACCGCAACCTGATGTTTTCCAGTTCTTTATAACAGTATTAGCTGGTACAGGCACACCACGACCATGAACCTTAATCTTAACCAATTTTCCAGAACAAACACAATGTCACCTCCCGCGAAATGCAAATCCTCCTATCATCATCATCTGAAAAATTCATTAAAACCCCCCTGGCCCTACCCCTACCTGTCTTCACTAATGGCATGTCGCATGCATAATGCATGAGAGTAATATAATATTATGGATTTTGTAATGCGGATCCACCTGTGTTACAAAACACAGAGGGGTGCTGTAAGTAAGCACTCTCTGGCATGCATTTCAATTTCAAAGTGGATACACTTTGCATGGAGTCACCTGATCAAACATGTCAAATTGAACCAGGCGTCGGTGACAGTGAAGCCAATGGCGGCCTCATGGGGCGATGCCGGGCTTCCCTCCCCATCACTTCATCCCCGGCATTGATTTGATGTGAACTTGGACCATCTGTCCTGCGTTAATTGCACATGTGCTGCTATGTAGCCTCATTGGTGGGCTGCACTACAGAGGGACCCATAATAAAAGGCTGTGTTTTCTCTCCCAGCAGGCAGTCCCCTATGGTTTTCTTGATAATAGGTGAATGTGAGTGGTTCATTTACTCCCAAACACAGTTGGTCATACGTCAAGTAGAAACATGAAATTCAATGGCCGATCCAAATTTGACATCTCGACGGGAAAAAAAAAACACTTTTCTGTTGCATTTATGGCAGATGTGCGGTAGTAATCAAAGTGCATAATCAATCAAAAAAGGTCTGAGTTTGTTCTCAGTCTCAGCCTTGCCTTAAAACAGCTTTTGATGACCGTCTACAAATGCATCCCTCACATTTTATATGCAGTTTTAGAGCCGCAGTGGAGCAGGGTTTGGATTTTCTGAATAATAATAAGTGGCTAAAGGGGAGATTTAGTCAGAGTGCATTCATCTCGCTGTCTCGGCTGTGGGTGACATCGCTTTCCCCTCTCCCTCTCCCGCTCTCGGTCTCTTTTTTTCCTCCGCCGCGAACAAGCACTCATTGAGAACAGCAGTGCTGTCCCCTCTGACTTTAATATTACATGGTCGAGAAGAGGGGAACACAGGGCAACAGTGAGGAGAAGATAGTGTGATGTTGAATGATCAGGGACAATCCCAGAGCAGCTGAGCTGAGAGGAAGGAGGTGAAGCCGAGCGAGCCAGAGACACACAGAGAGAGAGAGAGAGAGAGAGAGAGAGAGAGAGAGAGAGAGAGAGAGAGAGAGAGAGAGAGAGAGAGAGAGAGAGAGAGAGAGAGCAGGAAACAAAAAGAGACAGAAGACAAGAGACAGAGCAAAAGCTAGGAAATAAGACAAAAGAGAAGGGGAATGACAGAGATGTAAGAGTGCAAAAGAGAGCAAAAGTGCAGAAATAAGACAAGAGAGGGTGAGAATGAAAGAGAGATGTAAGAAGAAGGAAACGCTGTGATCTTCTGTCTCTCTACAGTGAGAAAAGGAACAAGGCCGCCCTGATGGAGCAGGGGAATTGGAAAAACAGAGAACAGCCATTTCCCGGTCTTGACAGGTGTCATGTAGAGTTCCACAGTGCATGATGTTGGCTTTCTGACACACACATATACAGACAGTCAGTTGAAGCGAAATCCCAATTCTTCACTGCACTGTACTCAGCTGAAGCATTCAAAATTTGGATAGTATTTTTTTTTTTCCCCTGTATAAGCTTTTGTCTGTTAAGGTGATAATGTAGATTAACCATTAACTCACAATTAGACATCCATTTTTGCAGTCAAAAATGTAAAAAGTGATTTTAAAATGTATTGTTAATAGTACTCCACTGATTGCACTTGTAAAACATTGTCAGGCTCATGATGGCCAGTATGAAAAAAGTATAAAAAATTGATGTAGCAGATTCAGACATTGTCTTTTAATTCCACGCATTTTTCTTCCTTGTCAAAACCTGGCGCCTACATTGCCCACAATGCAACTCTACCACCGACAGTTTGGTCGGAGATTCGGGGTGATGTAACCTCGAGCCGCTAGCCTCAAGCAGTGACGAGGAGCGGCTACTGAGGTCTGGTAAGCCACTTCTTTCTAAAGGCTGGCCCACACTAAAAAAAAAATTCAAATTTTAACAGATTTTGAAAATGTGAGCGACCCCACACATAACGACATGTTATGTTAAATTTAACAGTTTTTTTCCTATAGTGTGTGGTGTGCAATAATTTAGCCAAAACAGCAAACCACACAGTAACAAGAGTCTATTCATGAACAAGAGTCCCGACCAAAAAAAAAAACAGAAATCTCTCAAAATCTCTCGCGATCAAACGTGACTTTAGTGTAAACAAACATGGCGGACGACGGGCAGGAAGAATTAGCTATGTTAGTTTTTGCACTACTTTGTACTGAAAATTCACAAAGGATGGATGGATGAAGTCATGGAGACATGTTAAATTAACACTTGCGTTGTTGCCACAAATTAACAAGCTGGTCCTCTATTTCTTAGGTCCATGTTACTACTACTTTATGCTATGCATTTTGCATTAGCTCATGCATTAGCCGCAGCCGCCATGACAACGGTGGTTCTCCTTCCGCTTCAGTCAGCTCGGTTTTCAATTGGCTATCGTTCTTTCCATGTGCCGGCGTCATCGGCTGTCCTCGGGGTTCCCCACACACAAGATATCTGATCATAAATATTGAACATGTTTAACATTTACGATTTGAAATCGGTGCGGTCAGGTTGAACTTCCGAGCCGATTGGGGATGTAAAAAACACTCTTAACATACCTCACACCACAGGAATATCTGGAAAGATAATCTTTAGAACCATCAAAAAAATCAAGGCTTTGCTGACGATTGTCGGGAGGGAGGAATCTGGACTAAAATCGGCTCGATTCTCGTGTAGTATATAACTCCACCTTTCAAGATTTATTTCATTTCAGTTTCACACAAACATTAGCTGCTGAAGGTCGCCTACATGCCGAAAAAGGGGCCCACAAAAACCGTTAAAGATCTGCCGTCTCGCCTACTCAAAGCCGATGTTGAACCAAATTAGCAAAGCCGGCGAAGCGTCGTGTTGGCTGCCTGCTGGGAGGAGGAAAATCTGCCTTCACTCTGCCCGTGATGGCCCACATATTTCTTGCTACTAGCTGGGTGAGGAGCGCAATCATGAAACAAAACCTATGAAATATAAATGTATCCCTTTTGGTTTCTGATTTTAAGCAAAGGACGTGTGATTTTCAGAGTAGACATGGATGCTGTTAGACTTCATAAAGGTCAGACATAAGACTTCTGCCAGCCACTTCAGAACATTCACTATGACCCATCTCTTTAATGTTAAAAAAGCACTGGGGGAAACCTGTCTAATAAAGTCGTGCGGTTCTTCCTGTGCATGTCTGACAACACGGCATGCAACACCATCTCTGTTTCCACAGCAGGAGCAGCAGAGGATGCCAGCCACCTCTCCTGAGAAACAATTAGCCGTGAACTTCAGAGGAGAACAATGATTAGCATGTGAGCGTACCGATAGGAGGGGGGGGGGAACTGGAGTTCTCTTACAGTTACACTATTGATCCCTTACATAACCAAGCACTGAATTACATAACATTTTGTGCTCTCAGGATACCCAACCCCCACCGCTGCCCCACATGACCCCATTCACACACACGCACTTTTCTCTCTCCCCTGCTCGTTTTCATTTGATTTTCCTCTCCTTCACTGCAGTAACCTCATTTGGACCGCTGCGCTAATTAAAGGGTCCACAAACCAGAGTAAGAGCCCGCCATATGCTCTCGCCGACAGTAACTCCAGAGTGTCACAACCTGGAGCGTCAGACACACTATAGCTGTTAGAGCAGAACTGAAATACATTACAGCCTTCTGCTCACCTCAACCGAATCATAAAACCCCTTGACTCTTCTTTAACTAATATTCACTTAACGTGCGTCATATTGTGCTTTTATGGTGCGTAACGATAACTGTGCTAATTACACATTATATGCAAAGAATGATGTATGCTGATATTTCATATTTCAAAAGATAAAAATCAAGGTTAAGATGTAAAAAAAAAATGCATATATAAGTAACTGAAAACATGCAAGGAAACATAAAGTGAATAAGAAATGAAAAGATCGCAAAAAGGCATACTCTACCGTTAAAACGCAGTATAAGAAGTGATTTAAATCATGATACTTGCTCTGGCAGCCTGAGCTCCTCGGGCGGAGGAGCCTATAGGGGACCTAACGGCATAAGCACCGGTCACCTTTAATCTTTAGTCTTCATTAAGGAAAAGCGGAAAGAGCTTCAGCTGAGACTTGCAGAAAGCTCACAGGCTCATAAGAGAGCAAAAGCCTTCGCCATAAGTAAGGACCAGGTGCAAAGCTTCAAAGTAATAGATCTTTAAATCCAAGATAACAGACTACAGGACAGTAAGAAGTGGGAGATATGGTCGTATATTTCATATAACTTCATAACATAAATTCCAAAAAACTGCTTCTTATACACTTAAAATCAAGGTTTTGGAGGCATGTTTAAAGGGCTCCGATTTTATACGTGAAAATCCCTTTCTTCATTATCTGGGTCAATGCGCAGTATGTGAGAACAGTTACTATATCCACGTCTATGGCTCTACATTAACCTAAGTGATGTGAGTAATATGACTGCGATAGGTAATTAGCATGCACACGGGGAGAGCAGCCAAAGACGACCCAGTTTTAAATGCCCATCGTTAAAGCCAGTAAATGACTGTAGTGCCTCTAAAGCGGCTATAATCAATATTTTATATTAGCGATGGATCAAATGACTACTTGTACTTGTATGTGAAGGGGGGGGGTCGCTTCACGCATCACCTGACTGCAGTTACCCTCCGCTCTATGGAGAATTTTAGCGTAAATATTCAGCTCATTGCAGTGTTGTAGTCAAGACCACCTAAACCGAGACCAAGTCATGCTCAAAACCGGAGTGTATCGAGACCAAGTCAAGACCAAGACCAGACCAGTGCGAGTAGTCCCAAACTGCGTGACACACTTGCGATAAAATGTGGAACATGCAAACCATAGGGACTCCTCCAATTGATCTGAAAAACCCACATTCCCATAAAACACCCACAGAAAACAAATGAAGATTCCTCTTCTTTCACCTCTTTTATTGCCATATATACAGTATATGTGTGTATGTATAAATGAGTCATGAGAAATGTCTTGATGAAATAATCAAAAGGCCTTACAGAGCTGAATTATGTGTGTGGGAATTTCCCTTTGTTTTCTATATATCATATATGATATTTCATATCAACTCAAAAGGTGATGTCAGTGTTGGGTTTACAGCTTGCTTCCGCCATAAAAGTCAGTTAATGCAAGTTTAAGTACGTACAAGGTGAACTTGTTTGCCTTCAGTTTTAACATCTGACAGATGGCTCAGGAGGACAAAAGTAATATTGTACGCAATTCTGTATTCTGGCCAATTCGAATATCACAGAAATTGATCGTTAGCTTATCACCTCAAAGTCCTGACTACAGTCTGTGAAGGCACCTGTCCTCTAAACATATGGTGGCATTATATGAATGAATTGGATTGTAGTAGATTCTTTAAATGTGTGTTACTACAACATTCATCCTTTGATATACTGCAGTTTCTTCATTTGAAAATACAAACTAAGAACCTCCACTGTACTAAAATCAAAGGCAATGAACAAAGACTAAAGTTGGACAAAATGTTTCAAATATCTCATTGCTTTTAAAAAACTAGTTGGAGTAGAGAAACTCGAGGCGTTCAGCAACACAGACATCTGTTAAGATCAAACAGCAAGCTAGATTTTACAATATCTCTGACTTCTAAAAAGAAACTTGGCTTGGCTGACTTACAACAGAGCCAGTCTTGCTCCATTTTTTTTTTTTTTTTTTTTTTGCTGTAGGGGTTTTAATCCCAATATAGGTTGACATACACATCATGAACTTTGCAGTAATTAATTACACTCAATTGTTAATCTTATGCAACCTCCAGACCTCCTCACAACCTATTTAACACCCTGTCAGCGCGGAGCACCACCCTGCCTGCTCGGCTGGGGAGTCATTGTACAGTAGAGAAAATAAATAGTTTAAAAAATGAAGGGCAAATAAAGAGACGTGGAGGCTTTTCTCTCATATGCACAGCTCATGTAATGAGGGTCATAGTGCCCTGGGCTACTCAACTGTACAGACAGGGAAAATAATTTAATTCATGAAGGAGGGAGGGAGGAGGAGGAGCAGCTTTCCATATCAAAGAGGGTTGGCAGCATTTTGTTTGAGAGGCACATTTTCCGATCCTACAAACTCAATATTCTCTTTCTGATTAAAATTCCAAGCGTCTGCCCTGCCTCTTTGCCTGATTGGTGTGTCAAGAGGGTTTCCAGACAAAAGGTGCTGGATTCAACTCCTTGAGGCAATTGCCGGCTTCGAGTGTTAAGTGCAGTTGGAAATCTGTGGGGGTGCTCTGTGTTACAAAAAAAAAAAAAAAATCTTCAGACAGCGAATCCCAAATGCATTGTGGGGTTCGTGTTCCTTGTACGGCGGAGAGAGAGACACAGCGGTGTCAGACAGAAGGCTTGTGTTTCAAGTTTGATCCTTTCTGTGTCACGGCGCCAGCCTCACAAGGCTGCGACGGCCTCATAGCGTGGCAGCGCTCACTCCTCCGCAGGATTTCCACTCACCAGAGCAAACGTCTATCAGATCAGACACATTAAGGAGCTAATTGTCCCCCTTGGGTTGGACTGTTCATTATCTGAGCCAGTGCACAGAATTCAGTGGAGCAGGAGCAGAAATAAGAGGCCACGGCGAGCTGACACATACAAGCATGGTCAGTGGCTCCGTAAAACCACAAACAGGCATCAACATAGACAGCCTGTGGTTGTACTGAGCCTCCACTCAGTGCCTGGTATCGGTCTGTAAACAGGAAATCACTCTGGGAAATTATTGGCTTTTTCCCTGAGCACATAACCCGCTAGGAAAAATATTCAATTCACTTGAATATTCACTTTTGTCTGTTTCTTCAATAAGACATTTTGGAAAAGGCATAGACCGGATAAAAAGCTCTTCCACTTGGAGGAAAACTGGTGTTTGCCTTGCGAGGTGTATTGTTAACTTCACACCATGGGATCACCCTTCCGGTGGACCCCATGGGACATTATTTCGGAAAAAATATGAATGGTAGTCAACGACAAGAGATCCCCTTTTTAAATCGTTTGATCCAGTTTGAATTACGCCATGAATCACATATGATGTTTGTCAATTTAAAAGATCATTTTGATCAAGTCACAGTTTGTCGTAAGTTTGTCGTCGTATCATTTAATTTTGTCTGAAACAGCTCAGTGAACTACATCTCTCGTCTCGTACAATATACGCCACCAACACTAGGTAGCTAGCTAACGTAGCTATGTTCCACGCACAAATGTAAAGTTATCTCACCTCATGTGTTTTATCCAGCGACTCCTCCAGCGTCTTTTTATCAGACAGGAACCGAAAGAACGAGCGAGACCCGTTGCTGGTGTAAGTTCATCCCAGTACGAAACACACAGGCATTTGGGTGTTTTGGATGTGTAGTCTTTCAAAATTACGCATTTTCACAATCTTATACAACAAACTGCTTTCTTGACTCAAAATTATCTTTTAAATTTGCAAACATCATATGTGTGATTCATGGCGTAATTCAAACGGGATCAAAAGAAATATTTGTCTCTGGATGTTGACTAGCGTTCATATTTCTTCTGAAATAAGGTCCCATGGTGGTCCCATTTGAGTTTCTTTTTAGAGAAATGCTCAGAGTGAATTTTCATCTGGTAAACAGTTACGTAGTGTATATGTCTAGGGCTTTTATTGTGAAAGGTAAGAATGGAAGGAGTGGATCTGGTCTGCACTGCCGCTGCCTTTGTCAAAGTTAAAAGGAGTCATAAAGTTTGCGGTCTTGGTTCGGACTATGGAGCCTCCGTGTTGTTGAACATTATAGTGTACATTTTAAATATGTCCGTTCCATATAACATGATTGGTTGATGCCTTTATTCACGGTGCATAAGCTCAGAAAAATCGAGCTTGATCCGAAAAAAAACTGTCACCTTTTCGCCACGTAATATTCACTTTCTGTGTGAAAGTACTCGTGACAAAAACAACAGTTTGAAAAAATCTATTGACGTGCAAATTAATCGCAGGGAAAAAAAAAAAAAAATCGCCCCCGGTGTGTAAAGACCTTTAGACTGTATTATCAAGCAAGAGTGACACTCTCTTTTCATGAGGAAAAATCCTCTAGTAGCAGCAGGAGCCACGTTGGACCTCATCCAAGTAGAGGCATATTGGCAGGTGAACATTTAATACCATTCACCCTTCCCCAGTGAACACACAACAACAGTCCCTGCCCCCCCCCCTTTGAGCTCTAACAAATAACTCCTCTTCATGGCCAACGCGTGTCTTTATTTCCACACACAATTGAGTCATTTTGGGATTACCCATTGTGTGTACAGCTGCAGTCACAGGATTAGGGATGACTAGGGATGATGGCAGAGAAAACACCGTTCTAACCAACTGCACAACGCCAGGCACCGGCTCCGGCTTAGAACGCCGCCCCAGGACCCGAGATCGTACAGTGAGCAATATCAACAGATGATAACGTTGGATCTGTTTCTGGGAAAGACGTCTTCTCTGAAAGATATCAGAGAAGGGACATAAACATTTCTCAATGTATTCCTAAATATCTAAACAGCATGTGCTCGTGTGAGAAGACAACACATTTTTTCCTCATCACAACCTGTCAGCCTGTCTCCTCTCTGTTGTTCGTACCTTTTGTGACAACAATCACATATTTGTGACGGCGGCTGCATGTATGCCGGCAGAGGAGGCGAGCAATGACTGTCAGAAGTGACACGTGATGACTGGGTTTGCAAGACACACCATTATCACGACTCTCACACCTCAGGCAAGTACACTTGTGTGTGTGTGTGTGTGTGTGTGTGTGTGTGTGTGTGTGTGTGTGAGTGAGGCGTGATAACAGGGTACACCTCATGTTCACGTGCGCCTTGTAAGACAGAGCTGCCAGCAGATGGGCCTCATATGAGTGAAGCAGCGGCAGCCGGCGTCATGGGGACGAATGACTAGCAAGTGCTGTTATTACACCTCACTACAAACTGGTAATTTAGTGTAATTCTAGTCAGTGTCACAACAGCGGCGTTGTGCATTTCAAGCGCTGTCATTTTTTTTTTTCTCAGAGGCTGCGAGCTAGTGGAAACGCAGCTGAGGAGACACTATGTTTTTGGATGATGCGCTCGTATGACACCCACCCCCCCCTCCCCCGACCCCTGTGAGCTGGAGTCGCGCTGAGAGGCAGAGATGTCAGACGTGGTGGGTGATCGGCGGGGACAGCGTCCAGCCGTCCCGTGCCAGCACAAAACTGTCATTTGTGTGTCTGTGTGTCTGTGTGTGTGTGTGTGTGTGTGTGTGTGTGTGTGTGTGTGTGTGTGTGTGTGTGTGTGTGTGTGTGTGTGTGTGTGTGTACATCGTCTCTGGAGAGCGGAGGGGGCGCCGAGGGAGACACAGTGACTCACACTGTAGATGGGAAGGGGAATTGAGGGAGAGAGAGAGAGAGGATCGAGAGTCACTCATCATCACACATGTGCCCACATCATCCCCCCCCCCCCCCACTTCCCTCATTACAGCCCACACCACCCACAGACACTAAGAGCGCTCACACCGAGTTTATGCACACGCACATATATGGCAGCATATGAAAGAAGTAGCCTCTACATCAGTGTGTCAGAGGAGCTTATCCATAATGGGCGAAGCAGGCTGTAGCAGTGAATCAAGCACTTATTCAGTGCCGTCCTGTATAATACAGTGTTCACAATTAGAGCAGACATTCGGAGAAAGTGGTTAAAAGCTCGCGCAAATTATCATGTTTCAGTATGGATTCCCGCTTCCTCGCAGTGACAGGTCACAGCGTGCAATATTCGACAATCTGGATTTCAGATGTTGAAATAAAATAACGCCAGCTTTGATCTGGTCAGTCAGTTATTTGCCCATGCGTGAGGTGTTATGGGCAGACTACTGTAGTACTGATGCCAAAATACGTACAAAAAATAAGCCTGTGTGGCAGAGTGAACATAACCGCAGTTTTTCCAAACATCTAACCTGCCTGCAGTATATAGAAGCAGCGTGATGCAACTCATCCTCCACGCAGATAGAAAAGCTTTGGCGTGCAATTACTAAATTAGTCGAGAAATTAATTTCAACCCAGTGAACTGACACAGAAACGCACTGAACTGCTAATCTGGGAGCAGGAGGGCTAAAAAATCCTCTGGAATTTAAAGTTTAATGGATTAATGATGTCAAGGCTCTCGAGTGGATAGCACTGTAGCGCAGAGTAACTCTGGAGGAATTAAATTGCTTATGGTGTATGTCAGAAAGCAATCCTAAAGGAGTCCGCTTGTACAGTACAGTAGCTGCAACCCACTTCTGTGCCGTCTTAACTACCCATGATGCATCAGAGGTATTGTCGTGAGTCCTTTTATTTCACTTGCCTGGCTTTTCCTTCCACACAGGCTAAATGGTCCTACAGTACGAGTCAGTGAAGCCAGTTTTTCTTAACGTGTGACATGGCCTATTGTTTTTCTAAAAAGCCCACCCAGGGACACAGCATCATGGAAGAGCACATACAGCATCGCTGATCACTCAGTCAGCGCGCAGCGATTAGTCATAGCCAAAGAGTCCAAATCCAAAATAAGTCATAGGCCTATTTCTGATTGGCCCCCACACAAGAAGATTAACACAGCGTTTTTAATGAACTTGGACCCGTAGGCAAAAGACTGAATTAATCATTTTGGCAGGAGGAAGTTTATTAGACAGCCCATTGTCTTTTTCTTCAAGCACAGTTCGCATGTAAACTTGAGCATAAATGTCTCTCTGTGCAAACGGCTGATTGTTGGCCCAGCGGACTGAAGGTCTCTATGGGAGCAAATACTGTACATGCACACATGCGACCTCAGACACACACAACACAAATGTACATATATATATACACAATGACATGCACATGGCTTAGACCATATGGTTCAAGAGAAAATGAGACTCCAGAGACCAAATAAAGGTTTATCAAATGGCATGGATTTGGATTCATGCGAGCTGAGAGCCTTTCAGTAGCTGTAGAACAAAACTTAAGAGTCTACATGCTAGAGGCTGTGCGAGACTGAATTTATGCTGTGTTCACGTTATATGGGATGGATTGTAGAGATTGGAACGATTTCTTTCGAGTGTTCACTTCATCAAGAACTCAAGTAGGTATATGATTACAGAGTTCGTCATGTGAGGATCAAACTACTGTGCATTGATAATAAAACACCATTAATCCATTAAATATGTGTTTGGATGGTTAATGGACTTGCACTTATATAGCGCTTTTCTAGTCTTCTGACCACTCAAAGCGCTTTACACTACATGTCAGCATTCACGGCATTCTTGGCATCAACATGATCCAATACAAGACTATTAGATATGAACCTGAGCAACAACATCCTTCTGCATACCCCAAAAACTAAAGAGGGAGGGAGAGAGGTTTAATTAAGAAGGTCTCAGCGAGCACTGTGGGGCTGTTTCACTCTAGATACATATCTATTTCGGTATTTTTAGTCACGTTGCTGCTCTTTAACGCAATTCTCTCTCCTTTGTAACCCTTAAAGAGAAAAAGGATTCTCTTGAGTGATCCTGTTTAGAAGTTTACTTCTAATATGTGATCATTAACATCTCTCACTCAAAGGCAGAAAATAGAGAGCCAAAATGGTGATGGGCCATCACAGGAAGTTGGAGTTGTTCCACTGATATGGGAGACTGCCAGTATAGATATGCAGCATCAGTATTCCAGGGTGACATCCTTGGCAAGTTTTCTGGTTTACAACATTTAGCATTACAACAACATATTCTTTGGGTGTAAAAACTTCAGTAAACGTTTGTCTAGATTGAATTTAGATGGTGGAGCATCGGTTCTTTCTTAAAAGCTGCACTTACCCATATTTTATGTTAACAATGAGTTAAATGACTATGTGTATGTGAAAGGTGTTGCTCATGTGATGAACCCACAGATAATTATGACGACCTCTGTAGTTTCCCTCACCTTTTTAGCATCTTTCAGCTTATTGTTTTGGTTTTACGGACCGCAACGTTACTGTTTTGGTTCACCTGCCCAGGCCCAAAATGGCAGAAACACAAAGTTAGCAACGAGCTAGTGAACATAGTGGAGTATTTAGCAGCTTAAGAGCCAGATATTTTCCCCAAGTGTTGGTGGAGAGACCAAAACAGAGCTAAAAGGGGAGTTACATTTGCCAGGTCACCAGAAACAAAAAAAGAATAAATGCTAATGCTGTTCCTTGTCTGCTGGATGTGTAAATGAGTAAAGGGGATAATAAGTCGTTGTTTACAACTTTAAGCTAAATTCACAATTAACAAAGCCTGGACATTCGTATTTTAATGACAAAATGGAGAAAAAAATAACAATGGGTCTTTAAAATCAATGACAGCTGAGCTGTCTTCAGAATTAATTAAATTTAGTCCCTGAAAACCAAAATGTTTCTCTATAATATTAAATATTCATGAACAAGCTAGAACAAAAGTCAAAAGAACACTTGAAAGAGACGCTAATTCAAATGTTGGTAAAACCTGATTCCTGCACAGAAGTAATTGAGTTCATCATTTCACAACCGAGCCCCGATGACAGATAATAGTGTGTTCAAGTAGGATCCCATCACTCACAGTAAGAACCAGATTGAGAAAAAGAGTTTTCAGGGCCATTAAAGTCATTTAGAGTCTCAGTATTTTACTTTCCATGAAATACATTTGCATGTTCCCTTGTAAACAGTGTAAAAACTGTCTCATTCAGTCACTAAAACAATACCTTCCTCATTCCCTGAAAACATTCATTTTTCTTAGATGTTTAAACACGATAAATTGGGCTCGAGGTTGAAGTTAACGCAATATGACTAGACGGTAAAATCTCATTAAGAGCGACTCCATTCTGCTAGTTATACATCAGCTAGCGCATCCCTTGTCCTGGTTTAGTTAGAAGAAAACAAACCTGCCCTGCATTTATGAAATGAGCGAAAAGGACAGACGTATCGGCCCAACACAACCTTGCTCGGGGGAGCACACATACAGTCGACCTGGCCCTTCTAATTCCTGTTGCGTGCTTTTCTCACCTGGCAAGTGTTTCCCCAGGGTAGGTGACAGAGGTCATGATGCGGAGGATGGTGGGCCTGATGCGAAAGCAGAAGCCCCGGGGACAAACTATGACAACCAACACCATCATCATCATCATCATCATATCTTCATCTGTAGGACCCCCCATTGTGTGTAACCATGGCGACAATCTGAGCGAGAGGGGGGGCCACTAGTCCTCGAGGATGGTGCAGTGTCAGGGTCAGTGCAGTGGCCTTCAAATTGCCTCTCTACACCGCTATGGAAGGAAAACTATTTGTATAAAGGTTTTCATAAGACTTTTATCTAAAACCATGAACATGTTGTGGGTATTTCTCCCCTTTGAATCACAGCTGATATTGTTTGCCACATGTAGAATGAATCATCAGTCTAAGATTGAGAGTCTTGAGTTGAACGTACTGATTACAGACTGTCCATTTAGATCTACAAGAGGTGAACAAAAATATCAGAAACAGCACACTATTTCTCTTTGCTAGTACAATTTCCCTGCCTTGACACACAGTGCGTTTGCCATTTTTTGAGGCTTTTCCCCCTGCCACATTACATAATGTTGCGGTGTTTGTTCCAAGCACTATAAATCACAATTACAAAGGCAGCTACACGAGAGACTCATATTAATTTAAATACTAATTAGCACATTACAGAGACACATGAGACCATGCAGTCATTGTCTATATTTCTGGTGAATTAGGTTTGCCTGGCAACAATGCGGCATCAAGAATGATAATCGAATTGATTCAGTTTTCAACAGAGAACAATGATTTGAGCTTCAATAAAATGGCATTTACCGCAGGGCTCTTCACTGTAGATCGTTACAAGCTGCGACAGCCTTTGGCTGGTATTGTTTTCACCTTTTGAGTCTGTGTGTGTGTGTCATCATGGCAAAATGTGGTCCTGGAGACACCTACTGTAGCGGGAACAAGCGGCTCACGTTACCGCAGTTTCACAAGAATGTCGGAAAACTACGGTGGCCTTGAGGTAACGTAAAAATGCTAAAGGCTCTCTCTAGAGCCGGTATTTGGTTTGTCCGTTCTGGGCTACTGTAGCAACATGGCGGAGCAACCCGCTCCCTATGTAGATATGAAGGGCTCATTCTAAGCTAACAAAACACAACGATTCTTAGTTTCAGGTGATGTTTCTGCTAATAGATACCGTGAAATGTTACACACGGTTCCTTTAACTAGAGCAGTATCTTATTTTTAACTAGGAATCCACTATTAATTCATTAATGACATAAGCTATTAACATTAACATTTAACAGACTGTATGTTATATAATTAGTGAAAACACTGACACAAGATGTGTGTTAAATGTTGCAGGCGAGATGTGGAGATTGAGATCATGAATATGTGCTCCAATATGTACATCTCTCTCTCTCTCTCTCTCTCTCTCGTTTAAACTAGTTTAAAAGCACCAACATGAGAAGATTCAAAATAACAATAAAAAACAATGTGAGATATGGTTTGAAAAGTCTGAAGACGTGCTGAAGACAGGTTTCGGCTACAGTCAGAGGCGCACACACACCGAGTTAAGGTCACCTTTGGCATCTGGGTTGTGACTCATTCATCAGCTGAGGAAAGGTTAGGCTACACGCTTCTGTGAAAGTGCACGTCATGCATGATCATTCTTTACTCTAGGCTGAATGATGTGCATCCTATCCTGTATTTAGTCAACATGTCACATCTCGTCTGTGTGTGTGTGTGTGTGTGTCTCAGCTGGGTCTCACCCATGTGGGCTTCGCATGAGAACACAGTGTGACCCAGTGAATGTGGACTCAGTATTGTATGTCCATACGTCTGCTGCACTCATGCCACATGAACGCAGTGTATGTGAGTGATGAGTAAAAGTATATCCAGTGTTACCCCCCTTGCAAACCTCAGGCTTCTGTGTCAGATGAGCCATGATCGTGGGGAGCACCTCTGTGTGTCGCATCAGACGGCAGCAAATCTCAGATGACAGAGAGGCACAGAGGAAATAAGTCCATGAAACATTAAGCAGAAGCTTCTCTGGAGGAGACCGTTATTCATATACATACATCTCCGACCAAAGGCTTATCCAATGTGGCATGTCTGCTGTAGCTTCTTGAATGTCTACTTCAGCCCTACACACCGGGCTTAATCACAAGCGCATGGGAATGGGACTTCTGCGACAGTGGGCTTACCGAGGGTAAAGGCATGGCCGAATTGATTCCAAGTGGCTGCCAACGTCTTATCGGCCCCTTGCTAAGCACCCTGCTAAACGGCCCTGTCAGAATGCCATTGTAGCCCAACCATGAAGAAGATTAAACTGCTGCTAAATCACAACTACAAGTGTGTTTATTGTGATGTCCGACGCTGCGAGGAAGTGCAGGAAATTGGGTCGTAGAAATATAATGAGCGGGGCAATTTAAAGAAAAAAGGAGGAAATGAGCAATAACACTCATGAAGACGGCCGAGGGAGGGAGGGAGGCGATGGGAGAATCTATGACAGAAGTTGTAAATCCGCATTTAATGCCGCGGTCTCAAATGGTATCCGCAGAACATCAAAGAACCCCCCTACTCCCCTCTCGCAAAAATCTAAGAAAGCAAAGCACTCAGAGGATTATTCCTCTCCAATCGCATACGCTCACACTGACGGGATCCTCGCTAACAGGCCCCCCTCCCACACCGAGAGAGAGAGAGAGAAGTATGCGTGGTGAGAAGAAAAGAGGAGAGCTAAAGGAGGGTAAGAGCTTTGGGAAAAAATATATATAAAGGGTGTGTGAGTCGATCCATAAAGAGATGCAAGGACATGTGGAGAAAATGTGAAGTAATGAAAAAACTAGACAGATGGGAAAAGAAAGTGAGGGTTAGAGTGTTTGCCCTTTTAAAGGACAGATGAGCATTCAGGCCCAATGAGAACTGGCACTCGAAAAGCTTTATCTACCTACACAGTACACACACACACAGACACGAGGGTGAACCTTGTCCTCTCGATGGTGACCAGTTCAGTCTTACAAAATCCGGAAAATGTTTATTTTTAGAGTAACATTAATTCCTTTTAAAACCAGCGTGATGCCCAGATGATGAAACCATGGACATCTGTACAGATTTTCATGGCAATACATTAATATTTCAGTCTGAACCAAAGTCGTGGAGCAACCGACAGACTGACATTGCCATCCCTAGAGCCACATTTTTTAGTGTGCCTAAAAAAAAAAATCATATCCACACAGATTCAAAGGATGCTCCAACTATTGCTCCTTAAAGTTGGGGAACTCACAAGAGACAGATTTAAACAAGAAAAGGTCAAAATCAACAGAGGCCGAGACATCCTGATATTCAGTCCCTAAAATGGGTCAAGAGTTCCTGGTGAGTTCTGAGATCAGTCAGTTTGGAGCTAATAACACAGACTGCAGAAATGGTCCAGAAGTTAAAAAGCTCCCTTCAGTGAAACAGAAGACATTACAAAACTGTTTTCACGGTTTAAAGCTTCAGTAGGCAGAATATTTTTGGCATCATTGGGCAAAAATACCATAATAACCTTTCAGCATATTGTAATTCAAGTGTTCTGAGAGAAAACTAAACTTTTGCACCTCCTCATGGCTCTGTTTTCAGGCTTTAGAAAATCTAGCCCGTGACGAGAGACTTTGACCAATCACAGGTCATTTCAGAGAGAGAGAGCGTTCGTATTGGCTGTGCTCCGGCTGGTGGGCGGTGCTTGGTATTTCCTCAACTGATCTCAACATGGCTGCCGGTTCTCATTTTACAGCTAAACAGTACACTACAAGATGTTTCTGAAAACATTTGAGTTTGACCGTTTGATCGGAGTTTGCGAGTGATTGACAGCCGGCTCTCATAGAAGGCAGCTGGACGGCAGGCTCCAGCTCGGCTCCGATTGGTTGTTTTCCTCCGGTCTGTGGAATCTTGCAGATGCCATTAGGAGCACCGGAGGACACCGGAGGACACCGGGGGACACAGAGGCACGTGATTTTTTTAAAATGATATTTGCTCCATTTCTACTCACTGCAGGTTTAAGTACTATTTCTCATGACATTAAACTGACCTTTGGGTAAAATTGGTGGAATGACCCTTAAATAAGTATTTAAGAGTGTTAGAAAACTGTTTCTGCCAAGAGTCAGGACTTAATTTCTTCCGTATTTGACAGGAATCAGGCAAGAGAGTGAGCTAGCCAACAGACAGTATAGAGCAGACACCTGTATAGCAAAATAAAAACATACAGATACAACAGCACACTGAGAATAAAATTCAGTCCATAACAGACCTCGGATAAAGTGCCCGGGAAAAGAGGATTGCAGCCCTGCATTTACAGATAATCTTTGGAACGAGGCAGGGCAAAGAGAAACCTAGGAATTCTGTTAACAAAATGAAGGGAGAGAAAAAAAGAGCATCAGGCACGCTTATCTCTGAAAGGCTCCTGCTACCCAACCGGGTCAGATGAATAAAGAGGTTTTAACCTAATTTCTCACATCCACCACCGCTCTGACCGCAGCCAGCAAGAGACAGTGTGTGTGTGTGTAAAAGTAATGGAATTAATTTCCGACTTGGAATACACAGCTGGAGCCGTATGATAAATGCTTTTGGTTGAGGCTGCACATCAAAAGATGCTGTCTTCAAACACAGTTTCAGCCAGTGTTCTGTTTTCCATGAAACACTTCAAATGTGCACTACAAAACAGTGAGCACATTTGGACTGAATATTCCTGGTTTCAGAGTCTAACAAGTACATTTTAATAAAAGAACACACATATGATAATAAGGACAGTGGCTCTATGGTGGAAAAGACAAAAGCAAATGAATATGCATGGTGGAGGAGAGCAGCATTAGCCCTTGAACTAATTTACTTGCATCCTGAGTAATGACTCATCACATGGAAAACGATGGTAGATCAAAAATCACACAAAGAAGGTTTATCCAAAGATTACACCGCCCCCTGCTGGACAAAACAACAACACACTTACATAAGGGAGGTTACAGTAGTTCAGTTTTCTGTTACCTGCAGACTGGGGTGAAGTGATTGTCTCAAAAATTCTTATTTTTTCTACCAAAATTGCTGTCTCATGAATACATAAACTCACAATGATGCAAACAGGTTCCATATAAATGTGTGTGTGGGTGAATATTTTTGTTAGTGCTTATAAAATATGTGTGGTTTTGTTTTGTTACTGTACTGTATTAAGTGATGCATGCATGTTGTCTACCTAAATGTGCATGTGTGTGTGTTTTCTCCCAGCTCCATTTCAATAGTGTGTACAGCTTCAACTGTAAGACATGTTAACCTTTTAAAAGGTTAAGAGGATTTGCAAAATGAACCATTTGGTTAAAAAAAAAAAAAAAAAAATCAGTGCAAAGTCACTCAGCCAATCACAGGAAAGCATCTGCACGTCAGTGATTTATAAAAGATGTTACGCCATATTCTGTGACCCATCAGATTCTGTTACCTAATTAGAAATTTCAGCCATATTGCTAGTCTTTTTTTTCTCCACACTTCACCCTTGAAGATTTTTTTTTTTAAAATGTTATAGTTTTATTGTTTATACTTATTTTATTTATCATCATCTATATGGTGTTTGTTTTACTCCTTTGTTTTACTATTTTGGAATTTTATTGTTTAATACCATCTGCTTACTTTGTGTAGTTTCACGGTTTTTATTTATTTGTTTATTTTTATTGTTATTTCCTTGTTTTTTATTTATCTTTTGTTATTTTGGATGCCCATCTTTGGTTGCTTTCATATTTGAGGAACTTTTGTGTTGTCTGTTTTGGTGTGCATTGGTCTCTAGGTCCATTTTTAACATTCCGCTTTTTTGTCAATCGTCTGCACAGCACTTTGAATTGCATTTAGCTTGTTTGAAAGGTGCTATATAAATAAAGTTTGATTGATTGATTGATTGAACCATCCAGTCTCACGTTTACAGCTTTTATAAAACCTGTCCAGTAAGTTACTGTGTAACCTGCAGATGTGTTTTTAATGTGTAAAATGGTGGTGCAACTTTGAACAGATGCAAAACCTAACATTTGACATAATGCGATATTTCAAATTTCCCACACAGTTTAACACAGGAAACAATCAGACTGGCACCTACCTGTTCTCCTCAACTTGCTGTTGTGCTGCTGGATTCTCTGTTTGTACTCTCTGTCAGTTTGGGTAACGTAGCAACGAGCAAGCCCAAGTTTACCGCGTTGTCCTGCGGTTTGGTAATCCTCTCAGAAAGAAGCTTCAGGTCCTGAAAGTCTGTTCTTGACAACTGGTACCATCCGCTCCGAGTAACCGGAAGTAAAAACGCGTCTCCTCCATGGTCCTCTCTCTGACAAGCTAACGTTAGCAGTTAGCAGTTAGCCATTTTTCCCAGAGAACCACAACTATTGTTTTACCAGCAGTTCGATTTATAACAATATCCCGCGGAGGTGTTTCATATCAAGGTTTTTTTCAAAAGGCAGACTTTCAAATTTGTGTAGTAGAAGTTAATCTCTATCGTTAACGGCTGGTGAACACAGTTAGCTTCTATCTTGTTTAAAAGAAATACCAACGTCTGCCAGCAGATGACGACAACAGATGACGACAACAGTAATTAGCAAATAGCCAATCAAATTGCAGCGGAGCATCACGTGGTATCACATTTGCGCTCTTTGGACATGCGTACTGTAGTTTTCCCACACTTTACATTGCAAACTTGTAGTTTTCCCCATATGTCAATATGCCTATGGCTTTCCACACAAAGAATGTACAGGTATATCGCCAAGAAGTGAAAGTCAATTGGTCGTTCCATTGCAACCAAAGAGTATAGAAGCAATAGAGTATATAGGCAATATACGTTCTTTGTTGCAATATCAGCACCCAGCAGCAAAGCTACGCTTCCGCCATTTCGGACTGAAAGCAACTACCGGACGCCAGTAAGGTACGCCTAAAAAGTGCCGTACAAAAGTAAAACAACATTTCTATTCTATTGTCATATTCTACCGAAATGGCCTGTGTGCGAACAATAACATATTTAAAATCTAATAATTGTTTTCAGTCCAAAATGGCGGCAACAGCTGTTGTCAAAAACACCAGAGTTTCGTCTCTTTGCTTCTATACTCTTTCATCCCCATATGGCTATTCCCACATAGCATCTTCTCAAGCCAAGTGCATTTAAAGTGTAATTTTAAAACTATTGTGTCAAGCCATTGACGTTGAATTGTAGAATAATGATAAATAACAGCTTCAACCCAGGATGTTTTATCATGTATTAATCAAGAACTATGTTAATTTCTAAGTTACTCAGTATCACTAAAACCACTTTTTTTCTGCTGCCAGCAGGTGGGGCTTTACCGCACTCGTCCCAAACATTGAAGTGACCCATGACCTCTTGTAACCTGCACTAGTGTTTCGCTCTGCATGACTGGACTTGAGTGCAGTTGATGATTGATTAATCTCCTTTCTTAGGAACATTTGAAGTATCATTTTGAAGTTGAGTGGTTGCGTTTAAGCTTATTCCAGCACCAGTTGCTGTATACAGCATCACTAAATACATTTACTTTTTCACTGAAGTCCTTTCATGTTGTGTACCATCTTTCTTCTCTTTCAGGTTAACTTGATCAATAACTAACAATAGTACATATATTGTTAGTTTCTTTTGTATGTGTTCGTAGTTTTATCTTTCCACTTTCAATATAAAAAAAATCCATTATCTCGATATGCCCTCTGTGCTTTACACCCCAAATACATTTTAAGTAACAGTTTCTGTGCTTTTATTTCGAAAGTGAACTGACTACAGAAAAACTCTTTGTGCTTGTTCTTGAAAATTTGAGGCAATGTCCTGACATCAGGTTTACATGGAGGTCAGATCTGACTTTTTATGAAATAAAGGTACAGATAGATGTTTGAAAAACAAGAATTTCTTCACAATAGAGATGTTGTTTACAGGGTCAGTGTGCAGCATGTGGACAGTAAAACTTGATTGAATCATTTTGTTAGTGCGTAGGGTCAGTAGTCACAGTCAATATTTCCAAACAAAAGAGAAAAGCTTTAATGGAAAGCTGGGAAGACATTTCTTTGATTTGAAGTATAACAAATATAAACGTCTGACGAGAACATGAACAGAAAAAAAGAGTGAAGGGCTTGTCACATATCGAAGCTTAAAGCTGCCTGTGGCTACAGAAATTAACATCCATCCTCTTTTGGAAAGAGTTAAGCAGTCAGTGAGAGAAGGAGTCCTGTCAAACAGGACCCGAGAGGGCAACATTTACCCCAAAGGTCCCAGAGCTTTGCTCCGTTTTCCTGTTCATGATGTCCTGTATGGTGGAGATGGGCAGTGGTTGGCTCCTTTCCCTCCGTGGGACCTGAAGCAAGTCCACCACCGCGCAACTGGGCTTCGGACGCCTGCGTCTAAAAGCCCGTTTCTCCGCCCGCGTCTTGGGTTGAGGGAGCCCGTCGCAGATTCGGGAGCAAGCTGTGGTGATGCCACAGAAGGAGGGGTCATCTGAATGCGAAGATCCCTCCGAGCTCCCCTCCGACGGCGAGTCTCTAAACATAGGTTGAAGAAACCTTTTTGCGAGGGGTGTGGGGTTTGTGGTGACAAGAACGCCATTACACACAACAGCTCCGTTACACAGTACTGGAGCGGCGTGAAAAGAGGCTTTCAGGGTCTCCACTTCCTCCACGGGTTTCATCTTACGGCGTCTCCTCTGTGTGGGAAAAGGTTAACTGTTAATCAGTTACAGCCAGTATTTCAAACTGCACTGCGATAAATGCATCTTTACACACCTTTCTGTTAGCTGGACAAAGGCTCCGCGTCTCCTCTGCGTGCAGCATCTCTGGGCCTGTGGGCCAAACATTGAGGTTAATTTCTACCAAGATCAGGAATAGTTAAATTCTGGATTGATTAATTATTCAAGATATATTTGAAACTGATTAACATTATTACCGTGATAGCACTTATGTAGTAGAAACGTACCTTCTGTGGTGGCGAGCGAGTGTATGAGTGGAAAGGACGCACTCCTCTTCAAGCCCGTCTCATCACAGGAAGAGAACTGCCTATTAGGGCAACAGTAATGGTTGAGGAAAAAGACTGCATGTAGCTCCTTTATGAAGACATGAGTCACGACTGTGTCATCACTTAAGATTCCAGCTGCGATGCTCCTGATGATTAATCGTAACAATAAACTGGCTTAATTAGTAGAAGCCGTTCAAGGCACAGTAACCTCTGCCCATTAGCTGTTATAGCCCATTTGGAGAAGCCACTTATTCACACTTACCCTCTCCACTAGAGCTTTTTCTTTGCCACCATGTATGTAAAGACACATCTGAGCATTTAATTTTTACTCTACTGAATCTTCTTAGAAAGATAGTATTTGTCATTAGATGTATTTTTTTTTCGGGCAGAAAGTAAAACCGTACGATTGTCGTGCTACCTTTCAGGACAGCAGTAGGCGTAGCTCTTAGGCATGGGTGGCTCTGGTTCTGTGGTCGGAGGAACAGCGGAGATGCGGCAGTGGTTGGCGCACAGCAGCAGGCCGAGAAACAGACACAAAACCAGACATAGCAGCAGGTAGTTCTGCCTGTCGGACACCTACAGTAGGAGACAGACCAGTGATTATATCATTAGTAAAACAGCGGCAATGTCTGATGTGACAAATGAGAAATACAGAGAAGAAAATGTATAACTGAAACAATTCCATACGTACACATTCAAGTATACAAGTATACAAGTATTTCAGAAGTTGAATCAGTAAAATGTCAACGCATTTAGTAGCCTTAAAGATGTTTCTCAGCTTATGTGTCAGGACCAGAGTTGGGAGGGTTACTTTAAAATGTAGGCCAATATTACTAATTACTAGAGGTGGGAATCACCAAAGGCCCATGATACAATCCTATTGCGATTTTAAACATTTTGTGACATGCTGAGAGAAAAGAAAAATGCTGAAATTTCGCCATTATTTTGTATGTAAAGCAGAAAAGGGGAACAACACCACAGTAGGCTACAGTGCAAGTCATCATCAGGGGAAGGACTCAAATCATTTGGCACATAAGTGTTAACTTGGAGCAGCAGCAGGACCCATATAAATGAAGTGTAATTAACCTACATGCTAATTTCCCAGTTTGTCCTGTATAATGTTTGCTGGACCAGACATTTGAGGAGGTCCACTCATTTCCTACGAATCGTCTTTTCACGCTATTATGCCTCTCTGCAAAAAGAATAATCTTGATGAACTGGAAAGTACACAAACCATCCTACTTCATGGTAACTTACACTGTACGGTGAGGTTGTTCCCCTTTTCTGCTTTACATACAAAATAATGGTGAAATTTCCACCCAGTGAAGGCATTTTTTCACTAACTTTAGAGGCCATTTTGTGAGACTTGTGTCGTGAAGTGTAGTAATGTGTGCGCATATGCGTGGTAGGATATCGTTCTTTATTTTGAGATATGTATTTTAAAATTGTAATCCTGCAAATAATCTCCATTTTGACTTGATTACATTTTTTTTTTCTGTAACTGTGACAGAATACAGTCACCTTTTTCTTTTGTGTCCTATTTACGTAATGCTGTTCCGTTACTCAGCGAGCCTGGTCAGGACCCGTGTGTCATCCTAATGACTTGGTTGCAGGAAAAGACTAAATTTACACTGTTTGATATCAGGCTGAAAGAAAGCTCCTGATTCCAGATGAAGGCTCTGTGCCTGCAGCGTTGCTGTATCTACCTCGTTCTGCAGCTGGCTGACTCTGACAGACAGGTTGAGAACCAACTGAGTCACGTTCTCCAGCTGGCCCTGCAGCAACTGAATGGACTCAGTCTGACGCTGGTCCTACGGGAGGACAACAAGGACAACAAATTAAGCAAAAACACACAATCACATCATTGAAATGGTATGTGTAAAAGGTATCATGAATACCTATTTGAAGGTACAATGTTGTTTCTTCTGCGAGTTTGTCATTACAAGTGACCGTTTTCACATTATATATATAGTCATTTGCAGTGGTGGAAGAAGTACTAGGATCTTTGACTTAAGTAAAAGTAGTAATTCCACAGTGTAGAAATACTGTTACAAGTAAAATCCCTGCATTTAAAATCTTACTTGAGTAAAAGTTCAAAAGTATTAGAATCAGAATATACTTAGAGAAGAGTAAGTAAAAGTAGTCATTATGCAGGATAGCTCATTTCAGGATCATATATTATTCATTGTTCATCACTTTAATGTTGCAGCTGGTAAAGATGGAGCTAATTTTAATTACTTTATACACTGCTGGGTAGCTTAATCTATAATAATATATCAAAATGTATTCGTTTTTTTATATTTTGTATTCATAAAATAAATAAATGTAATGGAGTAAAAACTACACTATTTACTTCCAAAATGTAGTGGAATAGAAGTGTAAAGTAGCATAAAATGGAAATACTCAAGTAAAGTACAAGTATGTGAAATTTATACTTAAGTACAGTACTTGAATAAATGTTCTTAGTTACATCCCACCACTGGTCATTTGACCGATAATATAAAATATAAAAATATTGATCAGTGCAGCATTAAACCTACAGCAGAAAGCTTTTGGAAAAACCCATCTGTGGCAATGTTGTAATCAGCCTAGCTAGATTTTCACTTGTATTTCGAATCGATATAATATTATGATTTTGGCCAAAAAAGATATGTCTACATGGCAGCTGTCTGGACTGACATTTGTGCCCTTTCATCGCTCACCTGCTCCTCCGCTATTCTAGAGGTGTTCTGGAGTTTAATGATGGTTTTGTTGAAAGCCTTCTGCATCTCCTCCATCTGCTTCCGATACCTCGAATCAAATCATGGAAGAAGACGTCTTAATATCAGCCTCTACTCAGTTTATACACAAAGGATGACATCCATACTCTGTTTTTCTGTCCCCCTGTTTCTCACCTCTGGCTCAGCTGCTCCAGGTAGCGTCCGCTGAGCGACATGTTCATCTCCAGGGCCTTGATGCGGTTGCTGAGCCTCATGAACACAGACTCCTTCTGGCTGGAGCCGTGCACCAGGTTCCCGTTCTGCTCCGTGCCGTTGGGGGGTTCCGCGTAGATGTCGGAGAGAGGCGGCGAGATAGGCGAGGAAGGCTTGCCACCCGACGACGTGGAGAGGTCTTCCGCGAAATCCTCCGTTTTAGTGTCTGTGATGGTCGAGGGACCGCCAGAGGGCTCGAGTTCTGTAATGGTGTCCGGAGCAGGGTGGGACACTTCAGTGGAAGAAGCGCCGCTTTCAGGTACAGCTGGTGGGTCAGGGTCTAAATGAGAGGAGGTGGTGGGGTGGAGAACTTGGGATTCATCCGTCTTATCTGGGGTTTGGATGGGGGCGTTTATCTCCGGTTTAGAAACCTCAATGTCAGACTTCTCTTCTGTTGGTGCCGCTGCGGCCTCGTCCACTGTGGCGCTGACGCTGGAGCTACTGAGAGAGGAGGAAGCCTCAATGTGTTTCTCTTCAGCCAGCACATCCTGGCTCTTTTCTGGCTTTAGCTCCCTCGCTGGTTCCTCAGAAGACAGCTGCGGTGTCTCCACAATAGGGGTAGGTTTGGCAGAGGACGAGTCCGTGGCGCTGGGTGTGGGGAGGTTCGAGGTCTGACTGGGCTCCAGCGGAGGAGGTTCGGACATAGACTCTGTATCTACCGTGCTCCCTGGAGGCGGTGGCGTTTCCGACGGGCTGGCTCCGCTCTCTGGCTCCCGTTCAGAAGCTTGTTCTTGTTCATGGGGCTGATGTACCTCGCTGTGGTGCTGCTGAGGTTCAGGGCAAGCAGAGGGGGACAGGGGTAGGTGCCAAGCGGGTGTTTGGATGGGAGGAATCATTTGCTTTCCGTTCACAGTTTGGCACTTCCTTTTTTTGGACAGCAGGGCCGAACACTGCCGATGGAGATACTCCGGGAGGGAAGCAGCGCAAGAGCAAGAGGAAGAAAACGAAGTAAGTAGCGAACAGTAGTTCTGGATTTCTTGTTGTCGCTCATGCTGATCCATTTTCTCATTTTCTTCATCCAACTCCTCCTCCTTATCCAAAAGGGTGATTGTCGAGCTGATAGGTTCTTCCCCATCTTTCTCTAAAGGAATGATAATGTTTTCCTCCACTGGGGGGAGCTCTTGATTGCTTGAATCAGTAGTAGGTGACTCTGACGTAGAGGTCTCTGAGGACGGGGATACAGTTGCAGGGATATCGGGGTCCGGTAAAACCTCTTCCACTTCAGTGTCTGGACTAGAGAAGGAGAAGGACAGTATAGTACATAGTAAATACAGTAAAGGAAGGGCACAATACGACAGCCACGAAAGACAGAAAAGCACTGTAAGCTCATTACAAAATATCTAAAGAGCATGTAGAGCAACCTTATCCTTTTATTTCACAAAGCGATGGTTAATGGAAAAGCAGATTTCCAGATATGAGGAACTAATACATACCCTCTTCAAAACACCCAAACCATTTTTTTAAGGTTTGTTGAAGGTGTATTTACAATTATGAAAGATGTTATAAGACTTGTACTCACTCTGAAGTGAGGTCCGTAGTGGTAGTTTGAGAGGCGGTTTCAAGTTGGGGCTCAGTCATGTTCACGTCCTGTGATGAGAGGTTGCCTACAAAACGGAAATAATAGAAACAAATAATTATAATTTACAAAAGTCATCGCCAACATATTGTCAACAACCAAATAGTTGGGAAAATAAAATAGTGACCGTGTCTGAGGTTGTGAGAGCTACTGGGCAGAAATGTTAAGCTGATTGTGTTGGTCATACCTTGTATCTCCGGGCCTCCGCCGAGAACATTGACAGCAATGTTATTTACCATGTTCAAAATGACATCTGTGGAGAAAAGGTAAACACCAGAGTGACAAGTCAATACAGTAATCCAGGTTTTGGGATCATTGTAGTCATCTTTATGCAGTAGAAATCCATGTTTAATATAAACCATTTCACAGTTGTACACGTAAACATTCCAAATGTGTCCCAGTTTATTTCCTGTTGCAGTGTACGGTTGTATCCGAAATTCCATACCAACATGCTATTTAGTACGCTAAAACTGGATGTGAGATTTGAAAGTAAGTCCGGAACCTTAGTATGAAACCAAAAGTATGCAAATTACATACTATTTCCAGTGAAATATTACAGTATGCAAACACTGGACACTACGCCGGCATAAATATCCCACAATGCGATGCCATAGCAACGAAAACGTTTAGAACAGACAATGGCAGACAACTCTTCGACGTTAATAACGCTTCATTTTAAGTATAAGTATAAGATTCTACCGGGCTAATATAGTTTTTAAATTAGTTCAGACTTTATGATTCTAACAAATCATCGCTTTGGTCACATGAGGTTGGTACACGTTACCATGGTTACGCGTCTCCAACCGGCAAGAAGGCTCTCAGGAACGAACGTACTACTCTTTATTCACACAGAAGTATGTTGAACGATAGTACACATGTTGAGTATTTAGTGCATAGTATGCGATTTTGTACTCAGCCTATGTGGATGACATACTGTAAGCTGATAGGAAGTAAAAAGAGACCCAAGCTGTAACGGTCTATACTTACCCTTTGCTGATCCAATGAGATTCTTGGATAACTTGTCTTCACCGGGTGTATATCCAGGAGGATAATCTGTAGGGAGCAGCGCACTTAATAGCACACATAAATCTCATGACAAAATATTAAAGGACGATGATAAATGTGACTGTTAAACCACTTTAATTTTGGTGATTTTGGTGCAGTGACCATAAACATAATGTCTGAACACACATATCATTTCAATGTGACAAGTTTATTATATTATCCTCACAAGTGATACAAACTGCACCAAATGGGTTAGTGTGTATCTTGCAAATGAAAATGTCCAACTGTATTAAATTCATGATTTTCTCAGTTCTTACCCAAGTCATCATCCTGATCATCTGGTCTCTCTGCGGGATCTGCTATCTCCTCGTACTCTTCCACCATGCTCGTGCCAAACACCCTGGCAAAAAAAGGTGCATCGAAATCAGTCTATAACCGAGCTCATGTAACAGTGAAATCCAATCCGTGTTATCTAGCCACTTAGAAGTGATCCATTCTCAAGTCTTTGACAGCCTGTAGGAGGCAGAGAGCTACGCTAAAAGCCTACAACACACACACACACACACACACACACACACACACACACAGGTCATACAGTATAGGAGAGTCCTCCAACAGCTGGTCCTTTTCCTCAACAGTTTTAATATCTGCCACCTCTTTGGTGTGCAAACGCTTCAGCCAGATTTATCTTTCCATTTTGCAGAAGTGGAAAAGAACAGCTGCTAACATGTGCATTAGCTCTCCTTGCTCCCACCATAGGCTTGATAGTGTGGTAAGGGCTGGGGTAAGGGTGAGCTGACCATGAACACAAGCCAAATATTACATAATATGACTTGACACTATCTAGAGCTCATGCAGTACGCAACAAGCTTTCATTTGGAAAACACACTAAAGGTGCTAAATGCGTGATTGGGAGCATTTTTATTGCCTCCCCACGGCTCTCAACATAATAGACTGTAAGTGGACGTAGTCACCGTGACGTCACCTATTGGTTTGTGAACTGCCGTTTTCAAGCCTCGAGCTCGGCCTTTTGGCCGTCGCCATCTTGTTTTTTTGCGACCACAAAAGGGTGGAGCTGACTACAACCGAACGCTTAATAAGAAATTTTTAGGTGACCAAAAAGTTACAATTAACTTTCATGAACTGAAAACAGACTGTGAAAGGGTTAAAGTTGGAAGACTCTGCTTTATCATTTATTTTACTCTAAATTTGGCCAATAAATCAAGTGAGATGTAGGCTCATTTTCTCATGGACTTCTATACAATCAGACTTCTTTTTGCAACCAGAGGAGTCGCCCCCTGCTGGCTGTTAGAAAGAATGCAAGTTTAAGGCACTTCAGCATTTGGCTTCACTTTTTAAACTCTGGGTTACCCACTGGTCTACAGCATAGTTTCAGCACGATTTCCGCCTTTCCGTGTAGTTAGAAAATGTAGACCGTGTCAAATGGTGTGACGTCACTTTGGCCGTGCGTCGGGCTGAACAACGCCCATTAGCTGTGATATAATACAACATAGCAAGGCCCGTCGTAAGCTATTGTTTAAATGATCAACTAAAAAAGACATACAACACAAAACAATAAAAAGTACAACGATAAGAACATGACACATCCATAGCAATACCTACATGTTGCTTTTGCTTTCATGTTCCATATTAATGTTTCACACCTTCTTTGTAAAACAGCTTAAAATATTCAAATCATGTTGTTAGCAAAACCTGACACATTGAATATTACCTACCTTATGAGACTGAGGGGACAGAAATGTTCGGAGCCAAAGTGAGAGGCCAGCTCTACCTAAAAAAAAAAAAAAAAAAAAAAAATGATTCTGATATTATAATGGAAATGGATGCTGCATTGTACCCCGCGCAAATAAACACTCTCGGTCAGCAGTGGTTGTATTATTTACAAATAGCAAAGCCGTGATTTTGTTTTGTTGTAAAATCAACACAATGGGTTCAAATGAAACACTGAGAGGCTGATTGGCAATGTGAGTGAATCTGTGGGACATATCAGTGTAGGGTAAGTTAGATCATTGGATTTATACAGTATATACTGTGCTTTATTATTTGAATGACAACTGGTGGGTATCACGATATGACTGTATGCAAAGAGTATTTATTGAAGTTAAAATGGGTTAGCAGCTAGCATAGCGAGTTAGATCTGCATCCGTTTAGAGTTGATCACACCACTTAGACAAAAAAAAAAGACACAAAATACATTCCCCTCCATGTTTACTATTCAGCTCACACAACACCAGACGTCTACAAGAAAAGCAGGCTAACCTTTATGTACTTGGTGAACATCTGAAGCAAGAGAGACAGAGAAAAAAGAGAAAAGAATTAAAAGAGACGTATACATGCATTTAAAACAGGACCAAAGAGTGTGTGTTGGTTTTCATCTGAGTCACTTCAGAGACAAAATGACCAAACAAACTAGTCCAACTGATTACATTTCACATTCCAGAAATTTGCTGGTCCTCTTATCTACAATAACGTATCATATGATCAACAGTGAAACGGTTATATACAAGACCTCCTATAATACAGTCATTCTACAGTGAATGGGGCCAAAACTTCCATTCAAAGAGATTCAGAGGGAAAGTGTACAGAAACAGTTTAATGTTCACCTGCATTAAGAGATTACGGCGATTCCTCTGCACTACTTAAGCATAGAACAGAGACGGATGCAATGGTCGTGTGACTAGAAAAACTCACCTTCACATATTTAGCATAAAGATGCTCATCCAACGGGAAGCTCTGGACTGTGCGTTCGTCCCGGGCGTGAAAGGTTCCCAGCTTTAGCCACTTGTTTGTTGGATATCTGCAGGAGTAGATTTGCACAACTTAGTCAGTTCAGTGACATGAATGTCTGGGAGTTTAGGATTACAGATTGGGGTCTTTGAAAAGATATTGAAGCAATACAGGTTTTGGTCATTAAAATATGATTTCTGAAATGTTTTCTATAATGAACCACACTCCGGGGCGAATTCAAAAATCATTCAAAATCTCAAAGCACCCCTACAGTAACTGTGCTGCCAAGCAAACAGCGTCTCGGTGCTCCTGTGCTATTTGCACGTATTTAAATAACGGAATATGAAGACATTTGGCACAAAATTGGTCCCTTTCTATGCAAATGAGCCTCACTGCAAAAACAGCCTAGTTCACAAAGATCAGCGCTAATAGCCGCACGCAGTTACAGTGAAATTATTAGCGTCTTCAGAGGGTTGGTGGTAATTGAAGCACATTTATAAAGGGAAGTCACACCCAGACTTAACTGTGATAATGGCATATTAAATCCCAAATATGGTTTCTCTCTGTCACGTTTAAATTCCTTGCCTGAAGTTTGAAGGAATGGCTCTGCACCTCGACTGTCAGGAAATGTCATTTTTCTTTTTCTCTCTGCCATTGTTCTGCCTATGTTCTTGGTGCAAAGGCAACATCTACACTTTGCTACATGGGGTAATTGTGACGCAAATCTTTATGGGCGTGTTTGCGCTGTAATATCATTAGCACAATATCTTTTGTGAATCGGACCTTGAGACGGGGCAAATAGTGGTTGAAACTGATGCGCAATTCATGGTGCTATCAGCGGTCGCAATCCATTCTTTGTGAATTCAGAAAGTCAGTTTTCCAATGAAATGCCTGTAGTTTTTTACCAAAAATAAATATATTAAAAGATCAACATTGGTAATATACTGGTAGATATTGTGTGTATGGTAGCTGCAGTGCATACTAGAGCTGACCCGAAAGCTTCGAAGCTTCGACCATTGCCATGGTAATCAACCTCTAAATCAGTATTGAATGCTTTGTTTTTTTTATATGTGTAATAATAATAATGTATAAATCCCAAAAATAGCCCATGAAATAAGGAATAATCCCACAACATGAATTATTATTCATATTCGACATTAATTACTATTAGTTATTCTCAGATGGATATCACTGTTTGTTGTGTGTAGAGGTGCAAGTGTGTACAGTAGTGCGGCAGCAGCACTGTCCCGGGCACTGAAACGGGGGAGATGGAGACAGACAGACACGTCAGCCTGCTGCGCTGCGCTGCGCTGCATTACGCCACAAATGTTCGAATACCGTCGCATATTTCTCACCGAAGCCCAAAAGATGGTATTCGGGACAGCCCCAGTGCATACCTATCACTGATGGAGACAAGAAAGTCTTTGGGAGTAGAAGAGAATAGCTCAAAGTTAGCGATGTCCAGCTGCTTCATCTGGATGGGCTCACAGAGCTCAATGATGAACCTGGGCCAGAACGAGAAACAAGGCTTCAATAAATTGGCTTCAGTTGGAGGTGAAAAGCAATGTTGTCAGGTTGCATCGGTGAATAGGAAGCAGGAGGTGCGTGCATACTACATACCAGATTTTATTACTACAGGGGTTTAGCATGTACACGTCCATGTTCTCCTTCAATATGGATGAAGTGCTCTGCATGGGACAAATTCACAAATCACTATGTGCTTGTATTTGTGTCAACAGCCAACAGAGTAAGCGGATTCCTCAGTAGGATGTAGTATCATATATACAGTACCTTTGCCTCTGGGTTAGCGCCAAGGATCTTGGCTCCACACTCCACTGAGGCGTAGTTATTGAAGTTCTTCTGGACCTTCTTCACAGTAGGAGGAGCCCCGTTGTTAGAAGCATGAGTAGACTGAGCTATTGAGAGGACGAACATAATAAAGAATTACGGGGGAGTTTTACAAATTGTTTTCACACACACACACACACACACACACACACACACACACACACACACACACACACACACACACACACACACACACACACACACACACACACACACACACACACACACACACACACACACACACACACACACACACACAGGAATATGTTTTGTTCTGAATCATCAATCTTTAACACAATTTAGAAGGATAAACTTATAATCTTACTCTTTTCATTCTCGACCTTCATCATCTTCCGCGTCCACTCATCAAAAGTGGGGATGTCCTCGGGGTCTTTGCTGCTCACGCTGGAATCTGGGCCTGTGGTCACAGGGGAGCTCGGGTCCTGTCAAAGATAATGAGAAAATGAGACCTGGGGCACCTCATTTGGTATAGAGAGAGAGGAAAATAGTTCACACGGTATCCAAGCTCCTTACTTGCTCTTTCAGCATGTGTGAAGCGTTGGCCTCCAGATGCTGTGTGCTGGGACCAGTCTGAGAAGTCAGAGGCGAGTCGGTGTGGGTGCTAGTACCTGCAGTGTGAACATTGGAAGTGTTCTCCAGAACAATTGGAGGATTGCTGTGGGAACAAAAGTTTAAGTTTGTTTAAGTCAGAGTCCCGTTTGTCTTTTACGTTGAACTATAACCAAATTCTGCAGTATTCAGGCTCACAACTAACAATGAAAGCCAACTTGACAACAATGCAAGAGAAATATTATTTAGGGCGCCAAGCCAACATTTAGTCCGTTTTAATCGAACTCTGGTGCGGTCCGTTTGGGCGGTTGTGAACGCAGTAATCGTACTCTGGTGCGGACCAAAACAACCGGTCCAAGACTGCTTGCGGGAGTGGTTTCGGTCCGTTTCCAAGCGAGCCAAAGTGCAGACTGCCTGCGCGGGCCTTTGTTGAGATGGACACAGGTAAACGACAGGTTAACATGAACGGAGAGGATTGACTGGCATCTGGGCCGAAGAGAACATACAGAATATGCTAAATAAAGTCCACAAAAATAGTGACGTTTATAAAGTAATTTGAGATAAACTGGAGAAGGGATTTGTGCGCAAAGTAGATCAGTGCAGAGTGAAAAAATGTTCAGCAATATATCAAAGTCTGCGATACCCTGCATAGAAGTGGCAGCTCTCAAGAAGAAAAGACAAACCAGCTCTTTCGTACACGCCCCTCAGCAAGTTATTCTTTTTTTTTTTTTATTTGGTCCGCTTTAATTTGTGCACCGTGAAACCGAACCAAACCAAACAGAAAACAAACCAAAAGTATCAATTTCACTCCCATTCAGAACTAGCCAAACAGACTATAGCTTGTGAAAGCACCCTTAGATATTTTTAGCTCACCAAGTAGGGCACAAGATTCCCCGTACCCACCTATCATTGTCATATGGGTTGTTCTCTTCTTCTTCTTCTTTTTCTTCTTCTTCTTCACAGTCAGCTGGAGGAAGGTCAGAATCAATGACCTCAGGTGCAGCTACACCAGCTGCATCATCTAAAACACTGAAATGAAACAACAATCCATGTTACACCTTTGCAGCCCTTTCATTTTTCAGGGAGAAATCAAAGACAAAAATAAATACTTTAAAGGAACTGTAACCTGGAGCAATGTACATTTTCGGAAACACCAGAATGAGATCAAGCATTTTGTGCATTTTTGTGCCATTTTTCCACATAACTGACAGATTAATGAACTGAACTGCTCTTATGAAAAAAAAGAAGACTAAAATAAGCCTGGAGGTAATAATATCTTGCCTATATGGGATTTTGTCTTGAAGATTAAGGATGTTGGAGTTGTCTTCAAGCTCAGCAGCAAATTCAGAGACAGTGTCGGAGGAAGACAGCAGGGAGTCCTGGTCTGGAGTGATGGAGGTTTCAGGATGTTGATTTTCTGAGCTTTGCTCAGGTTCTGGCTCAGGTTTTGAAATCCCTTTGTCTGCCTCCAACTCTTCGTCGACAGCGGGCTCCCCCACTTCCAAGGCCTGATGGATAAACATAAGAGATATTTGAGCTGTGGACGGAAATGTTAAAACGCTTAGCCCATTAGCCAGAGTTGGAATTATCAACCAAACACTTAAAGCTTCAAATGTTCCAGGAACGATCAATATAAAGGACTGGGTGGTACGGTGCATATGATCCAGGTCTAAAACTGTTGTGCTGCTCTGGAGGAAATCAAATGGTAAAACTTTCAAAAACATCACAGCGCAGAATTAATTTGTCGTATTAAGTTAATTTTTGGGGATTGTCAACTCTAAGTTTTAATCGCAAATGCTGCATCTATACTGTACCTCCTCTAAATATTGTTTTTTGTCCACCTCTTGTGTTGCCTGCTCCTCTTTTTGCCGATCATCCTCTATCAACTGCTCATTTTCAGATAGGGCAGGTAAGACACTGCTTTCCTCAACCTAGAGAAAAGCACACACACACAGAAATATCATTGACACCATGAAAGAGACAGTTTCAGTCACAGAAGTCAAATCGTCCTCAAATCTGAATGAGCAACATCATTTTTTTTGCTAGTCCATATATTCAGATACTGTTGTGCAACTAATGGAAATGGTAATGTAGAAAAACGAGTACCATCACGCTTTTCAGAATTTGGGCATCGACTTGGTATCGGTTCTCGTGACATCCCTAGTATATACTGTATAATGAAGTGTATAGTCACATGAGTTATTTCACACAGCAACCTGTGAAACCTCTGGACAATGAGGTGGATTGTACAGTAGTATACAGCTGATGCTACCTTGTGATGATGAATCTTTTCCCCCGACTCTTCCTCCGAACCGACGTCCTGTGAGGACACGCGCCTCTGGGCCTCCTGGTGCGACTCCGTGCAACCGACATAGCAACTAGGGTACCTACGAGACGGAGGGAGAGACAATCTGTGTCATAATACTATACGAGTCTGAATGTGGGTCACTTGTTAATGCATGAGGGAGAAATTGTCCTGGTATCTGGGACAGAAGTACTGTTAAGGGGTATTCATCTCTTGAATCAGGCATACTAAACATGTTTATTTGACTACAGTGAGTCATGCACAGTGGAAGCTGCAGCCCAATGTCACAGTGTGACGCACTGAGAAAGTCCCAGCGGCCTGTACCCCCAGCGTAGACAATTTATCTTATCTGTATGCAGAGTCAGGAAATGCTGTCAAAGTAAAGAGACACACCTCAAACAAGCTGCATATTGCACAACCCGACCGTATGGCCTTGAAAAATAAACCTGCGATATTTTTCTGAAATGTTATTTATATTTCATCATGTTCTGTTTTTGTCAGTTTCAGTGCTCACTCCTGGCAGGAAAACAACAATAATTAGCAGTAACAAGGCTTTAAATAATTGCATTAATAATGGAGCGTTCCTGTGGGGGGGAAATGTCCTCCTCGTACAGTCTCAAAGGCCACACTCCAACAGCGACTGCAAACTTGTCAACAATCCAAGCCATTATCTGGATTTGATTCTGGATTCCAGGTCAAGTACTTTACTTGGCCGATGGACACTGGGCCGGCTGGCGCAACTTCTTTGCTGATCTGACTTGAGGGGCTAGACTAGCGACAGACGTTTTAGAGAACAACAGAGCATTTGTTTTCTAATTGAAAGCCCCCAAAGGAGCAAGAGTGGTGTGTTAAAGCATGACTTGCTCAATAATTAACTAACTGGTTAGAGACAAAGAGTTAAAGCAGACCCTGTACACTACTGTACAAAACAGCGCTTTTACAGAGCAGGTTGGACATGAAGGAGTGAGCTGCCTACTATGCAACAAATTAAATATATACGTGTCTCCCACAAGTGCAAAGATCATGTGTATGTGTCCACTCTCATCGAGATTGTCCTCGAGACACACCTCTGACTAACAAGTGACATGTGAGTCTCTCAACTTCTGTCACATGAATCAGTTGCGTGATATGACGCATCATTGATTACTCCAATTCATTACCTGCAAAATAATCTGATAAGATTGGTACATGACGATAAGGCGTCACATGTACGATGATTATGATTTCATGCACTGGAGGGATTGGAATTAGAGGTAGGGCAAATCATTTATATTCTGACATGCAGTGATTTATGATACAGCGGTCTCTTGAAACACATTAATATCAGAGCTGCAACAATCGATTAGTTGTCAACTATGAATCGGTTTGAGTATTTTTTTAAGAAAAAAAAAGTCAAAATTCTTTGATTCCAGCTTCTTGAATGTGAATATTTTCTGTTTTTTTTACTCCTCTATGACAGTAAACTGAATATTTTTGAGTTGTGGACAAAACAAGACATTTGAGGACGTCATCTTGAGCATTGGGAAACACTGATCAACATTTTTCTCCATTTTCTGACATTTTATAGACCAAACAACTAATCAATTAATCGACAGATTTAGAGACAATAAAAATATGTGTTAGTTGCAGCCCTACTTGATATTGAGACACCAGCATATTGCATGTATCACTTGTGCTTAAGGCTGGGCAATAGATTGATATTATATCGATATTGTGATATGTAACTAGATATATCGTCTTAGGTTTTGAATATTGTAATATCGTAAAATGCCATAAATGTTGCCTTTGCCTGGTTTTAAAGGCTGCATTACAGTAAAGTGATGTAATTTTCTGAATTTACCAGACTGTTCTAGCTGTTCTTTTATTTGCCTTTACCAACTTATTCATTATATCCACATAACTTCTGATTATTTATCAAAAATCTCATTTTTTAAATGTTTTGTGAAAGTTCCAATAGTCAACCCTGCAATATGGTTTCAATGTCGATAGAGGTATTTGGTCAAAAGTATTGTGATATTCGCTCAGCCCTACTTGTGCTATGATAGTATTTCTACTGTGGGTAAAATACAGTCATAGTATTGTATCATGAGTTACCCTTTGATTCCCAGCCCTTATTCAAATCCTTTCAATTTTGGCACACAAAAATCCAATATTGCCATAAAAACAACCCTACAATGGTCCCATACAACCAGATAGATGCCACCTACACTATGACAACTTCAGCAAAATCTCTAATGGTGGCCAAATTCATGTAGTCTCACCGTAAATATTGTCCAATCCTATTTGGTAGCAACAATTAAAAAAAAAAAAAAAATCCAGTCTTCTCTTTGTGAGAATTATTCATTCCTACATTAAATGTCCCAGCTTGCCATTCCAGTTAGCCAGCATGCACAGTACCAGGACCCTGGGGCTGTTATACCTTAAACCTAAAAATAATTACACCTGTGCTTTTGCTGCTAAGGCATGTCTGAGCACTGAGAAAAACAGTCTAAACATGATTACATTTGACTGAATTGAACTCTGCCATGAGTATAGATAACATTGACATTAAAAGGTCAAAATACCATCACAGCTTCACTCTAAAATGAGATGCTGGTGAAAGTAGGCCAGGTCAACATCACTAACATAGATCTTAATACCATATTACATCACATCCCTCCATCCCTTCTCTGTCTATCTAAAGTACAGCAGTCAGTGCAGTGTTATGTTTTGTGTTACTATCCTCTAACATCATGGCTGCAGCCAGTAATCATCCTACATAATCTCCCTCTCTGCTGGCTTTACTGTGTTTACTGTCAGATTTACACAGACCAACCTCCAGCTTTCAAGAGGACTGACGTGACAGGTCAATAATCCTGTCAAGAGCCGATGAACCAAATCTGTGTAATGTCGGCTAACGGTGTATGGGTCGTGGGAATCAACAGCCATTGATTATGCTTTAAGTGATACATGACACAAACTTGTGGCGGCTGATTAAACTTATGTAGCTAACTAACGTTAATCCTGCTAAATCACTCAGTAATAACGTTATAATTATTAATAATAATAATAATAATAAGGAGCTTGTTCAGCGGAAGGCTGCTGCTCCCCAAGTGCTCCACTGAAAGACTCAGGAAATCCTTTGTCCCCCGAGCCATCAAACTGTACAACACCTCTATGGGGAGGAGGGGGACAAAGGACGGTCTGCAGGACAGTTAATGCACACAGTGCACTTTAATAGACTGAGCTACTTTTAATTCTGCACATTACAAAAAAACTTCTCTACCTCAGTTCTTATCCTGCATTATATTCCATATCTGACATTTCTTAATATCTATATCTCCTATATTTAACCACCCAGCACTATATCACTTTCTGCACTACATTAACTTTTTCTTTAAATAGTCCTGTATCTCAGTTGTTTACCCTGCACTATATTCATTTTTAACAGTTCTTCTGCACATTGCATATTTTGTTTTATACTCTGTATTACTTACATGTGTCTTGTTACTACTTGTGTCGTTTAACTAATATGTGTACTACTCACCTGTGACGTTTTTACTAACATGTGTACTACTTACCTGAGACGTTTTTACTAATATGTTTGCACTATGGAACTGTGATGCTGGAAACTTGAATTTCCCTCGGGATCAATAAAGTTACTATCTATCTATCTATCTATCTATCTATCTATCTATCTATCTATCTAATGTCATGAGATAGAGGGGTATATGTGTTAGTTAGTTACTAGTTTTGGTACAACGTGTTTATCAGCTAGCTAGCTGTGTTAAAACGAGCTAACAGGCTAGCTGGTACTTAGTTTGAGCAACACAAGCTAACCGTAACTCTGACAACAAGAAGTCAGCAGTCAGCCAGGTGCCACATCACAGCATCATGTTAGCGTTAGCTAGATAGCTAATGCGTTGTAACGGATTTAAAACTTGGGTAACGTTTGTCAGACAGTTTATTACTTGTTACAGTCAATGGCATGATGTTAATACTCTGTTCAAATAGGGCATCAACTTACCAACAGACTACAGCTACACATAGCAACACTGACACAACTCGCCATAGCAGTGGTGTCATCTTTCATCCCTCTCCTGCCGGGACACACATCCTCCTCGCCGTCGACCGTACTCAGAAAAATAACGTTTTATCCTTTTTAGCGAAGCGGTCTCTTCATCAGCTGTTGTAGAACCTTAAATTCACCCCGTTAACTTAGCAGACGTTCGCGGTTCTCACGGGTTGGAGTGTGATGTGTGATGCTAGCCGCCGCTGTGGCTGTCACCCACACACACACACAACCTGCTGCTGAGTGTCAGTGCGCGTCAGCGGTTAACTGTCCAATCAGAAGGCAGAGAGTCTGTTGCGCAGTTCAAAACTGAGCGTGTGTTGGTTTGGAGGTGTTCGTTTCGAGGGATGTGGTTGCCCCGGGTGGGCGGTGCTTCTGTTATTTAAAAGCTGAAGTGTGTAGAAATGGAGCAAATATGATTAAAAAACATTTATATTTGAAAAAATGGTCACTATATCCTGACAGTAGTGCATGAGACAGGTAATCTGAAAAAAAAATCATGTGCCTCTGTGTCCTCTGGTGCTCCTAATGGCATCTGCACGATTTCACAGACTGGAAGAAAACAACCAGTCAGAGCCGAGCTGGAGCCTGCCGTCTCTGAGCAGCTGTCAATCACTCACAAACTCCGATCAAACGGTCAACTAGGCAGTGCTGATCAAATATGAATCAATATTCTGTTACTATAATGCCTATTTCTTGTCTTAAATGTTTTCAGAAACATCTTTTAGTGTACTGTTTAGCTGTAAAATGAGAAAGTTTATGACCCGGCAGCCATGTTCAGATCAGTTGAGGAAATACCAAGCACCGCCCCTGAGCCGGAGCACAGCCAATAGGAACGCTCTCTCTCTCTGAAATTACCTGTGATTGGTCAAAGTCTCCCTCACAGACTAGATTTTTTAAAACCTGAAAACAGAGCCATGAGGAGGTACAGAAGTCTAGTTTTGAAAGGTTATTATGGATTTTTTTGCCCAATGATGCCAAAAACTTTCTGCCTACTGAAGCTTTAAACAGGGTACTCCTGCTTTAAAATGTTGCATAATTGTGATAATTTCTCATGATGCCAAAATAGTCCCATAATATGATAAATATGACTGATATACATGAGTCATCAAGATGGTGTTTAGTGGGTGGATAACACCCACTAAACACAACAGCTGATGTCAACAGCTGATGGAAAAAAATATAACCTTACAAAAACTCAAAATTTTCATTTGTAATAAAACTGCGTTTGAATACGAAAACATCGCATGACATGATGTATTAGGCTACATCCATGTCCAGTAAGAGCAATGCAATAATTTGTAAAACGACCCACATTGTGCAAATCAAAGCGTTTGTTGCAAAAAAAAAAAAAATGTATCAACCTGCAACAGGTTATTGCAATAAAAGTGTGGTAATTTGGCCGTTAGGGTTCACTTTCCTCTTTATAGAACAGAAATCCTGCAGTACTTGAGAGCAATGAGTGTTCATGGAATGGTTAAGAAGCAAATCCACAGCAATGCCTACTATTGATCATAATAGTATTATTTTTGGTGTTTTATTTGAATACAAAAAATTGGACCTAATGATTAATATTTTACTAATTTTAGTCAAATTCTTTATTCATAAGGAAAAATTCTTAAAGACCCCAATCATCTTCATGTGCTATTATAATGAAACTCAACTCTATATTAAGTCCCTGAAATTAATGAAATCAAAATATGACAAAGATCTTTTTATGTTAAGTGAAAATGATCTGACCCATTAACTATGATCGCATAATCCCTTTTTAAATTTTTTTTTTTAATTATATAAATATATATGTATAAAAATAAGTAAATAAATGTGTATATATATATATATATATATATATATGTATAAAAATAAGTAAATAAATGTATATATATATACATTTATTTACTTATTTTTTTCATTTTATTGTCTGTGTAAATGTTTTATGTCTATTGTGATATCTGCTGAGTTTTGAGGATGATAACTTTGTAAATTCATTTATCTTGTAAATAAAAAATAATTTAATTCATTCATTCATTCATTCATTAATAATTAATTATTTAATTAAATTAAATACAATAAAATAAAATTGCATAAGATAAATTTAAATTAAATTAAATTAAATTAAATTAAATTAAATTAAATTAAATTAAATTAAATTAAATTAAATTAGAAAATCTTGCCGTACATGAAGTACAGACTTCAAACCCTGTAAGAAACAGTAAATGCATGTTAATGTTGAGGTCACTAGAGGGAGCCATCTCCGCAACATTCAAAAAGATGATTTTAATCCCCTCGGAGAGGGCAAGGGACAAAACGCCACAAGACTATAACGCTAAATGAAAGGGGGCACCTTCTACATGAGCAGAGCTGTGCCCAAAGGTCACACCCTATAGACTGTACCCTCATGTATGACGGCACCAGAGCAGCACTACAGCTACTGTAACCACAGGGCATGTGTGCAGTCACAATAGAATACACATTAGGACATTTAGGACAGCCTTATCATCCTCTAACATGCCAGCTGTTTTTAAATTAATCACTGTAGTTTCTGTTTCAGCTCCATTGAAATAAAAACACTATACATGCAAAAAATATATGCCAAGTGGTAGATGTTTAATTACTTTAATAACTGTACATTCAACTGCTGCCGTCATGTGGCTGGCAGTGGAAATATGCTTTGATCCCTCAGTAATATTAGAGAGGGGTTTCTTCGTCTTCCATAGTATGCAGTATGCATAGCAGTCTATACACATTAACAAAAAGAAAAGCATTACATGCACTGGTTTAGATTTTTAAAGCAGAAAAAAACTTAGTTAGGCTAGTACCTACAGTCATCAGTTTGATCCCCAATACATCAAATAGCCTACTGTGTTAGTGCCTGATGGTATATGAAGCATTTTGGCTGCTTTATTAACTTATTTATTATATATTTTTTGAGCTTGTAGACTACATATACAGTAAATGCATACCCAAGAAGCAATGCCAACTGTATACAATTGAATATTAAGACATTTTCCTACATTTTGGTAAGAAGAATGTATTAAAAAATATATTCTGCTGCTGGTTTTCTGTTGTTGTGTAGATGGTGGTTTAGCTCTACTCATTTAGCCATTTAAATTTTGGACATTGGTAGATGTTTATTAGGTTTATGTTTTGGTTTAACTGAATATATTTTCACCATAAGGCAAGCAGTCTTGTCCAACATACATGATTAGACCATATGGCAGAGGGAGCACGATGTGTAGCACTGTTCCACAAACCCAGATACTTGGTATGAGGGAGAGTAGAGGGGCCAGCAGCCAACTGCTTAGTTGGGTTGACGTGTGGAATACTATATTAATAGGCAATTGTTTGTTACGGTACACATCAGTAAGTAAGCTAGCAAGCCATAGCATACTATTTCTAAAACACACATTATTATTGCTGCACTCCAGCGAGAGGTCTGCATAAATATATATAAAGTCCCCAAAACCCGGTGGCTTCAACAATAAAGACTCTGTTGACACAGTTGAGACATTATGAGGAAGAAGTTTATTGAGGAGCGATACAGAGACACAGAAAATAACAACTGATGCAATTCCCCCGGTTTAACATTATGCCCTCTGCTAAACATCTCACTACAACTGGAACCGTCTCGTTGTTGGTCTAAAGCAGATGTTTTTTTTTTCTTTTTCTTTTGTCAACTTTCCAAATCTCTTTCTACATTTAGCTTTGGCAATACAGAATTGTAATTCATGCCGGTAAGGCAGTCTAGAATTCGAGAGAAGAGAGCGTTTAGTGAATAGAGACACAGAGAACGATTAAAGCGCTAGGATCCTTGATGAGGTCTTAATAGTCCACAGGTACAGTATCTCCTTATCATTACCTATATACATCAGAACACAGTTTAGGCCCACATACACAATAACAAACTGACAGAGAAGCACTTGAACATTGACGATACCGCCTTAAGCTCTGATGGAGACGCTGACCGGCTGGCTGGCTGGCTTCGATGGTTGTGAGAGAAGAGGAAGTAAGAGAGGCTAGAAGGAGTTGAGAAAAGAGAAAGAGAGCGCTAGTGTGCGATGGTGCATGGAGTCGCATGTTTCAAACCTGAGAAAAAGGCTAAATGGAAACATGTAAATGCATGTTCGTTCAAGAAGGAACTTGTGTTTTGCCACGCTAATTTTTTTTTTTTTCCCTTCTCACGAGTCAGCATCTGAATCCGAGCTTAAGGCCGCAAAGGGTCACAGCTGGACCATCGACACAGCACAGGTGGACACCTATGACGAGGTTAAATGCATTATTGAGGCTGTTTTCCATATAGAGAATACTGAAGGTGCTCCTCAGCCTTGCTATGAGTGTATGGCTGCTACTACAACACGGGAACAACTCACTAAAAGTCCAACATTAAATTTTTACCCCCGAGGGTTTTTATGATTCATCATTAACAGCTTTGACCATGAAAACAAATACAACTGAAACGCCAACAAACGTGCAGACGGACGGCACATGCACACACGTGTCCTCACGCACTCGTACACAGAATTACTCGCGCACAAACACTCACATACTAAGATACAACTTCTGTTCCTAAGAGAACATTAAGCTGATAATTAACACTTAAGGGGGGCATTATACAATAAATTAATACAATACTAAATCAAACCCAGCCTACATATAGGCAAATTAGTCCCTCCCCCGTATACACACACACACACACACACACACACACACACACAAATCACACGCACACACACTCTACATACACACACTCCCATGCAATAAAAGCAGCTTATGTGCCATGCTGCATTTTGGAATGAGTAGGGCAGTACGACTGCTGAGCGTATTTTCATGTAGAAGCAGCAAGTGGGGGGGTAGTGGCTGACGCGGTGAGGGGTCTGTGAGGAGGGGGCGGGGGGTAGAGGTTCCAGGGACTGATACCGGGTAGTGGATCTGCTAAGCAAACCTGGACCACAGGCGAGCAACAAGCGCACATACACATACACCACAAGACAAGTACCATACTGTACATAGATATATGGACATCGTCACCTGGCAGGAAATTGAGGGTCGAGGGGGTCAAAGACTTCAGTGTCTGCACTAAGGAGAGAGACCGGGACGGCAGAGCCATGGCTAATATAGGAGGGATGGAGAGGGATGAGGGAGGGAGATAAGTGGATGAGGAACCCATTTAGATGTTTATGGTGGGGCTTGTCTTGTAGGAGACGGCGGGGGCCGCCGGCTTGTGCGGAGAATGAATGATGATGTGTCAGAGAACAGGACAGATAAGATGAGGAAGGAAAAGTGAGAGGGGAATAGTAAATAAAACAAAAGGAGACAAGAAAAGAGACGAGATTAGACACAAATTTAAGAGATGCTGTGTACAAATTGTACAAACGTCTTCATTGTCTCACACGCAGTCAAAATTAGTCGAGGTGGGAATCACCAGAGGCCCCACGATACGATATTATCACGATACTTAAGTCACGATACGATCTTATTGCAATTTAAACATTTTGCGATATGCTGAGTATTGCGATAAGATATATTGTGATATATTACCTTTTTTTCAACTGCAAATTATGCAGTTTGTCAACATCTGTTTTATCTAATAAGATACAGTTTTCACTCTGTTCATCTCAGAGTTTTCATTCACATATCTTGAGGTCAAAGGTCTAGCGACCCCTTTGAAAATGGCCATGCCAGTTTTTCCTCGTCAAAATTTAGCGTAACTTTGGAGCGTAACTTCACTCCAGCTTTAAAGACTGAGCCCGCTAAAACCTCTGAAAAACAGAACAGCGGCCGGGCTGGCCGGCGGATTGTTAAGAGGTTAAAAGTTTACATAATAAAAGATCAATACTTGACGTCCGTGTATCGATGCAATATTGCCACGCAAAATATTGCGATACTATGCTATATTGATCTTTTCCCACACCCCTAAAAATTATCGATGTAAAGATTGTTAAATCAAAAATGAGTGGTTAGATGAAAACATCAATACCACTGTCGCGTCTGTATGCTAAATATGAAGCTGCCCCCCAGCAGCCGGTTAGCTTAGCTTAGCATAAAGACTGGAAAAGGGGGGAAAGAGCTAGCCTGGAAATAGCTCTCCAAATAATTTGTTATTTTTTTAGAAAAAAACACACCTATTGTTTTATTTTTAGCTCAGCACAGTATTTAGCATATTGTTACACAACTTAGAGGGGAATCAGTGCTGATATTATATGTCATTGTGGTCACATTCTCAGCTGTTGTTAGCTGGCTTGCTATAGAAAAGTAGAAGGCTGGAAAAGAATTAACTGTTGATCTAATGGCAGATATGGAGCAGTTAATAAGAGCAGCGGAGATCTGATTCTGAACAGGCGAGATTGATAAGGCATAAAAATTCACAAAGAATGCCCTATGTAATTTTGCTAAATGTTCAGTTATATGTAAAAAAAAATATATTTTTTAATACATAAGCAAAATATGCAGTTTGGAGTGTGCTCACAAGTTTCCTATCAGTACGAGTACTTGATTATTTCCAAAGGGAAATTGCAGTTTTTGATGGGTTTTAATCCTCCCTACCCTCATAAAGACATCTGACGAGCATTTTTTGTGTCTTCCCTGACTGATAAGTTATGTGAGAGTTGCATTTACCTTGGGATGCTAGGAGGGGCCCTGTTAGGGCGGCTGGGAGCCTGAGGGCTGTCAGCACTATTATTGAAGGGCCCCAGGGGTCCTGGGCGGTTAGGTGGCGGCGGGGCCCCTCGGGGAGCCGGGCGCTGGCCTGAAGACATCCTCCTGGGGGCAGTGGGGCTGGATGGAGGAGACCTGGAGAAGGGAAAACATATAGTATTGAATAACGTATAAGGAAAGAAAGAGCAAACAACAGCTTTTATTTGAAATGGTTACATGTATGTGATCAGTTAAATTCTAGTAACTTTACCTGCGACCACCGGCTCCTCCCACCCAGGAGTTGTCAACAGGCGGAGGCATGGGGACGGTGATGGTGGAGGTGGAGATGTCACCGATGATGAGGAGGGCCTCCTTCAGGGCCTGGTGGGTCCTCAGCACCTCGTCCCTCCTCCGGGCCTGCTCCTGGGACTCGTCCATCAGGGCGTTCTGGTCACCGGCAGAGTACAGCTGGGCGAGCAGCTCTGCATTGATGAAGTCCTTCACCTGGTGGCAGGAACAGGTAGTGCAGGATGAGGAATCAGAAATAAAAGTAAAAATGAAGAAAAAGTACAGGCCTTCTGTTTTTCATTTTTCTCTCTCAAAGGTTATCAAGTCACTATTAGTATTAATCAATTTATTAACAATAGTAGTATCTTTACTGTTAAAGTTAAATCAAAGGAAAGCTGTCTTCACGGCCCATATAAACGAACATCTGAGTAATCTTTTCTTACATTGTTGATCATTAGATGCATGATGGTCTTGGGCATGAGGTCCCTGATGCACTTGTTGACAATGGCCATGTAGGAGTCCACCAGGTTACGGATGGTCTCCACTTTGCGCTCCAGCTGAGGGTCCATGGAGAAGTTCTCTGCAGCGGCGGTGGCCTCACTCTCGACCTGGAGAGGGAGAGAGGAGAAATACTCTTTAAACAAGGAAAGAGAAACGTTTACCAAAAGATATTGGTCGCATTGTATGACTCTGACTATTTAATACAGGGTGCTTACATTTTTTACATATGTATCTACTTACATAAAGAATGGCGTGTGCACTCTGAAGTGTAAATGTTAGAAAACAAAGGCAAAATGTTTGCCATTTCCCAAAAGTGTTTATTTCCAGAATTGCCCTGCAAAATACGTTAAAATATGGAAAGTTTCAAATAGTTTAAAAATGAGTAACATAGGAGGTGGCAAACAATGTAAAGTGGTCACGCACATCCAAAACAGTAGCAGGCAGGTGCTGGACCAATAGAAGACAGCAATGAAAATATAAATAAAGGTCATCACACTGCAGCTCCCTTAAGAGCAATTTATGAACACATCCTTGAGTGACGTTTCGAGCAGATGCTCTTCTTCAGACGTAGAAATATGAACAGAGACTTAAATTATAGAGGCACCTCTATTTTATTCTCGCCATATAGAAGGTATGACAGCTACGGGCTTGATGTTGCTGTGAGGTTCTTAGCTATATTATTGATATTTATTACTCGGCTTTGCCGAATACTCGATTCAGATTGGTCAATCACGGCGTTCTACGGTCTGTTATTTCTTTATTGCAGCCAGTTGCTATGTATAACAGACCGTTGCTATGGGCGCAGTTCTGCTGTCGGACTCTGGCTGACCGTTTTTGTGTCAAATTATTGATTTCTTAAGTAAGTAGCCGTGTAATAAAGCGGGATAATGTACAGCTAGCGGGTCATTGTTGTGAAATAAACCCCCTTCAGGGCGATGCAGCACCCGGCTCGCTGTACATTATCCCTTACATATCTCTGTATATTATGTGTATACAGTATATGTGCTTTTCTTAATATACATGTAACATTACTGGTAGTTATATGTGGGGTGTTTGGGTCACCGGCGTTATCATGTGCCCAGAGCCTATATATTTAAAGATGGCGTCTGTTCATATTACTGAGTCTGAAGAAGAGCATCTGCTCGAAACGTCACTTAAGGATGTGCTGATAAATTGCACTTAGAGGAGCTACAGTGTGCGGACCTTTATTTATATTTTCACGACATAAAATATTAATAATATGAAAGAGGACAGGTAAGTACAGTTAATATGAATATGTTATGATCAGACAGAAAAGGGGAACAAAGGCTAAGAAACTGTCACTTGAGTGGAGAATGAATGAGTTTGCTCACCGCCATGACTTTCTCAGGATAGACCCCGGCACGTAGGAGAGAAGATTTCCAGCTGTCCACATCATCCTGAGAGTCACAGGCCAACTCCAGGGTGCGATTGTCCTTGTACACATTCCTAAACACCGTGACAAAAGACAATATGCATTGATTATACACCAGCTGGAGGAGTGTATTTAACTAAATAAACATTACAATTAGATCTTCCTAATCTATGAATGATTATTTATTTAAAAAACATGTAGACAATGCTCTCGATTGATACCAAAATATGTAAACACTGACATCTGGAAGTATTGACAGTATTAGGTTAGATGCCTCCTTCCATGTGGGATATTTTGTCGTTTAACCCCTTCTGGGGTTTGAGCCAAGAAGGATGAAGAAACTGAAATTCCATTCAACGTTTTACAGGACGTTCTGCACCAATTACTAAAAGTACAGGCCTGATCCTAAACAGATTCACCGTGTTATGGATAGGTTGCAGTCCTATATTACTATAATCAACCTACTATTACAACATCAAGACCTTCAAGTCTCCGTTTTTAAAATAATCCCCTGCAATAATGCACTGTGAAATGTCTGCTATTGTAATTATTTTACACTTCTTTGTGCTTCTTGAACACTAAATATAAACAACAAACTTCATAAACTGAGCTGTGGATCTATTAGAAATAGCTCCAGTCTGCAATCATGCATACATAGTGTACTAATCACATAATCCAAAACATATTTGAGCCGCCGAACCAGCACAACTCTCTCTAACTCCATCTACTGCATGTGATTGCTGTAAAAAGTCGTGTTTTTTTTGCAGCCGCATGAAAAAGTAGAAGTTAAAAACGTTAAAGATCTCCCAGCTGACCTCGACTCTGTGTTGAAAATACAGAATATGTGCTTGCTGGACATGAAACTCTTCTCCACATCGCGGACCTTCAAGTTGTCCAGAGGGAGCATGTACTTCTTCTCTTTCTCCTGTAGTGGATGAGGAAAACAGAAGGTATGGATCAGGAGCGGGTTTTTTTTACGACTAATGCAATTTGCTCCGTTTGTTATTTTTCAGGAATTCTTGCGCAATGAAATTACTGCAAATTGTGCAAGAATATGGATATAAGAGAAAGGTGAAATCAGGTTTTTAAGGAGGGGGAGAGAGGGGGTGAGCAAAGAGAAAAGGGGTGATAGGAGGGAGTAGGAATGGGGGAGAGTGGGAGGTAGTGGGGGGGGGGGGGGGGGGGGGGGGGGGGAAGGGGGGAAGCAGGAACAGAGAAAGAAAAAGGGAGAAGGAGAGCACATGTGGAAGTCATTACAGTGTGGGTCAGGACACAGTCGTTCTTCACGGTGCGTTTTTGCCGGGGAGAGCTGGCAGCTAAAGGCTGAGTGAACTAAGATGGGGAAAACGCAGATATACGCGAGCACTGGAGGTCCGAACACAATGTTCATCCTCTAGTAGAAGCTCTGTGGCACATTCAAAGAGCGGCCTGCGACGGATGCTGAAGAAACTCTTCACTTTTACACTCCATCCTTGCCTCCATCTTTCGTCTTTTTTCTTTTATCCCTCCCCCTCTATATTTTCTCAATATTTTTTCTTTCCATTCCAGAGGGGCCCACTTCCTGCCTGATTTTTTTTTTTGATGGAGGGAGAGAGAGCGAGAGAGGGAGAGATTAAATGACAGCCTGGCGTTAAAACTCAACATCTGGTAGTGCTTAGCAGCACACAGAGAACCAGGGAAGGAGGGAGAAGTTAAAGAGACGGCGGGCGAAGGAGGAGGAGGAGGAGGAGGAGGAGGAGGAGGAGAGACCGAGAAGAAGAAGGAGAAGAAGAAGGAACACAAAAGTGGATTTGCAAAAGATTTGCAGAAGAAAAGCCCACATCTGGCGTGAAGGTCCGGAAAGAGGTGGTAGATGGTCGCAGGTAAGAATTAAAGAGGATGAAGACAAGACAAGAAAACTCTGCAGACTCTTCTGTGTTGTATTCCCCAAGGGGTCACTGCGGCCCATATATGGTCACATGGGTCTCCTCCCTCTTCCTCTCTCTTCCTCTCCCCTTCTCACTCACTCCCCCCCCCCTCCGTCTCTCTCTTTCCCTCTTTTTTGTAATACCCCCTCCCTGAACGTGCAGCCAGTCTGTCCCAGTCGTCTGAGCGAATGTGCCACGTCAAGGCTGGATACTCTTCATGGCCGGCGTGACCAAAACGGACCGCGAGGGGACCCAGAGCTCAAAACGTCTACCACCAAAACAAATAAACACGCCAAGAGACGTGCACCGAAAAGGCCCGGAGAAGGCGGCGAACGCGGACGAGGACGAGGCGGCTTTGAGGGGGTTTTCGATTAGACGGGATCCTTGCTGCCAAAATGGAGAGGGGGCGAAGGGAGGGCACAGACGACAGGAGCCGCCGGCGAGCATCTGGAATGGCAGAAAACGGCAACACAGGGCCCGGCTCTTAGCTCCGGCTCCGTCCACCCAGTGTTCAGACTACCTGTTCATTATCATACTGGTGTACAGTAGTCTGCACATTGGTTAGACTGGGCACGGACCCCTCTTCTGTCAGTCTGTCTTTCTGCTGTGTCGCTCTCTCTGTCTCTCTGTTGGCATTCCAAGATGTGTGTGTTTTTTTTTTTGCATCTGTTCCTTCCTTCACACCCTTTTGCTATTTATAATCAGTATGTGATCTATATTCATCTGTATTTTGTCCTGAGTGCATTCTAACACACTTCATTTTCACTTATGGAATAAACATACATCACCAATTTCAAACACTAACTGCAGATTTGACAACTTGTTTAAAGGTGTGAAAGATTCTAAATTTTGCAGCCAGAACGATAAAAGATTTTACAAAATGGCGAGCGCACATAATTTATAGCATGAATGAGTAAGTGTGCAGGCTGCTAGCCCTGGTGCTCTGATGAAGATGTGGTCCACTGGAAGGGTGGGGGGGAGGGAGGGAGGAGCGAGTGTGGCTGCAAAGCGTCCAACGCAGGCCAAAGGAACGAAGGGCCAATCAATCAAGTGCAGTTTGAAAATACAGTCAGACACCTCCAGTGAAGTTATTTCAGTGGGTGGCCAAAATGGAGTTGAAAGGACACTGGTGTAAAACTAGATTGCTGTGGTGTCAAATAACTGCAAAAAGGCTGGTAGGAAAAAGTGTTCTGCAGATGGTGCAAGAAAGCACCAACGCACAAAGAATATGTGTACACACAGGATGTGTTGCATTTGACTGGTCAGTTAAATGAGTCTATTTAGGTAAGCTCTTGTGTTGTTGGTTTGTGGTGAAAGTCAAAGAGTGGACCAGTTGCATGAAGAATATTACGCTCTATTATACAGGGACGAAACAGCGACTCACGAAGCGATAGCTGCTTATGAAGTTGAAGGTCAGAAACGGGGGGATATTGATATTTAATAGAGGGGTTTCTCTCTGCCCGAAAACATCGGAGGCTGATGTTTGGATTAAAAACTTGTGATTTTCCTGCCAAGAATGCGAGCAGTTCCAAAGTTACTGCCAACCACAGGAGGGAGGAGTGTGTGCGAGAGTGAGTGTGTGTGCGCACGTGCGTGCTTATGTGACTATAGAAAGTTCACGGGGTGTAAAACAGAAATATACAAGGCGAAGCCAGCGGAGTCTATAATTTCCTACATTACCACACTGACGTATCAAATGACAATCTGTAGGCCCCGGTGCTGTGTGCTGTCTGAGGGCTGAGTATGTAGCTCATATATTTTGGGTGTCTGTGAGTGAACATTTGGTTGGGATTGGGCCTGGTCCAAATTTGCAGAGAAGAAGCGAATGCCTGAACTCCCAGTGGAAAGAGGTGGGGAGGGAAGGAAAGAGAGAAAAGAAGGGAAACTCAGAGACAAAGGGAAAGATGAATGGTGAAGGAGTGAATGACAAGAACTATGGCCTTCGCATATAGTACATTAAGAGTGACTATTCAACAAAGGCTAAAAGGTCACAGATAGTGAGTTAAATCAATCTACGTTACAGTGGAACCACGTATAAAAATCTACTTCACAATCCCGGCTGGAGAGAGCACTATTGTCTCCATCAAATACAAGCTCTACTCTGTGTATCGCTCTTGGAAAGAGACTAAACAAGGTCCGATAAACAAACAACGAATGCAGCGACAACACCGACTGGCTGAAGGAGTTGCAGTGTGTCTGCCTATCTACACTTGCTGTGCAGAATATCCTCCAACCTGTACAGCAGGCACAGACAGGCAGATAGACATCAGCCCGCCAAATGAGCCAGCAGGACGGACCAAATGCTGCGTCCAACTGTCGATGCAGAGCGGCGCAAACGGTGTGCCAGTACGCCGCTGTTGGTCTTTATGATGTATCATCAATGAGAATGGAAATAAAAATCATGAAATTCATCCATGAGATCCGAGTCGTTTATCCACGGTCTATGAATTTAATTGCTCTTTCCATTCCATCAGTTCTGGTTGATTTTGTATTTAGTTAAATAAAATAAAAAAAGAATATTTTTCACATTTTCTCGACCATTTTCACACTAAGGTAATTTCCTTCCCGCCAGGAGACATTCAGATGAAACATAGAAACATAGAACATATTTATATTAGGGCTGTCAAAGTTAACGTGATAATAACGCATTCACGCAAATTCGTTTTAACGCCACTAATTGCTTTAACACATTACACACAACTTGCAATTTTTAGGTTGTAGGGGGCTCACAGCTAGAGTGAAGATAATGGTATCATATGAAATTAGAAAACCTAAGGAATCCATTGGTACCATCATGTCATACTAGCTTGTCATGAAGGAGGCTGAATAACGCTCCAAACTTCACTACATTTTGGCGAGGAAAAACTGGCATGGCCATTTCCAAAGGGGTCCCTTGACCTCCGACCTCAAGATATGTGAATGAAAATGGGTTCTATCGGTACCCACGAGTCTCCCCTTTACAGACATGCCCACTTTATGATAATCACATGCAGTTTGGGGGCAAGTCAAAGTCAAGTCAGCACACTGACACACTGACAGCTGTTGTTGCCTGTTGGGCTGCAGTTTGCCATGTTATGATTTGAGCACATTTTTATTATGTTAAATACAGTACCTGTGAGGGTTTCTGGACAATATTTTTCATTGTTTTGTCTTGTTAATTGATTTCCAATAATAAATACACATTTGCATAAAGCAAGCATATTTGCCCACTCCCATGTTGATAAGAGTATAAAATACTTGACAAATCTCCTTTTATGGTGCATTTTTTTTTGTTTTTTCATTCAATGACAAATACTCAGTCTAAATACTCAGAAACCAAAACAACGAGCTGAAAGACACTAAAACGCTTCGTAAAGCTGACGTTGGAACTGCAGAGTCGGGTGATAACTCTCTGTGGATTTGTTATTACGAGCGACCCCTTTCACATTAAGAGTGATTTAATCCATTGTTATTATAAAAAAAAAGAAATATTGCTGCTTTAAACTCACCTCGTCATCCTTGAACCAGGAGAGGCTCTCGGCGGTCAGCACAAACCAGTACTCCTTGGCTCCTCCCTTCATGATGCTGATGTTGTTGATGGTCAGCCAGCCTTTACGGATAACCTGAGGGGAGGGTAAGGGCAGAAAGTTAGAAATTACTGTAATGTAAAAATAAATAAAATAAAATAAAAACAAAAAGAACAAGAGCTGGAGCTCCTCATCCGTAATAATTTCGATTAAAAAAAATGTGCCCAAATGAATCTGTGCAGGTAATCGATGCATGTATGGCGATGAAATGTGTGTGAAGGTCAGGTTAGGTGTGTCATTGTGACTCACTCAGAGTCGAGCATGTGACTGTGCATCAGTGCAGTCTCATTCAAGGAACTGTGTTCACAATGCCACAAGCAGAGGCCCAGTGTTAGCTTGTTAAGTGACCATTGTGTTAAGTGCTTCAAGCACACAATAGAGCGTGTGTGTGTGTGTGTCAACTGTGTTAGGTTTAGTAACCCTACAAGCCATACACAGACAGGCCTGCGGGCACAGTGCCAAGTGATTATTAGGTTAGATTACTGTCAGTCTTGCACCGCCTAAGACTCACTAAGGAGGTTACCCAAATCATTACAAAGCCTTTCTGTCACAGGCAGACTTTAGACGGCTGTTTTGTGCCTGGATCCATGGCAGGATACTATAACACATTTAGTCTTAGAGATGATATTTTAACTGCCAAACCATTTCATTTCTATTTGTCAAATTGGCAACCCCTTGTGGTCTGCGGACGCTGGTGGGTGGAGGGGGTGTTAGAGAGCAAACGGTTAGAGAGTAAACTCTTACAATCAGGCCTGATGCGGGAGGAGAGGAGGCCTGCAACAGGAAGGAATGTGGGGGGGATTTAGAAACCATGTGGCACTAAAAAAAAAAATGTTAACTTTTCTAGTGCGACTTGTATTAAAGAAAATGCCTCTGCCCAAGAGTGGCTCACACAGCCAATTTGCCATTCTTGAACCCGTCAAGAGTGGAAAACGAGAGAAAACGACTCTTGATGCGGCGGTGCTGGAGAGCACCACACAATGGGCAGAAGTGTTACTGCAGGCACAAATGACATTGCAAACCAAAACCCACAATGAGCGATACTCACCAACAGACACCCATAAGAGGGCAGCTGAGATTCTCACTAAGGGATGGGGATGAAATGCAAAGTGGCACCTTGATGACACAGGGAGGGTTCAAACAAAGGGAAATGTCTCAACAACAACACCAAGTGATGATGGTGGCATAAAGTAATAGAACCCAATGTGATTCTTTTACTGAGATTAAATCATAAAAACCAAAGAAGCAAGCAAACCACTGTACACAACTGGTGCCCTGTTAAACATAATACACCATGCATTACTTAAATATAAAATAATAATATCTGAGAGAACATAAGGTTAAAATATATATAACATAAAAGGTGTGCAATGCAAAAGATATACTAAAATGAAAGCGTATCTGGGATCATCTCTCTCTGCAGTAGCCATCCTGCTGCTACCTTGACCTTGTGCTCCGCTGTTTGTGTGTGACATATGAGACATGACAAACGCTCACCTGATTTACTGCTGAACTCTGGCTCTTATTAGTCTGACTGCTCCTCTGCTGCGCACTGCGGTGGAGAAACGACAAAACAGAGATGGCAGGAGAGACACGGGATGACGGGGAGGGAAAGGTGAATGTAGAGGAGAGAGATGGAGGGAAAAGACATGACAGGGGTAAAAAGGAGATCTTCTAAACATTTGTTTTCACCATCCTGACATGTTTATTCATAAATAATGTATGAAGGTGGGGCCGAGCTAATAGATAGGAGTCTTTACTTAGCAAAGCCAATGAAGTCTTCGTGGTTAGTGTTGATGTAAGAGAGCTGGATGTCTATCAACAGCAGAACCTGCAACAACACAAAGCATTTAACATGAAGCGAGACGTTCTTAAAGGAACATAATAGTGGGAAAGACTCTTACTCGTTTTCTTTTCGAGAGTTAGATGAGAGGATTGATACCACTCTCATGTCTGTACCATATAAGGATGGAATAAAGAACATGTGTCAATTTTATCATAAATGTAGTTCTAGAGATATTATGGTTAGTTATTGTGTCTTTCTAGCCAAACAGCGACCGGGGTTTTAACGTAGCAGCTAGGTGGCTCACGCTAACAAGCTGCAGTCGTGCTTGGCTCGTGATTGGCTCGGGCGTGTGTGTGGGCGGGACCTCCGATCACTACTGCGCAGACTCTGGCTCTAAATGACGTCAAAATCTCATGATGGCAGCTTCCGTATCCGGGTTATTTTGGCTTAACTTTTGTACATAAAACCACAACGTGTTGTTTTTACACTTCGCTTCTTGTACAGATTAAACAAACGAGATATAAAGTGTGAGTTAGTGAACTTCAGAGGTGCTGGTAGGTGGATTTTGTTACTTTCGAAAAGAGACAGGCTAGCTCTTTCCCCCGTTTCCAGTCATTGTGTTAAGCTAAACTAACCAGATGCAGGTGGTTGCTTTATATTTAGCGTACAGACATGAGAGTGGCATTGATCTTCTTCAAATAAGCTAATTTCTCCAAACTATTCCTTTATTTCTTTATACAGTACGAGTATTAATAGTAATCTGTTCGGTTAATTGGTACCTTGTTTGTGATTCCATAACATTACAATGACAAATACAGATATAAAACTGACATATGTGGGCCTACAGGTCAGAGACCTTCCCTTATAAATAAACGTTTATGGCCATAACTGCAAACTAACGAGTGTTACCTGGTCCTTGGCCCGGCTCTCTCTGTCTCGGATATGACAAGTCACAATTCTCTCAGTTTCCTCGCGCAGCATGGGGAAGCACTCCAGCTGAAAGCACATCACACAGCTTATCACTCAGGTGGAATAATGAATAATAAAAAACTAAATGAAAAGAGAATTTTTCAACAGCAAGCTCATCTTTCATTTTTCAATTGAAGTTTATTTCCTTCATCCATCCTTTATCGACTATCCTTCCTTCCTTTTTTTCCTCCCTGCTTCCCTTCATTCTTCCAAACCCACCATAAACCACACGAGTTACCTTGTTGGAGCACTGGCGCACGGTGTTAATCAGTTCCTGGATGACCATGTCCACGCACTTGACGCAGGGCCCCTTCAGCTTTATGACCTGCTTCTTCACAATGGCCTCAAACGCCATGTCTGGAGTGAAAAGTCCAGTCCTGAAGCCCACCAAGAGGAACAGAAAAAGTGGATGTCAAACACATCTACTTGAGCAATATTGATCTCGGCCCAACATAATAAAACAACATATAAATATTTGATCTGTATTTTGGTTCTCTTTGCAGTAATAAAGGGGTCAGTGTTGAAAAACAGTCACGGTAGATGTTGGATTTGCTATTGTTTTTGGAGGGAATTCATGCTAAAATGTGGTGTTTCTTTAAATGTCAGTTTTCCCGCTTGGGTGGCAATTCTTTCGGCTGCGGTGGCTAACCGCTGCTGAGCAAATATAGAAACACACAGACAGGCTGGACTGAACATAGAAAAAGAAAGAAAGAAAGACAACATGCTCCTCCCTTGTTTATAAATTCCCATCCACACCATGTATTTTTAGGCTTTAACCAAATTCAAAGATCTGTATTTTTACGTGTTATGATGTTTGCCCCATCAACATTAATATATCTGACTGTCTTCAGGCTGTGAATAAATTAATTTATTCCTTTATAATGCTAAAAGGCAGTGGTAGCATGACTGGTTGGTATATCTCAAATATTTGGAGGAATTGTGTGCCTTTTGGGTAAAAAGTGGTGCTGTGGTGTAGCAGGGGGGGTGAAGTTTGGTATACAAATTCCTACCTGATACCGTGGATGTTCTTGATGGCATAACTGATCTCGCGACGCATCTCCTTCTCATCACACTCCATCTGAGGGGAACAGAGAGGAGGAGTTTAGACAGCGGATACAGAGAGCAGAGTTGTAAAACTGTAAAAGATGAGAGACCGCATGGAGAGAAACAGCATGACTGGTAAAAAAAAAGAATAATTATAAGATGAAATAAAGAGAGAAAAATAGTACAAAAAAGCTGTATTTGTTTGAACATGTATTGATAATAGAGAAGCTATTTAGGGACCATTCAATAGGAAATCACAAGAGAGGACATTATACAGAGTGTATGGAGAGTTGGGAGGAAATAGGACAAAGAACAAAAGATGGAAATAGACTGTAAAAAAGTGTCACTTAGTTTTATATTCAGCTTTCAAGACTTAATTGTCTTAAAACGAGGATTAAAAAAGTCTACTGGGGGTGTCATTATTTCAGCTGTTCCCTGTGCACTTTCCTTTGTTTCAGGAATTTTCCAAGAGAGTCACAATCTTTGAACAAGGATGACTCAGTGCCATTGAGGACAACGAGGACTTTATAAGTATTTTTCTGTGATTTGGGGAGTTTTAGCAACCTGTGAGTTTAAATTCTACAATTAAAAAATGACACATGGTGGGATTCTAGTAGAGATTCAATATATTTAAAGAGGACCTATTTTGCTTTTGTGCTTTTCCCCTTTCCTTTAGTATGTTATATCATTTTTTTGTGCATGTAAAAGGTCTGCAAAGTTACAAAGCCCAAAGTCCACACCAAAGGGAGTTACTCTCCCCCACAGAAACACTGCTCCTGAACTGCCTGAAGTCCCGCCTTTTCTTCCGTAATGTGGTGATGTCACCAAGTAACACATTTGCATAATACCTGCCTAGCAGCTAGTTTGGCACGCCCTCAAACAAAACTAGTTAGAGCGGAGCTGGAGTGGAGTCCAAAGAGTTTGGTTCGGTTGACCAATCACAACAGAGTGGGCCAGCTGACCAATCAGAGCAGACTGGGCTTTTTTTTTTTGCTGGAGCTCAAACAGAGCGTTTCAGACAGAGGGTGAAAAGTGGTGCTGCAGCACAGTCAGTATGACACAAATAAAGTGTTTTTTGAACATCAAAGCATGTAAACATGTTCTGGTAGGAACCCAAAATACAAGTATGCACCCCAAAATAAGCATAATAGGTCCTTAAATTTGACCACTTTAAGCCAACAAATCATCAAATTGGAAAAAAAACCCATTTGCATTTGAAACAGGTCAAATAATTTCACCACAGCTGATTTTTTTCACTATTGTTTTGCAGTGCCATCTTCTTCTATGTGCAATATTATCACCTTGACCAGCTCAAAGGGGAAACGCTCGTGGAAGATGCGGTTGATTTTTGCTCCACCAGATAGCTCCACTGTGTCCACCTGATCCCCTGAGCCCTCAATCCTTTTCTCAAAGTCCACAGAGAACTGCTGCACCATCCTGAAATGACACAATGGACAAAATTATGATGAATAAAAGACCAGCAATGACTTATCTAAAATAAGAGCTGATAAGCAATGGGTCATCTACTTAGTTTTTGTGATCTAAATCTAATGTTAATGCTCTTGTTGTGAGAAAAACGGGGCACTGACTGCAGCAGCTGCTTGGTTTTGCGGGACGGGTCATCAGGTCGGTATCCCCGGTATTCCTCGGCCTCCTTGTCCAGAGCCAACAGCTGGGACTGCAGCTTGCTGCGGAAAGCTGGCAGGGTGTCCCGGATGTGGTTGGTCAATTGCTGTGGAGACACAAAGAAAGCAAAATTAAACAAATCATAATCACATAGGAGCATTAATCAGTAGATTATGTTCTTGGCATTTTTGGCTGTACAGTGATTTACCAATCAAGACTGTATATTTCACTGTAATCATAGATAATCTAACATTCTTACAATAACAATGCAGAGAAAATGTGGAATGCCAGCCTGAGTGAAATGATTTGGAGCTGAACCCACTTGGAGCTTGAGTATCATCCACACTGATGTGTCGTACAATGGAAGCGGAAAAACAAGTCCTCCCTTTTATTAATTATGTAAAGTGCACTGTGGGGAAGCACCGGGAGTAAAATCTACATAATGATCACCTCGTTGAGCACTCTCTGCAGCCGTGGGGTGCCCATTTTCTCGGCCATGTGCCTGTATGCCGCGTGGGACAAGAAGAACTTCCTCTCAGCTTCCAGAGCTGCCTTGATATCTTTCTTCCCATCGATGTCTTTCTGACTGCGATTCACCACTCCGATATAACCTAGGAATGAATAAACAAGGACACAAATTGAGAGAAATAATGAATGATAATCCCGGGAGACAAAGGCAGCGGTAGCACGAGCGAGACAAACAGAAAAACAAGCGAAGTGGAAGTGAAAGAAGGTAGAACAAGGACATAGTTGGGAGAGAATTTGAAAGTGAAAGGCTACAAGAGAAGGAGCGAGTACAAGAGCCAAAGTGAATCTGGCTGGCATTGCTAAGCTCGCTATGCTGTATAACATACACACCTCTTCGTAGCGGCAGCAGCTTGTTTTCCAGTATTTCTCGGGCATCTGTGCCTTCGTCCATCAAATCCAGTTTGGTGATTACTCCGATAGTCCTCAGACCTAGAAACAGGATCAAAAAGAGGGAGGGAGATTGTAATGGAAATTTAGAATTGCTTTTTGGAAGTTTAAAAGGCACTATTTTCTTTTAAAGAGGACCTATTATGCTTTCATGCTTTTTCCCTTTCCTTTTTTTCTTACTTTTTTGTGCATGTTAAAGGTCTGCAAAGTTACAAAGCCCAAAGTCCACACCAAAGGGAGTTACTCTCCCCCACAGAAACACTGCTCCTGATGGGGGGGCAGGAGCTCAAACGGTTTGGGTCATTTTTCCAAGTAAAAATGCAACACTAGCTAATACAAGCTCCTGCTTTTTTCTGTTTTATATCATTGTAAATTAAATATATTTGGGTTCCGACAAAATGAGTACTGTAAAGATGTCACCTTTACTGTGTTCCTTTATTCTTTTTCTTGCTTTATTCCTTCCCTCTTCTCTACTTCCTTGTTCTTCTTCATGCATATTTAATTCTACTTCTGCCATGTCATCCTTTCCAAGCATCTCTTGCTGTTAGCATCCCATCTCCCTGCTCCCTCCTGTATTCTTCCACCTCGCTCTCCTTGTGTGATATTATTCATCCCTCCCACAAGGTTACTTTGTCCAAGTCCTCCTCTTCCCAGCTAATTCGTCCTCCTCTCCTGTCTGAAGGTCAAACTCTTTGGGCATTAAATTAAGTTGATTCTTTTCTTACCCTTCCTCATTATCCCACTTCCAGCATCTCTTTTTCCTTAGCATCACCTTCTCTGTGTTTCTTTAATGCCACCCATCTCTCTCTGATTTTCTTTTTCCTCCCTCCTCGTTTATCTTTTGATGCCCTCCTCATCCTCCATTTTCCCCTTCTCCCAGCCCCTCGTTTCTAATAATAATGTGACACTTGATCGATCCCTGTAGGGAAATTCTGTTTCCACATTCGTAGAGGTCGGCGAACAAGGTCAGACACTGAGCACCATCCCCTGCAGCTGATGGAGATTCGATGTCTTGCTCAGGTCAGTCTCTTTAACCACAAGGCCACCTTTTACGTGCTTCATTCCTCTTTCTACATCTCTCCTACAGCCTCCTTCACTCCCAACATCCTTTCCACGCTCTCGCCTCACCCTGTGGGTCGACGTCCTTCGCCAGTTTGAGAGCGTCAGAGTTGGCCAGGTCGGAGTTGGCCGGAGTGACGGCCAGGATCAAGCAGCTCTCTCTGGTGATAAACTGCATGATCATTTCCCTGATCTGCTGCTCGATGTCCACCGGCTGGTCTCCGACCGGCACCTTGGTGATCCCCGGCAGGTCGATGAGAGTCAGGTTCAGCACTGCACAGACAGAGAGATGCAACATAAGAAGAACTGGTCATACCTGTGTGACATTTCTGCCTATTGTTAGTCAAAGAGGATCTTCATTATTTCCTTTACGTTACGTTCCCCTGTACTTAAACATTGCCCCCTACAGTAGGTAAAAATAGAAATGAAACTGTAGTTAGAAAAACTGTAGTTAGACCCCAAAAAAGACCAAAATACCATAATAAACATCCAGCACCTAATCTTTAAACTTGAATAAACTAATAATGAAACCAAGATTGAGTTGCACTAGCTATTTGTAAATTCATTAGGGGAGACCGGGGACCATTGTAATATTTTGATGTCATTACTCAAAAACCTCTTGAGCTACTTGGATACAGTTTTTTTTGTAGGTAACTTAAATTTGTATTCTACTTGTTAACAGTCATCAAATGTTTTTACACGCAATGTTAGAGTCACAGTATTGATTGAAACACTAGAAGTCAGATGTTATATCTGCCCCCATGTGCAGGTGTGATTGTAACAGCATATGGGGGCAACTGAAACAATATATCATATAAATACCAAGAACCACGATAAACTACCAAGAATATAGATATACTGTAGTTAAAATAATTTAATATCCATTGATATTAACAATTAATTACTTTCTAACCTCAAAAGAAAGTCTTGGCAGAAACTTTGATAAGTATGAGACATCAGTGTGTCCTTTGGCAGACATCATCACCAGTTTCATGGTTCTCCAATGTTTTGGGATGTTTACTGCACATGCTATTAGTTTGAAACCAGAAAATGTAAAAAAAAAAAAAAAAAATAGGTATAAGCTAATAAGCTCAATTTATAGCTAATAAATGATAAGCTAATAGCTATAAGCTAATTTGAATCAGTTATATTCTGAATGGAGCTCTGCAAGTGGCAACTCACAGATGGTAGAAACCTGAATTAAGTAGTCCATTTCAAACTTACTTCAATTCAAGGCTCTGGTTATAAAGGACAGCATTCACTTTTACAGCAAACAATCTAAGTTAGCATCAGTATAGCAGCAGTATAGTGTTGAATATGAATATACTATATTCAACCACATTAACACGGAGCCTTTAAAGGACCTCCTCCTCCTTTTAACTCCTCAACGACATAGAAATTCATTCATACACTGTGTGATTATTTTGCTGGTAAAACCTTATTCTTTGTTTCGAACGACCCAGTTTTTAAAGACCTTTTCTGCCAGCTAATAATACAAAGAGCGAGAGTGTGATGACTCACAGCTGGTCACGGTCTACCTTGATTCAAAAGTGTCACTGTGTGCTGTTACTTGGAGGAAGGAAAGAAGAGTTATGGCTGCGCACCGTGAGGGGAGTAAACCCGCAGGTTGATGGGGACGGGAGATATGCCCTTGTTGGCCCCCGTGGCGCGGTCCGTCTCCTGCTCGATCTCTTGGCGGACCTCATCGAAGTCCGTGAACTTCTTCCCTTTGCAATGGAGGAATTCAGCCCATTCTGAGAGGATGAAAATAAAGATAAGTGGGATTAGTGGTGGCTGTGCTGCATGTGCATCTGAGAGAAAAATAATGCCAGTGTGAGAGGGAAAAAAAGCCAGAGCAAAAAAAAACAAACAGTAGAATTGTATGTGTTCATGCTAGCATGTGTGGGTGGGTAAATGTGTGTGCGCCCACCTGCAGTGGCGCTGATAAGCTGCAGAACCAGGGGCCTGCGGGTGACAATACCAGATCCACGGGGCAGAAAGTCCCTGAGGAAGGACAGCCAATCAAAACTCATTATATCAAACCACAGTCAATGTAAACATTTATCAGAGAGTGTAGGCGTGGATATTGGTGGCATAATGATATCTTCATCTTGAGGGGTTTTTCCTGTGAACTCTTGAAGGACAAATTTATTAAAGGCTAATTATACCCTTCAATGTCACTAATCTGGTATGCTATACGGCGGTTCAATATAGCCTGAGTGGAACAGGGGCCATTTTAAAACACTGCCACTCCAGTAGCTTTCAGCTGCTGCTGCAAGTGCTCCACCAGTACAGAACAACCTGACCTGATAAACAACAGGTCAAAATGAAGAGCTGCATCGCTGACAGGGAGCTCTCTCTCATTTAAAAACGATGACTTCACCATTTCCTGAGGGGTTCCACACCAACTCGTTTTGAGTGTGTGTGTGTGTGTGTCCAGTACTGTGCACGCGTGAGCGTGCCACACACACACCTGACAGCCATCCCGACCACCTCCTCTGCTAAAGGTCTGTTCCAAGAAAACCTTATTAACACATATCGACCCTCGGAGCTCCCTCAAGTGGCATGAGTTAAAAAAAAGAAAGAAAGAAGAGGAGCCCACTACTTGTCCATTCAGCTCTGTGCAGAGCCAGTTCTGGACAGATGGACCATTACTCAGCATCACGACTCTCAATGAGGGGCTGGAACAGGACAAAATCAATGCATCCATCTGGACATGCATGTTAAAGCTGCAGAAGAGAGGAACTATTTGGTCACACTGAAGGCAATCTAGCTAATGCTGCTCTTCCACAAATTTGGGGGGGGACTTGTGAGCGACAGATTGAAAAGATAGTGGTCGGTATTGAAGCAGCAGAGGCCGAGACATTCTCTCCTTTAGTCCCTACCACGGGTAGAGCTCCAAAAACACTACATTTCCCAAAATGCAGCATCTTTCATTAGACATTCCCTGCTCTGATCTTTCAAACTCAATACCTGCAGTTTATAACACATTTTCTTTTGTCAAATATTTGTAATCTAAAGCCTAACATAAACTCAGACGTTACAAAGCTCCCTCCAGAGCCACAGAAGACATTATACAGCTGATTTCACAGGCTGGGTACAACGCTCTCCATGGCGAGCAAACTGACCTTTATGTGTAACATCGGTGTGACCCTTTAATTTTTTTACATATTATGTAGGGCTGACCCGAATGCTTCGAAGCTTCGACCGTTGCCATGGTATTCGACCTCCAAATCAGTATTTGAATGCTTTGTTTTTTTTGTTTATGTATAAGGATGTAATAATAATGTATAAATCCCAAAATAGCCCATGAAATAAGGGATAATCCCATAACATTATTCATTATTCATATTCAACATGCATTATTATTGGTTATTCTCAGACGGATATCGCTGTTTGTTGTATGTAGAGGTGCGTGTGTGCACAGCAGTGCGGCAGCGGCACTGAAACGGTGGAAATGGAGACGGACAGACAGAAGAACAGGTCAGCCTGCTGTGCCACGCCGCAAAGCGAAGCTTTGAATACCTTCGAATATTACTCACCTAAGCTTCGAAGCCAGAAAAATGCTATTCGGGACAGCCTTAATATTATATCAACTGGCAGACAAAAAAAAGAAAAGAAATGCTACAATAAATGAGTCAATTTAGTTGTTGTTTTTCAGCAAATCCTGATATTAAACTAGCCCTCAATTAAAAGGTCCTACATCTCTTTTAAATGCACGAGCTATATGACAGAAGGGTGCCATATTACTGAGCAGAAATTAGCAGACACAATCGCATCATAGTGTAGCTATTGGGCAGTTGTTGCAGGACGTGGCTGTGTTTTCTGATCCATCTTTATTAACTTAAATAAAGCCTGGAATCATCACGCTCCTGGTTGTTGAATGCTTGATCCTCATCTATATCAATTCAAATGCATCTGCTCATAATTTATTTGTTGTGGGTGACCGAAATCCAGGGCGAGATGATGAATATTCATGTGTGTTTTCAGGAGTGGGAGCTGACATGTACAGCAAGATGGTGTTTTAAAACGGTTATACATGCAGTGAGGTGCCTCTGCAATCTGCATTTTGCACGGCACAGAACATGGCACTCGTCATTTTTATGGGCTCCACTGCATGTTAATGCCTTCCAAAGGATGCTTGTTTTTAGGACTTTGAAGAAAGCCCGGCTGCAGTTGGTGCTGATTGGGCTGAAATCCCCACGGTGCTGCTGTAACCCAAATACCGCTTCCAATCCCTTCCTCTGTCTTTAGCCACAAGACTGTGTTTAAAACACATACAGTATGCTGGACATAATTGAATGTGCAGCAGCAGTGACTTAAAGCTGGGGGAGAGAGATGATTTGAACTCTGCACTGAGAGATTGGCCCCATAGGCCTCTTATGTCATCCTCAAGGTTAACCGGAGAAAAGGGATTATCCTATTTCTGGTGGTCAATTTTACCTGCCTACAAAGTTCTCCAGCACGGAGCTCTTCCCTGCACTCTGGCCGCCGACCACCGCGATCTGCGGCAGGTCCAGGTTGCAGGCCTGCCCGATGGAGCTGAAGGCATCCTGCAGCTTGTTGACCAGCGGGATCAGGTCCTCCATGCCACGGTTTCCCATGGTGCCTTTGGAGCGGGTGGACTCGGGATCAGCGAATAGAAATGGAGAGATAGAGAGAGAGAGAGAGAGAGAGAGAGAGGAGGGGAGAAAGAGGAGGAGGAGGAGGGGGGGATGTGGCGCTGCTAGGCTATATTAGTCCGGGATACCGCGGTGGTGCTTGTTGATGTAGTGAAGTCATCTAGCCGCGCATTGCCCCGAGCCAAGCGAGGGTCGGACCGACTGTGGAAGCGGAGGAGAGAGAGAGAGAGAGAGAGAGAGAGAGAGAGAGAGAGAGAGAGAGAGAGAGAGAGGTGCAGAAAAGAGAGATGTGAACAGACAGGGACAGACAATTGCGCAGTTGCTTACCACAACCACCATAACCTCTCTCTCTCTCTCTTTTGCACACACACACAAACACACACAGCGAGCAGCACGAAGCATATACTTTCAAGGGCATTTGGTGAGTGGAGCTCTATAGGCTCCACATATCTCCACACATTACGCACTTTAATAAACGCAAAACAAAGCTCTCCGCATGCACATACACGCTGTTATACAATAGAAAACAGCGTCCAGTGAGATTATATCCCCATGTAATAATCATGCGTTGTTGTGAGCCTACCCCGCCTCAGGATTCCCTCAGTGTTTCGGTGTCCGATGGTCGCTGTCCGGTGCTGAAACGACGCGCGGATCAGGCAGCAAAGACAAGCGACAAGACCCCCGGACGATTATACAAGCACCACCTGCTATGGCGGTGCATCAGCTTGATCTGTGCATTAATCGTGTTTCGCCTTGTGGAGGCTTCGTTCCGGTCGGCTGAATGTCAGAGCGGTCTCATCCCGAACACAAATTCGCCTTTGACAGATTAATCATTTTTTTTCTCTCTCTCTCTCTCCCCCCTCTCCTCCGCGGCCGCGCTGGAATAATTGCGAAGCTGCGCCTCGCTCTTTTACGCCGTATCGACGCGGCGGCGGACCAATGAGAGCGGCGGGATGGGAGACGGAGGCAGAGCGACGCGGCGCCCCCATTGGCTGCGCAGGTACAGGTTAGGCCTACCTGAGCCCGCCCCCTGTTTACATCCGTGCCATTTGTGCCGTTGTGAGTCATGCGGCACGGCTGCGCATCGCTGCAACAAGAAGAGGTGGATGCGCTCCTTCAGATCCCCGCAGTGGGAGCACAAACCAGCTGTCGTAAAATTCCATATAAAAACACTAACATTTCATACATGGTGCGTACAGCAGGTCGTGGCAGGCTTTTTTTTTTTTTTAAATGTATCCTTTATGACTTTGACATCATCGTTTGAAAACATAAAAAGCCCAGAAGGGTTTGCTTTAACTGGACACACACAAAAAAAAAAGAGAGAGTGATGCTCGGTCCCAGATTGTCACTGCAGGCCGAGGCTGGTGGAGGCGGTCATGCGGAAAGGACGCTGCCATTCTGCCTTAACCTCTTGCAGCAGGACAACCTCAGATATAACAAGTGTCTCTCCTCCGCTGGATGTGAGCATCGCCTATCATTAGATGATCTATGAGGGGAGATCTAATTAGCTCATCAGGCAAAGAGGTCTGATATGCATCGAGGACATTACAGGCAAAGCTGTGTGCGTCTCCCCACCTCCATCTGCCTCTGACACTCAAATCTGATCGATTTAGTCAGTATTTGCCCTTTTCATTATGGTCAGGCCTCTGGAGATGAGTCCAGTCTGTACATCACGTTGTAGTGAGCTGGAGTGACACTAGGTGGCAGTAACGACCTGACCACTGCAGCTCTGTGTTTGGGACCAGTTGATATCTGCCATTATTTAAGGGGAAAAATAATAATTTTAGAGCAGAATCATTACAAAATGGTAGCATGATGGGAATATAGTCATGTCAGAGGGAAACATATTTTTAAGTTCAGTAAAATCACAATCATGGGAAAAAACTCAAGTAGGCCTATGTAAATTCAGCTTTCAAGTGTCTGGTTGTCTTTATATTTTAGGTGTGGAAGTAACCAAAGCTGTTGTTAGTTTATTAAGAGTTATGCTGACGTAAAAACTGTCAGACTGGACCACTCGACCCCCTGTGACCTTACCTGACAGAGACAGGATGTGTGAGCAGAGGTATCCAGTGACATCAACATCAACCCAACACCTCTCTCTCTCTCTCTCTCTCTAAACCATCCCTTTCATCTGCTGCCACAGATCCTGTTTCCTGAGGTATCTGGAGTAACAGGAGAGTTGGTCTCCAGGTCAGTATTTAAGGCTTAAAAATGTAGGTGGGCCCTGTTTTTAGTCCGGGACCTGGAAGTCGCTTCAACGGTTGGTGACCTGTCATCTGATTCAGAGTCCCCAGGTCAATCCAGGAATGATTGTGTCAAGACTGTTAGGGAAATGTTTCAGGGGGGTTAAATATTCTAGGGACGCCCCTGACACTTACACAATTAACTGAAAGTGCCTGACATTTAATAAAGAAGAAGAAGAAGAATCATTTTCAGAGGATCACTCTTGTAACAGTTTAAAGTTTGGTAGGTGACAAAAGTACAGATAATATAACATAGATGGTTGAATGGCATGATATTCTGTTATATATTATACACATTATCATAGAAGATAGAGCACTGCAAACAATATGGTATGGTAGCATTGTGCTGCATTTCTATACATAAAGTATAAAGCAATGCAGTAGTATAGTATTAACACCACAACATAGTGGTGGAGGAAGTTTTCAGATATTTTACTTAAGTAAAAGTAGCAAAACAAGAATGTAAAAACTCTTTTACAGCTCCTGCATTAAAAATCTTATATACTGTAAAAATAGAGGTATTATCAGCGAAATTTACTTAAAGTAAAAAAAAAACTCATTAGGCAGCAAAATGGCCCCTTACAAAGATATATATATTTTCTTATAATATTTCATTATTATAACTGATGCATTACCATAAGCAGCATTTTAATGTAGAAGGTGGTCGTCTTGTCGAGTTACAACTAATTTGAACTACTTCTGACTGTTGGGTAGTTAAATGTATGCAAACCAATGCATCATATTTTATAAGCTCATCATTTGGTATATTGAAATGTGCTCCCTTTGAAATGTGGCTGGGTAGATATAAATTAGCATAAAATAGAAATACTCAAGGAAACGACAAGTACCTCAAAAATGTACTGAAGTACAGTACTGGAGTAGAGGAGAGCGCGGTCGAGCGGAGTGCATTTTCCCATAATTCTGCCTCCACAGGACGGTTGGGACACCTTGTTCTGGACAAAAAGAAATATCTTTTAAATTGAAAAAAAATGCAGTCACACCTATTTTCAAGGTCACTTGTTCACACATTTCTTTGAGAAAGAGAAAACATTTGTAAAATGATTAGATTTTCATAAATTAGAGAGATGCTATTTGGTAAAAAAGGGTTTCTGACTGGCTGCCAGCCAGAGTTAACATTCACTCAGTGACTTCACAGTGGGTCTTCAATTCAATTAGGAAAAGCCTTTGTCTTGTTCTTGTCTGCTTTCTTGTTGATTTGTAACAAGGTAGGAACTGTAAACAATACTGTCCCAACCGCCCGCGGGTAACTGTACTAACTGTCCCAGGGAGAGCAGACATGCTTTGGACTCATGTGCTAGCTACAAAAAAAACTAGCTAGCTAACACTGGCATCAACTGATAGGCAAGAAAATAAGCATTCCAACAATATTGAGGTTGAAAGGGAAGAGGGTGTTGATGAGTATGAGCACGGTAAATGCCATAGGCATAGTTGCTTTCTAACATGCTAAAAAGGCACTGTCCCAACAGACCCCGCTCTCCCCTACATGAGTTTAGTTACTTTCCACCACTATGCTCACCCCTACAGTACCGTCTGAACTGTACCAGTATAACGTGTACAACAGTCTGTTTAATAGAGACAGTAGCCTACAGTAGATCCAACAGTATAACAGATGTGCAGTATTCTGTAGGTTTCATCAGGAGGATGAATAAAGGTTCAAAATGAACATCCACTAAATTAAATACAAGACATTGTGCTTGTGGGTGTGTATGTGTGCATGTGTGCTTTGAGACAGATGGTGGCGTGCTGGTGGAAAACAAATTATTGGCGTCAGGTCAAAGGGAGACCGGGGAGAGTATGATGGTCTCCATACGCCACTCCATCACTGCCCTGAATCATCCATTACCCATGCTCCATTGCAGCACTGTGTTTGGACAGGATGGAGCTGTCTGCTCAACATGTCTGAGCCCACTCCATGACCTTACTGTGTCCTGTCTGAGCGGTACCACAACAAGAGCTGCTGGTGCAAACAAGGTCGCTGTTTTCTCTCCAGCAGAGCCCAACAACATGTCACAGACAGTCCTGCACACACAGCTGCTGAATCTGATACAGCCTTAGATTTAAATCTACTTACAGGGAAGGAATTCACTTGACCCTGCCCTTTCTTCCTTTCTTAAATGAGATTACAAGGCCACTGAGACGAGCTAAGGAGAAATATGTGAGCTTAAAGATGAAAACAGACGGTGTTTGAGTTGAGCAAGGTTGCAAACTATTCATGGCTCAACTTTTAGAGGGAAATATTTTAATGGACACGCTCGCTTTTTTCTTCATTTTCCTCTTTTTAGCTAGTTCGGTGGCAGAGTTGCTAAATCTTAGCCTGACTTGCACCACAGTGGAAAGGCCCTGTTGTTAAACTGTCATCAGTGGGGGAAAAACAGTGGCCCCCATTACGTAACGCGCACCTTTAACCAGTCCGGTCACACACACACATACACAGATGGAATGACAGAGGAATTTACTGAAACTGTCGAATGTGCGTATTAGACCCAGAGGAATCCCGTAAACCCATACTTATAAAAACAAGGTGCCTGGAGGGTGATAGTCTGACAAATATTATTGGAATTATAATGAGCAGGAGCTCAATAATTTTTACACTGTGTGTTTAGATGATGCAATGTAACAAAAGACAGACACGAACGTTAGATATGGACAATTTGCAAGGCAATACTTAAAAAAAAAAAAAAAAAAAGATATAAAATACAAGCTTTCTGCCCCTCTAATCAAATTTAACTGAACTCAAATCCATAACTAATAACCCATCAATTAATGCTTAAGACTGATCACATAACATCACACACACACAAGGATTAACATTAAGGAAGTGATGATACCATTTCATGAGATCATTAACAACCGCATCACTTCCTGTGAGGCAGAGGACTCTTTGGAAAGACCTACAGCAGACGCCGAGTGTTAAATAGGTTGCATCACTGCTGTGTTATGTCAGTCGCATCTAATCTGTTTGTATGTGCGACTTTGTGTGTTTTCACAGAGGACGCTCTGGTGCCATGTCTGTCCCAGTAATGAGAACCTCTGGTCTAACACCTGTATCGAGCCGCCGAGGACCAAACAACAGCCACTATTGCCGCTGTGAGGCTGAGGTTTCGTGTGTGTGTAGGCGTGTGATCCACTGTGATTATACCCTCACAGTCACAGCAGACAGCACGCCATCTTTAATGCTTTTCTCAAAAACACTTCACACTGACCCCCCCGTGGGCCCACTCAGTTAACACAATAAACACTCCTTTTCAATCTACGCCATCAATTGCTCACTATGAATCAAACACAATGACTCACTTGAGCTTCAGCAGCTTTCATCGCAAACACGTGCAAAGACTCTCTCGCTCTCTTTCCCATTGTGTCTCATAAAGCTCAGGCTCTGTCGGAGCACCGAGGCATGTTGTTAAAATGTCACCTAAACATTGAGGTAGGAGGTTCTGTTCAAGGGTGTTGAATCCCCGAGCGCTCATCGCTCAATGCTTCAACAACAAGCCCGACTGGCACCCACGTAAACGCACGTTATGCAACACCTCACACCTGTAAATGCACGTCTGGCGGGCCAGTGATTCTTCTGCGAGGGTGTTACTCAACATTTGTTATTCATCGGCCAATGGAAACTTATGTTGTCAATGTCTTAATGACTCAGTGTGAGAGAACTGGCACGTCATCTGAATAACTACAGTACCAAGCCCACTTTCCTGCTCTATAATATCCACTGTCTGACTTCCTCTAAATCACTGATCAGACTTTAGCGGCAGCTGTGAAAAACGACTCGGATTGTCTGCATTTCATCATTTTCCACATCTGTCCTAATTCTGCAATCACACTGTTCCTCTCATCTCTTTTGTTTTTGTTCTGTGATGCCAATGTCCCCCTCCTCCCCTGTTTCCTGTTGCATAATATTATGAAATTCATATTCAAACGCAGAGGTGAAAAGTCCCATCAGAATAAAACAGTGGAAATCCTGAACTGCCAAGAATTCTGGGATTGTACTTTAAACTACTGTATGATGTCAACTATTTTTCACTCATTTCTCCGTCTGATTATGTCACTCATTTGTTATTCATCATTTTATTTGCTAACAGCTGAAAATGCGTTATTTTTCCAAGAACTGCATGCATGCTTCAGTGTAGCTCAATGGAGTCTGGTGGCTTTGGTGAGAGCATAGATAGATACAACGGCTTCAGTTCCCCGTCGTAAAGGGCTGTCTCGCAACAAGGTGAAATCGATGAAAATATTCTCAGTATAGTGTACACTTAAACTGATATTGATTTCTTTAAGTGAGACTTTCTTTTAGGTGGCTAAAATACGTTTTGCTGCCGGCCGCGTCCACAGCAGTACATTGCTTTGCTTCTGTGCGGTAACTCCTGTCTGCTTCTCCAAACTGGGGGTGTGCCGACCGTCATCTACTGTAGGTAATACACTGACTATGGATTAGTACCTCATACAACCCCACTTCAAAACACACAAACTATCCCTTTAAGACCCACAAAGGGGCCCCAAGATAAATCTGAAGGGTCACAATCAAAACTTGAGAGATAAGAGAGATAAATCTGTTACACAGAATTCTTGTAAGTATTTTCTTACTTCTCTTTACTTTTATACGTACTGTATATGAATGTAGCTACAACAGGAGGCCCAGTATCTCAGAAATCAAAGAAAAGCATTGTGCCCAAAGAAAGCACTATAACATACTGTAAGAACCATCATCATTGGTGTATTCTTAGCTCAGGCTATGCAGGTTGAGTACTTTAGCAGACAAACATTGAGTCCAGGCTCCCAGTAGAGCTACTGTAGCATATACTGTAGAGAGACTGCCTGGGGAAGAGGCTGTTCTCTTTTCACAGGTTGTCCGAGTCGTTAGGTTACATAAGGAAAAACACACCACGGTGGTAAAAACACTGTGGAATACTGGTGACTTTCCACGGGTCGTAAACCGGACAGGTTAACTAGGCAGCGGTTTGATGTTGTGGAACCAAACACAGATGTGCGCTGCACAGGTAAACTGGTTGGTATTTATATGAAATATTTTGTCACAGAGAGGGCAGTCACAGCATGTTGATTAAGGAAAAAGACAAATAAAAAGAACAATGGAGAGGAACTGCTACCAGTTCATAAGACCAGAGTAATGTTTTTTGTACACTTACAATGGATACTCTTGGTGTTGGACTCCAGCGGTGACGTTTTTGCTTTTTGTCCTCTCTGTCCAGCACAGACGAAGACCCAGACGTATCACATGGAGACAGTTGGACACAGGTGGGCCACATGCCTCCTGTAAAGAGAGAGAAGAAAGCCTGAGGGGATGGTTTTCATGATAAAAAGGTTTAGTTTCCACTATAATGTGTCCAGTCAAATAAAAACCCACGGCTTTTATGCTTAGCCTTTTAAGCCATGTTTTGCTAGCGGCGTGGCTCTAGGGGGTTGGCGATGTCGGCCCATGTGTTTGTCGGTCGGACAATCAGTCCACCACTTTGGTCCAGACTGAAATATTTCAACAACTACTGGATGGGTTGCTATGAAATGTTATACAGACTTTTCCTGAAGCGCCACCGTGAGGTTGACATTTGTTTTTGTTTGTGAAATGTCTCAACAACCATTAGATCAATTGCCATGAACTGAGGTACAGATATCCATGGTGTCCAGAGAATGAATCCTAATGACTTTGGTGAGCACCTCACTTTTCTTATTGTCGCAACAGCAGGTCAAAGTTTTTATTTATCCTGTGAAATATCTCAACATCTACCTGATGGATTGGCACAACATTTTCTCCAGACCTTCATGGTTCCCAGACGATGAACCCTATAGTGACACCACGAGGTTGACATTTATGTTCCTGAGTGAAATGCTGAACGGATTGCTGTGAAATTTTGGTACAGACATTCATGTTCTGCGGCACATTGCATTGTGGGATTGTTAGCAGAAAGTAGTGTACATACCATGGACACAGTGGGCAATCTCCAGGGTCTGAAAAGTGAAGCCAATGCTGAAGTGCCTTAAACTTGCACTCTTTCTAACAGCCAGCAGGGGGCGACTCCTCTGGTTGCAAAAAGAAGTCTGATTGTATAGAAGTCTATGAGAAAATGACCCTACTTCTCACTTGATTTATTACTTCAGTAAACATTTTAAACATGAGTTTATGGTCTCAATTGCTAGTTTCAAGTCTTCTTCAATACCGCATGATGTTCATTTAGTAAATTATGGTCCCATTTAGAGTCAAATAGACCTTAAAGCAGGGTATGCTTTAGGGCGTGGCTACCCTGTGATTGACAGGTCGCTACCACACAAAGTCCGGTCTGGGAGTTGTCCGGGTTTGCGTCTTACAACTTTCACGGTGTGTTTTCAGTTCATGAAAGTTAATTGTAACATTTTGGTCGCCTAAAAATGTCGGTTGTACTTAGCTCCACCCTCTCGTGTCACTTCTGGTTGCAAATAACCAAGATGGCAACAGCCAAAATGCCAAACTCGAGGCTTCAAAACGGCAGTCCACAAACCAATGGGTGACGTCCCGGTGACTACGTCCACTTCTTATATACAGTCTATGCATGGACACAGTAACGACAGAGTAACCACACTACGTCTTCATTTCTAGCCAGACTGCCAGCCTATATCCTCCTGTGCCAGACATCTTGCCCAGCTGTGGAGATGAGTACCGATGTGCTCCCAGGTTGCCTTGCTGTTGAGCCTGGTTGGCAAATGGTGGCTTCAGATTCCCTAATCTCCTCCACACTCGCCCTGGAGCCCAAATTTCACCCCGTACCCAGGTCATAAACTAACTTTGCTGTTAATCACATGGTGGTTTAATAGTAAAACAATCAGTTACGGAGGAAGTAAACAGCTCTGCAGCTGACAGCCAGCAGACACATAAAGAGATGCTGTCCAGTCAAAACAACCTGCAGAGACACAATGAAAGAATTCTCTCCAGGAAAACAAACAAACATCACGTTGTGTATTTTTCCACTGATACTGTGTGATTTTCACATTGTTGGTCGCTTTCAGCTCACCTCACCCCGCGACCACCAAAAACAAGACACACATGGACCTTTGCACACACATTCCACACCCCCCTGGCTATTTCCCTCCCTGTCACACTCCTCGTCCCCTCCCACTCTCTGACAGTTAGCTGTATAAATATCCTACTCTCAGCATTGCTGGGATTCAGACACTGACCTGCACTGACCAGGGATACTTAGGTGGGAGGAGACCAGCTAAAGAAAGAAAGAAAGAAAAAATATAAATCAAGTGGAGACTGAACAGAGGAGCATACCTGCAAACATTTCCCCAAACCAGAAGATCACCTACTCAGTCTGACCCTCCAGGATGTGGCTCCAGGTGTCTCTCCTCTGTCTGTCCAGCTTAACTCTGCCCATCCGAAGCCAGGCCCCAGACCGAGCCTCCCTCCGCCGCTCCAACGACCACGCCGGGCGCTGCCACTACACCTTCACCGTGGCCAGCCCGGAGGAGTCCAGCTGCTCCGGGGGCGGCATGAAACCAGAGATGGACGGAGTCTCGTCCCGACTTACCCTGCTGGAGGCTTTGGTCAGCCGTCTGATAGCAGGACTGGATGGAGACGCCGGGACTGGGGTGAGGGCTAACGGCGAAGAGGGTCTCCAGGAAGCTTACTCCCAGGTAACGAGGGAGAGAAACCAGCTGCAGCAGGACAAGGAGCGTCTGAACGGGCAGGTCCAGGAGCTGCAGAAGAGGCTGGCCGAGCTGAGTCAGGAGGCAGAGAGCCTCAGGCAGAGACCCTGCGAGGAGACGCACACCTCAGGGGGGACGCAGCGCGGAAACAGACCTGCCAGTGGTACGTATAGATCAGTGAGCAAAGGGAAAACACACTAATTAGAATGTGAACTCTTTAAATTACAAGTTCCTCATAGAAAAGTAAAGATATCTTCTGTGTTGATGCTTTTGCGTTTTTCTGATAAATGTATTTGTGGTTGACTGCTTAGACTATGAAAAGTCTCCCGGGGCAACAGGTCAGGTTGCAGTTAGCCGACCCAGGTTGAGTAAGGGGATTGGAATTTACAACGCAGACTCTTCTTTTATGGCTTTGTCACTCATGCGTGTCTTGTTTATGTGCGTGTGATCATTTTCAGGTGAGATATGGCAGTTATAGGGGACCCTGTTGGGCTTAGACTTTGATGTTGACTGTGTTTGGACAGTGGTTTAACTGCAGATTACTTCTAATATATACATAAATTGTTATTTTTTTTTCATGTTGTACTCAAAATTCCTTCCGAGACGGTAGTTTGGTGTAACATTTTGCCTTTTTACACATGTCTCCTTCACTCTGTCTCTCCCAGACCCTGCATATGATTTTGGGAATGGTGCATACCAGGAGATGAAGGCTGAGGTTACGGAGGTCCCAGCATCCCGCCTCATTCCTGAAGGAAATCACAACCTCACAGGTAAAGTTGGGGTTTTACTGATGCCAATGTAGCTGCTCAAATTGGCCTGGCATTGTGAATACGAAACAAATGATATGAAGTTTAACTCTCTTTTTTTCTCCAGGCTGTGGAGAGCTGCAGTCAGTGGGAGATCCCGTGTTGCACAAGAAGGCCGACAGCATCACAGGGAAGTATGGAGTGTGGCTGCAGGATCCCGAGCCTCAGGTCCCTCATTACACCAACAAGACCGTGTGGCGTATCGACACGGTCGGTAAAGATGTCCGTCAGCTCTTTGCATACGAAGACATGGATCAATTATCCCAAGGCTTCCCCATGAAGGTCCTGGTCCTGCCGGAGCCCATGGAGAGCACAGGGGCAACCATGTACCGCGGCTCCCTTTACTACCAGCGCAAACGCAGCCGCACCCTGATCCGTTACGACCTGACCTCCGAGAGCCTGGCGTCGCGCCGGGAGCTGCCTCACGCCGGCTTCCACGGCCAGCACCCTTACTCCTGGGGCGGCTACACCGACATCGACCTGGCGGCGGACGAACAGGGCCTGTGGGCTATCTACAGCACGAGCAAGGCGAAGGGCGCAATCGTGATTTCCCAGCTGGACCCCGAGAGCCTGGAGGTGAAGAGGAGCTGGGAGACCAACATCAGGAAGAACACAGTGGCCAACGCTTTCATGGTGTGTGGACGTCTGTACACGGTGGCCAGCTACACCGCTCCCAACACCACCGTCAACTATGTGTTCGACACGGCCACCGGCGAGGGGCGGGCCGTTGCCGTGCCCTTCAAGAACAAGTACCGTTACAACAGCATGGTGGACTACAACCACGCCCAGAGGAAGCTGTACGCTTGGGACAACTTCCACATGGTCACCTACGACATCAGACTGGGCAGGGCCAGCCACGGCAGCAGCTAAAGACGATACACACTGCTGTTTACAGGACTGTGCTGATGCAAGAGCAAACATATAATCATTTGCATTGTACGGTCTTATGTGTTTTTGCATCATTAAAATCTATTTTTTTCTATCACTATTGTAAATAAGATTTATTATGGCAACAAAAATGTATTCATAAAGCAGATTAATGTAGCTAGAGCCCTTGTGATGATCTCTTTGGTCATTACAAACAGTAATCATGATTTAAAATTGTCAAATATTTTTGTTATCTGTATATAAATGTTGACCGTTATTTAAGTTCTCAATAAAAAAAAATACACACTTGCTTGTTTGTGTCATACGTTGCCAATTTGTAGTGGCTATGAAAATATGCAAAGCCTCATCAGCCTAATATGCAAAGCCTCCATACAGTGTACCAAGACGCACTGTATGGAAGGACAAGTTTATTTGGTAGATATCAAAATTTCTCCAAACATTGTTTCTCCATGCTCATCATCTTACGTAATGCTTTTACTATACTTAGTTTAACTGATGAATTATTTAAGTGTATCATAAAATTTGCACATGCAATATGCAAGTCCTAAAAAAATATGCCAACTGATGAAACTGGCTTTACAACAATCATAGCTAAAAATTTGCATCACTCTGTGACTGTAGTCCTATTGTACTCTAGTATATGTATGAAATGTGTCAAATATGTATGAAATGTAAGCTTTAAGGAAAACACCTTATGAGAAAGGTTCCATAGAAATTAGGTTTGTTATCAAATATGGTCTCAAGTGGCTACATGAGGGCACCAAATAAAGCATTTGTATCTAACAATATCTGCTAAATACAAGGCTAAAAATATGTGAGCTACTGAACTGGAGGCTTCACATGAAGTGAGAGAGTCTCACTGGCCTTTAATCCTAAATGTTTTCACGAAAACATGACGAAGCTTGATTTGTGTGGAAGGTTTACTTACCTACATATTCAGATTCATCCACAGCCTGCGACATTAAACAAAACGTGCTCCTCCAGAAGGTCATGAACTTCAGTAGGCTACACATGGACCAGGCGCCTATCAACATAAACTTTTACCAATCGGCTTAAAATGTGTAACATTTTCAACCCGATGTTCCTCTTCGATGTTATCAGCAGTTCAAATAACTATAGTAAAGGTTCCAGTGCGCTCATCATGGAGCCAATTAATCACCATAGCAACAACACCTACTTGGTGGGCAAGGAGAGCTAGCAAGCTAACTTTTAGCAAGGCTCTCTAGCCTTAGCTAAAATTAGCATAGGCCAACTAGCAACTTCCATACAATAAGGAAATAAGTTGCTAACTTAGCACAAACTATATAACATTAACCACAGTACAGTCTCTATAGCGTAACAGCTATCCCTGAAATAAAGAGATAAAAAAAAAAAAAACATAAAAAAGTAAGTAAAAGTAAAATAAAACACAAAACATGCCAGGGGTTAATATAAATAAATAAATAATAGTAACTTAGGTGAAATCATTAAAATGGGAGCACAAACTCACCGTTATACTAGCCTTTTTGTTTTTTTGCAGAATATTTTGTCTTCATATATAGTTCCATTTCTTTCTTGAAAACATTAAAGTGAGGTTTAACTCTTGCAATGAATGTAAAACTTTGCGACAATGACAATGAGATTGATATTTCAAAATATTCTCTCTCATATATTGTGTTGAACCTTAAAAAAATAAATAAATAAATACATTTTCCAGTAGAAGTTCAAAGTCACAGATAATATTATCAGAGATAAATCTACAAATATCTTGCCACAGTTTACAGGTATGTGTACATGTCCAGAACAGATGGACAATAGTTTCAGTATGGGAATCACACAAGGTACAGCTTCAATCAATATCATTTTTGAATTTAACAAAAAAGGACCTAACCTATGCATACAAGAAGTAGCATGATAAGGTCCTTCCATGACGACCGACTGCTACGTCACGCGGGACGCAGTAGGCCTAGGCCTATTGTTGATGGGAGGTTTTTCTTCAGCATGTGTGAAATGTCACCCACTACTGAAAGTTAAATGTTAAGTTTGTATTGTAAGTTCGCATTTGGTTTTGTATTTCTTGTTTACTGTATTAATGAGGGATCCTCTTTAGACCATACACACCCACACCTCACCTTCATTGTTGCTGACTGTGATCAATTTGTGCCTCTGTACCTGAGACACACGTCCAGGCTGTGTCCTCACCTGACATCCAATATAGTAATCAAACTCCTGAAACAGCTACACCCTTATGTAGCTACAGGCCCCCATGTTTGCAACCCTATTCCTGTTATCCACTGCCCTCTGTGGACAACAGTTTGCATCTGCATCAAGCACACACACCTACCAGCTCCAGTGACGTTCTACTTCAATCATGCTCCTGCCTAAACTGGTTTCAAAGTTTAAAAGCAAAACCAGATAAAATCACCACATATATTTAGTTTGGAAATTACAATATAAAGATGTTAAAGAGCTCACCTACCTCAGGAGCTGGTGATCCAGTTCTGCACTGCAATAATCCAGACTGTTCTCTGCTCGTCCATCACTGTGTGGTTTGGGTCGGCCACCAAACAGGACAAGAACAGATTACAATGGACAGTCAGGGCCGCAGAGAATATCATTGGTGCTAACCTGCCCTCCATTCAGGATTTATACATCACCAGAGTCAGGCAACAGGCAGCAAGCATCACTGCAGACCCTTCACACCCTGGACACAACCTGCTCCAGCTTCTCCACTCTGTTCGGCGTTACAGAGAACAGTTTCTTCCTGCAGGCCGTCACTCTGATGAACACTTAACATCAGTTAAATGACACTGTATATCTGATATTTTATTGTTTAAATATACACTGTTTTTTTCACAACATGTACATGTCATTGTCAAATAGGCCTATAAATCTAAGCTACTGAATATACTGTAAACTGTGACATGTATACATGCATATACTGTACATATTTACCTATGTCATGTATATAAAGTAACCTGTTACATAGTCATTGAAAATTTATTCCAGCATATTTGCACTCTTGCACCATTGCACTATTGTATTAATGTTTACAGTTATTCCTTGTTGTATTATTTACGTACTTTTTGATGTATATCTATATTATTTCACCTATACTGGTAGGTACATAACTTATTTATGTTTGTCCTTGTTTTTAGCTGTACTTCTATTTCTGTGTGTGCACAATGAGAGCAAATACAACGGGAGTCAAATTCCTGGTATGTGTTCTCATACCTGGCCAATAAAACTGATTCTGATTGTGAAGATGGTGGTTGGCAGCACAGTTTAACAACACTGTAATAAGAGGAGATGTATTATAATGACAGTCAGGAGACTCGGCAGCAGCTGATGGAAACTTGGCTGAGTGCGAGTTGACGTCCACCCACCAGTGTTCACACAAATACAGTAAACCCACTGTGGATTGTTTCAGCTAAATACAAAACCACATACCCCTTATGCACCATTGTGCCACCACATACTAATGCAAAATGTTCCCTTTAGCAGGAAGCAGTGAGCCATTGTCATTCTCACAAGGGTTAGTTTAAGCTTTCATACTCGGCCACAAACGTACTCACTGTAAATGGTCTGAAAATGGCACACAGTTTACTTTAATTGGCTTTTTATTTAAAAAAAAAAAAAAGGCTCTAATTAAATTCAGCTTTGGTTTCCGCATTGTAAGATTAAGTCCATGCATCATCAACACCACTGTGCAAACAAACTGCATGTGCATCTTAATAATGGGATATGCTACAACCTGTCAGTGACTACCCAAGCCAACCATTTCAATATGTCCACTCAAACACAAATATACATAAAAACGGATATAGATAAACAAAATATAAGCATACAAAGTAATTTTGATATAATCCAATAAATAATAAAGATAACAGCAGGGGATTTCTGAATTAAACACACTCACTCTACACATTTTCCCCAGATATAGGCTGACCTAAGACCGTATATAAAGATGGACGACATGACAGCTCCCCAAAAGTGAAGCCAAATCATCTCTATCGCCCCCTGGTGGCTGGCTGCAGTATAGGTCATAAACCCCGCCCCCTCCATGTTAGTGGATGGGACATGGGCCAAACTAAAAAGTCAAAGTACACGTCAAATAATTTTTTCCCAAAGATAGTTTCTGTCATTTTAGGTAGTTCTTATCATGCTGCTGTATGTTCAAGTGTTAATTTTTTCTGATAAGTTTAGTTTTAATTAGTTATTTGATGCTATAAAAAAGGGGGTGAGACGTCATGATTGACAGCTGTGAGTCTCTCTCGCTGACAAGCTGCAGCCGTGCTCGGCTCGCGATTGGTTCGGGCGCGTGACCTCGATACAGCAGCTCCAACGCCCGATCACTACTGCGCAGACTCTGGCTCCAAATGACGTCAAAATCTCAAGATGGCGGCTCCCGTATCCGGGATATTTTGGCTTCACTTCTGTACAGTGGGAGGAAGTGGAGACGCGTCGTCCATCTTTATATACAGTCTATGAGGCCGACAGACACAGATCCACCGAACCTAATGTTTCCAATCTGCCAGCCAGAGTCCATCATAAGCCCTGTTGAGGCTCTCTGTCAGTCGCATGTGCAGCAGGTCCTGCAGGCAGTCCCAGTTCACCCACAACCTTTCCACTAGACTATACTGGCAGTAACCCATAGCCAAGCCAAAGCCCACGTCTGTCACATAGTGTCTGGCGAGCAGCAGCCGGGACATGCTCACCAGCGTGGCCCAACCCACCACTAGGACCCGCATGGACGCCGTGTCCGCCAGCCGGGCCAGGAGGAACCGGGCACACATGGCCGCCCGTGTGGCGTGGCCCGAGGGGAAGGAGTAGCGCTCCACGAAGAAGGTGGAGAGGATGTCGGAGCGGTTCTGGGCAGGCCTGCGACGTCTGACCAGAGTCTTCACAACTCTGACCAGCAGCAGGTCCAACAGCAGAGCTGTGAGGAGGAAAGAGAGTGAAACAACACTGGTTTCAGTTTGAATTACAGGCTGAAAACTCTCCTCATGCTCATTTTCCCTCACAGCAATTGCTTTTTATAGTGATCCATTCTAGGCTATCAACTAAGTTTCTTCTCTACCTCACTCCATGTATCACTCTATAATAAAGCACCATTTACTTTTATATAAATAGTAACGACTGGCTTTATTAATGGTTAACTTGCTAATGCTTTCAGTGTCTATCCTTTCTATTTGGTAAAATAATGCAGTTAGAAATGTTGATAATCCGTTAAGAAATGCTCATGAGTTTCTCACTTTCAGCCATCAAATCTGTAGTTATAAATGTTGATGTTCTTATTAATGGCTTATAACTGATCTGTAATTGATTATTTAACGACTAATAATATTAGTAACTACTTGTAAACATTTATAAAGGGTGTTTCATTAGTAGTACCAAACTCTAAGGATCTTCAGATTATTGAAGAACTCTGTGACTTTGGACAAGAGGAGTACAACAGGCTAAATGGTAACAATACCACACTCATTTAACTGTCTAAAAAGTCTCTATGAAATTAAATAATAAAATGAAAATTACCTTTGACCTCATTAATGTCTCATTTCTCAGCCACAGTATTTCCAAAACACAGTGAGTGGCATCCTATAGGCTATATTATGTTCCAAAAATAGACGTGGTATTCCAGCCACAGCAACAATACAGTAGCTATAACTGACTTCATCTAAAAGATGTCAGTGAACATATATAGCCTACACATGCAAATAAAGCATCAACCATGTCACGTGCACGTCTCAGTGACCATAGATGTCAACTGCAGCGGCTCAAAGGAGAAAACTTTCCATGGCTGCGCTGATGCTGTTTCTCGCCGTGTCACGGGGACGCACAAACAGACTGTAGCTCTATACTAATTCATTATTTGACACTTGGGTGGACTGATGCGGCTTGTGCCTGTTATGTTGCGCTATTTCAATATAGCCATCAACATTATTCAGCTCAACAAAAGCACTTATGACTACCAAAAGATTCCCTTTGGAGTTGGCACAAATGTGCGTAATAACGCATCGACTTTACCCACAGCTAATGCGGTGACAGCTTTAAGGAGCTGAATAAAGCATAAAATTAATTCATAATTGGTTTGCAGGAATCCAAACCAATAGAAGCCTTCTTGAGTCATTCTCAATTACCCCAAATCTAAACAAAATCGACACACTTTCGCTCACCCAGAGCCAGATTCAGCATGATCTCTCGCTCCGCCACACTCTCTCCACGGAGCAGAGTGTACACGGTGCCGATGAGCCACGGGATGACATGCCCGGAGAACTCCACCAGCCTCACCAAGGGCCTTATGCCCCCCCACGTAGACTCCTCACAGGCGCACACCCCGAGCTGCTTGGACAGCCACAGATCTATCGCCAGCAAAAACCGGAGCGTTATGGTGAATATCGGCTGGCTCAGACTGACGGAAAAGTCCGCAGGTTGCGCTCCGGAGGAGAAGTAAGAACAGCTGGAGCTCCGGCGGCGGACATGGCACTCGGATGATGATGCCCGGTTTCCACACGCGACTCCACGGCAACTATTCCGTCTGGACGTCTGTGAGGACATTTTCATTTTACAAAGTGTCCACAGTGATCTACCCGCCCCTCTATATCGACCACCTGTGACCAGTAAGCACTTTAATCCTGCTGCGCGGCGACCCAAAACATCCTGGATACTGGAGTCCGGATACTGGGGTTAAAAACTCACCAGTACAGAACTGGACTGCTCTGGTCACGTGGCTATACTTCCAATTAACATGTAATTAAACTGGAGTTTTAAATGTTTGGTTTCTCTCATTGAAGTGTAACTTCTCAAACAAATGCCTGCATAAATGTTGTCGATTAAATTGCTTAATAATACATGAGCACATGGCTCGTGGAGAAGTGTTTGCAGCGCTGCACTTTAATAAAATATGTAACTCCTTTGTAGGAAACCGGGCTATAAGCGTGCGTAAATTGGTAATTTGGATAACTGGGCCAATCCATCAAAACGCGACCTGAACGCAGCGCACTTTATGAGTCACAACGCGGTCTATTGTGTGCAGTGCACAGTGGATGCTTATGTAAATATAGTGGCCTGTTCAGAGGGAAGTTTCCGCCTCCTCTTTCTCTTATAGGCATCTGTCATCATCAGAGCTACTGCTCTAACAGACGCAACACCTCCGCGGTCACACTGAACATGCCGGGACTGCTGCTCGGAGATGAGTTTCCTAATTTCGAGCTGGAGACCACAACTGGCAGAATTAAACTCCACGAATTTCTCGGTGATTCGTAAGTAGGCTGCTTGAATATGTATATTTGTGGTTATTGATTCGTAGACTTATCGAGAATTCAGCTCACAGGAGGTATAGAGAGAGAGAGAGAGAGAGAGAGAGAGAGAGAGAGAGAGAGAGAGAGAGAGAGAGAGAGAGAGAGCATCTAGTTCCTGTTACTGCTTTCTGACTTCTGCTTTAGACCTTTGCTTATGATATACTGTATATGGCATCTAAGTCTTTAAACCTATAATGCTCATACTGTGGCCATATAAGTGCATATGTCATTAAATATACTAATCTATCATGTACAGCTTATGAGCAGATGTATTGATGAGATAGTGAGATGATCCAAATCAAAAGCATCAGTAAAGCTGACCAGGTCAGAGGTCAAACCTTAATTCCCTCCATGCTGCACAATCACATCGCTGACCTCATGAAAAAAGTCCCTCCTGTCGTCATTTTTGAGTCGCATCCTGTCAGTTTGCCGTCAGATGCATCACTCAGCTTCATCCTATTGTGCAACCTAACAACAAAGCAAGAACAACTGTAACCACAATATTAGAGATTTAGGTGAGATGAGAGGAAACCGAGTCAGATTGAAACCTGTTTGTGAAACCTCATCTATCAGAAGCACTGACCCTGACTGACACACACCTGACACAGCCTCATTCACTGATCTGTCTTTTCATTCCAGATGGGGGGTCCTGTTCTCCCACCCTAAAGACTACACCCCGGTGTGCACCACGGAGCTGGGCCGAGCTGCCAGACTGTGCAGCGAGTTCACTAAACGCAACGTCAGAATGATCGCCCTGTCCATCGACTGCCTGGAAGATCACCACGGCTGGAGCAAGGTGTGAGCTACAGCATCATCTCATACAGAAAGATGTTTATGACATGCTGAGCATCAAAGTGTTGACTTCCAGCTGGTAAAATTGTTATGTAGTGATTTTAGTTTTTAGCAGCTCAAAAGTTTAGTCTGTTCTAACTTTTAAAAGGAACTAGACAGGTTACACATGACCCTTGTATTAACAGTTGATTCGATGACTACTGATACTATATTTTAGTGTGTTGCAGGCCCTAACTACACACTGAAATAGTCATGTCAATGCTGTAAAAACTATATATATAACCTAGATCTAAAACACTTTTTCTTTTCAATCAAAGTTGGCCCAGTGTTAACGTGGATATCTTGACGTCCTGTAACCTGCAAATTTCCAGTTCTTACTAGGAAAGCAACCAGAGGGTTCTCAAAGAGATTTTTTTTACAGATATAAAACCTTACAATTTTGAAAGACAAACTGGGTTTGATTCCACTGCATTACTTCACAAATTTAGTGAAAAACTGGATAAGACTCTGGTCAAATGTAATGTGTTTGAATATATTTAGTCTAGACATCATCAGTTGCAGTTTAAGAAAAAATAACAGATATGGGTTGTTAGGCAAGTTAGTAAACTGCATTCCTTTACATAGTTTTTTATCATAAATATCACATAATATAGATGTTTATATAAGACAACAGAGCTCCATCAGTGTAGCACCAATTGGGATTAAAGAGGACCTATTATGCTTTTGTGCTTTTTCCCTTTACTTTAGTGTGTTATATAGTTTTTTGTGCATGTAAAAGCAAAGTTACAAAGCCCAAAGTCCACGCCACTCTCCCCCACAGAAACACTACTCCTGAACTGCCTGAAACGCCTTGATTGAAGTCCTGCCTTTTCTTCCGTAACGTGGTGATGTCACCAAGTAACACATTTGCATAATACCTGCCTAGAGGCTTAGTTTGGCACGCCCTCAAACAAAGCTAGTTAAAGCGGAGCTGGAGTGGAGTCCTAAGAGTTTGGTTCGGATGACCAATCACAACAGAGTGGGCCAGCTGACCAATCAGAGCAGACTGGGCTTTTCAGGAGGGCAGTCAGGAACTCAAACAGAGCGTTTCAGACAGAGGGTAAAAAGAGGTGCTGCAGAGCAGCCAGTATGAGAAAAGTAAAGCGTTTTTGAACATTAAAGCATGTAAACATGTTCGCGTAGAAACCCAAAATACAAGTATGCACCTGAAAATGAGCATAATAGGTCCTCTTTAAATAACTAACTAAGGGCTTGTGTGTCTCTGTACTAACTAGGACATCCTGGCATACAACTGTGAGGAGTCTGATTGCTGCTCGCTGCCCTTTCCCATCATAGCGGACAGTAAACGGGAGCTGGCAGTCGCCCTGGGCATGCTGGACCCAGATGCGAAGGACAAAGACGGCCTGCCGCTCACTGCCCGCTGTGTAAGCGTCTTCACAATCAAAATCCAATTTCCCTATTTTATAAAGCAGCATTCAAACAGAATAGTATCTTAGCCACTCTCATGGCGAATAGAATGATTAGTAACCTTGCCAGGCTCCATCTGTCTGCCTCTGTATGTTTGTGTGTAGGTGTTTGTCATTGGCCCTGACAAAAGGCTGAAGCTGTCGGTCCTCTACCCGGCCACCACCGGACGCAACTTCGATGAGATTCTGCGAGTGGTGGACTCGCTCCAGGCCACAGCAGGGAAACGAGTGTCCACGCCTGCTGACTGGAAGGTACGTCAACAACAACCTTTAAAGTGACCTCAGTTTGCACCAAATCATTTTCAACAGCTGACTACAGAGATAATAGAAACAGGAACTGACTTGCTGCCGTGCAGACTAACCTAGTTTCTATCTTTTTGTCCTCCAGCCTGGAGACTGCGTGATGGTCCCTCCCAGCCTGTCGGAGGAGGAGGCGGCCTCTTTGTTCCCAGCTGGCGTCTACACCAAAGAACTGCCCTCCGGCAAGAAGTACCTGCGCTACACACCTCAGCAGTGAGCAGAGACAGCAGCACTGATACTCAACACTCACAGGAATATGTAAAACCTAGGTTTTTGGAAAGATAAGGGTTGAGATGGGAACATATATTTTTTATATTTAAAGATATAGCAAACAGTTTATTATATACAGTATGGCAGAGAAGCTTCTATTGTGATACTGTTGGGGTTGAGATATTTTGGATCCTGTGTGTATTGTTTGCCCATACACCTCATTTTTTGGACCAATGCAAGAGGAAGTGATGGTTTATGGTGCTAGTTGATGACCTAGTGAGAGCAAACAATGTCACGCATGTGTGTTCATTGTATCTGACAGGTGTACTTCATTAAACAGTTACACATTTTTAAACAGTTGTGGAGTGTCTTCTTTCACGTAACTGATTACTATAACTTTGCATTGGTGTTGCCAGGCCAAACTATCACTGAAAGTCATTCCACCTATGTGGGACAATTAAAGGTACTATATGTAACTTTTAGAAAGTCCTCGTTATTAATGAAACCGGTGGCCGTTAAGTGAACTGCAGTCAGCATCCTGTTGCTCGTGCTCGCACTCCGTAGACGCGAGCGACCATCCTGGGCATCGTCCAAAACAGTGATGTGACATTACATTACAATCATATATCACTGTTACTATCTGTAATGTCCAATCTCCATGATACTAACTAACTTGCCATTTGCAAATTACTTCATCAGCTAACATTACGAAGCAAAACCTCCTCCGAGTCCTTTACATAGGAATCAGTCCACAGGCTGTCATAGGCAACCGAGAAAATCGCGGAAGGTCTCAGTTTTTAAGTTACATAACAATCTGTTCACACAATGGCAATACAAACCGATTAATACATGTAAATTGTTACATATAGTACCTTTTATGTATTTTTTTAGCCTAAAGAATGATCAGCAAACAATAAAATTTGCTCTGTCATGACTCCTGGACGCTACCGCTGAGAAGCACCTGCATGAGTTTGTTATCTTTGTCCATCAGCGCTCCCCCCCGTCCCCTTCTCTATCATAAGGTACTTCTGTTTGAGGGCGGCTGTTAACTCAGCTGTGTAGGATTTGGCGTTCCCCCGTCACGGCGTCGACAACATCAGTGAAGAGCTTATCAACTCTGATCCTGGGAAACGGCTGGCAGCCGGCTCCTCTCTCTGTGACCAGCAGACAGGCAGGAGAGGTTAAGGACAGTGGAGGGATTACAAACAGGAAATGGAAGAATAAGATAAAAACACAGTGAAGACAACAAAGGACAAGCCGTTTAAAAATGAATGTCACTATTGAGTTGGAGAACACTAAATTATATATAAAAACACGCTAGGTTGGAGTGACAGTGAAAGGCATGAGCACTATCGTTTTAATTATTTATTAAGAATACATTTGAAGGTGACAGTACTTGATGGTGTTTGACTTTGACTGTAAAATCTGTTGAGGTCACCACATTCACTCCTGCATCGTCCTCCTCATGTTGGGTAGAACTGCAGCAGTGGATCTAAAAGACAGACATGGAGAGCTCGCCTCCATAGAGGTCTTTCCCTACTGTCATCTGCCAGGTGGTTTGACATCCTGCATGTGTGAAGTCTAAACCCCCTGATGTGAGATTCAACCTCAGGGAGCTGTTGTCCTTGAAGTTATTGAGAATTTCTTTTAAAAACTGAACCATTAATATCAGGAAAATCAGCAGCTTCTATTCTCGTCTCCAGTGTGTGGATTTGTCATCACTATGACGTCAGAGAGAGTCAGTTCCAGCTCGGCCGCCTCCCACCAGCAAAAAAACGTCATCTCTGGCTCATGAGGGCCTGGTACTCCCTCTGGTGGGCGAACAGTCGCAGGAACACTTTGTTCTTTCTCTCGTAGAAGCTGAGAAAAGTATGAAATGCAGAAAATAATTACACAAATGTGATGCACAGAACTTTCAGTTTTCATGGTATTAAAACACGCAGACTTCTTACATCGCGAGTTCCCTCACAGCCTGACCTTGACAGTGCTCGTTCAAATTTTGGTTACTAGTAACGCAATCCATCTCTAATCCATATGGGTCACTTTGCACATTTAAAAGCAATGTAATTTGTTTTACCATTCGAAATAAAAATAAAAGCATAGCATAGGTCTTTTTAAAAAATTGCATATATGTAGGGTTTATTTTCATTATCGATTAATCTGTTGACTATTTCATGGATTAATCGATTAGTTGTTTGGTTTATAAAATGTCAGAAAATGTTGAAAAATGTTGATCAGTGTTTCCCAAAACCCAAGATGACGTCCTAAAATGTCTTGTTTTGTCCACAACTCAAAGATATTCAGTTTACTGTCAGAGAGGAGTAAAGAAACCAGAAAATATTCACTTTTAAGAAGCTGGAATCAGAGAATTTTTACCCTTTTTTTTTTTTTTACTCAAACCAATTAATGGATTATCAAAAATAGTTGGAGATTAATTTAATAGTTGACAGCTACCACAAACGACGTTAAATGAATAGACAGAATAAAAGGAAAAGATATAATTAATAAAAAAAAAAAAAAATGTTTCCTTTGGAAAGGCGAGTTGTTCAAAAAGCCAACATTTGTTTGGATAACAAATGTTGATAATAGATGACATTCTTATTGAATTAGGCATCATATATATTTGATCCATTTATGTTACTGTCCCACAGACTGTTACAGCAACCACTTTCACCATATATATATATAAAAAAATCTCATTCTCTCACCTCTGGAGCTCATAATCAGGCCGAACAACTTTCCCCACTTTAGCCATTCTCTCCATTGCCTCCTAAAATTGCAAAGACAAATATCACTCAATAAATCATGTTATGCACATTCAGTTCCTGCCGTGACCCAGTTATAGTATTGAAACGAGCCAACTGCAGTGGTTTCGGTGTGGCTGAGTTTATGACTAATGCAGAGCGGGGCCTCTCTGCTGTCTGAACCTAAAAAATCAAGCCAGTTGACTGCGTGCAGCTCAAGAGGATCAGACCCAACAACTGGCTGCAGTAGTTACGGCTGAAAATGGGTTGACAGGTGCAGCCTAGTCCAAACAATAACGTCTTATTTTTAGTATATCTGGCTTAAAGGCTTGCCATTCTCTTGTGCTCCCGAGCTCTGGTGCTGAGACACCAAGAGATGATAGCTTGACCTCGCAAAAGATTTAATCATCACTGACTTTATATCTTAAAACAAATTTTGCCACAAATTTCTGTACGGCTGAAGCAAGCAGAGATGCACTTTATACTTTGTGTTTTGGTTCCACCCAGCAGATGGAGGCACTGAGTCACCGATAATGAGATCTGGATGGCTTGGCATTTAACGTTTTTTGAGGTCAACTTTATTAGACTACAAAATAAGAAGATTGGATTGCAAACTGCTAAATATATTGCAAAATAAACACCGATTTCACCCATGAAGTTCAGTTTACTCTTCATGAGGAGCACTACAGACTGTGGAAACAACTCTATAATGTCTGCTGAGCCTCTGGAAAAAGATTTTTTTATATTCCGGGTTTTGCTCGAGTCTTTTTAACAGTTATCCTGCATTAAAAGCTGTAGGTGCGTGGTTTACAAGAAGTGGGCATTTAGAAGACAGAGGCGGTCTAATGGACGATGCTATCCTGTTGGAAAATGTAGGATCCAGTCCTTTTTGAACATATACAAACATGTTATGCTTTTGGGAACCAAGATGTTTAACGCAACACACACCAAGAGGCGCATTCAAAAGTACAAAACACCAAAAAGTACCTCCTCTCTCATGTAATATTGAGCATGAGGATACTGGTTCATACCATTTTTTCAACTTGCATAAAATAGCAAATGCAAATTCCCACTGTGACTATGTATGATATCGTCTAAGCGAATTTCCATTGGAACACTACTACTGTACATGTGCACCACATTTCCAAGTGAGTTATCATTTAAAGGGGACCTAGGATGCTCATTTTCAGGTTCATACTTGTATTTTGGGTTTCTACTAGAACATAATGTTATAATGTTCATAATGTTCATAAAACACATTATTTTCTCATACGGTCTGTCTGAATGTACCTGTATTCACCCTCTGTTTGAAACGCTCCGTTTTAGCGCCTGTCTCTTTAAGACCCCCTCCAGTAAAAGCCTGCTCTGATTGGCTTGAAAGAAAAATATGACAGTATATATAAAATATATACCTTTGCAAAGGTAGTTCTTGAGCTGCATGAGCCTGCATGTGACATAGGAAGGGGAGTCAAATCTGAATGGCTTGTTGAGTCACATGTTTTCTGATCTAGGCAGCCCACAAAAAAAAACTGACTGGATTTTCTTATTTCACAGTGTGTGGGTTGGTAGGCACTCCAGATACCCAAATGTATGTGCTCAAGCACTACAAAAGTGAGTTTTTCATGATATATCCCCTTTAAGAGTAAACAAAGACACAGTTTTGACTAATGACATATTTTTGAGGATCTGGGTGATTTTGTGTGATGTTTTTGTAAAAAAAAAAGTTCAAATATATCTTGTAATCTAGACTGGTACAAAAAAACTGCTACTGCAATTTCCCAGGCATTTTTAATAACGTTGACTCACCAGCAGTAGCCCATGTTGGACAGTAGTTGCATTTACATGTGACTATTTGAAATCTCATTAGGAACGTGTGTTTAAAAGCTCACAAGGATACTCCTCAAAAGCCTTTTCTGGCTAAGATTCTGTCACTTGACCTTTGTTTACACACTGTGCTGTATATGTCTGTGTGTGCCACTCCACCTGTATGGTGCTGTAGTCCTGTGATGCACACGCACCCAGGACTGCTGCTCCTATTAACACAGCCTCCATCTGGTCAGGCAACACCACAGGCAATCCTGAAGAGGACAATATTGAAAAAAGTGGCATTGGCTAAAGCCTCCATGGGAGATACTGTTTTTGTGTAACCATTATTTAATATTTTTGGGTAAAATGTCTATTTCGCTTAATTGTCGTTCACAAAACCAAAGCTGTCATCGTCCCTTTTATACCTGTAGCGTTGGCTTGAATCTGGACAAACAGGGCGTTTTTGCTCAACCCGCCGCACAGGAAGAGGGTTCTGATGTCATGTCCTGCTTCTTTCATGGCCTCCAGAATATGAAGAGTACCAAGCTGAAACCACAGAAGAAGATAGAAAGGGGAATCAGGTTACAAGTAAACAAATACAACTTTCCTTACTAGGTTGTCAGACTTTGAAACAAATAAAACACTCACAGCGAGGGCTTGCATAGTGGCCAAATAGAGCAGGGCCACGTCATCCAAGGTTTGGGAGAGAGGCAGTCCGATCACCTGCGACACAGTAATAATGAGTCATTCATGCAGAAATGAGTCACCAGAGGGGTGTATTCACCAACAAAAGCAGAGCTGTCATTGAGTGTCTGGTATCTCAAATCACCAGTCATTCAGTCAAAACAATATTCACCAGTTCTCTGCTTCCTGGAGCTACAGATATGGTCTGGAAACAATAATTAACCGAACACAGACATCATTTCTGTGGCTCAACTGTGACGCACTTTCTTTTTTAAGTACAAAGTTTATTCTTTGCTCTGATAAAATCATAATACTTCTGTGAAACCCTTAAAAGAGAGCTGTTGTCAGCGCAATGTTAAAAGACATTAAAGGCGATATCTGCAAACCATGAGAGATCAAACTCAGATATTTTGTCATGCAATGAGGATTGACCCTGTGCTGCTTTGTGAAGCTAGCTGCTTCAGTTAGCTGCTAGAATCACTGTATTATGAAAGTATTTTGTTTAAAAGAATACAGCTATTTGGTTTATTTTCAAGATTTAGATGAAATCATTGATACTCTAATGTCTGTGCTTTATATATGGAGCTGGAGCCAGGAGGTAATTAGCTCAGCGTAGCATAGTGTAGCAGGGGAAAACAGCTAACGTTAGCCTGGCTCTGTCCAAAATTCAAATAATATCCTAAGGCTCACTAATAAACAAGTTATCTTACTTGTTTAATCTGTACACACACAGAAATATAAAAACGACAATTTGTGGTTTCAGGGGAGAGTGATATAGCTAGGCTAACTGTTTCCCCCTGTGTCCAGTCTTTATGCTAAGCTAGACTTATCGTCTTCCATTTCCAGCTCCGTACTAAATGCACAGATATGAGAGTGGTATCGATCCTCTCATCTTAATTCTTGAAAGCAAATAACTGTATTTCCCAAAATGTTGAATAAAACAAACTCATAAAACAGTCAACAAGCAGCTTCTTGGGAGAACATGACTAACGTAAAGGTCTTATTGATAACATTTTTATGTAGACAAATAATTAAAAAAAAAAAAAAAGAATGCATCCACAGAGCTTTCAGAAAGGTGCCGAATAAAAGTATGGCTTTTTCTAAAAGAAAAATATTATGATTGTGAATTAATCATTTTACAAATTTTGACAGGACCAAAATTAATGTTTTGTTTATCTCTGTGGAAGATATTTAATGTTTGGTTCCCACTTCTAACAAGGCTTGTGAGCCAATAGTATAAAAAACTTCGGGATCACGTGGTATATCTGCATATTGCATAACTGTGACGAACTGGCAACCACTTGTTGTGAAGTGAATGCAATGGAACGGGGGAAGGAGAATGCAAAATCTAGTGGCTGAATGTTATCAATGTAATTAATAACACCTTTAACATTATTTCTATCCTTTACTTAACAAAATGGTAAGATATAACTAAATGGGACCAGTTAAACATACTTAATAATTATAGGAGGGTCTTCAATGACCACTCCACCTCTGTAGGTTCTAGGCAGCCCACAAAAAAAAACTGACTGGATTTTCTTATTTCACAGTGTGTGGGTTGGTAGGCACTCCAGATACCCAAATGTATGTGCTCAAGCACTACAAAAGTGAGTTGTTCATGATATATCCCCTTTAAGAGTAAACAAAGACACAGTTTTGACTAGTGCAGTAAATTAACCTAAAAACCCATGCTTTTATCAGTAGTATTTCATGTCATAAGTCACGTGAAGCCTTGACTCATGTCCCCTCACCATGCCCTTCAAGGCGGGGTCGGCCAGGGGCGACCTGTTCCCGTGGAAGTCCGGCCACACGTGAAGACTGGAGCCCAGCAGGTCAACAGCAGAACCGGAGTTAGCCATTGAACTCAGGTGGCTGTTGAGGTAGCTGTAGATGTTCTCACCAGAAAAGGGAAATCTGGGAAAAATAACAGTAAGCAAATGAAGAGCCCAGTGTGATGAAATAACATTAAAGATGTTGTATGGATAGAAAATGCTGCAGGCCTTCCTCACTGAAGACACTGTGACATGACTTAGTAGGAAAAGCAGAGCTGTTACTAATAACATTAACAACGGCTCGTAAAGTGTTCCAGTAAGCCACGTCAGTAGGCGAGCATGGACAATGTACCAGGCATTTTTATTTAATTCTAAGTAAAAAGTAAAAGAAAATCCAACAATCAAATAATAAATTACTTCATTTGCATTACTTCATTCCACAGAATAGTCGAGATGTATCTAGAATGAATAAATTGACTACGCTTGTAATCTTCCCAAATCTTCTCAAATATTATTATGCGTCAGCTGGACAGGGATGACAGCTGTGCTAGAACATTTTTGGGAAGTGCAGCACTAAAAGCATCAGCTGACCTCTGCCGTGCCTGTTCCTGGAGCTGGGTGTAGGCGGCGTGGCCCTTCACCACGTGGTCGATCTGAGGGAGGAGAGAGAGCAACACGGTTTAACAGAGAGGATTACAGATGACACAGCCGATGACATAAAGGCTTGTGAAAAAAGCTGCAACTGATGATTATTAAAGTAAAATTCCCGGAGCTTAAAGTGATGTTATAAAACAAACAGACTGACAGATGAGTTGCTCACGTCAGGGTGTCTTTTGGGTGCATTTACACATGCATTGTATACATTTTGTCTCTACTTGCATACCGTTTTCTGTTGCTGTGAAGCAAAAAGCGTGTCAGTTAGATCCTGTATGATAATATAAAGCTTGACAGAGGACTGACCAGCCTTCCTGTAGCACTCTGTCCTCCTTCGTTGAGCCACAAGCCAGGCACCATGGCAGACAGGACGGGCCCCCACACTCCTGGCACGAACAGAGGCTGCTCGCTGATCTGATGCACATGAAAGAAAAATGTAATGTTTTAGTTAACATTGTATACCACACTAGCAATCTACAAAGAGATAGGTAGGGCTGCTGTAAAACTCTAACAGACATACTGTAATGGAAACCACTACAGTTTCAGTTTTTGATTACATTTTTATCAGATTACCTTTTATAGATTGCATATCTGCATATTAGAACTAGCTAAGTTTTTACAACACCTCAAAGTTCAGAACAAAGTGTGCAAATGTTACCAGACCCCTACACTCAACTTTGGAAAAAATGATGATAAAGGACAGCTTGAGAAAGGGTATCATATCAGAGTTTTACAATTTGCTGACAAAGGAAAACTTGCAATCCAATTTCTGATGAAGATTGGAAAGCAGCTTGTGCTGATACTTAGTCTATAAATACACGTCTTAAATTAATACAGTATAAATGGTTAATTCGGATATATGTTACACTGGTGGAATTAAATCGATAGAACAAAAAACATACCAGACAAATGTACATAAACTTTTTTCATTGTATTTAGCAATGCAGAAAGACTAAAACATTTTGGAAGAGGTAAGAGTTATAGCCGAGAAGATTATTTAAAAACAAATCTTACTAGACACTTTTAAGCTTTTTCTGTTGGGCTTATATCCAGAGAAACATAATTATAGTAAAAAGCAACGAGCATTTATAGACCTCAGCTTGCTTTACGCTAAAAAAAATGTATTGCACTACTACGGAAAAATATTCACAGACCAAGCACTACTCAATGGATAAGACAGATGTTATCAAGCCTTCCATTAGAAAGGATAACTTACATATTAAAGGCTAAACACACAGATTTAACAGATGATCAAGCGAATGACTAATTGCTGTGGACAATGCAGTTTCTGAGCTTGTAGAATTTGTACTTTTCTTCTAAATACTTGTTATATTTTGCATCTGTTGCAATTAATATACTCCATTTAGTATAGATTACCATTTATTAAAACAGGAGGAGCATTCTTGTTTTGGGTTGTTTTTTGTTTGTTTTCTTGGTTTAGTGTCAATGCAGCAACTGTATACTGTGTTATACTGTATATTATACTGTATCAGTGTAAAAGGCTTCATTTCATGGTGTTAAAAATTTAGATAAAAAAATTGAAGTGGAAAAAAAATAAATGTGCAAGTGTCATCTATAATATACTATATATAAGAGCATTTTTCAAAAAGCCACTCAGCAGGTGAAATGTAGCTGTAAACGGCTCACCGCCATGTGACAGCTTGATGTCCCACAGATCATCGCCATGCGGGAGGTGATCGGCTGGTCCTCACAGGGCAAATTAAAACCTTTTACATCTGCACCTATCACACCTGGAAAGAGCAAAATTACACATTTTAAAATCATATTTTATCAACGTCAGAATTTTTGTTGTGCAGGGGAACAATACACATGAATATATTTTGGTATTAAATAATATATAAAGTTCACAAAGCTCCAAGTAGAGCCCGGTCAGGGACAAATCTCAATGATTTGCAGATGAAAAGCTTTGAATCCTTTTGAAGCGCGCCTCTAACCTTCACGTGGAATTCAACAGTGACACTAACTGCTGGAATAATGTTTGTCAAGCTGGTTTGAGTTTAAGGTGGATGGTTCATCTACGCGTGGGGGCAGGGGGGGGGGGGGGGTGTACATCACTGTGACAACTAAAAGTGCAGAGTGTTTGAGCCTCGGCCTGATACGACAATGTGTGATAGGCAGAGGTCACAGCCTGAGGTCAGAGGGCAGAGTTCACGAGCAGTTTATCTCGCAGAACAAAACCAGATGGTTGGGATTTCTGAACCGACCGCTGCCCTGAAGCTAACAACGTGCTCACAGATACAGTAAACAGCAGCATTAATTAGTAACTTTTTAACATCTGTTTGTTACATCTTATTTAATTTTTAAACTATTAAAGCTGGGAGAGTTTCCCTGCTTCAATTCCAGTCAGAGATCTTCTATCGCTACTACTGTCGGCTATCTAACAGGGCAAAAAATGCCCAAAAATAAAAATGATCTTGACAACTACTGGCTCAGAGTGCCATAAACAGTCTGAACGATGATATTCATGTTCCCTAGACCCCTGGCCTTTCATCTAGCACCACCAACAGGACAAAATTTTAATTGGTGCACAAGAAATATAAAAATCCACTTGACAGATTTCTTTGAAATCTACTGTCATTCACCCCAGAGAATGAGTCCTTTGCTTTTGGGACATTTCAAGGGCTTTCCTCAGGCGCCAGACTCTGGTTAAATATTTCAACTTAGTGCACAAAAACTCCCACGAACGTGCTGTGTATATTTACATTCCCCTGAGATTGAAATCTAGTGTTGACGAGCCCCTGACCTTCTCCATCACCACAATTATGATAAACTTCATATTTGTGCACAAGAAATATCAACATATGATAATAACCAGAAGTTATTTATGCTCCCTTGTGGATGGACATCTTCATTTTTGACACTCCAGGAGCTTCATCTTACACCCTACCCAGACCAAAATGTCAACTTTAGACATAAAATCTTCTGCCTCCCTCTGATGTCTTTTGAAGTCTAAACGTCTGGCAATTTGCCCTGTACACCTTGACTGATGACACATTTTATGTTGGGTTTAAAAACGCTTAACTCTCAAAGCTTTGTAGAACCTGCAAGGTTACCTAATACAACTTAGAAGAAATAGATATATTTGGCAGAGGAAGACTGGTTCAATAAAAAGGCTTAGGATGTAATACCAAGGCCTCCAGCATGAGCATCAATGAGAGAAGCACCAACTGCAGTTCCTGGCTCCAGACCCAAATCTGCTGCTGCATTGTGGGTGAGGCCGTCTCCCAACGGGCTCCCTGGAGAACACGTCACGCTGCCTGGATGACACAAAACAGCACAGCTTAAATAATGAAAGAAGAACTCTTGTGTCCATGATGTGAAATTTCTTAGCGATATTTTCAGATTTTCTTAAAGGAACAGTGTGTAGCATTTAGGGGGATCTATTAGCAGAAATGGAATATAATATTAATAAGTACATTTTCTTTAGTGTATAATCACCTGAAACTAAGAATCTTGTGTTTTTGTTACCTTAGAATGAGCCGTTTATATCTACATATGGAGCGGGTCCTCTTCACGGAGCCGGCCGCCATGTTTCTACAGTAGCCCAGAACTGATAAACCAAACACTGGCTCTAGATAAGGCAATTCGTGTTTTCACGTTTTCGAGTCGGCCACCGTAGTTCTCCTGCACGCTTCAGTTTGTTGCAATCTGCAACCTCACTGCTAGATTCCGTCAGATCCTACACACTGCACCTTTAAAATCTTACAATATACAATTATATAGAAGCTAGTTTGTTAATGTCTTTTACCTATTTTGGAAAAGTTGTTTTCCAGGAGATCCTCCAGTCCAATGCTCGTCCAAAAACCAGCATCCCATCCTTCTGGAGGGCAATAAGTCCATTTACACACCAGAGTACACAAAGACCTGTGAAACATTTCAGAATAGTACTGTAACACGTCTCATAACACATTCATTGAAGTACAACATGGGATCACACTAACAGTATCTGGTGAAGGCCACAGTATCAAAAACAGTTTGTCCATGATAAAAGACACATTTCTCAAAAGTCCCCTGCTTTAGAGGACAACCCTTTTCTTTCTTTTGATGAACAGACATTTGATACAAGGATAATGTTTCAGCAGCTTAGCTTCACCTCATTACAATACGGTAGTCACTAACAGCAATTTGTAGGTCACTGTGAATAGTGAACCCTTTTAATCCCGCTCTGAAATTCATGTATTAAACTAGGGCTGGGCGATATAGCCAAAATCTTCTATTCCAATATACAGTAAGTCATTTCATATCTTGATAATGATATATCTCTATATAACATGTTTCTGGTAATTCAAAAAATAAATACTCATGATATATATATGATATATATGATATACTCATATATATGAAATAACCACATGGCAATGCCTATTTTTGTTCTCTCTTTTTTCTTCTGTGTGAATTAAATACTTGACAAATGAAAAGTACGGAGTATTTTCTCATTTACTGTAATTAAAAACTTTAGTGCAAAATTAACACAACAGTTTCACGTCAAATTAAAGAGATTTAGAGACACACAAATACAGAGTAATCAGATTAAGACAATAGTTTGATTCAACTACACTGGGGTATTCCCATAAGCAGAATTCAATTCAGATTTTCTGAGAAATTTGAGGTAGTGTGTGCTTGTTATTATCAATCAGACGATGTGCATCGTGTATCACAATATCTCGATATATGATTTCATCACGATACGATTCCTTGGAAAGACAATAAATTATCATATTGAATTATCGTCCAGACCTACAGTATATTAAACACATATTAAATAGTTAGACAGATGAAGGTTTAAACGATCAGACAGTCACAATGACAACGAAGCTCACCGTGTCAAAGAGCCTGTTGCCATCCAAGACAGGAAGTCTGGGAGGTCGAAAAAGTGAGCGGCTTTGTTCCAGCAGCTTTCTCTTAGATTCTGATTAAAACACAAGAGAAATGTGGGCTAATTAACCCGTTGATCAGTGCGTAATAACAGCACATGCATGTACTGACAGACCTTAACAATAAACCACTTTCAGGAAGCTGATGCCTCCCAAGAAAAAGGTGGAATAAGGCTGAAAACAACACCACACACATGCTGACCAGCAGCCAACGCAGAGAGCGACAATAAAACATGTAGAGATCATTGTTCCTGTGGTGACCTTGCTCACCTCTCACCTCTTTGAGCCAGAGCAGCTTAGGGGGTTGCATCTCTGGTGACATGACCCCTCCCACCCTGCTCAGGACCCCGTGGCCGGCGTTGGTTATACGAGTGGCCTGCTCCTCGGCGCGATGGTCCATCCACATCACCACGTTCCTTTGTCTGTCACCTGGGAGAAGAAGAAAGAGGAGGAAAGATCAGGTTTTAGTGAAAGCAAAATGTAAAAAAATAAAATATACCAAATAGCTAATACTGCATGATAAAATTGGTCTATTAGGAGATGATAAACAAAACTCTGACTGTGATATACAGTATACAGTATATGTAGTATCTAGGCAGAATATAATCAGTCATTTAACCTGAGTAACTGGGTCCTGACCTGTGTACATCTTGCTTAATTGAAAAAAAAAAACAATGAATCCCTACCAACTGCAGGGGTTCTGCTCTGTAACTAACCCTGACCTTTGACCTTGCTGTGGAGGAGGAGGTTTTACCTTCAGGGATCAATAAAGTATCCCATTACATTAGACTAAAACAAACTGTCTGAGCATAACTCAACAACTGAAAGGTTTCATGCGAAAAGGCTCCAAAAAAATCCATTCTAGTAAAATTTTACTATCAGCTAGGGCCGTCCTCGACCAAAGAAATTCTTAGTCGACTAACACTCATACGATTTTGTCGACTAATCGATTACTTGATTTAATCGACAGATCTGTAAAACTGAGTTTCTCCACAAAGAATCACACAAAAGCACCACTTTCTTGTGTTTACCAGAGATGTGCTAATAAGTTTCTTGGAAATAAGTAATTTAGCATGAAAAAAAGCATACAAAACGACTAATTGGCTAAAGAAATCTTAGTCGATTAAGACCAAAACGACTGATTAGTCGACTAATCAACTAAGAGGGGGCAGCCCTACAATCAGCATTTTAAATATACAATTAACCCCACCCATAACGTGTATTTAGGTATATATAAATGGTGCTTTCCTGAGGCAAAACATATGAGTGATGTGTGAGGTCCAAAGTCAGGCTATAAGGGAAAGAAATGTTTCACTTACCATCCTGACTGACTGGCACAGGCTGGAAGCTCTGGTCCAGAACCACCAGTGAGCAGGTGGCATCAAAGCCGATCCCACGTACCTGAGTCCTCTCCACACCTTGGGTAACTCTCTGGAACAGATATAAAATACAGTCTGAGACATCAGGTCAATGCTTTTACACATACATAATGTCCGTGCAAGAGGTTATGTATGATACATTAGCAGACACTGCATCATGCAATGATGTTTTATGTCATGTATTATTATGTCTTGTCCTTTTTGTGAACCTCAGGAAGATTGCCGGTTGCCAAGGCGTCAGCTAAAGGGGATCCAGTTAGTAAACAATAGTTCAACATATGTTGTGTGTTACATTGACATAATTACAATAATTGGAATGAGCCCTGATTTATTTTCACAAATGATCAGCATGTTTGAATAACCCTGACACAGATGTCCTTGTCCTCTCAGCCAGTGATTCCCAACCAGGTGAATTGTACCCCAGAGACTACTTTTGCAGTTGCCAGGAGATATGTGGAAAGATTGTGAAGCAGCTCAACTTTGAAAATAGAAAGTATGATTTGTTAAAAAAAAAAAATACACATATTTGTGTTTAGCAGAAATTAAGCATCCAAATAGAAACACAAACTGGTGTGATACTGATGTTTAGTAAATCTATTGTCAAAAAACAAAAAACGACAAACTATGCTGACTGTATGGGTCATTTCTGTTATGCAGCAACATTTCAGTCTCATATTTTTTGCATTATATAAGAACAGTGATATATTTAACTGTCAGGAAAACATATTGGCCAATCTCAGGCACTCAAATAATAATCCTTATGGGTGGACTGGTTTATATTGGTCTATAAACCTAACAGGGTGGAAAATTTTGAGCTAAGTCAGCCATAGCTCTGTGAGTGATCCAGATTTAGCGAGGTACCCTTCTACACATAAACAGAACCTTTTATAACTATATCACCAATGTTTTACTTTTTTTTGATCGGACCAACTTTCTTCATAATTTAGTCGAGAGTGTGACATAGATTAATATCAAGAAACATGGGAAAAAAAGAGACATAAGTGATAGTTTATGCTCACCCTACATTACTCCTTTGAGTTCCCTCCCAAAAAATTGTTTTCCTGAAAATCTCCTGAAAATGGTCTCAAGTTCTTCATATATGTGTATATATATAAAATGTTATGGCTTATAGCTCTTGTGGGACTGTGTTTTTAATGTCCATTGTTCTGTGTTTATGTGATAAAGAAGACCTTACTCTATAATTTAAGCCATTTGTTCTCAGTATTTGACACATTTTAAAGAAAATATGAGGAAGTAATTCATGGGGACAGAAATGTTGCATAATGCATAACAGGAATGACCCTTGTACACATCTCCCACCAATCTGAGACAGTTAACACCTCAAAGCCACGTGTAGTCATTGAGAGTGCATGAAAGTTAGCAAGTAAGCAGAGAAGTTGAAATAGTTGGCTAAAAGTAACAGAGAAATGGTTGAAAGAGGAAAAGCAATTCAGAAATAGTTGACATAATTAGCTAAAGGTAATGTTAATGGATAAACAGTTGAACTATTAGCTGAAAGAAATGGATAAACAGTGAAATTAACTTAGTTAAAAGTATTAATTAAATAGCTGCAACATTAGCTAAAGGTAGCTAAAGGATAAATTGTTAACTAGCTTAAAGTAATGGATAAACTGCTGAAATAGTGAGCTTAGCTAAAAGTAATAGATAAACAGTTGAAATATTAGATAAAAGTAAATCATGGATAACTGTTGTATCAGTTAGCTAAGCTTAAAGTAATGGATAAACTATTGAATTAGTTAGTTTAGCTAAAAGTAGTACTAGCTCAAAGTAATGGATAAACTGTTTAAATAGTTAGTTTAGCTACAAAATAATAGATAAACAGTTGCAATATTAGCTAAAAGTAATGGATAAACAATAATTAGCTATCTAAATGTAATGACCAAAATTTAATTGTATGAAAAGATATAGCAGCAATATCCATTTTTATGTTGTGTTACTTCACATCCACTTTAAAATCATTTTGAAATGAACACATTAGGAGCATGGGGAGTGGGGTCTGGTCTATGATGATGGGGTACCTGAGTTTATCTGATAGAATAGGGTGTGTGTGTGTGTGTGTGTGTGTGTGTGTGTGTGTGTGTGTGTGTGTGTGTGTGTGTGTTAATAAAATGTTGTGAACCAACCAGTACTCTGAGGTCACCCTACCTTGACCACTGTGCAGCATTTGTCCCAGATCTCAGTGGAGGACTGGACATAGTGGGCAGACTGGGGCTCCCAGATGCTGGTGGGCTCCTCTGCGATGCTCTTCAGCAGCCCGGCCCTGGTCACCAGTGCAGCCCTCACACTGCCAGTGCCCACGTCCACCCCGACATAATAGACCTCTGCCATGTGGAGACCAGCTGCATGTCAGAGGAGAGGAGCAGAGGACACAGGGGTTGATTATTAACCAGGTTTCACCGTCAATGTCAACAGCTGTGTCGAAATAATGGAAGTAAACACAAATCAACGCATGTATATGGTACATTTGCTTTTAATTAATGATTTAAAGTCTATGTTTTGGTGCATCAGACACTGAAATCAACTGAATGTTAACGCTACAGTGCAGCAATTCAGAGTTTTTCTACCAATGTTTTGCACAGAATAACCTTTCAAACACACACAACAGACGATGTTAAACGCAGAGGACATTTGTGCACAAACTAGAACAACATATCAGAACTTACCGGCAGATTAAACTCTTATTTCAGCGAAGGAAACATCACTCTAGAGTTTCTGACAGGCGTACTTTGTGCTGGAGACGGTGGCTGCGACGGAACGCGAAACTGGCCAAAAAGGACAAAGTCGATTTTTTTTTTCTTCTTCTATCGAGCCGAGAAAAGTCTGAGACAAGTCAAATAAACACCAGGAATGAGTTATGTCAGAGATGGGAACGCCAAATACTGCCGATAATATGACACTGACAACATATTCCATTTTGTTAAGTAGTCCAATCTGACTGTAATAAGACATATTTATGGCCGGAAAGAAATGAGGTTATATCAAACGAGCAAAGTTGGAAAACACCCAGGGACCCTGAAAGCCTCACGTTTACTGCGTAGTCTAATAACATGTAGGTCTACATCATTTTATAATTTGAAACCTTTTAATAGGAATTTTCAACACTAAAGTAGCCTACAATAATATTGTAATACTATAATACTAATTAACCTATCATTATAAGAATAATTGTAATATTAGATATATGATGTAGGACCTAAGGCAGGGGCCCCCTATATGTGAAAATCTAGGTTTAACAGATTTATTAATTTAGTTTTTATTATTCTCTCATGATGCTTATTCCTAAATAAAGCTGTGTTCAAACACATTACCACAAACGGACACACAAAAAAACAGGGGGCAATTTGTATTATTCCATGTCTTGTCATGTCTGTAAACAAAGTAAACAACTTAAATAATGAAGATATTAAAACTACTTTTCTACATGACAAGGCCGCAGGATTAACCAATAATGCAAAGCTCTTGTCATTTCCGTTGATATTCACAAACAAAATGTGCACTTTATTGCACAAATTACCATAAACAAACACACTGTGAACCTACTTGGGGCTTTCTTACCTGCCGACAGTCTGAGGCCCCAGGGCAGTTAACCCGCTGGTAATCCACATTTGCAAATATTACTTTTGTTGTTTTTAGTCTTTAGTTTTTTTAGATGACACTCTTTTGTATTGTGTTTTAGAACATTTAGGACACTATAGCATATTTTATTATTTCATTATTCAGTCAACAGATCTTTTTCACAGCAGACATTTTGACTTTTTCATAGCAGGAGAAGCACATCAGGTGTAACTAATAACATTAACGATGAATCTGCTCCATTTAAAGGTTACAGTAAGTGATGCCATTAAGCCAGCATGCACAATGCAAGGGCTCCGGGACTAGTAAAACTAAATGGTATGCAGCCATTGTTAATGTTATTATGTCTTCTGTCAAAAAGTTCTATGAAAAAACTTAATTACAGGAGTACAGACAGTGTACATGAGCACTCATATGTGAGCTGAAGGACATAATTTACTGTAATAGCCTAAATAATCTGTTACAGTATGGTGTATAGTGTTAGGGCTGCAAAATGGGCTTTGTTGCAAAAAGGCAGAGACATTAACCTGCCATCAAAAACATTGGCTCTGACTAAGATTTGCCAGACTTTCTAGTCTACATCCCGCCTGGTCACTTTCCTCTATTGTGTCGTTTTCTTAGAGGAGATCAACAGCTGTCTAAAGGAAGCGCTGCTGGCTGTGATCAGCGTGTTTGGACCAGGAATGATCAGCGGCGATGGAGCACAGAGGAAAAACCAAGCAGCAGGACAGGAAGAAACAGATGGTCTTCAACAAACACTGCACGGACAGTGTTTGAAATCTCATCTGTCTCTCTCACTGCTCAGTGTGTGTGTGTGTGTGTCTCTGGTCCACGCCTGAAGGTAATCAAAACTTTGCTGTGTTGATACATCAACACATGCATATATAGTCTTTCTCTGGGTTTTGCTCTCATGAAAGGGGAGGAGTGTTTCCATGGACCCTGGACTGTCCCACCTCCGTACAACAAAAGCAGGCCTGTTAGGAGGCCGGCAGGTCCAGCTCCTGATTAGAAAACTGCATGCAGTGGAAACAGCTGGCCCGGGCAGGGAGCAGGAAAGCGCTGTTATCTAAAAGCGACCCCGTCAGGCTAGCAGAGGGGAAGAGCTGACAGAGAAACAGGAAGCACAGCTGTAGTTTGATAGGAAAATACTCCTGTGGGGCTTAACACAGGTGTTCAGGCTAGAGAGACACAGAGAGAGTAAAGTGGCTCAGAAAGTTATTGTTACATTAGAAGCTGCTCTGTTATGTTAAGAGAAGAAAAAAAAAGTTGAGGCCTTGTATGCCTTCATTACTACTGTGGTATTAGACACAAACGTTTCTGAAGCATTCCAGCGCTGGATTTCTACTTCAGGGTGTCAAATGGGTGTCGCACAGCCGTGTTGCGAGGACTACATGTCATCTCAAGAGTGTCGACCTCAGGCAGCTCTGGTTCTCCCAGGCTGTCTGGGGCTGTTAACTTATTTATAGTTGGCTTGAGGAGAACATGTTGAATAATACAATGGGGGAGGCCAGACAGACTGGACTGCAGCTGTACAGAGACTTCAGTCATCAGTGCAGCATCACATTTGACCTATGAGACTCAACCACAGAATATAGTGGATATATTTCAGGCACAGAAAGGTTATCATGTAACTTAAATACGTGCACAAGCAAAGATCAAGTGGCCAAATTATAAGCATGTATGGAGTTTTGGTTTTAGGGCTAAAATACACATCATGATACATTTAGCGTGATAACAATAAATGCAATGACCAATGACCTCTTTTTAATTCATCACTGCATTATATTTACTTCCATGTTTAGGCTCAATTCTGATATTTGTCTTTATTACAGATATAAACGTATATATACGCATGTATATGTATACATATATACATACATATATACGTATTCTACGTATATACAAATATATGTATACATATACATACACATATGTAATATACACAAACACACCCACACCCACACACACATACAGTATATATACAGAGATAAACACACATATATATATACATACATATACACACATACTGTATATATACATACATACATATACACACACACACATATATATATATACATACATATACACACACACTGTATATATATATATATATATATATATATATATATACATACACACACACACACACACACACACACACAGACTCAGACTTACACACAACAAAATTTTACTAAAATAATAATAATAAAATAATAAATAAAAATACTGTTTGTTGGAACTATTACCACTTTGATTATATGAACAATTTATTGAAATCAGAAATATATCATATAAATTTAGGACAGTAAGAGATGTTCATAATGTCTGTAGTTATTTAGATTAATCTTGTTTAGTTTAATATTGTTGATTTATATTGTTTAGCCCTATAAGTCAATATTAATTAACTGTACTTCTTACAGTAACAAGTATACCACAACCCGATATATACAGCACAGTTTACAGTAACAATTTGACTTCTATAGGCTGTATGTAGTGTACATTGGTTGTCCATGTTAGTCTATATCTATATTTCTGTATACTGTTACTGTGTGTAGGCTTAAGTATACTGAGAGCTACTGAAAACCACAGTCATATTTTCTTGTATGCGTCATACTTGGCCAATAAAGTTGATTGTGTTTCTGAGAGCACAGATCTCCACAATCCCTCTCTGTAAGAAATAAGAAAGGCACCTCAGTTGTAGAAAGTATTTTTTTTTTAAATAATGTGTTTCCAACAAAAGAGCTCTTGGTGCAGTTGTGACCTCATTTTCTTTCTTCTAGCCCGTCTTTACCCCTTAACTACTTCACCAGCCGACAACACCCACCTTCTGAATATATAACTAGATTCAGCTAGACACTGATAATTTCATATCACTGCATTTTGATAATGAAGTAATCATTTGAATATGCTCTTATTTTATGATCTGTGGAACTTTATATACATGTTCCTTATCAAAAAATTATTGAAAGGATGTAGATTTGCTGTAATAATCGAGGTTTAAACCCCACAGCACTCACTTCGGGATGGGTAACTAATAATTGAGCGGGTAACTAAATATTCAAAAACACTACGTAATCCCAGAGTACATTGCTCCACCGTCTGAATGACCTAATCCCATCAGCCATCGCGGGGGGGCGGGGATATGGCTAGTTGTCAGAGCAACCTGCATGTCATTAGATATACCCCACCCACTAAATCATCTCCAGCCAATCGGAGGCCGTAGAAATGACATCATTGTTATTTTCAGTAGAGCTGCAGCTTAGAGGTGGATAAAGTTCGTCTCCACGTTGGAAGTGATAGAAAGTATTATCTCTATTCGGCCGCCGTTTCTGTTTTTCGGGAAGGAGGATCAAGCGAAGCGGATATTTGAGGTGTGTAAAAACACGGAGGCTCGGCGGCGGAGGAACAATTGTTATTGTTGTTGATGATCGAGAGAAAAGTTTTTCTCAGGACACGAAGTTGTCAAGTGAGTTGAACTTTTAACAATAGGCGGACTCCTATCACAAGACAGTCGAGAGATAGGGAGTCATAGGACACATGTAAACAGTCGCTCTTTGGCTTTTTTTAATAAAAAAAGGAGAATAGTTTTCCCTCAAGGTGATAACAACTTTATGTCCAGAAAAATGGAAGCGACTTTCTACGACGAAGCCGTGAATGCCTCCAGCTCCCAGCATGACGGGCCGACGGTGTACGGCTTCAACCCCAAAACCCTCAAACAGACCATGACGCTAAACCTGAACGACCCGAAGAACTTCAAGCCCCAGCTGAGCGCCAAGGCCCTGGACATCCTGACGTCCCCAGATGTGGGCTTGCTGAAGCTGGCCTCGCCTGAACTGGAGAGATTGATCATCCAGTCCTGCACGGGGCTCACGACTCCCACCCCGACGCAGTTCGTGTGTCCCAAGAACATCACCGACGAACAGGAGGGGTTCGCGGAAGGGTTCGTGAGGGCTCTGGCTGAGCTCCACTACCACCAGCAGGGACCCGCCGTGCACCCTGACGCGCAGACCGGCGCGTCCAGCAGCATGGCATCCGGCTCTGCTGCGTCCGAGGGCGGCGGGATCCCCTACAGCTGCACGGTGCGCCAGGACCCTCCGGAGTACACCAACTTGGGGGCTTTCAGCCGGGCTGTGGGATCCGCGTCCGCACCTGCCAGCGAGAGGCACCCACCCATGGGTTACCCAGCCGCCCCGCAGCAGTCCCACAGCCACATGGACCACCTGGCGGCGGCGGCAGCAGCGGCAGCCCGGTTACACGCACTCAAAGAGGAGCCGCAGACGGTGCCCGAGATGTCCGGCGACACCCCGCCGCTCTCCCCCATCAACATGGAGAGGCAGGAGCGCATTAAGGCGGAGAGGAAGCGCATGAGGAACAGGGTGGCCGCGTCCAAGTGCCGGAAAAGGAAGCTGGAGAGGATCTCCCGGCTGGAGGACAGGGTGAAGAACCTGAAGAACCAAAACACGGAGTTGGTTTCCTCCGCCAACGTGCTGCGGGACGAGCTGGCTCTGCTCAAGCAAAAGGTCATGGACCACGTTAACAGCGGCTGCCAGCTCATTTTGACGCAGCAGCTCCAGGCTTACTAGAAAGGGGAAAAAGGGACATTTCTTGGGGACCAAATGCAGCTTAAAGTGGCCTGTTCAGCCATGCGAGGAGGGAGAGTCCCTGCGTCTCGTTGAATTGTTCCACCAAATTATCCGCTCAGGCTGAATCCACTAAGTTTCTGCAGACAAAGAGCAAGATTGGAGACTGACAAGATACTTGTAACTGGTCAGTGTGATGAATTATTACAGAGCAGAGGCCACCAAACCTTATGGCACAGACGGACAGAGCTCAGAGGGAAACCCCTCTGATGGGACTTGTTTGATATTTCTTGCAATTTTTTTTTTTTTCACTCAAAACTACAAGATGTATTCAGTCAAGCAAAGTGTCCATACTTTTCAGCTAATTTTTACATTGATTAAGTCCCATGCAGCCTCGCGTCCTGACAGACACCCAGAACCTGTGTGGGATCAAATTGCAAAACGGACAGAAACACAATGTGAACGAGGCGTCGCCCTGCAAATCTCCCACTATGTCAAGTAGCAATTAATGCATATAGACTTGAGTCATGCACTGAGTATCCCACCAGCGACTATACAGTATGTACAGATAACACTAACAAAACAAAAAATGTCTCACACCTTTACGCAAGGACTCTTCTAGGTGTGTGTGTAGCGTTTACTGACAAAAAAATCTGCCTTACTTTTCTTAACCTTTATGTTCATACAACTTTTTATGATATAGACCCCAAAATAACACTTTGTAATAATATTTGTACGCCGTCTTTTTTGAGCACTTCAGAACTGTAAATATGACTTAAATAAAATGTTGGACACGCGTGATGTGTGAGTACTTTTGTGTCTATGCATTTACATTAAGTGTTTGTTATTGAGGGAGCTGGGGCTGACGGGATATTGAGTCACCAGTGCAGCGTGTGGCGCTTGTAATGGTTGGCGAGGCGACGCGGCCGCTGATTGGACAGCGAGTTGTCGGAAGTGAGCAGCAGGCGACCATATATGGCAAGAGGTCCTCGGTGCGCACTGGGACGGCTGAGTGAATCACCGTCCCCCCCACTACAGCTGGTGACTCCTAGAGAAAAACCTTTGAAGCATAAGCAGATTTGTTTACACGCTTTGGGAGTGTGATGAGGTACAGAAGAAATATTCTCCATCTATAAACTAGTTAACTTGTACAAAAAAAAAAAAGCCTTTTTATTTATTTTCTGAACTACGGTCTGTAATAGAAATTACAAAACAAGGTTTGTGTAGAAAAAAAAAAGGTACAAATTTATACACATTTCAGCCTGAACTTAGATGCTGCACACAAACAATACGAACAGAAATTCAATTGCGCTGAGAAATTAGCTGAATCTGTACACACATTGTGGACCACCAACACTGATGGATGCTCGCTGGCCTTTAAACCAGACACCAGTAAATGTTTTACTTTGGAGTCAATTTCAAGGTATGTTCATGAGGGGCGTGATGATATAGGAGGCAGCTGCCTGGCACATTTTAAAGACCCTACACACCCACAGTAAACCCACACAGGTGTTTTATCAGTCTTATTCGTGCGTTGAGTTAGATGACCTCAGCACGGTCCGTAACTTCAACCTGAGACGATCAGCCAAATTAAAGGGATAGTTTGGGTGTTTTGAAGTGGGGTTGTATGAGGTACTAATCCATAGTCAGTGTATTACCTACAGTAGATGACAGTCGGCACGCCCCTAGTTTGGAGAAGCAGTCGCACTGAACCAAAGCAATGTACTGCTGTGGACGGGGCCGGCAGCAAAATGTATTTTAATCACCTAAAATAATCTATATCCGTTTAAGTGTAAGCTATATTTAGATAATTTTGCCGGTTTATCTTGCCATGAGACAGCTATACAGTCTATGTTTCCGACGGGGAACTGAAGCCGTGATCTATGCTCTCGCCAAAGCAACCAGACTCCATTGAATAAAACAGTAATTTTACCTCGCAGGACAAGGGGTTGCTGGTCTACAGCTGCTTCGATCGGTTAGTTTGTTTGCGTTACTGTGAGACTTTGGTTATTTCAGATTCACAAGTCACACAATAGCACAAACAAACCAACCGATCGAGGCAGCGGTAGACCAGCTACACCCGTTTCCTGCAAGGTAAAATTACTTTTTTTCCCCCGATGGAGTCTGGTTGCTTTGGCGAGAGCGTAGATGATACAACGGCTTCAGTTCCTCGTCGGAAAGAGCTGTCTGAAGTCAAGGTAAAGCAGTGAAAATATTCTAAATAAAGCGTACACTTAAACCGATATTGATTTTTTTAGGTATCTAAAATATGCTTTGCTGCTGGCCCTGTCTACAATAGTACATCCAGCGTCGATACTAGTCTGTTTCTCCAAACTGGGGGCGTGCCGACCATCATCTACTGTAGATAATACACTGACTAGTACCTCATAAAACCCCACTTCAAAACACCGAACTATCCCTTTAAGTGAAAACACCTGTGTGTAATGAACAGGACCTGGTCATGTACACAATGCTATGATTAGATACTGACTGTTCTGTGTTCTTAGGGCATATTTTAACAGTTGTGGTGCATATCTGACACCGAAATATTAACACTGTACAACCTGAACCTTATGTTCCTGTCCAGTGCTCGTAGCTGCTGGTGGTATATCCTCAAATTAAATACTTTCAATATTTTACCACCAAATTAGTTTCTCACTTATAAAACACAAGTGCCAAATGATGGTTGGTCGACCGCCAAGATGGCTGGTGGAACAGTAAAGGAACAATAATTTGCCAGCTATTGGCTGCAGTGGACTTCCCACTCTGTGTCCACTGTCCAACTGTTTTGTTTCATCTCGCTCCACTCGTGCTTTATCTCTTTCTGCAACATGGATGTGATTTTCCAGGTTTTATAAAAAGGTATTCAGTCATTTGGACACACTGTTCATCCATTTTCAACGTGAGGATAATTTTTGTGATTGGTTCCTGATGATATCGGCAGTTCACACACACACAGTCCTGCGTCAGTGGTTCTCAGCTGACGAGCACGCCGTCTTTGGCAGCGAGGCGCTGCCGGTGTACGTGGTCCTGCTCTAGTTCTTCGTGGCTGGGGTGCCAGAGCCGCGACAGGATGCGCTCCATGTTCAGGGCATACATAGTGTGGGAGGGCATCACGCCGTGGTGAACCTACATCAGACAGATGTTTCAGGAAGACATTTAAGCACACAAACCTCTGATGGTTACATGAGGGAAGGCCAGAATTACTAATGTGAACAAATTCAGTGATAAACAGCAATAATAGCGGCCCACCAATATAACCAATGAAATCACTTCAAAATATCTGACAACCAGAAAGCACATGCTTATCTTGCTGAAACATTTACTTCAAATAATGAATAAATATTTGGTGTCATTGTCGTGTATTTTAAGTGTAAATACAATAATTTTCTGTGTGACCAGCGATTAAGTAGCTCATTGACTTTTACATACTGCTCTTTGATTATGAACAATGAAGTAATATGTCAGAATTTCTGTGTATGAAGCTCATGTTTTTAGGATAAGGTCTCTAGATTTAGTTGTTCAAATCACTGCAGTTGCAACTAAAGGTTATTTTCTTGATTAATCATTTAGTCCATGAATTGTTCAAAAATGTACTGTTAATCAATAAGAAATAAGAAAAGCAGCAAATTCTTAGGGATGAAAAGAGGATTGAAGAACAACTTTGAAAATAGATTTGTCCACTTGCTTGGGAATATCAAACATCCAGTTCATAAGTTGTCTTTTGTTTTAAATGCTAGGCCAGGCATCACCAAATGGTGGGCCGTGGTCCAGATCCGGACTGAGTGAAGGTTCTATCCGGACCTGTGACCAATTTCTGATAAATTAATGAGAATAAATAATAATCTTCACGGGGCGTTTCTTTCAGATGGCCACGGATCGCTATAGACCGCGCGGGTGCAGCAAATCCAGTTAATACTGCTTCACTTAAGTGAGTCAATCAAATTGATTGTTTACTGTGAATAGATAGAGAACAGCAGCGTGAGAGAGATGACAGCATGAAGCAACTGATCTGCTACTTTCTGGCTACGGACGGTTTTCCCTGTTCTAACCAAAGTAGCCCTACACACCTCGACCATGTTTGGATCGATTTACAGCTGTGAGTCAGCTGAGCTTTCTCCGCTATGAACGTTATCAAAACCAGGGTCACCAATGCGCACCTACACGTGTGCATGAGAACGGCAATAACTCCATTCAAGCCAAGATTCAAACGACTGGCAGGGCAGTCACAGGCACATTTCTCTCTCTAGGAAACAAAGTAGAAAAAAATGTAGAAGAAATAAAAAGAAAATGGGCTGCTCAAAGCTCTGTTTTCACTTTTCCAAATGTATGTTGTTGAATTTATTTTATAGACATAAGAGTTGGCTATAGCAGTGTTTCCCAGACTTTTTTCCTGTGGACCCACTTATACTTACACAATATGACAAACCATTGTGACCCAATTCACAATAGGCCGTATCTATACATCATGAAAAGAGCAAATTTGTGCGTAAATAAATGTTTCCGACCATCTTTACTGCCATTTCAGCATCACCTTATATCATCTTGAAGAGGTAAACCAGCTATTTCGAAGAGAAATACGTTTGATAAATCACAACTTTGTTTTATGCATGTGTTATTCAATACATATACATATGTTAAATACTTTATAAATGAGACCAAATAAATACATTTGGGCGGAGTTAACAGGCTCTCATTTTTTTCCTCTCATCAGTAAAACAATCAGAATGGACGCTAGCCTTTCGTATTAGAGTCAATGTTATAAGTCGGCTACAATTACCAGAACAATTCACACATTCAGGCTCCCTCATGTGGCTCAAAGGTGTACTGCAGATATAAATGTTAAATAAAAGACTATGGAAGAAATTCTGCAAATTTATTTGGCAATCCTGTGGGTCCCGATCCAGTCTGTGGGAATGACGGGGCTATAGGACGCAATTTAGACATGAAGAGGTTCTGACCTTTACTGTGAATAAATTATAGTACCTGGACCTCTTTGAATTTTAATTGCGCAACATTTGTTGAAAATTTCGGGAGCGAGAACATACATGAGCACGTGTCTCTTACCTGTAAAGCCTCCAAGAGATCAAACATGCTGATTGGAGGGAGGGGCGCGGGGAGACTGTCGGAAGAACAAGCCAATAAGTGAACGGCTTGTTGCTCGGCCTCATCGGGTGACACCTGAGGAGGTGGTCCAGCGGCGAGGGAAGCACTTGGAGGGGGACTGAAAGGAAGAACAAGCAAAAACCACTTTGGACTGAAAAATGCAAATTACAAATTACAGCAACAGAAACTACAGCATGTTTAAGAGAATTTATGTCTACATTAAGTTCTAACTCTCATATAAAGCCTGCACAGTGTTTATCAGATAGTAAGAGCAGTTGCCCCTACCATTCAGTAACACTGTGGTAAGCAGCAAGGCTGTTCTTCAGATAAGGCTGCGGTGTGACATCACTGCCGAAGGCGTAGGGGAAGCGACCATCTCTCAACCTGTACGCCTTCCTCCGGGTGATGACGGCAGTCAGGACGTCTTTCAAGTGATGCTGAAATAAATCAGAGCAGCAAGTCAAGCTTTGTTCGATCTCCAGGCTGGGTAAACACAGCTGTCAGTCAGATTTATAAAGCAGAACAGGAAATAAATCTCTCCATTCACTTTAAGCCTCTGCATGGATAAATTAAATACAGAATGTCAATGACAATCTTGTACTGGGGTTAGAGATCATTAAAGACATTTGCTTACAAAATTATTCATTTCTTGAGGACAGAATTACATTTTTAGGAATTGTGAAAGATCAAAACTGATACGTTGAGTTTTGGAAAGAACCTGTTAAATCTGTCGTCTGCTAAAACACGATACATTTCCCTGTAAGCGTATAACATAAACCTGTATCAGAGTACAACTCTGACATAAAGGTGAAATATGGATACTTGCCTCCAGTTTTGGGTGAGGATACTTTTTTGTGGTAATTACTTTACTCTTTTTTTTACTTTAAGCATGTTTTAGGGCTGCAAATATGATTTTTCCCTTCATCTGCAAAAACAAATTCATGAAACTTGTCATTGTTTCTGTGTGTCTCATTGTTTACTTCTATAATCTGGCCATAACATAAAAAAAATGCTCAGTTTTGTTGGAGATCAGTTATATAAAATCAGGTATTGTTGTCAATTTAACTGCAATTTTATGCTTTTTAAAGTGCATGTATTAAGTATTTGTATAATTTAATGTACAGATTAAAAGAAGTTGGTATGGTTCAGTAATGTGCATGATACACTGTACCAGACCATCCACAGTAATGAACTGTAGGTTGAATATGACCAACATCAGTATTATTAAAAGAACTGTGGAACCATTGATCACATCAAAACCATTTACACACAATTACTCATACTCTCATACTCTGATAGAAGGTATCGTACGCTGTACAGATTGTAAAGTCCTTTGAGGCAAATGCACTGCTGGTAGACAGTTGCTACAAACCTCAACAGCGTGGATCATGCTGCTGACGGCCTCCTCTGTGATGTTATCCAGGCCCAGCTCAAAGGCCGTCACCATCATGCGGGCCTCCAGCTGGCCCCGCGTGGGCAACAGCAGAGTGTGGGCACTGAGACGCAGCTCCTCCTCCTCACCTCCCACCTCCCGGGGGCTGAACGGCTGGGCGGCGCTCAGAGGGTTCTGTGGCTGGAAACGATGCTGAAGGCGCAAACAAGACATACAAACATCAAAATGATACAGACAGTTGTTTCAAACCCAGTCAATATATGAGCAATTACTTTATTTAAGAGCTGCTGTTAACTCACCCAGCCTCTGTAGGGATGAATATGAGAATAACTACTTACGTCAAATTTCTGTCTAGAGGAACATTTCTTCTTCCCTTTTGGTTTTCCAGGCTTTGAAGCAGAGCCACCTTGCCACTGTAACGGCCCTGCGCCCTCTAGTGGACAGCAGAACAACACAAGATGCATTTAAGAAACATAAATGTTACGACTTTTCAATAGTTATAGTCTCTAACTGGCTTTTGAAAAATGAATCAGTAACAATGTGCCTATATGCAGTGGGCGAGGAATAAAAGTCTTTGATAACGGGCCATTTCACTCTTTGTTACGGACACAATTTCAAATTCCATTACTAAATCAATTAACTTAACAACATTGTCATTATTTCAAAGTGTCTGAAAACGACACTGTTCCAATACCTAAGACAATAAAATCAATGAAAAAAATAAACATAAAGTTACAGATTATGGTACTGCAAGTTTGGATAAAACATAGCTTTAACATAAACACAAGCTTATGTGCAGTTACAGAGAAAAGACATTCTTTAAAATATGTTACCTGGTGTGGAGACGATGATCTGGCAGCGTGTGAGAATGGCCAGGAGAAAATCATTGTGAACATGGACTGTAAAGGAAGAAATACAAAATAAGAAACACATTTTCAGATAACATACATTTTTCAACATGAACAATATAAAGTATTGTTTCTTGCTTACTAACCATTCTCCTGTGCCAACAGACGACGTGCCTCAATGTCAAAATCCTCCTTGCTGATCTTCTGTTTGAACCAAAGCTTCAGGTTCGCCCAGTAACTGCACGGAGAGGCAACACACACAAAACATCAATACAAGACAAAACTTACTGTAAGAATGCATTTACCACATTCATTTCATTTCATAAACAAACCTATGTTAGACATAATGTAGCCTCGCATCTCATTATGTGAAAATAAATGATACATTTTCTCTTTTTTCCTCTCCCTTGTATCCTCTTTTCTTTAATTCAAGTTACACATCAATACTTCAATACATACCTCTGTGCAATATAAAAACAAAAAAGCCTGTGCAATACTTGTATATATTTACCATACACCAATATTTCCTTTATTATTATTATTATTATTATTATACTGTATATTATTGTAAATACACTATTATTTTTTATTTTATTTTTTACTTTATTTTATTATGTTATTCTTTGCTACTTAAGCTACTGTTTCTTTTCTTAATGGAGCTTCCCAGCAAAAAGTATTTCACACGATTGTACCTGTATAACCGGCGTGACAATAAACATCTTGAATCTTGAATCTTGAATATATTTAAGCTGTAATAATTAGTCATACAAACCTACAGAAACGTTGAAATAACTTAAGATGAAATTCAACACGTGTGGATTGAAATAATAACGTCATACTTTTTGTATCACTCCTCCTGAGAGCACATGATAAAAACTAAATAACTGCAAAGATATTGGCTCATTGATAAACTGTTGCTGAGGAGAAATGCTGCAAACATTAGCAAGTGCTGCTAATGTCCACATAGCCAGCTAATGGCGAGATTACTTTGCATTTCAGCCGCAAACCAACATACAGGATAGAAAACCAACTCCACAAACAGAAAACACACTCAAACAACGTTTTACTTACTGCTTGACATTATCGCCAATTGCATCAGTTAAATTTTTCTTTGCAATCTCCAGCTCGCTAGCATGAGCTGCCATGGCGTTCATATAGAGTCCTGCTATGACGTCATCATCCTGCGACATCAAGTAGTGTTTCCCTTTTTTTTGTCTATAAACTTTATTGAAGCAGGTTAAGTCTTCATTAACAGGACGAAAAATATTACTTGGCGATTAATATTACATAACAAGTAATTTTATAATGAACATTGCCTAAAAAAACTTAAATTTTACAAATTTTATAAAAAATATATATACATAAAAAAGAATGGCAGCTAAATAATAGCTATTTATTTGTACAATTTCAAATAAATATCGATAATTTCGATCAAAATTTCACACAACAAATGCATGGGACACGTATATTAATTTATTCATAAACATGCATTTTAAATTCAGCTGGACTATCTATCTTGAGATGCCTAATTTTAAATAAAACTACCTGTTCCTCTTTCCTTTGTCCAGATCAGAGCACATTTGTTTGTGAGAGTGAAATGCTGTCAGGCATGTGTACAAGAGCTTTTCATCGATGACAAACCACTCATCCAAAGTACTGTCTGTTTTACCTTCCCTGTCATGTCCTGTCATCCACCACAGAGTGAAGACAGTGGCTGGTTTAGGTAGTAAAACTACTCCACCACCACTAGATGGTATCATAGTATGATTTAAATTCTGCAAAGCAGTCCACTCACATCTTGGTGCAGAAGTAGAAGTAAAAAGAGGACTTAGATCGGTGCATTTTAAATTGGTCATGCTTTATCAAAGTGTCAACACATATCACTATAGCAAGGTCAAGATGGATTTTATCTCCAAAAAATGTAGTGCAGAAACAAGTTCCAATCCGAGGCGGAAAAGTCTTATCTGCCTTTTGCAAGCAGCTCAGCATGACTTTTCAAGGCAGGATCGCTTGTTCTGTTGCTCATTAATTTCAATATAGAGAAGGCTTAGTTCCAAAACATGATATGAGCTCTGGAGCCTGAGATGATGTATATAAAGTATGGCTGTAGGGTCGATGTGCAAGTCTGATCAATGCCAAGAATGTCAGTGGAGAAAAAAAGATGATCTCATGGGCACTAAGCAGTGTTGCAACATAGTAAGAGTAAATATGAGTTAAATTTGTCCCCCTTCCCAGCTCTATAGGAATGTATTATTAATGTTAATTTTGAATGATCTTCAAACTTTTTACTGCTCAGTAAAGTTAATGTAAAGGGGATTTTTTTGGTCCCCTCACTCCAGAAATACTACTTATAATGACCTCAGTGACCTCCTTCCTTTCCAACGAAAAGCCAGCTGCCAGAATATTTTTAATAAAATTGGAGAAAGCTGTCATTTAAAAAACATGCATCACATCCCATTTTAACCACTGAAATTCCTGCCATATTCAAACGTCCCTCACATCTGCAGCTACTTCAGAGTGCAGCAGCTAAAATGTGAAATATACTGTTCAATGACGAGATCAGACGGCGTATTTCCTGTTCAATCATCTAAACGTAATAGTAGAATCAGAACTGGTGGGAAAAAATGTATGTGATCACATTTGAAGTAAATCCAGTGCTGGCCATAGCGGGACTTTAATTTCATTTGACTGTCCCTTGGTGTGGGCTCAGTTTGCTTAGCATCAAGTCCTGAATATCTTTCTTTAATTATGTACATTTTTGCTATCTTCTTAATTTGTAATCATTTTTTTGTTCTATTAATTCTATTTCTAATTTGACTTTTTATTTCTTTACTTAAGCACTGATAAAACTGATGCTACAAACAATGTCCTTGTTATATGTAGAGATTACAGCTAAAAGAAAAGACCAGATTGGTGCTACTGCTGTAAGTGTTTTTGCTATTCTCCACTGGAATGGATGTAAAACATTTCTGTGGTTCCCTCTGTTGTGCTTTGTGGCTCTTTGGCTCATGCCTCTCTCGAGCCGGTTTAGGTTAGGGAGGCCCTTTTTGTTTTTCACTGTTTTAACTGTGGTGTAAAAACAGTCGAGTCGTTCGAGGCCATCACTCCTTTGGCTCGGTCCCCCCAGGCGGTCCTGAAGCCTTAAACAGACCTCCATGACTCACGCCATTTATCACAGTAAGTGAAATCGTATATCCAGAAACATACAGCTAACGGTCATACTAGACTATTAGTGCGTCCTCCAGTTCAGTGACTAACGCTGACTCCACAGTGTTCTGAGGTCATACGTCTTCACAAAGGAGATCCTTTGGATGGGGGGGGGGGGGGGTTTCAAGGTTTGAGTCTAGAATAAACACGCTTTTCATGCCAGCCACATGAACAATGAAAACCATCTGAATTCTTGGTCACTAATAGATGTATTTAACAGACTAGTAGGGAGCGGAAACTCAAGGAGCTCACTCCTCACGGCCCAAATGTTCCTTTGTTTGTTATCTCTGGGTTGAGATCGGTGCTTAGATTGACGTCTTTCTGTCAAAAAAAGCCTCATTAAAATAAATCTAATTTTCACAACCTCAGCACTCGCTTGTGTGCTTCAAATGAAATATCACTCTACTGTATGTTTTAGACTAATAAGGGAGGGTGGAAACTGCAGCCGTCTGCAGCTCCGTGAGCCTTCCCAGATGCCTCCAAATGAGCATCCACCTTAAACAAGTGTCTGTTAAGCTTTAAATCAAAAGGGCACTTAGGAGCGGAATTAGCTGTGGAGTTGTTTAACTGTCCTAGTTAGGGCAAAAATTAGTCATGGTGCTTGTTTTCATAGAAAACAGCTCCAAATCCTGTCTGTTGATTTGCTGGTTGACTGGTTAATGAGTCACTCTCATGGACGTCCCCCCCCCCCCCCAACAGCAGATGTCTTTCAGCAAACAGCAGCAGAGCCAGCTTCTTCTCACAAATCTTCCAAGCATGGTGCCATCTCGGTGGTGAAATTCGGAGACAGCGAAGCTTCACTCAGCGACAAAGAGGGCTTTCACCTCTGAAACCTGCAGCGGTTCTCAGAGGGACCACACTGCAGCAGCGCCCAGCCATCCCCCGGTCTGTTGGCCAAGTATTCAAGGTGGTAACAGGCCTGAGTGTGGTCCCCTCTACAGAGCCAAGGATGTCACCTTCTCTCCTCCAATGTTTGACTGCGCAGGAGTTCGGTTTTTGTGGGCTAATCAAGCATTTCCATACCCCCATGAGGCTGTTTAAAATGTAAAGGTTCAGTGTGTGGCGGGCAGAGTTATTGGAAGGCTTCAGTTACAGCTCCTGTGGTGACGGAGCGTCCCATACCGGCAGTCTCTGGGGTGGTTATAGGCTCGACGGCTGAGAGGCACACTTGTGACAGGAAGGTGTTGGATTTAAAGAACAAGTGTGCTCAGACGGCTAACTGTTCAATAAAACTGTTGGAAAGAGAGCGTCTGAGTCTACACTTGACGTTTTCATGGCTCTGTTCAAAGTTTAAAAAACCAACAACCTCTAAAGTTCACTAATTAACACGTTTTATCTTGTTTGTTTAATCCTTATAAAAAAACAAACTGTAAAATAAAGTTGTGGTTTTAGGGGGTTTTATGTGTTGGACTATTTATTGGCTAACTGGGCGCAGGTCTGTAGTTCCAGCACGTAACTACTTGTGAATCCACAAGTTGTCGTTTTTCCATTTTATTTTCTGTACGAATAAAACAAGCATGATATAACATGTTAAAATATGGAGTTTTAGAGGTGCTGGTAGGGTGATTTTTTGAAACTTTGGACAGAGCCATGCTAGCTGGGTCTGCTTCCAGTCTTTATGCTAACGTAAGTAAAACGTAAGAAAAAAAAAAGTCAATAAGTGTATTTCCCAAAATGTCAAACTATTCCTTTAAGTACAAATCCAGTCCTAGTGAATGTGACATGTATGAGCATAAATAGGCTAGTTCTTACAGTTTTTGTAAGCTAATGCTTCATATTTAGGCTACCGTACAAACATGAGTGGTATCAATCTTCTCCTTGAATTTTGAAAAGCGTCTTTCCCCAAAATATATGTAGTCACAAACTCTATTAATGAAAGCATTACCTGCAGGAAACAGAAGTTCGATGGTTATGATGTGACAAATTAAAGGTATAAAAGGTATGAATTGTGCTTTGTTTGACATGAAAAAGAGTCATGTAGTTCAGGTTGAGAGCCAGACTTGATTTGATGACTTGCCCTTACCCAGTCATCCTCAGAAATGTGTCACCACTTAAAGCGAGATGCCTCTATGATGTATTCATCTGTCTCCTCATGACTTTTTCACGCCGACACAAGGCACACAGCCACGTACATTTAACAGAACTCTTATTACTGTTAAAGATAGGATTGGTAATGCTGAGAAACTACCAAGAGTACGCTAAATCAAAAAAATTATCCAACCAAAAAAACTGAGCCTAGTGTTGCCAACTCTATTCCAATGAAAGTAGCTCCAAAGTCGCTAAATCTAGCGAGAAAGTCGGCAACACTGACAGCCTGTCCCTTCAGGCCTCCCTCCAAAGCCACTCTCCCCAAATTATCATTATGAACGTAAACAACGAAAATTGTTACACAGCTGTCAAGCTAGCGGTCGTGTCTAGAAGGCAACCCGCAAATTGCGCCATCATGCAAAAACTTGCAAAAAACTTGGGTGACTTGCTGTCCGACAACCTATCTTAACCTTAACCATTCAAGGTCAATGCCTAACCTCAACCATCTCTGCAATTTGCGTGTTACCTTCTAGACGCGACCCAAGCTAGCAGCTTGTGGAAGATGAGTGCATGGGTAGAATGAGTGCAGGTAGGCAGTTTATATAAGCCTATTACAGTCCTGCAACCAGAGATACCAGATTAAATTCTTTTTTTTTTGTCAGAGCATTTGATTTATTGATTGCTGTCGGGATGTAATGAAAATTTTAACAAATATAACAAAAAATGTTTTTGAAGAAGATTACCAACCCTAGCTTTAAATGTAATTACTGTAGACTTTAACAGTTTCTGTTTGAATCTGCTGGAAAAACCACAACATTTCATCTGGATGACTCACACCCGCTAGATAAATGTGGAATGTGCATGTAGTCTTAACAAAGACTAAACCCTAACAAGTCGGGCACTAATTAGGACTGGTTAACAGTATAAATCAGCAGGGCACATGAAACGAGTTCCTTTGAATCCCAAAGAACAAGAACGTCCCCTGAAGTGACCCTAAGTGTTCTCCGTTTATTGACTGTCAGTTGTGTAATATTGCTCTGCCAAGTATTGTGACTCAGTGGCTTCGGCTTTCATAGCTGTTTAATTTTAACATTATAATGTTGTTTTTATTGGACGCCGCTTTTTTTACATGTTCATAAACATGTTTCCGTGTCCAGCTGGATTTGACCGGTCTGTCCTTGCTGTTGTGTTTTGTTGCTGTATAAAAGTTAGTTAAAGGGATGGGTGTGAGGGCCGTTGTGGTCAGTAAGAGAAAAACAGCACAGTGAGGGTCTATTTTCGGCTGAGAGACCACAGACTGTTGGATGTTGCTGTTGTTCAAAGGCCCACCAGTTCAAAAAAATAAAACAACCCCGGCTCCCCTCTCCTCTGGGATGGCTTCCTCAAAAGGATGCCGCTTTCCTTCCATCCCGGTGATTACAGAGTGCAGGCACCCGTGACTTTGTCAATGAAAGATATTTTACGAAAACATACACTTCAAGCACTTTTGTGTGGAAAGAATGTAAATTTCTCTGTATTTAACAGGAAGGCGGGGGGGGGGGGAGAATAACTTGGAAATTTGGACCGCTTCCATCCCAGTTCATCCCACTCCCCTCCCTCCTCTCTCCTCTCCGTTTCTTTCTTCATCCTGTCTGGCTTTCAGCAATGTGTTTCTCGTTGTCTGTCCCATTGCCTAGAACTCTCAACACGCTTGGTCGGCATATTTTTCGTGCTCGAAAACCACTCAAAACAAAACGTAATTCCATCTTTTTCTTTTTTTCTCCGACGATGCTCGTTTCTTTTTTTTTTTTTCCCCAGAGTCATACTGAAATTGAATCAACAGCCAAAATGAGAAAAACATATAACAGCAATTTCCATACGTGCAAGCACACTTTTAGAATGATTGTCATTTATACAGCGGAGGAAATTATTTCAATTTTTCTGTAGGATCGTTTACTGTTCCCTCAGGACACCTGGCCCTTTTCACTGTTATGATAAGTTAATTGTACACATAAATTATCGTTTCTGGCCATCTGCACTTGGAAAAAGTAGTTTAACATACAGTATAAAGGTCTGTTTTTGTGTGATCAAATGTACATACAACACTTTCTCCAACTCCTTAGGATGTTGGCCTTTTCAGATCTGGAAGTGGATACAGAGTCTAAATAAATCTATATAGGTATTAACAAAATGTATTTCCCAGCTCCCAACAACTATAGCACAAGTTAAATACCATGTATGAGCATTTGGCTCACACGTTTTATGTTGGCGAGGTAGGAAGAGCTGCATTTAGATCCTGTTATGCTAAAGCTTATGAAGTTCTGTCAGGATGTGGCGCCTCGTCTCCACGGGGGTGACCTAATGAGGAGAACACTGCGGTCTCTTAATCCGATAGACAGCTTGCATTATTTAGCTGCAAAAATGTCCTTAATTATCCCTTCACCATCATGTGTATTTGATGGTTAAAGGAGCTGCATGGCTTACTTTAAATAGCCCCTAAATCCCTCTATGTGTGCATCTATTATGATATTAAGAGAACAATGTTCACTCAGAGTCCGTGTCTGTTACAGGAGGCAGTTTCAAGTCACTACTGACGGTTGGTAATCTCCATTGGTGTAGTTCTTTTATCTAGGATCAACCAGTTGCTGATGACGTATACAGTCACAATTTAGAATGAGGTTCAAGTTTGCCCCGGCCTCCACAGTCGCCCCTGGACCAGCCTGGCTTACAGTATCTCCTCAGTCTATGGGCCTGATCAGCATACGGACAGACTTCATGGAGTAGAAGCCTCCGCCGTAGTCGGCCCAGAACATCCCATCTTGGAATTTGCTGCGGTAGACTCCTCCGGTGTACCAGACACCGTTGAGATTGGCTTGGCCGCAAGCGTTGTACCACCAGCCTCCTTTATGGAAATGGGCACAGTTACCTGTTGAGGAGAGACGGGACGGGTGATGATGAAGAAAGAATGATTTAAAGAAACATTTGTTGTTGTCTTCAGAAAGTTTTTCAAGGTGTGAGCGTGTAAATGGTTGCTGATTTTCAGTGTTTGCTAACGAAAAGCTAATCTCTACCTTGCTAGCGTTGACATGCTCACAACAATAGACGCATGCATTTTGTTCACTTCTGGTGGGTCATCACCATCTATCTATTTTCTATAGATGCATGTGAATTGCTTCATAAGGCATTGTGGGATTCCAGGCGACGTGGGACTGATTCCTGCATTCTTCAGGAGCCCCCATTATTGTTAAGAACGAAGAGTCACCTCCCCGTGTCGTTACACACACACATCTAAACCACACCTGTAGCTGCCAGTAGCTCCTCACAGGACGCTGATTTGTCCGTGATCTGGTTTGCCGGACACAAACGCATTACTTCAAGCGTGACAAGATGGATTTTTGTGCGATATGTGATCCTGCGATTCTCACGTGATCTCGTGTCATCGCGAGAATCCAGATGCCGTGCAAGGTAATCTGCGATCCACCAGTTGGAGAAAACCCCATTTCAAGAATGTGTTTGGATTTTTTTTTTTTTTTATTAGACTATCTTGATTGTGTCTGATTTTTAACCAATAACATAAAACTTTTCTGTACGTCAGTTTTGCTATATGGGATGTTAAACTTTAAAGCTTAATATTCATTCAGAGCACAGGTAGAATGTCACAAAGAGAGGCTTGAAATTTCAATAAAACATTATGATGCTTTAAGAGCAAAGGGGCCCCGTGTCCATCTACCTGAGAAGGCGTCCTTGTCTCGATCCAGAGTGGTGAACTGTTTGCCGTTGTGGCTGCTCAGGGAGTCCCCGGCGTTGCCCTGGTAGGTGCCCAGCCGCAGGCGGTAACCCTCGCTCTCAGGCTCCAGATGGAAGCTGCTGTACTGAGCGTAGACCTTCTTGTCCATCCAGTCCTCCAGCTCCACCAGCAGCTTGTAGTCCCCCTGCCTCCCCAGCTTGTAGATGGCTGCCAGACCGAGCCAGTACTCCCCGTCTATGTTGCCAAAGCCGCTCTGAATCAAAGGAAGATTAAAAGGCAGGTTACAGGAAGATTGCAGAAAGTAATGAGCATTGTCTTTTATGTGGCAGCCCGCGGAGTTTAGAAACATGAGAATTGTTTAGGAACATAAAACCCCCTTTGTGGATGAGGCTGTGGGATTGTAACAGAACAAATGAGGATTTTCTTTTTGATGGCGTTCAGGTCGTGGTTCTGTAGTTAAGACAAACTACAAAACTTCAAATGAAAAAAGCTGTGGCAAAAGACTGCCACCCTGTCTTTGAAATTCCTACGAAAGACATGTTGTAGAGAGTTTATGCAGGAAAATAAGCATCCATCGTCAGCATGCTGGTTCATCGCTCAAACCCCAAAAGAGCTCTTGGATCACGGCTAATGGCGAAACTGGCCTGGACGCTTGTGTTGAATAACCGCGAGCAATCTACGTCTGGCCATGTGCCTCCTGAACACTTCACTTGGTTGAGGAGGTTGAGGTTTGTGATTGTGGATTAGCCGGGTGAGCCAGCAGATGATGAATGATGTAGAGTTTCAGTCCAGGGCCTCCTCTCTGGTGCTGTGTGTGTGTGTGTGTGTGTGTACATGTGGTGGCTTTGTGGGAGAGCTCAGAGGCAAATCAATGTTGAAGAGAGCAATTTAGCTTCCAGTTACACATGCACAAGCCTGGCCGGGCTGAATGGAACACTGGATCGCCGAGGCTGCCAGCGGCGATATACTCCATCTTATTCTCACAGAGCTTTGATGAGAGGGTCTATACGGTGTGGTGTAGTAAGCCAACCAGCCATCCATCCAGGAAGGCACCATAGTAGGAGCGGTTTTGGAAAGAAAAGCCAGCAGATTGAGCCGTGGAACATACCTTCCTAATGTTTCATGATGGGAATCTCAAACCAAATGACCTCGGACGGATAGTGCTGCTGACGGGGCGTTATATTTTACAGTAGACTAAGTGAAAACACAAGGACTCTGGCCCAGGAAATAGCCTAGTACCGAAGACCTCAGATGGTTCCTCTAGATGGGTCATATAACGGCACCCCTGTTGTCTCTGGATGACCCAACTATTCTGGTTGGCTCACGGGAGGAGAGAGAAAAATAAGACAGACAAGCCAGAGGAAGTGTCATATGTCATCACCTTGTAGTTATCCCAGTTCCTAAAGAAGTTAACGGATCCGTCTCTCCTGGTCTGGATAACGGTCCAGCCCCCGTTGTCTATATCCTGTTCACACCAGGCCTGAACAGGCCTCTCTGCTTCGTCAGGTCGGATCAGGTACATACCGCTGGTGATGTGGCCAGCGTCCTGCGCCGCGAGGCAGTCTCTGAATGGACCTGAAGGAAAGATCAAGAGAGGGAGGCAGGTGGTAAGAAAGACAGGGAAGTGTGGGACCAAGTGCGTAACAGCTAAATAGTTGTAAAACCTTAACTTGAGGGGTTTTTATGATAATTAGTGCCAGACCCCATCCCAAAACAACAACAACAAAAAAATTTGTGGGGAAAATCTATGTTTAGACTACGGTTGTGCCTAGAAGGTAACCCACAAGTCGCAAAACTCTGCGAGATGGTTAAGGTTAGACATTAACCTTGAATAGTTAAGGTTAGGCATTGACCTCGAATAACTAAGGTTAGGCATTGACCTCGAATCGTTAAATTTAGGCATTAATCTCGAATGGTTAAGGTTAGGATCGGTCGTCGGGCAGCGAGTCTTGCGAGAGTTTTTGCAAGAATTGGCAAATTTCGTTATTTGTGGGTTACCTACTAGACATGACCTTAGACTACAGGGCAACTTGGCTTGTTAGCTTTTTGCAGGACTAGCCAACTTCATCTGGTGTTAGCCTAGTTTTTTCTCCATTATGATTAGCTATAGCTACTGCCTTATTTATGTGGTATCACAAATCTCAATTACTAAAACGTTGGAGCATCAAAATCGATTTTTCATTTGCAAGAAACGGGTTGGAAAAAGTCGGTAAATTAGCTTAAGCTAAGGCTAGCTGTGACTGCCCTCCGGCTAGCCTAGCTAGGATGCAGTCCCTGCTGTTTGGTTATGACCATGGTTTCTTTTTTCATAAATTACACATTTTTACAGCATGAACTATATGTATAAACATATGACAAAAAGTTTGATTCTGGTCTTAACTCAATTTAAGTATGTAGGCATAGTTACTGTATTTTGGCTTTGTAGGGCAGTTTTTGGTGCCAGAGCACTGAGAGAACAACATGTCAGGATATGAGTTTACATGATGAGAAGGCATTGAAGGCAATGTCTGACAGAGAGCTAAATAAGTAGGAAAAACCAGACAGAGTAATACAAAACACATTTATGTAGGTCCTCCCAGAACAGCAGATGTGAGTGGGGCAAATAAAGTCACTTTAATAAGAAAATACTTGCCTTCATTAGAGGTAAAAAAAAATAGATACCTTGTTAACCCACTGCATTGAGACTAACATCTGCCTTTTTTCAAGGTAATTCAACATAAGATTTTTAATTAACAGCACATGTAGTCCTGTCTAATAATATAATAATATTAATGTAAAGGTGTAGTCCATTCACTTCATGAAGTATACCAGAAGTGCTTCTACTTTGTGGTTTGCTGGATCCTATCATACCAGCCTGGGTTTTGTCTACATCTCACATGCAATGGAACAGTCTTGTAAGGGATCATTTTCATACACAGCTGCACTGAAATCCTACACACTTTATTATTCTTGGGCGAGGGCGATCTAAATGCGTCAGGAATTTCTGTTGATGAGCAAAATCGCACTGGTTAGACCTTTCTTTGCTTTGCTTTAAGTCCCCTGCCTCAGTTGAGACGTTACAACATTTTTATTTCCATCCTGGTTTGTGTTCTTTCTGTTGAGCTGCGAACAGACTTCCAGCTGAATCTGCAAATCTTTAACCTTTGAAAATGAGGCCACGGGCCCACCTGCAGCTGTATTCAAACTCAGTGATTATTATTTTGTTATGGTTGGCCTGCAAAGTCAGGACTGCTCTACATTTTACCATGACTTATTTTGGATTTTAGGGACTAAATCAATGAATAAGTGAATGAAAATTAATAAATGGATGGATAAATGGATCTCATTTCCTCACTCACTCACCTTCAGTACTGAAGTTTCTATGTGGAGGTTTCTGAACTTCCAGGGTGTCGCTTGTGGGTGACGGGCCAGACCGAGAGCCCCTTTCTCGGGCGAAGTTTCGCGTGTTGTCCCTCTGGATCTCGTTGGTGAAACGTGGCACATTAACGGGAATGTTCTCAGGCACCACCTGCACAAGTGGAGGTCCAATGTGTGGCTGGTCATGCCTGCGGCTGTACACCTGCATGCAACGCTCCTCCAGTGCTCCAATCAGCACTGACTGGTTGTTCACTACAGCAGACAGGGCCGCGTATTTGGCCTCCAGTTCCCTGTACCGCGATGCCAGGCGCAGCGACTCAGAGGTGGCGTTGAGGATGCGCGTCTCCAGCTGCGCCAGCTCCAGTGAGTTGTCCCTCTTCCTGATGATCTCGTGCAGCAGCTGCATGTAGAGCTGGGTCACCCTGGAGTTCATGTTCCTGCTCTCCTTCCTCAACAGCTTCATCTCGTTCACCAAGTTGCCGTCCACGTCCACCACCAGCTTCAAAGTCTCCATCTCCCTACGCTGCTTCGACAGGAGGTCGCGCACCGCAGCCACATCCAGGCGTGTCACTCGGTCCTTGTCGGTCGAGTAACCGCGGGCGGCACAGATGGGTCCTGTGATCTTCTGCTCAGGGACCAGGAAGGTGTAGGAGCACTTCTTGCTTTCTCCGTTGGCCTCCGGAGCCCTTCGTATCCGGGAGAGGATGGGGTTGTTTGTGAGGGCTTGGCTGTTGCCCCAGAAAGACAGACTAAACAGAATAAATACGCTCCATGTTCCAGGTCCCATGGTTCCTCCTCTCTTTATCACCAAACAAGCTAAAGATCTATACAAAAGAAAGAGAAGTGAAGACCATTTTACTTAAAGGGTTGGTGTTATTCTATATTACACTTATTGTCAATACATCCCATAAAAAGGATGGAAACTAACAATGTATTAGTCCATTTCCCAATACTTTCCAACTTCCCCTGTCTTTGGCACTCAGCAGGAAGGTAATGTTGCTCTGTCGGTCCACCACTTTGATCCAGAGTGAAATATGTCAACACTTGGATATATTGTCATGTAATTTGGTATATATTCAATGATAGGCACTGTATTTTTGTAGCAAATGTTATTCAAAGAGAAGAAAATTGTGCATTTGTTGAGACTATTTTCCGCCACAGATTAATATACAATTGGTGTGTTAGGAGCGTTGACAGCCCTAGAATAAACTGCAGCGCTATCCTTTTTGCTACCGCTCATTTTGTACTTTTGTACAATTCCCTACCAGATGTTTCCTTTTCTCCTCTAATCCAATATAACCCGCGTGCATCTGCTGGCATGACACAGGAGAGAGCTTCCAGTCGAGACTCAACATAAGAGTCTCGCTTAATTATGATGTGAGCATTAAAATGTAAAGTGGAAACTAGCAGACTGTGGCAAAGAAACAGCTGGTTTCACATATCAACTGCCCCTGGCAAGATGTGCCTTCTGGTCCGCTTGGGGTTGAGTAAGAGCAGTGCCACCCACCCACCACAAATCTGTTATCGTAACTCGGATTTTCAATCCATTCCCTCATGGGTCCTCTTTCATTACGGCCCTCACCACATCTGTATCAGGTGTCTGGGTGTGGGCGAGTGCTGGGGTCTGTTTTTCACATTTCTGTAGATCTCTTGGCTCAGACCTTCCAAGAGCCTCCCCTGGAGCCTTACAGTGTACCTGCAATGGCTCGTGTGCAGGAATTAGCATGTTACAAATCTGTCATTTGACTGAAAATGAAAATATTTGGGAGAAAACGTGGCCATGGATGACATTGAATATATCCCTTTAACGGGATAGCGTCCGCTGCTAGGATTCATGAGGTGCAGAACTGCGCATACTGTATCAGTAATGAGCCAAATGCTAGAAGTCAGCAGGTGGTTTTCGTTGGGCCTCACTGACTCATTTTAACTTCTGCTATCTCTGCCTGGCTGGTGCAAACAGATACATTTGGATTTAGTGAGAAACAAAAGAAACTGATGTGTTTGAGGAGCAGCAGGGGGAGCAGGAATCCCTGATTTATGAGTAATGCTTTCTGGTGTCTATTTTTGGAAGGAAAGCTCCTGTTTTGATCTTATTGGTTTTGACAGCACAACGAATGGAGCCGGGTGGGTGACGTTCAAAAAATGCATGCTAAGTGAAAGATCCCTCCCTCCATATGCAACAGCGAGGCTTTGGCTCCGGGAGTGGAGCTAACGGTGAGCCAACATTCAGGCGGATTTAGGGCCAAATCCAGCCAGAAGGCAGTCTAGTGAATATGGCCAAGGAGGTTAAGTAACCTTCATCCAGCACCTCTGACGGGCACACGATATGACCCACTTCATATCGGAGCTCATCTAAACAAATCTGCTGAGAATTTTAACAGATGCCAAAGGAGCTGAATTAAGAATGAGTCCAAGACAGAGACAGCAGGGGCTTTGAATCATTTCTGTGGTCTCATCTTGATGTTTAGTTGCACTGAGGAGTCGCGACCACACTTAATGGGACAGATCCCAGAGCATTACCTAAGCTCAAACTGCTGCTGTAGCAGAATAGGACCCTTTTATCATTGTCGAAGGAAAAAAACTAGCCTCAAGGGAAATGTATAACATCAAGTTTTTTGTGTTTTCACAAAGCACAATGACTTATTGACGGAAGGAAAGCGTCTGAGCCAAGATTAATTTTTCAAAGCTTAAAAGTTTCACAAGAAAATACCCCGAAGCCTGTACTTTAGCTTTAACATAATGGAACGGTTTGTTTTGTCATAGATTATAAACCATCTGAGGGCACTTTAAGGAAAACGGGCCATGTGTCAGAGCTCAGAAACACCTTGGCACTGTCAGTCAGTTATTATTACCCGGGGAGGACTTTTTCCTGTCTTTCCGTAATCACAGGTCATCCCCTTCAATAGCTCCGTCTCAGCAATTGGCCCGTCTGCACGTCTCCAACCCCACAATATGAATCTCACAGGCCTCCGGGCCTGACAGGAGTGACAGTGTTTACACAGAGGCTCCTCAGCCAGGGCTGTGAATCTCATCGGCAGTTCTCTCCGTCGTTCACACCCTGCTGGCTGGTCTTCATCAAGTCGGCCGCAGCAGCCGTGTTTTTTTTTTTGTTGACTTATTAAAAAGGGGTATTTTCTCCTACTCCTCGCTCAGAGCCAGACCTGACCAGATCCAACCACCTCATCTATATTAATGCAGTCCTCACAAACCAGACAGGTCAAACTCTGTGGTGGCTGGTTTTCCCAGCCCAGAGGAACACGAGGGCGCTGCCAAGCGGCCCACTGACTCTAAGTGGTGCCACTGAGCTCTGACTGTCCTCTGGTAAGATCCCCAATTAAAAGATTTTATGTTAAAACCCTCCAAAGGCCCTTGGAATACCACATGTGCGTCCCCTAATTTCTCTCCAACTATATTTCAACATACAGCATGAACATATTGCACATCAGAAAGTCCAAATTTTCCACTTGTGGCTTTTGCTCCGGGCCAGCAGATTTTAAGGACTGTGCCAAATAGCCCGCAATTTATTCTGATGGTGCCACTGATTAGGTTCGTCTGCTGAGGGGACGACATGATGCACGAGCTTTGTACCGTACATGGTGACTATATGATCATGGGCTTTACACTACATGTACATATGAGAACTTAAAAACAAATATAAATTACTTAAAAATGCTAAATGGTTACTTTCTGCATTCCACAGTTCTTTATGAAGAGTCACGGATGTCTAGAGGACCTCACTTCCATCTAAAATGTCTTCATTGTTCCATATTATCTTTACTTTTCATAGTGATGACTGGGAAAATCTAAAGTTTTAGGACTTTCCCAAAGCATAAAAAACATTTCACAAATAACCTGATCACAGAAATGAAATAAAAATAATCATACCCGTGTCAGTGAGTTCAGTCAGCGGCCCAGGAAGGTGCAGGTAAGACCCAGCTTGGTGTCTTCAGTTGTGTTTCCTACGCAGGTTCATGCTCTCCATTCTCCTCCTCTCACTCCCAGTCTCCCTCTGTCTTTGCTCTCATTGAGAATGAAGGCCTGCTCACACAGCTATGGCACCGTCCACTAGGAGAACAGTAGAGGGTGGTCCATACACAGAAAAGAGGGAGGCTGATGGTGTGATTTTTCTCTGTAGTTTGAGCAGAGGGGAGGCTTGGCCCTGCCTTCTTCCTCTGATGTTGCATCTAAAAGAGAAGAAAGACTCCTCCTAATATAAGGTTTCACTACAAATCAAAAACAAAGTGACGAATCAGATTGGCCGGGAGTCAGCAAAATCATTCTAGATGTCATCACGTAATTTTCATTAGGTCTTGTTTACAGTGTTTACTATATGGTCTCCCACACACGCTATTTGTCACTGGCACATAAACTCTCTTTCTTTCACACACACACACGTCAGCTTCATTCGTATTCAATTTCTCATAGTCTACTTACTCCCCCTCCCAAAGCTGTTTCCCATCAGCTCTAATCTAATGACTGAGTGATTCTGGCGATCCAGTAGCTTTGGAGTATTAAATAGAGAGGTCTGTTTTGGATATGAGCGTTTGCTCCGTATACGGGGAGTCTCTTGTTGTGGCAATCCAAGAGCTATTGGCAGCTGTGTTTATTTGGTTATGAGGACAATATGCAGAGGGCTTTGCAGACAAAAAAGAACACCCTGCGGCTAAATGTCTTGGATTGAGGAGGAGGAAGCACAGGCTTTGATGCATGGGGATTCTCTGCGTGGGGAGACATACTGCAGCGTGTGGGAGGACACATTTGCTCATGCAGGGCATTCGTAATGTAGAAGTGTATGTGGGTGACCCCGTGCATGTATGAGAGCATATGTTTGCCTATATGCGTGATTGACAGCGTGTGTCCCGGTGGTCGGTTGTATATAATAGAGGTCGTCCAATTTAAATAAATTATATATGGAAGAACATGTGTTTGGAGGAAAGAAGCTAAAAAAAATACCTTTTGGGCTAATTTGACCCATACCTGGAAATCTTTATCTGTATCTGTATCTGCTCCACATTTAAACAAGCCCCACTCTTGTGTTGTCTAGAAGAGATAAGTGTTTCCCAACCTGGGGGTCGGGCCACATAAGGGGTCCCAAGATAAATCTGAGGGAAGGAAAGGGATACGGAAGAAAAATCTCTTTGGTGAAACTGATCATAATTCATAGTGGAGAAATTTGCTGAAGTGTTGATGGTGTGTCATTTGTTTAAAACTTCACTGAAACAGGACTTGTTTGTGTATGCCCTATTTGTACCCAAAGTCACATTAAACAGATATTTCAACAAGGCAAGGTTCTTCTCCACTTGTACATGTACAACCTGGTCTCACGGGAAGGCGTATAAATAGCACAACATTACAAAGACATTCTGCGTGAAAGACATCATGGTTGGGCTTAAAATAAGTACGTAAACTAAGAACAGCGTAACATAAGTACGGAAAGCACGACACAAAGGTCACTAAAAACACGTAACAAATACCACTATCGTAAATTACAAAACAAAACACCGGTCTTGAACGCCGTTCTCCTGGTTAAAAGTTGTTTGTTGGACCCATCCACCTCTACACCCTACCACCATAAGCGGTCTTTCTCACTTTTTATTCTACATCACGAGCTCTGAGCGTGGCATATTTAAACTTCACATTGCAGTCAGTACACACTACATGGCGTACAAACGACACGCCAAAAGCAAGAAAGGCGTTCTTATTGCATTGAACATTATCGTGTCATTCGTACGCCTTTTCGGGCAAACAGGCTGTCGTGTAAGTGTACATGGATGAGGTGCCCCCTTTTCATGTTTGCCCCATGCCCTTAGAAAGACTGTTTACATCACTGCTGATAGTTTTTTTCATGTACAAAATGGAGTTTGGGCCTTTTATTTTAGTATTAGGGATTGTTGTTTCTCTATAACTAACATAAACTGTCACACTGGTTAATATCCAGCTCTCTCTGTGAGCCCCTCCTTGTGGTTAAACAAGTTTATTACCACCTCCACCTTCACACTTCTAGCAGGTCCATTTAACCCTGAATAGAAATACTGTATGCAGCGGTGGAAGAAGAAGTAATCAGATCCTTTACCCAAGTAAAAGTATCAATACCGCACTGTGTAAATACTCCAATACAAGTAAAAGTTCTGCATTCAAAACCACACTTAAGTAAAAGTATGTAAGTATAATCAGCAAAATGTACTTAAAGTATCAAAGTAAAAGTACTTATTATGCAGAAAATGGTCCCTGTCAGTGTTATACTGTAAGGCCTATGACGGTTTTTGGATTATTAATGGTGCATTAATGTGTATGTTGCATTCTACTGCAGTAAATGGATAGTTTAATCTACAGCAATGCATCATATTCTATAATATCATCATATTTTTGTAGCGTCACTGTCCTGTGAGAACCAAGTATCTCTAAAAAGTCAACTTTGCATGGTGTGAGAAAAACAGCCCTGTTTTCAGCTTTGTGACGATGCATTTTCCAGCTGATCCAAGAGGCTTTTCAATAGTTTATTTGGCTTAAGAAGAAGGAGAATGTTCTCAACACATACAAGAACACCTCATCCTTCAGTTTATTAGAAAAAAAAATACAATTAAAAATCACCAAATTTGGAGATACATTGTTTTCACTGGACAGGAAATGTATGAAAAATTGTAATCTGAAAAGCAACTAGTAACTAAAGCTGTCAGACAAGTGTCGTGGAGTAAAAAGTACAACATTTGCCTCTGAGATGTAGTGGAAAAGAAGTATAATAAAGTTACATAAAATGCTAAAAGTAGGCTAATTTGTATGTCAACTTAAATATAGTAGCCTACTTGAGTAAATTTACTTAGTTACATTCCACTGCTGCCTACATGAATGTAAGGAAGTACAGTAGATAGATAGCAGATGGTTAAAAGTTGAGTAAATAGGGATTAAAAGTCCACTTGTTGTATGATGATTCTCTTTTTTTTTAATTATTATTATTATTTTACATGTTCGAAATAAATTTTGAAAAAAAAATAAAATAAAAAAAAGTGTATTAGCATGAATAAACAAGCTAACTTTTAACAAGCTAACATACCTTCAAAACAAGCCCTCGGTGACGTCCCGTGTATTGACCAATAGGAGGCGGTCAGCTGTTGACAGTTTGTACTCGACGTTTAGCAGCAAAGACTGTAAACAAAACAGAGGATTTCACAACTTTTCTTTGATTCAAATGGACGAAGTGGATTAAGATAATGACGTTTTTTTAATTTAAGATATTGCTGAACTACTTGTTGCACGTGTTATTGTATTATTTCCCTGTGGAGTGGAGTGTTTACTTTTCAAGCATGGTGAGTTTATCCCCTTCTGTAAAATGTTGACAACGTTTTACTGTCGTGCACTTAGTGTCAATGACAAACGCTTTTAGTCTACACTACACCGCATTGCTTTGGTCCACTGTGCCCTGCAGAGAGCGGCTGGATTAGGTTGATTTAAACGGGCTTTACTTGTGTGCGGTGTTGCGGATAAAATTAGACTCCTGCAGCGTTTAGAGATCCTGTATCACTATGGATCTGTTGAGCCCCTGAGGAAGAGGAGACACCTGTCAGGGCCTATATGTCCCTCAAATGTATCTAACATTAACTAAAAACAAAAACCTCTAAATATATGTATGCATAGATATTGCACTACTATATCATACTCTATAATATACTCTGCTATATTCTGCTATATATTAATATACTCTACTATATTTGCACTACCATTTGCACTATTTGCACCATTGGCACACTGTCACCTCACTGCTGTACTTATGTTTTCTTATTTTTATTTTATCTCACTTTATTCTATTTGATTGTATCTTTTTAAGGTGTATTGGTGTTGGGACTTGTTGTCTAAGCTACTGGATGCCTAAATTTCCTTCGGGATCAATAAAGTATCTATTTATCTATCTATCTATATTTGACACCCTGCACAACACAGAATTACTAATTAATAACACCATACTTTTAAAGGGGCGTTTCACCCAATTTGATTTTAATATATAATGTAATGGGTTTTTTTCAGTAACTTGTCTGAACTGACCCTTTAACTATGCTTATACCTACCATTATGATATGTAATTACCAGTGTGCAACTCCAGGGGTCTGTAAAGTGAAGCTAATGGTGAAGTGTCTTAAACCTGCATTCTTTCTAACAGCCAGCAGGGGGCGACTCCTCTGGTTACAAAAAGAAGTCTGATTGTATAGAAGTCTATGAGAAAATGAGCCTACTTCTCACTTGATTTATTACCTCAATAAACATTGTAAACATGAGTTTATGGTCTCAATCGCTAGTTTCAAGTCTTCTTCAATACAGCATGATGTTCATCTAGTAAATTATGGTCCCATTTAGAGTCGAATAGACCATAAAGTAGGGTATGCTTTAGGACGTGGCTACCTTGTGATTGAAAGGTCACTACCACGTCACGGTCCGGTCTGGGGGTTGTCCGAGTTTTCGTCTTACAACTTTATTCCTTTCAGTGTATTATCTGTTCATTAAAGTTAAGTATAACCTTTTTGGTCACCTAAAAACATCTTGTTCAATGCCAGCTCCACCCTCTCGTGTCACTTCTGGTTGCAAATAACCAAGATGGTGACGGACAAAATGCCTAACTCAAGGCTTCAAAACGGCAGTCCACAAACCAATGGGTGACGTCACGGTGACTACTTCCACTTCTTACCTACAGTCTAAGGTAATCCCCCAGTAGTATGATTTCTGATTACCTGCTGATGTGTTGCAGGATGCCGAGGGCCCCCAGGCCCTGTACGACCTCTGCTTGGCTCAGGTGTGCCGCAGCCTGGACGCTCTGTGCAGCAGGCGAGCAGACGGCTCCATGTGTCTCAGCTGGGCCCCAGTGTTCCCACAGGAGATGGCAGACCAGTTACTGCATAAGATGGCAACTAAAGGTAGGCCAGGAGAAGAGAAAAAGACTCCAACAACATCAATATCAACAACTGAGGGGCTACTGCAGCAACCAAGTGATTGTAGTTCTGTGGCAAGTCGTAGAAAAGGGATCTCACTCCACAAAGAGTGACTGACCTATGACCTTCAGTTAGTTATAATTCTTCAGGCACACAACTTCCTGTATAAACAAAAACTAATTAAAATGTCATAAAAGCATTATCCTCAACTTACCCCATCATCAAATATGATTTATTCGTTCACAGTGTGCTCTGCCAGGCTGAAATTGTGGGAAAAGTCTATTCCATAAACATCAATGTGGCTAAACTGATGCTACTTTTTCCTACAACGTCCCTCTGTTTCCTTCTCCCTACAAGGGATACTGAATGACACAACTGTTGGGATTTTCCGAGACTGCAAAGAGCTCCGCCTGCGGCGAGCCTCCGTGCGCTGCTGTCCAGTGTCCGCAGAAGCTTTCCGCCTGGCCCTCTGCCCTCACCGGCTCCAGGAACTAGACGCCTCCTGGGTCTCCGGCGGCCTCACCGTGGCCAACATCGTCTCAGGCCTGGCCTCCAACCCGGAGTGCAGATCCAGCCTGAAGAGGTTGTCCCTCGCTGGGCTACAGGTGGACTGGGAGTCTGTAGTGGAGGATGGCGGGACCCGTGTTGGCTTCAGCTCCCTGCAGGGCTTGAGGACGCTCAACCTCGCCAACACAGACCTGACTGATGCCGTCCTTGAGGATATTTGCACTCTACCTCAGCTGGAGAGCCTGGACATCTCCGGCAGTGCCGTTTCAAAGCTTACAGCACTCCTTGGTTGCAAGAACACGCTGAGATCTTTGATCGCCCACCGGCTGCGGCAGCTGGATATGTCGCCTGCCAGGTTGCTCTTTGGCTTCAACCAACTTCACGCTCTCAGGCATCTAGACTTTTCAGAGGACCATTTTTCTGCGGATGACAGTGACGGGAGAGACGGGGATGAGACAGTGCGGCAGCTTCTGGAGGCGAGTCCACAGGTCCTCCCCTCCCTTGTTTCTCTAGATATCTCTGGACGGAAGAGGACCAGTGAAGCAGCAGTCAGAGCGTTTGTGGAGGCCAGAGGTGGACTGGTCTTCCTGGGTCTGCTAGCCACCGGGGCGAGCTCCTGTGACGTCCTGTCTTCACAGAAAAACCTCAAAGTAAGGAGCTACTGCTGCTAGCATCGGACACAGAGTTGATGCCATACTATGAGATGTCAGGACATCAGAGAATGGGCAGACACATGAGCTCGACTCTCGCATACGTTTCTCATTTGTGTTTGACCTGAGGCTGTTTGTATATGTGCTGAAAATGCCCGCTGCATTTCCTGTCCCTCTGACGATGCTGATCTGCTGTGTATGTTCAGGTAACTGGAGAAGCTAATGAGAACCAGGTGTGCGAGGCCCTGAGAAGGTACAGAGACCGCGAGTGTTTCATACGAGAGGCCCTCGTCCATCTCTACAATCTCACCACCAACACTGACAAACCACGGCCAGATATGCTAAAGGTACTATTGTTAACATTAAGAACTTTAAAGGATATTTTAGTTATTACAATGTAGGTCTTTTTTTTGTCATTTCGGCCATCATTTCTAGTGGCCCTTTTCACTGCAGACATATCATCGCAGGGTAAACACAGGGGTAATTAATAACATTTAATTACGGCCCTGTTCCATTGAGGCGCGACAGGGCCCTGGTATTGTGCGTACTGGCTCACTGGAATGGCTGTGACACACTACACAGAATGGGACTATAATTCATTTGGTAACACTTCATTTTACAGGTCCGCAAATTTCATGGTAATTAGGTGATAATTAGCAAGTAACCCATTTGAAATTTCTTTGGAATTACTGCCAAATTACCTCAATATTTACCTCAAAATCTGTCATAAATTACATTAGTATAAACATTATTTAATAATGATATGCTAAATTAGCATATAATGGTTAAAATAGGGTCCTTAGGCTTGAGAAGCGGCTGTGCGCTGCTCTTCATCGGAGGTGGAAAATAGCAGAATATAACTATTAAATAATGTTTATAATAAATTTTCGATAGATTTTGAGGTAAATATTGGGGTAATTTGGCAGTAATTCCAAAGAAATTTCAAATAGGATACTTGCTAATTATCACCTAATTATCAGATCTATAAAATGAAGTGTTGCCATTCATTTTATCACTTACACCTGCATTTACCCTGCTAGGACATGTCAAACTGGCTGCTGTGAAAAGGGCCTATTGGTTGTGATGACATTGTACTCACAAAACACCCAACAAGTATATGTTGTAAACAAGCTAACCGTTTAGAACCGATTATCTAAACACTTTATTTCAAGGTAAAACTGTGGGGGAGCACACTTAAAAAGTCACTAATAGACAGGAAAACTGGACACGCAAAAAGTTAGCAGGACGTCAGTCAGTAAACTGTGACTGATAATTTTACTGGTCACCTTTGTTTTTCTCTTCCCAAGTCAGTTTGGTTAACCTGGGGGATTGTTAAACCTGAATGATTGGGTTCCTTTGCCCCTTAGACCTATTTAACCTGTTATTAATACAGATAGCAATGCTGGCCAAAACCACAATAAGACTCAGGCTGTAAGAATAATTGCGTTGTATAGTATAATGTTTTACTCTTGTGTTGCACAATATCTCCACTTATTCTCTGCAGGATGAGATGCTGTAGTTTTTTAGTTAGTTAATCCTTTATTTTAACAGGAAATGTCACTGAGATCAAGATTTCCTGTTCTCAAGAGAGACTTTTCCAAAAGAAACACAAACAGTATAAGCACAGGAATTCACAACACAGAAAAGGAAAACACATTTCAACTAGCGTTCAAAATGCTCAAGTGTAAACTTTTAAAATATAAAAAAAAGGATATGTGTAGAATATTCACCAATCAGGACTGTATGAGGGGCTGATTACAGGTACTGGGATTAACACTGTGGATGTGCTGTCAGGTACAATGAGACACCAGAAGAGTTCATTTCAATTAGGATTTATTGTAGATGGGAACAGGTGGTAGGGCAGGTGAGGCTGGCACAATCGATGCTGCTCATCTACACGGAAAATATGTACCATGTATTATCACTATACATTTAATACATAGGGAGCAAATATCTGGCTACCCTGTAACTGACAAGAATAAACTATTTCTATAGCGCCTTTCAAAACCAGAGTTACAAGTTGCTTCACATACAAACATTAAAACATGATGCACAGAAAATGCAATAAAAACAGGGATTTTAAGGAGTGGTCAAACAGAGAGATAAAACAAACTGTAAATTTTAAAAGATATACAAATCCCCCGCTTGTTTTAAGCCTGGACTGTAGAACACAATGTACAATTGTTCTGACTTAACATAAATAACTTAAGTTTCATGGTACTGCAAACATAAACATATTAAGAGCATGGAAACTCACATTTTCACTCAGACAAACATTTGTTGCCAGTAGAGAGCCCAGGGATCTGCTGCAGGTAGAGCAAAGGGTTCACACCTGAACTCAAGCCCATATATATAGGCTCTGATCTGGCCAGGCTCCTCCCACTTCCTGCTCCTCCTCATAGCTCCGCCTCCAGACCTGCTTTTCACAACACAATGAGATATAAAGTAAATCAGATATTTGAATTTGTTTGTAACTCATTCCCCTTTGTAAGGAGCGTTTCAAGCATTTTTGAACTCAGTTTGAACAAACTGTACAGCTAAAGTTAAAATGTCCTCTGGCCTGACATTATAATTACTGTATTTAGTCGTGATCGGAAAGAGGCAGTAAAGAGGCAGTTTCTAGTAGAGACCTGCAGATAAATGGTACAATTTAACCTCACAGCTGTCTTGTTGAGTAGTTTTAGGAGGTGGGAGGGTTACCCACTAATAATGTCTGGGAGATGTCCTGTCCCATCACTGTCCTCTACTGATGGAGGTTCAGTGAAGCAGCTGACACCCACCTCACCCCCTACATCCAGCCTTTTATATCTAACCTCTTGTTTCCTGTAGCTCGTGCTGAGTGGGATGCAGAGCCACCCCGCCTCCCTGCACGTCCACCTGGTGGCCACGGCGTGCGTGTTCAATCTGACCACTCAGGACCTGGCGGAGGCCATGCCCGCCAGCCTGCTCAGCTCCACCGTCACCCAGCTGCTGTCCGCCATGAAGACCTTCCCCAGCCACCAACAGGTCAGCGGAAAATGTTTCAGATTACAGATCCATAATGATGTCATGCAGTTACACAACACACGTTCTGACACCTTCATACAGTATTTGTACTCTTTTCTTACACCCTTCAATTCTTAAACTGTTTCCATCTCTCCAGGTGCAAAAAAACTGCCTGCTGGCGCTCTGCAGTGACTATATCCTTCAGGATGTCCCTTTTGACAAGTTAGTTCATTTTTCTCAGTTATAATATGATGGATGAGTTTACGCATTAGCCAAGATAATCAGTGCACTCATAGAGTGGAACTGTAGTGTTTTTCCAACAAATTGTGATCCAGCTAAAATACATATTTGTCTTGAAATGGAAGTGCCAAAAGAAATAGTTCCTCCAGATGTAAAAGTGCAGACCTGAACTCAGATTTTCCCTCCGTACATCACTGGTATATGTTTGTAATACTGTGTTGCTTGTATCCATAATGGGATTCAGGTATTTAGCCGCCACGCTGGTGATCAACTGGCTGCGCAGCCACGAGGACGCAACCCTGCAGAGGATGGCTGTGGCTGTCATCTCCATTCTGGTGGCCAAGGTCAACACACAGCTCACTTACTATGCATTAGTCTGCTGCAGGGAAATAGCAACGCACCTGTTAGTCCCACCTGTTAAGACCCTCAGTCACCTCCTGTACCTCTGTGACACTATAGCTTCATGCTTTCATTTAGTCCAGTTAAATGGGGCCAATTTCCCCTGTGAGATAAAATGTACAATATGTTTCTAGTTTGACATTTAGGAAAATATGTAGAATTCAAAGAAGCACTCATGTATTTGTTTTATCTGCAGTTGACCACGGAGGAGACCGCTCAGCTCGGCAAGGACGTCTTTGTTATGAAGGTACATTAACACTTTCAGGGTGTTCAGTTTCAAACTTACACAACGTCCCCGGCTTAGCACGAGATATGCACGAGTGTATTTCTAGTTCTCTCTCTCTCTGTCTTTCTCACCCGCTATATTTTCCATTACCTACCCTACATATATACTCATTTACTCACTGTCACCTCATTGCTCCGTGCGCTCGTCCTTCACGGTTTACCGTTACTCCATTATTCAATTGCACCTCTCTATTTCGCTCTTTGTGTATGTAATCAAGCTTCTCTCTACGCTTCAGTTGTTTTTGCTTATTGTATGTCTGGTGCCACTTATTAATATGTAAATCATTGTGTCCAACAGTTGAATTCAATACTGCCAAAGGTTGTTTCCTGTATATCTAATCATTTATTTAGAACTTGATATTCTTTCTTTCATTTTTGGCTCTTACATATCCTCGTCCCTTCTCTATCATTCCCCTCCGTCTCGTGTTTTCTCCGTCCTCACAGCAGCTGCTGGCTATCGTGCAGCAGAAAGCCATGGCGGGAGTGGTGGACTCCACTCTGAAGTTCGCCCTGAGCGCTCTGTGGAACCTGACGGATGAGACGCCCGCCGCTGCTCGCAATTTCATCGAGTGCCAGGGCCTGGAGCTGTACGAGGAGGTTCTTGAGGTATAAAGAGCCCCAGAAATACACTGATAGACACGTTAATACAGAAAATTCACCCACACACACAAACATCGTCTCATGCTGTCCCTTCTTTTTGTATTGCAGACATACTACACCGAACCCTCCGTTCAGCAGAAAGTTCTCGGCCTCCTGGTGGGTTCAGTGTGTGTGTTGTTAATATTAGTTCAGACCGTGTTTTTTAATTATGTGCTACAGTATATGGAGGACAGAACCAAATCAAATATACATAAATAAATGACTCGATAAATAGAAATGCCATTAAATGACCCGAGAATAATATTAAAAATAAATGTAGGCATTAATTAATTGATAAAGTGTGACATATATTGATATTTCTGCTTTAATTTGCTTCTTTATTTATTTATCTTTGTATTATTTCGACTAACTATAAAAGTTTGGGGAAATAAATTGGGGAAAATGCAAATGGACGAACGTGCAGAAATAAATACATGCAATTTAATAATGAATAAATACATTAAAAAAAATTGAAGATAAATAAAATAAATAAATACATTTGAAAGTTAATAAAAATAAATACATAAAAGGGAAAATTAATGAGAAGAGTAGATAAATAGGGGAAAATAATACAAAGGTAAATACAGAAAGAAGCAAATTAAAACAGAAATATCATTTAATGTCACATTTTATCAATGAATTAATGTCTACATTTATTTTTAATATTATTTTTGGTTCATTTAATGGCATATTTATTTACTTAGAGTCATTTATGTATTTATTTTTGATTTTGGCAGTTTCTGACCTCCATAACAGTACTGCATGTTCTTGTTTATATAGCTAGTGTTTACAGCTTGTGCTCATTTTCTTTTTGCAATCATTCCCACATCCAGGACATCAGGCAGCATCTGAATCTGGGAGTTCTGTCAAATATTCACATATTGCCCCCAAATGTTGAAAATGATTTGACCATTAGGAATAAAATTAAATCCATCTGCAGGCATTCTGACATAATATTATCATTGCTGTCATCACCGCTATCATTTGTCTCCCTGTGTTGCAGAACAACATAGCAGAGGTAGAGGTGTTACAGGCTGACCTGATGGAGGAGGGCCTGCTGGAGCACATCCTCAACCTGCTGCAGGACTCCCAGGTGGAGGTGGGGGTGCGTTACTTTGCAGGGGGGACCCTGGCACAGCTCGCCTCCAGACCGGAGGCCTGGACCCTGGGCGACGAGCTGCTCAGCACCGTACTGGAGGAGCTGGTGTGTGTGTGTGTGAGAGAGGCAAAAAGTCTTGGATGCTGGTCTGCATTTAAAACGGAGTCAAACTCACCTTTGGCTCTTTTCAAAGCGTCTTTCTTTCTTTGCAGCATGCATCCATAATGACATGGGCCCAACTCGAGAGAGAAATGGTCTCTTACAGGTGAGAGGAAACGGCAACTGGGCAAAACAGAAACACAGATCTTTAGAAGTAGCGTCATTTTTAATGCATTTACTCATTCTGTTCAATTCAACACCAAATGCAAGCTACACGTTGCATAAAACTTTATCTTACATTCTTTCTTAACACTCCAACATAACATTTTGCCCAGTTGTTGCTGATTTAGTGTATATAATGCTTCATTTATTTGGATATCTGCGCTAGAGATACCTCAGACAGTCACAAGAATGCATTTTCTGTTGAAAATACTTTTCTGCGAGTGACACCTCAGTTTACATTCCCTTGGTAGCATTGATGCCAACAAAAATCAACTGTCTGGCTCATTCAAGCACAAAACAAACCAAAGAAAAATGATCAGAATTACTCAAGTACAATGTTTTTAATCCCAGTGTACCGTCTCCTTGTGTCCACCACATTCCAGGTCGTTCCAGCCATTTTGCCCTCTGCTTGAGACTTGGCAGCCCTCGGGGGTGCAGCTGTGGGCAGTCTGGGCCATACATCTGGTCTGCAGTCAAAACAGTAAGACACACAAACAGACTACTGTGGGGTTTATTGAGGGGAAGTTTGACTACGATGGATTTCTAGGGGTCAGCAAGCATTATTTAGATTAATTTGTCATACAGAACTGCGCATGTATTACAGTACGAGAGCTGCAAAGATTAGTTGACTAATCCATAAGTCGATCTACAGAAAAGTTATCAGAAACTATTTTGATATTTTTGTAATTTTTCATCACATCACAGAAAATGCTGTTTTCAGATACTCAAATATGAAGATTTGAGTCTCTTTAAGTCCCCCTCCCGAAAAAGCCCAGTCTGCTCTGATTGGCTTGCGACAAAAATATTGTGCACCTTTGCAAAAGTAGGCTACGTTCCAAATCACATCCTTTTTCTTTTTACTTTTAGTACTGCAGCTGCCCTTACAAAGTACGGACTGTTGCATGCAGTATGCACAATTAAAACATACTACTTCTTCGTAACATTGCGCCTTGAACTTTGACCCTCTTGCTCATATATTCGCTGCGCAGAGGATTGTGGGTCAGAATAGCCAGAAAAGCATGCTGACTTGCACACTGCAAAATGCGACCTGACGTAGTAGGACATCCTGGTATTTTTGGCATATTGCATTTGAAATACTATGCATTGGGACATACTAAATCTTTTACTGGCATACTTAATAGTACGGTAGTGTGAGTATTGGAACGCAAAGGTAGTTCTCAAGCTGTGGGTGATATATTCTAATGAGCCTGCATGTGACATAGCAAGGGGAGTCAAATCTGAATGGCTTGTTGAATCACGTGTTTTCGGCTCTAAGCAGCCCACAAAAAAGCTGACTGCGTTGTCTTATTTCACAGTTTGCAAGTTGGTAGGCTCTCCAGATATCCACATGTATGTGCACAAGCACTGAAAAAGTGAGTTTTCATGATAGGTCCCCTTTAAATAGATTCATAGGCTTCTCCGGAGTATTAATATTCAAGTGGCGGTGGGCTCAATCGCTGTAAGCTTCCATACCTCTCATGTTCTTATCACGTTTCCTCTCTATCCTCTAGCTTCACATTACAGCAGCATGATGGAGGCGGAGGGCGTGACTGAACTTCTGAGGGCTCTGGCTGCACATCCCAACACACACAGCGACATTAAAGGACTCTCAGACAGCATCTTGCGTATGGTTGAGCAACACCGGAGTCACTCCAGCAACCAGACGGGGCCTCGAAACTTTTGACAAAAGCACAAAGAAATTGATTTGATTTAATTTAATTTATTGCTGAGCCTTGCTGGACGTGAGGCTGCAGAAGTAAAGACAGTTCAATCCTCTTGGAATTAAATTTTAATGGAATAAAGTATGTGCTCTATATTTTAAATGCAGAGTATGATCACTGGTTGGGAAAAAAAAGTTATTTGTCATGATCTACTTTTAAACTGTTAAAATCTATCAGGGAAAAAAAATGTTTACAGACAGTAGTGAAAGTCCTAATTAATATTTGCACTATTGAGGTGAAATTGAAAATGTTTGACCTTAATGAAGAAGTCTAAATAAACTGAATTTAGACTAAAGCTTGTGTTGTAAGTCATGCAGAGAACCAACACCTGTCACTAGAGGGCGCTTTGGTACTGTAGCTTCCGGGCTGTTTTGCCCTTAAGCTGTTTATGTAAAATATTCACTCAGATGTTTAGATTCATACATAAAGATACCAAATCAGCCTGAATCTGCTGTGTTTACCGGTCTGTACAGAGGGCCGCATAATAAAGCAGTCATGCTCGAAAATAAGTTCCTCTCTCGCTCTGCTCGCTGGTATCCTCGATGCTGAATTCATTATATTTTATGTAACACAGCTGGAAGACAGAACGGCTCGTAGGCATCTACAGTCTATTCTAAGTTGGCCTATTAATAAATCCTTTTGGATTAACAACCTCTCGTGAATATTGGAGTTGTACCACCATGTTCAACTTTTAAGTGTCAAATCCCCTTAATTCACATTTTTTAAATCCCCCACAGGAATTCAAAGCAATCTACTAAATAGACTTTGGGTGCTTGTGATTCAGCCAGGTTAGTCATCTCCCTGCCAGTGGTAGGCTACATGTCAGAAAAGAGCTGCGTAAACTGTTCCAGGGTCAGCATTTAACTACCTCTTCAACAGCAGCAGTCCTGTGGGATCAAAGGTCAAGCGCCCTATATGGCGCGACGTTACCGTGAGAAGTTCAAGGCAAGACAAGTGTGGGAAAATGCCACTTCTTTCCAGGGGATGTAGGTTACAGGCTACTATAGCATGCATGGTGACTTTGCATTGGGTGTGTATTTGGAAAACATCGCATGTGAGGTGGTAAGGTGAACATAGGAGCCAAAGGCTAATGGTGGTGTGCATTGCCTTAATTAGGTCTTAAGTCTGTGGCTCAAAGAGCTCATCAATAATCAAGTGACACATGAGACAGAGAAAAGCAGAAAGACTATCAACTAGACAGGTGGAAAAAAAAAAATAATTCAAGAGGTCAACATTATAGGAAATGCGCTCACTTGCTTTCTCGCTGAGAGAAAGAACAGGTTGATGCCACTCTCAGGTTTGTACACTAAATGCAGATGAAGATACAGCCAGCAGCTGGTTAGCTTAGCATAAAGACTAAAATATCTAGTCTGGCTCTGTTGAGAGGTAACAAAATCCACCTACCAGCACCTCCAAAGCCCACTAGCTGTAGCTAACATGTTTGATCTGTACAAAAAACAAAGTTAAAACCACAATTTGGGAGGTTAAGTGCCAGACTATACCTCTTGGCCTGGAGCAGTGACTTCCTGGAGTCTCTGCTGGTCACTAGCAACTGCTCCCAGCCCAGAAATAGTACGTCAATTAACACATCTGTAAAACCACGTTTTTACACTTCTGTATTTCTACGGATCATAATATACGTCAGTACAGATGTAGCTGAAACCAACAACGCCACTGGGGAATTGCAGCCAAGGAAATACTGTCTCAAGAACCTTAAATATTGTTTGTAAAATTGATAAGGCACACACACTCATTTGACACAAGACAGACATGTTTTCAGAATGGACCAAATGTTTTATTATAATACTCAATAATTAAATAGGCCAGGACAGGAGCTGCTGGGAGGAAAGATCATTGATGGCTAAATGAAAATTACTGAAACCAATAAAGGGAATAAATATTGCTTTTACAGGTTTGGCTAAAAAGGCCATATACAAAATCTAAAACTGTTAAGACAACCCTTTAAAGCATCTAAAACAGACAGTCCACCATCAACTAAGCAAAACTCGGGAGACTGAACTGAGGCCGCTGGTGGAGAGGCAGACTATACTGAGGAGCACCCAAGGGTGCTACCGCTTACTCACCTCAGGTACAACACAGTAATCCTCACAGCAAAAATGGTGCAATCTACATTTGTGTCAGTGCTTTTTTACTGGCATGCATTAAGGTGTAGAGACATCAACATGGGGCGTAGCCTCCCAACAATATGGCTCTCTGCTTCACTGGAAGAAAGGAAATTAATGCAAAAAGAATCAAACTACCCAGTTAGTGAGACAATACAGGTAAAGTAATGATAACTCAAGCAAAACAGCAGCAGGTGAACATACAAAGAGAAAACAGGGATTAACAGGGCTCACCATGCTGCATACCAAATTTTGATATTGCGACTCTACTCACCACCTCTGGTTTGGGGCATTAAAACATGGGATCACTCAGAAAGGTAGGCAGGAAAATAACAGGGTTCAACACACAATGTGCTCAACCAACATGTCAGATCAAAGCTGGAACAGAAGGCAGTCAACTTGTAAATATACAGTGTAAAAAGGCAGACGTGCGCATGTTAAGCAATCACTTTAACTATATACTGTACCTGTAACACCAACCACAATAGAGGACAGAGGCCAAAAAGAGTGATCATAGGCCAACAGGTGCTTTATATAATCTGGCCCTGATTAGGGAATTGGTTGGGGGAGGAGCCAGGTCTGGGGCTGCGTTCACTAACACTACACATGAGACTGTATTTACTTGCACTATAGGGGAGCATTCCCCACCACATACGGATTAAACAAACAAGATATAAATAATTAGTGAGCTTTAGAGGTGCTGGTAGACAGATTTTGTTACCCTCGGATGAAGCCAAACTAGCTGTTTCCCTGTGTTACCAGTGTTAACGTGAAGATAATCTGCTGGCTGTAGCTTCATATTTATCGTACAGACCGTACAGTCCTCATCTAACTCTAGGCAAGAAAGGAAATAAACACATTTATTAAAAATCTATTCCATTAAGAGAACAAACATTGGCAAAAAAGGATAAATATAGAGACGTCTATAAAGAATTCGACAGGTGCAAAAATAGGATTTATGTCCCAAAAATATCTCTCGGACGAGATAAATAAAGCACGGGAGGGATGAAGAGAGACATGCTGGAGATAAGAGGAACCGAGTGAGTCAAAGGAAATTAAAGACCCTTTCATAGTTCGTGCAAAAATACCACAGACCAATTTGCAGATTCCCTGTCTCAGTTTGAAATATCATTGTTCTGCTTTTGAGTTGGAGCTTAGTGTGAGTAAGCATCTCGTTATCACACTTTTGCAGCCAGCTCTATTGGATTAACATAATCGTGAACCAGTCTGGGCACCCAGAATACACCGATACACAATGCAACACTACATCTCCAGCTGTGAGTGTGTATGCAGGTGCCAGTTCACTTGTGGGGTGTGCAGTGGCATATTTGTGCAGCTATGTCCGTGAGCTAACAAGGCCCCAGTGTAGACCATGAGGCCGCCATACAGGTCTATGACTTGGATGCTAATTAAGACACCCGCTAACCTCCTAAATACCCAGAGAGCAAAAGAGGGGGAAAGTACACTCAAAGAGCAAGAGGAGAGGTCGAACAAGACAAAGAATAAAAAAACAAGAGAACACTTCTCCAGGCAGAACTGTCACGCACAAAAGGACACACCATATACTCTCAAATGACCTTTTATTGCTGGGGAAGGATACAGAGTCGGCAGGCCCCTGAGCCTGTGTGCAGATATGTAACAGCAGTAGGACCATCCTTCTCTCTGCCAAGTGGAGGCAGGAGGGCTTACTCTTCACCATCAATCAATAGCCACATTCGCAGAGGAGGGCTTAGCAGAGCTCGCAAAAAGTCCGATAGAAAACATTTAACATAGGATCAGACACAATAACTTCATTATTTTTAAAATAAATCCAGCTGACAAATCATTTCTGATACTAATGTGATGTGATAATGACATGAATAAAAACCAGGCATTTTGCTTATTCTTGTCCCGCTTCAGTGTGGGCAAAATGTGGCAGCCGATTCGAGTGTTATCAGGCCATTAAATAGGTGTCATTAGTCGCTATAAGCACCATAGATGTGGGTCAATAGGGGCCTACTACGGCTACTATGTTGTAAAAGTGATAGCGAAACTTAAAAACAACACGTTCTAACACGTAAGACTGAATGAAACGTTACGTTTTGAACACAAACAAAAAGGCTTCTTTAGGTTTAGGCAACAAAAACAGTTAAGTTTAGGGAAAAACACAGTGTTTTGGCTTAAAATAACTAAGTTTCAAAAGTGAAAGTGAAACTTAGGGCTTGTAAATACAAAGACAAACCCCGGTATCGTGGGTGAAATCCATGTGTTTCACACCCAACCTCCACCCCACTACAGTGGCTAAAGGTCACTGTCGTTTTTCGGTGAGATACCATGTCAATAGATGATAAAACCTACTATTGGGTTTAGTAGGTCCCTATTGACCCACATCTATGGTTCTTATAGCGACCGATAACGCCTATTTAATAGCCTGACAACAGTCTAGTCGGTTGAATGTGAAGTGACAAATAATTAAAGCAAAAGAAAGTACAAAACAGGAGTACTCGTTATTAACTGTATGTTTACAATTGTAAGCATATGGAAATATGTTTAACTTAATATAAGTTGCAGCAGTTCCTTTATGTTCCAGCTTAGCACAGCAGTACGGGAGGTTGGATTTGGCTGACAGTAATAAGGTGCTGTCACCCATATGTGGCAGTGATTAATGATGACATTTTTTCGAAATAACTGAAACACAGGCACCCTTTTTCCAAGCACCAGTCTCTGGAAATACATCCCACATTTCTAACTTTGGTGTAAGTAATGCCACTGCTCCGTGACTAAAGGGTTTCCTTCCAATTTTGTGTGTGTTTGTGTGCGAGCGAGCGTGTTTGTAAGTAGATGTGTCAGAGGGCTATTAGGGTCGGTTAGAGCAGCTCTTACTTGATTTCACATCTACCATCGTTTTACAGTGGCCGGTTCGCCTTGAGCTCAGTAGATGCACACAGCGGTGCAAACAACCACGACCACGGGCAGGAAACACGCCTGCAGGAGCCTCTGCATCCAATAGCCGTGTGCATTTCCTCGTCTATTCACTGAACTCGCGGTCACAGCTGTGCTATTGATGTGACCGTAACCAGCTGAGTGCATCTCTGTCCTGAAGCACATCCTGACCACTACCTCGGCCCGGCTGGTAAATGATGGGATACAGAGATGAAAACAAACATCCATGCTCAAGCACAACAATAGCCCCATTACTGTATGTCAACTTAAAGCAATAGTTCAACATTTTGGGAAATACGCTTATTTGCTTTCTTGCCAAGAGTGAGATGAGAAGATTGTTACCACTCATGTCTGTACGCTGAAGCTACAGCCAGTAGCCTGTTAGCTTAGCTTAGCATAAAGATGGAAGCAGGAGGAAACAACAACAGTCGCCCAACTGTAATTTTTTGCATCAATAAAATACAGAGCATTGCATTGTGGGATTGTTGGCACAAAACAGTCTACATGCCATGGCTTCGTTTTTGTAATAGTGCATATACAGTACATTCAGAATTCAGAAACTCAAATAAAAAGGGGGAGGGTAAATAGGTAAATATAGGTAACTAGTAAATAGTGAGTGATTTCGGACACATCCATCCATCCATTATCTGTCTCCGCTTAGTTTATTCAGGGTCGTGGGGGTGCTGGAGCCGATCCCAGCTGACATTGGGTGAAGGCACCCTGGACAGGTCACCAGACTATCACAGGGCTGACACATAGAGACAGACAACCATCCATGCTCACATTCACACCTACGGGCAATTTAGAGTCAACAATTAACCTGCATGTCTTATGACTGTTGGAGGAAGCCGGAGAACCCGGAGAAAACCCACGCTAACACGGGGAGAACATGCAAACTCTACACAGAAGGGCCCAAAGCCGGGTTTGAACCTGCGACCCTGTGAGGCGACAGTGCTAACCACTGCACCATCGTGCAGCCCGATTTCCACACAGGCAATGCATTTTTACACTTGTACAGATTAAACAAACAAAATAACAATATGTGAATTAGTTTACCTTTGCAGACAGGCTAGTTGTTTCCCCCTGTTTCCAGTATTTATGCTAAGCTAAGCTAATCAGCTGCTGGCTGTGGCTTCATAACAATGCGACAACAATGGTACAAGCATGTACAATAGTTTGTACTAAAAATCCCACAATGCAATGCTCTGCATTTCATTGATGCAAAAAAAAAAATTACAGTTGGTTGGGTGACTGTTAGCTGTTTACTCCTGCTACCAGGCTTTATGCTAAGCTAAGCTAATAGGCTACTGGCTGTAGCTTCAGTGTACAGACATGAAAGTGGTATCAGACTTCTCATCTCGTCTCAGCAAGAAAGCTAACAAGCTTATTTTTCAAAACGTCTAACTTTAAAAAAAAATTAGATTTCATAGTGCTGATGATGTGGTAATTGGAGCTGTTCTGGTTAATGTAGCGTTAGTGAGAGCAGAACATTTGCACAGTACATTGTACACAGAGGTGATTCGTGATTATGGAGGCAGAACTGATGCTTCTGTCTCTGTGTGTCTGAACACATGCGTGTGCCTAAATATGGTCTGGGTTTGCAGTGTGGGGGTGTAAAAAGTGCAGATTATTGAAATTCGGGTCATCCGTCTAGTATATTACTGAAGCTGAGCCCATAGTGCCCATATACGACAAAAACTGTCAATACGGAGAGTTTTCAGCGCCAGGTGTTTGCCTTGTGTGCGGTAGGCGTACACATGAACAGCAACTATGTACATGTTTATTACTTGCATTCCATCGGTCTCACTGTGCTGACACGTATTAGGGCGACCAGCTATCACATTTCCAGGCTGCACCCTCACCCTTTCCTGTGGCATCACATGGCCTAATCAGTGTGCTTAGCAGAATGTAATACACCCTCACAGCTGACACTAACCCATATAAGCATGTATTGTATGTAGATATAGATGAGAGTTTACTACACAGACCTCAACAGACATGCACATTATGCAATGCATTTTGTATATACTGAAGGAACCCATGCAAATATTACAGTAGGTCTACACACCCAAAGCCATGAGAGCAACCAGCAACCAAATGTTCAGAGGCATCTCAGCATACTGCTTTAGTAGGCAATTTACAGGTACAGAACATGGGCCGCGATCTTGGATTGACACTTTTGGCATCCCGTTGCGTATGCCGTGTAAGTTTGTTTAGGTTGGTACATGCAGAGTTATGCATACCGCCATGACACAAGACCTTACATGAAGAGGGAGGTGCAAGCAAACACACAGACATACACACAAGATTCATTCCTGTCTGTCTTATATCAGTGGTGTAAAATAGGCTATGATACGTGTACCAACACTAACAACTGCAACAGGAAAAACTTCACAATAGACATTTTTCACAGCAAACATTTTGACTTTTCATTGCAGGAACAGCGCAAGTGTATCTAATACCTTTAATGATGCGTGAGACCAGGGCGCTGAAAGCTGAGCACCTAAATGGAACGCAGCCATCATTTATGTTACACCTGTGCTTTTCACGCTAAATCAAACGGTTTGAAAATGTTAATCTATAATAGTCAGAGCAGATGATGAACTTTGCTTTTGACACTGTTAATAAAATGTTCATTCTTTAGTTAAACCATAACTTTATATTTGTAGTTCATTTTGGACAAATCCCAACGATATGCACACACGAGTGCCAGTAAATGTGTGAAGAAAGATTTCTCAGTAGTATTGCAGATCACATTACAGAAAGACAACAGATTGTGCGGAGCCGCTCTATGTTCGCCACATTTTATAATAAGTAAAAGTCACATATTGCCAATATAATAAGTGTTTTTAACATTTTGACTTTTCATTAAGCACAAGTGTTACTAATAATATTGACAATGGCCCCGCTTTAGTCAAGTGTCCCAGTAAGCCATGACAATGTGATACAAAATACCCGGACCCCGAAACCGAAGCAGCTAAATGGAATTCAGCCATCATTCATTTTAGTAGCTACTGCTGTGCTTTTCTCACTGTGACATCAAAATGTCTTCTGTGAAAAAGATTTATTTTACCTTGCTGGCGCAGCTGTAAGATATCACTATTATAACTGTTAATAGGACTCGCATACATCCATCATACATCTGAACACTTTCATAATAAAACTTCCATTCATCCATCCATCATCTGTAACCGCTTTACAGGGTCGCGGGGGGGCTAGAGCTGATCCTAGCCGACACTGGGCGAGAAGCGGGGTACACCCTGGACAGGTCACCGGTCAATCAAAGGGCTGACACATAGAGACAGACAACAATCACGCTCACATTCACACCTACGGGCAGTCAACAGTAAACCTGCATGTCTTTGGACTGTGGGAGGAAGCCGGACATGCAAATTCTACCCAAGGGCCCAAGCCGGCCGGCCGGTTTGAACCCAGAACCCTCTTGCTGTGAGGCGACAGTGCTAACCGCTGCACCACCATGCCGCCAAAATAATAAATCTTGTATAAAGTGAAATCTGCACAACATAAATTGAGGGGAAAAAAACAGCTGGTCCAATCATTGTGAGCGGATGCCCTCCCTCTCAGATCCCTCAAAAGTTCAATGTTCTTCAATCAAGTGTAATAATAATAATAATTCTGAGACACAACTGATTATACATAATATACAGTACACACACAGAGGACGGCACATTGGAGCAGCCATCTATTGGTTTCCCTAGACCAACAAAGATGTTTCTTCCTGCTCCTTCCTAAGTTCATAACAGTCAAAGTCAGGGGAAATGAAGTGGTACAGCCACATGATAAGCCAAAAATATGGAAGTGGTCATTCTGGGCTAAGTTTGTGAGGCAAAACAAAACAAAGCAGTTGTTGATATTTACCATTGTGGGCTGAAATGATCCCTGTTTTTCCTGACAGCTTATTGCTCTAAAACCGTAAATTCATTAAACAACACGTTTGGAGTAAAGTCCTTATAAATTCACTCAATTCAAAGTGTAAATAAAAAGTGAAATTCACTCACAAAGAAATTAGAAAGCGTGGATGTTTTTTAAAGAATGAGTCTCAAATGATTACACTCTTTTGTATGTAAATCCCGTTTCCTTCTTTAATGAATTGAGTTAGCGTGTACACACCTCATAATAATAAGGCTTTTTGGTGCATCAACAGTGCATGCAGAAACAGATAGGACACCGCACTCAAACCAGTTACCCAACAAAGAGAGGGAGATGAAGTAGAAATCAATTATCACACTCTCCTGTTTGCTTGCCATCCAGCAGGGCCGGCTGCCAAACCAGACCTCAGCAGTGTTGGCACACATGCTGGCTCTCAACTCAACAAACAGATCTTCAACACAAACGCCTCGACTGCATGTTTGTTTCTGGGCTTATAGATGAGGGACGTGAACTATCAGTAGAAAACCACACACCAGTGGACCACAGATGGACACGCTCACATCTGCACAAGCTCAATCAAACGTGCAGCTACATGATACACACAAATGTGTACATGCATGTGCATCTACACTGACATAAATGCATTGTATAAATGCATTTAATCCTCTCCTTTCACTCCTATGAGCAGAATGACCACACCCCTTTACATTTCACATAGAGGATGCAAAGCTGAGTCTCCTACTATGCTTGTTGCCATTATGAAGGTCCATTGGCGATCTTTTTGTGTGCAAACAATGCTATTTAAGTAGGGTCTAGAAATAGATTGTCATATTAATTAGTGGAAGGTGTATCTATCCAATTTGTAACATTATAGGTACAAATAAATGGTATAATATGGCATGCTTGTTTCTCAATAGCCCCAATTATGATGGTCTGAGCTGGACTTGAATGAGTAGCCTACAGTATTGCTGCTCCTTTGTTGGTCATTGCTGGACCCAGATGGTGGTTAAAAGAATAGTTTGACATTTTGGGAAATACTTTTATTTGCTTTCTCGCCAAAAAATTGATGAGAAGATTGATACAACTTTCATATCTGTCGTTTAAATAGGAAGCTACAGCCTGCAGGGGGAAACAGCTAGCCTTGCTCTGTCCAAAGGTAACAAAATACGTCTACCAGCACCTCTGAAGCTCACTAATAAACACGTATATCGTTTTATTTAATCCGTAGTACAAAAACTGAAGTGCAAAAAATGACAATTCACCGTTTTATGTGGGGTTATGTGCCGGAATATTTCTTGGCTGAGAGCAGTTGCCAGATGATGGGGAGAGACTCCAGTAAGTTGCTGCTCCAGGCCAAGGAAACAAACAAGATATAACATGTTATTTAATGAGCTTTACAGGTGCTGGTAGATGGGTTTTGTTATCTTTCGACAGAACCAAATTAGCCGTTTCCCTGTTTCCCATTTTTATGCTACCTAAGCTAACTGTCTCTGGCTATAGCTTCATAATTAAATGACAGACCAGCTAGCTGCTTAAAGGTGCAGTGTGTAGGATCTGGCATCTAGCTGTGAGGTTGCATATTTCAACCAACTTCTCCCGTGCGCCTAGCTTGTAGGAGAACTACGGTGGCCGACACGAAAACTGTGAAAACACGAATGGCTCTATCTAGACCCAGTGATTTGTTTTTCTGTTCTGGGCTACTGTAGAAACATGGCGGCCGGCTCCGTGAAAAGAACCTGCCAAGCCTTAATGAAGAGCGCCGGGCTTTGAAGCAAATTTTTGTAGTGGCCAAACAATGTTACTACAACTTCCGTGTCTGTCACATGATGCCATTGGGCCCAAAAATACTTTTTCCCATAGACTTACAATGGGAAAGAGACGTCTGTAAATCAGCGGATAATTTTTTTTTTTTAAGTAAATCAACTTCCCAGTACGAACACTTGAATAGCCCTTATTTAATTCATTGGGTCCTAAAAGTTGTAAAATGCACTAATAGCCAAATCCAGAGTTATTTCCCTTCCTCCGTTCATGTGAATGAGCCCAAGACCGAGGCTGGGAGGCGGAGTTAAAGGAAACGCTACTGCACCTGCTCTATGGGCCCAATGGATGCGGGAGTTCGCCGAAAGACCCGGGTACTTTATCACTCAGCAGTCAAGCCATTTTGGCTTCATGCGCCACTGAGCAACTCTCATAGGAATGAACGGGAGCCCGCCTCCAACGCTGTATCCAGTTCTCTTTATACAGCCATGGGACCCGCTCCCTATGTAGATATAAACAGCTCATTCTAAGCTAATGAAATTATATTCCATTTCTGCCAATTGTCCCCCTAAATGTTACACACTGTTCCTTTAAAATGACCAGCTTGGCTGATAAAGGCTCCTTTGTACGACCGGATCCCAGTCAAATATTACAAAGTAATAAACCATATAGCACAGTTATTCAACTGCATACGTGAGCAATACCCAAGGGCTGGGGACCTCCACAATGGCAGCCAGAGTGTGTGTTACATCACCTGAAAGCCCACTACAAATGAGAAGAATGACATTCCACTGTTGAATCCTCTCTTTTCTCTTTCAGAGCTGAACAGACTCAGTTTGACTGGAGTGTAATTAGACTTCACAGACAGTCCTGGGAGCTGACAGGAGGCACTGTGGGAATCCGCGACGGGCAGAGTGGGGATTAAACATTTCAAACAGTATGTGACGTTTTCAAATTCCCGTTGCCATGGTCACTCCTGGCCCGCAAGGGACGACCCGTGTCACTGGAGTCTTCCTCGTCGTCCACGTCGAGCTGTTCGTCTTTCTTCTTGATGTAGCGCTCATAGAGCACCATAATGACGCCCATCACCCAGGCCGACACGGTGCCGGCGGCAAAGATGACGAAGCCGATGACTACGAAGAAAAGGTAGTCCCAGGAGCCCAGAGTCTGGTGACATAACGTCCGTAGCTGGATGCCCACCTCACCCAGACGACGGCCCTGCATGTCAGCAGGCGAGCCGCACACCGTCTGGCCCTCATCTGTCACACAGACACACAGCAAGAAGGAAGGATTAAGGATTCATCATAGCTCAAAAGAATACATCAACATATTTGGTTAGGAACATATAATGTAAAAATGTTAGCTGTCCTGGAGTGGCATCATTCAGACTATTGAGTCATCTTGTTCTGTGCAGGGTTTGCATTTCTTCATGACATTAATCCAGGATATTCTTAATACACATAATTTTCTTTTGACATTAGCAAGTAAATCTTGCATTAGATGTTAAGTCTATAAAATATTGTTTTTGTTTTGTGAAGCAGGATAACCACATGCATACATAATTAATTTTAAAGTCCCTGAAAAGTTGGTTTAAAATCTTAATATTTTTGTCAATAACATTAAATATTCTTGACTAAATAAGCAACAATCAAAGTTAAAGTTGGGAAAAAACTCCCCAAAAATCTGCTTCATCAGGTCTTTGATTGACACTGATTGGCAACATAACCTGATTGGTGCACAGAAGTACGTGACATCACCTTGTACCAACTGAGCCCCGCCCACCTCAAATCAATGAGAAAACCAAGGACAAAAACACAAACAGAAATCTTCCAAGTGAAGTGACTAAAACTGTTGTAACTTTGGAAGAAATAATGTGTTCATATACAGTAGGATCCCGTCCCCCAGAGTCAGAAGCTGAATATCAAGTAAATCTACTTACATTGGGCAATCATATACACAGTTTTGGCATACAATTCTCATATATATTTATCATCACTTAAAGGATCCTTTGATGTTGTGAGAGCCATAACAAAATGCACAAGTAACTTAGCGGGGGAAAATATTATACATATGGCATTAAGCAGAGCAGCCTGTTAAATAATTCATATATTACTTTATATCGTTTTGCATAACATTTGTAAATGGCAGCAAACTGAGCTGAAGATACGACACATTCAGGCTCACGCAGCTAAAATGCAGATAACTGCACCGGCATATCAACGTTGCCGTCTTTATCAGGAAACTACAAGGAGCTTTAGGAGCTTCATGTAGAGTCTTGAGTTGGTGCAGCATTGAATTACAAAAAAAAATAAGAAATCATGGATGAATTATTCAAACTTCTTTCACCCCCACAGGATTAGAGAGTGACATGGGCCTTTGTGTCTGCCTGAAACCACAGATAATAAGATTTCTCATCATCAGGCGCCGGGTACGACTACGACTAAGCTGAAATCCACAAATCCTAATAAAAATGTTGAGTTCCCACTCTTTCAGAAAACTACAGTAGGTGGATACAATTTTTTTAATAGGCCTATCAGTCAAATACGACACACGATGGATGTTGAGCTCTGCAGCGGCTGACGAGAGGCATTTTCCAGAAAATAATCCCGAAGCCTGGCTGAGTCTTTTGTTAACTTTGAGCAGAAACACACACAACACAACAGAGTGTTTCTATCTCCATACGGCCACTGTTTTTAATTGGCTTCTGCTTTTTCAAAGCTTTTGTGCAAGGGGGGGGGGGGGGGGAGTCCCACTGGGAGAGATGAAAAGACTTGGAAGTTTCTGCACAGTGAACAGTTTTCTGTAACTCTATTTCTACACCAACAGCCTTGAAGTAGGCATCCTCATTTTGCTGGCATATTTTGCTATACATTAAATATGGTTTGTGCATAGATGCGAATACAGGAACATTTGTAGAATCTGCATTGAGTGCTGCTTTATTTATTTATTACTTTAGCTATTTTAACCATTTATGTATCATTTTAGTTAACCCTTTTTATCTGTTAGTTTCAGCTAATTATTTAAACTGTTTATTCATTATTTTGCAAAATTAACTAGTTTAAACATTCATGTATTACTTTTAGCTAACTCACCTGTTTATCCATTAATTTCAGCTAAATGTTTCAACCATTTATCCATTACTCTTAGTTTACTATTTCACCTGTTTATCTGTTACTTTTGGCTAATTATTTCATATGTTTATCTTGTCTTAGCTAATCACTTTAAAGGAACAGTGTGTAACATTTAGTGGGATTTATTGGCAGAAATGGACGATAATATTGATAAGTATGTTTTCTTAATCGTATAATCACCTGAAAATAGGAATCCTTGTGTTTTCGTTGCCCTAGAATGAGCCGTTTATATCTACATTCGGAGCGGGTGTCCTTCACAGAGCCGGCCACCATGTTTCTACAGTAGCCCAGAACGGACAAACCAAACACTGGCTCTATAGAGAGCTATATAAACTGTTTATTCATTACTTTTGGCTAATTATTTCAAATGTTTATCCTCTTTTAGCTGACTATTCAAACCATCACTTTCAGCTAAGTATTTCCAACTTCTCTGCCAGCTAATAGTTTTCATGCACTCTCAGTAGCCGCAACGCTACGCGGTGTTAAGGTGTTATTACTGACTCAGACTGGTGGGAGGTGTGATTCGACAGAGGCAGAGAGCAATCATGCTGTAGCTTTCAATCAAACCACTTGATAAGTTCATTCAATTGGACGACAGAGGTGTACTTTTTCCTAATATTTTATTCATTCGGTGCATAAACCTCCGTTCTTATCCTCAGACGAGCTCCTCTGTGCCTCGCAGATCTGAAAACGAGCGCGCAGCTGAAGAACACGAGGACAGTCAGCCTCTCTAAGCTCCATCTACCACCGAGCATTCAAAGCTGATCCTCTCGAAGGCTGCTGCTGTGCACTGTTCACACAATATGCTGTTAGACTATAGCAACATCCATGCATGCACACACGTGCACACTCCCTCTTAACATACAGTATGTGCATTCACAAACCCCCTCCAGGAGACTTAATTTCCCATCTTCTATGTGTGTCCTTGCAGAGTCTGCTAGTGTGTGTGTGCACGTGTCCTTGTGTGTGTGTGTGCCTGACAGCAAGGAAGGAAACCCTTCTGGCTTCACCCCCCTCTCCCTCCCTCCCCCCTAAAGGGACTGGCATCAAAGAAGAGGGCTTTCCCTCCCTCCTTCCCCGATCCACACTGTGCTCTATTTCCAGACGCTCTCTCCTTATATAACAGCTGAAAGAGTGCTAATCTAGCCAGGAAGGCGAGACAGAGGAGAATCTGTTGGTTCCTTCCTTAAGCTTTCTCTCTCTCGCTTCCTCCCTCTCTCTCGCTGGCTATTGATGCATTTCCCTAAACCGAGGAGACAAGCGAGCCGTGTTGCATGAACCAGGTGCTGAACCCAGACTAGAGTTAACAAGGCTTCGGAGACATGAAACACGGCGGTCTCCGAAATGTTATGCTTCTGTTTCCTCCCCTCAAGCGCTAAAAGTGTGCTCTATCTGTGTTTGAGTGTCTGAGTGTACGCATCAGTGACTGTGTATTGGTGAATTTCTGTGTGTGTGTGACTTTCCACATGCTTTTTTTTTTTTAGGAGTTTAATAAGCTGCCTGTGCTGTCTGCTTGAAAGAGATGGACAGACTGTGTGTGTGTGTATACATAACAGAGAGGTAGAGAATGTGTGAGTATCTATGTGTCCGCCTTCTCCCTTGCTGGCAGCTGTCACTGGAAGAGGCTCCACTCCAAATTAAGCGAGACAAAAGGCAACGAGCAGCAGGAAAATAGGACAGCTCTTGCAGGACTCGTTTTGGCCTAAGCTGCACAGGGACCATGGTGAACTATAGTATGTGTGGGAGAGAGAACCAGGGGATGCCTTTTTAGTAAGCGTGGCGGGTGTATTATAACTATGGTGTTTGAATTATGACTGGCTTCTTGCTCAGTAAGACTCACTATAAATAGCTGCTGCCCTTTTGCATAGTGACACATCCACGCCGAAGCATAATAACTCAGAGTTAGAAAGATTGTTGAATATCAAACACATACATCAGCTGGACGGCGATAAAACTAAATCGATATCTGATGGTGAAGCTATGATCCATTAATAACATCCGCAGCACTGTATCCGAATAGCTGGATAAATTAGAGATTGATTAGTCATTTCTAGATAAAAGACTCTCTTGTTTTCCTCCCAAACTGCAGAACGCAGAGCTGAATTAATGAACAGCTGCCAGAAGAGAAATCTAATGGCTCCCTGCCTCCGATCTTCTTTCACCCTCTTTGCTATTTGATAGTCTGAATGCTGTCACGCTCCACCGCCGTCACCTGCGCGCGTCTCATCCCACTGAAAGCTGAGAAAGGGGTGAACTCTGCAGACTTCTCCAAACTGCATGGCGGTTACATATGTGTATATACCGTACACGTACAACAATATATTTTGCACGACACACTGTATCTACGCACCACAGCTAACATAATAGAATTGTGGGTGATGATGGCATGGTGTTATCTGTTGCGTGTGCTCAAAGGTGCAGACGTGCGTTTTTAAAGAGGACCTATTATACTTTTGTGCTTTTCCCCCTTTCATTTAGTGTGTTATATAGTTTTTTTGTGCATGTAAAAGGTCTGCAAAGTTACAAAGCCCTGCTTGCTTGAAGTCCCGCCTTTTCTTCTGTAACGTGGTGATGTCACCAAGTAACACATTTGCATAATACCTGCCTAGCGGCTAGTTTGGCACGCCCTCAAACAAAGCTAGTTAAGGTCCTGACACACCAAGCCGACGGTCGGCCGTCGGACAGTTTGGGGCCGTCGAAGAGCGTCCGTCAGCCTAGTTTTTTCATTGTGTCCTGCACCGCCGGCTCTAGTCCTCGCAGTTCTCGGTCTTCCGGTTTCCTTTTTTGAATTACGAATACAGACTACCGCCACCTGCTGGTGTGGAGAGTTATTTCATTTCACGCAGGTGCAGAACGTACGTGCTAACTGGCCGTCAGCTGTAGTCTTTTCGTGTTCGGGTGCAACTTGTCGGCCAAATCAAAGGCAACGTGAGGCGACGCAACAGGCGGCCTTCGTCGCCGCTAGTTCTCTGACGTCGGGTTGGTGTGTCCCCAGTCTCAGAGCGGAGCTGGAGCGGAGTCTGAAGAGTTTCGTTCAGTTGACCAATCACAACAGTGGGCCAGCTGACCAATCAGCCGGTCGCGGTGCAAAACCACGGAGGAAAATGCACCGCTGTAAAGGAAAGGATGCGCTGGATTTGTAACACAAGACAAAACGAGAGAGCGTCATTGCAAAACAGAATGCGGCACAAGACTCGTTTAGTCGATTATCTTGTTTTCATAATCGTTGGAAGCCAAAATTGTAATTGAAATTAAATTAATTGCACAGCCCTATCCGCTCACATGCACAAAAAAAAGCATGCACGGCCGGCCAGGCTATGTCAACAAAGCACGGAGAAGCTTGGATTACAACACATACAGAGGGAGAGTGACTTCATGCTCTGCTCGGGTAGACATTACTCCTCTATATCTTTACATAGCAAATAGTTGTTTGATGCTATATTAATACTCTGAATATCATATAGCGCACCTTTAATGGCTTATATCTATAGAGCATTAGTAAATGATTTATCAACCATTTATAACACCGTTAATTACAACTTATAACCCCTCTACAAAGGGTGCATTATCAGAAAGTGGTACCAATTTAATTTGATCGGCTATTCAAAGTTGTCTGCTTTCTCTTTCATAACTATTTCTAAGATGTTCCCAATTAATATTGAACGCTGCATTTCTTGTATGAAAAGGTGCAGGATAAATAAGTTTTCATCTTTTAATGGAATACAGACCGATTATTGAGGGCAGCCAGCAGCTAAAGGCCATTAGTTTACATAACCGGGCATTATCTAATAATTAATAACTGGAGCAGCAGCACTTATATGTGATTGGCTCTCTGGGGTCTATCCACTTGACACTAAGGAAAAAAGCATCAGTAAACGGTCATGCTGTGATTATGTCACCTTATATGTCATTAGAATAAAACAGAATGTATAATAGATAAAACCTTGGAACTTGAAGCCCTCCAGGTGGACCCACAGGCACAGGTCCTCGTTGTCGCACTCGCAGCTCCACGGGTTCCCGCTGAGCCCCACGGAGCGCAGGGCGGGCAGCGCGATCAGGGTGGTGATGTTGACGACCGTCAGGTTGTTCCGACTCACATCCAGCACCTGGAGCGCCGCGTTCTCCACGAAGGCGTCCTGGTGGAGCTCCGAGAGCCCCGGGTTGTCGGTCATCCTCAGCATCACCAGGCTCGCCAAGGGGCCGAAGGTCCTGTCTTCGATCCGCATCAAGGTGTTGAAGGAGAGGTCCAGGTAGGCCAGCTTCCGGAGGTTCCCAAACGTGGACTCGGAGATCTCCGTGAGGGAGTTGTTGCTGCAGTCCAGGTACACCAGGTCGGAGAGGTAGTTGAGCGCCAGCGGCGGCAGCTCCACGATGCGGTTGTTGGAGATGATGAGCTGCCGCGTGGCCAGCGGCAAGTTGACCGGGAAGGTGGTCAGGTGCTGCCCAGCGCATTGAACCACCAGCTGGTCATCGCACACACACCTGTCCGGGCAGCCGGAGGAGAGCACCGGGGATGAGTTCACCGTGAGGAGGAGGAGGAGGAGGAGCAGAACTATGAGCCGCAAGGGTTGCGCGCTTGGCTGCGGGGCAAGACGCATGACACCGCCGAGGGCTTCATCCACCCCGTTTGGAGAGAGTCAGACGCGCTCACATTCTTCATTGATACATCCTCGCCAAGTTTTTGCGTCTCAGAAATGATTCCCACCAACAGCAGAGGTCAAACCTAACGCGCGCCCGTGGCAGCCTCTCGCGCGTAATGTCTCAGTTCATCCTGTCGTCGGTTGTGGATCCGGCGCGCATCCGCTGCTGTGTGGAACTTGACAACCAGATTCCTTCATGCCTTTTCAAAAGTTTATAGATTTATCGGGTTTCCTCCATCAGGAAAGAAGATATTCACACGTCGTAAAACGCGCACAGCGTCCCTCTCATGCTGCGCTGCGTGCAATGATCACGGTCAGTTGTTCCACTACATGTTTGCCATCCTCTCGCTCTCGGAAACTGAATCCAAACGAGGGGGGGGTGCACTGAGCTGCGCGCGGGTTGGGGTGGGGGGGTGCGTTGTGGAGTGATCTCACGCTTTGGAGTGAGCTGGAGCGAGAGGGGAAGCTCCGGGCAGCAGAGCTAATGGAAGAAAAAAAAAAAAGGGGACATGGAGGCCAGCAAAGTGTAATCCATGCATGTTTGAAACCTTCTGTAATAAAGATGACCTACAACTGCAGGCACAGTGATCCCCATCTACACATGCCTCAGGTGTGTGCTGGAATCTGCATCCATAAAGATGTGTTTGTGTATGCAAACATCTGTTTGTGGGTATGCACTTTTTTATCAGCCTGCCTCAGGTGTGTGTGTGTGTGTGTGTGTGCGTGTGTGTGTGTGTGTGTGTGTGGAGGTGGAACAAAAAGCTGGTGCACCTGACACCTAGGAAGCATGTTGTATGTGATCAGATCACATGGAAACACGAGAGTGGGGCAGTGATAACAATGTGTAAGGGGGGGGGGGGGGAGATCCCTATCAGCCTATCTACACCACTCAGACCTATATGTGCAATGAGGCCTTTACAATAACGTCTGACATATAAGCCCGAATTCAAGCCGTACCCAGCACACAGCCAGCTGATGATGGGACAAGATGAGACGGGACAGGGTGGTCTCAGGCAGCGGTTGTTTTCCTCCCCTCTCTCTCTCTCTCTCTCTCTCTCTCCAGTCTCAGTGTGAGTCCTGAGTCTATTCTTGGTTCTCTGTGTAGGTGTTGAAGTGCTGAATCAGACTCAGCATGATGGAGGAGGAGGAGGAGGACAGATGTGCCGCTGACAGTACGTGAGAGAAAGTACCCCGAGTCGACAACCCCGCTGCACGCTGACCACGCTCACACAATGAAGCTGAACCTTTTGCCTGGCTGCATGTATTCCCCTGGTGTCAAAAAATAGAGCAGGAGGCCCGCAGGCATGCATAACCTAATGCTTTCTCACACTTGCCATCCTGTGGACTGAACTAATCCACACAGCTGTTTTGTGTCAAGGATATTCAGTGACTTTATGAGGACATCTAGTGACCGATGCTTGGTAATGTTTTGTACAGTGAGCAGCTGCTGCAACCATTTGCTGATGGTTTGTAGCTTGACTGGTATTTACCCATGCTTCAGACTATCCAAATGTATCTTTTTAATATTTATTGTGACACATAAAGTACCAATTTGTTCTTTAACCTCTAAACAAGCAGTCATATCTCAAGGTGTTCAGTCAAACATTGTTCAAACCCAAAGAGATTTTAATTAAAATTTTGGAGGAGATCCCAAAGTTGCCAAAGACGCCAAATATGTCAGGCTGAATTTTGGGGAAATGTGTATAAAATGGCGCACAAGACTAAACTAGAATATTTCCACTCCATGGAATGGTGCTGCCATAAAACATGGAGGCTTCAATATTTTACTAAACATCATATAGCTTCACTGAGGAGTTGGAACAATACTGTCAGACTGAATAGAAGAAGATGATTCTAACTGGCTTAAAGCTGTAGCTGGTACAAATATGACAAAAAGGTATTTTTATAAACTGTCACTATATCCTGACAGTAGTGCATGAGACAGATAATATGTGGAAAAAATCCTCCTAGTGATCCTAATGGCATTTGAAAGATTTTACAGCGCCGAAGGAAAACAACCAATCAGAGTCGAGCTGTCTCTACAGCAGCTGTCAATCACTGCGAAACTGGCGAACTCTGATCAAACTGTCAAACTATGCAGCGCTGATCAAATATGAATCAATATTCTGTTACTGTAATGCCTATTTCTTGCCTCAAATGTTTTCAGAATCTTGTTGTAGTGTACTGTTTAGCTGTATAATGATTCATATTTGATCAGCGCTGCCTAGTTTGATCAGAGTTTGTGAGTTTCACGAACAGTGATTGACAGCTGCTGTGGAGACTCCTCGGCTCTGATTGGTTGGCGCTGTGAAATCTTGCAAATACAATTAGGAGCACGAGGAGGACACAGAGGAACATGATTTTTTCAGATTATCTGTCTCATGCACTACAGGATATAGTGACCATTTTTCATATTTGCTCAAAGTTACCAACTGCAGCTTTAAAGCCTCTTCAGGGCAAACAAAAGGGGAAAATTGCATGTTATTGGGTCAACAGATAGACCTATAAAAAGACTGACTCATCTACATAATTAAACAACTAGGTTGGTGTTGCCAGCAACCACAACGTTGAATGCAGGCAGTAAAACAAGTTCTGGCGGTGTGGCACATCCACCTGTCGCCTGAACATATGTTGCCATCACGCTAATCTAAACTCTTTAATATATACAGGCTACATGTTTTCTCCAGTAAACCATAAACTCTGGTGTGTCTTTGTCTGCACTCTCATAACTTACTCTGTTGGCCTGGGCATGGCCGACCTTCTAATTTTTTGATTCATCTCAGACATTATTTTGCACTGTCGTTCTACATTATGACAGGTACATTGCAAAATGTAAAGGAGGCGCTCAGCATGCTGTGAGACGAGGGTGTACATTTGTTTTGTCTTTTGTAATCCCTTGGGTTAGAGCCCGTCAGTCACGTTTAACCTTTGCAAGGACTTGTCCTACATATTTGTCTGCATTCACAAAACCTGTTTTGGTTATAATAACCACGGACATGTGGGTTGATCTACTACTTCAAACAAGCGTACTAACAGTGGTTTACCGCAACGCGACCTGATATGTGACACAGGAAACTCTGGTCTGTCAGATCCTGGGTCACCTCGAAGGAGGGCAGATTTGTTTTTGGCTGTCTTCCATTTAGGTTTACCAGGATCAGAGCCCTGCTATTGTGAACTTGCTCACTGGCACGGCTGCTTACTGCAATTCAAAACGATCATCATTAATGTCATCACTTGCACCTGTGCTTTTCCTGTTATGCAAGGTCAAAATGTCTCATAAAACAAGGCAGTAAAAGTTGACACTGTCAGATAAAGAGATGCCTGGTTGAATATCTCCATCAGTCACGTATAGCAAGTGAAAGTCCTGCATTGAAACTCTCACTTAAGTAAAAGTAGCCTGCATAAGTATGTTACTACTAGGACTAGTACTTGTGTTGATACTTTAAATATAGGCTACTGTCTACTAATAATGCAAACAAATGCCCCTGTAAGTATTACACTATTATATCATTGTATAATTATTATAATTGATGCATTAATGAGTGAGCTGCATAGCTGGTCGAGGTGGAGCTAATTGTATGCAATTTCATATACTGTTGGGAAGTTAAATCTATATTTATATGTATCTATACATATCTATACATTTTTCAGACCTTCTTTGTACATTTTTTGACATTTATCAAACTTTTTTTTGGGATATTTTTCGAACTTTTTTTGGGACATTTTTCAAACTTTTTTTTTTTTACATTTTGGACATATTTTTATTTTTATTTTTTTACATTTGTCAGACTTTTTTTTTTTTTTACATTTTTCGGACATTTTTCAGACCTTCTTTGTACATTTCTTGACATTTAACAAACTTTTTTTGGGACATTTTTCGAACTTTTTTTTTTTTTTTTTTATAGTTTTCGAACTTTTTTATTAAAATGTTTTGACATTTGTCAGACTTTTTTGGGACATTTTCGAATTTTTTTTTTTTTTTTTTTTTTTTTTTTTTACATATTTCAGACTTTTTTTTTTTTTTTTCAGACTTTTTGGGGACATTTTTCGAACTTTTTTTTTTTTTTTACATTTGTTGGACAAATTTTTATTTTTATTTTTTTACATTTGTCAGACATTTTTTCTATATTTTTCGACTTTTTTTTTTTTTTTTTTTTAACATTTTTCGGACATTTTTCAGACCTTCTTTGAAAAATTTTTGACATTTATCAAACTTTTTTTTGGGACATTTTTCGAACTTTTTTTTTTTTTTTACATTTTTTGGACATATTTTTATTTTTTTACATTTGTCAGACATTTTCTCTACATTTTTCGACCTTTTTTTTTTTTTTTTTTTTTAACATTTTTCAGACCTTTGTACATTTTTTGACATTTATCAAACTTTTTTTTGGGACATTTTTCGAACTTTTTTATAAAAATGTTTTGACATTTGTCAAACTTTTTGGGGACATTTGTCGAATTTTTTTTTTTTTTTACATTTTTCAGACTTTGGGACATTTTTCGAACTTTTTTTTTTTTACATTTTTCGGACATTTTTCAGACCTTCTTTGTACATTTTTTGACATTTATCAAACTTTTTTTTTGATATTTTTCAAACTTCTTTATAAAAATGTTTTGACATTTGTCAGGCTTCTTTGGGACATTTTTCGAACTTTTTTTTTTTTTTACATTTTTTGGACATTTTTCAGACCTTTGTACATTTTTTGACATTTATCAAACTTTTTTTTTGATATTTTTCAAACTTTTTTATAAAAATGTTTTGACATTTCTCAGACTTTTTTGGGACATTTTTCGAACTTTTTTTTTTTTTTTACATTTTTTGGACATATTTTAATTTTAATTTTTTTACATTTGTCAGACATTTTTTCTACATTTTTCGCCTGTTTTTTTTTTTGTGCTATTTTACGCACTTTTTTATAAAAATGTTTTTACATTTTTCAGACTGTTTTGGGACATTTTTCGAACTTTTTTTTTTTTTACATTTTTTGGACATTTTTATTTTTATTTTTTTACATTTGTCAGACATGTTTTCTACATTTTTCGGACATTTTTCAGACCTTCTTTGTACATTTTTTTGGGACATTTTTCGAACTTTTTTTTTTTTTTTTATATTTTTTGAACTTTTTTATAAAAAATGTTTTGACATTTGTCAGACTTTTTTGGGACATTTTTTGAATTTTTTTTTTATTTTTACATTTTTCCGCCTTTATTTATTTTTACATTTTTCAGACTTTTTTTTTTTTACATTTTTCAGACTTTTTTTTGGGACATTTTTCGAACTTTTTTTTGTTTTACATTTTTTGGAAATATTTTTATTTTAATTTTTTTACATTTGTCAGACATTTTTTCTGCATTTTTTTTTTTTTTTACATTTTTCGGACATTTTTCGGACATTTTTCAGACATTCTTTGTACATTTTTTGACATTTATCAAACTTTTTTTTGGGACATTTTTCGAACTTTTTTTTTTTTTTACATTTTTTTGGACATATTTTTATTTTTATTTTTTTACATTTGTCAGACATTTTTTCTACATTTTTCGACTTTTTTTTTTTTTTTTTTTTACATTTTTCGGACTTTTTTCAGACCTTCTTTGTATATTTTTTTACATTTATCAAACTTTTTTTTGGGACAGTTTTCGAACTTTTTTTTTTTTTTTTATATTTTTCGAACTTTTTTATAAAAATGTTTTGACATTTGTCAGACTTTTTTGGGACATTTTTCGAATTTTTTTTTATGTTTTTTTTTTTTTTACATTTTTCAGACTTTTTTGGGGCATTTTTCGAACTTTTTTTTTTTTTTTACATTTTTTGGACATATTTTTTTTAATATTTTTTTACATTTGTCAGACATTTTTTCTACATTTTTTTTTTTTTACATTTTTCGGACATTTTTCCGACCTTTGTACATTTTTTGACATTTATCAAATTTTTTTTGGGACATTTTTCGAACTTTTTTTTTTTTTTTATATATATTTTTCGAACTTTTTTTTTTACATTTGAGGGTTTCTTGACAATATCTGTCATAGTTTTGTGTCGTTCATTTATTTCCAATAATAAATATATACATACATTTGCATAAAGCAGCATATTTCCCCACTCCCATGTTGATAAGAGTATTAAATACCTGCCAAATCTCCCTCATAGGTACATTTTGAACAGATAAAAATAAATAAATAAATATTTAATCGATTGACAGCCCTAAATTATATTCTTGCGAGTTATCATACTCACTAAGATATTATAATAAATATATATATATTATTATTATTATAATATATATATATATATATATATATATATATATATATATATATATATATATATATAATTAGTGATGCATGAATGTGTACATTACTGTAAAACTGCAGCTGGTAAATGTGGGGCTAAGTTTTTTTTATTTCTATATATTTATTACTTTATATACTGCTGGGTAGCTTGAGAATTTCCCCCTGGGGATCAATAAATTCTTATTGATATAATATCATAAATTTATTATAATATCTAAGTGCATCATGCCTTAAAAGGCCACAATACAGCATGTTTTGTGTCTAAAATCTTTGTCTACAAAATAACTAGAAACTAAAGCGGTCAAAAATAAGTAAAAAGTGCATATTTCTAGCTGAAATATAGTGGAGTAGAAGTATAAAGTAGTATAAAATGGAAAGTAAAAGCAGGCTACCTCACATTTGTTGGTTACATCCCACCACTGCTGTAATAACAGCCTGCTAATCATTCAATTGGGGAGTCCCCTATTTTAGCTGGTTACCAAGGTAACGGTATATGACACAGCAGTGCTCTAGTGCGCATGTTCGCTAAGTGGAACTGATTATTAGAAGGAAATGGTTCTCTGGCGCATTGCTATCGCTTATTAAGTGAACCCGGATGTTCCCATGACATTTAGCACATATTAGCTGTAAAAGTTATCGTGTAAATAATTTTCTAAAAAAGACAGACTGTAGTCCAAAGTGCCACCACGCCCTCACTGTGTATTACGTAACACGCCTCTACGCAGGACGCACCCGGACACATATCTGAGTAGCAAACTTCAGTGTGGTCGCTTAAGTCGCTGTCTTTTCATCTGAGGGTCACAGCTGTCACTAGCTACATCTCTAAGGTAAACGCTTATCATTTTCTGTGATTGTTCTATGTGCTTCCTCTCTCTGAACTTGCTGGTGTTACATTAAAGGCGTCCTCATTTGACCTTTCATGAGGCGTCCTTGTTTTCCACTGTTGGTTTCACAGCCTCTTTTCTCCTGTTCGTCAAATTTAAAATCATTTTTGTCATATAGTGCAAGGAAGCACGCACGTACCCGTATGTTATGCATTCATATGCATTATTAAAAAAAAATTACTTTTTGCCCTAAATATAAGTTTTCTTACCTATAACAAAAATAATAAAAAAAGAGCCAGGCTTGAATCAAAAAGTTAGGTATTACTTTCAAAATGAGTACAAAGCTGACATAATAACACAATATATATATATGTATAACCTATGCACTTTTTTGTTTGGATTAACCAAAAGTAATTTGGCTGTGTTATTTTTTTCCTCTGTCAAGTTTGCCAGGATGGTTGTTCTGTCCAAAGAGTACGGATATGTGGTGTTGACTGGTGTCGCCAGTATGGTGATGATTGGACATCTGGCCACTAAAGTTGTCAATGCCCGCAAGAAGTACAACGTACAGGTGAGCACAAGCATTGGTGTTCAAATATATAGCAGAATATATGTGAATTCATACTGCTGCACCAACCCATTCAAACACCACCACCACAAGTGTAGAGGTTGTTGACATAGTTTCATGCTTGGGCAGTGCCTTTCTGTGGCTCGTGTAAAGCACTATCCAAATAAACTTGTCTGGCCTTGCAGTATCCGAAGATGTACAGTGACGACCCAGAGACTGGAAACCTTTTCAACTGCATCCAGCGTGCACACCAAAACACGTACGTATGAGCTGGGCAACTTAAATGTGCACCCACTAGACTGATATGTGCACCACGCTTTCATGATTCATAGTAACAATGGAAAAAAAAGAGGTGAAAGTTAACATGCTGTTATCACGTCTCACCAGCCTGGAGTACTACCCCCCCTTTCTTTTCTGCCTGGCAGTTGGTGGTGTGCATTGTCCTGTAAGTTTCTACTGTAGCACCAACATACATGCATGTAAAATCTATATACAATTAAAGCACAAGGATAATGATATTGCAGGGATTCTGGAAGATATGTTTACTCTTATAAAATCCTGTCATAAATGAGTGTGTTACCTTTGCTTGTTTGTCTGTCTGGTTACCACAGCGTCTCGCCAGTGGACTTGGAGCTGTTTGGATTATAAGCAGAGAGGTGTACGCATATGGGTACTCAACAGGAGGTAAGAGCATGCTTCTGCTTTTGTAACGTAAAGCAGGATGCGAAGGTGATATTATATTTATTAATACTGTTCATCTCAACCAGATCCTAAAAAAAGGATGTGGGGAGCGTTTGGGAACGTGGCTCTGATCGGGATGGTGATGACCACTTTCTGCTTCGGCCGCGACCTGCTTGGCTGGACGGGACCGAGGATAGGCTCCTTCTGTCGCGCTGACTGTTGCTAATGAGGACAAAGTCTTCTTCGCCTTATAATCAAAGCCACTCGACATAACCCATATACCTTGTAACCTCTGACCAATTTAACATTTGAAGTCAAGCGACCCGACCGGTTCTCCAGGGAGGGAACTTCCATCATTTAGAATAATGGATGGGTGTAGTCACTGGTCGGCACTCCCACAACATGCAAGATCTGTCAGTTTGTCTCGACGTCTTCACCTGCACCCTGATTTAGAGATTTGAAACTAGATGGCCACATGACATGAATTATCTTTCAGATTTTTTGCATTAGACAAATGAAGATGCTGTAATATTATGGGGACATTTCTAAGGGAATTTGACCTCACGTGTTTGATGGACTTTGTAACAAAATATCACTACATCATGTTTGCATTTGCTGAAAAAGTCAAATTTTGCACATGAATGAATACCTGAATAATGGTTGATCAAAAGTATTGCAGTTGTTGAGTAAAATACTCCTGGAAACAGGGTTTGACTGGTCATACGGATGATATTAAACATTATACATTGGTTATAATTTATCTTGTGCTTTTTTTATTGAGTGTTGAATTGGTATTGATTGAATGTGAGGTTTTGTCAACACTGGTGTGTGTTTGAGGGAGCGGCTTTCTTTCTTTTTTTAAGTTGAGTAATTGTTCAAAGTCCACATTACTTGTCTGGGCAGGTAGATTTATATCTCTGCAGAGCTGCTGGACTCCCAACCAACAGGTTACTATGACACAGCATAATACTGTAGCTGTAAGATCCTACACCCTCTAAGCATACGCCACAGTATCGTAGTTTCTGTTTTATTATCAAACAGGAAATCTTAATATCAATAAATTCTTACAGTCCACATTTCAATGGCTTATTATCATACATCACTGTTTGCACTTAACAGTAAAGTAACTCTGAACACACTATAGGTAAAAACTGTGATACAACAGCTTAGTTCCAGCACATTTGCATAATACTCAGCAGCTAATACAGATACAGGTAACAACTATCTAAACTCCCTTGTGACTCCTCTCGTTGTCTCCACTTAAAGTATTTGAACAAACACCTTGTGCAGACACAAATACATTCTTTATAAATAAGTATTTTACAACACATTTAACAAAAATAATGTGTTTACAATTTGCTCATATTAAAGTGTTTATTTAGTGTAGCGAGGTCTCTTCTAAAATGTGCATTAGTGGATTAAACACTGAAAACAGAATAACCAAGTTCAAGTTTTATATACCAGCATCAGACCGTAACACGTGTATCTACACATTAAAGGAAACTTGATTAATACATTTGAGCAATTGAATGATGAGTGGCTTCTACGGTAAGATATTTTGTGTCTGTTTTTCCAAAGATATGGCTTTTGAATCCAGGGTTCCTACACATCTTCCATTTCAAAATTCAATACATTTTCCAGACTTCTCTTTAGATTTTTCAGACCATATTTGACTTGATGACTTTGTGACTCGGCGTGCAGAGGATGCTGTGACAAGACTACAGTGCTTCGGGGCTTCCCCCACATGGTTGAGATGTCAAACGATTTTACACAAAGTTTGCATCCAGCTCGCTTTTCCCATTTTGAATTGTTAAACAATTAGGCTTTGTGTTTGGGATCGTCAAGCCAGCCCTCGGAGAACTCGCATTTCCCCATTGTGGCCGTTCAGTCCACAGCCCTACGCAGAAAGTTAGACGACGCTCCACTGTCAAACATCTTGAACTTTGGGCAATCCTGCTCTAGGTGACATACAATTATGCCGCCACTTTATTAGCAAGAGGGACAGGCTGGGACAGAAATCCATCCCGGGACGTTGAGATGGAGAGGCCTTTAATGCGAGTGGCCGTAGGGCGTGATACGAAACATTTTGGGCAGTAATTTTAACACTAATACAGTTTTTGTGGTATAAAGAGAATGTGATGATGCTGAAGACCTTCAAGACACTTCATAGTGGGTGACACCTCCTCAGTTTGTATAAGCACGTCACCACTGCACTGAATCAAAACAAGACCGGCGAGACAAGCTGAGCTGAGCTGGAGCACTAGTCACAAAACCAAATTTAAACCAAAATGAGGATCAGTCCAGATTAGGAGAGGCCGCTCTGTGCTGTCTGCCTACAGTTTTTGGTTACTTTTTATTATTATTATATATTGTTAATTTGCTCATGATGAAAAGTTGGCTCACATTTCCCCGCCCTTGCTTAAGTGCCGCACTTAAGCAAGGGCGGGGAAATGTGGGCCAACTTTTCATCATAAGTAAACGCCTAGTTTGCCTATATGACGTGCCGGCCCTGGCTGTAACATACGGACGTAGTAGCAGCTCTGCGTAGGAGTGTGCGTTCAGTCGTAAGCCATTGTCTTCTTGCCTTGCATTTGACGACATCAAGCTCGCTCTGGCCCGCGCTACCTCACACAGTAGTAAACATTTTGGCTGCACAAAACGCCATGAAAAACACCCTGCTTGTATGATCCAATTATTTTTAGACATTCTGAATTCTAAATTTTAGAAAACAGAATAGGGGAAATAGTCTGGAGACAAATGTGTTTCCATACTCTCTTTTGTTTTTTCCATACTTATCCAGACATGGAAATGACTAAACTCAAATTCCAGACTGCGTAGGAACCCTGTGAATCATAAAATCACTTCAGATTTTTGTGTAGATTTTCTGCAAGACCTCAGCTTTAAGACAACACGTGCAACCTGGCAATTTGGTTTGGAAGTGCACTTTACTAATATTTGGTCACCTAAGGGATCATAATTTATATTCCTTAATCATTTTAGGCATGTTGGCGACTTAACCCATGCGTCTCTCACTCTCTTGTTTCTCGCTGGATAACCTGAGGTTGTCTATTAAAAAGAGGAATCAATGCAACCTTGATCCACATTACCTCAGACGTCCCCTAGGGGGCACTGCGACCATTCACACCACATTAAAGTGCTGTGCATACGTACATGGGGGAGTCAGTCAGGGGTGCAGAAGAGGCACAAACAAATAGTTTCCACTAGACTGAAGATCTCCGGAAATTTAAAGGGAATGTGGAACAAAGTGCTTCTGAGACCTCCCGTTTAAAAGACTTTATGGATCCTTCTCGTGGAACCACTGTTAAATATTTTATATCACTGACCCAAAACTCGTCTGCAGAGATGCAGCTGCATCCAATCAAAGGCTTTTCTCAGATCCACGCTGGTCTTCCTTTGGCGTCTGCTTTGCTTCTGTTCTCTGAGCGGTGGAAGTGACTGACAGGGTGCATCCATCAGTAGGTGTATCTGGAGAGAGGCGTGTCCTCCATCAGATCATCCTGGAGATGATGATTGAAACAAGATTTAGACTAGTACAGTTGCACAGAATGAGTATTTACTCTCAGTTTTATACCTTTTGAAACAGTGTTTAATGGGCTCTGTAGAAAAGGAATTAAGAGAATAAACAATATGTAACAGATTTTTTTTTGGCATATTTGTGTCTGTTTCTCCTCTAAAAATCTCTCCTGGCATTCATACGTTTCAAAAGCACTGTGGCCATACTAAAATGTAGGATTCGGTTCAATTAGATTATATGCATGTCTAATTATCTGGACCACTGACCTTCGTGAGAGTGATATAAGCACTGTAATTTAAGACTTGTCACATTTGAAGCAAGCAGTTGGACCGTAATGCAGAGACAGCAACAGGCAGGAAACAGGAACTAAGGAATAAACTATTTATTTTCCAACTAGGAATTCCAAGCAGAAACACTGGGAAACTAAGACAGGCAAAATGCGAGGCCAACGATTCAGCGTCAACACCGGGCATGATGACAAACTAACTGACAAAGAACAGACAGGTATAAATACACAAGGAGCTAATCACAAGACAAGTCACAGCTGGAGTGGGCAGGGAGCTAGAATACAGAGGAAACACTGTGATTGGGTACAAGGGAAGACATGCTGGGCAGGGCTACAGGAAAACAAAGAGCAAGCACAGCAAACTCAAAATATAGAAAACAAGTATAAAAACAGACAGGTGGACATAACCTAAGAAGCTCTAAAAACCAAAACAACTGAAAACACCACGGAGTACAACAAGAAGAATCCAACAGAACTATAACAAGACTTATGGAGGACAGAACCTGCCAAAGTAAAAAATGAAAAATAAATAAATAAATGACTCAATAAATAAATAACTATGCCATTAAATATACCAAAAATAATATTAAAAATAAATGTAGTCATTAATTAATTGATAAAATGTGACATAAATTGATATTCCTTTTTTAATTTGCTTATTTATTTATTTCTCTTTGTATTAATTCCCTTATTTATTTACTCTTCTGTTTGATTTTATTTATTCATTTTTGCATTTATATTTTATTTATTTCGTATTTATTTTAAATGTATGTATTTATTGATAAATAAAAGGGAAATGAGTAAATAAATAAGGGAGTTAATACAAAGGTAAATAAATAAAAATAAAAATGTCAACTTATGTCATATTTTATCAATTCATTTCAATTCATTAACGACTACATTTATTTTTAATATTATTTTTGGTACATTTAATGGCATATTTATCGGGCCATTTATTTATTTATTCATTTTTTAATTTGAAGACTGAGGGATAGAAGACATGACTGTCCTCCACTGGTCACGGTTGATTACAAAACATCAACAGTGAGCTGGGAAAATGTTTTGAAGATTTGGGGCTGCAATTAACGGCACAGCAATTTAGTATTGCACTTCCATAAAGTTGTGGGACTATGCAGCAGAGGCCGAGATATCCTGACTTTTGATTCATAGTATGGGTCCAAAACAAGCTCCAAAGAATGTGAAATCTAAAGCCCAAGCTGAGATAACCCTGATGACATCATCGGGGGTTATTTTCTCCGACTTAAGACAGCTCCCTTTAGAGCCACAGCAGATGTTATACAACTGTTTTCATATGGCTGAGTAGTGCTCCTCAGGACAAGTAAACTGACCTTTAATCCCAACCTTACTGTATTGTAATACATGTATGTATCTTACCATGGGCAGATCCTGCAGCCGATGGAACTCTGGGTGGTTTGTCCGCTGGCGGAACTTGAGGAAGAGGATGACGAAGACGACAGCAGTGGTGACGATGAACACGGACAGCAGGCCAGCCAGCAGGGGGTCTAGAGGGGAGCTGGAGCGGTGGCCGGGCCCCTTGAGGTCTAAATAACACAAAAAATGAACAAACATAATAAAAACACATTTGTAAGATAGAATGAGAAGATAAAGCCAACCTAGGAGGCCTAAAACGATACTCTCATCACTGCACCTTCATCTCCAACATTAAGCTCAGATGGGAGCTCCTGGTGGGCTGGCCCAGCTGGACCCTGACCCGGAGCTGAGGTCAGAGGGCGTCCCGTGGTTGTCGGCTGTGTGGTGGCTGACGTCAGTGATTCAGTCCTTGGCTGGGCTGTGGAGCTTGTATCCTGCAGCTCTGTGGGGGCTGGCTGAGATGAAAAGGTGGTGAAGGGATCTGTGGTCAGGATGACTCCACCATCAGGGGTTGAGCTGCGATGCGGAGTGGCGGCGCTCTGTACAGTCGGCGCGGATGAAAGGTTGTCTGCGGCAGCTGAAAGTGGGGATGTGAGGGCAGCGCTGTGTCAATTCAAAACAGTACAGAGAATTCTTCAAAGGAGACAAACCGTACACACAGCAGCCCAAGTAACTCCACAACACCCTGCTCATAAAAACATATCACTCCCACAAAGCTGTTATGCTTTTGTTGTCAGGTCACACCTATCTTGCATGACAATGCCAAGAAACACTGTTTGTATTTTCATGCAACAAATAGCAGCATAATAATAATGGTGGTGGTGGATGTCACACTTTGCTCACTACTGCATCGTTCCAGTAGTGTCTGATTCAGATAAACAACAGGTATCCACATAAATGTGCCAAACTCTCAGTTTTAAGTCACAGAACTAAGATATACATGTTTATTGATTAAACATTAGAAAATCTAAAACTAGATCTAGTTGATCGACAGAAAATTTATCGGCAACAATTTTGACAATCGATTCATTGTTTGAGATGTTTTCTTAGGCAAACATGGCAATAAGTCGCTGGTTCTAGCTGCTTAAATGTGAATATTACCTGTTTTTTTACTCTTTTATGTCAGTAAACTGAATATATTTGGGTTCTGGGCTACAGACAAAGCAAGACAGTAGAATGGGAGCCAAAGCCTTCAGTTATCAAGCTCGTCTTCTGTGGAACCAGCTCCTGGTTTCAGTTCGGGAGACAGACCCCCTCTCCACATTTAAGAGTACGCTTAAGACTTTCCTCTTTGATAACGCTTATAGTTAGGGCTGGCTCCTGCTGCCTTGGACCAGCCCCTAGTTATGCTGCTATAGGCCTAGACTGCCAGGGGGACTTCCTATGATACACTGAGCTCCTCCTCTTCCTCTCCATCTGTATGCATTCATGTCCTATTCATGCATGCAACTTGATTTCTTCCCCGGAGTCTTTGTGCTTTCTCGTCTCGTAGGTATCCATGGATCGGGGTTACACCTGGATTATGGTGGCGTCTGCTGCCGTGGCCCTGCTTGACACCTGCTACTATTATTATTATCAGCCTTGTTTCTATCATTATTACTGCTGCTATTAGTGCTATTATTATTATCATTCTATTATATCCACTGCTGCTATTATTATTGCTATTAGTCCTATTTCTATTATTCTTATAGCTGTTGTGCTATTATTGTTGTTGCTATGCGTCTCTCTCTCTCTCTCTCAACCCAACCGGTGGAGGCAGATGGCCGCCCACCCAGAGCCCAATTCTGTCCAAGGTTTCTACCCGTTAAAAGGAAGTTTTTTCTTGCCACTGTCACCCCAGTGCTCGCTCATGGGGGATCTTAAATTACAGAGTACGGTCTAGACCTGCTCTATATAAAAAGTGTCTCGAGACAACTTGTTATGATTTGACCCTATATAAATAAATTGAATTTGAAAATGTAACTATGGGTTCAGGGAACTTTTGCATTTTACAGACCAATTGATTAATCCTATAACCGAGAAAATAATCTGTAGATACATCGATAACGAAAAGAATTGTTAGTTGCAGTCGTGAGTATATTCTTACTCCACTTTAAGCACATGTGGCTGTTTACATCACGTTTGACAGCTCACGCTGACAGCTGGGGAGGGGGAGGGTGTGTGACAAGCCTTTAAAAGCCACTGCTTTTCTAATGTTTACATGTGGGATAGCTTGAAATGACAGGCAGTCATTCGTGCTTCTGTGGGCAAAAGACAATGGTAAAGAATTGTTTATAAGCTGTGTATATTCTGCATGAAGTCACAAAGCAATTAAAAGTAATTAGTGATGTAATGTGTTAAGCTTCTGAAGCAGCTCTTGCCAAGTGACAACCAAAACGTTACTCTACAGGGACAGACAGAGGAGTGACGACAGCAGCTAAAACGGGGGAAAGGGTGTGATCTGGGTGTCGTTATGTCATATTGTGTGTTATTTCTGGGCTGCTTAAAGAGGCAACAGGGCATCAGCGGAGCGGGTTATATTTATCTGATCTATAAAAGGGAATCTCTTAGATGAGGTTGTGACACACTTTCTCAGTCTCAGTGCAGTCATGTGGGGGTCAGGGAAGGAAGATGTTCCTGGAACGCTGCTGGCAATGCAGCTGAGTCTGCGTGTTTGCAAACAGGCAGCTTTTAATGTGTGGGGTGATTCATTTTAAGAATCTGGACAAAGTAAACAGACTGGACTGGAAGAATATAGATGCACAATTCTAGAATTACGGACAAAATGATGACCGTAATTTCTATGTGTCTAAGTTAAAAGCTTTTAAGAAGAGGCATTTAAACCGTGCGTGCAGGTTTGTCTTGAATACCTGAAGGTGAAGTCACTGCAGAGCTTGCGGTCAACAAGAGTGTCACAGTCTCTGAAGGGACTGTCCCTTCGGTCTTGGTAATGGTCTCAGTTGATGTTTCCTGCCCGCTGTGAGTCCGCTGTGAAACCTCAGGATCCTCTGTCAGGTCAGGTGATGCTGAGCTTCCAGCATGACTCGGCAGGGCAGCCAGGGGCAAAGCACTGCTCTGACCTATGAAATAAAAGAGAAGGGATGGAAATGTATTAATCTATAAATTAATCTGTCTATGAAATATAATAAAAAAATCCCCCCAGAGCATAAAGTGAAATATTCAAATGTCTTGTTTTGTCCGACCAACAGTCCAAAACAAAAAGATAGTAATAGCAGTTTACTATAAGACTTTAAAGGAACAGTGTGTAGCATTTTGAGGGATCTATTAACAGTAATGGAATATAATATTCATAATTACTATGTTTTCATTAGTGTATAATCACCTGAAACTAAGAAGTCTTGTGTATATGTTAGCTTAGAATGAGTCCTTCATATCTACATAGGGAGTGGGTCCTCTATCTGAAACACTCCGTTTTAGGGCATTTCAACGGAATTGTGTTGCTAGGCAACAGCTTGGGTCCATGTTTACTTCCTGTCAGCTGATGTCATTCACATACACTTGTAAGTGGAAAGTTTCTGAAAGCTTTGAGTTAACGAGTTCTGACGTGTTTGTTGACGTCAGAAATGGCGGAGGCCATGGAAGTTAATTTGTCGGTACATAATAAGTGAATATATTGTAAGTGAATATATTGTAGTAATATATTTTAGTCGAATATTGGTTTTCTTCGTAGTTTTATAATGTCTGAGGAAAATGTTGATATTCCCAACGGCCTCGTCTTTGTCCTCTGTCATTATGCCTTTGCATTTACTGCATTATGTTACCCACTTGCTAGCTTGCTAACGTTAATATTGCTGTTGCTTAGCAGCGGTGTTCTCACGACTTAACCACTTGAACGTCAAGCATATTGTGTACACGACTTCCCATGTTGTAAGCACGAGCTCACGAGTTTCATTTGAAGGCACCATAAAATATTGCACAGTTGTGACATCACAAAGTTACAGATATCCTGACAGCTTGTTTCAAAAGGCACAGTTTATGAATACGGGCTTTCACAGTATTTAAACCTGCTTTATAATAAAAGACATGAAAATCCAATTTTTTTTTTTACAATATGGGACCTTTAAAATTATCTGCTGAGCGGACTATAAGAAGTTAATAAAATAACTCAACACAATTTAATAACGACAAAATTCAACAACCAGCCTGCAGCTTTGAGTGAACTTTCTACAAGATCAATGTCGAGAGCATCATGTGAGGAATCGATAACGAGTCCAACTCGCGTCAGCAGGATGTCGAGTCAAACACGCACACACACACACACACACACACCAGGGATGACACCTTACCTCCCGTCTGCGATGAGCCGGTAAGAAGCACCAACAAAACGCAAAACGCAAAATTCATCTCAAATCGCATCTCCTCTTCTCCTGCAGATCAGAATATAAAAACGGAGCGAAGCGGGCTCTGCACGGCGGCTCTGCTTCTCCGAGGTTGTTTCCGTTACGTGATTTGACAGGGCACACACACCATCAGCGCTATAAATATCCTGAGGGAGTCGGGCAGAAGAGGAGCAGGGGTGGGGCCGCGCGCCAGGCTGCATGCGGGCGAGCAGACAAGGCTGCACACGCTTTATTCTAATGAGCAAAAAATAAAACGAGATCACACTGCAAAATTTATCTTTTCACTCTCCAGCTCTTTTTTTTTTTTTTTCCTGTCAGAGCCACTCTGCATCTATTCCTCCGGACATGCACCAGTTTTGCTGTCGCTCCGCTGCTCCAATCAGATGCCAGTGCGTCAGAGGCGCAGTTGTGTGCGTCAGGAGCGCCTGTTGTGGCGCGCTGAACACACGCGAGTTTTTACTGTGATTATTGTGTTAGCTTCCTAGACATGAATGGGTTGTTCATAGGTGTCTGCTGGTTGGTGGTAATGTGAGACAACAACTTTCCAGCCCCCACTGGAGGTCAGTGTGTCGTCATGGCTGAGCGCACTGCCCACATGTGTACTGTATGGACAGCTGAATGACCCGCTGCGTCCTCTGGCAGACACACTTTAGAGGACAGCGGCTCCTCGTTTTAATCATTTTCCTTTTTTTTTTGCCGAACAGGCTTTAATTTCGGAGGTATTTCAAGCGGCAGCAGCAGGGAGGAGACACCTTCACGTTGCGCCAGATGGAGCCTCCGGCCAATCCGGGAGACAGCCCGGTGGAGTTGGAGTTAACGGTGGAGAATGTGGAGTCGGTAAGTTTCAATACTCGGCCACTTCACTGGATGACTGTTTATTGACTACAGATAGAGCTTCTCTAACAACATTCAGAACGCTTGAATTTGAATAAATATGTTTAAAAAAAACCTGCAGCAGCATCTCCTCATATTAATATATATATTTTTTGATTGAATAACTGAAGTAATAGCATAACAACAGCAGTTTGGTCACATAGAAAAGGCTGCTTGGTTGATTGTAGTTCACCAAAGGGAGATTAGACACACTGGACATTTTGTAACATGATACCAGCTATAAGCATATGCTGTCCTAATAATAACTAACACCATGTGCCTTGGATTAGTTGCTATGACAACACATTTTTTTTAAACTATTCAAACAATTGGACATCCAACATGCATGATTATTAATGCTTGTTGTTAATGAAAATATTCAATTAACAACCTGTTATTGTCATTACTATACCTCCTCAGTCAGGACATGGGGATATTTATATTATGATTATGATTTTTATCCACTCAGATGTCCTCATTAGGGATGTGAGAAAATATTGAAAATATCGAGTATCGCGATATTATATTTTGTGATATCGTATCGATTCTCAAAAACACTTGATTTTTGATTATTTACATGCAAAGATGAACTCCGTCAATACTTACAGTATCACAATATAACGCAATATATTGAATCGTAACCCTTGTATCATGATACGTATCGTATCGCCAGATTCTTGCCAATACACAGCATCCCACATACCATCCATAGGTGTTATTACCTACTTTGTTCAAGTGTTCCCTTTGTATTGGTTCTTCTCTCCTCCTCCAGGCTCTCTACCAGCTCTACTTTGACCCGGACATGGAGCGTAAGAATGTGGCCCAGAAGTGGCTGACCCAGGCCCAGGCCTCTGCACAGGCGTGGCACTTCTGCTGGGCCCTGCTCGGCCCTGACAAGGTCCGTTTTCTGAGCTTCTGCTCACGCATCTTTACAACTGTACAGCCTACATTTGCAGCTATCGCAGTGTGCAAGTTAACAGCATCTGTTACAGTGACTCCATAATGTGTCTGTCCTTTGCAGCTCCCGGAGGTTCAGTTTTTTGGCGCCAGCACCCTCCACACCAAGATCTCCCGTCACTGGAGCGACCTCCCCGCGGACCAGCACGAGAGCCTGAGGATGCAGCTCCTCTCCCACATCCTGTTCTTCTCCTCGGGGCCCAAAATGGTGCTAACCAGGCTGTGTGTCGCCCTGGCCTCTATGGCTCTTAACTTAATCCCACAGGCTTGGTCCCAGCCCGTGGCGGACATGGTTAGGGCCTTCCAGCCGCAGAAGCCCGACTCTGAGGAAAGCTCTGGCGCAAAGGCCGCCCAGGACCCTCAGGCGCACTGCCTCGCGCTGCTGGAGCTCCTCACCGTACTTCCAGAGGAGTTCCAGAGCGGCCGGCTGGCTCAGGCTCGTCGCGCCCAGCTGAGGGAGGCCCTGACCGGGGAGTGGGCGGTGGTGTGTCCCATGCTGCGTCAGCTGCTCCAAAGCCAGGACTCCTCGGTCCAAGTGAAGGAGAAGGTGCTGCGCTGCCTGTCCAGCTGGGTGGGGCTGGACGTGCCGTTAGGGGAGAGTCACGAGCTGGTCCAGGACTGTTTCACCGCTCTGTCCGACCCGGAGCTGTTCGACACGGCCGTGGAGACGATAGTCAATGCGATCTCGCAGCCCGACAGCCAGAGGTGAGAAACACACTGCGCTGTAAATTCATTCAGGTCACAGTCAATCTCCAGGTGTGTGAATCAGAACGTGTGTGTGCAGGTACATTGATGCTCTGGTGAACCTGATGCCCCTGGTGCTGGGTCTCCATGACCAGCTGAAGACAGCGGCTCAGGACGGGGACATGGAAACGTCACACGGTATCTGTCGTATTGCTGTTGCTATGGGGGAAACACACTCAAGGTACACACACACACACACCGCCATCGTATAACCTGGCTTCAGTAAATGTCTTATATCTTAATCTGAATTTGTTTGTGTACGACAGGGTTTTGTTGGAACAGGTGGAGCACTGGCAAGAGTATCTGGCTTTGGTTAACATGATTCTCTTCTGTACCGGCATCCCCGGGCACTACCCAGTCAGTGAGACCACCAGCTCCCTTACGCTCACCTTCTGGTACACTCTGCAGGTAAGGTGAATGAATAAATGAATGGGATAAATACTTAATTGTAGAGCTTTTAGGTCCGATTTGGTTTTATTTTTCTACATTACAGTAAATGTCTGCATTCAATTTGAGAAAGTTAAGCATGTGCATTAAATGCGAAATGGTTGTCTTTGTGTAACGATTTAGACACTGAACTTTCTTTCTAATTCTTTCTCTCATGGTCAGGATGACATCTTGTCATTTGAGGAGGACAAGCAGGCAGTTTACCTGCAGGTCTACAGGCCGGTTTACTTCCAACTGGTGGACGTGCTGCTACATAAATCCCACTATCCCTCCCAGGAGGAGTATACCTCCTGGTCTTCTGATGACAAAGAGCAGTTCAGGATATACAGGTAAGACACAGAACTAAAGCAAGTTTACGAGGAGCTCTAAAACTGGGGCTGTATTCATGAAGCTTCCTAGAACAAGTGGAGTTAAAAGGAGTTGCTCCTGGTGATGAATTCCTAAGAAAATTCTTAGAATTTTGGCGACGTTTTCTAAGAATTTCCCCTTACAGTTAAGACTAGATCCTGGTAAAGATAAAAGTTATTCACAAACATCTTAGCCCTTACAGCAGCAGTAGGCGAGATTGGAGCAAATATGAATAAAAAAAGTTATTTTTATAAAACGGTCGCTATATCCCGACAGTAGTGCATGAGACCGGTAATCTGAAAAAAATCATGTGCCTCTGTGTCCTCCGGTGCTCCTAATGGCATCTGCAAGATTTCACAGACCGGAGGAAAACAACCAATCAGAGCCGAGCTGGAGCCTGCCGTCTGAGCAGCTGTCAATCACTTGCGAACTCCGATCAAACGGTCAAACTAGGCAGCGCTGATCAAATATGAATCAATATTCTGTTACTGTAATGCCTATTTCTCGCCTCAAATGTTTTCAGAAACATCTGGTAGTGTACTGTTTAGCTGTAAAATGAGAAAGTTTGTGACCCGGCAGCCATGTTGAGATCTGTCGAGGAAATACCGCTACGTTTCAGCGTACTAAATAGCACTTGAGTGGACAAAAAGTGCCCGTCTGTATCAAATACCAAGGCAATCCATCCAATAGTTGTTGAGACATTTCCAACACCAGCATGGCTAAAAATAGTAGCTATAGATTATGTCCAACTATGTCTCCACGTCTCTTTTACATTTCAGAGTGGACATTTCCGACACTCTCATGTATGTGTATGAAATGCTGGGAGCAGAGCTGCTCAGTAACCTCTACGACCGGCTGGGCAGACAGCTGATGAACCCCCAGCAGTCATCAGTATGGCAGGTAACGCCATCAATCACTGACTCACATTCTATCTACTATCTCAGTCAAGTTTTACAAAGCAAATATTTTTCCTTCCTTACTGTGTGTAACTGTGTATTCCTACCAGCTCCTGATTGTGTTTCCCCTCTCTTGACCTAACATCACACTTTGTTTTTCTCGTCATCAGGACACAGAGGCGCTATTGTTCGGCTTCCAGTCCATAGCTGAGACGATAGACGTGAACTACTCTGACGTTATCCCTGGTCTTATCGGTCTCATCCCCAGGATCAACATCAGCAACGTTATGCTGGCTGACACCGTCATGTACACCATAGGTACATAACACACATCTGTTTCCTGTTGTGTCCCTGTCAATACTTTAATATTTTACATTAAAGCTGAATTTTACAAATTACAACCAGGATTATTTATGGCCATAGATGTGTATCTGCACTCAACTGTAACAGACCCATTTACACTCACTATCCACCCTCTTTCTGGATTCCCCCCGTTGGCAAGGATCCCTGGCTGAGTGGCTGGCTGATCACCCCGTGATGCTGGGTGGCATATTACCCATGGTGCTCCAGGGCCTTGTGAAGGCAGAGCTGTCTGTGTCCAGTGTATCCACCCTGAAGAGGATCTGCAGGGAGTGCAGACACGACCTCGGCCCCTACGCTCAGGACATCCTGACCGTGTCACAGGTCCGACACGCAGCCTTTTTTTTTTCCTCTAACATCGGTGTGTGATTACCGTCTTTGTATTAACACTTGTGTTCCTCTGCAGGATGTACTGATAAAAGAAATCCATAAGGTGAGCAAACAGCCTTCAGCATTCATTCACCTGTTCTTTCCTATTCTGCCAACGCAAACGCATCGAGCGTCTCTCTGAGGACATCATGTATGATGTGTGTGCTGTGTGTGTTTCTGCGTGTCTGTGTGCAGAGCAGCCAGTGCATGTGGTTGATGCAGGCTCTGGGTTTCCTCCTGTCCGCCCTGCCACCGGAGGAGATTCTGGCTCGACTTCACTCTCTCATCAGCCCTCACATCCAGCAGCTGGATACACTGGCCCAGCAGGAGGTACGTGATCCAAAGAAACTCATGCAACTAATACAGAAAACCCACAAACACTCAACTAATAACTGCAGAAGGGGGGGGTTGTACCTAAGTACAAATGTGCACTATGTTATACTTGAAGTACACTAAACAATGAGTACATTAGAATTACTTTATTATTTTGGTGCTAAATTGAAGTACAAAAATATTTTAATATTGATTTTGCTGCACCACTTTAAAGTGCATTATTCCTGTATATTGGTACTTAATTGTACTTAACACGTGTGTACTTATAAGCAATACTACTTCATTTGTAAGTCAGAAATGGTGAACAGTTTCTATATCATGTATGCTTTGAAAAGCTTAAATAAAAGTAGAATTAAAGTGGATTTTCATATACTATTACTCAGTATCTTTTCAATATAATAGTACAGCAGTAGTCCAGTGTATACTAATAATCAATACCACATCAGTTAGTAGTTGCAATTTGAAATACAATTTTTTTAGTTCAGAGTATGCTTCAATCAGCTAAAAAAAAAAAAAAATGAGTACACTCTAAGTTTGTGTGAATGTGTTGATAATAACCATCTTTCATGGATTAGCTTTAAAAATTAGCTTTTAAAAAATGATATCTTAAATACACTCAAGTACTTGATTGCATTTAGAATAAGTATAGGAATAAGTAATACCACCACCCTTATGACAAGTGCACTATAAATCAAAGCAATATAGTATACTGTAAAGTTTACATTGATTAGTGTAAATAAAGGTATATTGCAAGTTGAATTTAATATACTTTAATTAAATATTAAGAATGGATTAGGGCTGCATAATTAATCAATTTTATCGAAATCACAATATGGCCTCCTGCAATTTTCAAATCGCAGCATGAGGAGGAAATCACAATATTTGTCACATGGGAAATATTTGTCAAAATGCCATTTTTAAAATTAAATATGGTGGTGCTACAGAGATGTCCTGGCCTACACATCATATTCTACAGACTTAAGAAAACATATTTGTTTGGTACAGATCCCCGCAAAAATCACAACATAATCAGATTAATGTTATTTTCAATGAAAATGAGAATAATTATGTAAAAATTGTCATTTCCTCTAATATCGCAAAACATCATAATCATCGTAGTTGCAATATCAGTCAAAAATAATCGCAATTAAATATTTTTGAAAAATTGTGCAGCCCTAGAATGGATCATCTTTAAAAAAGCAGGTTGTGTATTTAATAGCATACATACTGTAATCTACTCCTCTACTAGTTAACATTATACTTACAATAATAGAAATACTACTTCAGTTTTGTGTTCTCACTAAGTATACTTCAACATAATGCAGTGCACAGCTATCAGATGAAATACATTTTAATGAGCTAGTTGACCCTCTTATCCAGGGTGACGGTCAGTGACGTGGTCTGAAAGGTCTGTTGACAGAAACTCAGATACCACTGGCTTATTTTTACTGCAGCATTTTTGCAGCGTTTGACACAACTTTTACGGTAACAACAGTAAAATTGCTCTTTCCTCTCACAACCGCTGTCACATTTGACAAATCTCGTATTGTTACTGTCATCACAACAAGGCTACCTAATCAAACTCATCCACGTTGTCTCCCTTTACAGCCTGATCCCACTAACAAACCGTCTATTATTCACATCCTGGGGATGCTGGCCAGCCTCTTCACCACTCTGGACATCAACAAACAAGCAGACAGCTTAGAGGGAGCATCCAGCCCGAGACCGACTCCCTCACAGAATCCAGTAAGTGTGTACCGCTAGCTCCATTATCATATATTATACCAGCTACTGTATCTGAATGATATCAAATTACCGTAACTGTTTCCTAATACAGCAGTCAAATAGTGGGTTGTTAATCAACTCTCAGAATGGGCCTTGTGCATCAATATTTCTGAATATGCAACATATTTAAATATGCTCAAATGAACCAATATTTCATATAAAATATATTGTAAAATCTTGTTTTTAGGTTGTCGTTGTGCTACAGCAAGTGTTCACGTTGATCCAAACCATCCTCAGCAAGTGGCTAGATGACTCAGAAGTAGTGGAGGTAGGAGGGCTTTTCACTGCTTGCATAAAATATGCATGATGTTGTGTGTCTGTGCATGTATGATTTATCTATGTGTCTGTTTACTGACTCACAGCTCTCTCTCTCCAGGCAGTGTGCACGGTGTTTGATAAGTCAGTGCGAACCCTCCTACATGATTTCGGGCCCATGGTGGCTCAGCTGAATGAGATGCTGGGGCAGATCTACAGCGCCTTCCCACAAGCCTCAGCTCTTGACCTGGCCCGGCAGGTACGCCCCCACAGATCAGCGCCTGAATAAAACTGTAATTCAGACTCTTAACATGCTTTTGGGATCAGATTTCATCTTTTTTTTTTTTTTTTTTAGATGGTTCACATATTTGCCGGAGAGGAACACCACATCTCTAACATCAAAAGCCTCATTGAGGTGTTGACTTCTGCCACAATTACTATATTTCAGCAAGGTAATAACCACATGCAATTAATTCAAATTTACTTTTAGACATGTGCTTGTCTTGTCTCATCTTATATTTATTTTTACAGGTCCACGGGATCATCCTGATATTGCAGAATCATTTATGCACCTTCATGCTCAGGTGGGTTGAATATTCTCGTCCATTGTTACAGTATGCACTTCTGCAGTGCACAGAAAAACTTTGCCTGATCACTTTGTGTTCAATTAGATTCTTAAAAGGAAGCCTGATATGTACCTGTCTGACCAGCTGGATGTTAAAGGGCTGTTTTACTGCGGTGAGTATCATTACATGCCTGTACTGTATACACAGAGGGGGGAAGTGTACTAGAATATTGTACAAGTAAAAGTACTGTTGCAGCACAGGAGAGACAGCACCATAGAAATAGAAAGGACAGCACAGAGATAACACACAGCGGGCACAGGCGACTACGTTGCTAGGCAAAGAAGTGGTTGCTGGCCTTCTCATCAGGTGAGTCCAGTTAGTGTGTTGTTGTACTCACCCGTCTGAACGGCACCGCGACGTCCTCCACACTCTGCTCCAGGTTCAACTCCTCTACTCGTTCATTCTCAAAGTATAACCAGTCCACTCGGCCTCTCTGGTCCCAGTATAGCCAGATAATTAAGATAGAGCAACATTTTTTTTTAACTATGCTGAGGTGCAATAATGCTAACTATAACCACACAACGTATTTTATCCTTAATTTGATTGTGCTGTAAGTGCTAGCTAGCCGCGGCCGTCCCTCTTCTTCGTCTTCTTCTTCGACGTTGATTGGCGGTTGGCAAACAACGATTTGGTGCATTACCGCCACCAACTGGCATGGAGTGTGTATCAGGCTGACTTGTATTAACAATATTCAAAAACATAAATAAGACAAAAAAGGCCCGTGAACTCGGCGGCTCGTGGACGCAAACATTCATAACGCGTCATTTCCGGCGTGTCACCTCTCTGGACCGCCATGGACCCTCTAGCGGCCGCAGAAATACCTGCAGCTTCTTCTGTGCTGCTGCAGCTGCTGATTTATCTCCTTTATTCTGTCCATTCTCACACAGTTTATCAGGACTTTTTCATGTGACTTTTGTTTCTACTCTGTAGGCTAACGGATGCCACCTGAAATGTAGTGAAGTACGATACTTATGAGAAATAGTATCAAAAAAGTACAAGTAGCCTACACACAAAAACTACTTTGTGACAGTAACTAGAGTAAATGTAATTTGTTACTTCAATCCCTCTAAAGTATACAGGTCATACTCAATATCTAATGTATAATATGTTTTGCAAATTTGAGGACCAGTACATTAGAAAAATGGTATAAAAACTGATTAAAATTAATTGTATGTGGTAGTTTGACCCCCTTTTACATGTTTGATTCAACGCAATCTCAAATTTTTGCTTTGCTTTGCTAGACTTTTTACAAATTACTGTGTTCAAAATCAAGACCTTTCTCTCTGAAGCGTTTATTTTGTGTTTTCCATGATCTTGAAGTTCTGCCTGAGACAACCATTTGTGTGACTCATTAGCTGAAGCATTCATTTAAAAAACATCTTTTTATCCTCTGTTTTCTCCAGGGATTCTATCACTGAAGTTCCCAGAGACACCCACAGTAAAAGCTGCCACTCTATTCTTTGTAAGTTGAAGCAGAAATGTGCAATTTTTAATTGTCGGCTATAGCTTTTTTGTATTATCTAATTTCAACTCATGAGCTCAGAGATTGTTGTGATTTTTTTGCCCTGTCCCTGACAGACAGAGCTGTTGCCTCGCTGTAAAGACATGCCCTCGCTTGGTGAAGTGTTGCAGAGGGATGGAAAGCTCCTGACAGAGACCATACTCCAGGTGAGTCACTCATTAGACACATCTACATATTAATCATTAGTACAGTGATTATGAATAATGATTTGGGGAGCGCCACTCATTCTATTTTGGAAACTTCTTCTTATTAAACCAGTGCATGCATTGTATCCCTGACCTTTAGTCTCATTTAAAACTGTTTTCTAATGGAAGCACGCTGCTTAATGTTTTTATTCCTGTCTCAGGCGGTCGGAGGCGAGTCACCTCGCAGTCTGACTGAGCACTTCTCTGAGGTGCTGTTGAGTCTGAACAGACACTGTCCAGCTCTGCTGTCCCAGTGGGTCAAAGAAACACTACAGACCCCAGGGTTCCCCTCGGCCCAGGTCTCCACAGAGCAGAAACACACCTTCAGTCAGCAGCTTCTCAGGTAAGAATATACCTGTTACAGCTTTTCAACACCCAAACTGCAACCCTGTAAAGAATAAGCTATTGTGGATAATGGATGGAGTTTAAGCAGTATGTTTACTGCTCCACAGCTTGACTGTTGTTTATATCAAGTAATAGATCTTCATCCTCATTACACCTAATATTCTCCCTGTTCAGACACCTTTGATAATGGATGAGCTTGGAGTTTCTCCTGAAAATGCTTCAACACTGTAACAATAGAATTTGTTTTTAGCAAATACCAGGTAACCAACCTCTTAACATGTGTCGACACAACAGAAACACATTTCTCTTCATTAGGAACATTATTATTGAGAGCAGAAGACTCTCAGTCTGCAGTATTTTGAAAACCACATTAGTGATAGTGGTGTGAAAACAGAACTGCATGAAAAGAACCACAAATCAGAGATTTTGATGACAGATTTGTGCCAAAAATACAGTGAAACATAGTGACATGTTTCGACAAAATTCATTCACTATCTTTTTTTTTCTTTCTTCCAGGGAGCAAACCAACAAGCGGCGCGTTAAGGAGATCGTGAAGGAGTTTTCTCTGCTCTGTCGGGGCCTGCAGGGGTCTGGATACTCAGATTACTAGACTGAGAGAGAGAGAAAACCATGATACTTGGACTGAACCAAAGCAAAAACACAGATTAAGTGGACTCTTATTAGGATGAGTGGACATCTGTGCTACACGTTTTAATAAAATACCTTTGTAAGTTCCCAAAATGAAAGAAAAAAACGTGTCACATTGTCCTTTACTTACCTCCAGGCATGGATCCAAACCTCCAACTCCATCTGACAAACTGACACCAATAAACAGTTCGTTCTTTGCAGCTGCATGAGCAACTGTGTGTGTGTTCACTTATTTATTGTTCTCTTCTCTTGTATGCTGCTTGTAGATCATATTCACACATTATCAAAATATAGAAACCCCCCCTCCCACACACACACACACATACATACACACACATACACACACATACACACATACATCCGAGTCAGGCTTCTTTTAAAAATGTGACGTCGTTACATTATATAGCTTATAACTCTTGTACATGTAGACTTCTGCTAATATATAATAAAACAATTTCATCACTTCCACAACAGAAAAAAAAGATAAACAAGACCGACTTTTTAAAGCAGACAACGTGTCCTGACAATAGACTGCTCGTTTTGTTTTGTTTAATCAGTGACGTCACCGTGAGGGATGGCAGTTGTTGTTGTTTGAAGTTGGGACTGCGTCCTCTGTAGGAAACGTAGTGGTGGTGGTTGGTGCACTGAGATGAGACGGCTCTAAGGGCTAGTCTGTGAGTGGCGTTGGTGCATTTCAACCACAGCTCAGGAGGCTCCAGAAACCAGTCCTGACCCGGGAGGTATACTATCGTATTCTTGTGAAGAGGTTCAGCACTGACTTTGATTCCTGGGAACAGAAGGAAATTAAATAAGTGTCAAAAGATGTTAAAATACGTCATATTGTCCTGAATCCACAGATGCCTTTGTTTGTCAGGAGAATGTCCATTTCAAGGAATTTTTAAATTACTTTCAAGATCTTGCTTGGTGAAATTCAAGAACTTAAAATTAGACATGATCCAGGCTTTGTCATGTTTTTATGATTTTGTCAAATCAACTGTCAAACTGGTGTTTTATCAACACAAAGCTGAGAACTAGACCAACATCATTCAATAACTTCAAACAACAACAGAGACATCAGACCTGTGTGTATGATGGTTATGTGGTTATGTACCTTGGTGCAGCGCGTCTTACTGAAGACGTTCCAGAAACGTAGTGTCTCATCCCCGGCTCCTGTAACGATGGCCTCCCCATCTGGTGACACAGCCTGAGAGGAGAAGGGAGGACACAGAGAGAAGAACTGCTGAGAGGAGGAACATTTTGGTATGTGTATCTCGGGAAATGGGCATTCAAAACACTCTACCTTACTGGAACCAGTGATAAATCCAGTGGTGAAAAGCATAATTACCTAAGTCTTGTACTTGTATTTTACTTAGAGGGTGGGTCCATTATTTTTTTTTTTTTTTTTTTATATCATTCTGTAGCTTCCCAGTATGTATTCAAATCTGAACATTCAACTTTTGGTCAAAGTATGTTTTAGCATCAAATTGCTATTTTCCCAAGCCCTTCTAAAAACTTTCCCCCACGTGACCTGACGAAGGTTTCTGCATGATGACGCTGCTACATGTACAGTATATAATATATATACAGCCTTATAGTCAGTGTATTAACGTTACAGACAGTAACTTAGATGGCATTCAGCATGCTCTCTGTGTGGAAAAGCAGAAAGGAATAGCCATTTATGACGGAGAACTGAAGCCGTTATATCGCTCTCTTTGAAGTCACCAGACTCCATTCACAAAAACAGTTATTTTACCTCGCAGAACACGAGTAAACATACAACCCCACTTCAAGAATTCTGTTATTCAGTTATTTCCAAACTTGGCACAGATAACTTTGACTCAGCTAGTGCTAGCGTTCACATTATTCATAACCTTATTGATTAGCTTTGATTAGCTTACACTGACACTGAACCTGCATGGCCATGGTACATTTAAAGCTGCAGTCTTACCAGGTACAGCACTCTGTAGGAGTGTCCTGTCAGCTTGGCCACCTGCGTTAGTGACGGATACTTCCACACCAGGATCTGGTTCTGAGAGTAGCCGTGAGTGCTCACCTGGAAACAGAGAGAGAACAATTCAATACAAATGTACAACATGTACGCATGTCTGCTTAGTCTGGAGTCCTGTAGTGCTGCGCTGTGTTGTATTATACAGAAACAACTCTCACTAACTACAGCACAGTCTCGCTATACAGGTAAACCAGCACTTTCTCATACTGCACCAACAAAAACTGAACATTACACAGTAAACTTCATATACAGTAGATTGCTACTGCAGAGATATTGCATGGAATCATACTGTATGTATTGTACATGTGTACCAAAATATTGGGAACTACGTGCATATTAACGGGTCAAATTATCCCTCTACTTTAGATTAAAATGCAATACAATGTTAATTAATTGCTATGTACTGTCGTTACATCTCTACACTGAAAGTATACTATTTCTTTTCTGATAATGTAACACATTTTCACACTATCCAGTCTGGCTTTTATCATTTTTATCCAAAAATGTGATTACAGGATTAATGGATTAAGAAGGATACTATTTATTTTTACCAATCATTAAATCTCATTTTATCGATAATTATTTTGTCATTATCCTTGAACTGGCCAGTATCTGCATACAGAGGTCACATCTCCAGGGTGGCATATACTGTACATTTGTGTGTGTGTCCCCTCACCAGCTCGTTGGCGTGTTTGGACCACGCCAGGTTGCAGACCTGGGAGCCGGTGTCTGTGCTCTGCAGCGCCTGACCCGTCAGCGTGTTCCAGAAGCGCAGGCAGCGGTCGGCGGTGCCGCCACCCGACGCCAGCAGCCCGTGTTGGTGGGGGGACCAGGCGATGGCCTTCACCGCTGCCAGGTGGTCGCTGTACTGCTGCACGGGGAGGAGGCTGGAGCTGTTCCACACCAGCAGCTGAGCAGGAGACAACGAGGAACGAGATGTCGAAGCTTGAACGTGTTCACTTCTACTGTCACAAACTTTGAGTTTTAAACTTTCTCACCTTGTTGTCGTTGCCTCCGGACGCGAGGTGCTGGTGGTCGGGAGACCACTTGAGACCGCACACTTCTTGTCTGTGACCTTGAAGCCTCCTCTCAGCCGTAGGGGGGGTTCTGACGTCCCGCTGTAGGATCACTCGGTCCCGACTCCCCGACGACAGCTGCTCTCCGTTCCACGCCAGGGCACCTTGAGCACAAAGGGTGGGAGGGGGGGTCTCGTGTTTCACTTATTTGCTTTTAGTTTGCTAAAAGCAGACTCAAACAGATTTTAAGCAGCAGTTTGTGGTTCCACTTGACTATGACTGACCTACACGTGCTGAGTGACCCTCCAGGCTGGTCAGCTTCCTCCCTCCTGCTGCATCCCAGATCTGAACGTAGCCCTTATGTGTTCCGACGGCAACAAGACTCCCCTGATAGGACCAGAGCCAAAGTCAAATACACTGCTATCATATTTTCATATTATTTCTTTTCTACAAACAGTTCATTTTCATCTAATGTGAACACGTTGAATTGAAATACTGGCTTCTCGACAACAATGCTACAGCCAGTATGTTCTCCTTTGAAATTCCCAGATTTGTCGGGGACGTCTATTTTTTATTTTGGATCGGTGTGGTCTCGTCCACTGCTCATTTCGACACCCAGTTGCCACATATGAAACAAATTGGCACGCAAACACAGCCTTCTGCAGCCATGGAAGCATGCAAATGAACCGGATCAACAGAGATAACATAACTTTAGATTAGAAGAAGCCTCGGCACATCTCTCTGTGGTCCGTGTGCAGCTGGTTGTAAAGGCAGCGAGTATTTGAGACACACAGCCGATGAAGTGATTCAGACTACTGCTGCTGGCCAGAGGCTAACGCTATGATGGTAACACACGCTAACTGCTATCAGTCACACCAGGGGAGCGGACGGTCCACGGCTGCAATGTTTTGAATTTGGACTGCACTACCCATTTTAAAATGCTGTCAGTACTACACATAGAGTGCTGCAGGAATGAGTCCTACAACCCGGAAATTAGTTAGCATTTTAGCACTTCCGGTTCCCTCGTCTGGAAGTCAATGAGTTTTTTTGAATGGGTTTTTAGTTAGATGCCTGAAATAAGGTCTGTGGTTAACACAAGCTGTAGAGATTTTAACGTTTAGTTCTACGACATAAAATACATCAATAAATACCCCACTCGTGAATTTTGAAGCCTTTATGTGTCTTAAAAAAGGCGGTTGCTAACAATGAGACTACTAAACATCATCACGCCGACTCGTCCGCCTTCACAGCCTCGTTGTTTATACTCGTGCTCATGCGACCGTGGTGTAGTTTGTTTATAGCCTAACGTTAGCTTTTTACTTCTGGCTATTGCATTTACACTTCAAATATCATAGAAGTGATGTTCATTTGTGAAGATTATCTTGCTGAACAAAACGTGTAAGTATCATAAACGTGTGTTTGCAACAGAGCTTATTTTCTGCAGTATTCCAAAACCCAATGGAAAAATCCCATTGGCTTTTTGTCGAGGGAACCAGGGCGATGCTAACTTCCTGGTTGGCCTACAAAATGACGTCATCCCTGCAGCACTCTATTGTTCCTTTAAATAAGCGGTAGATTCAGTTCTGGCAGCTCACCCTCTCATTCCAACAAACTGACGTAACAGAGTCTCCATCCACAGAGAGGTCACATAACCTTGTCACCTGTTAAGACACAAAGTACACACATTTACCACTTCCACTTCTCTCAAACTGTCAATGATTGAATTTTTTCAGTCCTCCTCTGACCTGGCTGGTGCAGGCACTCCACAGGTAGACGCAGGCTCCCAGGCCGACGCTGAGCAAGTTTCCCGCCGACCAGTCTACCAGGTTGAGGTAGAAGTCGTCCTGCAGCTCCGGAGCGTCCAGCACCTTGAAGGGGATCTTGGAGATCTTACGGGCGGGTTTGCGAGGGGAGCGGAGCAGCTTGTGACTACAGAAACATTGAGAGGATACGAGAAAAGCTATGTCATCCAACAGGATTAGTTCAAACACCGTCTCTGCTCGGAGTGCATTACGCGAGTTATGTCATACCTTTTGTTACTAAGCGGAGAAAGGGAGTAGGGTGAGACTTCATTATCGCTATCGAAAGGCACTCTCTTAGTGTGGACAGTGTACTGCGGAGGATGAACACACGAAGCAGAATTAGCTTTACATCTTCATCATTATGACGTCAGTGTTCGTGACTCCTAGGAGCCATTTGGAAACAAATTATTCTGGAACTGAATAGCCATTTCTTTCACGACTCGTACCCTAAAAAGGCTGTGAGAGTCTTGAGAGAGGACCGCGTGCCGCCGGTCGTCTGTGTGAGGGTCTGGCACCGTCTCTATCCCTGCCCCCAGCAACTCATTCCTCAGCAGGGCAGCATACGCCACAGCATCTGGAGGGGTGGCAGTGAGAGCGGTGATGGAAACACAGATGGAGGAGAGGTATAAAAATGACAACTGGGACGACTCATAAGAAGTACAAATGTCTGACCTTTGCTCGAGTCTGAAGTGGCATCTTTTGCTTTATGGTTCTGATTTGGGGAGCGGCAGTTCTCCTGCAGAGAGAAAAGGAAGGACACGTACATTGTTTTATATAGCTTTGATTACCAAGCTGTGTTTTTGTGTGGCAAACTGTGTAAAAGGTGACTGAGAAGATGGAGAATTAGCTGCTCACATTGGCATAGTGGAAGTTGATGCTCCAGTTGCTTCCAGCGCGCGTGGGAATGAAGCGATCCCCCGACTTGACACTGCTAGGACTGCAGGTAGCACTCACACACTGGGAAGGACAAAGATTTTATTTTATTTTATTTTTTTATCTGATAGGGATGATGCAATTTAACATAGTTCCAATACAGGGCATGAAACTGATGTGCTGCACAGAGAGTTTATAGCTTTTGCTAATTTTCAACTCTTGTCCCTAGTTGGGCTTTTTACATGTACAGTCACAGTGTAATTCAAATATACAGCTTTCAATATGATAAAACCACAATACACTACATAAATATGGAAATGCAATAAACACCGAGGCACATGATTATTTTTTTTTTTTTACCATTACCTGTCTCATACACTACTGTCAGAATATAGTGACCGGTTTATAAAAATAACTTTTTTTAATCATATTTTGCTCCATTTCTACCCACTGCAGCTTTAAATATCTAGCTCAGCCCATGCCATACTAGTTGGGTAAGGAGAACTACATTAATTGACAATAATTTGCACTAATTTTGCACATCTGTTTATACTTTTATACTATGTTTAATTCTTGTGTATATATTATATTGTATATTTGTAGATTTCAATTTTTTATTCTTATTTTATTCTAACACTTAATTATCCTACTGTTATTTTTACTGTTTTATGCACCAACCCACCAAAGCAAATTCCTAGTGTAAACCTCATACACATGGCAATAAACAAGTTTCTGATTCTGATTCTGATTATGCTAAATATATATATATAAAGACCCAGCTATTAGTCAGTCTGTTCCAATAAAGACATGAACCAGTATTCATAACATATTCCCCATCCTTCTCTGTGTGTCACCTTAGCCAGCTGGGCCTCTGTGGGCAGGTTCTGGTGGTTGATTTGCCTCAGCAGCCTCCTCTCGTACTCTTGGTCCATCACCTCGGGGCTGACGAGCAGCAAAGGCCCCTCTGCTGCTCTCCCCGCCCCCCCCCCACCACCCCCCCACCCCCCCCTGTTTAAACCTCCGCTCCCCCCCGGTGAGGAAATCCACCCTGGGTCCCCATCTCTGTTGGAGAAACAGGTTAGCTTAGATACACAGATAAGCAGCAGCAGCCCTTTAACGGCCTGGGTTAGCACGGTGTCTGTACATGTTAATGTTGTTGTCGTGGTTACATGGTTTAAACACCACGTTCGAATTCTGACGTTTCTCTAGACAGATATAAAAACAGCTCCCACAGCGTTCTAATGACAGCCGCTTCGTTGTCATGGCATCAACAACACATTTTAAACAAGCGCTGTAACATCAGCTGAGGAAGCTCCGACATGCACAAGCGAGGCTTTCTTACCCGACTGACACGGCGGCGGCTCAGGTGACCAAATCAAGCGTCATCTTCGGCCGTGAAGTGCAGCTCTGCAGCGGGGAGACTGTCGTCGCTCTCTTCCAAGCAGCGGTACATCCAAAACGCCAAAAAAACGCGACTCACTGGTGTTGTTTATGTTCGAAGATAAAGATGGCGACCGCGATCAGCTGTAGCAGGAATTCTTTGGGGTGACTTCTGCTGTCTGTCTGTCTGTGTGCAGTGAACGCAGTGCAGCTGGCTCAACAGCGACGCCTGCTGGCGGTGCAGGCTCACTGCATGTAGAGGCGCACTGTGGTTGTTCCCCAATGTGGCCACAAGGTGTCGCTATCACACTGCAAAAAATAATATACATGGTGATTCCAAGCAGAGGTTTTCTTACAATTACCTCAACTGTTTACAGACGTTTTCTACACACAAATCCAAAATCACACACACAAAAGGCAATTTTTGTATTTGTATTACATTTTTGCAATTATTTATGTCTTATATTCACATTATATGTATTCATTTTTGTCATATGTTGTATTTTCATTATGTTGTTACACACAGAGTAAAGGGGGGGAGGTTAAATGGTAAATGGACTTGCATTTATATAGCGCTTTTCTAGTCTTCCGAACACCCAAAGCGCTTTACACTACATGTCAGCATTCATCCACTCACACACTGATGGCAGAGGCTGCTACGGTGCCAACTCTGCCCATCAGGATGTAATCTAAATACTCATTCACACGCCGATGGCTGTGCCTTCGGGTTCAATTTGGGGTTAAGATCTTCCTCAAGGACACATCGACATGTGACCCGGAGCAGCCGGGGATCAAACCACCGACCTTCCGATTGGTGGACAACCTGCTCTACCCTCTGAGCCACAGCCGCCCCTGTTCCTTATCCGATGAGAGGTTAGCACAATAAAGAACAGAGGGTGTCGTATCCTGTACAGATTGTAAAGCCCCCCTGAGGCCTGAGGCAAATTTGTGATTTTGGGCTACACAAATAAAATTGACTTGACTGGTCTTCTCAAAATGACATTTTGTGTTCAAATGACATCATATGAGCAGACAAGTAAAGCTGCAGTGGGTAGAAATGGAGCAAATAAAGCTTTATAAAAAAAAGTTATTTTTATAAAACTTTATGAAAATGTCCTGACAGTAGTGCATGAGACAGGTAATCTGAAAAAAAAAAAATCATGTGCCTCTGTTTCCTCCGGTGCTCCTAATGGCATCTGCAGGATTTCACAGACCGGAGGAAAACAACCAATCAGAGCCGAGCTGGAGCCTTGCCATCTCTGAGCAGCTGTCAATCACTCGTGAACTCTGATCAAACGGTCAAACTAGGCAGCTCTGATCAAATATGAACCAATATTTTGTTACTGTAATGCCTATTTCTCACCTCAAATGTTTTCAGAAACATCTTGTAGTGTACTGTTTAGCTGTAAAATGAGAAAGTTTGTGACCCGGCAGCCATGTTGAGAACAGTTGAGGAAATACCAAGCACCGTCAAGTCTCCCGTCAAGGCCTAGATTTTCTAAAGCCTGAAAACAGAGCCATGAGGAGCTGAAGAAGTCTAGTTATCTCTCAGAACACTTGAATTACAATATCCTGAAAGATTATTATGGAATTGTTTGCCCAATGATGGCAAAAACATGAATGCCTTATCAGGAGACTTGTGCCTTTTGCATGTTCAGTGTTACACTTACTACATATGTACAGTAGTCTGTTGCAAAATATGTTTATATGTTTTTATACAGAATTTTAAAAACACAAATATAATGTAATCTATACAAAAATGTATCAAAAATACTGTTTACATCCCAACAAACACAAAGTTGGATATGTAAAGTGCTCTACATACAGAACAAATAATAAAAAAAAAAATGTTCTGTACACAGCAAAACAAATCAGAGCAGTTCGTTGCCAAGTTTGGTTTCCCGTACAAGGAATGTTTTTTTTAATTAACTTTTAAACCCAACCTGTCATTTACATACCATCTGTGTGGGTGCTGTCATCACAGAGAGTGAGAGTATTGATCACACATGCTCGCCCGAGGGCCGTGAGCGTGACTTCAAAGTAAATAAAGATCTTACAGTTGCCCTCAATGATACTACTTTTTCCACCCCCTGCTATTAGCAGCAGAGAGCACGCTTTGCAGATAAAGGTTCACTCTTTGAACTCTTCCATGTGTGGTTTTTGTTCTGAACCACAAAAACACTGAAAGAGAGAGAGACACACAGAGGGAAACTGGGCTACTGCTGCTGCTGCCGGAGGTTTAATGAGACTGACTGACATGGTAGAGTGGAGACAAGGCATGACATCTCTGGTGGCACTCTGATCTTGCACGTAGGCCCGTCTGCCACGCTTCCCGTTGACATACCGGAGACGCTCAGCCTACATTTAACATGTCTGCAGACCTGGAGTAAGCTGCTGCCTATAGATTGTGGCTACGTTCCAAATGTCATACTTATTAGCTCCACACTTTATATCCTATGACATAACAAGTTTGAGTTTTAGCACTCTAGTTTTTGGATTTGGGAGAGAGTTGTTCATGTTTGAATAACATGTATGAATTTTGAAAATGGGCGCAGTTCCCCTTTAAGTAGGATTTTCAAATGCAGATCATTCTTGTATTATTAGAGTATTTTTAGATCGTTGTGTTGAACAAAACAATGACAAATGTTTTCCAGAAACCCTCACAGGTACTGCATTTAGCATTAAAAATATACTCCAATCATAACATGGATATGAAACTGCAGCCCAACAGGCAACAACAGCTGTCAGTGTGTCAGTGTGCTGACTTGACTATGACTTGCCCCAACCTGCATGTGATTATCATAAAGTGGGCATGTCTGTAATGGGGAGACTCGTGGGTACCCGTAGAACCCATTTTCATTCACATATCTTGAGGTCAGAGGTCAAGGGACCCCTTTGAAAATGGCCATGACAGTTTTTCCTCGCCAATGGTTGACATGGTTGGTACCAATGGATTCCTTAGGTTTTTTAGTTTCATATGATGCCAGTATCTTCACTCTGGCTTTAAAACTGAGCCCGCTACAACCTACAAATCGCAAGTTGCGTGAATACGTTGAATTAGTGGCGTTAAAACGAATTTGCGTTATTATTGCGTTAACTTTGGTACTCTTACTTACGGATCCGCTGTACATTATACACTATAAGCATGTTTACACCACTCACCAGACACACAGAGACACAAACACCACCATTACCTACACAAGAAGCTATCTGACCATAATCAGACAGCCCAGTCACAACAGCCTGTCTTATCTCCATCCTCCATCAGCTCCACACAGAGGCCCCACGCCGGAGAAGCCCGATGCCGACGTGGAGGGCAGCCTCTCGGGGGAGTAGAGCAGCCGTCTCCCCCGGTCAGGGAGGGTGGATAGAGGGGGGGAAATGCTGAGGCCTTATCGCTCCTGCAGCTCAGTGGGCACAGAGGAAGCTCCAGTGCTCGCAGACTGTTGTGACGCTTTTACTGGAATCCACAACAGATCAACAATAGGACTCTGACTAATCTCATCTCTTGTACGATGACAAGAAAAATAAGTTTCAGTACGATAAAAAACATGACTTTGTGACACTGTGGGTGTTGAACGCAGGCTCAGCATTTTTTTTCCAGGCAAACATGTCTAGCTTTATTGTTCATATCCTCTCAGAGAAAGAAAGTTGTTTTGGAAAAAGTAGTGTTGGAAAATACAGCAGCAGGGTTTTACCGTAAAACAGCAATCTTTTCTTTAAATCATCATGTTGTTTACCTTCATTTGAAAATGACACCGTGCAACAACAAAGCTCCCATGTCAGATTCAGATCTATGCCTTGGGCGTAGATGACCTTTGATGGCATTTCAGGAGTGTTTTGTTTGTCTCACCCCTATAGATGTGGTATATTTGATATTTTCACTCTGTGTAGGCCTCCTCTCTCTCTCGGTCTCTTTCCCTCCACCACAGACTGTTTCACTGCAGTGCATGTTGAACATCTCCTCCCACGCACTCGCTCGCTTTGACACACCGGAGAGCTACAGAGCTGCTCCCCTTTCTCTCTCTCTCTCTCTGTGTGTCCTGGTGTCACACAAGGACAATTATCGATCTGGGCAAAATCCAGTGAAGGGCATGCGGATTGGACATGATTTGGTTTACAGTAGATGTTTATCTTGATCGGAGCACAGTTCGAACCATAGTTCACAGAGAGATCTTCAGTGCGGTTGCAGGAAACCTGGTGAAGTCAAATCTTCAAGTGTCACATCTGTTCATCTGTTATGTCACATCATTTTTCAACGTGTGTCATGTTTGAGTATGCACGTATGATCTGTGTTTTATTTATTTATTTATTTGAACAAACAAGGATGACAGCGTGCTCTTGTGTGCCTCTGTGTCCCCCCCACGGGGATGCTCCCTCCCACGTCCGAACAATTCCCGGGCTCGTTGCATGTTGGGTAAAGAGCCCCGAGGAATCGACACAAATGTCAGGGCGGTGCCATGTCCTTAAACGCATCACAGTAAATCTGATTTGACACAGATAAGTGCTTTACACACAGGCTATAATATCCGAGGATCCACTTATGTATAACATATTTTTTCAAAGGAGCAATTCAAAACGCATTCATCACACAGATCCATAAAGGCTGATTAATATGACTCAAAGTTGGTAGTAAACACTGAATGCATGCTCCCCCCTTTTTCCCCTCGTGGAGAGGTCAGAAAACCATGTCTTACATTTTGGGTGTGTTTTGACATTTCTCATGCATTGGCTCATTCTGTGGATTATATAACCGCTGCCATACACATTCTATGTATTTGCAGATATTTGAGACACCGAGAAGAAAACAATGGCCTATCTGTGATGGCTGCCGCCATGTTTGATAACTAGATGATTTGTAACATTTTCTGGGAAGGACACATCCTGTTATTGTCCTAATCCTGCATTTTAGAAACACAACAAACACACACACACATATATACAAGAGGCCTTAGAGGAAGCTGACTGCCTCATCTGATCTTTTCCAGAGCCATCATTTTCTTTAGAGCGGGGCAGGACTGTCTTTTTCCTTACCCATCTGTCTCAGCCACTCTGAGCTGATCTCTGCCATGTACACACACACACACACACACACACACACACACACACGTCTGGATCGCTATTGAATTATCCTGGATTGCCCTGCATTACCCTGTATTATTCCTCCACCAACCGACTGCCCAGTTGACTTCAGTCCTCACTGTCAACTCGACTAAAAACAAACAGCAGCTGGCGGAGGAGAAACTCCAGGAAGAACATTTGTTTTTATAAAGTGTACATGGAGAGAGCAGGTTTGTTTTGCTGGAAGTGGTTCTCTTCCTCTCTGGCCTTGGCCCCGGGCCGCGGGCCCTTTCACAGCCTGGCTGGTAGAGTGGAGAAAGGAGTTTGACTGGCTGTCAACTGGATCCCCTGGCAGCAGGAGCCTCCGGCCCAGCCTGAACGGGGGCCGGGGCAGTCTGCCCTCACCCTGCTGACGTCAGTCACCGGCAAGACCACAAGACTTGTGTTAGAGTTTCAAACAAACCTCGCTGCCTATTGCCATGGCAGTACGGACCACCACCATGGAAAACGCTCAACCTCGTCTGCTCCTGTGTTTACCATAAACAGACTCGTTTTTGTTGAATATGCGGGAAGGGGAGGGCGGTGCACGTTTCTGGCTGTCAACCAAAGTCAAAATGTAACCTGATTTACGACTAATTATATATCACACATTCAGCACGTGCAGTATTTAGGTCAGTTCAGTTTTAATTGTGTCTGGAACAAAGGACATCTAGATCATTGTTTCACAGCACTGTGAGTGCTGCCAGTTTTCTCTCCTAACAGGTAGTTCCCATAGCAATGTAATGAGTAGTTTTAGTTTCCCGATAATGTAATACAATATGTGACACACTGTACATTCTATCTCAGGACATGAGCTCAGATCGAATGACAGTACAGTACTAGTACAGTATCTCAGGACATGAGCTCAGATCGAATGACAGTTAATTACTAGCACAGTACAACTATTTATAAATAGTATTTATCAAGGTTCATCAACCCTAAAGAGAACATCTTTTACTTTTAACTAGTCAATTGATTAAAATAGTTAATCACGATTAATCGCAAATTAATCACACATATTTTATCTGTTCGAAATGCACCTTAAAGGGAGATTTGTCAAGTATTTAATACGCTTGGAAATCAGTTGACAACACAAAACAATAAAAAATATTGTCCAGAAACCCTCACAGTTACTGCATTTAGCATGAAAAAAATGCTCAAATCATAACATGGCAAACTGCAGCCCAACAGGCAACAACAGCTGTCAGTGTGTCAATGTGCTGACTTGACTATGACTTGCCCCAAACTGCATGTGATTATCATAAAGTGGGCATATCTGTAAAGGGGAGACTCGTGGGTACCCATAGAACCCATTTTCATTCACATATCTTGAGGTCAGAGGTCAAGGGACCCCTTTGGAAAATGGCAATGACAGTTTTTCCTCGCCAACATTTAGTGCAAGTTTGGAGCGTTATTTAGCCTCCTTCCTGACAAGCTAGTATGACATGGTTGGTACCAATGGATTTCTTAGGTTTTCTAGTTTCATATGGTACCAGTATCTTCACTCTAGCTTTAAAACTGAGTCTGCTACAACCTCTGAAAGATCAATTGCGTTAATGCGTTAAAGAAATAATTAATTAGTTACTTTGAAACACATCGAGATACTGAGTTTTTACATGAGAACAGTGACGATGAGTATTCATCAGTAAATGACTTCCTTACTCAGGAGCCCAAATCTTTAAAAGTCATCTCTGGCTTCGTGCCACTTCTACCCAGCATGCCCCGCTGCTGATCACGCATGCCAGATGCTTATCTGCTTGCGGGTCAAGCTGCTCACGGCCATGGGAGAGTGAATGCCCTGAGGGCCCAGCACATAGCACCACTATCTCTACCCGTCCTGTTTACACTGCTGGCTCAGTGTCCAGCAGCAGCTACTGAACTCAGATCAGTTACTGGTGTCACTGCAGGAACATGACTGGAGGCTCAATCACGTATATCCTCATTCTGTCACCTGGTTTTCCCCTCAGAGTTGCTAAACTGGAACCGTGACGTCAATGAAAAACCACATCAGACTATTATTGTAATTACTGGCAATTAATTTAAATGGTGGCCTGAATAGCGGCATTTCCCGCTAACTAAATGACCTTCTGGCTCTGTCACCAGCCTAACCAGTGTCTGAAAGTTAGAAAAATTAGGTTGAAAATCTTTGTGTCTTCTTGGACACATCACAAACAAGTAAGTTGTGAAGTAGGGGTGTAAGAAAATATTGAATATCGCGATATTATTTTGATACTGTTTCAATTCTAAAAAACACTTTTTTAAATAATAAAAAAATAAATATAAAATTTACATGCAAAGATGAACTCAGTCAATACTTTATTTAATTTGCGCAGAGATGCTACCTCTCAGTGAATGTGTCCTCTCAAAGTAGTGCTATGATGTTGATGTTACACGGACTGTGATAAATGCAGATCCCACTGTTCTGATTGCATGAAAACGTAAACTTTTTTACTCAGATTTTATGCGTATGGTGGTGTGTTCTTTATACTATGACAATTTTCCTAAAATTAGATAAAAGAAATTGCAATATATCACCTTGCTTACAGTATCGCAATATATCACGATATATTGTATCGTAACCCCCTGTATCAGGTTCTTGCCAATACACAGCCTTATTGTGAAGGGCAGCTTTTATTAAAAAATTTAATTAAAGCTGTTTTTATCTCATCAGGACCTGGATTAAATTGCTTTGTTTGTTTTATGTCTGCCTATCTTGGCCAGGACACTCTTGGAAAAGAGATTTTTGATCTCAATGAGTCTTTACTCCTGGTTAAATAAAGGTTAAATACATTTAAACAAAAAAAAAAGTTATCAAAGCTTTTATCACCTCTCAGCTTGAGGACGGTAATTCCCTGTATATGTGGTTGACCCATTCCACAGTTTCTCTGCTCCAAATGGTTCAAAATGCAGCTGCTATACTTTTAACTGGAACAAAGAAAGGACAACACATCGCTCCTGTTTTGGCCCACCCGCACTGGTTACCAGTGAAATACAGAAATCATTAAAGCTAGGGTTGGTAGTGTTCTTCAAAAACATTTTTTTTGTTACATTTGCTGAAATTCTCATTACATCTCGACAGCAATCAATAACTCAACATTCTGACAAATAAAAAGTGAAAATAAATCAGCTATCTGTGGCTGTTGCAGGACTGTAATAAGCCCTTTCAATTATTTCTTTTCTACTTCCTCTCTAGATTTAGGGACTTTTGGAGCTAGTGCTACTAGGTAATTTCATTGGAAAATAATTAGCAACACTGGGCTGGGTTTTTCAGTTGGATAATTTATCAAATCTAGCATACTCTTGGTAGTTTCTCAACATTAACAACCCTAGCTTTTAATGGATTAGCTCCACAATTACTGACCTGCTATCCTGCCCCCAGGTCACTCAGGTCCTCCTCCGTCCCAAGTTGACAATTTAAAATAAAATTTAAAGACCCCACGCTTGCTTGTAGTTCAGTCTGATGTTTTTTGTCAAATCCCCTCTTAACTGATTTCTAACATCCCCTTACTGCTTTTTTAAAATTTGTTGTTGGTTTTATTCTATTTTTCCTATAACTTCTTATCTATATATATAACAATGAAAGAAATATATATATATATATATATATATATATATATATATATATATATATATATATGTAGATATCTTAAAAGCCCACATGGCAAAAGCCACTCAATAAAAATAGAATGATGAATAGAAGTAATTCATTCATGAGGTTATATTGTACAGTTGGTATGCATAGATTTATTTTATTTATGTCTTCCCTCAATAGAGGCTATAGAAAATGTATATTAATTATGTGTTATTGATGAGTGTGTCACCATTCTATCTGGCTGTCGTTTAGTCTTGATATACAGGTAAAAAAAAATTCCAAGGATGATCAGGATGACCTGAGTGACCTGGGATAGCACTAGCTCCAAAAGTCCCTAAATCTAGAGAGGAAGTAGAAAAGAAATAATTGAACGAGCTTATTAAAAGTCCTGCGACAGCCACAGATAGCTGATCTATTTTCTCAATAGAGGCTATAGAAAATGTATATTAATTATGTGTTATTGATGAGTGTGTCACCATTCTACCTGGCTGTCGTTTAGTCTTGATATATATATATATATATATATATATATATATATATATATATATATATATATATATATATATATATATATATATATATATATATATGTATATATATGTATATATATGTATATATATAAAAAATATATTTAAATAAATGACTAATTCTTATGAGTTTTTCGCTAATGTGATCCAATAACACGTAGACCAGGAAATTCTGTAATACATGCCCATTTTAATAATCTCATAGAAAACATTTTGTTGAGCACAACATACACCATTTTACAGTATTATATTGTGAGGAAAAACACTGAAAAAATATATTTGAAACAATGTCATATATTTCAGCAAATATTACTATCGCTGTACAATGACCCGTCACCGTACACAATATACTGCAGTAAATATCCAGCCTTCATAGGAACCAGGAACAAAAAAAAGACAAAAACAAAACTTCTTCTGCACCTCACGCGAGGCGCTGTTGGTTCAGACTGTACAAACATTTCAAATTGTCAAAAAAATTGAGCTGCATAACTTCATGTTACGGTCGTATAGCAAAAACAGATTGCTAAATACATTAAAACGGAACCACCAGACAAAAAATTCAGTCAAACTGTGATTTGACACGTGGTAGTGCATATAAATAACAACAAATATACAGGGAATATTAACAATATCAATAGTATCATATACAAGGAGAAAGATAATAAATACACTGTTACAAACAGCTGAAGGGTCGGCACGACACAGCCAGGTGCAACGAGATTGTGCAACTCTGTGACCACTTACACACACACACACACACACTCACATGCACACACACAAACACACCCCACCCCACCCTTTATTCTGAAGGTTGCACCTTACATTGTGGTACCTTTAAGGTAGTGTTGGACAGATCAGCAACCAGCTGCAGAACTGTCGACATATTCAAAGTGCTGGAATAAAAACTACAATTATTACTATTACTAACAGGTGTCTTTTTAAATGTGCACACAGTCTTACAGTCATTCAAAGTCACCGTGTAAAGCCTATTCACGAGAATGTGTGTGTGAGCTAATGAAACGGGGGAGTTACAAGGTGGAAATAGATTTCCCATACGGGGAGATCTCAGCACAACACAAGGTGAGGAGATTTCTAACCTTTATCTTGGATATATTTGGTGAAATTTCACTTAATAATTGGCTTTCGTTTGCCTGAACTCTTCATCCAGCTACACGACGACGTCGTCAGGGACCAATTTGACTTCTGGTTGGAAGTTTGATTTGTTCCACTGGTGACTCTGGAAGCGTGAGATCACACTCTTCAGAGGCGGCAGTGAAATCATCAAAGTGCTTTCTTTATCTTTGGCGCTATACTTTTTGGACTCAAAAATACAAAATGTTTTTCAAGGAATTTGATCCACAGGTTATTTAATTGCTTGTGAAATAAATTATTGGAGAAATTTAAAAAAACAAAAAAAACAACAACAGTTGAATAAATCTTATTATTTTGGTTTTACATGTTTACTATAATGTAAATTACTGATGCTTTCCACGATCTCTTTGTCCTATGCCACAAAGTGCAAAATGTGCTGGGAAGTCGTCTGATTTTAGAAATACATCCGCCGAACGAGCTTATACTATTGCCAGAACATTAGGAAGACTGTGTGAGAGAAATGTGTCCTTTTTTGTAGAAAATCTGACACATTTTACAGCTACATGAATGTGTTCAATAAATAATATTTAAAAAATAAACACTTACAAAAAGACTGTTGTTAAAAAAAGGCACAGAACTTTTCTCTTTTTTTAGACAAGTGTTAGAAAAAACTACTTGGGATACAAATAACTTGCTGACCAGTAGTTTTTGGTTGGACACTTGGCATCCAATCCCGACACAATACAAATAATGGAAATGAACATTAAAAAAAACGTCCTGAAGGGCAAGTTTTTTTTACTAGTCCCAGTATGCGGATACATATTGTCCACTTCACCATCTTTGTCTGTGAGATTCAGGCCTGCCTCGGCAGTCTGACAGTAGTCCCTTCTTTAAAGAACACACCGCTTCCAGCTCTCTTCTAGGGTGCTCAAAAACAGGGTTTCCAAGCCTCGTTTGCAGGGGTGCCCCACATTCAGTCAGGCCCTCTTTGCCAGGCAGCTCCAAAGAGCAAAATTGCAGGATTGCTCTACTGCAATGAAATGAATTCAGCCAAAACAGCGACACTCGCTGCACTCCCAGAACGCCACCAGTTCAGCTATGTTTCCGCCGGCGACACGTCATGCGTCGTCATTTCAACCTGATCGGAGGAATGGTGCTGGAGTACTACGCCGTCGGACGTCTCCATCATGTCTCCACCCTGTCCGTCCTGGTCGTCCAGCGTCAGCTCGAATTGAAATTTACTGGTCACAGGTCCGCCCTCCAGCTCCCCGTGCGCGTCGCCCTCGCCGTCGCTGCTGTAGAAGGGAGGGGAGGGACTCTGGGGGATCATGCTCTGGTACCAGTTCCTGTTGTCCTCCAGCGTGTCCAGGATGTCCTGGGCGTCGGGGTGGACCAGGTCGGCCCACGTCTCCCACAGAGGGTGGACGATGTAATCGATGAAGCCAACCTAGAAACGACAACAAGATGTCAAGATGTCAGTAAAAATAACTACAGTATTAACTATTTGTGGAGCAAGACGTGAGACGCGTTCTCTACCTGCGTCCTCTCCACTGAAGCTGTGTGTTTGTCGCACATGGGGCTGATCTCCATCCCCCGCTCCCTCTCCCTGTCTCCCTGGTGGAAGAACTCATCCATGATCCTGTCCGTCCACTGCCGGTACACATCCAGAGGCTTGGTCGGGTTGCTCAGGTCCGCGCAGTGAACCATGTTACGCAAAACCTGCATCCTGTCGGTGTAGTTGTCCAACAGCAGGACTCCAGAGCTGGTCACTTTCTTGGTTTCCACCATCGTCTTCAGATTAGCCAACAGGCTCATGTGTTTCGACATATCGGTTGCCAAAACCTGGATGAGAGAGAGACGCGGAGGGTTATGTAAGAAATAATTAAGGGCGGTGAAGCAATAATGCAGCCAAGTCATCAGACTTAAAACTAAAACTGGCATCAGATAAGATACGCAGGCGTTTCCTCACCATGTCGATGACCATCCTCCGGAGAGACTGCTTCTGCTTCTTGGTGAGGTTTTGGAAGATGTCGCAGTTGTCCTCCTGCAGCAGTTTGAAGCCCACGGCCAGGTGGTGGTTCTCCAGCACTGACTCATCGTTGTACATCAGAGCCAGCTCGGAGTCTAAAGGCAGAGGAGGAAGGGAGAAATGACAGGAAGAGAGAAATTAAATTGGAGCTCTAGCTTTTTAAACTCAGGTCAGGTAATTATGGTAACCATACAATGTCCCAAAAAAAACATGATGTTGCCTATTTTGCAAATGTAGACTAAATAAAAACGGACGACCAGTAAAGAGGACTTACTGGTGTTGATGAGGAACTGGTTGGACACTCCTGGGTGGTCCACGTCGTGGATGGCCGCGGCGAAAATGGCTGCCAAGATCTCCAGATCTGTGAAGACCGCCTGTGTTCGAAGAGGAAGGAGAATAAAAAAAAAGAAAAGATGAGCTTCACAGTCAGCGAACTGGCCAAACAAGTTAAGGTATCAGACAATAGTTTGAGGCCGATCCTTCCGCGTGTCATTCTCTCTGGCTGACTGACAACGCTCATTAAAGCAAAATACCGCTTAACAGCCTGAGAATAAGGTGCGGCCGATGGTGCAACACTTTAATGGTGTCACGTGTCAATCAGACAAGTAATAACAACTTAATTAAAGGCCGATTTAACGACAACAAAAAGCAAAGAAACGTAAAAATGTAAATTGCAGGGTCACTATCGGAGAAAGGGACTCACATCGAGTGCGGGGGTGGACAGGAGGATGTGTGTGGACTGGGCTACGTCAGCGGCGTGCAGGCTGTTGTGGTAGGCAACGTCGGAGTGATAGTGGCTCTCCAAGGTCAGCATGAACGTCACGAAGGTGTCCGTTGGAATCTTGAACGTCCTCATCAGGTCTCGCTCCTGCATGCCACAAAAGAGGAAGAAGAAGAAAATGAGAACAAAAACAAAGACGGGGACATTCCTGACTGAAGATGTCACAGGCGGCGCATTGTTTTTCAAGCATCTCTCACGGTCGATGTATCCGCCAGCAGACTAGCTGATCTTGACCTTGAAATCAATTCTTAAACCGTATTCGGCAAAATTGTGATTCACACACTACAGAAGGGGGCTGAAAATGAAAACAGTTTGCTCTCCTGCCAGGATGATTCACAGCTAGGAATCAATTTGTAGTGCTAATGTCCCTCTAGCAGATGTCCCTGTAGTGGTACTGACGGCTGAACGTAACGGAGAACATACTGTGCGCGCTGCCTCATGCCTTCTATAGCGGCGTGTGTGAACGCTTTCACACTTTTGATGAGGAGGACGAAGAGGCGAGGCACTGACCTGAAAGATGCTGTACATGATGCATGTGAGCGGTCGGTTGTGGGAGTGCTCGGCCACTTTGAAGATGTTCAGGCCCCATCTGTTGATGTTCTCCAGGTCCTGTTAGAGAAGACGACTGTGAGTGTCTCAGCCAATCACACCATTCATTCATGTTATTTGCTGTAAGATCTGTCCATCGCTTACCTTCGACAGCAGCTCCTCCTGGTCCGTCTTGACCCCGAAACGATTGCTGGTGCTTCCAGAGATGCTGGGCGTGTGGCTGACCTTCCTCACCCCGCTGATCTGAGTCATCATCCCATCCTGCTGCTGCTGCTGCTGCTGCTGCTGCTGCTGCTGCTGCTGCTGCTGCTGGTGGTGGCCCTGCCTCCTCTTCCTCAACTTAGGAATTGGGAACGGAAGCTCCAACTCATTCTGTTTGTCTGCAGAAAATAGAAATAGAAGAAGACACAAAAAAAAAAGATTAAAAAGGTGCTTTTCAGTTACTCCAGAAACTAAAGGGGACTCGGCTAGGGGATGTTGTATAAGCATCCAGGCTTGTTCCGAGCAAATAAAGTTAACACGGGGAGATAGTTGACCTCTCACACCTACGTGACAATACGTTAAAGCTGCACTGACAGCTGTGTAATTAGCAAGCGACCCTCCGGTTACAGTTTACTTGGCTAAAAGTAAATTCCTCGACAGTGAAAAAGCAGAAGACTAAGAATTTCAAGAAGTGCTGCTGAGTGGTTATGATGATATCTGACTATGATCATGCGGGCCGTGCATTCTGAGAAACTGAGCCCTGTTGCAACAATAACAATCCACAGAATCGTGGAAAGCTGGCTCACGTTAGGCCAAAATGTTTACGTCATGTTTTTGTTAGTGTGCGGGTCTGTTTGGTGCATGTGATTCAGTCCATCTGCAGCGGACCGTGTGTTCGAGTGCTGAATATGTGCACCGCAGAGAAACATATATCTCAGCTGCATCCTCCACCGAGCACAGGAAGACAATGATCTCATCACGCTCGACAGGTGCAGCCGACAACAAAACCACTGAGCTTCAAAGATGAGCCGAGTTTGCGCTCTTGTGTTGTGTCTCTCCTCCCCGAGCTGCTCTATCGTGCAGAAATCTCTGTCACTGCACCACTTCTATTGTTAGGAGAGGTGCAGTTTCTTCACCGCGCATCCAGCCTCTCAACCCTTTTAGGTTTTTGCCGAGAAGATGGAGGAGGCGTGTTTACAAGCAAGAGCAGAACGTCGCACAGAGCCCTGATAAGCTGGCTGGTCTGGGTGTATGCTACGCTGGTGTGGGTGAGTTGGATGGGAAGGTGGAAAAGCTGAGGGGCAGACTGGCTGGCCGGCCATGAGTCATGAAACGCCGCCGGGCTTTTTAAGAGACAAGGAAACGCTGCTGTCTTCCTGATGAATAATGCAGCGTCTATCTGGACACAAACATTCCCCCTCTCCTCCGCCCACCTCACTGCCCCTAATCTCTCCAGAGGGAAGTCTTCCCTGAGTACACCCCCCCCCCCCCTTCATCCTCCCTCCACATCTCTGCAGTCAGACCGACGGGACTTTCCGTCCCCCCCCCCCCCACCAGTCCAGATCAGACTGGTTTGAGAGCAGCGGAGCACACCAACTACGGGTTTCTCCGCTACTTAGCAGATGCTTTGGGTAACCTCTCAACCTCTGCCAACACATAGACCGTATGTGCCATTCCTGAAGGATGTCGGCTCATTTAAGCACTTATGCTTAACTCGTGTTCGTGTGCGAGTATGCGCTGCAGTGCTCACCTAGGAAGGTGTTGGAGATGTACTCTGACACTTGGTTGCCTGAGCGACTCATCTCAGACAGGTGGCTGAGCTCCCGGTTCAGCATCCTCTTGAACTGGAGACACAGAGATAAAAAAAAAAAATACATGAGGTTAAATGATCTATACAAGAATAATACACATTCATTTATTAATTTTACTGCCGTTTCCGAGCAGAGGAATAAAGCATTTCCTGTTATTTTCCACTGGAATATGTCCCATGAGAACATGGCCTCTGTTTTTTTTTTTTTTTAATGCGCCATATAAGGTCTGTGTTTATGTCTTCTCGGTGCTGGTTTGAGTTAGCCACTGAGACACTTGACTGACGAGCATTTTTCAACAAACGAAACATAGTGCATAATATACAAAATACAGTGTCATAATGTTTATTTGCAGGGAAGCAAAATGCGCCAGTTTTTCCTCAGTGCACTGCACGCCACCACTGAGCTAGAGCAGGATGACTCTAATCTAATCAAACACATCCAAAGGTGCAATCGAAACACGTCAAAATCAATGACACATTTCACCGGCCGCGGTGAAAAGACATGAATACATAGTATGTGCATGCACACAGTCCCATCTATGCCATCTCTCCTCTGGGACACACCTTGATGTATCCCCAGGACACAGAGAACAGGTAGTTGGCCTCAGGCATGGTGCTGAGCTGTGCTGAGCCCCTGGCGCTCCCCAGCAGAAGCCCTGTACGCTCCTCTCTGAGTGGACCCCCAAGGCTGAGCTCAGCCCTGCAACCTGGAGCACAAAGCGCCACAGAATCCCCGCCTTCCACCCGGTCGACTACGGTAAAAACGCCCCAGCCGAAGTCTCTAGAGAGGGGCTGTGGCGGACCCCTACATCCCCGGCCAAATGCGCCTCCTCATGGCGTCCCTGCCCGCTGTTTTCCAGGATCGCGAGCCGCTGGCGAGAGTGATGGAATCCCCCCTGGATGCAATCAATATTTCCGTTCCTTTTCTTCGCTTCTCGCTGCCTCTATCATTCTCTCTAAACCTCGTTCTCCTCCTGCCACCGTCCAAATGTTATCTGGCGACACGCACGGGGGGGAAATCCAGCCTTCCCAAGCCCAGATCGAGCAAGGCAGGGAGGAAGGGCAGGCTCGAAGACAGAGGGAGAAGGAAAGGAGGGACGGAGAAAGGCGGAGAGGATGAGGAGGAGGGGGGTGCGCTCTAGCTGTAGAGTCCCCTGTGGCAGACGGGCTCTCTCTCTCTTTGCCTCCCACCCTCGCTAAACACTGAGCCATGCACAGCACTGCAGAAAATCGGAGTTAGGAGAATCCCCCCACATCTTTCTCTCTCTCTCTAGCGATTTCTCTCTTTCTCCCTCACTCCTGTCCTCTCTGCAAACCCCCCTCCCACTGTCTCTTTCACCCCCCCCCACTTCGGTTTCCCTCCCTTCTCCATCGGCTCCCCCTGCTCAGTAATGCAGAACAGATCCAGCGCATACTGCGCAATGTGAGGCTTCAAAGCACCAGAGCGTTTATCACATGGCTGAGGAGACGCCGGGTATTAATTCACCAGATTGGGGTTTCTTTTTGTACATTGCAGGAGTAGAACCAGTCCATAATCATTACAGATCATTTTTAAAGACCCGTTCTTGTTCTCAATGTCAGCTATCGTCTACAATATTTTCCAAAAAACAGCGCATTTCCTGTCTCACTGCAGCGGTTTTCTGTATTAAAAAGACACAAACTGAGGTGATGAGAGTTTTCAGTCTGCCGCCCACCAGTGTGCCACAAATTGCACGACAACCTGAACTCCATGGCAACAGAGTCACGTGGGGCCCCCCCTCCCTCCATCGTTCTCACGGTGGTCCCCAACTCACTGCATCACATACATACATACACACACACACAAGCATATACAACCACACACACATTCAATACAAAATCTGTAGCAGAGATGCGCTGGATTGACACAACTAGGCCAGACATTGTAAAAACACACAATCACAGACACTGTTTCTGTTAAAGGCGGCAGATTCTGATGCAAAATGGCTTTTATTGTCAAGAAACAGAATGCAAATGCTTATGTGTAATAATGCTAATACAAAACCACATCCTAATCTTTATAATACAATAAGATAATTTCCTGTTTTTATAATGTCTTGAAAAAACCCAGCCATGATTATGCCTTTTTCTATTTCTGACAATGGGGTCTTTTCTCTCCTGTTCTCACCAGCTGTCTAATAGCTGTCAAGCAGACAGCTAACATCTACTCTTCTGTGAAACTTGAATACCACTTTCAAAGCGTTGGCTGCACTCAAAACGCAGACTGCCAGAGGCGGTCCATAAAAATCAAAAGGGAGCTCGTAAGGACAAAAATGTGAGCCTGGAATCAGACGGCTTTACTCAATTCAAAGGAAACCTGTAATTGATTCTTTAAAGCAGCGGAGCAATTTGTGCGACCTCTAGGAAATGAATCAGGCACAGAGGCACATTTCAGTCACCCGGGGTCATGAAGTTCGGCTCAGACGCGCAAGCGCACGCTCGCGGCGTGGTGACGAGCCTATGAGTGTGTTCCGGGCAATAGATTACTCAATGCATGGCGCTAAGTCATACATCCTTTGACGTTAGCAAAGCGCACCCACACTCTGGTCTTAGGTAAACAAGGGAAGTTTCATAAACTCGTGGTTAGTTCTCAGAAGATGATGAGCGGATGCCTCATAAAGTTTGAATATTCAAAACAGGCGCACACTGGAGTCATTGTCTGGCAAAATAGAAATGAAAATGATTGTTTGGGTGTAAACCAAAGCATCTAAACTCATTTAAAGTAACACAAAAGGTGTCTAAATGTTTTTTAAGCCAAATATACCACCACCAGGGTTGGAAATTAGCGCCAGCCACCAGCCAAATGCTGGTAAAATATGCAAGTGGCTGCTAGATTTGCTTCAGTCCCCAGCCAAAAAAACAATGGTAATCTATTGAGTGGTTGGTATATTTTGGAATCCACCAGCCACAGTGGCAGGTGGGCAAAAAAGTGAATTTCCAACCCTGACCACCACACTACTGTTTTGTCTCGAATCCTAAAACAAACAAGCCAAAACAAGACAAGAACATCTCAATATAATGAGTGAAAAAAAGAAGCAAACTAAATTCAATATTTAATCATGTCATCAAAAGAAATGACCTCAGATTTAACCAATTAATGTATTCTATCATAAACTCTCCGTATGGCAGACCAAACTCCCACAGCACAATGCAACAACTCCACAACTAACTCACCTTTTTCCAAGTCGAAAGAATCCCCATGTTCTTCTTCTGCTTCTCGGACCACAGTCCCATTGTCGCTCAGTGAAAATCAAACACAACCCGAAAAGAAATCCTGTAAAGTTTGACGAGCAATAACTCTGCTCGGTGCGTCTCAGACTCTGGCTGCTTCCTCTCTCTGTTCTCTGTTCTCATGTGGAGTCAGACAGGAAACATATAGCGATAAAGACTTGACTGACTGGCCTGTACAGTCTAACAACAGGCCGATGGCTCCTCCCTCCGACACAGGCCCGAGCACGTGACTCCACCTACTTCTTCTTTTTACTTGATAGAGTAATTTTCTAAGGTCATCAGCTGGCATCCTGCCTCTTAACAATGCCTCAGGCACCAAACAACAAACACCTGAGCTCATCACTGAAAAGTCCCGGATAACAAGTTTAGCACATAGTCAGCCAAGCGGAAAAGGACAAATTACATGTATGTGTTCCTTTGGAACTCTTTAAGGTTGACTCAGTCCTTACAGCACACTTTGTCCTTGACTGAAACGGAACAGAGACAGAAGGAGGATTGCACAGGAAGAGCTTGATCTCATATTGCAATACCTCGACTGTGCAATCTGACAAAGCCCAGAGTGATCCAATGCTGACTCTGTCCCCCCGTGTGGCTGTTTACAGTGTCAACACAGAAGTTTAGTAACATTAGAAAGACACATTTCCAAGAAGACCAAAACTAGATAAGAGTTGTTACAGTAAGAGCAGGTTTCATATTTACCTTCCTCATTCTGGCTTATTTTCCACGATAACAGCAGATTACAGAGGTAAAACTGTTTAATTACAATTAGGCACCATAATCACTAGTGCAGCCTGTCTGGTCCGCTCACCGCCCTCTCAGTCAAACCGAATCACAACACTATAATTTAATGTCCATTACCCCTGCTGCAGCTACAGGCCCACCGCTACATCTGTTTCAATCATTTTGTCATTTTTTCCCCCTCTGAAGACGGCGGCGTTTTCAAAGCCGAAGTGACCACACGTGAGTTAAAGTTTCCTACTCGCTCGCGCTCTTGCTCGGGGGCTCGCTCGCACGCGAACCCGCAAAGTGCCGAACTCCTTCTAACTGGATTCAGATGGCGGTGTTTGTCCAAGGCCGTCGCCGTCATCGGCGTGGAAGTGTGGCGAGGCTAATGATAGTGAGGGGGCAGGGGAGCAGCTCCCCCCCGCTCTGAGGTCACAGCGACCAGGCTGGCGGTCAGCAGGGTGTGTGGTCCCCCGTATAGCCCCGGATACACCTGTGCCCTTGGACACTGAAACTGGAGACACCCTGGGTTTTGATCGTGGGCTCAATTACATCCTCTCTGGTTCCGAAAAGAAACGGGCTCTTTGTCAAACATCACGTCATAGAAAATGCTGGGAAGGAGCAAAAAGCCTGCAGATGTGATGAATAATAATGATAGTGAAACCGTATTTGACACCAGTTTTGCAATAAAAACGCGAATGGACCAATAAATGATTTTTTTTCCCCTTCCTGTAAAATTGCACAACAATCTAGTACACTGACGAATCTGTAACATCATAAACTGTTGAACCTCCGTTCTTTCTAAAAAAAACATCATTGGTCAACAATGCCGAGGACTCTGACTCAGGGCGAACAATGCGCCCGGCCTGCCCGACCGAGCGGCTGCGCTGCTGTGCGCCTGCAGGGCCTTGTGCTCATTGTCTTGACAGTCCCAGTGGCGCGGTTGCCTGTAAAGACTCAACCTGGCTGTATGGTCAAAGCGCAGCTATTGTCGTCTGGTAACCAGGGAGCAGAGGAGAAGGGGGCAGCGGGAAATAAAGAGACAGGAAACTGGTGTCATGGTCACAGTCACCCGTTACGGTCTGACAACACCCCTCCCCTTCCCAATCCTCCCTCAGACCACAGTGTAGAACACAGACGGAAATGGACAACGCCACCCTGGGTGTTTAAAATCCGACGCCGCCGTACAGTCTCCACTGTCTGCGTGGGGGTTGAGTAATACTGGGCACTGTATAGTAATTTGGTTGAGCTCCACACAAATGAAATACGCACGCAAAACGCTCATCAAAGCAAAGGGAAGTAATTAGTCCTAAATAGCTGCTTTGTGTTGTCTTGAAACACCACAATGTGTTTATTTAGATTCATTTAAACCAAACCAGAAAGCTGACTTTTTTTTTTTTTTTTTTTTTTTTTTAAAGATAAAAAAAGAACATGTTGGATTTATCTAATCTGTCTGAAACTAAAACAAAAATATCAGTGAAAAATATTGTTAGTAAACTTAAACTAAATAAAAACTATATCCTTTAAGAAAAACTAAAACTAAAATAAAACAATATTTCCTGGTTAAAAACAAATATATCACTACAGAGAAAAAGAGACGGCATGAATTTTCGTCAACTCTCATGACGTTGAACCACAGAAACTGAATGGACTTGACCTTCCAGGAGACGGCGCTATACCGCAATTGATTTACATCGGACTCTAAAGTAACATTATGACAATTCCTACACAGCTCTAACCATGTATTCTGTATGTATGTGTAGCTGCATACTTCTGAGACATTATAGCTGGCCCTAACAAAAACAAACTGAAAACAGCTGGAAAATTAATTATATAAAAAGTAAACCTTTCTGAAAAACTGAAACTAAACGAAAACGAGCAAACACACCCTTAAAACTAACTTAAACTAAACTTAAATGAAATCGAAAAGTCAAAACTAAAATAAAATTAAAATTAAATGAAAATTGAAAGCTATTATAACCTTGTCCTCAACCTTTCCTCCAGCTCCATCATGGGGTTGACATTTCTGTTATTAGTGAAATATCTCAGCAACTATTGGATGGATTTCCATTAAATTTGGTACAGACATTCCTGCCCCCTTCAGGATGAATGCAATATCTTTGGTGAGCCCATAGCTTTCCATTTAGCACCATCATCAGGTCAAATGTTTAATTTGCCCAAAGCTTTGGTAAATAAGTAAATATCTGCAAATCTATTGACAATTCCCATCAGGCTCAGCTGCATTTGCTAATTAGCATGGTTGCGTCCGAAATTCTATACCAACATGCTATTTAGTACGCTAAAACAGTATGTGAGATTTTTTAGTATGTTCGAAACCTTAGTATGAAACCGACAGTACGCAAATTACATACACTGGGCACTACGGCAGCATAAATATCCCACAATGCAATGCGGTAGTGACGGCAACGTTCATAACAGACATTGACGGACAGCTCTGTAACGTCAATAACGCTTCAATTTAAGTGTAAGTATAAGATTCCACTTTGCTAGGCGTAATATAGTTTTAAAATTAATTCAGACTTGATTGATTGATTGACTGATTCTCACAAATCATTTTTTGATCACATGAGGTTGGCACAGGTTACCATGGTTACGCGTCTCCAACGGCAACGAGGCTCTCGGGAAGTTACGATGTAAATTACTGCTTAGGGCAACATACTACTGCTTATTCACACAAAAGTATGTTGAAAGATATTTTGGGTATGTCGTGCATAGTATGTGATTTCGGACACAGCCCAAATGTTAGCATGCTAACAAGCTAAACTAAGATGGTGTACATGGTAAACATTAAAATTGCTAAACATGAGCATGCTTACATTGTCATTGTAAGCGTGTTGGCAGGCTGAAGTTAGCATTCAGCTCAAAGCACCGCTCCACTTATTTTATTATTTTTAGAGAAATCTTTTAAAAAATAAAGTCAATATTGGCTAATTTCCAGTCATTTACATGTTATTCTATTAATGGGAATGCATGTATTTAGTAATGCAGTTGATGCAGTTCAGTATGTTCAAGTTTAGCCACTTGTCAACAAGCGCTACATCCGAAGCATTAAGCTTGTTAACATTTGTGTTTGCATATCAAGTTTTAATATGGCAACATTAATTGTTTTGGCTGACCAAACTGCAAAAGTGCCCACTGTTAATTTATATGTATTGTATTGTTAGATGCAATATTGTACGTATATTTTCACATTTGTTGCAATGCAGAACGGTTTGCTCTGACACAAAACATCGGCCATTGTTGTAGCACTTCCTGCATACATACAATCACATCATAGATGTGACCTTGCCCCCTCCATAGCTTATGGACGAACAATAATATAAAAGGAGAATAAATGGAGTGCTTTCAATTGGCAGCCTCAGCAACACAAAGAGCAATGAAGATACGGCACAATGTACCCGTCATGACTCCGTTTTATTGAGATATGAAGATAAGGTTGAAAAACAGTGGTGTGTACCTTTAAAGCCAGTACGAACTTTCTTCTAACGAGTCCTAATTTTCTCTGTAAATCTTAAACTATAGTCTAGACACAAACGGATGTCTGTCGGTTAAGTGTGACCTTTCACGATGACGTCACTTGAGAAAGTGGACCAATGTCCCACTGAGCTCAACATTACAACAGAGCCAACATCCACACCACACTGAAGTGAATGAAAAAAGCATCTGTGTGCAGTTCAAAATCATACTGAATGTACATCTGACGCTCAGCTCAGTTCGGTATAGTTCCAACAAGGAAGGACAGTGAAGCAGAACAGAACAGAGAAGTGCATCCATGGAATACAGGTAATTATGGTATTTACAGGAACAGGAAGTCACTATGCAAATTTTTGTTTTTGTTTTTTTTACACAGGAGATCCATAAAATGATGATGCCAGCTCATACAAAACCACAGAGCGGCTGTTACTTTGCAAGTGCGTCAATGTGGCAAAAAGCTATTTACATTTTGCATTCACTCTGCAAACTGACAACCACACTGCAACAAAGACCAATTGTGTAGCATCAAGTCAGTCAGGTCACCATAAACAAGGCCAGTCGCGATATTGTGTCTTCCGACAGCGTATTACATAATACTTACCGTGATAATGATAATTACAGCTATTAACATTGAACAGCTATTAGATCTACTGTAAGATTGAACCTGTGAAATTATCGTCTTTGCTCTAAATCTTTGTTCATTTTGGTTTGGCGACACTGTATAGTGGCGGTGGGCTGTGTGCGTGGGAGGTCTTATGGTGAACGCTGTCTCAGTGGATAGAGCAGGCAATGACAGTTAAACATTTAGAGTTTAAGCTGCACTGTAAGACGTGATCTGAAATATCAGTCGTTAAGAGCATATTAGTGTTCATATGACAACTTTTTAAACTTGCGATTTGGAGATTAAAAGGTTCCTATGTGAGTCGATAAAATCGTCTGACCTCTTGGGATTTTGAAGAGGCGCCATTTACCTGAGATCCCTCTATACATGATGCATGATTCCCTTCAGATAATTGTCTAAAAAAAGTGTCAGTAAAAGGTTTGGTTTTGAAGAGAAAAGTCTCTTGTTGCATAAAAAGCAGCTCAAATGAAAATCAACTTCATAGCTCCATAAATAAAAGTCCCATCCATCAGAGGACTTAACTTTTTTAAAGTCACATCATTGGACATGTGGATGCAAAAACTTCCCAGCAACTTCACAAATGCACTGTTTGCATATATAATAATATTGTCCTACCTTGTTGGAGGCCATGTCGCTGACGGAGCGGTGGGTCTGGATGGTCTCCAACTGGTCCAGACACCAGTCCAGCTCCTCCATGGTCTCCATAGCCAGCTTCTGGTAGGACTCATCTGCCAACAGACACATGGACACGTAATCAGGCCCGAGTGGATCCATGTCTATAGCGGAGCCCCCCGACACCATGAGTGGAGGTCCGAGGGTCCCGGCGTGGCTCGATCTCACTGAGGACTGGCCCGCAGGACATCCGGGAGACGCAGAGGAAGAGGGGGGTGTGTGTACACACAGCTCCTTCATCTTGTTGTGCTCCACCGCCCCAAGAAAGTTGAGGGAAGTCGTACTCTCAGACAAACTGAGAGGCTAGAGTTACTGTTTGCAGACTCTCTCTCTCTCTGTAGTCTCTTTCTCTTTCCCTCGCTCTCGTGGGCTCTTCAAACCCCCTTCCACTCCGTCTGCTTCCCCCCGCCCCCTCTCAGGCTCCCTCTCCATGGCTTATCCCCCCCTCTCAGTATCACTCTGCTGCCTCCTGCTGTCTGCGCCCCCCCATCCCCTCCCATTTAAACACAAATGATGATACAGGTACAGTACACAAACTCCCTGCCTGAAGAGGGGCTTTTGGTGAAAGAGACCCATCTATCTTTGCTTGTTTATCATGATGACCCAAACAAATGCATCTCTATATCTACTATATTAAAGCTATGGGGAGGAGAAGAAGAAGAAGAAGAAGAGAAAGGGGATGGAGAAAAACCTACATCAATTTATTGGATGCATTTTGTCACTGCTGCAAAGACAAGCGCTCCAACTCCCTCCACTCCCGATGACTTCCTTTCTGAAACATGCAGACCACTTCAAGGCTGTACTCTGCTGAACTGCAGCAGCAGCACACCACACCACCATGCTTCACAATCTGGCTCTCTCCTCTCTGAACCTCTCTGAGGGAGAAAAAAAAAAAAATCAAACACCAAACTCTGTGTTTGCACAAGCAACACGAGAGGCAAACTTTGACTCCCTGAATTGGGGGGTTGGGGGGAAGAGGCGGCCAGGCCGGGGTCTCGCTGTGTGCCAAAGAAACCAAAGCACTTCCTCTTTGGCCCTGAACTCACACAAAAACACGGAGCGGAATTACTGAACGGCGGAGCGACTGCCGAGGACAATCATAGCTGTCAGTCGCTCCGTCGTTAGCAGCTACGCCTCACATGTGGTAGGCGCACAGCTTTAGACGGAGAGTTTATGAGAAATGCACTGAGATGATAACACGTGAGGAAACAAATTAAGAAGCATCATTCTCCGATATATGAGGGAGAATGTTGATTCAACAAATTTCTGCCTGGAGGGAGGTTGCGCCGAGCGCATCTGGATCTCCCCACCTTCCTTTTTCTATGGAAAAGACTGAACTTCATAGGGCTTCACACATGGAAGAAATTTACCCCATATGCTTAGCACAACAGGACAGCCAGCGTGCTGCTCCCCAATTTACGTCAATATAGTAGATCAAAGCACTTCAAAGAGCAGTGATGGCGTACAGACTCTGAACCACCGGTGTTCAACAAAGAACTTCAATGACATCTCAGACGATATGTGCGCAGTAGAGGAAACCTCCCACCATAGAAAGATATCAACAAGATGAAATCTGAACATCTCTTCTGAATCACAAAGGAGAGTCGAGTTTCAACCGTTTAAGCTTGACTGTTTTTTAGAAATCATGCCACCGGCTCCTCAGATTACTGAGGATTACTGCTAGCACTAGACTCATTCAAGTCAGACCAATTTTCCTTTACTTGAGCTCCAGGTAGGAGAATTCAAAGAACCCTTGGCTACAATGTGCCGCTGGACGCCAAGCTTCGCGGTTCAAACTTTTCACAGGAACCACCGGCATCCAAGCCATGTAAAAGTCAGTGACACGGAGCAGAAAGTACAGCATCAAAGCAGCTCGCGCACAAGGCGGTGAGCTGTTGAAACGCACCAACGTGCGGCCGTCTTGAGCCATAGGGGCAGGAGACGTTGCCAAGAAGGTGCGACCACATCCTGCACCCGTTCCCTCCGATGAGGGCATATAGAGACATTTTAACAGGGAAGTCAGTAATCATCAAAGGCTTCCACACCGCCTGTATGACCGGGGATTCAGGTCATTTTCAAGCTGGCGGCTGATTCATACACTCACAGTCCAGAATCTGATGGCAGTAAAAAACCCTCAGATGTAGACTACAGAACAAAAGTTTACTGGTTTTGCTGTCTGGCTTTATGCCACTTGCCTACAGCAAGATCACTGAAGCAGAACTTCAAGTGTTCATCTGTTGCGTTTCCTTAAAAATCGACAACAGCTGGATGCTTCAATAACACGACACAGGTTATAATCAAGTTAGAGTTGTAATTAAAACAAAGTAATGCGCACACATGCACGCAGGGGGAATAGACGGGACTGCTGAATCCATCGTCGCCTCCGGTTGATCATAAATACAGTGCTAAATGGGCTGACAGACGTTTCACAATGTCACCAGTCAAAGGTGGCGTGACGCACTTTCAGTCTGAAAAACCTGCTCCCAGACAGAGTGCGAGGTACTTTTCCAGCCTGTGTTTTTTTCAGTGGAAGTCTATTTTTTTTTTCTCTTCGGTGAGTCCTAATGCTTTGGCCATATGCTGGAGGCTGCCGAGAGGACAACAGACCTCAGTGTGCAGACAGACCCCGTCTGCCTCCCCTCTCTCCCCCCTTTCCCCCCCAGCTCTCTCCCCTATAGGGCCACAAACCGGCCTCTGTGAGAGCCATCAACTGCACCAACGAGCGGGGCCGAGCTCAAACATCCCCCAACCTCATTCCCGCCCGAGACACCTTCCGCTCACATCCACCTCACACTGCCCCTCTCTGTGCTGTCTGGCTGGAGTTTGGTGAGCAGATCTGGACTGCCTCATCTATTATACCACCTACTGATAAGCTAGAGCCAGTGCTGGAAGAAGTATTCAGATCCTTTACTTAAGTCAAAGTAGGGCTGGGCGGTATGGCCAAAATCACGATATAGGTCATTTCATATCTCGATAACCATATACATCACGATATAGCATGTTTTTTTTTGTAGTTCAATAATAGTCTATATGAAATATCCACATGGTAAAGCCTACTTTTGTATAATACTTGACAAAAGTACTGAGTATTTTTCTCATTTAATTAAGACCTTTAGTGCAAAATGAACATAACAGTTACAAGTGAAATTATAAAGAAAAAGGTAAATAAATATTTAAATATATACACATTTGTCAATCGCATTGAACTGAGTGGTAATGTAAAGTGTGATGTGAAAACAACAACACATCAAATTTTCTGAGAAATATAAATTAGTGTGTGCTTGTTATTATCAATTTAGATGACATAATTGTGTCTCCCGATATCTCGATATATGATTTAATCATGATATGATTCCATTGAAAGACGATAAATTATCATATTGAATTAGCGCCCAGCTCTAAGTAACAGTAGTAATACCAAAATGAAAAAGTAACTTATTACAGTTAACAGTCCTGCATTCAAACATTTAAGTAAAAGTACAGAAGAATTATCAGATAAATGTCTTAATTACATACATTTTTTAAATGTTTTTATTGATGCAATAACAAATATGGAAGATTTTAATGTTGGAGCTGGTCAATGAGACTTTATATGCTGTTGGGTAGTTCAATCCATAATAATAATCAGAACAATCAGTGGTGGAAAGTAATTACTTATAAGTACTGTAATTAAGTACACTTTTGAGGTACTTGTACTTTACTTGAGTATTTCCATTTTATGCTACTTTATACTTCTACTCCTCTACATCTCAGAGGGAAATATTGTACTTTTTACTTCACTACATTTATTTTACAGCTGTAGTTACTAGTTACTCTGATTTGAGAAACAAAACAAGTGATCAACTTATTCAATATGATGCATTGTTATATATTAAAAGGCCCACATCCCTGGGAAAGCCCCTAAAGTCCCTCCCAAAATGTTTTTTTATTTTTTATCTTGTAGCACACGATAACTTTAAAAAAATATGTACTCTTTCGGGACCTTGAAGTTTCCATAATTAAACACTCTGAAAAGGGTCATTTTGCATATTGAGGACTTCTACTTTTTCTAATTTAAGTACATTTTGCTAATAATATTCTAGTACTTTTGCTCAAGTAGAATTTTAAAGCAGGACATTTACTTGTAACAGAGTTTTCTTTAACAGTGTGGTATTGTTACTTTCACTTAAGTAAAGGATATGAGTACTTTTTTCACAACTGATAACAATGCATTTTACTTCATGTTTTGTATGTAAAATCTTAACCTGCAAACTAACTAGTACAAATACATGTACTTGAAAGAAAAAGAAGAACAATATTTCCCTCTGAAATGAAGTAGAGTAGGAATATAACAGAAAACTGAAACAGTCAAGTACTTCAAAACTGTTGTCAAGTAAAGTACTTGAATAACCTCACATAGTTACTTTCCACCAGCGGCAACAGCAAACATTTTTGTGTAAGCCGCTTTACAGGCTTGACCTGTACAGTTGAGGTTTTCATGTTCACGTTTTCATGGTGAAGTTGACTTTAACACAGTGACTAATATGGGTTAAGTCTTGTTTGTTCATATTAATTTGACTTGTCCGGGAATAATGAGGCCAGTGACAACAGACGAGTCATCACCCACAGATGAAGTGTAAACAGCTCTGAGCTATGTGCACGTACGCAAACGCACACATTCCTCATCTTGACCTTACCACATTGAGAAGGAAAAAACACACTTTGACACAGATACTGTGTGTGCACGTGCTCAGTGTGGTTTGCGTTTGACTTTGCGCTACACATGTAGCGGAGACAGAACGGGAGGGGGGCCAATGAATCACCTTTGTATCATCCCCAATGTACGTCAATTTATTCACGAGTTGAGAGAGGGAGAAAAAAGTTTGACATACAGACGCAGAAAGAAAGAGAAAGAAATGGAGAGAAGCACCTTAACTCTACCAAATGTTTGTCCAATCAGAGAGCAATATAAAGGAGCTATGTAATGTATACAGTACACACCTGGTGGGAAAATAAACAAACACTGTAAATATTTGTGACTTTCCTACTTGAGTAAAACAAACTTTGCTCTTGGGTCATGTAATTTGCATTGTGTATACTGCTTAAAGGTATAATATGTAACCGTTGTTGGTTGCTGTTTGTTAACACATTCAAAGTTTGCCACTCGTCCTCGGCTCAACACGCGAGGGAGGGAGAGAGAGCAGTGGTTGTCGAGCGAGCTATAGAGTGAATGAAGAGGGGGAGCGGCGTTAATGATAACAAAGTAGTGAATCGGAGAAATAAAACGTTATTTCGTGATTGTTTCACGGCGGTTATGTTCTAAAAGCACAAATAAACACGACCACAACCCAGCGGGAAGGTGCCGCATTACTGGATTTTGAATGAAGGCAGCCGAAGGACAGGCTTCATCCTGTCCGCTGGGTGTCAGCGCTGCTCTCGGTCAAGGGGGGACACTGTTTGGAGCACATACAAGAACACACAACCTGTTCTCATCCGTCAAATATGGCCGCTTTGTATCCGACAGAGCTACTAAAGGGGGACTTGTGCCTCGGTATCAGACGCCGAGGGGCGTGACAAAGCGGCGGCTTATTAGCTGGAGGTTACAAAGGCTGTTTGCTGACACCCAGAAGTGTCCCGAACACAGCAAAATAAGAACAAAAGAGAAAATACGGGCAGAGGGCTGCAGGTACTCTGTGGATAGACACCACCACATACGTCTAGTCGGTCAGAAGTGATGATTGAGAGGGATTATTTCTCTATCAGTTTATACATTGTTTTTTTTAGGAAATTCTTGCAAATTATACCTTTAAAAGAAAATCATAAAATTACTTCTTCCTCATTTTTTTTTATTTCTATTATATCAATGTATGTATGCATTTGTGTGCATATATTCTGTTTATTTTCTTTATCTACTGTCAGAAAAATTAAAAAAGTTGTATGCAAGATGTTATTTTGATACCTCAGTAAAATAAGTGACTACTGTATGAGACATTTGATATATTAGGAGTGGTGCGATGTTTAAAGGAAGTAATCTCTGGGGAACAGGTGGTGCGGTGGACATATACAGTATGTCCAACCCCCGAAACCACACCATCGCCCTCGTCTGTCTTCTCTCACAAACAACCTGAACCTTCACTCCTGATTAGGTTTCTCCATACTTTACAACTGGGGCAGAATCTCCTCACCTGTCAAAACAAAAGGCTTCAACAGTTAAACCAATGCACACAGAGCTCATCAGGGCCTGTTTGACAGCTCCTTCACAATGCACCATGGAGCTGTGTTGGCGCGGGCCAGCCGGAGGGATGGGCCGCAGCGAGGTTTTATGACTGTGCTGACGTCAATGACATAATTCAAATACTTATCCAGGCAGCATGCCTCCAGCCCTCCGGATCCGCTCCTCTGGCTGCAAGCCTGGAAAACCTGACATGGATTCCTGCTGCTGAGCAGAGTAACTGCTGCAGACGGGAGCGGATCGGACTGCCCAGACTGGAAATGACAGGTCAAATTTGTTCTGGCTGTCAGTTTGTGGTCAGCTGTCTGTCTGTGTCCAACCGCTGTCCGTCTGTTTGTTCATTATTTTAAATGTGACGGAGTATACTTCATCATCAGTAATGATATTTAAATACCGGTCTCATGCACAAACAATATGGGCAAAAAAAACATCCAGACACACTCTGAGGTTGGATGTTACCAAATAGCAGATACTGAAATATTTAATTATAGATATTTGGACACAGATTACTGGGCCGTTAAAAACAGACACCACTGCTTTGCATTGTCCTTACAATAGGCTTCTATATTTCATGCTGCACTTGCATGCATGCACACACAGACTTGCACAACTACACACAAACACTCCCACCCTGATTTATTGCCCTTGTTAATTGGCATCAAGGTGCAAATTACCGGTGATTGACACACGCTATTATTCCTCTGCATTTTGTCAGAATAACCGGTTTCAGATCAGTCTTTCATTACTTCTCTTTCAGGACATGTTTACAAAGAGAGACAAAAGAAGGATGAGTAATGCTTATTGTGTGACGCACAAAGTCAGATGTTCAAGTAATTTCAACATGCATGTATCAATGCAGCTGTCTGTGGTAACGAATTAATTTCTCACAGGATGAACTGCAGTAACTTCTTTCTGAGCAGCTGGCATGCTTCCTGCAACGAGAGACAAACTGGTTTTTGGGTAAAACAGAACCGGCGGCAGACATCCGTGTGCGAGCATTTGATTTCCGTGAGTGGGCCCAATGTAAAAATAATAATAGGCAGCGCCGGCACGAGAGTGTACTGATCAGGCTGATTATACAATTATAAGCAAATCCTCCCTATCTACGTATACGTAGTATGAAGTTTAAATTTTCACTGAACTGAAAACAACATAGGTGAAGTCATTGACAGCTGCTATAGTCTACTTAGCAGCTCAGTGGAAACGCAGCTCTTTTCTGCGGCGCTGCCAAGATGTAGAAGCGGTTTCGGACCAGCAGAGTGATACGAGTAAACATGACATAGCCTAACCATCGGAGCTTAGCCCGGAGCTCTGTAGGGGGGGATCCATCCCCGAGAATAATTTTGATAAACAAGCTCTATTTTGATGCTTTTTTTTTATGCACTCTGGCACCTTATTTACATGCAAAATAGCCTACATGTCTTAATCATTGAAAAATTTGTGTGTACCTCAAAAACAGTTATTAACTTTCCAGATTAATTATGATTATATATAATCATAATTAATATAATTATAATTATTATTGTGATGTGGAAAATAGAGGTCGACCGATGGTGGATTCTTAAAGGCCGATATAGTAACGATAGTTTGGAGCAGGAAAAAGCTGATTAATCGGACAATATCTTCTTTACTTTTAATAAATCCGTTTTTTTCTCACTCCGATTTTAATCATTAGTAAGAGAATATCGTGAAGTGTGATTTGGTGGATTACATCGTTGGAATATGTTCCATTTATTTGCAATGGGCGATGAGCTGTTCTGTGGCTTTTGACTGACCAGGATTACAGTGAATTTCTTACAGAAACAGTAAATAATTTCTTTTCCTACGTGTCTGACTATTTTGTTTCATGGACAAAGGGCTGATAGTGTTGCCTTATACTGTATATTCAAGAGATAACTCTTTTTCTCCCCCTCTCCCTTGACTTTGTGTATGGAACCTCCATGCAACACGGTTATGTACGTCCCGGTGTGACTGGTGGAGGCTGTGCAGCCATCAGAGCCCAGTTTCGCCGATAACGACAGTTTGTAAAACGTCCCATCGGCGACGATTAATTGTCGAAACCGATTAATTGATCTACCTCTAGTAGAAAATATATACGCTCTGTCATTTCTCCTCTACTGCAACTTGTGTCACTCAGCACTGACCAACAGACCTTCACACACTTTAAAACTATGATGTTTTTATCAGTTTATATGATGATTTAACCCTTGGCCTCAAAGGCTATGTCAGGGACGTCTTACACAACGGTGGACAAACCTTTTTCCCTTTGGAAGGCCTTTAATGAATTTTGATGAAAGGGCACTGCAATGGAAATATATTGCAAGACAATGCAATATTATAATGAAGGATACTGTATTGAGATGCAAAATGATGTAGCCCAGTTACCTTAATTTCTTCAATATGATTGAAAACAACTCAATTCTGTAGGATTTACTGAATGAAATATAATTTACCTAAGAATATATACAGTGCATCATATGAATTTGAAATTGTTTAAAGGAATAGTTCACACTTATACTGTGCACTTATTAGCTTTCTTGCTGTTAAGTCTACAGCCAGCAGCCATTTAGTTTAGCATAAAGACTGGAAACGACTAGCCCGACACTGTACAAAGACAACAAAATACTTGTTTATTTTCCTCATATGGTGGGTCATATGTAAAGTTAACTAAAGCGGCCAACTTGGGCCACCAGGCATCACTTTAAGCAGCGCTGCCTTACACATTCAGCACTGAAGGCAGTGTGTAAACATTAATGTCTCAAGGCCAGTCAAAGAGAACATTCCCTCCAAGAACACGATGAGGTTTCTCGTCCCCTTCTTGGTCAAATGTCTAACCACAGACCCTGGAGTCCCTACCATCTGTGACAATATTCATCTAGTGATGACCGTTACAGATTCATCACCAGTCCTAGCGGTGAAAGACGTCACGATCGAACATTTTCCTCAAAAGTTCTATTTATCAGGCGTTATGTGGAGCAAAGCCTGTAATCTGAATCAGTCAGGGAAGAGGGAGCCCTTTGTTGGCTGCGGGGCTCACGGGACTGCATGTGATGGAGCCAAATGTGAAGCGGGAAATTGCAAACTCACATGATGAAAAGTGCAATCCCCTCACGTTACTAGAGTAAGATGGTGAACAGTATAAACAGCCTGCAGTGACGCATTTGATTTTTAATATACCCCCCCCCACCTTCTTGTGCTCTTTCACCCAGTCACTGCGGTCACGTTCCTGCTCTTTTTGTTTATTCCACCCAATCTGACCTTTTTTTTCTGCTTCTCTCATATCGCATCTGATTAAAAGGCTCAAACGGTGACGTCTCTCTCTGACCTTTGCTGCGTCTTCTTTCTTTCCCATCTCACTCCTTGCAACAATCTGGCATATCTCTCACCCTCCCTGGAGCCCACTCGATCTCTGTGTCTAACCTCACCATCCTCCTACAGGAACACACTCTACCCTCTCTTAATTTCTTACGTGTTTCACTCTATTTCACCGTGTCCATCTCAAATCCCTTTACAGGAGGTATTCAAAGTTTCATAGAGCTCCTAATCGGCCATCTAAGCTGAGCTCATGACCAGAAAGACGCAGGTACTGCATCTTTTCCACAACTGGGGATATTGCCTCACTGAACACACAGACGCAAAACAGGAAAAATCTGTTCTCCTTTTCCGGTTGACGAAAACGAGACAGAAAGCCGCACGAGGGAGGATATGAGGGCATCTTTCCCTGCGATATTGTTAATTGTTGGAGTCTCCTCGTGAACAATCACCATTATTTAGTGGCAGGTGTACTGTATGTTCTTTGTATGTCCAGGAAAAGATGACGATGGTGATATTATATCTAGAACAGGAAGCTGTATTAGAAACATATGTGTACTACTGTGTGTCAGAGGTTTCAAACTACTTCAAACAATAAGTTAATCATGCTTGTTTTTCTCCTTCCATCGTCAACATGCATCATGATGGACGCCAACAACGGGATGGTTTCATTCGTCAGAGATTACTCTGAAGGTCAAGGTTTGTGAGAAGTGTGGAGGAGGAGGAAGGACAATAAGAGGCTCACGCAGTTGTCTTGTATTTTTTCCTGCTTCGGGACGCTCCTAGCAGCCCATCTGTGCTGATAGGAAGTTGCGAGCGCCCGTGTGCAGGCCGCGCTGACGTCAATCAGGCTTGAAGAACCAGTGCAGCAGGAACCAATAGCCCCACCTCCCTTTCTTTCACCAGTCCCTTCCCTCCCTCACATCTGAAACTTGACCATTAAATCTTTTTACGTGGCTCTCGCCCTCTTTCTTTCGTTCTGTCCGGTCGCAATGTCAGTGCATGGGAATTTGACAAGTCATAGTTTCCTGTATCAATAACTCATAAGATTACAGTTTCTATTTGCATATGTAAAAACGCTCAAAGATAACATAGTTTGTGCTGGCGGTGTAACCATCTGTTACTGTGGTGACACGGGAATGTTAATAAGCAGCGGGAATAATGACAGCCCATGTGCACTAATTAAGCAATTGCATGTGGAAGACTAAATATGAAATGTGAATGCATGCTTTGTTTGCAAAGGCACAATCAATTGTATTTCCTGCACAGGTATGAGACTGCAGTAACTTGCTGTATGCCACTGTTATTCATTGCTTATTATTATTTTCTAAAATATAAATGTTGTTTGCTGTGCAGATTCTTGTCACAAGCACATAAAATCTATATCTCTAGTTTTTATGCACAAAACTGCACATATAAGGAGCCACATAACTGGACTATCTTTCAAATCCTCCAACAGCAAAACTTAACTTTTGACTTCTTTGAACTTATACAACTACCACAATAAAAAACAACGCAGAATTGCATTGCTTGTTGCAGGCTCATGATGATAGGACTCACCTGACAGACAGACTTTGGTGAGAGAAGGCTGATTCGCAGCAGGAGACCTCCTGCAACCAGAGGGAAACAAGCCAGTAACTATTAAAATCAGGATGTGTAACAAGGGGTTGCATTATTTTATTCACAGTGCGATTTGGTTTAAGCAGCAGCCATTGTTGCCACAGCACAAACACAAACCAGATGCTCCCTCAGTTCTCTGAACTGGACACATGCAGGTCAGACTCTACCACGTGACATTGTCATGTCTAATTCAGTTTGGGCTCACATTGACCCCTCTCTCTGAGGTCGTATTGACTCTGACTGTGTGTGCACCTCTGCCAAACCTGATGCAACTGCAGCTGCTGACCTGGTTCAATGATCAGAGGGAACTGCTTTTGTGCACTCAAATGAGATGAGGTAACCCACGCTTCCACCAAAAAATGAAATGAAATGTAACTGTATGCTGCAAACCAGCTTCTGCATTAAAAGCACTAGTCTCTCTGAATCTGTACTTGGTGTAATGGGAGTGCTTCCTTCATTAGACAATAGTATTAGAAATGTTTTTTGATGCACTGGCGCCCCCAAGTGACACATGTTGGTATCTTGAATTGTAGCTTCTTAACATATTCCTCAAAGCTAAAAATCCGCATGCAAATTCATGTTCTGGATTTTTGCGGATTTCTATTAGCTCACAAATGACAAAAAAATATAATATCTGAAGACATTCTGCAACATGTAGTCACTCTAACAAAACACAAGCAAACACTATAATAAAAATTATGAGATGACTTACTTATTGGATGCACACTGTACATTTGTCAAGGTGGTGAAATTGTTCCTGACAGTCCGAAGGCTCGCAAGAACCTTAAAAAACAAAACAAGAAAAACAGGGATGAGAAGAAGAAAGGTGGGGTTGAAGTATGAGGAATATCAGCATGGAAAAAAGACAAATAAGTTTAAAAAAACAAGAAGGTATATATAAATATTTGAGGCTTGGGAGAATATACACAATTATAATTTAATTTATATATTATTCATAGTGTCGTAATTATTGTGTCTGGGTAATTTGGAATTGTTGATTAGCAGTGAATTCAGTGTCGTCTTTGCAGCTGCCTCTCGATGCTGAATGGTGCTCGTCATTCCCTCTCCCGCCCAAATCAATTCTCAACCTTTAGGGGTTACTGATGTGCATTTGGTTAAATTCAGCATGTTCATAAAACTGGATTTTCTCTTAAATATGTTGTAACAAGTTGGGAAACTATAGCTGCTGCTTTCTTTAGGCTGCAATCTGAAAGAGTGCACCATTATGAACAGCAGCACAAAGTATCTACTGTCCTCCAAGTTTCAATCATCACATGACATAATGATTGTTTGGAGCTAATTGCAACCAGTGAGCAGAGCTAGACAGGTCCAATTCAACTACAGTTTCAATCTAAAAGACCTTGCCATGCCTACTAAACGCCACCAGGGGGCAGAGAAGTTAATCATTCCTCAGTGAGTGAGTTACTTTCTGGATCCACGAGGTGCTTAACATCATAAAAGCCCTTGGGGAAAAATGTGTTTGCCAAAAAATGCTGCCTAGCAAAACACCATTAAGATGACTTTGAAGTTCTTTGGAGCAGATTTATTTATTTTATTTATTTCTCTTACCTGAGCAAATGGAGTCACAATCAAGTCCTCTCCATGCCTGAAATGAGATGGGATGTGAAAACTATTAAAGACACAGTTGAACATAAAGCATTTGATACAACAGCAGCCTCTCTCAATGATTATTTCAACTCACAGTTCTCCAACAATGGAGGAGTTTCGAGACAAGGACTTGGGCGATAGTTCGTAGTCGCTGTCGGAGCGGTACAGGAAGGACTCCCGGCGCTGGCCGTGGCCCGCCAGGTTGGGATGTAGAACCAGACCTGAACCCGGGGAGGCCTGCATGTCTGAAGGACTGCAGCACAACGATGGACCATTTTCCCCTTCAAAGCTAAGAGAAGACGGAGATAAAGAAACAAAAGTAATCAGTTAAGGTGAGACACTAAAGGCAAAAACATGTTTTTTTCATGCACTGGTTAATTCTGAGATAATAATACGTCTTCTTTCAGACTAGTGGAAAGAAAACATCCACAATACACATTTATGTGTTTATTTTACTACTTTGCATGTTTGCTTCTGTAGATTTCTCCTAAATTCGCCCAAAGTTAGCATAAGTTAATGCCTCATTTGCATATTTAAACATACATTTTCAGAAAACTTGTAATACAAAAAATGATGGTCTTAGTGTAAGTAATCAACTGGGGAAGTTTCAGGGTGATATCTATTACTTTTTTTTTTAACTCTATTCCCCTGTAAGGTCTTGCAAAACGTATTTTACAATGCATATCTTTAAAGGTCTCAAAATTAGGTTTTTCCTCATACAGTGAGCCAGAAATCTCCACTTCCATAGTACTTAAATTCACCAAACTTTCCAGTTTCATTCCCATCTATATTCTGAAGGTTTTAGTCATTAAATCATTACCTTTATGGAGTCGAGTGATCAATCATCAATCTAATCATTTACATCATCAGCATCATCATGTACTGAGTACTTTCAATAAGCTGCCACTAAGTCCTGGCTTGCGCAACATGTTCACAAATCCCGTCCAGGAAAGAGATGGTTGCATAAACCCTAAAATGATTACACCCATCCATCCATGGCCTAAAAACCAAACTATTGTGCTCATTAAATAAGTATGCTTTGCTGGTCAGTGAGAGGAGGAGGGGTTGTTTTTATTGTAAACTGCTGCTCTGCTCTGGTCTGTGTCTCAACACAATAAAATGACAGCTCCAGTCATTCATCCCCACTCACACTAGCAGAGAGACATTAGCTCCTTATGGTGTGATGTCGGGCATGTTCAAGTGTTTTTTTTATTTAGCCTCGTTTAAAGTGACAGATACACTCAACCATAATGGATCTATTGTGTGCATCTATCTACCTGCTCAGGGAGTGCTGATGGTAAACACAGTAGTTTAATCTGGAACAAGCATCTCATCTCATTGTTTGGGATTAATGTTTCTGTACATGGTCCTTGACAAATAAACTGAATAAGGATAAAATAAAAACATGAAAAGTCTAATGCAGCATATAATCAAATTGTTTAAAGCCTAAGTTGATTTCCAATGCTTGTCCCTGGCCTGGAAAACATACATATACAGTCCAATAGAAAAATATGCAATTATAGAAAACAAAGATGGGAGATAGTGGAGAAAGTTTGAACTTATTAAGACAAGAATAAATGCTCAGAGCAAAAGCAAACCAACAAGTAGGGATGCACCGATCTGACTTTTTCACTCCCGATACCGAGTACTGATCCGATACCAGTGTTTAATTAATAAGCTGTAAGAATCACTGTGTGGAAGTGACTGGGATCATTCTTTTAAGTGTGTAAGGAAACATCAGGCTTGACTTAAACATTGCTTTCCTAACTTTGTAGAACAAATATAATTTAGTCAATTGTTCTTTATTATTAAAATAATAACTTGTACACCAGCAACTTGGTAAAAAAAAAAATCTTCAAATTAACAGGAATTACAATTCAGGTGTAAACCTGTTTAATGCAGCAACAAATTGGTCAAAACTTAAACAGGAATTGAAAATTCCAGTATATAATGTATATAATAAACATAGAACTGAATTGAATAGATCGGCCCCATTGTCACCGATATCTGATCCAGCTATTTGAGTCAGTATTGGCCCGATATCTGATCCGGTATCGGTGCATCCCTACCAACAAGCAGCCAATTTCATTCAAAGTGTGCATGTTTTGTGCAAACATCTACAGTCCATCCACCCAGCATGTTTGCTGACGCCACAGTGGGACCAGCACAGATGCACAGACGGATATAATCGGTTTGTCTGCATGGAGTGGGTGCAGGAGCAGAGGACGAGCTATTGTGTAACCAGATGATCAGGAGGTCGGACGGACCGCAGTTTAGAGTGAAAGGTCAAAGAGTCAACGCCCCGCAGGAACAACAGATGCCACAAATCATGAATCACTCTCACTAAGTCCTGAGTTCAGCTTGGATAACAAAAGACATGTTGACATTTTAGTCCAATTTCAGCAAGAAAAGTGTTAGTTCTCATTAAACCAGCCCCTCTAAAAGTCTCTTGTAATGGACCAACTGTCCCAAAGGTCACTTCACCATTTGCCCCACATTTCATGCGACATGTGGGATTAACCGGGCTCATATCCCCACTGAGACTCTCTCAGTCCCACACCTCTGCCAGTAAAGCTCAGATTAATGTGAAATGTGCAAACTGATTACGCACAGGCTGAGCGATAAACGTCATCTGTGTTGCAGTTTTGCGTCATCCAAATCCCAACTTCACACAACGTCAACAACATGCTTTTACCTACAGCTATCTGATCTCTTAATCTGACACAAGCAGGAAACCACAGCATGTCACAACGATGCAGCATTTCTGCAGATCCAGATCCTAGATACTGTAGAGCATTACAGGATCAGGGTCTACGGATATATAACTCACTTTTCTTTCCTTTTTTGGAAACAATTTCTTTGGGCAATGCACTGTAAAGTTTGAATTTCACGTTAGAATCGACCAATGATGCAATCACTCTAAAACGTCTAGACACATGTAGCGAGAAAAGAAAGACAGAAAGGCTCAAAACACAGTCTAGATTAACAGATTAGCTCAATAGAATCTTTTCAAAACAAGAAGAAAAAGAATATTTCAAAGACTAAAGAATCACCTGGGAGCCGAGAGGTGTGCTTTACTGACCACTTCCTCGCTGAAGTCAAAGTGCCCAACCCTGCACCTTGGGGACCTCCGCGGCATTCTTGTCTCTCTTCCACCTACTCCCTTCTTCTCATCAGGCAACAAAAAGCACCGATACTGTGGCTGCTCGCTCATACACACTCACACACACACTGACAGACCCTCTTTCTGTGCAGTAACAGGCCACGTGTTGGAATAACGAAGGCTTGGCAGACGCCAACAGGCAGATCTGGGCTGGAGCACTCGCAGTTGCTCTGTTTATCTGACCGCCTGTCCTTTTCCCCCTCTATATTAAACCACTGAAGATTAGTCAGTGCGTTCATCATCATCCCACCCGCCCTTCACTTGGCTACCTTTGATGTCCTATGAAAGGATATGCACTAGAGTTTACAGTGAAAAGGGAGGTATTAAAGTGGGAAATCATGACTCCCAGTTGTTTTAGGGCGGCAGCTAACGATTATTCTCATTGTCGACTTTCTCAGTGTTTCCCGAAGCCCAAGATTACAAATGTTTTGATTTGTCCACAACTCAAAGATATTCACTTTACTGTTATAGAGGAGTAAAGAAACCAGAAAATATTCACATTTAAGAAGCTGGAATCAGAGAATTTTGACTTTTTTTCTTACTAAAAACTATTTAATCGATTATCAAAATAGTTGGTGATTAATTTAATAATTGACAACTAATCGATTAATCGTTGCAGCTCTAATTTATTCGTCAACTTAGAAAATGTCACTAATGTGCAAATGGTGTAATAATAAGTATCAATAAGACATATTGACACATTTCAAGGAAAAAAAAATCATCTGTGTTTGCACAGCCTGTGACTTTCAGGTCACATCACATCTACTTAAAATCACAATCACGGCAATAATAGACAATTTCTCTTCAGGTACTTTGAAAATGATCAAGCCGATTCACACTTTACTTTCTTCTATTAAGACAGGCGAATAGGGTAAAAATAAAACAATCCCACCATGAAACTTCCCAGGTTGATTACCTACATAAGGCAATTATTTTTTGTATTACAAGATTTCTGACCCTTTAATTTTTAAATATGCAAATGAGGTATTGTCTTATTAAATATGAGCTAATTTGCATAAATTTCCAGAACAGAAATCTGAACATTGGATAAAGCCAGGTTCAAAATTCTTGTTTAATTTTGTTGACATATTAGAGTCAAAGGTTTGACAGAGGGAATTTTGGATATCCCTTTTTATCACTCCATAAATCAGAAAATACTGTCAACAGTCATAAAAAAAATGTTGCCATGTTTTTTAGGAATAAAATATTATATAAATCAGGCTATGAATGATAAAGGAACATCCCCTCTGTAATAACCTTCAGAAGATAGATAGGAATTAAAGTTTGGTGCATAGAAGTGCTACTGAAGTGGAGATTTCTGGCTCGGAGTCTAAGAAAAAACTAATTTTGAGAAAACGGCCTTTAAATATATGTTTTGTAAAATTCCATATATTTTGATGACGCTACAGATGAATAGGGTAAACAATTTTAACTAATATACATCACCATGAAAAGTCCCCAGTTGGTTACTGACATTAAGACAATTATTTCTGAATTACAAGTTTTCTGAAAATGTATGTAGAAATATGTAAATGAGGCATTATCTAATGCTAACTTTTGATGAATTTAAGAGAAATCTGCAGACGCAAATAGACAAGGTTAGTAAAATAAACACCTAAATGTGTATTTTGGATGTTTTCTTTCCACTAGTCTGAAAGAAGAACTATTATGGAGGCAAAATAGCCCAAAATCTCAAAATTGACCAGTGTATGAAAAAACATCTTTTTGCTTGAGGTGTCTTGCCTTAAAAATTAAAACTGCATTATCAGGAATACAAGAGACTACAATCCACTCCTTATTTGGGTAGGAGAGCAGGACTGAGATGGAGGGACGGTTAGTAGGGTAGAGGTGTGTTGGACAAGGTTCCCAAGATGCTGTCGAGCGATATCCAACATGATCGCCAAACACAAGCGAAGAGATGCAATAATCGTCATATTCAATGTCATGTCTTAATTTAGCATAGGACTTTACTGCTTTCTCAAACTGCTATCCTTACAAAATAACCATGAATATAACCCAAAAATTACACTATGTTCTAGTTTTGGCAGAAGACAGTGTATTATTAGCAATAAAGTTAATATATTGTATGATAACATACAATACAACAAATAGAGTTCATTTATCTCCAGAGGTAACTCAACAGGCTGATAGTGTGACTGACTGGGAGACACTGAGACTGAGAAGAACCAGAGCCTCCCATTATAATCTGAGTGCAAACAGAGGACAAACAGGCTCGCTTTCATAACCAAGACCTCCGCTATATAAACATATATTTTTTAAAAACTCCAACTGCACACGCCGGATCCCTCAATAATCATGAGCACTGATGATGAGCATTTATTCATGCAAGGGTCAAGGAAGGGAACAGCACATCCCAGAGGAAAAACACTGATCAGATTGTACTTTTCAATGTTTCAACAACAGAAACATGTTATGATGAAATAATGTCATCATCTTTCACACATTTCAACACATATCGAAATGTTGCACTGTGATGGCATGTGCCTAGATTTATTTATTTAGAATTAAATAAATAAATTGACTAGAAGATAGCACAGGATCTAGATCAAATGTATTCAACAAACTCTAAACAATTGTAAATCTGCTACTGCTGTAGCTACATCTGTTGTATATAATTCATCCTGGAATAAGATCCCTCCTCTGACGCTTTTCCTGAGGTTTCTCACAGATTTTGTCTCTTTCTTGTGTGAGTTCATTATCCAAAGTGAGGTTTTAAAGATGGAGCATGTTGTACAGATATATTGTATTGTACAGATATTGTACAGATTGTAAAAGCCCTCTGAGACAAGAAGGTTTTTGGCTCTATAAATAAACCTGACTGGACTTGACATGCGGGAAACTGCGGCCAATTATCATCGCCAGACTCTTCATATGTTATTGGCAATTTCCAGTGTTTTTACATACCAATTCATCTCTTTAGATAAATAACTCTCCTGGACTCCAACTCACCCCTGGAGCAGGGACATATTTTGGCAACTTGAAATAAGCTACTGCTAAATAAGGGTCAGTGTGAGTTAATAAATAAATCCCAAATAACCACGCACCTGAAGTAGCTCTCTAAAAACGCAATAAATAAATAGAGCTGACAAATACAGAGTGAAGCAACAGCGACACACCAACCTGATTCATACCAGGTATTCGCTACAGTGAAGCGCCGGTATCGACGGAGATGCTTGTTTACCACCTGCTTGCGAAAGTATCTGTGTGGTGAGAGTTCCTGGCCACCAGGATTAACAGCATCACTACCGCATGAGTCCGCCTGGTCCGACCTGTTCTCTCCACTGGTTTCCATTAGTGCAGCTGCTTTACAACCAAGTCTGGTGCAAGAGAGAGTGACGGCACTTTCCTACTGTTTAAAAGCTACAGCCTTCCCAAGAAAAGTCACTGAAAACTATCAGAGCCTTTTCTCACTGGTCTTATGTTAATAAAGAATAAGGAGTAATTGTATTGAAATCAAAAAGACATATTGAAGAAAAGATATCTCCTTCCCTCCATCCTCCATCAACAAGCTGATTGGCTAATCAATAAGAGCTGGAAAATACCACTAAAAGTGGTGGAGAGGCCACAGTGAATGACGTGCAATAAACAGAGCAGAAGTTTTCCAGCTCCTGACCTTTATTCCAGATGAATGCAGCCCATGCTTCTAAAAAGCAGTAGAGCAGAGCATGAGAGTTATGGAGATGAAAGCTACTGACAATACATCTCTGAAGAGAGCCCATAATCATCTGTAGTTTAGTGGGTTGAGTCATAGAGGTTCAAAGAGAAAAGGGCGCATGAGGCAAATTGCCATTCAATATAGTAAAGTAGCGGCCATCATAAGAACTCCCTTTTATACATATTGGCTGAATTAATGGTACCATGGAACAGCAGCACACTGTATTCTGCCTCAGCGGACAACAACAGTGCATTCAATTAAATGACTGCCAAATTATCTTGTACCATCTGACGTCTTAGAAATGAGCAACATTTGTGTTCTTCTCCGGGACACAGGGTTACAGTCATGACTGCAAGAAACAACTAAAAGTAAGACGAAGCACAATGTGTTGAAAACACTGTGGTGAACCAAACTAAAAATATAAATGTCACGGCCAACTTTGCTGTCAAAGGTAGACGGGAGAAAACACAAGCCTCCCACTGTTACCAACACACAACTTCTTCTGAAAATTCTGCTCCTACAAAATTAAAAACAAAAAGCTGAGAAGTACATCAAAATAACAAATGACCATTAAGTATTGTAATCCTCCTCAGACAACAGATATATGTAAGGGATAATGTAGAGCGAATATGACTGTTCAAATCAATAATTTTGACACAAAAATGGTCCTCCAGAGTCTGAGATCAGAACTGCGTCCCCATAGCAACGGTCTGTTTTACATAGCAGCAGTCTCCTATAAAGAAATAATAGACCGTAGTGTAATAAAATATGAATAATATATAATATGGTGGCATTACTTCTATAAACACTGTGATGAATGTCCTTTGTTTTTCGGAGTCTTACCTGTCGGGGTCAGCACTTGTGATGTCGATGCGGGGCAGAGAGGAGATGGGCAGACTCGTAGGTCTGCTCCGGGTCACTGGATCTTCCTCGGGTGTTAGCGACCTGCCCCTGTCTCTCTCCGTTTCCGCCTGTCGCCATGACAACGGAGGCAGCTGCAGGTTGCCAGAAAACCGCCTGTGGACTCTGCACACCTCTACGCTGAGTGTGCTGCCTGTGGAAAATTGTCCCACAGGAGGCTCCTTATTCTCCTGAGGGTGGAAAAATGAGACAAAAAGGACAATTTCATGGGTTGGATTTCTATGAAATTGGCCCGTAATATTCCCTCTGGATAGGATTTGTTGTGAATAAACATGAGGAAAATATGGTGAAATGTTTTTGTGCTGCGGTCATTAACAAGATTAAACAGAAACAAGGATTCTCATAAAAGGAAATCATAGTTTTCCAAAGAAGAATATAAGAACTCAATAGAGCAAGAGCCAAAAGCTAAAGCAATGAAAAGGAAATGAATAAAATTAAAAACAAGAATTAAGTAATGCATGTTATACAGGGTTTGTGGGTAAAAAAAAGGAGAGATTTACGAGACCAATTTAGCACACATAAACATGACTGTTCTACAGCGAATGTTTAAACTCTAACTAAACAATCTGCCTATCCTGCACATATCCCTGATTTAACAAAGTGCTGTACTTTATGGCTACATTTATGTTTTTAAGCTCTTCACTACACAGAGAAAAATTAACAATTTGATAAAAACATATTTCAGGCACCTTGACACCTGAGCTGCCAATTTGACATATTTATAGAGCAGCGCTGAATATAAATTGTGTGTTTAATGTGTCTGGTTGATTGTAAGGCGCCCTGGGTGCTTCACTGTAATGACAGGTTGTAAACAAGCCAGGGCACTGAGGAAACCGAGGCGGGCTGCCAGAGCTCATTCTGCATACATCACCCTCCACTTTATGTTCACGGCGCGCGAGAGTAAATGAAACTCAACCGACAGGCTTCAAATGAACAAGGGAGACGGGGAGGCACGACGATGCCGAGGGGGGAAACGGAGGGTTGAGGAATTCCTGAAACATGGCTTTGGCAGACAAGAAACAAATTTTCAATGCTGCGTATGTGGCGCAAGAGACGAGACAAAGAAGAGGAGTGTGGAAGAAAGAGGTCGACGGCAGTGAGAAGGAGAACGAGTGAAGCCACGGTCTGACAGCTCATCATAATCTGACAAGACCGAGCATGCAGACGATCAAACTACTAATTCTTTTGATTGACAGTATTTACCTACATGCGGATACTTGTTGCTAGTACGTACTACAGCCCGACCGATACTGGATTTTTGAGGCCAATTACAGTTATCTTTATTTGAGAGTGTAAAAGATCCGATATATCAGCAGATAGTCATTTATAAAACATAAAGAACAATCTTGACACAGATTTATTTAAAGAACCTTACAGTTGAAAAATCATTGTATTAGGGCTCTCTAGTGGACAAACTGTGTAATGACGATGGCATTTCTGTCCTGCAATTTCTTGTTGCTTATCGGCCGACATATCCACCAGTACTGATACATATGTAATCTAATGTATTGGCTGATATATTGATATTGGCCGATTTATTGGTCTAGCTCTGGTAGGTACCAAGGCTAAAGAGGTACTGCACACCTAAACGTCTTTTTCAAGCTGTAAACTAAATGATATGACTATGATATGAAAATCGGCATTTCATCGGTTGAAAATGGCTCAACACGCCATCTATTGTTTAAATCAACACTGAAATTTGCAAGGCCAATGCTGACATAGAGTCCACCGGTTAGGACTTATCTAGAATGTCATGAAATGTATCTACAACTAGAATTACCGCCTCGTGGTTGTATGCCTCCGCCAACCAGACAAGTTGCAGTTTACATCCATGTCTGTCCTAAATGTCATCACTTCATCATATTATCCTGTTAGACATTTGTGTGAAATTGTCATAATTAAGCATATGAATTCTTGAGTTGGGGCCAAAAACGTGGTTTGTGAGGTCACAGTGACCTTGATCTTTGACCACCAAATTCTAATCAGTTCATCCTCGAGTCCAAGTGGATGTTTGTGCCAAATTTGAAGAAATTCCCTCCGGGCGTTTCGGAGATATCGCGTTCATGAGAATGGGGCAGTATGTACGGACAATCTAAAAACATAATGCCAATGGCCACAGCTGTCGAAGCCACGGAGGCATAAAAATAATGTTAACGCCCTCTAATCAGAGCACTCACTGAGCAACTCCTGCCTCAGCAGATTAATTAAGCGACTAATTGTTTCAGCTTTAGTACTAAATACTAATCAGACAGCTGCTAAAATTTAAAACAAGGACAAGGTAAAAAATCAAAAGGGCCACTGTGAAAACACATGCACGTCTGTCTTGTTGAGGTGATGCGTCCAAAAAAAAAAACTAAGTGTAACTAAGTTATATCTTCGAGGGAGCTGTCAGCACTGTCATCTGAAAAATACAACTTTTCATGTCCAAATTGGCTCTTCAGAGAGGACAGAGAGATCCTCTCTGAGATTTGATTAGAAAGTGACAGTGCTGCGAGTCCTATGAGAGATGAAGGTCAAAAGGAAAAATTGCAAAAATCTAAAGTGAATGAGTGGGAAAGTGAAGTGAGACAGAGTGGTGTCACATGATGAGAGCTAAGAAATAAAGAGGGAGAAGACACCAGACAGAAAGAGGAAGTCATCCCACCTCCTCCTTCCAGTGAACAGTATTCGCAGGGTATTCCCGCTAATCGGGAGGCAGAGACGCTACATGAATGAGAGAGTAAACTGCTCAACGTGATAGAGAGTTTCTGAATGAGAGAGGAACACAGTGAACAGTAGAGACAGTTAGAAAACACAGACAGGATCTGCCTTCCTTTCCAAATGTCAGTAAACAGCTCTGCTGACTCCTCTGCTCCTTCTAGGAAATTCAATTTGTCTGATTTATTGGGCCTGTCTTTTTTTAAGATAGATTCCTTCTGTCCCAGGGAAAAAGGGTGAAAAATAAATCTGGCAGAACATGACTCTCTTCACTGTCCACTTACACAATCACTCTTGTCAAACAAGCGTTATAATCAGAGATCTAAATAGTCTCTTGTCAATAAGTCACAGTGTAATCACTGTTTTGCTGCCAAATTATTTATCAATGTGCATCGATCGCACCTCTGACATCTGGACATGTAATTCTAGCTCTTCATTGATCCCACGCCTGTGCTCCAAATAGCACTTGGAATTGGAAATACTGCTGATTCATTTTGAGTGCACGGCTGTACATAAACCAGGAGTAGGATAAGGATGTTGATAATTTTAGAATTCAAAACAACATTAAATTTAGAAACCTGGACGCATCAGATGTGCCGGAACATGGTCATAAAAGGACAGGAAGCCAGATGAAAGGTAAAACAATGAGTCTGAAATGGAGGTAGTGTATCTCCAGTGTCAAACAGAGGTGGAGTGGGTGTTCTCTCGATGAAGATGAAAGGCCTTTCTTGGCCGCAGAGTCTAAACAACTCCAGCGTTCCCTGGGATACTTCCAAAAAGCCTTTCTGAAGAAGGTGATATTAATGAGACGGCTTTTGGAGCGGAGCTTTGACAGCACGGCTTGATGTGGTGCCTGAATTATTGAATTTTTATTGGAGCCAAAGAAACAAAAAGAGAGACTGCTTTAATAATTAAGGACGTATAGAATGGGAATGAAAGGTGGGAGATGGACACTCGAAGGAGTTGAGGTGTAATATAGCAGACGTCTTTACAGAATCGCATTTGACTTTTCTGTGAAAAGAACAAAAGTGAGCTTCTATAACTGTGATAAAATACCATACATATAATTTAACTACTAATTCACTGATATTTGCATCTTGAACTAACCGTTGTCTTTTTATAGGATTTATTTGTCTGTGTCTTTGATACTTTTTACTTTGTCTGCTTTCTGAAAAATGTTATCAGTTATTTGTTCTGATTATTCAGTTTTCTAGTTCTTTAGTTTGTATTTTAAAGGGATAGTTTGAGTGTTTTGAAGTGGGGTTGTATGAGGAACTACTGTAGGTAATACTCAGTGTATTACCTACAGTAGATGACGGTCAGCACGCCCCCAGCTTGGAGAAGCAGACAGGAGTTACCGCACGGAACCAAAGCAATGTACTGCTGTGGACGGGGCCGGTAGCAAAACATATTTTAACGAAGTAATGTATTAAGCCACATAAAAGAAAGAACCAACCTAAAGAAATCAATATCAGTTTAAGTGAATGTTTTGTTTAGAATATTTTCACTGGTTTACCTTGCCATCTGATAGGTATACATTCTATGTTTCCGATGGGGAACTGAAGCTGTTAACTATGCTCTCGCCAAAACAACCAGACTCCATTGAAAAAAAAAACTCTGGTAATTTTACCTCGCAGAACACGTTAGTTACTGGAGTTACTGGAGTTACTGGTCTACCGCTGCCTTGATCTGTTAGTTTGTCTGTGTTATTGTGTGACTTTGGTTAGTTTGGATTCACCAAAGTCACACAATAACACAAATAAACTAACCGATTGAGGCAGCGGTAGACCAGCAACCCCTGTGGTTCTTGAAAGGTAAAATTACAGGGTTTTTTTTTTATGGAGTGTGCTTGCTTTGGTTAGAGCATAGATGGGCTGTCTGGCGACAAGGTAAAGAGGTGAAAATATTCTAAATATAGTGTACACTTAAACGGATATTGATTTTATTTAAGGTGGGCCTTTCTTTCAGGTGGCTAAATTACGTTTTGCTACCGGCCCCGTCCACGGCAGTACATTGCTTTGCTTCCGTGCGGTAACTCCTGTCTGCTTCTCCAAACTGGGGGCGTGCCGACCGTCATCTACTGAATGCCTGTTGATAAACTGTGTTAACACCAAGGGCAATGATACAAATATGTCCAGGACTTAAATATTCTATACCCAACAAAGTCTGTTGTTTTTTTTTATAAAATATATTACAATGTTGTCAATAAACAAAAAAAATAAATAAGCGCAGACATATTAACAGGCACTATTTTTCCTAAGTGCTATTACAGTGCCTCACATGTAGAGTGGAATAAGCATTTTAGGTGCTGTTAATTGAAGGTTTTCATTTCAAAATGAGGCGCCAGTCTTTTGGAAAATGTGTCTGCCATTCCCTAAATCACTGCTGGTATGAAAGTAAAAATCACCATTAATCATTCCTGACATTAATGGTGGATTAAACTGTGTATTTTTCCTCTATTAAAAGTGAGAAATGAACACCATTAGAGTTTTACAATATTTTTGCAATATCATAAACATTCAGTAACTAGCCAGTTCTGAATTCTATCGGGGGGTTGGAGGGTGATGGAGGCCAGTCACAGCAGGAAAACTTTCACCATCCGGGATGTAGCTTGGCCTCTGAGCTCCTGTTGGACAATGTCAACGTAAATGATCTGGCCTGCCTGCCCAGTCATAAACACCGGTGGCGTGGAGGAGAAACAGATGGGCCTCTCCGTCAGATCTCTGTCCTTCCTCCTCTTATCCATGTTTCCACACTTAGTCCATGCCCTAAATGTCTCCTGGTGTGAACTGTCTTTTAGCACCTTTCCTCCTCTTCCCGCTCTGCCTCCGTCTAAACTCTGCATCACTCGTCCTCAACTCTCTGTCTCTACTGTATCATCGTCCCAACTCTCTAACACAACACACTGTCCTTCACCCCCCCCCGTCTCTGTTGTAACACACACACACACACACACACACACACACACACACACACACACACACACACACACACACACACACACACACACACCAATCTCGCTCTCTGCAGCGTGTCCTGCTGGATAGCGGTCTGTTGTGTACAGTACAGTCATCTGTTTATGAGTCACCGACATACTGCACCTTGCTGCCTTTAGTGTATTCCCGCTAGAGCTCATTGTATCTTTGTTCGGGAGGAGACAGAGGGAGGGTAGACATTTAAACGCAATTTACAGTAACTGTGCAAACTGCAGAATTAGGCTGTAAACTTTAGAGGCGAGATGCGGGGTTTCAGATGAAAAGAAATCACGAGTGGCCGTGTAATGAATGCATGGATGGATTTATGGCTGCACAGATGGGTGGTTGGGAAAATCAATACTTACATCGCCTGGTGTAACCCCCTGTGCACTCCTGCTTTTCTTCATCCTGAGGGACGTTCAGCCAGACTCACTCTCTCTCTCTCCCCGTCTCTGATCCTCAGAAAACGCAGCTCTTTCCTGCTTTTCCTGCTCTGGGCAGCCTCACCAGTACGCCTGCACATGGGAGGCAGAGAGGAAGGGGAGGGCAGTGATAAAGTAACCGGTTCCAAAAGTTATTCTGCCTCCCTCACAATAAACATGTCTGCAATTGTTGTCAGACTTATGCCATTGTTCTGACTTGCTAATGCAGTACTTTGACAAGTCTGTAATATAAAACTTTGACAAAATGCAGACATTACATGAACTGTGATGGACTACCTATCTCAGCAGTTAACATGTTTGTACAAGTAGACATTCACACTGTAGTGATATGAATAGAAACACACCTTGAAGGTAGAAAAAACACAGTAAAGGGTATATAACAGAACTGTATGGCTTTGGCTATATTTGGCATGTTAGCGTTGAAATTGTGAGCATGTTAGCTTCAAAGCACCGCTGTAGGAGCCTAAACGCAGTTTATTGAGGTTTGACTAACTAGCATGCAACATTTCAAAGTTCATATGCAAAAAAGTAATTTACATGGGTCATTGATTTAGAAGGAAATGGAAGGAATATTTACAGTATTCACACATTTTTTTTGACCTCTCTCTTTAATGATTCTTGAATTTGGTTCAGTAATTTGATAACTTTGGAAATGGACAATTGTTCTGTACCAATTATTTCTTGTTTCGAAGTAAACAGTTCAATTTTACCAAGTGTAGGGCTGTCCCAAATACTAGTTTTCGGGCTTCGAAGCTTCGGGGAGAAATATAAGAAGGTATTCGAAGCTTCGCAGTGCTGCGCAGCAGGCCGACATGTTTTTCTGTCCATGTGTCTCCATCTCCCCCGTTTAGGTGCCCGGGACAGTGGCGCTGACGTACTACTGTACACACACGCATGTCTACACACAACAAACAGTCTTATCCGTCTGAGAATAATTAATAATAATTAATGTTGAATATGAATAATGTATTGTGATTATTCCTTATTTCATGGGATATTTTGGGATTCCTACTTTATTATTACATACTTATATAATATAAAAAAAAACAAAGCATTCGAACACTGATTTGGAGGTCGATTACCATGGCAATGGTCGAAGCTTCGATGTATACGGGTCAGCCCCTACTTTTTTCTACTAAACATTTTCCACTTAACAAAAGAAGCCAAACTTCATAAATGTTAAATTTTGTCTAAACAAAGGCAGTCGTCCAAAAACTTTGACTATAACAATAAATAAGTAATAAAACTTACAAATCTGACTAGACATTTGATGAGAGCTTTCAGTACTTAATACTCTGCTACAGACACAGTTCAGTTGGTACAAAAAAAATTGAGGTTCGGCTTTGTGGGTAAAAATGATGTTAAATCTATGTGATTTGTAGTAAATGTGCTAAAACTGAAACAATGCTCCTTTAACCCTGGTATGTATTACTGCATAAAATACACTGTGATAATGATCCTGTGAAGACAGACAGTAATGGGTGTATGTGCCTGAAGGTCTCTCAGCCTGTTTTGAATGCAGCAACTGTACACCCATCAATAATAGAGAAAGACCACAGCTGGTGGAAAACCACCAAAAGGCAGACATGAGTGTGACTAATCTCTGTGACAGAAATGAATTGACATTTTCCATGTCACTATTGATCATCCATCCCCCCCCCCCTCCCCTTCGGAGTTCATCCCTTATTTAACAGGCACTGTGCCCTTGTTTTAAAGTCAGTGTAGGACTGTCTACTGCTGTTGTTGGTGCTTTCCAGGTGTTGCCAAGTCAATGATAAGAGAATTTCTCAGCTGCACTAACAACCCAATCTTGTTTGTAGCTTTCCAAACAACATCTATACTGTATGTGCGGCTTCCTGTTGCCCTCAGTTATTGTGAAAAAAAAGTGGCATGAGAGGTAAAATGACAGCAGATCACACAGGGCATCTGTAAGATTCAGCAGCTGGTTCAAATCTCAGCAGGAGAGCAAAGTTCTCAATAATGTATGAGTCTGCGTAGATGTGTCCATTATAGGTTTCAAAAGAACACCAGTCAAATTCTTCATACTTCATGATACAGGGGCTTCAAGTAGATGGTTAGGCTGTGGTGGTTGTTGAGTGACCATAACCAGAAAAAACACTTTAGATAGAAAAATTGAACGTAGAATCAATAAATGTCGTAGACTTAGAGTTAGGCATTTCAATTCTAGTAATATGTTTTCAGAAACTTGAACGGACATAGTCTGACACCAGCTCCTTTAATTAAAAACAGCCTAAGTTGTTCCTGCTGGGCCTAAGCATCGTGGAATTATGTATTTTTAGGATGTTTTTTAAACTAAAATATGTTATACAAGTAGGCCTACTGTAGCAAACTCCTTTAAAGGAATAACTCGTAATAAATGCGTTGGTTGTGTGCTTAACGTTAGGGAGCATCGGTGTGCGATCGAGAGAGAGAGAGAGCGGACGGTGAGTATGAAGTTAACAGTAATGTTATAGCTGTGAACGAAACCCTGATCTTCTATCATAAGAACCCCCCAAAATAATGATGTTCATACAAAACTGACAGTGTAAGGATGCTAAATGCTAATGTCACCATGCTAACACACTCACAATGACAGTGTTAACATGCTGATGTTTAGCAGATATGTTTACCGTGCTCACCATCTTGGTTTAGCGTGTTACAATGCTAACATTTGCTAATTAGCACTAAACACAAAGGACAGCGGAGGCTGATGGGGATGTCATTAGTTTTGCAGGTATTTGGTCATTAACCAAAGCATTGGATAAAGTGGAATTTTGACCCGATGATGGCGCTAGATGAAAAGTCAGGGGATCACCAAAGTTATTATGTATCCTCTATGAACCTTGAATATCTGTAGCATACTTTATCTAGTGTGGCTAAAAATGTTCAGATTAAACTTAAAGATAGGGTCGACGATCTTGGAGAGCTAGCATAATTTGAAAGTAGCATCGCCTCAGGAGCTCCGTCTAAACCCACCCCCTCCCCTCGAAACTCCTTCCAAGGCAACGCCACATGCACGAGCACCGCCGCATTGTAACTACTTCACAGACACAGAGCGGAGAGAGGACCTCAACTCAACAACGCTTCCTCATGACAAGTAACCGCGGAAGTGCTACTGCAGGGCTGAGTTTTCTCTTCCATTCTCCAGGAAACGTGCGGCGGCGACGCACTTTGAGTTCAGGCTGGTGCACGCCAAGGGTAGAGTACGAGCAGCGAGGCAGGGAGGCATCTGATTGGTTCTTTATAATAGGGCGCCGAGGCAGTGATTGGTAGACGTTTTTACAGGATTACAGCAGCTACAGATGACGGCTCTTTTCCGGTCCTTTTTCAGAGCTCATAAGTAATGGATCGCTGTCGGGGTGTAAAGACCATTTCAACCAATATAACAAATAGTGTATACTGGATAAAATCGTCAGCCCTGCCTTTAATAAAATGGGAAACCATTTTGTCTCTCAAAACCAAGGTTCTTCTTCTGTCAGATAAGTGCTTGATCCTCTCAAATAGCACCATTTCAGAAATATATTTCACAAGAAAATATTTTTCTCGCCATCAGAAAATTCTTTCAGCATTTCAGTGCATGTCATTAACGTATTAATATCCGTACTGATTGCCCTAACACTCAAAAAAAAAAAAGCCTTTGTCCTGTGTCCTTCCATAAAGGTCAAGCTGTTTTCATTGGATGATTGAACCCCTGGGCTGAGAGCTACTTTACCAAACAAGCACAGAAGACAGATGGTAAAAGGTTATGTCAAAACATGACATGCAAGTCCAGCAAAGCTCGGTGTGATCCTACACTGGTTTAAAAGCTTTAAGGCTACTAACACAAATCATCAGAGGAAAGGTCCAGAAAAAGTCAGTGAGACACTAAGGAGCACTTGCACTATCTACACCATACCCTTTAACGAGCAGTTAGGGGAGTTGTCAGCCTCTGAGAGACCACTTTATTATAAACTCAGGTGGCGTACCCAATTTAATTGTTTGTTTCTGGGCTTCAATAGTTAGTTTCCAAAGATTGTGGTATCAAAAGGACTTCGACTAGCGCGAGAAAAACATCACAGTTCCAGTTAGGGATGCACCGATCCGACTTTATCAGTACTGATACCGACCGATATCCGATCCTGTATCAGTGCATCCCTAGTTCCAGGTAACACAACACAGTGCAACACTGTTCCAAAGCCTGAAACAAATCTGGGACATCTACTCACAAAGACTTCTACTAATGAGTGTTTGTGTCTCCAAATCATCAACAACAAGGATATACGCTCCCCTGTCAATGGAACTTTATAGGCACAGCTGCCGTTCCATAATGAAAATCGTAAATAACATTGATTGATAGGTTTCACCATGACACTGTATTAACCCGTTAAGGTCACATGTGCCTACTCCCTTTTGCATATTTTTGCTCAACGAGTTAGTAACACTGCTGGCATAGACTTTAATTAATATGTGTGCATGTGTGTGTTTGAACCTAATGATTTTCATTATCCATTTACCTGTTGACTCAATTAATTGTTTTGCCCATAAAATTTAAAAAAATAAAATAAAAAAAGGAGTAAAAAGAAATGGCCATTAGATGGTCTCAGAGCCCAAGGTGACATCTTCAAATTGCTTGTTTAGCTCAGCCAACAGTCGTTATTAAAATGTATAATGATGTAAAACAGAGAAATAATGAGAATCCTTTTGCTCGAGGTGGCTGGAACCAGCAAGTCTTGGGCGTTTTTGCTTTATGAACAAATTAAATGATTAATCGATTATCAGTTGTGAAATAATTCCCTGTCAACTGACTAATCAATTAATTACAAAATCATTTCAGTGCCACCATCTTACCAATCTCTACATTTGTCTGGCTATACATATTGTAGCACTGATACTCATATTGCACTGGGCTGACTAATTGCTTGCTTTTCATTATGATCTTTTGTCAATGTTTTGCTTCGTTTTGAATAAAGTTCTGTGTTTATACAGTACATTTTAAACACAACATTTGGAATATATATACATTGGAAACCGCTTACAGTGATCACGGTTACAGTGATCATCCGCTTATATGGATCAAAAAGCTTGGGACGGAATCATTCCTACACAAATGCCGTTTAAATAATTCACTTATAGTAATCAAGTAGTCCGCTGACAGTGTTCAATTTGGGTCTTTTCATACATGAGAACATAAGGAAAAACATTTTAAAACTATGTTAGACTAGCGTTAGTTGAATTTTTCTTTTGATTTTTCCTTTACTCTCTTGATACTTTGCCTCGCGGACCGTCTGCTTTCCGGCTGGATACCTGAGGCTGGCGCTGCCTGCACATTGATATCATAACAGGAAAAGGTATTTCTCTGAATGAAAAACAAATCCACACGGGGAAAGCACCCTCGTCAAGTGGATTGATAATGCCTGGTCACGTAATGCCCCGAAGTGAAACTTCGCCGATCTGGCAGCACATGAAGACCGGTGCCTGTCTCCCTCCATGCCGCTACCGGGTGAGCGAGCGAGCGAGCGAGCGAGGAGCCCCGGCAAAGGGGTGCCGTTCATCTGCATGCACGCTCGTGATGCAGAGCCGGCCAAAAACGGCAATGCCTCACCCTCGGTGAAGGGAAAGGCAGAAGAATTGGCAGCGTGCCAGTAAATAGCAAAGCAGTCTGTTTCATAACTTCATGTAATAAATATACAAATGTCAATAAGATGGTAATCTGTATGAGAAATGATGCACAACAACAAAAATTCAGTTATAATAATCATCCGCTTATATTGATCAATTTGACCTGAACAGACGTGATCACTATAAGCGGTTTCAACTGTATATATATACACATATACATACATATTTTAGGGAAGACTGACAGCATATGGTTGATCACTTTTGAAGTTCGTTATCTACAAGAAATCTGCACGTGCATCCAAGAAAAAAAACTCTTCCCAGTAAGCCTCTTAAAAGAAACTAAATGTTTGTCACAAAATAAAAACTGTTCCCTTGCTATCAGCACTTCAGTGAAAAGGTCAGGGTTCTGTAAATACATCCAGGGAAGGAATTAGCCGGAGACTCGGAAGAGCATTTAAACCTAAAACCCACGAGTCCTCTCACATCAGAGAAGATCATTAGAGAAAAGACACTGGATTAGAGGAAAGAGAAACAAGCTTCAAGTAGCAGCTCATCTCTGTAACCCCAGCAATAGGTCATCCCCATTGTGGCTGCCTGTACCTCTACAAATAATTTATTGTTGATGTGAAGCGGGCAACAGAATGCACGATCATGAGGCAGCACTCGACATGTAGATTGTAAGGATGAGGCTTGGATTTGAAGAGAACACCAGGGATCGTTGTGCCGGGCGAATACCATCATGTTTAATTTACAACTCAAGGACAAAGCAAAGGCCATGGACGGACTTTGCTTTAAAGCTATTATTTCTTCCATTAAACATGGCTGCTTAAAGGATGAGTCAAGTATCTAGCATTTTGTCTCTGGGCACACTGGAGAGAAAACGCTCTGCAGCAGATTAATTGCATCATCTTCGCCAAGAACATCATATACATAGCACGGTATGGTGGGTACTGCTGAAAGGATCAAGCTATTAGTGGAATGACAGAAAATTAATTGGTAATAGGGCGGTCCCAATATCAGATTTTCATTACACGATTATTGTGGCCAAAACAATTCACAACAACGATATTATTGCGATATCTATAGAAATAAAATAATGGAATGAAAAATGCATTACACGCAAAATACGAGTTTAGGGAGGTAGAGAGAGAGTCTGTAACCATAGGTGTATATATAAAATGATTTATGAGGCACTGGATTATTTACATGATATTATCGTTCATTTTTTACATGATTTCAATATTTCATTTTTAAATAACAGTTATCGTCAATACCGGTACATCGCGACCCCCAATTGGTAACGATTGATTTATCATTTAAGTCATTTATTAAACATAAATGCCAAATATTTACTGGTTTCAGCTTCTAAAATGTGAATATTTGACATTTTTGTAAACTTTATATTTTGGGCTTTGAACTGTTGGGCTGACAAAACAGGCCATTTAAAGACACCACCTTTGGCTCTTGGGTTATAGACGTTGTTCCACTATTTTCTAATATTTTTATAGACAAAATAATTAATTAATAAATCCTAAAAATAAATAATCGACAGACTGATCAATAATTAAAATAGCTAAGTGGTTAGTGTGTTTAGTTATTTTGTGTGAAGGGTGGTTTTCACATTGGTGCTATGGTATATCATTCTTGTATGATATGGTACAAGAATAAGTAGGTACAGAGTAGGGCTACAACTAATGACTATTTTCATTGTTGATTATTTTCTCGATTAATTGATTAGTTGTTTGGTCTACAAAATGGGGAAAAATGTCGATCAGTGTTTCCCAAAACGACGTCCTCAATGCCTTGTTTTGTCCACAACTCAAAGATATTCAGTTTACTGTCATAGAGGAGTAAAGAAACCAGAAAATATTCACATTTAAGAAGCTGGAATCAGAGGAGTTCAACTTTTCTTTTCTTAAAATATGACTCAAACCGATTAATCAATTATCAAAATAGTTGGCAATTAATTTAATAGTTGACGACTAATCAATTAATCGTTGCAGTTGCATTGAAGGTATCCGTTATATATGGCGGTCATCTACTATCATCCAACACAATCTTAATGCTCTGACAGCAAGTACTGTAAATGGACAACTCACAATGCTACCATGACAACCAATGTTTACACTTTTGTCACCTAATTTACATCCGACATCAGCAGGGCTGCATTCTCACTGGCAGCGGTGAGAACCTTTGCCCATCTGACCAGTCAATCTACGTCACACAGCGTCCGTGCACAATGGAGAGCTGTGGAGGGCGAGTCAGTAGCTGTCATACATTTAAAAATCGCTGGACACCCACACAAAGGTAGCTTTTGTGGCACCTAAACAAAGGAGATTCAAGAAATCCTGCCCTGAACTGCCTTAATATTACGTTCCGTTACTCTGTAGTCCAACAATGAGAGCTTTCAGCCATCTGTGTGCTGCAACCATGATGAGTTAAGTTTACAGTGGTCACTCGTTAACACCCAGAGAAGTCAGATTTACTGTTGAATTAAGGCAACATTAAGAACAAAAATCAAAGATTTTACAGTACTATGCACTTATTTAGCAAACACTTTACTTACCTAGTTTTGACCCATTCAGTGGAAAACTAATCTGTATTTCTATACAAGCCTTAAAATACTCACTTTATTGCGAGTGCTAAAATGAGAAGTAAGCAGCACTGGTCACAAGACACGACAGCTGTTGACAACTGCAGCAGGTCCTGTGTGTCTGTTGGGCCTGCCCACAGTCACTCAATCAACACAACACCACACCCGGTTTTATAGAGTGGTGAAGGAATGATTCCTAAAACACGGAAATGAGTTAGCATGTTTGCACTTCCAGTTCCCTTGCTTTGAAGTCAATGAGTTTCTTTAGTTTTGTTGGGGGGGGGAGGGGGGGGTGTAGCTCAGTCCATGGGGCTTTGGCTTGGGAACCGGAGGGTCACAAGTTCAAGTCCCCGCACAGACCAAGTACAGACTGTGAACTGGTAGCTGGAGAGCTGCCAGTTTGCCTCGTTGGCACTGTTGAGGTGCCCTTAAGCAAGGCACCGGACTCCCAAACTGCTCCCCGGGCGCTGTATAGTAGCTGCCCACTGCTCCTAATACTGGGATGGCTTAAATGCAGACTTAATTTCACTGTGTGCTTTGCTGTGTAATATACAATGTGTGACAATAAAAGCTGATTTACATTAGTTAGATGCCTGAAATAAGGTCTGTTGTTTTTCTATGACATAAAACACGTCAGTAAATACCCCACTTGTGAATTTTGAAACTTTTACATGTCTTAAGTAAGACGGTTGCTAACATGTGGCTAAATGAGACTACAGATGTTGTCGGGGACATTAAACGTCATCACGTCCGCCTTTACAGCCTCATTGTGTATACACGCACTCATGTTAGCTTTTTACTTCTGGTGATTGCTTTCACACTTCAAAATTCATAAAAGTGGTGTTCATTGGTGAAGATTATCTTGCTGAACAAAACATCTAAGTATTAAATGTGTTTCCCACAGAGCTTATTTTCTGCAATAATCCAAAGTCCCATGGAAAAATTCCATTGGCGTTTTGTCGAGGGGACCAGGGCGATGCCAACTTCCTGGTTGGTGTACAAAAGTACGTCATCCCTGCACCAGTCTAGTCATACATCAGGAACTGCAATTTGAACACTGGTAACACTACTGATAGCATCACTCTTCTATTCCAGTTTTAAAAAAATGCTTTTCAGTCAGTGATGTTCAGTGTCCACAGCTATACACTGAATCATTTTCTCTTCTCCAAAGTCAAAGCCTCTCAAAAAAAGCCTTGGGTTTAGACAAGTGGCCAAATAAAAGAGATCTTGTTTAAATACATCTTAGATTTAATAGTTTATCCTTCTGATCTTGAAAACAAATGGTGTGGCTCTCACTGAAAGGACTGAAACATGGCTCACTGAGCTGAAATACAATACACTGAGGTCAGAATCACCATCTCACTTTATATTTAGTTCAAAGACAAGACTTCAGTATTTTATCATATTGCATCTACACGAACATTTTACGGATAGCATGTTGCATTTTGAAAGCATTTAAACATGGTGTTGTCTATTTGTCATTTATAATCTTTCAGAAATGTAGCTGTAAAGAAAATCACTGTTGACAATCCCTCGAAGTAAATAGAAGAAAACTGGTCTCTTTTGGCCCCCGGGTTACAGATTGAGCTGCCTGAAGCACAAAGTGTTAAAATTGTCTTCATGTGATTACGGAGTCACAAAGTACTTATATTATAACAGCACAGGTGGCATGAAGAACAGTACATGCTGTATTGTTGTCATGACTCCATTTCCCATCATACGGTGTTGCGCAGCCTTTTGTTTAATTGGTTTTGGGATATTCTCTATGAAAACAAAGTTATTTTAGATGTAGCAGCTGCAGACAACAGAAAACACATGTTAGATGAATGGCCAGGAGGCTATATGCTAATTTATTATTGCGCATAATGCAAATCACACCTGCAACCACACTGCATCTCTCCTATTTTATGACTATGGCTGAACATAGATTACAAATTGGAAGCTATGGATTACCAGCTGAATTTGATGTAAAAGAAAAATATGTGACACAAGGATATAAACATACTTTACAATTACATCTACATGGACAATTGATATGATAAACAAACAAACATTACTCATAAGCTGAGCTATTAGGCTGCTAATATACTATATGAGCAAGTGACATTCACAGACTCTACTGGGTGTCATTTGTTAGTCAGTTTTTTACTTACAGACATTTTGTGCTAAAAGTCTCCAAGTCCTATCTGGGCGACGACAACCCTCCATCTTAATGTAATTCATACAGCACCGAATATGATACCAATCAATATTTAGGCTGCAATAAATTTTAAGGCAAACATTTTTCTAATCTTATCCTTCCTTCCCACGCTGTTTGTGTGGGCATGTCCTACACAAAGCAGTGGATGCACTTCATGCAGGTGTCAGACTTGCAATAATAACAACCATAGAATAATATATACATTCTATCTTATTGAAATTATTACATCTACAACTATGACACAGAGGGGGCCGGACAAAGTTACAGATTACAAACATGAAAAATATGAGTTCACCAGCTTCTTTCCATTCAAGTATAGCTGAAACGTTTAGTTGATCCATTGATTAGTTGAATTAAAGATCAAGATCACAATAGTTGCTAGGGCTGTGCAATTAATCAAATTTAAATTTAAATTACAATTTTGGCTTCCAACGATTATGAAAACACGCTTATCAACATAAAACGATTATTGTGACGCATTCCGTTTCGCAAGGATGCTCTCGTTTTGTCTTGTGTTATAAATCCAGCGGGTTTACAGCGGTGTGCTTTCGCCCCGCTCGGCGGATCAGGGACAGGCCGCTCGGCGTGCGAGGATCCCCTCGTGGAACCTCTCCCCGGCGCTCGCTGGCCCACGTCGGGCGCATTTCCTCCGTAGTGGTGCACCACTACGGTTCTAGGTCGGCTTGGAAAGGCCCGGGGTGAAGGTGGCACCAGATTGATGCATTTAACTTTAAAATGTGGGCTACAAAATTCTCTTTCTAAATGCATGATGTTTCCAAAGTCATTGAGTAATCGTGTTAAATAATCGTGATCTCAATATTGACCAAAATAATCGTGATTAGGATTTTTACCATAGTCGAGCAGCCCTAATAGTTGCAGATGAATTTGTTCAATTAAAATAAAATGTTAACGTGAAGCAAAACTGTCAATGTTCCTTTAACTCTCAGAATGTAAACGTCAACGTAATTTCTTCTATCATGTAATTTAAGTTGACACCTATCAAACATCATTCAACAGTTTTGTATTGTTTTTAACACTCACCCCATATTAGCTCTATGACTGGAATAAAGAGCTGAACACTTGTCAGCTTGGATTACAAATCAAAAACAGCCACAATGGAAACTTTGCCGTTCGTATTTGCATTCAGTGCCATGCAGCAGATTCCAGCAGAAAGGAACTTTTGAGACGGGTGAGGGCTGAGAGGAGTTTGTTGAGGAGGGAGAGAAACAACACACCAATTTGTGGCAGCTGAATAATGACGTCAGCGTGGAGGCCACATGCAGGGAACCCACTGCCCTACTGTACAGACAGAAAGAGAGAGAGAGAAAGACTGGGAGGGCCAGACTGTGAGCCTGTTGTCACTGGGCCACGTGTCACAAGACCCTTTTAGGACGGTTCTGCTGTCACACCATATGTTTGTCATGTTGGCATAAAATATCATCCCAAATCAAGTCATGAAAATGTCGCTTTTTCAATCTGAAAGTACAAAAACTGGTAGAAGCAGACTTATTTCCAGCTCTGTTGTCTTACAAACGGTCTTAATTGGTTTAAAATGTAGCAAACAACTATGATAATTTGGTCATATTCAGCATTCATCCCAGATAATGTCATTTTTCCTTTCCTATAATTAGATGAAAGAGGTGAATAAATGCTCACGAGCTTTTAGTGCTGACATGCTACTGCGTTAGTCAGAGACCTATCAAACCATTTAAGAGAAAAAGACAGAAATGAGGAAGTAATTGGTGGGCCAGGACAGGACACATGGCAGCTGTGACTCTGGATGAGTCACTGTTTGATTGGAGTTGCTGAAAAAGCCCAATAATTAGGAGGGAGTGCCATTCTGTCAAATTCAAAACACCCACACACACATAAGCTAATTACCCCATTGTAGGCAAGTCAACCAATTTAACGTCCATTGGAGGTATTGTGGTTGAAGTACCGCCTGTGTCAGTACTTCATCAGTTATCCATTCACAAGACTAAACTCTCCATCGCCAGCTACATTGATTAAAGCTTTTAGGGTGAATCATAACAAATGGCTTGGAGAGTAAGGAGGTAACAGAAGGTTTGGCATCGTCTGCAGGATTCGGGGCACAGAGGGGGCCTTTGGAGAGTGTCACCAGTTGGCAAACTCCATGTTAACATGGCTGTAAATCCTTCAGATGACAGCTGAGACAGAAATTAATCAGTGTGACCTGCTGTACTCCTTGGAGATACTGGAGGTTGAAGTGAAAAAATGATATGATCAACCACCTCCTACACATAGAGTGACTAAAGTATATCCTGCTGTGGAGCGACTGGTTGGGTCTATGAACCTTGATAGACCCCAAACACATCATACTGTACACCCACCACTTCCTGTGCACCACTTTCACCCAATCACATTCATACAAATATGAAAGGGTTAAAGTGGGGCAGAACGATCCAGAATCGTTCTACCACCTTTGATTAATAAGTAAATAAATCTGATTGGCAATTCATAAATAATAATGTCAAGATAGTTCATTTTTCATGTGCTGCAGCCTGGCGTTTCCTCCAGCTGATGCCAATAGACATACCCACTTAACAATTCAGAACGTAATGTCACCCCACAGTAATTTTTCCCTGCTGCACCACCACACCAGACCTTACTGGGAATACATTGGAAGTGAGACGTAAGAAAGACGTGAGCGGCGACTACCATAGCGAGTGAGGGGAATTTGCCTGTAGTGAAACAGACAAGGCGAGCTCACAGACAGACTTGATCAATCAATGTAGATAAGGTTAATAAACACATATACAGTGGAATATTTGTGTGATTTAAAACAGCTGTCTATGCAAATTACGCTTCACTAAACGTGACAAAAATAGAACTGAAGTGTAAAAAAAATGCAGGGAGTCTCTCAGTGAGAGTAATGGGGGTTCTAAGGGGAGCCCATGCCCCCATAACATTAAGCCCGTACCCCCCTCTGGACATACTAACTGTTAATTTTTCACTCTACATTTATCCCCCCCGAGAGGGGAAATTGTAATTATTCATGGGCACTAGGGATGTCACAAGAACCGATACTTTGGTACTAAGTTGAAGGCAAAATACTGAATATGTGACGGTACTCGTTTTCTAAAGACCGCAGGAACCGTCAAGGCTCAACACTAACGGCATCTAAAATCCGAAAGGACGCAGTTAACTCACCATCGATGCGTCTAGGGAACCCACCCTTTTTTGTCCCTGATAATGCTCCATTGTCCGTGTTTAAATCGGCAGGACGAGAGTAAGTTAACGTTAGCTGTTTGCACCCGGTGGGTAGCACAGTCCTGCACAGAGTTAATAACCAATGTTAACGGCATGGATGTCCATGGTTAAAGTGGATGTCCATGGTTAACGTGGATGTCCATGGTTAACGGAGCTTGCATTGAGTCACATTATGATTATTTGGCGAAGGCAAATTCTAACGTTACCATGATGTGTTCAAATGTAATCTTGCAAAATGCAAAATGTACAATGTACAAATGCTACAAAGGATTATGTTTAAGACAGACCAATGAACTGTAAAGCAGACTTACTGTGATTTTTTTTCAGCCAGTTGCTCCATAATACATAGAAAAATAACCACTTCTGCTAGAAAACCAATAAAGAAATCTTATACACTACTGAGTCAGCAACAAGGCTTACAGTAAGACACTGACCACAATATTCCCACCCAGACACTATAAAAAGTGTACTCACGGCTGAAGCTCTTCTCCTTGAGCCAGTGGTGAGAGGATGGGCGGGAATTCACGTCAGCAGACTGTCGGCCTGAGAGACAAACAATGTATGGATTACAAATTTCACAGATCACAGCAAAAAACTGCTGATATTATGGCCAGCACAAACTATGTGATTGATCAGCAACAAGGACTCCTGATAATATCACAATCTAAGGGGCAACATATTTCCCTCCGACAATTTTCCATTTGTAAATAGTAGATGTATAAAGTAACTTTTGATGAGTCAGAGTTGAAGTAAAAATGTGAAACTAGAACAGTGGAAGCCCTGAGAAGTTGCTGCGCTCCTCTTCTTCACAGGAATCTAACACAACTGCAACGGTTCTCTAAATGCATGACCGTTATTACAAGCACAGTTCAGATTACCATCCAACACATACACACACACCAGAAACACTCACACACACACATGCACACAAAGCTTTCTGTATTCATAATCAGCTGGGGTTTTTTTTAAATCACAGTTCCCACTATGACAAACACTCACCCATTCGGCAAACCTAACTTCCTAGCGCAGACACGGCGTGTAGTCATCGTCAGCTGGAAGCGGAACATCAGTGTTCAGCAACAGAAAAGGCAGTATAGTAACTAGTAAAGCCACCAAGCAGCCAGTAAGTGAGTCATCAGTCTGGTAGCCAAAGCCCCTTTTGACAAGAAGCTGGATGTATGTGCCCTGTTGTTACAGCGCGGACTGAGAATAAAAGGACAGTGCCCAGTTGAGTTCACACCACATGACCGGGGCACTATACACAAATGCTATGCACTGGGCTTAAAGGGAAGTGCACCTCTGAAATCCCTTCCTAAAATGTAATGTATGTCACTACTGTGGCATAATAGAAGAGCTTGTGTGATGCCAAACCGGTTCACAGCTCTAAAAAGTGATTTTAAAAAGATAAATAATACTCTAGAGTTGAATCAATGTTATGTTTTTTTTAATTTTTATGTTTTGGAACTGAAATAAAGCTTAATCAAAAAAAGGGAGACATTCAAATAAATGCCGTTACAGCAACAAAACTCCAGTCTCAAGATTGTAGACCCTTCAGATCTGTGCTCATTGGCAGATGTTCAGGCCCAGTAGAGTTGGAATATTATAGTAGTGGAGTCAGTGGGATGGAAGTAACGCCGTCCATGTGACCAGGCAGAAGTGAACTATACACACTTCCTTCTTACTGTAACCTCAGTGAGGAAGCTTCATGGTTCTGCTTCACCAAATCATTCTGCACGCAAACCCACATGATGCTCATACATACATACATGAAACATTTTAAGACTCAAAAAGAAATTAAGTTTGAATGTTAAAAACGTGACACTGAATAAAGAGTTTATGTTCAATATAGGGCTGTCCTCGACCAAAGAAAGTCTTAGTCGACAAACACTCATGCGATTTTGTTGACTAATCGATTAGTTAATTTAATCGACAGAATCCCACAAAAGCACCACTTTAAATCTCGTGTTTACCAAAGATGTGCTCATACATTTTTTTATAAATAAGTCATTCAGCATGAAAAAAAAGCATAAAAAACAACTAATCGAGTAAAGAAATCTTAGTCAACCAAGACCAAAACAACCGATTAGTCGACTAAAGGACTAAGATGGGGCAGCCCTAGTTCAACACATTTTTAAGGAATATGTTAAGATTTTTTAACATTTTCTGCTCCTGGTTGTTTCAACTGCACTAAGAATATCCATCACTTATTGTGAATACTACATTTAGACATGAAACCCATAAAATGAGTTTCACATCCCCATCTCAGCTATTTCAGCTTGACTGATACTTTAGCACGCACATATTTTTGAGTTCATTTCACCAATGTAAAAACACGACAAAGCATGTGCCCTTATGCAGCAAGCAATGGGTGCTTTTGTGCCACTGTGGAACAATTTGGTTTTCTCTTGAGCTCTAGATTAATTGATTATCGATTAGTTATCAACTATTAAATTAATCGCCAAGTATTTTGATAATCAATTAATTTGTTTGAGTAATTTTTTAAGAAAAAAAAAGTCAAAAATCTCGGTTTCCAGCTAAATAAAGGTGAATATTTTCTGGTTCTGCTACTCTTCTCTGACGGTACTTGGGCTTTGGGAACACTGATCGACATTTTTTCACCATTTTCTGACATTTTATAGACAAAACAACTAATTGATGAATCGAGAAAATAATCAACAGAGTAATCAACGATGAAAATAATCGTTTGTTGCAGCCCAATTTAAATGTTAAACATGCGACACTGAAAAAAGGATGCGTTTAACACATTTCCAAGGAATATGTTAAGAATTTCTGCTCCTAGTTGTTTCAACTGCACTAAGAATACCTAGCACTTATTGTGAATACTACATTTAGACAAAGAAAATGATCAGCTACAGATCCCTATCCCAGCTATTTCAGCTTGACTGATACATTAGCATGCACATATTTTTGTGTTAATTTTATCTACATAAAAACACAACAAAGCCTGTGCCCTTTAGCAGCAACTTTTGTGCCACTGGAACAGTTGTTACAACAGTGGTTTTCTCCTTACATTACCTCACTTAATGTACAGTATGACCCTGTGCTAGATGTCAAATGACTTATTGTGTGTGTGTGTGTGTGTGTAGCTGGCAAACGGTAGCCTTTAATCTAAGTTTGAAAGGTTCAGCACAAACAATCGCTAACATGGAGATGATGAATACAAATCTGTTACAATCACCCCCCAGTCTCCCCCTCTTACCCAGCCTATAAAAAGGTCACTATTGAGTCTCCTTATTGATACAAATCAGACGCATTAAGTCCCAACAGAAATATGATGTTGATTTCTCCTCTAGGGTGAAATAAAGCGCCTAACTAGTGCCATCTATTTTCTGGAAATCAATGGTTGACCTCATTTAACTCAGACTTCAATGCTAAATGGACAGTGATTGATTGTGTTATGGCATATAACCACTACCCACAGTCCCTCCATTGTCTCCATTTACACAAATATTCACTTTTTTTCTCCCCACCACCCACACCTTAATTGGACCAAACTCAAATAGATTTCAAACATTTGCTTCTCTATAATAACATCTCTTCCTCTGTAGTGACAGAGAAGTGTGAATGGCTTTTACCTTGTCTGACCTCATCACCACCACCACACTTCATGGGAAAAAGTGCCCCAAATGTGTTTCAATCTAGACACAGGCTGAATAAAACTGAACAAGTTAGCTGACAGTGGAAGCGAGATGCCCACAATGCAAAGTCCTGACAGAGATGAAGAGCTCAACCTACGTACAGACAAGAAGCCTATACGTGATGTGACTGAATCAAAAGAGCTTTCAGTGCAACTCAAGACACTTCACTGCCTCATGTTTCCTTGAAAATAGCTTCTGTACAGCTGAAATGACGGCCACCTGAGCATCGTGAAAGATAAGAAATCCCTTATCCCTTAAGCTAATTTAGCAAGATTTACTTTAGATGCATAATATGGCAAAACTTTGAACTGTCGCCCGGGTTTTAAGCTAGGTTTACCCCAAGTATTACACGATAAAGTCGATGAAAGCTACAGCAATATTAATACATATTTGTCGCTAGGAATTGAGGAGCATTTTTGTCGCTAGGTAACGAGGAGCATTCTCTCTTTCTCACAGGACGGTTACACGCAGTCTTACCGGTTTGAATATCCGTTGTCCCACGCGCTGCGGCGGTTGTTGTGGTACACCGCGCGCTCTCTCCTGTTTTTCTCTCTGCCGCTCTTCCGAAAGCACGCGCCCCCTTTTATTATCACGTTCCATTTGTGCCATTCGCGCTCGTTCCCCTTCCCGACCCCGCGAGCGCATCGATTGGCTTTGACACCCGACGACGCAAAATCCTTACGTTTTTTCCCCAATGGCTGCCAGCTTACACGCCCTCCCTCCCCGCCTCTCCCCGCTGCTGCTGCTGCTCCTGCTGCCTGGCTTACCCTGCGTCCATTTGACTCCCAGCCAGAGAGGAGAGAGAACATGTATGGATGTGTCTGCTCCACCACTTTAATGGGGCTACGACCCCTCCCCGGCTCTCTTATTGGCTCCCTGATGTGTTTTAGTTGATCGTCTCTTTAAATAGCACTTATGTACACTGCTGTAGTCTGTCTGCTTATGATTTTCCATTTCATTTCATTTCAAAATTTATTTCGAGCATGTAAAATAATAATAATAATAATAAAAAAAAGAGAATCATCATACAACAAGTGGACTGCCAGAAAAAAAAGCAGTATCCGCATACAATGAAAATCATAAGCAAAAGAAATTGTCAAACACTTGCCTTGGTTTACATATTCGAAAAGGAGTGAGAAGAAGTACAAACATATTTAATCCCACCCCTTCTCCATAACTTCGCTTGATTTAGCGAGGCAAAGTTTAATTCAAGTTTTGAACTGTGTTGTAGGCAGCTCGTTATTGGTATCATTAAAACTAAAACAACAATAATTATCAGAAGTTTTAAAGAGGACCTATTCATTTTGTGCTTGTCCTCTTTCCTTAAACCTGCAGTAGGCAGAATATTTTTGGCATCATTGGGAACAAATTCCATAATAACCTTTCAGCATAGAGCCTTCCTATTGGCTGTTCATTCAACGGAGGCAGCTGTCAATCACTCGCAAACTCCAATCAAACGGTCAAACTAGGCAGCGCGTGGCGGCCGGGTCACAAACTTTCTAATTTTACACCTAAACAGTACACTACAAGATGTTTCTGAAAACATCTGAGGCGAGAAATAGTCATTACAGTAACAGAATATTGATTCATATTTCATCAGCGCTGCCTAGTTTGACCGTTTGATCGGAGTTCACAAGTGATTGACAGCTGCTCAGAGACGGCAGGCTCCAGCTCGGCTCTGATTGGTTGTTTTTCTCCGGTCTGTGAAATCTTGCAGATGCCATTAGGAGCACCGGAGGACGACGGAGGACAAAAAGGCACATTTTTTTTTTAGATTACCTGTCTCATGCACTACTGTCAGGATATAGTGACTTTTTTAAATCATATTTTCTCCAATTCTACCCACTGCTGCTTTAAGTCCACGCCAAATGGAGTTACTCTTGCCTACAGAAACACTGCTCCTGAACTGCCTGAAACGCCTACGTTCTTCCGTAACGTGGTGATGTCATCAAGTAACACATTTGCATAATACTTGCCTAGTGGCTAGTTTGGCATGAGAAACCCAAAATACTAGTATGCACCTGAAAATAAGCATATTAATTCCTCTTTAAATTAGTAGGCTATTATTGTAGGTCTAAATGCCATGGTATATTTTTTTTTTCCATTGTGTTTATCTATCTATCTATCTATATCTCTTTAGCTAGCCTGTTCTGCAGTGCAGTGGGTGTAGTAGCCTCCAGTATCACACAACAACAAAATATGCTTTGTTGCACTGTGTTATGATGTTCTATAAACTGTGTTACTCAGTGTGTAGTATTCAAGACCACTCTCAGCAGTCTTTTAGAATAATCTTGATGCCTTGGCTGTTGCCAGGCAACAGCTGTCCTGGAACAGAGATGAATGAGGTGTCCCTGGACTCTCTTTCTTTCTTCGTCTCCATCTTTATATTCATCTTTTCTTCATCTTCATTTCCTTTTTTTTTCACTCGCATAGAGTGTGAACGCAGTGTGACTTTATCACTTTTCTAGCAGTTTCTCTCACTCAGCAGACACTTTATAGCCCATAAAGTCGTGTTATGGGTTTTGGGACATGGCACCACTTCTGATTCACATGGTCTCACTGATGTAAGCTAGGGAGCAGTGGCTATTTCTTTCAGCACTTTTCTTACCTAAGTAACTGAGCCAGGGTTGATCCATCACCAGCTTTTCTTGATGAAATATGTAGATGGCTCTTCTTGAAAGTCTCTCTCTGGTTCTGATGGACCTCAAGAAACTTATGTGAAAATCACAGTAATTAAAGCAGCAGTGGGTAGAAATGAAAGTAAATATTTTTATAAAACGGTCACTATATCCTGACAGTAGTGCATGAGACAGGTAATCTGAAAAAAAACATGTGCCTCTGTGTCCTCCGGTGTCCTCCGGTGCTCCTAATGGCATCTGCAAGATTTCACAGACCGGAGGTAAACAACCAATCAGAGCCGAGCTGGAGCCTTTCCATCTCTGAGCAGCTGTCAATCACTCACAAATTCAGAGCACACAGTCAAACTAGGCAGCGCTGATCAAATATGAATCAATATTCTGTTACTGTAAAGCCTATTTCTCACCTCAAATTTTTTCAGAAACATCTTGTAGTGTACTGTTTAGCTGTAAAATTAGAAAGTTTGGGACCCGGCAGCCATGTTGAGATCAGTTGAGGAAATACCAAGCACCGCCCACCAGCCGGAGCACACTTTATCAGGATATTGATTCATATTTGATCAGCGCTACCTAGTTTGACCATTTGATCGGAGTTCGCGAGTGATTGACAGCTGCCTCCGTTGAATGAACAGCGAATAGGAATGCTCTCTCTCTGAAATGACCTGATTGGCCAAAGTCTCCCGTCATGGGCCAGATTTTTTTAAAGCCTGAAGCCATGAGGAGGTGCAGAAGTCTGGTTTTCTCTCAGAGCACTTGAATGACAATATGCTGAAAGGTTATTATGGAATTTTTGCCCAATGATGCCAAAAACATTCTGCCTACTGCAGGTTTAATTGGCAGCAATTGACAAGTAACTTACTGTAAAAAAAATCAGTAAATATTAATTCAGTTCCAAATTCAAATTCAGTAATTAACTGGCAGCAACTGTCAAGTAATGAAGTCGCAACTGTACAAAATGAAAAATGCGCATAATGCAGTGTGAATGCTGACAGCTGATATGCATTTCAAAGCGTTCCTGGAAATGCAGAAACGCTAAACAAATTGCTTGAAAAATCTTGAAGCCTTCCCCGCAGTTCCCACAAGTTGTTTGGACATCTTTGAAATGTCAACTCATTTCTTTGACTTGACACAACCAAGCATTTCGACGCTGTATATACATTATTTATTGCAAACTTTTGCGAATCTTCTTCATGAGTGCTTTTCACACAGCAGCACTGATACAGCCGCTAACCTCTCTGTGGGATGTTAGTCCACACATGCTGCGTCTCTTCCCTTTGTGAAATGCAATCACTGGAGGCGGGAAGCGCAGATGTTTTTGCCGTAGAAATAAAAATGTTTGCAGAGAGGAGTGTTTATGGAGGAAACGCACTCGGTTTAACGAGTACATGGGCGAGGCAGCTTCAGTGCATTCCTGACACACGTGAACAGAGAATGAAACCACTCAAGTTGCAACGCAGCTGCATGGTAGATTTCTATCACAACCTATTTAACCCTGAATAGATAATGTTGGCTTTTGATATGCAGCTTGCTCACAACTGGCAATGTTGTCAATCTGTATGCAGTATTAATGTTTTTGGAAAGAGCAGGCAGGGGGGCAGACAGATGTTTTTCTGGGAAAATTATAGGCTGTCAGGCAAAAACATGGAGGTGTTTTGCACACTGGTTATTGAATATTGCAAACTATCTAAATGATTTAACAGCTGTTCACACCTCAATTTCTGTCAGTCGGGGCTAGTTTTTGCTCGCAAAGTCTGGCCAGACAGAAATGTACCTAACACACTCACCCACACACACACCAACTCTGCTTTATTCCCAGTCTGTGTCTCGTGGGAGGCCAATACAGAGGTTTGCTACAGTCACTATTGCTGCTGTGCTTTACAGTGTGCAGGTGTCCGTTTGAATCCATCACCACTGCCCAGAGACAAGCTTTACATAAGTCAAACCTCCATCCGCTGAAATATTCACTTTTCTCATCACATCACTTGAAATAAACAGCAAGACAGAGTTTGTTTCACTGTACAGAGAGATTTAATCAATGTTAGAAACCAAAATGCAGTCAGGAGCTTATAAAATAACTGTTGAGAGCTCTTCAGCACTCGTTAGTGTGGGTTTGGGAGTCACAATAGAAAGAACAAGCGTTCTTTATTTGAACGTGTCAGTTGTGAGACATACAGTATAATATTTACGTTGAAAAGCAGAAATCAGAAATTATATATACAGTATATGTATATATAGGACACTCACTAGAATTTTCTGTGATAGTCTCCATGGGCTAATCATACAAACTTCAGAACCTCATTGATAGTCAGTTTCTGACAATGATGAAATACAACATAAAGATGTAATATTGATTTACAATTACAAATGTCAATGGTCTCTGATGATGAAACACAAAAACCCGACTCAAAACTGAATCACAGTGATTTCTCTATTAATCAAAATATATACGCTGTGGATGACAGGCACTTGAATGAATGAGTGAGTTTGCAGGTAAAGCCCTAAAACATACATCTCCCGTATTTACCACTCAACATGTAAAAATATAATTCACAAATTAATATCATGCTCTTGTCAATAGTATGAATTTCTTTGTCGTCTGCAGGAATATAAAATGGATATGGGTGCTTTCTCTGGCATGCTAAGCCCCTCCCTATAACGGCCACTGTCCAATCATACGTTAGCAACCGTAACTAGGCGCAGGAGGCCTGTCAAGCTTTCAGCGGTGTGTATTGAACCTGCAAGTCTGACAGCAGATATCCTCAAAGTTTAGAAGGGAGTGTCGTATTTTTTTGCTTTTCTGAAGTCAAAAACGCAAGAAAGCGATGTCAGATATTGATTTAAGTTTGGAAGACCTCACTCACAGCTAAATCCATCGAAGATCGACAAAAACCCCTTTGTTTGCTCCAAGGTAAGACGCTAATAATATTAGCTAGCTTAGCACGTTAGCAAACAAAGACGGTTAAATATGAATTATTATTGACTTGTGAGATCCAGTGTTTGGATCAAGCCCACATGTGCGAGCGATATCCTGGCTCACTTTAAACAAATGGAAAAGTGGGATAAATAAGTTTGATATTAGATAATGAAAACTATAGGGAGTCATAACTATCATTGACTTAGCTTAAAAAACAATATATTGACTTACCCTGCTGTGCAGGAACATTGTTGTTCCTTTTTATGTTTGTCAAATGCATATTGTAGTCCTTTCTGCCTACTTCTCTCTGATATTTCATAACAATTATTCCAGAAATCTGCCATTATTTCCTTTGGAATATCTCTCACTGATATCGTTGAAAACGCCATATTGACATGCCAGATGCGAAAGCTTGACAGGCCTAGCAACAGTAACCAAGGAGGGAGGGGCTTAGCGAAGGGTGAATTGAACAACTCAGCTGTACGATTTTCACTAAACAGCGCTTTCTCCAAATGCCTCCGTTTGCTTTTGAGGATCATATCGCTGCACAGCACAGATCCATAAAGTCCACAGCTCAGAGGTGAATATGCTCCATTTTTGCACTCTAAAATGATCTTTGGTGAGAATGTAAACAATTGCACCAGAACAAAAAAAGTAAGGCTTTAAAGCCTTGTAGAAAAATGAAAACAAAAAAAGCACATCACCTCCATACAAATATATCTTTACCTGATTAGGAATCCTACAACTAGTCGTCAGATAGCATGGATTAAGATAACTCTGCCCTGCCTTCACACGTTAAAGAGCAAACAGTGCTCATAATAAGCAAGCCATAATTCAGTATAGCCACTTCCCCCTTGATCAACGCGGACAGATAAGGCAGTGAGCATTGCCGTGAACATTACAATAGAGTTACTCTTTAGGATCCCTTATTGATATTGATTAACTGAAGCATAATGAAATAGCAGGCAGCTGCAATGAGCAGGGAGATTTGGGGGGGTTGAAACAAAGGCGAGACAAGCTAAAATACACGGGTTAAGGTGGATAGGCATCAGTGTCTCTCTGGTCCCAGACATAAGGCACATTAATAGGGTACATAGTGTTGTCACCTAATACCCTTTAATATAAAAAAAATTGGCCTGAAAACTTGCCCAGTAAATTTGACATTTTGCAGCCTACCCTGCATCCCCTATTGAGTGCAGGACACACGTGCCCGTCAGTCTGCAGTCTATCCATTCAACTATCCACCTACCCACCCATCCATCCATCCATCTGTCCTTCTGTCTGTCCACCGTCTAAGGGCACTCTACCACTGCTCCCAGCTGAAGTCGTCCCCGCCTCCGAACACGAAGAAGAAGCCAAGGATGGTGAGGAAGATGATAGCGTTTCCTGTCATCACCAGACCGCAGGCACCCCACTGGATCTGTAGGAGGAAAATATTCATGCTGAATCAGACCAAAATAAATCCATAATCTTCTTTTGGTTTTCACAACGCTCAACAGTGAACATCTCTCGGGATACAGCGCAAGAGAAATATACGAACAATTGACATGGTGCAGACAGCATAGACTTATCTACACAAATAATAGCCAGTGATGGTGGCTGTGTTGACCGTATGGAAATCAACTTCCAAATTATTTCAAGAGAGAGAACTCACTGTGGTGTGGCGGGCTAGGATAATGGGAAGCCCAAAAGACGATACCACGATGCCAGTTGTTAAGAAGTAGGCCAGCTCTCTGCACGCGTTGCTGGAGGAGTCAGTGTCATCGCTGAGGCGTCTGGATATGAAGGTCGGGATGGGGCTCAATATGTAGAAAATCAGGACAAACAGCGGCCAGTACACCCTACAGAAACATGGAAGAGTTCAAAAGATGGTCCACATTTTATGACATTCGATGGCACGAGTTTGCAGGTAAAGATAAAATATGTCAGATACAATTTAACAGGTGCAAATTCAACAAAAACACAATATCCCAAAACAAACGACGAGAACAGAAGGAAACATTTTAAAGGAGCATTCCCCAGATTTTACAAAGGAAGCTCAATTGTATAATGTTTTCTGTGACATTATATAAGTCTGAAAAAAATAGCCCTAATGACATCAGAATTATCTCAGCTTGGGCTGGAGGTGTAAAATGTTTTAACAGAAAGCCTGCATTACAAACTGGGAGCGTGGGGTTTGAAAGACGTGGGCATTTAGAGGGCAGGGGGGGCTCTAATGAAAGATGCTATTGAGTTGCATTATGGAAATTGTAAGATTCAGCACTTCTGGAGCTTGACCCATACAAGGGACTGAATTGCTAAGCCTCTACCCACCAAGCTCAAGACGTCCAGACGGGTTTTTTTTATGGCTAAATCTGGTCAGCCCGTCGTGGCCATTATTTAGTCCAAAAATGGAAAATTGGGCTATGTTTAGTTCGTCCGATTTGGTCCAAATGTAGCCCAAGATGGATGTCTTTTTCTGACCACATATAGCCTTAATAAAGACATGAAAATAAGATCATATCGCAGCATGTGAGGAATTAGCACCCAACATCCACAGATGTTGATGAGAAGACGAAACCAGGTCCGTCTGTCAAGACAGTTGTTGAAATTTGGGCTATGTTTAGTTCGTCTTTTTCTGTCCTTTTTCAGCCCAACATGGACATCCATTTTAGTCCAAATATAGCCCAACACAGACTTTTGTAAAATGTTGGCATAGAAGAAATACAGGTGTGACAAAAATATACATACATAAGTTTGTTATATTTTTTTCAGCAGTTGGTGTCAAATTTCTAATTATTTATCATTGTCTTACACATATAATGAAGCCTAGATATAAATGTTTTTAATTATATTTGTTTTGTAATTTTGTTTGTGTTACTCATATTGCATTAGACCATTCTTTTTAAATCTGCCTCAAAAAAATCCCTCAACTTTAAGCCCTGATGAGGACCTACAGTGGTCGAAACATGTTGGCTTTTTAATGATTTAGCCACTACAACACTACACTACAGTTGACTACACAGAGTAACCAGTTATCTCCTTCACTCAACTTTATAAGTACAATACTCAATTGGTTGAGCACAATTTTTAAAAGGGCATTTTTGAGTGTTGTGTTTTTTTTGTTAACTACTGTTGTTCACATCTCTCTGATTGACTGCCTCTTCACTGGAAAATATCTTAACTATCCCTTTAAGACTCAATATTGCCTGTTAAGTCAAATCTGTGTCGTGCGATAACACAAATACTTTGTTGTAACAAAGGACCTACCCGTACTGTTCCAGTGCACAGCCCAGGAGGAGAAATGTAAGTCCAATGGCACCACTGAAGGACAAACCAACCAGCGCTGAGAGAACAGAAACATTACATTACATTACATTACATTACATTACACTGTCAGCGATGCTTATGTACAGTTATGATAAGAAACGAAACAGAAACAGGCTACGCTAGGCTTTGTAACACTTGCTAAGTCGACATTTAAGATGAATTTACAGTGAAAAACAGCAATAGCTTAGATAGCTTGTAACACATCGCAATACCCCCGGGCAGTGTTGTAATGAAAGCTTTCGAAATGATTCAGCAACGGATTTCTAAAATGCTGTAAAACCAGCGTTAAGCTAACAAAGTTATTGATGCATTAAACGTCTACGTAACTAAATGAACGTAACTCTCGGCTGTCGACTGACTCCTAGACGCTTAAAACACGGTACCTTTAATGCCGGCCATTGCGATAAATGTGTGAAACTTTCTGTTTGACTTCTTTGCTCTGTTCTTTGTGTATTGTTTATGTGGTCTAGTTGTTCTGGGTAGACGCACTTCCTGCTTCCTCCTATCGGGCTTTTCCTTCTTCGTCGTCAGGTGACCGTCTTAAAGAGACAGTAGCTCAGCAGTCAGCCTTTATATAGGCTACAGGCTGTGCTGCTGACCGTGTACTGAATGTCCAGTGTGTACCTGAACGCCACCAGGTGCTGCCGACTCTTCATCTCCCATCATTAGACGCTTGTGGGAACATTAATTAAATTTGCTTGTCAATCAAATACAGTTTGCTCCCATGGTTGTTGCAGTCCCTCGTGACGAGGAGCACGGGACCATGCAGCCCCTTGATTAACACCCACGTGGTATCAGTGGTGTAATGGTCCTGTACTTAGATACTGTAGTTAAGTATTTTTCTTTTTTAATACTTAATTTCAAAAGTTCAATACAGTAGATTTATATACATGTTCAGATTTTTCATTACAATTCTGAAACTATATTTTACAGTATAAAAATAATACTAAAATAAAATAAATTATACAACAAATAAAATGTAAGGAAAGGAAAAGATGAATAAAAACAAAAACAAAATAAAAAACAACAACAAACAAACAGACAAAAAACAATCGGGGTCTGTTGAGTTTTAAGTTTTCAATCATAGTCAAATATGTTTTAAAATCAGTATCTTTAACAAATAAAAAAGGAGGGTATTCTTTTTAGCCATATCATTTTAATAAATCAAATTAATGTAAATCTCATCTGCTGAAAAACTGGGATTGTTGACATTTAGTAATATCTCAATCTTTGTTAGTATGATATCTTTTTCTAAATGTTTTGAGAGATTCCTCTGTAAATTAAACCAAAAAGAAGTAGCATGCAAAAAATCTACAGACACATGTTCAAGGTACTGTTCTTAAGTACATTTCTGAGGTACTTGTACTTTACTTAAGTATTTCCATGCATTCTACTTTATACTTCTACTCCCCTGCATTCCAAAGAGGAATATACTTTTTACTCCACTACTTTTATCTGACAGCTGTAATTAGTTACTTAGCCTACTTATAAAACATACATTACATATTAAACAACCCAATTAGGCTCCTGCTCGACCAGCTACAAGAATAAAATATTGTTTAGTGCTTACACATACAAATCAGTAATAATAAATGATATAATATAATAAGTTATAATCATATATGTTAACACTCACAGGAGTCATTTCCCTGCATGAGTACTTTTACTTTTGATGCTCTATATGTGACCACCAGTAGGCCTGTTATACAGTATTTATAGTATTATACACTCAACATTCCACTTTAATCATTCAGTTTTGAGTGGGTTTCATGTATTTGCTTGAGGTTAGGTTTCTCTAATGAGAATGTTGGAAATATGTGCCAATTCATTTTTTAAGTAAAATGTTGACATGTCACGGAAAATCACAGGTGTAAATAATGAAAGTAATGATTATTGTAAGAGTATTGTGCATGCTGGCTCATTGTCGCACTGGGATACTTGAATAGAACAGAGCCATTGTTAATGTTAGTTGCAACACCTGCTCTTTTCCCACTATGAGAAGTAAAAATGTCTGCTGTTAAAAAGGCATATTCTGAATTATGTATTCTGATTTGCAAACTTTTGATTTTATTAAATGTGTTATTTCCTCTTCCATTAGCACTGTCTAAAATGTTACATTTGTCTGTATCTGAAAAAACTATTGATGATTTATGATGACTGAGCAATGTCAGTGATTCTTTTTTGGAAAAATTACCTCAGATGAACCAGAGCTACTCTCAGTGTGTCTCCCTCTTGTTGGGCTTCAGGTTCAGTGTAATGTGGATGAAACCAGGAGAAAGGTACAATACTTCAAAGGGCATGTGTGATCACAGAGCTGGACCAGATGTTAGCGGACTGATGCTGCTGCTGCTCTCCAGATGGATATCATGTAGCCACCAGAGCTGAAACAAATGAAAAATGCAGTCTATGACAGCTTAAATGTGTCCTGCAGAAAAACAAGTTTTAGTACTAGTAAAAATAACTATAAACTCCACATGGGGTTGAAAGGTGATCTTGTTTACATCTAATACCACGATATTATTATGTTGCTTTGTTGTTGTTCTTTGCTAGTGACTCATCGGTTTCAATTACAATTGGAACAACTACAGATAACAAACCTGTTTGCTGCGATATGTGAAAGACACAAAAACCCACACATGACCCAAAAATAAAAAGCAGTTTAATGTGGAACAGAGAAAAGAAATCACTGAATATAATTTACCTAAAATGCAAACTACTGCATGTTGTTCAGCTACACGAGGAATTGAAGCAAATTATTATTATACAAAAATCAGAAAAAAAAACAAAGAACAAAGAGGACATGAGTTTAGCAATGATGGAGTAACATACGGGAGGAATCATGTGATGACTGATGGGCCACTTCGACCCGTCCTGCGATGGAGCTGGGAAATCTTCAGAGCGATGGTTGCCAGGGGCGCCAGCATCACCTGTCCCAAACAAGGATGATATGGTTAGAGACTCCAGCACCTGGCGGCCAGATGACACTCATGCATTTCCTCATTAATATTTAACTAGAAGCACGCACATTTGCTTTGTATATGTTTCCCTTAGGCCATATTATTAGCAAATTTTAAGGTTTCATATCACTGCATCATGCTGATGATATCCAGCTGTGTGTCTATTTTAAGCCTGATGAGACTGACAAACTGACGGCCAATAAGGACTGGGTGGCTAACAACTTTTTACAGCTAAACACAGATAAGACTGAGGTCCTTATCATTGATTCAGATAGCGTATAGCTTCCAAGGCAGCTCAGTGTATTGGGTCCCTTTTTTCAGCTCTACAGTACACAATCTTAGAAATCTCTATGTTATATGTGTACTTCGATCAACATCGTTGACCCGTACGTTTCTTCAATTTAAAGGTACAGTGTGTAGGATCTGGCAGCATCTAGTGGTGTGGTTGCAGATTGCAACCAACTGAGTACCCCTCTGCTCACTCCTCCTTTTCCAAGACTGCGGTAACGTGAGCCACCGAGGGCCTGATATGTCTGTCCTGTTTGCTCCAACCACACAGCACTATCAACACCTCATATAGTTGTAAAATCGTAAAACATGTTTCATGAAAATCACAAGACTTTTTGACTATTTGGCCAAATTAGTCCTGAAATATTTGGGAGTTATTTATTTAACCTGTGTGTCTTCAAAGATTTGCTCCTTCTCATAGCTGTCTATGTAGATTCGAACCGTCGCCCCGTCACTTCCTGTCCCACTGAGTCTGTAGATGATTCGAGACCCATCAGAGAAGATTATCCGCAGACCCTGCAGTGAAAACAGCACAGTACACACGATGTGAAGCTTTTAGGGATCTGCAGCTGAGTAGCTCCGATGCAGAAAGAGTCCAGATACATAGTGATCACTTGTTACATCACATAAAAACCTCACCATTATAGGAATACAGCTCAGTGTGTGTCATACCTGGTTTCTGGAGATGGTGCTGTCCACCGGGTCTGTGTACTCAAAGTTGTCTGCTTTTTCCACTTGGTAGATTTTGTCTTCCACAGCAAATCTCTGCTTCGCGAAGGACTTTTCGGCCATCATAATCTCCAAATCCTCCATCATCTCACAGGCTGCATCTATGTCTACGTTCTCATAGTCATATCTGGACAAAAAAAACAACAGCTATTAATAGCAGAATAAGTGCTTAATTGTTGCACGCTTGTATGTAAGTATATTATTTTGACAAAGGTGTTGAAAACAGTCCATTTTACAGTAAATTTCATCATTTTCAACAGGACTTTTTGCTATCATAGAGCAGCTGCAATACCCTCCAAATAATGCAGTGTTTTTATGATTATTTGTAAACGCTGTAAGTTTAATGCAGTCAATGCAAGTCAGCAGAAGATATTTGTAAGACAATTTAATGGTTGTCATTTTAAATTTTTTAATTTAATTTAATACAATGGGCAGATATCATGAGCCTCAAGCTGATAATATATCTGGTTACAGTAGAAACTGATGTCCACATAGGCACATTAAGAATTTAGGAAAGCACTGACATCACCATGTCATATTTCCATTTACTAGACCAGTGAGAATCAGTGGTGGGGACAAAGTGGGGTCTGCCGCACTTTGTCAGGGGGTCCGCGAAATAATTAGCTATAAATTATAAAATTGAGTGTCATTAAAAAGTGCATATCTACAGATGGGGACCATTTGCTCCAATGAAATAAGCATATTGTGTCCATTACTCCCACCCACGTTCGCTTTGGGCCAATAGAAACTCTGATATGATTGTGACACACAGCAGTAAGTTCATTATTTGTCAGTTGAAGCACCTACTGAAAGTCAGCTTTAGACTGGTAAATAGGTAATTATATAAATATCTGGATGTATTAGGACTATGCCAGTCTTGCTACTGTTCATTTTCTGAAAGCTTTTAAGATCAATTATTTGAAATGTAGGCTTTAAATGCTGTCGAGTTGAGTCCAAATGCAATTTGAATAAAATCACCCTCTTTTTAAAAGGTATATAAGGTGTATTAACATTCAATAACACTGCAAATTTCCCCGCTGTGGGACTCATAAAGGATCCTCTCATCTTATCTTAACATGATTCAAATTGAAAAGTGTTTATGTTTATCACTATGAAGCATGTCTGAAGCATTTAGGTTGAAAAGTTTTAGAATACAAATAGCTCTAATGGCATCTAAGAGTACAAATGGTAGTAAGCATTATGCTTAATCGGTGTAAGAATATGAGGGAGTCCTTGGAAAATGTTCTCCCCAAAAACTTTGAGAACCCCTGTACTAGACAGTGCAGGGCTTGAACGATCATGTAATGACACATATGTTCCACTAGATGTCAGTCATGTCCTGTTTATATCTTCTCAACATGTATCTATATCATTAGTCCACCATCCATCTATATCAGATCAACAATAACCACTGATTCGTTGTTTTGGATGATGGAGTAGAACTCTGAACACAGACAAACAAACAACGCAGGTGTGTCGACATCTCACCTGGTGAAGTAGTTCCTTCCATATTTGAGCCAGTGGTCCTTCAGGATATCCTCCACACTCTGCCTTCTAGTGGCCAGGATGGACAGCCATGCCAGCACGGCCCAAAGCCCATCCTTCTCACGAATGTGGTCTCCACCTGAAAGAGGATACGTAATAAAGTTTACCATGCACAGAAAAGAAAAGCACGATCATTAAATTAGTCTTCTTCCTCCCCCCCCTCCCACTAATTGTTTGATCTAATAACTTGCTGAAGAGATACGGTACCTGTACCAAAGCTTTCCTCTCCACACAAAGACAGTCTGCCGGCGTCCATTAGGTTCCCAAAGAATTTCCACCCAGTGGGAGTTTCATATAACTCTATTTTTGTTGCCTTGGCTACTCTGCAGGAAATACAACGAGAGTACAGAGAAGATCAGACACAACAAAATATGACCATCATTTTTATTAATGTTTGCATGTTTAAATGTAATGATTTGATCTTATTCAAATCTATTAGTGCTGTAAGTTGGACATGACTTCATCTTGGAACATCACTGTCTCATTGGTTGTGGCAATGCTGTGAAAGCCAGGCTGTGTCTTTACCTGTCTAAGGCTGCGCTTGTGGGCATGCTGCGGGCGAAGCCTCTCACCCCTGTGTGCTGGAAGTATGGGATGCAGAAGATGTTGTCAGCGATCACAGCCACGGAGTCAGGTGGGGTTACGAAAAAGCCGTGCTTACCGAGGATCATGTTGCGGTCCTAGAAAGCCATACGGAAGGACAGACAGACAGGGGTTAGAAGTCAAGGTTATTTTTTATTTTATTACAGAGAATTTAAAGAAAGAGACAAGTAACAGCACACACACCCCATCACCATCAAATGCTGCACCAAAATCATACTGTCCGTCTCTCATGCTGTCAACCAGATCTGCAGCGTGGGTGAGGTTAGGGTCTGGGTGTTGTCCCCCAAAGTCCTCCAATGGGACACAGTTGATGGCAGAGTTGGCAGGGCAGCCCAGCTCCTCACAGAGTATCCTCCTCACATACGGTCCTACCACTGGGGAGCACACAGTGATGAGAGAAGACGGGTATAAAGACAATGATGAACTACTCAAGGCAAATATGGTGCTGTACGAAGTGGCACCATTAGCATTATAAAACAGCAACAAAAAAATCAGCTTGTGTTGCTCCGTTTAAAGCAACAATTCAACCAGCTAGCCAAGCTCTCTCACCACAAACGAGTTATAACGTGATAATTAGTAATGTGGCTATGTTTTTAGAGTGACTGAAATGGAGAGGGGTCACAGTGATAGTAAAAATATATACCCTATAAAAAACAATACTTCCTATGAAGAGTTGGCGAGGGGCATGCGAGGACTGCTCACAAGTTAGATTCAGTTTCAGTGTTTGGGGACGCTCTGAATAGCTTTAGTAACCTGATCATTATGAATCATCATAAAGTCAATAGTTCCTATAACCCCACACCACCTCTCCAAAGTTAGAGCGAAGCCTGCAATTTCTTTCTTTATATTTAAAAATAAATACATATTAATATAAAAAAATATATTTAGTTATATAATTCATGAGCACTTGTGTCGATGGAGTCACCAAAACATCATGCAATACTTGTTGTGGTGACTGAGAGGCCAAATACGTTCCTGTGTCCTGACGGCTGGTGAATTGACCTGTGCGTCATACAGTTGACCTTAAGCAAACATTTAAGGACCATGAGCATCATGTTCTTTTTCCTGAGAACCTGTGACTCAGTAAAAAAACAACACGATATATTGAGTCTGGACTCCTGTGTGCAGTGGTGGAAAGCAACTAAATACATCAACTCAAGTTCTGCACTTAGAGGAACAGTGTGTAACATTTAGGGGGATCTATTAGGAGAAATGGAATATATTATTAAAAAGTATGTTTTCCTTAGTGTATAATCACTGGAAAATACAAATTGTTGAGTTTTTGTTAGCTTAGAATGAATCGTTTATATCTACATAGGTAGCGGGTCCTCTTCACGGAGCCGACCGCCATGTTTCTACAGTAGCCCAGAACGGACAAACCAAACACAGGACAGGTCACCAGACTATCACAGGGCTGACACATAGAGACAGACAACCATTCGCACTCACATTCACACCTACGGGCAATTTAGAGTGAACAACTAACCTGCATTTCTTTGGACTTCCTCTGGGAGGAAGCCGGAGAACCCGGAGAAAACCCACGCTAACACGGGGAGAACATGCAAACTCCACACAGAAGCCACAAGCCGGGTTTGAATCTGCAACCCTCTTGCTGTTAGGCGACAGTGCTAACCACTGCCGATGAGATTACATGCTCTTATTGGTAAATATCCTCTCACCTCCGTGCATGGCATCCAGTCTTATCTTGATGCGCTTTTCACCGGACAGAAGCTCCTTCAGAGCAGCAAAGTCGAAGATGTTCCTCAACAAGTTGGCGTAGGATTCCACAGAGTCCACAATTTCCACTTAAATGAGAAACAAAATTATAATTTTAAATGCACATGCCACCATAAACATTAAAATTAATGATCACTGAAGAATGGCAAAAATGTGTCATACAACCATTTCCTAAAGTAAGTCAGATTATACATTGTCACTTTTATGAAGCATCTTCAGGGAAAGATTCACTGCTCTAGTCTCCATCCTCTCCTTTTTCTCTCGTTGCCTCTATCCTCTCCTAATTGAAAGTGATGGGTGACAGACTAACGGTGCACTTCACCTGTGAAGGGTTTGAACTTGTTCTCCAGATCAAACATCTGTTTGCCCAGCGTTGTCAGATCCACTTGCAGTCCGGGGCAGATGGCAAACTCCTCAATGGTCCTGCTGATCTGAAAGATCTTGTTTGTGACTGCCTCCTTGGCTGGGCCTGGATGCAGGAGAAAATATATAATATTAGATCTGACATTTGCATGTACTGGTGTACTATACACATTCAGTATACTGGTGATAATATTCACGGTTGTTATTGGTAAAACCATGCAGATCTCTTCGATGTGTTTGACCTTTGTCCCAGATTTTATGTCCAGACAAACTCTCACACTTCATCTCATTACTGCGTCTGTGCCACATATCTGACTGAGGCCTTGTTAACTTCTCTCGTAAGACTATTTTTCACTTGGCCGATGCCCCTGCATGCTTCCTCCTCTCCGGTTACCCTACCTCCATTTGCAGTATTGAACTTAATGCCAAAGTCTCCATCAGGTCCTCCAGGGTTGTGGCTGGCAGTGAGGATGATGCCTCCGATGGCTTTGTTTTTCCTGATCACACAGGAGATGGCCGGCGTGGACATTATCCCGTGGTGTCCGATGATCATACGACCCACCTGAGGAAATGTCACACAGGTGTGTGAGTTGGATGGCATAAAGGGTGTATCTTAATTTATCTTAGTGGGGGTGGGGAGGGAATACCACTGAGTATCAGGTTTGGTGTGTCATGCTTCTTCCTCAAAGTGGGATTAGACTTTCATTTAATGAACGACAGCTATGGTGCGTAGAGAGCAAGTTGTATTATGTGTAAGTGCATTTTAAATCCCTCTAACCATCCTCCCGAGAAAGCATCAGAAGCTCAAAGGTTATGTAATTTAAACCCTGGGACCACAGGGAGCTCATTACTGGTGCTGGCAAGAGAGTAGAAAACAAAACAGCTTATATGCTTCTCTATTTGAAGACATCAGAGTAGCCAGGAGCTGCAGCGGTTTTATGGCTGAAAGGCAGCATTCATCCATTAATTTCTCAGTTATATTGTTCTGCTGTTGTATTGCGTTATACTGTCTCTTCTCACTGTCTTGCATTGCTTATGACTCACAGACTGGCCATTTACATCATATTTTAAAGGGACAGTGTGTAGGATTTGGCGACATCTAGTGGTGTGGTTGCAGATTGTAACCAACTGAGTACTCCTCCACTCACTCCTCCCTTTCCAAGACCGCGGTAACGTGAGCCGTCGAGTGCAAAACCGTTGTAACGCCGTTCACCTCGCTCAGAGGCCATCCTTACCATAATAACACTACTTTAGGAGCAACGGAAGTCAGATGACAGCTGGCGATACCACTGTTTTGTACTCTGCGGCTCACGTTACTGCAGTATCACACGCATATCGGAGAACTATGGTGGCCTTCAGGTTGTGAAAAAACGTGAAAGGTTCTCTCTAGAGCCAGTGTTTGGTTTGTTCGTTCTGTGCTACTGTAGAAACATGGTGGAGCAACATGGAGGACTCCATGAAAAGGACCTGCTCCCTATGTAGATATGAAGGGCTCATTCTAAGCTAACGAAAACACAACGGTTCTAAGTTATAGGTGATTAGGGGGTCCAACTTACACAGGACTTTCAAGCAGGAGACTGGTGTTTTGTTTGGAAGTTACGTTAGTGACCTTTGTCCTGTGTTTGTTAGTGACATTTGTGATGTGTTGTCCGTACTTATGTTGCGTTGTTTCTGTACCTATTTTACTTAGTTTACGTACTTATTTTATAGCCAACCTTGACATTTTTCCTAAATCTAACTAAGTGGTTTTGTTGCCTAAACCTAACTGCGGATGTTACCATAGTTTTGTTGCGTGGCATACAAATGACACGTGAAAAGCGTAAAATGCGTCTTGCTGTGGAATCCCTGGTCTAAAATGGAAAAAAATAGAAGAAAAAAAACGATGACTCAATTTAAAGTTAGAATCCTTAAAATGTACATCAAATAGTTTAATACTGATATGGTTGACATTTTTTCAGCAATAGCTAATGTATTTACATTCTGTAATTACTTCTCTATGTATTGGTTTTCATTGTTAGTGGCGGAGTCCACCATTCCTGCACTGGATTCAAATTGCCTTTGAACGAATTAGGAATTCGCAGGAAACAATTCATGCATGTGATCAAGCGTTACTGTTTGTAATTTTATCGCATTGACTTTTGTTGCCTAAACCTAACTGCGGACGTTACCGTAGTTTTGTTGCGTGGCGTACAAATGACACGAAACAAGCGGCGTACAAATGACACATGAAAAGCGTAAAATGCGCCCTCATGCCACGCGTAATGTCCGTGCAATGTTGTGCTACTCGTACGCCTTCCCGTGAGACCAGGTTGAACAAATATTAAGAATTTATGTAGGCCGACACCAAGAGTCATGCATGTAAACTTATAATACACTGCAACATACATGACAATTTTTTTTTAATTTATTGAACACTTATTTTATTTGGCTTTTGTTAACATTTGGATAACATATTTAACCTGTTAATGTCTGATCTATAACACATTATCATTATAATTCAACTGATTATTATTTTCCTCTAAATGTAACCATGTGTCAAAGGCTGCAAATTGAATACTAACAAGACATGAGGCTGGTACAACTAATGACAACAAAGGGATAATAACAGGAGACACATACGCTCACACCCACACACACACCTACCAGCATGCACACACAAACAAACACACACAAATGGTGACACTGACCCCGTTGGCTGCTGCCATCTGCACAATGACCCCAATAGCCGTTTGGTTGAAGAAGCGTCCGTCTCCCCCCACCACCACCGTTGATCCCTGGCGGTCGCGCAGGTCAATGGAGGAGAAGATACTCTGGATGAAGTTGTGTAGGTAGTTCCTCCTGGACTGGAATACGTGGACCTTCTTCCTCAGGCCGTTGGTGCCGGGTCTCTGGTCGGGGTAGGGGGCCGTAGGGACAGTCAACACCTGCAGAGGACTGTTGTCCATTGTTTCAAAATGAGAATCCGACCTAAAGCAACAGCGTAGAGAGCCAGAGCCTGTTGTTCAGAGGGAAACCCCCCCGTCAGTTGACACGGGGAACCGTAATGGCAGGGTATAATCTCGACTCCTCCTGTTAGTTCACTGGAAGCACAGGGCTGCAGTGGTACTTCTGAAGCCCAAAATAACCTCTCAAACGAATGTGTGTGCAGAGGCAGGGGGGTGTAACTGAAGACGCTCCTTCACACAAGTGCAGGGAGATCACTGTCAAGGCTGCAGGCCCAGTCACAAAGAAATATGTGTGTGTGTTTTTGGGAGTGTCTGAGTGGACGTACTGAGGTGTTATTGGAGCTATTTTGCCCATCTGTGAGCGGCTGCAGCTGCGCTCGGAGTAGTGATATGCAAAAAGAAGGATGACATCTCTCATCGGAGAGGCACTTAGCGCTATTATAGGAGGGGATATTTACCCATCCTTAAAGCTGAGTGTGTGAACAGAGTGCGAGAGGAGCAATTAGAGAGAAGCACACGCTGAATATACACGTGGTTTTAAGAACGTATCTGTTTACAAAACAAGCATAATTTGTCAAATCTAATTATATACATGCAGCACAATCAAATCAGAGCGGAAGGTATCTGTGTAGAGACAGAACAACACTGCCCTCTAGAGTTTATTCAGGGCTCCAACAACACAGTACAAAAGAGTTCACAACCTCTCAGTGCAACATCCTGAAGGATTTTTTAGTATGTAGTAACAGCACAAACATGCTTTCGTCATTCATTAACAAGTCTTTGGCTTGAAAACAAAGGTAGTTCAAGGATAACACTACTCTGAGCCAAATCTCTGTTGACATAGAAAGACCAGTCTGTGCCTGGCCAACGTCACGAACCCCAATCAATCTACAGCCCATAGTAACAAACAGGACGTTACAGAAGTTTGTCTTGGTCAGTTAGGGTTTGATGAGGGTTTTCATTATATTTTTCAGTTAAGGATACCCACATCTAAATGAATACTCGCATTATATGAAGTCACCACTTTATTTAAATTAATAAAACATAGCAAATGTATCAAAAATAGAGTATGTAAAGTAAAGATGAGTGTTATCTAGCAGTGGTTCCCAACCTTGTTTTGCCTTATGACCTCTCACGTTGGCCGCTCCTCATTTGCATAAAGTTGAGGTCTAGGCTACTATACGCAAATCAGGAGCGTCTGACGCGACTCGCTGCCTCTGGAAACTCCAGAGAAACTTTTAAACTAACCGTTGTTGATATAAAATAAAGACAGGTTCAGAAACTGCATGGCTTACTTCTCGCATAAAATGTTTCCAGAAACACATGTCTTTGAACTATTTTGATAATATAAGAGAAAAAAGTTTCCGGTTTGAAAGCTGGGAGCAGCAGCCCATGAGGGAAAGCTTAGTGGCAGTCCATCAAGCGTCCACTGCTGGGAAGCGAGGCGATCCCTCCCATACGAAAACACCCCTATGGACACGAACCATGAGTCGATCCACAGAAAATGTATCAACTATTCAGATAATCAAATAATTATTTAAGTAATTTTCTTAACCGATAACGCCAACAATTCCAACTCCCAGCCTGTCAAAGGTGAATAATTGCTGGTTTTCTTAGACTTCTATGATAGTAACTTGATTTTGGGAGGTTTTGGACTGTGGGTCTGACAAAGCAAGACATTTGAAGACGTCACTTTTGTTCTGGGAAACTGTAATGGACATTTTTCAATATTTTCTTACTTTTTTTTAAGAAAATAACCATTAGATGCAGCCCTTGGTACATTTGAATAATTCTTAAGCTGGGCATACACTGTACGATCTTAGAAATGTTGTTGTGTAATTCCTACTCCTACTCTACGAGTAGATCGTTTGCGATGTAAAGCGAAATCTCATGATTTATGTGCTCACACGGTACTGTCTGATCGTCAGCCACGACCTGCGTGTTCACACTGTACGTGTAAAATAGAAAGAAAAAAAACACAGCCCGTCAGCTACCGAGGGCCGTCCTGGCTGTTGACCGCTGTCAATAAAGATTAGTTTGAAAGCTCCGAGACAGGTAACGTTTTTTTGTTAGCAGAGGTCTGTACGGGTCACGATGCTAACAAGGCAGAAACGTGCTGCCTCGATCTGCTGAAATGTCTAAAAAAAGAGGCGCTGGCGTAGATGGACTCACAGGTGGTGAGGAAGATGTGGACAGTATGGCTTGTCCATTTTGCAGAGAGAATTGGAGGTAAGCTAGCTACTATTATTTATTGTACATTGTTGTCTTGACAGCTACGCTCTGACATGTCAGAAATTCATCCGACTGTCCGACGGCTGGTCGGGAGGAGTTAATCGGTCCTTGTCCCCCCCCCCTGTACACTGCACGGCAAACGACGCCCGACGAAGCTGAAATTTGGTCCGACTCTCTTGCACAGTATTACACAAAACAACGAACCATTCAAAAGGAAAGTCAGAAAAGTCCATTGTGTAGCAGATGTTAGATGTATCTCATGACCCCCACAAGGGGTCCCGCCCCCCATGTTGGGAACCGCTGCTGTATACTGAGAGTCAATGTGACCCAATATAAAAACTGCTCACATATGGCTGTATGTTTTAATTTCTTCTCCATAACCTTTGACCTCTGAGCTACAGTGAGTGAATATATATTGTATGCTAACTGCAAACAGTATTTTGGGGATTTCACAATACAAATACATTAGAGACTATCCTGGCTTAGGCAGTAATACGTTGTTTTGCCTTCCTCAGTTTAGCACACAACAGCACTCAGAATTGTAAAGTTTATTTAGTGTCCTCTGTGACACCTCGGAGGAAGCATCTTCCTCTCTGCCCAAGCCTTCTTAAACCGTGGAGCACTGCCGAGGCTCTCCTGAAGAGGCCGCTGTTAAATGCAGTATTTTCACTGTAGAACGCTGGTGCTGGATCACAGAAAGACACCTGTCTCAAAGGAGGCTGAAGTGGAGGAGGTGATTCTGGGGGACGCCACGGGGTGTACAGAGATCTGGGTGAGCCTGAGGGAGTAAGCAGCTTTTTGGCCCGGCCTCCATTGAATCCCTCTCCTACGCTCTGAGCGCCCCTTAGGCCTCATGTGGAAATATCTCCCATTCAGGTTGGTGTCTCCGCAGGCGTTGAACCACCATCCACCTGGAAGATGACAGAAATGATATGTTGTGCGACTGATACTGGATGACAAGTATTCATTAATCCCCCCCTCTTTGCATCACAAGAGGATAAACATGTCTCCCACATGTGTGCACCTGCTGTACCTGTGTAGCTGTGAGCACAGTTGGAGTCCTGGTGGTTGTTGTTGTCCCTGTCCTTGGTGGAGAACATCATACCGGTGAGGTTGCTCATGGGGTCCGGCAAATCTCCAAACAGATGCGTGAGGTGAATGGTGTAGTTGCTCTCAGGACCATTAAGGTTGAATCTGTATTCGAGGAAGCGCCTGGCCTGTTTCCAGTCTTCCAGCTGGATGTGAAGGACAGAGTTGCCCTGGGCGGCCAGAGAGTGGATCTTCCTGAGGCCGAGCCAAAACTCCCCTGTGAGACAGACATCATTGAGCGGTCAGAGCTGACATGATTTAACAAGCACCTCTGAGAAGTTGACGCCGTTATTAAACGTTATAAAATTACAAATGCTATGATCGTGATATACGCCAAGTAATTTAGAATTTGGCAGTCGAGAATGAATTCTCAAACATTAAACGGGTAATTGCGCTTAGAGTCTCGAGAACAGAATAATGTCTCTCACCTTGAAAATCTCCAAACCCGTTTTCATACTTCTCCCAGATTTGATCAAAATTCACTGAACCATCCCTCCTTCGCTGGATGACTGTTGCTCCATGATCTAAAACGGAAAAAAATTGAAAAATTAGAATTACCGCCTCGAGGTTGTATGCCCCCAAGTCAAGTTGCAGTTTACATCCATGTCTGTCCAAAATGTTATCACTTCATCATTTTATCCTGTTAGACATTTGTGAGAAATTGTCATAATTAGCATATTAATTCTTGAGTTATTGACACAAATGTGTTTTGTGAAGTCACAGTGACCTTTGACCACCAAAATCTAATCAGTTCATCCTTGACTCCAAGTGGATGTTTGTGCCAAATTTGAAGAAGATTTCTGAGATATCACGTTCACGAGAATAGTACGGATGGATGGACAGACAACCCGAAAACATAATGCCTCTGGCCGAGGTTGTCGCCGGCGTGAAGGCATAAAAAAAATTATGACTTAATTTAAAGTTATAATCCTTAAAATTGACATCAAATAGTTTAACACTAATAATGTAACTGTTTGGATTTCTGTTGTCATATTGCCTTGGATCCTGTTTGCTTTGTCTGCAAAGCACTTTGAAAACTCTGTTGTTAATTGTCCTATATAAATAAAGTTGTTATTATTATTATTATTAATATGGTCAACATTTTTTCAGCAAAAGTTATTTAATGTATTTACATTCTGTAATTACTTCTATTTGTAGAAGTTTTCATTGTTAGTGGCAGAGTCCGCCATTCCTGCATTGGATTCAAATTGCTTTAAACGTATTCGAAACGTGACAGGAAACAATTCATGCATGTGATTCAGCTTGTTTGTAATTTTATTGCATGTACATAAGCCTTGCTGTTTCCTGTTCATTCTCCTACAGCTGTATCACAGCTGTATTAAAGGGGACATATCAAGAAAAACCCACTTTTTCAGTGCTTTTGCTCATACATTATGGTATCTGGAGAGCCTACCGACCCACAAACTGTGAAATAAGACAACCCAGTCAGCTTTTTGTGGGCTGCCTAGATCAGAAAACATGTGGTTCAACAAGCCAATCAGATTTGGCTCCCCTTCCTACGTCACATGCAGACTCATTAGAATATATCACCCACAACTTGAGAACTATCTTTGTAAAGGTGCACCATATTTTTCTCACAAGCCAATCAGAGCAGACTAGGCTTTTTCGGGAGGGTCTTAAAGGGACAGGCGCTACAACCGAGCGTTTCAGACAGAGGGTGAATACAGGTATATTCAGACAGACAGTATGAGAAAGATAATGTGTTTTTTGAACATTAATGCATGTAAACATGTTCTAGTAGAAACCCAAAATACAAGTATGCACCTGTAAATGAGCATGATATGTCCTCTTTAAGTTACTGATAATGCAAACCCAACATTTGCTGCTGCTGCTTTATATTAAGGATTTCAACTTTAAGTAAGATTCAAGATAGACAGTTGGACTTAACAAGGACTAAACAACGATTCAAATGTGATCTTTAATTTTAAAAAAATCCCAAAACTAGCCCTGTGCTGTGGTGAAGTTAAATGTTTGTTTGACGGTACAGTACCTTTGCCCATGTCACAAAAAGCCATGAAGGGCTCCGCTCCGCTGGGTCTGACGGCGTAGACACCACTGACTCGCTCCCCTCTTTTGAACAGGTCACTGCAGTCTGATGGCAGATCTGTTTAAAAATGACCACAGACATAATGTCAAAGTTGAAAACCGCCCTGCATAAAGATTAGCTGTAAAGTGGTGATGGAGGAGCAGAGAAGAAGAGTAAGTGCTCTTGTGACCAGACGGTCAACAGTTCATATCAGCAGCATTAGCAGGAAAAATGTGCGCAGGATAATTGATTGCTCAGTATATGCTGAAACCAGGCAGGTATGAAACCGCATGAATGTGAAGCAGAAAATTGCTGTAAATTGTCGGGACACATTCGTAAATGATGAGCATTGACACAGTAAGATTGAATATATAACCTTTGGGATTGCTGATATACTGTAGGACAAATAAAATATACTAAATCCGAATATCACTCTCAACATTTCCCCATGTTTTATCACCCATCTTACTCATCATGTTGGTAGTGCTGGTGGAGCTGGAGGTCAGATACGGGGTGAGTGTTGGTGCTTCACTGTTGAAGATTTCAGGCATCCTCTCAATGGTCTCTTGGGTCAGTGTGTTGAGTGTAAACTGGAGGAAATAGGTAGGGAAAGGCTTTAGCTTGCAGACATAATCCTCAGACTGACCACGGAGGAATACCGCAGATTAAATAGCAAGTCCACATATAATAAACTTTGGGTCTGCAAAAGTAGACATTTTCCAAAGTTTTTGAGATACTTTACAGTAACAATATGAATTTTGAGACCAAGGGAATGCAAATGTATTATAACACTGACGCACTAGCCGAGGTTATTAAACATCTGGACAGCTCCTTCATTATGTCTGCACCCTCCTCCAAAGATTTAAAGTCTAAATTACATAGTACAGTACAGTGCCATGACTCCATTAAAGTTTCTTACTGCAGCACATTCACATGAGGATGACAGCTCATTACTCACAAAGCTCGCAAAGTGATCTTAGGAAATTTCCAGGAAAATGCTACTTTAGCACAGCGACAAACTAAAAGGCCGTGTGAGTGGAAATGCCCATCCACTCTGACTGAATGATTTGGGTGGGGAGGCGGGCTGAAAGTTATTTAATTTTATAAGAAAAAAATAAAGCTAAATCCCCCCTGAGCATCATTAATATTTTCTTAGGGCCCTCTCCCTGAAAATATTAATGATGAATAAAGAGTTTCCAAGTGAACAGCTGTTACACCTGCTGAATGAGTGAACTGGGAACAGGCACCAGATCTGTGGCTGCTAATGAACTTGAGCGCCGCAATTTTTTTCCGAACCCCGTATTCCACTTACTGAAAATATATCTGAATTAGATCAGATGATCCTCAACGGTGAGGTCCCAGAGGGATTCATATTCTGAATTTGATATGATTATTAGGTAGACTTACCAAGAGCTACGAGATTGGATTGGAGTCCATAGGATATCAACCTTGTTCTATGAAAAACATGTTTTATTTGCGATGTCATGGAGAAGTACTACACTACCCACAATCCTAAATGTAACAGCGATGTCTCTGATTGACCTGCGAACAGCTAGTGAGGGTGCATGCTCATACGCGCTTTTACTTGCTGCTCCATGGTCTGCTCCCGGATTCCACACCGGGCCAACATGGCGGTTCGTTTGGAAACTTTCTCTTATATTACGAAAATAGTTCACCAAAATGTGTTTCTGAAAACATTTGAGGCAAGAAATAAGGCACGCAGTTGCTGGTTGCTGAAGCTGTCTTCATTTTAGATCGACAACGGTTAGTTTAAACGGGAGTTTCCAGAGGCAGCGAGTCGCCATTCGCAATGGTTTATGGGATGAGCAGTTCCTTCACTGCGTTTCTTTTGTTCAGAATCAGATGTTTTAGGGTCATATGATTCAACTCGTAGCTGGTTGGCTTGGTTCCATGCTTAAAACTCTTTATGTCAATGGATTGGAATGGAATTCACTTCAGGAACCGGTGCCGTTCAAAAAGTGGGTGGTCACTGCTGCGCTCTATAACCTGGTATGTATGACCTCACGCGCCTTTACGTCCGTCAAATCCATTACATGACACCAGAGTTGCGTGGCAACAGCTTCTAAAGGTGCAGCTTTAAATATGAATGTGATGTAACTATTCGATTGTTCTTGTAAGCTCACAAGGAAAGAATGGGTGAGAAAATTTGACCGTCCTCAAGTTCATAACCCACCTCCTTCTTTGAACCCCCCCCCCGAAACATTTACCTTTTCCTCCAGATTCTTGATCTTAAACTTCTGGTGGTTGAGTTGGTCACTCTGCTCCCTCACAGCCTTCAGCAGCTCTATGATGCTGCGCTCCTGGCTGTGGATCACCTCCTGATCAGGGAAGAAGAAATCATGGGAACTGTTAAAGGACGGCGTTATTTAACTGTGAATATATCACACATAATACTCAGGGTCTGTATTATAGCAGTCTTATGTTGGGAGAACAAATGCCAAACAAAGCATAAGGATACAAATGCATACTACTTCTTACTAAATAGTGTATTCAAAAGCATATCCTGGCACCTTGTTAAAAGCTTAGCTACAGTCGATTTTTAGAAGATTTGTAGGAGATTTGTGTCAAATTTCTTCTTGTGCAGAGAGGAATAGGCTGCCCAAAGAAAAGTTGCAATCCCACCCAGAAAGAGTTGATGTGTCATTGTTTTAGTGTCGTATCTAAATGATCTTTCAGAGATATTTCCACCTGAGCAACAAGACAAAATACAGGTTTCCTCTCTAACAACAGGTGACTCACCCTGAGGCCGTTGATCTCCGCCACTTGTTCGCTCGTCACCAGGCCATGTGACAGGCTGCTCAGCTTCTCCTCCAGCCCCTCCACCTTGTTCTGCAAGCTGCTCTTCTCCTGCAGGATGCTGTCCACTTTGGAGTTGATCTCGACAGACAGGCCCTTGATCTCTTCGTTGTTGGCCTTCAGCACCACGGTGGTCTTCTTCAGCTCCTCTTCCTCCTCTTTGATTTCACTGGCGAGCACCGAGAGCTGGTAAAACGAGCGGTCGAAGATGTTGAGCTTCTGGAGGATGTCGTTGATCTGTCCCCTCGTCTTCTGCACGAACTCCCGCAGGCTCTGACCCAGCTGGAGGAGGCCGTTCGCCAGGAGACGCACATCATCCAGAGCAGCAAAGCGGGAGCGGGTTTCAACGGGGGCCACGGGCTGGAGGGCCGGCAGATCCTCTCTGACACAGCGGGCAGGGACACAGGCAGCAGCCAGGACCAACAATACGGGAGTCAGTGTACTTCTCATGTTGTTGTCGCGCTGCTTTCTCCAGCTGTTTGTTGGTGATGTTAGGGGAACAACTGGTAACCCCTCTGCCTCCACTGCGACTGGACAAAGAGTGAGGGTTCTTATATACACTGTGTCTGGAGTCAGGTCAATGATTAACCTGTTCATCTGATCAATATCTGCATTGAGAATGTGGTTACTTCTTGCTGAGTGGAGCTCAATTCAAACTTCAGTGATTAGTCAACAATCAAATCAACAGAACAAGGAAATTTAATGATTTGACAACTTACATGTTGTAAAATGGATAAATTACAGTGGAGTTTTTCTGCGATACATATGTTCGCCCCAACTCAGAATTTTGCATTATTTAAACTGAATGTATAACTTGCACCCACCAGGTTGACTTCAGTTAATGTTCTACTTGCCGCTGCAGCAATGATAAGCCACAGTTTAAAAAAAAATAACCAATGCAAATTCATTTACACTGACTCTAATCTAAAGATGTTTTCCTCTCAGTCATGACAGGGTGACATATGTGTTTTCAACTGACCTGACTTGCGCTGAGGTCACGACTGGTCTCCGTTACTGTTGCGCGGCTGGTTTATTTTTAAACAGGAAGATGACCCGGTTTACGTATAGGATCGATTGAGAAATGGTTTTGCAATGTTTAGTTTCATCTGTTTTGATCCAGTAGTGGAGGAAGTGCAGTGTAGGTGCTGTGCAAGTAATATCTTTTGCATTGCAGTAGTTTATATCGTATAACAAAACGTTAAAATCTCTTAAGCTTGTGTTAACCACAGACCTTATTTCAGGCATCTAACTGAAAACCCATTCAAAAAACCCATTGACCTCCAGACGAGGGAACCGGAAGTGCTAAAATGCTAACTCATTTCCAGGTTTTAGGACTCATTCCTGCAGCACTCTACAGCACCAGGGAACAAACAGCTGTTGCTCGAAATGAAATCAAGCAACACGAATCGCTTGCACCGTAAATCTAAAGACAAAAATGCTACCTGATGTTGCATCTTATTGATAAAATAGTTGCTTAACCTCAGGCTACAGTAAAACACTTTAGCCTGCATAAAGGTTGCTTAAAACTTTAATTTTCACTCTACACACACACAATGCAAGAAATTAAGTGAAGTGTGGTGCACGCTCCCTTGCAAAAAGTGGGAGTATGACCTGAGATACAACCGCCTATCCACATAGGGGGATGACCCACGTTCTCCTCTGTTAAATGTTAACTACCGATCTGAGAGCAGGGTTGCATGAGCCCCGCCACTGTGTGTACACAGTAAACACAGTCCACAACCCTGACTTCAGCGTGGGGCCCTGCTCTCTGGAAGGGAAAACGTATGGGTGCACACACAGTGGCCCACATTTGTGAAACTTGTGACACTGCAGCTGCAGCGTAGCTTCAAAGAGTAAAGGGACGTATAGTAAAGGGGCCATGGGGAGTGCAATGGGGCGTGTGTGTGATGAACGAAGGGAGGGGAGTAGGCCAGTGATCTACGTATACATGGGTTGGAGGTTGAGCTCATGAATACACATTTGTCTTTGGACATTGTGCTTCCTGTGGTTATTGCAAATACAAACACATGCCTAAGAGGACATCAAACATCGAACTCTATGGTTTCTCTTCGATGCGTTGTATACCCATACATAGGCAGAGGCCTAGAAGCATGATGAATTGTTTTTATTTTTTATTTCTCTACCGCTTTCATCGCCATCCAGCCTCTTCTGCTCAGAAAGAAGATCAGTGTCACGCAGATGGTCAATGCCCTGTTTTTTATTTTAGATTATCTCATCAAAGGGCAACAGTTTGTCCGCCTCCAGAGAGCGGCAGCAGCTAATGGTGCTAACAGCACTAACAATGGCAACAGCCCTTACAGAGCTAACAGTGTTAACCTCAGGGGGAAACGGAGGGTGGGTGCTACGCTTCTGAGACGCCGCTGCCGGCGCTATCAGCTGTAACCGCCGTATGAGAGCAGTGCAGAGCAGCGGGTCGTGAGCTAGCCAGTGGGGCACGCTTACATGCACTAACATGCATTGAATGCACGCGTGGCCGGCCGGCTATGGCCTGTACTTGTGTCCTGGTGGATTATACACAAAATATATATTTCCCACGGGTTTATTTTGTCCTAAAATGATTCTAAATGTCAATTTATCAGTCTTACGCACACACTGCGACACTGTATGGTTGTAAAACTCTGCATGCATGCAGCTACAGAGAATCTTCAAAGCTCTCTCCATCTACCTCAGGGATAAAATGAAAGCACTTGAGGGGTTATTTCCTGCCAACAGCAATCAGACTGTACAATGCTTACTGCCTGCTGGAGGGCGCTGAAGTAAGTCTCCTGCAACATCTAGTCAAACTGCAAATTGCTTTGCGCAAATTGTACACTTTGGACTGATCTGTAAGTCATTTGCTTCTAATATGGAAACATTTCTCTGTGCAATTTTCCTCCTCCTTCCATTAGAACGATATAATGACAGTGACATTTAGAAGAGATGGTAATGCTGTGTCTCTCTCTAAACAAACTAAATTTGATTTAGTTTAGTGACATTTTCTTCTGCAGTTTTTTCAGGCTAAATAGACAAATGCAGCAACATAACCCGGTTTAGCTCTTACAGTAACTGTTATTGCCCTCTCTGTTTTGTCTTTTGGCTGCTTCTAAAAAATAGTTATAAAACAGTTGGAATTATTTCATAATACTATTTATCTACTGTAAACACAGACTGTTTACTTGTATATTCAAACCGCCAAAGCCAAATGGATTTTTGTGCAGCTGGTATATTTGTGGTCGATCCACATTTTCTTGGCTTGTTGTCAGTGAACTGTGATAAACTGTCCAAAGTTTAATTCCAAAAGGAGAAATGTCTTATTTTAAAACATGTAAGCCAATACTGAACATCTTTAAATGCTAAATTAATCCTAGGATGTATAATTATAAAATATCAACCTTTTAAAATTCACTACAAATAGCATACACTTGAACTCACAATAACCAACGTATCCTATACAACGGTTCGTGCGATATCTTACACAATCAACATGTGTCAATTTCCGCTCGTTACATGAATACAGTCTTTTCAAAATAAACTTACTTCTTCACAGGAAACAACTTAGTTAGGTTTAGGTAAAGATCAACTTAGTTAGGTTTAGGCAACATAACTACTTAATTAGGTTTAGGTAAAGATCAACTTGGTTAGGTTTAGTCAACAAAAGTTAGGTTTAGGCAACAAAGCTACTTAGGTTTGGGAAAAGATCGTGGTTTGGGTTAAAATAACTGCGGAAGTGGCGTAACTTAAGTACGGAAGTTACGTGACAAAAACTACTTAGTTAGGTTTAGGCAACAAAACTACTTAGTTAGGTTTATGCAACAAAACTTCTTAGTTAGGTTTAGGCAACATAATCACTTATTTAGGTTTAGGAAAAGATTGTGGTTTGGGTTAAAATAACTCTTCAGGTGGCGTTACTTACAGAAGTTACGTGATAAATAAATCAACGCTGACTTCTTGTTTCACACGGGGTATGAACATCGGTCTCCTGGGCGAAAGTCTGGTGTATTTTGAACCACCCATCCACTACGACCTCCTCCCTTTTGTTGCTATTTATACTTCCTGCTTCATGATTTCGTGGATTACATACGAATTGATTTTGTGGGATATATACAAATTACAGTGCACAGAACAGCTATACTGTATACCATCACCTTCAGGAGTTCGATTTAGGTTTTCTGTCATGGAAAAAGTAAGTTAGTTAGTAAGTAGATGATTTTTAGAAATTGATAGTGACTTGTCAATAAACACATGACTTTAATTTACAGATTTGACTGAGAAAATGAACTATTTTCTGTCTTAAATTAGGTTGTTTTACATGCTCCACACATTTCTGCTACTAATTACCTGAATACTGCTTTTTTTTTTTTATTACTTGTATGACACAAATCAGCTTGTGAATTATACCATTCTTAAACATCTGCTGAATGTAGCCTCAGCTTTAACCTACAGTAAACTTTAACAGTAATACTGAAAGACTTATAGCCTGCAGCCGACATCTAGATTCAAATGAAATCCAGCTGCTTTACCTACTATAAGACTTATGCATCTTTCATTTCAAACAACCCCAGTTGTCATGGGTCTGTGGCCGTCTGGTCAGAGGGACGTTCTTGATTCATAGGTCACTGTTACATGACTACTTACACTGTTTCCGTTGGCCAATGCAGCTACAGCACAACCTGTAACTCCCCTGACCACAAGCCACAGTTACATAACGTGCATCAAATGCGGGGGAAGATGTCGGCTGTGACAGACCTTTAGGTGGACTGAACCACTTTAAACTTTTCCATCGGTTTTGTGTGATGTTGTTTCAGCTGTCCTTTAAATACCCGACTCCTCAAAGAAATCATTGTGTTGCTTTGTTTCTACTATTGATCAAAGCACATACATGGATAATGGCTGATTAGAATTACTGGAAAGACTGGAAAATATTCTGGATCATTTTGTCAACATAAAACTTCAGTGAACACTTGAAAGCCTCTTGGCAGTATTTAACTTACCTCCAGCTATACTTTCCACCAGCAGGCAGCTTCCACAAGTAATAACAGTCAAATGGGAAGAAAATGAATACCCTCCAGCCGGCAAGCCTTGTGCCTCCCTTATGCATTTTACTTTGTGGGCCCTAAACGCCTATTTGCATGAGTTAATAATTAATGACTAGTTTTTCAACTAAAATGTTAAGCATTTTATTTATACACCATATTTCCCTTCAGATATGATGCAACTCCAAATCTTTCTCTGAAACTGCCTTCGAGCAGACCGAGATTGTTGCCTTTAGGCCAAGGTTTCTGCAGTATGTGGTCAGTCCGTCAGCAATCCTTTGGTCCAATAAAGACTGTTTTTTCTCTCTCCCTCCCTCGAGTCAAACCACAATCCCTCTCGGAGTCGGTTGTCTGCTTGGGTAATGGAAAAGGAGTATTTCTTGCTAATTCTTGCTAATTCCTTTTCCATCCACGTCGGGGCACAAGGCGGTGGTTGCAGCTCCTCGAGCGGCTCTCCCGCCTCATCATGTCATACACTCTTCATTACCATTTATTTTAATTTCAAGATAGGCTCAAGTTGGATGCTGCCAGTTGGAGACTGTGTTAAACAGTTTTCACTTTAAGGCACATATTGTGGGCTGTACATGAAGGGCAATACATTCCTCTTGGCCTGAGGAGACAAACGGAGCCGGTTGCCCAACACAAACATAGACCCAACAAAAATAGATGGAGAGAAAATAAAGAGATGAACTGTAAACAGAAGGTATAAAATAAACAGAATGAGAAGTAAAGAAAGAGTCTACAGTCTGTCTGTAGTCTGTGGGGCTGTACTGTGTGTGCTTTGAACTAAATGCTAATGATAGCATGATAACATGCTCACAATTCAATGCTATCGTGCTGATGTTTAGCAGGTAATGATTACTGTGTTCACTACCTTATTTTAGTATGTTAGCATGCTAACATTTGCTAATTAGCACTAAACACAAAATACAGAGGCTATTTTGCAATAACCTGATGCGCCAAATGCCTTGTTTACACAGAACCATCTGAGGAAACTGTTTGGAAAAGGGCAGGCACTTTCAAAAAAATACTTGGCAGGTGATTGGATGAACCATCTGTCAATCAATCTCTTGCCGAAGCTAGTCAGGAGAAGAGCAAAAACATCTTCTCCATCGAGAAAAGCCTTCAGTGTCGTACTTTGCTCATCTTTCAATGAAGAAATACTCTCTAGTTCTGTTATAACTGATGCTATTGCAGCATCTCCTCACAGGACGCTGATTGGTCCGTGATCTGGCTTGCCAGACACAAACGCATTACTTGAAGCCTGACAAGATGGATTTTCGTGTGATAAGTGATCCCGAGAGAATCCATGCAAGGTAAGTTTTGCGGGTATTTGGTCATAAACCAACCAATTTTTGGGCAAATAAAAATTCTGACCTGGTGCTAAATGAAAAGTCAAGGGATCTCCAAAGTCATAGCATTTCATCCTGAGGGGGACATGAATGTCTGTACCAAATATCATGGCAATCCTTCCAATAGTTGTTGAGGATTGTCACGTAAAACCACAAATTCCAACCTCATGGTAGCGCGAGAGGAAAAGCCTGAGAATCACCAAAGTCAGCAGGGTCCATCCTCTGGGCACCATGAATGTATGTACCAAATTTCATTGCAATCCAATAATTGTCGAGACATTTATCCAAGAACCAAAACCTCACAGAGGCGCTAGAGGAGAAGTCAGGTGATAACTAAAGTCAGTATGATTCAGCCTCTGAGAAAAATGAACGTCTGTACAAAATGTTGTGTCAATCCATCTGGTAAATGTTGGGATACTTCACTGAATAAATGAAAAATTTGACCTGCTGGTGGTGCTTGAGTAAAAATTGGGACATCACAAGGGTCTGGAGGCTTTATCCTCTGGGGACCATGAATGTCAAAACTTCACAGCGATCCATCTCATAGTTGTTGAGATATTTCACTCTGGACCAAAGTGGTGGACAGACCAACAGGCCGACATTGCCATCCCTCAAACCGTGCCGCTAGCATGGCTACAAAAGCAATTTCCTCTTTTTCACAGCGACTTTGGTGATAAAGGACAGGCAACCAGTCCAGACAGGTGTTACTTATTGTCCACTGTCCTAATAAGGAGCAAGGGAAAGGCTTTCCTGGCATGATGGTAGTGCCCCAAAGGAAGATGCTGGGTGCGGGTTGAAAGAGGATCCATGAAGAATGAGAGGTATGCACTGAGAGAATTAACCCCCATGGATGGCACCGAGCCCTCTGCTCTCCCCCCCTGTTTACTTGATTATAGAGGACAGAGCCCACATAACACTGGGTAGAGTTACACATTCTGAACGAGGGAGGTCTATGAGGCACTGCGTTGGTCACTGATGTTATCTGAGAGGATTATGGACGGTACACAGTAAGGTGACTCTGGTACTTTCTCTTGATGCTCCATATTTTGACATGTTGTCACCAGGGTCCCCAGAAGAGCTGCCGACTTTCCCGGCCAGCTACTCCTCTGAACTCCTATTGGCTGCTGCCTGAAGGAGTGGGTGTGGTTCTGTATGCCTATAGCCTCCCACTTGTCAGTCTCGTCAGACAGGAGGTACCGTAGGAAGGCTTGCCCCTCCCTGCTCTCTTTTACACACAAGCAAACCCAGCTTCTGTTATGGCAGGGGCTGCACACTGGCATTTACCAAACAGCCGCGGCATGCCACTCTCCCTGACAGCACCGCCCCACCTTCTCAGGAGACAGACAGGCTGAACTGAGCTGAGAGCAGACTGTAGTGGACTGCAGTCTGGCAAACACACCCTCACATCAGCAAGACAAAGTGGGGAAAACTGCTGAACACATGTCACCAGGTAAGCTCTGGTTTAATATTAATCTCATATCTCCCAGCCAGTGGAGGACTGTTAGTTAATCAGAGCCGAGATGCTAAACGTTGACCTTGAAAGTCTTTCGATCCGGGACAGGCTGATCTAAATTCAGGGTCAGAAAAGCTTTTGAATATAAAGTGATTTAACAAATTGTGTGGAGTGGACCTTTGTGCTTGTGCTAAATACTAATCAGACTTTCAGGATAGAATAACTTTGCCTTTTCAAGATTAAATGTTGAATTATATTAACATTTTATTTACACTTACTGTACATTAATACACTTGAACCAACACACATGAGAGACACGTGAGAACACACACAAGGCAGCACATTTTCTATTTTAACCTTGCCATGTCAACATACCATAGTTTTCTTTCTTGCATGAAGCCCCTGGCAGCTGTTTCGTCCTATAAGCCTTTGGCTCCACATACCACACAACGAGGCTTAGATGCCACAATGCAACTCTGACCCTGTTGCTGTTGGACAACTACCAGGACTCCAGTGGTCCAAAATCCCAAGATTAAAAACATACATACTGAAAAAAAGAAGATCATAGAACTTAAGGGATTCCAAGGAAGTCTTTATGGAGAAAGTGAGTGAAAAATGTATTTGAAGGGGAAAAGAAGAGACAGATAGAGAAGGGGGGAAAAGGGAGCTCGAGTCCAAACAGTTGGCTTTGGTTTCTAAATCAACTCCGAACAGAAGACAAGCTTTAGAGTTATGCACTGGAAAAAACCACAGTCTGTACAGCCAAAAAGTGGAGAGGAGGAATGATTTTTCCGGGAACAGAACAGGGAAACATGTAGATTTACATACTGTACAGACAGATGGACAGAGACTGGCACGGGGATAGCTCTGAAACAATTTCTCACTGTTTCAAGTTCTGGATTACGTTAATTGTCTCAAATTTTCCCCACACATTATAGTGGTGTCAAAAAGTGGTTCTGTCCAAACACAGAGTAGGCTACAAGTCGGTGGGTGGCTGGGACAATGTGATAGAGTATCCAAACTGACAGCTCTGCAAGTTCACCCCACGTGAACCCATGAAAACAAAAACATGAATGTAAGTAATTCCATAAGCTGTCAAAAAGACTGTAGCAGGTTTGTGAGGCTGCACTCACAGAAGGCACAGCGGTGCATTGAGCTAGGGTTGTCCCGATAGTCGGTCTTACACGGCGGCAGACGCCCCGACCGTCGTTTCGCTTTTTTTTTACAGAAATAAAACCCAGTTACTTCATTTTGGCGTATCGGAGGACGGACGCTACAAACTGAAAGTGAAAGTGTCTGCTCTGTATGGAGTCTCAGCACATGGTAGCAGGTGTCATATTTCACACAACCGGGATGAGAGAGAGTTGACAGACAAGGATTTGGTGTCAAAGCTAAAAGGAAAAGTGCTTATTTGGCAATATTTCAGATTTAAACTCAATGCTATAAGGGAACCATAACGTTAATGAGGTAATCGGCGTGAGGAGGAAGGAGCGGTCACAGCTGGAAAAAATGTCCTCACCGTCACATCCTTACTTTGAGTTAGACGCTCAAGCATGCTAACAGGCTTACAATGACAATGATAGCAAATTTATGTTCACCATCTTATTTTAGTGTGTTAGCGTGCTAATGTTTGCTAATAAGCAACAACCCCAAAGTACAACTGAGGCTCATTAGCTTTGCAAATATTTGGTCATTAACCAAAGTGTTGGGTGTAATACAATTTTGACGTAAAGGTGCTAAATGCGCATTTCTATTGCCTCCGCACGGCTCTCAACGTGGCGACGGCTGAGCTGGTGGCTCGTTGCTAACGGTGCTAACAGTGCTAACAGTGAAAACTACGACAAAACTGCTGACAAAGCTAATAGTGTTAAACCGGAGGGAGAAGCTCAGACTACAACACACACAGCGGGAGAGTGACTTCATTCTCTGCTCAGGTAGACATTACTCCTCTATATCTTTACATAGCAAATTGTTTGATGCTATATTAATGCTCTGAATATCGTATAGAGCACCTTTAATGATGGTAGCCTACTAGATGACAAGTCAATGGATCATCAAAGTTATTACAATTCATCCTGAGGGGGACATGAATATTAGTATCAAATTTCATGGCAATCCATCCAATATTTTTTAAGACATTTCACTTAAAACAGCAAATGTCAACCTCATGGTGGCACTAAATGAAAAGTCAGGGGATCACCTAAGTCTTGAATGTCTGTACACAGACATTGCAATCCATTAAACAGATGAGATATTTCAGTCTGGAAAACAGTGGTGGAACAACCAACCGACATTGTCATCCATAGAGCCAAAAATGGCTAAAAATGAGCAAATCTCTTTGCTGGTACCATCAGTGACTAAACCAAATGCTACCTGCTACTGACTTAAATCTGAAATCTAAAATGATCCCTTCGTCCTTATCTGAGGTTCAAGTATTCATCATCGCTTCATTGGGAGGTCGCCCCTCTTGCTGTGTCATGAGTTCATATTTAATTTGTGGCTTTGGTGAAGAATGCTGTGGATAGAGATGTTGTGATTATGAGGTTTGTGCTGATGCAGGAAGTCTAAAAGGTCTGTGTGAGAAGGGACACGTTTACCAAGAGGAGGCTGTTGTGGGAACAGAAAGATGAGAAGAACCCAGATAAAGGAAAAGGGTTATAAAGCTTAAAAAACTGTGACATTTCCTAAACTGAAAAACAATAAGAGCTTTAACTGGATACAAAGGAAACCTTGATTTTTAAACTCAGTCCGATGCTTGACTTTGGATTGAGTTCAATGTGTGCAGAGGCAGCGTTGGCTGGGGCCGGTTCGGGGTAAGGCAAATTTTTTTACGTTTCATTTCTCGGGTTTCCTGTGAGGTGGGCCTACTTATTCTCACATACACATTTAAAACCTGCGCCACGGAAATGTGGAGAGAGTTAGGCAATGACGCTTGGGAATTTCCTATCCTTAACTCTACTATATTGTTTTCCTCTGTGGTAACCTGGTCAGGAAGTACGTCTATATTTGGTAAGAAACTTGTGGGCTACAGCAGCAGTTTGGATTTTACTTTGTTTGTCTGACAGCAGGCAATAAATAGTCTGTACGGTGAATATGAAGATACAACCAGGAGACAGCTAGCTTAGCTTAGCATAAAGACTGGAGGCAGTGGGAAACAGCTAGCCTGGCTCTGTCCCAAGGTACAAAAATCAGCCTACCAGCACCTCTAAAGGCCTTTACACACCAGGGGGCGTGATGAATAAACGACACGAAAATGCGAAGTACTCACCTGGGAATATTATACGTCTAGGGCTTTTATTGTGAATGGTAAGAACAGAAGGAGTGGATCTGGTCTGCACTGCCGTTGTCAAGGTTGAAAGGAGCAATAAAGTTTGCCGTCTTGGTTCGGACTATGTGTTGTTGTTTAAAAAATATAGGTGCAACTCAACCCGTTCCGCACAACGTGATTGGTTGATGCCTTTATTTGTGGTGCGCAAGCTCAGAAAATCAACCTTGTTCCGATAAAAATAGTATGTCGCTTTTTGCTGTGTAATATTCGTGTTCTGGTTTAAAGTATTCATGACAAAAAACAAAGTTTAGTTGTTTTTTTACAGGGGCGTTGTCCTGGAGCCAGACCCAGGCTAACTGTTTCCCCCCATTTCCAGTCTTTGTGCTAAGCTAAGCTAACCGTCTCCTGGCCGTAGCTTCATATTTACCAAACAGATGAGAGAGTGGTATCAATCTTCTCATCTAACTCTCGGCAAGAAAATGAATGTGCGCATTTCCCAAAATATGCAATCACTCATTTCGTAGAAGTACTTTTTTACAAGGTAGATCTCAAATGTTGAGATGAAACTCTTCATCTTTTCAAAGCACAAATGTAAAAGAAATTACTGAAAGTGTTTCTGTTTGTGTTGAACTGCAGCCAGCAGCCTGCGTTCTCAACTTGATGACTGAGCCAGCAGAGAGACTGATTGAGATGTCAGCAGTAACAGGTGCTCGGCTGTACAGGCAGCGCAGATTGACAGAGTCAGTGGTGAATACAGCCTCTCAACATTTGGCTCTTTTGTTCATCTTAATGCCTCACTAGCTCTAGACAACGTGAGCTATTTTGTTGTCCTCCCAGTGTGTTTGTCTACCTGGAGGACATTGAATGATCTTTTATTACTCTGTAAAATGAAGACACATGTCTGGCTCTCTTCTCTTGACATGTACTTTAGTTTTACGCCCACGTGCATGGGCTAAACTTAGACTTGTCAGATCGAGTGCTGAAAAATCCCACTCAACATAAAAGCCCACTGGCATAACAACATACATGCTGTATCAGTTTCAATGTATAACACATGTATTAAGTTTCTGTAAGAGCAACAGAACCGAACATACAGTGAGAAGTAATTCTACTATGATAAATCCTTTTCCCAGGTCAAGAAAATACTTAGATTTCTTTTTACCAGAAAGGTGGGGTGTCCCATATTTGGTGAATACAGAGAGTGTATGGTCACTTTGGCTGGGTATCAGACTTTTTACTTACTTACATTTACTTACTACTTATTCACTTTTTTGGTACCAACAGAAATGTGTCCCGAGCATCAAGTTTTGAAAACTGGCCTCAAATGCTACTCAGATTGATATTCTTCTTTATTATTCTTTGGTCAGAACTTTTGGATTTGAATTGTAGTTTTCAGTTTCAGTTTTCAATTCTAGATTGCATTTTAGTAGTCAACGTTCGACAATTGAGAACTTTTGCTTAACAGCAGGGCTGCAACTAACGATTATTTTCATTGTCGATTAATCGATTATCAAAAATAGTTGGCATTTAATTTAATAGTTTACAACTAATCGATTAATCGTTGCAGCTCTACTTAAAAGGAAAAAAAATATTTTTTGGGCTTTTTTTCCTAAACGTAAGGTATCGAAACAATCTTCTTTGATCAGTACCAAAACTCAGGGATCATAGCGGCAATAGAATAAAAACAATACAGAGCCTGTCGTAGCATGTCGTACTAGCTGAATTCTCACATACTTTCCTGGAATTACCTACATTTTTTTTGGCATATTTGCCTATATGTTAAACTCCACCCATCTGGAAACTAGAAAGGCCAACATGCTGTAACAGACCTGCATGTACTTCTGCAACATGCCAAGTATATTATATCTCAGTGTTTTCGTCTTAGCTGGTGAAAATTGCATCCGTATCTGTTTATGGTGGATCTGTTGCTGTTTATCGCCCGTCATTAGAGAGCGTGTGAATGACGGAGGTCAAAATTCCCACCAGGGACATTTGGCGGTGTTTGTCTGTTTACTGCATAGCTGACATTGTTTGGGGCTGCGGCTCGGTGGCTGCGGTGCCTCAACGGGACAGCGAGCTGCCACAGAGGCTGGTGGTCAGGAGAGGGGAGGGGACGAGGTGAGGATGGAAGGAAGAGACACTGGGAGAAGGAGGACTACCTAGAGTATAGATTATATAGACTACTCTCTGTCATATAGAGAGAAGAAGGGAGTCAGAAGGCAGCAGAGCCCTGTACTGTAAAAAAAAAAAAAAAAGGAGAGGAAAAGGAAGTTACAGTGAGAGACAGTTCGGTGAAAGTAATCCAAGGATCTGACAGAAGACTGTAGACTTAGTAGGAGGCACAGAGAAAGCATGAAGGGGAGGAAAGTAGTGAGTCACAACAACAATGGTCGTCTGTATTTATGTCTGTAGGAGTATATTTTGCTCCGCTGGCCATAGCTGCTGGGCTAAACAGTCCCAAGCTATTTTCAGCTTTCGTCCTGGATGGCAGAGCTGTAATCAAGTGAACATCAGGCCTGCCACTGTTGAATAATAGCAGGCCGGTGCACGGAAGAAATGAAGCGGTGAGAGTGTGAGAAAAACAGAAGTCTGGGAAAAGAAGAGAACAAGAGGGAGGAAGAGAGGGAAAGCACTCGAGCGTAATTGAATGTTTTTGTTTTGTGCTGGGAGAATGAACAAAAGGCGGATTGTGAATGGAGTACAAAATAGGGTTATTGCCGTTCTCAGAGTGATCTCCCATCTGGTCACTAAATTAAGATGGAGTGTCCCACCAAAAAATACCACAGTTAAACCTCCAGTGAACGTCAGTGCCAAAATTCATCTGTTTTCCACCTCAGAAATCATGAATGTGTTCATTATTTTATTAGATAACCACACAGTAACCACCCCTGCCACTTGTAAAAACGTCCCAACATGTGTTTTCCATGTGTTGCTTGCTCAATTCAATCTCCTATTTCATTTGATTTTGTTTGTTTTGTCAGATACCAAAGGTCAAACCAGATAATGTTGCAGCAAATTGTTTGAACAACTGACGACAAAAAAGTGATGGAAGGACAAAACGGTAAGAAAAAAATCCCTAATATGATATAATTGTGCTAAATTTGCTATGGATACTAAACTACTGTTTTAATGTTTACAGGAAGTATCTTGCCTCATAAAACAACAGAAAATGGAATTAAAGGGAAGCCCCCGTACTCGGTGGAAACCCCTTATGGCTTTCGACTAGACCTGGACTTCCTAAAATACGTAGATGACATAGAGAAAGGCAACACAATCAAAAGAGTCCCCATCCAGCGCCGAAGCAAGGGCCCCAGAGCCAGCACTCTCCCCAGGCACCTCAACCCTTCTGGGTGTGGCTACCGCCCGAGCCCCTGGGGATCTACTGGAGCTCTCGGCCCCAGGTCCCGACTGTCGGACGCCCATCACCATGGCTACACTTCGTGGGCAAATGATCAAAGGGCGCAACTTTCTCCCACGGGGCTCAAATCCCTGGCAGAGATGGAGGCCAGAATCAAGGAGTTTGATGAGCAACCTCTGGGTGAGCACATCAGACCTCATCTCCTGCGTGCCTCCAGTCTGCCACTCACGGTGTTACTGAGACAGGGATCAGAGTCCACGGACGACCCCGCCAGCCTCCGGAGTTCGAGGGATCACCTCGGAGGGAGAAACATCTCCTGTGAAGACGTCTGCTACTCCTCGGACGGCCCTCGACCCCAGGACTTCTCGGGGCTGTTGAGGCGCCTGACCGAGGCCCTCGAACGCGTGGGGGAGCTGGAGATGGAGGTGAGGGTGGTTCCAGAGCTCAGGGCGCACATCTGCATCCTCCAGGAGGAAAGAGAGAGGCTCCGTCTGGGCCTGAATCCACGTATCCCGCCCCCCTCAATGAACGGAACCACAGACCCTTACACCTCCTCCCACTACGGCACGGCGGACATCAAAAGGCCTCGGCATGAACGCCACGTCATGTTTCCTATAAATCGCAGCGTCAATCAAGAGGACTCTAATCCTACGCACGAGTGGAGGACTAGTACAGATCTGGATGAGCTGCTGACGGTGACGTCGCTGCAGGCTAAAGTCGCTGTGCTGGAGCAGAAGCTCCATGAGACTGGCCTGGAGCTGCAGAGGGCCTTAGGGCTGCTGAGGGAGCAGCAGGAGGAGAGCGGAAGGAAAGATGAGAAGATGGAGCACCTTACCAGGAACCCTGCGGTGTGGGTCCGTGCAGAGAGGGTGGTGGTGGACCAGGACGGAGATGAGACAGTGGTGAGATCCATTGAGCCATACAATAAAGTCTCAAGAACTCCAGATGCAAGAACTGTCACCACAAACGGACAAAGAAGTCGACAACAAGGCCCGCTAGCGTCGGTGGATCCTGGAGACGCGTCAGAAGAAACAGCAGTGGTCGTCCACCACGTAAAGAAGATCAAGAGGCTCCTGGATCAGCAGTGGGAGTGTTTGTGTTCAGGAAAGGATGGCAAACCCCTACAGCACCCAGACCCCAAAGTCAACTCCCTGCAGCAGGAGATGATGGGACTCGTCGACATCCTTACCTCCTACTACACCCAGCATGGACACAGTGATGGAGAGAGGGTTCAACATGGAGGTATTGTAGTCCATAGATTGTTCATTATGTCACTGTGATGATTAAAACATAGTTGGATTATGAAGATACTAACGATGGTTGACCTCTGTCTACAAACACAAGAGTCAATTAAAAGCTGATTATGTAACTGAAATTTCTGACAACTACACATTCGTACCTCACACAGGCTTTGCCCTCTTTTGACTATTTTGAGAGGAAGTGATCTCACATTATATGAAGGGAGATTGAATGCTGTGATCTGGACTTACAGTATATTTGGGAAAGAAGAAGTCAATCTGTCCGCTACAAGGCAGAACAACCACTTTAGTTAGACCTAATTGTTTGACTTCACTCTTATTCCTTGAAAGTGAATTTACAGTATGTGACATCTGACTCATAAAAACATTAATTTTAGTTGGGAATCTGGTTGTTGAATGGTTGTATTTCATTCGAGTACATGTCGAGTTAGTTCCCACTAAGGCCGGTTACCAGCCGCAACCTACTGTAGCGGGAACTACCGCAGATGCAGTTTTGAGTACTTTAGCAGGTGTTGTATGTCTGTCTGTCTGTCTGTGGACAGATTTTGTCACCGCGATAGAGTCACAACCGTGCAAGACGCAGTCACAAAACATTACAAGTGTGTCGTTTAGATCAATATGAAGGCCGAGTTCGAAGATGGGTGTGGTCCGAGCAAGGGCGCTGGAAGTGGGGTAGGAAGTGTGGAAGGGGCCATCCCCCCCCCCCACCACTTTACGCCCCTGGTCCGATTTAGGCAACAAAACCACTTAGTTAGGTTTAGGAAAAACGTCACCATCATTAAATTGTACTTGGTAAACTAAGTACAATATGTATGAAAACAACCTAACATGAGTATGTAAAACACGTCACAAACTTCACAACAAAACACTGCCTCCAGGTTGGAAGTCGTGTGTTTGTTGGACCCATCCACCTCCCCTCCTGCCTGCCATAAGTGGTCTCTCTCACAAAGCTTTGAGCGTAGCATATTTACGTGGATGCATTTACATTGCAGTCAGTACAGACTACATGGCGTACAAATCACACGCTAAAAGCAATTGTGTCATTCATACGCCTTTTCGTGTGACCTGGCTGGCAAAGCTGAAATAGCAGCTGTGAACCTCTGAGAGAAGTACGTATTCAATACACTTCTCTCTAAAAACAAGTGATTCAAAACTTCAGTGGGCATGGACAGGATCTTTAATTGCAAAAAACTGGACACATTATGGGTATGAAATAGTTATTACAGACTTTGATATCTCAGAATTTGACCCATGGGGTTGAATAGGCTATCCAAATGTCAGTGGTGTGAGATGACCGGCGGAGCTCCGTGCAGTGGAAAGCCTGTGTCAAACAGAGCTGCTGTTGTTGCCGATGGTAACAGCTGTAGCAACTTAACAGCTGTAGCAACACAAGAATAAGAGCAGGTTTATATGTGGTCTTTGGCTGCTGTTGAAAAACCACAAGCTCATTTTAATTTCAATAAAGAAACACAAGATGACTTCAAAGTGTTGCTAAATGTGTAAAGAGTCGTATCCACACATTTGTCTCACAGCACAGAGGTCTTGTCAAAGTAAAAGTTTTTCTTTTCTGTACTGAAAATCTAATTCTGCTACATCCTGATGTCCCATTGTCAAATTCAGGCTCACAATTATACCACTAATTTACTCTCTTCTTTGTCAATGACAAAATATTTGTTGTGAGGAGCTTTTGTGAAGAAATGGCTGTGTCCAAACGTACCATAATAAGCCATAAACCAATATAAGCCATAAACCATAATAAATATGCATTTCATAACGAGCGTGTAATGTTGTTGTTCGGCTGTGTTGTAATATTTCATCATATCCTCTGTGTTTGTCTTCCACGCAGCCTCTAAATCCATCACGGGGACAGACGGATACGTCCGGATGTCAAAAAGCCTACACTCTGTGGGTGTTAATGAAGGGTTAGTAAATGACTCTCTCTGACTTCAGCAACCTTCAGAGTTATGATTATTGCTCAAATCATAGTTTTAGTTGACAGACACACTACCTTGAGGTTATTTAAGCAACGGACTGAGACAAACATCATAATTTAAGACTGAAAGATGAATGCCACTCCCTCTAAAATTGTCAATTAAAGGAGAAAAGAACATTTGCCATTTCCCAAAGCCTCCAATGAGAGTTTATTTATTACTTCTAATTTAGAATAGTCAGAAAAGATGGAAAATGTGGCCGTGGCAGTTTCCAGGATGGTTTGCTGGGGTTTAGTATTATACGGTACATGAGATCTCTTTGGTTGTAATCATCTATGAGCCAACACAGTGAGACTACTCTTTGAAAATGCATTATATTTAATTTGTTTTGACTTTTTCCTTTGATTTCCAGCTTTGACTCTTTAAAAGGATTGGACTCTAAATGTTGACTGAATTATCCTGTACCATATAATATGAATAATGACAATAATGTTCCTAAATGAGCTAACTCAGACATTGCGGGGGGAAAAATGGTTGATTGGCTTTAATGTTGATTCCTGATGCTGAAAATGCTGGCAATAAATTACACGGAGTAAAGTTTTTGAGGCATTTATGTGAACTTTGACCTGGTACCGGTCTGATCTAATTTTCTGCTCTCCTTTCTTTATTTCTTTAAAGACTCAAAAGTGGAAATGTGGTTGGGCAGGACTGTGTGAACCAGAGCGGGCAGAAGGAGAGCAGCATCGTCCCCAGGGAGATGGCTGCTGTCCAGGAAGATGCAGACCCACCAGAGGAGAAGAGACGGATGGAGGGAGTGAAGCAAACGAGCCCAGACGGACAGATGATATCGGGAGGAGCAGGATCAGGGCCGACAGATGGAGGCGGACCGTCTGCGGAAGCTGAGAAAGCGGCCAAGACGAAACCGCAGCCCCCAGGAGAACAGATGGAGGGGAACTCTGGCTCAGAAACCACTACCGGGGGCAGGTGAGAGGAGCGGAACGAACGCCTTATCAGTGTGTGTTTGGAAGATGTGATCGTGATGTTTACTCTTTAGGGAAAAGCTCCTGTGTTTTTATTTCATCTCATGGGGCTATGAGACAAAATTACTTTTTACTCTCTTCCCTTATGCACACACAGACACACATGCTCTTTCTTCTAGGGAGACGGTGAGTGCAGATTTTCTGGCTGCCTGTCAGTTCCTCAAAGATCACATGGACAACATGAACAACCCCAATGATCACATGGTAAGAAGTCTTCTTCTTCCACAGAAACATTCAATCAAACCTAAAGAAACTGATTCAGTAAATATTGAAGCTGCTTATAATCCAAATCTTAAATATATCTTAAAGTGAATGGGAAAAAAAATCTGTCAACAAACTAAACTTTATTCGATCTTAGAGCTGTTCTTTATAAACAGAACTTATAGCCTATCAACAATGTATAAATTGTCTATGTGTGATGTGAAAGGTGCTGCTCATAGTGACGAACCCACAGATAATTATCACTCAACTCTGCAGTTCCCCTCAGCTCTACGGAGCATTTTAGCATCTGTTAGCTCATTGTTTTGGTTTTATCTCACAGCTCACAACTTGTTTTAGTGAAAAAGCTCTAATAAACCGCAACCTGCCCAGACCAAACGGCAGACAGACAAAGTTAGCGGCTAGTGAGTGAACACAGTGGTGCAATTAGCAGCTAAAGGGCCAGATATTTGCTGGTGGAGAACAAAACAGAGCTTTAAAGGTCCTAAATACGAGATTGGGAGCATTTCTGTTGCCTCCGCATGGCTCTCAACATGGCGAACGCTGAGCCGTGGCTCGCAGCTAACGGGGCTAACAGTGAAAACAAAGGCAACAGTGCTGACAGAGCTAACGGGGGGATGCTTCGCTTCTGCAATGGTGCTTCGGTTGGGATGGCGTCATCAGCTGTAACTGCCGTATGAGCAGCCATAAGCTAGCCAGTAGTATTGTCAAAAAGTATCAACACATATCAATACTGAATATGACGGTTTCAATACTCATTTTCTGCAGTATGGATACACAGGTACCAGCTGCACTTTCTGCTTTCTCTTCTCTCCGACAGCAAGTTGACGCACACAATTTAATATAAATCTAAAATTTCATTCCCTCAATTTTTCCCTGTGGTATGGAAAATGGTATAGAATATCGATATTTTATAAGTTATTGTATCGTCGTTAAAAATTACAGTATCATGACAACACTACTGGCCAGTGGGGCATGCTCACATGTATGAACATGCACGAAAAGCATGCATAGCAAATAGTTGTTAGATGTTATATTAATGCTCTGGATATCGTAAAGAGAACCTTTAAGGTGAGTGAATATTGAACTTACATTCAACGGGTCACCATTGACAAAGACAATATTGTATTCTCAAACTAATTAATACTGCTTTGAAGTCTGTTGAATTAAAGATGATTATTCCAACATGTAGTATACTTTGTTTTGGCCAAATCCTTTAAAAAATTCAATCCCAAATTAGTATTCTTCCCATGCTAATCCTAACCCCTCTTTGTTCCAGAGGAAGGCCCTGGTCGTGTTGTTTCAGCACTGGTTCAGTGCGGCAGCAGAGGAGGCTTCAGTGGCCAGCAGCGTGGCCGTGTACCTGAGAGAAGTGAAGAAGACCACGCCGTCACTGCTGGCCTTCTTGATCAACCTGGCTGACGACAACGGCAACACAGTGCTGCATTACAGCGTGTCCCACTGCAACTACAGCATCGTCAGCCTGATACTGGACACAGGTAATACTGTGGTAGTGTGTAGCCGTAGCTAGTGCGCATAGGAATAGCTGGCTTGTAAATACTGAAAAGAAAGTGACTTTGCTTTGCAGGTGTGAGTGATGTGAGCCTTCAGAACAACGCCGGCTACACAGCAGTGATGTTGGCCTCACTGACAGCCCCTGATGGCCCAGGAGGCATGGAGGTGGTCCGCAAGCTAATGGAGCTGAGCAACATTAACATTCGCTCCAGCCAGGTATAACACATCCAATGCAAACACAGCTTAAATGTAACATGGGTCCTTTATAAGGTGGGGGTTTTTTTTAGGTGAAGAGTGGACTCTAGTGGACTAGTTTGACTCCCAGGACTCTGGGCAGGTTGTTGCAGTCAGTTTTTCTAAATGAAGACTGCATTTAATCAAACAATCACACACAATATTAAAGGCTCATCCAACTGATTTTACACATGAAAATCAGTTTACTTGTGATAAAGACTAAAGACTGTGAAAACAGTTTGTACATGTAACATATCATTTCCTATGTGGCTCTGAAAGGAGCTTTTAAAAGTCTGAGAAAATAACCCCGATGATGTCATCAAGGTTATGTCAAATAGGGCTTGGGACGAATTCAATTTTCAACTTGTGGGGCGCAGTTTAAAAGATTTGGGCTTTTCACAGGAGGGAGGGTCTAATGAAAGAGACAACTGAGTTGCATTATGGGAAATGTATGAGGCAGTGTTTTTGAAGCTTGAACTACACTAGGGACTAAAAATCAGGATATCTGGGCCTCTGCTGCTTCAATTTTGACCATTCTTTTTTTATAAATCATGGATGTATAAAGACAACTAGATACAGAGTTGTAGGTGGGCCATTGTTCATTCCTGTGCATGAAGCCAAAATGGCTCGACCGCCGAGTGATAAAGTACCCGGATCATCCGGCTATCTTCCGCATCCAATGGGTCCATATAGCAGGCGCAGTAGCGTTTTCTTTAAGTCCGCCTCCCAGCCAGCCGTCCAGCCTCGGTATGGGACTCATTCACATGAAAGGAGGAAGGGAAATATCTCTGGATTCGGCTATTAGGACCTAATGATTTAAATAAGGGCTATTCAAGTTTTCGTACTGGGAAGTTGATTTACCTCAAAAAAAAATATTCCCCCGAGTTACAGACGTCTCTTTCCCAATGTCAGTCTATGGGGAAAAGTATTTTTGGGCCCAATGGCATCACGTGACGGACACGGAAGTTGTAGTACCGCCGTTTGGCCACTACGAAAATTTGCTTCACGGCCCGGCGCTCTTCCTTGGGGCTTGTTAAAAATGTTTGTCTTGTTACTTCCCAAACTTGATAAAAATGCAATACTAAATTTCTAGTGTCACTCTACAGCGTCCTGCAGCAGGATACTGAACCTCAAAGGGCGACATGTGTTAAACTCTGACATGTTAGATGAACAGTATCTACGTAACGGGCAAAGTAGTACAGGTATATATACTGTAGTGTTTTTTAACAGATCTCAAAATTTTAATTTCCCGTCCCTCTCTACAGACGGGTCAAACAGCTCTGCACTTGGCGGTGAGACACGGGCGAGTCGTGATGGTTCGCCTGCTGCTGAGCTGTGGAGCGGACACTAACCTCCAGGACAGCCAGGGAACCACGGCCCTGATGTTCGCATCCGAGAGAGGCCACACGCACATCGCAAGGCTGCTGCTGGAACGGAGCCAGTGTGACCTCACCCTGACTGACAAGGTGATACTGCAGAAATCCCACAGACGATGTAATCCTCTAACCCTTTGACCGGAGAAACCAGAAGAAGTTCTGCCTTCATTTTAACTGCCAACTACTGTGAGATGTCTTGTCTTGTTTATGGTCATTAAACCAAAAGAATCACAGTTAACTGGACAAAAAATTCTCAAAAAAAAAAGAAAAAATCTACAGGCAGTACCACCATTAAATTACATTTCAGAAATGCTCATGTGATGACTCCAACTCCATTTCTCTGATAAAATCCTGTTATATTTGTTAACAAAACGGCATATCTACTTTTCTATTCATATAACTGAACACAAAAAGGAGCTTAGATGTATGAAGGCTCGAATTTTTTGACTCACACAGTGTGGACGTGGGTGGACTGACAGTTTGGATGCAGCAGAATAGAGCTTTCCCAGGATTAATCAGGGCTACAGTAAGACAAATCTCCCAGGGCTGAGATGAGCTAATCCGCTAACGGTACCTTATCTGCCAGTCTGGAGCGAGTGGAGGCAGGGAAGAGAGCGGAGGAGAGGATGCAAATGGATCTTCTACTTTTGACACAGTCTGCATTTAAAGTAGAGTTTACAAGAGAAAAAAAAAGGCGTCCTATCTCGACTCTAAACCGTGTTTCACCTTGACACACGCCCAGATTTATTAGACTAATTAAAGTCTGATGAAATTAAAACTTAACACATTTATCTTGAGGACAGAAAATGCAACCTTGAACATAGTTTTGTTATTTTAATTTGTCTTCTGGGAGCCTTAATTCTGCACCTTGATGCATCTATTCACATATAAACAAGATTAAGTCTACAGCCATGCTAGTGAGGCTGTACTTAAGCACAGTGGTGTTTTGCCCTAAATGCTAATGTCTTCATGACAACGCTAACATGCTAATGTTTAACAGGGATGTTTACACTTTACGCATGTTAGGATTTGCATGCTAACCACAGACTGTATATAAGAAGTGGACGGAGTCACCGTGAAGTCACCCATTGGTTTGTGGACTGCCGTTTTGAAGCCTCGAATTCGGCATTTTGGCCGTCGCCATCTTGTTTTTTTGCAACCAGAAGTGACACGAGAGGGTGGAGCTAAGTACAAGCGAATGCTGAATAAGACATTTTTAGGTAACCAAAATGCTAACTTTCAAGAATTGAAAACGCACTGTGAAAGTAAAGTTGTAAGACAGAAACACGGACAACTCCCAGACCGGACAACGCCGTGGTAGCGACCTGTCAATCACAAGGTAGCCACGCCCTAAAGCATACCCTGCTTTACGGTCTATTTGACTCTAAATGGGACCATAATTTACTAAATGAACATCATGCTGTATTGAAGAAGACTTGAAACTAGATATTGAGACCATAAACTCATGTTTACAATGTTTACTGAGGTAATAAATCAAGTGAGAAGTAGGGTCATTTTCTCATAGATTTCTATACAATCAGACTTCTTTTAGCAACCAGAGGAGTCGCCCCCTGCTGGATATTAGAAAGAATAAAAGTTTAAGGCACTTCAGCATAGGCTTCACTTTTCAGACCTGATGATACCAAAAATTTGTATTTTTAAAGATGGGGTCTGCGATTTATCCAGTATACACTTTTTGTTATATTGGTTGAAATGGTCTTTACACCCCGACAGCAATCCGTTTCTTATGAGCACTGAAAAAAGACCGGAAAAGATCCGTCATCTGTAGCTGCTGTAATCCTGTAAAAACGTCTACCAGTCAGTAAAAATGGTCCCGGTTGTAAGGAACCAATCAGAAGCCTCCCTGCCTCCCTGCTCGTACTCTAGCCTCAGCGTGCACCAGCGTGAACTCAAAGCGCGTGTCCGCCGCACGTTCACTGGAGAGTGGAAGAGAAAAATCAGCTCTTAAAACACCGGACAACGAGAACGAACTCGTACCACTATTACCATATTATCGAAAAATACAACTTTGATTTAGTTGTTTATGTTCTGTTAGTTTACTTTATAAAATACTGCAGATTTAAACTATTTATTCTAACAGCTCAAAGTGAAGTCAGACAAACAGGATTATCAACGAGGGGAGACGGCGGATAGAAAACATTGCCGAACAAAATTTACGTTACTTAAACTGCTTTTTCAGTTACAGAAACAAACGAGTGGACTGATCTCCCTCCAGATATTAGAGTAATGTTAAAAAGGGTCGTGTTGTCTCAGCAGGTATCTCTCTCTTTTCCTCCCCTCTCTGCTGCTCTGTGGCCGGCTCTCCAGCGAGCTACCCCCCCCCTCCCCTCTCCGTCAACCAGGAAATAAAAGCCCCTCGTCTACGAGACCGGTCTCTTGAGAGAGCTCCAGCTCATAGCGGGGTCTGTGTGAGTGAATGCCCGGGTGGAGAGGTGGCGATCCCGGCAGGAGCTAGCTGGCTGTGCCGGCAGTTTGTGGAGCTTCTAAACTCCGACAACAGTTGAGAAAATGTTTGATTCGCCATCTAACATCGTAAAACTGTCAATATTCTAAATCTACACCGTTGATTTCTCGCCTCAACATTTTTCAGAAGTGAATTTAGTGATGAAATAGCTACGAAAAATGTGAAGTAGTTAAGATGCGGCGGTGCTCGTGCATGTGTGTGGGGGGCGTTGCCTTATAAGGAGTTTCGAGGGGAGGGGGGGGTTTAGACGGAGCTCCTGAGGCGATGCGACTTTCAAATTATGCTAGTTTTCCAAGATCGCAGACCCCAGCTTTAAGTAAACCTGTGTCTAACTTAATATGGGTTCAGAATTTAAGATTCATGTCTTTCCTGTTTTTCTCTCTTTTGTCCCCCAGCGTGGTCAAACTGCACTCTCTATCGCCGTGAAAGGATCCCACACTGACACAGCCGCCCTCCTGCAGGCCCATGCTAAAGCTCGAGCGTTGTAGTACCGGAAAACTGGAAAAGAATCTGCAGACGTACAGTACGACGCTCTCACATTTCACTCTTTTCTGTCTGATGCACTTTGAAACCCAGTTTAACGCTGACGCTGTGTGCTTGGGTTGAGCTTTAGCTGTCATATATTGTTTCTGAACTCATTCATCTGCACGAGCACTAGCTTGAGTTTTGGATGGGATGACATCGTTTTAACAACATCATCAATGAGTGACGTGAAGCTTAGATGTGTCCCGGTTGCTGATGCAGTATACAATAAATGTGCTGTTTTCTATTATCTTCACTATCGATGTAAATACATCACAGGTATGTCTGATCTTTGCACATCCAAGTAGAAGCTTAGCTTTGCAAACTATGCAATTAAATAAATATTTATTTTGATATGTGTATTGTGTTGGTCACATGAATATGTTGACAATTAGCAAAAGGTCTGTGTTGTTATGTTTTTTGTTCTTTAGAAAATTACTATTTGCGAAGCACTTTTTAAATAAAATGTGTGTAAAATATACAAATAAAAGCAAAATAGCCATGCTGCATGCCAAGCACATGACACATTTTTGGTGCCAATAAACCAGCCTGTTGATTTCACTCACTAGTATCTGCTATACTGAAGCATAAACTGACGGTTTCTAATAAAATGACAGAAAACTGAAGATGCTGTGTTGTTGTTTCAAAAAGGAAAACATGCTCTTGTCTGCTTTTTGAACAAATTCATCAACTTAGTTGCTGTGGTGACGACCCTGACCAGCAGGTGGCAGAGCTCCTCCACTTCACTATCGCTACAGCCAGCTATATCAAACACAATATACGGGAAGCAACAATATATATAAACCTGGAATTCTAAAAATGAGCATATCCAAGGGATTAGATCTAATCCTTTTCAAGTGTGACAGACAATTATAAACATGACACCCACCGAATTGTACTAATTCCACTGTGACAGAGGACACAATGAGCTTCACCTGCAATCCTGTATGTATGGCAGCCGGTATGGCCCAGTCAGGCGTGAAAGCAGATGTGTTTGAGTGGCCTTTGTTCTCCTAAAACCCCCTGGGAAACAGTAAGGGACAGAGGTTTAGTTTTGCTGCGAGGACTTGAGATTATGTTGGTGAGATAAGACAAAAAGGATTGAGTGTGGGGACGGGGAGGAGGCTGGATTTCTGTCTGACTGAGCAAAGCCAACTCATTTCCCCTGAGAATTTTTTTCCAGCGTGGCTGACTGACTGTCCTGGTGCCGTAATGACCCTGAGCAAATATATATCCTCAGAAAGAGAGACAGAGATGGATAGATGGAGATGGAATCAGCGGCTTTTCTATCATATATGCGGTATAAGTAGACAAACACTACAATAAAGTGACACAAGTATGGAAATCAGCACCGAACGGACGACCCATGTTTATAGATGAACTATAGAATTAAATCATTTGGACAATATGTATTCATGTGTAGGTATACGCCATGTGCCTATTCAACAGATGTATAAGTGTAAATACACCATCCCCCACCCAAACAGTCCTTCACGCCACGATGAATAAAGGTGGTGTTCATCTCTGCCTTTGTGCAGCAGTGAACATCTATGACACCCATTAGTCTGCTGCAGGAACCACCGGACTAATATATACGTATTATACAATATCCTAATGGGTTGTGATACAACCAGGAAGAGTTTGAAGGCATTTTCCCCGCTTGAATTTAATAACGATAATGGACTGGATTTATCTACGACTGTTTTTCTGTCTGCTGATGAATCACTTTGTAAGTGGATGAAAGTGAAAAGCAGCTCACTCAGAATGGACTCTAAACATACAGTGAGAGCAGCTTCTTATCTGCTTTAGCGTGAAAAGCAAAACATGAATTCATAAGCAATAAAACGGACCTTGCTCGATTCAATACACTCAAGGCTTTTGCTGCTACAGTCTAACTTACTTCTACAGCCAGTTATAGCAGCTAATGTTACCAAGGCAGATATTGCTCTAAAAAAAAAAATCAGTCATTATTCAGTTTGCTGGCTCTACTTGTGCTACGTGTTAGCAAGTCACACAAAAGTAAAACAAACATGTTTGTTTCCTAAAGGTGATGATGTCTTTAAAGTTTCATTCATGAGTTTTTTTGCCATTTGGGGACAGAAATCACACACATTTGACATATAACAAGTATAGTTGATACAGCTTAACTGCCTGTTTACAAACCCAGCAGACACAAAGCAATATTAGCATTAGCATCCATTTAGGGTGACCAAATGAACACAAGCCCAATATTCACACACACTTATAGTTATGATTTTTGTCCTGACCAAATCCTGAGGGAAATATCCGGCTCTTTAGCTTCGAAATGCTCATATACAGTATGTTCACTAGTTAGTTGCTAACTTTGTCCGTCTACCATTTGGTACTATTTAGCGTTGTGAAACGGTCACATGGTGGCAGTTTTAATCACATGGCTGTAGTTGTGAAATGGAACAACTTGGTTAGGTTTAGGCAAAAAACACTACTTGGTTATGTTTAGGAAAAGGTCATGGTTTGGGTGAAAGTAAGTACGTACTACATGATGTGGTTACTTACTAACGAAGTTACGTACGTAATTTAAAATAACTCAACGCGTTGACTCTTGGTTTCACACGAGACACTCACAGCGGTCTCCTGGGTGAAAATCCTGTGTTTGTTTGACCTCCTCCCTACGTGGACTTTGTCGCTCTTTAAATAACATCACCTGACTTCCACCTTTGCTTCCGTCATACTTACTACGGCCACTAGGGGTCGCCGCCTTACAACAAACGGAACTAGATGCCATCTTGCGATGGGATCACACCAGCCGCAACGGCAAATTGGGCCAGGGGCATAAAGTGGGGGGCCCAATGACCCCCTTCCCCACTTTCTACCTCCCTACTTCCGGCGCCCTTGCTCGGACACCAGCCATCTTTGATCTCAACTAAAGTTTTCGTGACTGCATCGTACACGATTGTGATGCTATCGCGTTGACAAAATTTGTCCACAGATTTGTCCAGACAGAGAAATATAAACACCTGGCACAGAACTCAAAACCTTCTCTGTGGTAGTTCCCGCTACAGTAAGTGTCTCCAGGACCAAATTTTGCCATGATGACTCAAACACAGACTCACAAGGTGAAAACAATACCAGCCACGCGCTGTGGCGGCTGGTCTGCTTGGACAGACGACCTACATGGCTGTTATTTGGGTGAGGACCGCTTGGATATTCTGTAGAAGAAAAATAAACAGCACACATTGAGGAAATTTTCAGTCAGATTTTATATATCAATATATAGAGATATTCAAAAGTAATCCATTACAGAAAATCAAAAAGTGGAACCAGTTTGGTCTTCAAACAGTTTATCTTTGCATGTACAGTAGTTGGCTGATCCCTGTCCTTTTTCATGAAAAAACACTACAGGAGAATGAAAAAGTAAATGAAAAGGCACAAATAAACCAAAAAAAAAATCAATCATCTCATTAACACCAAGGTTGGGAAGCGTTTTACTAACAAAGGAAAAAAGGGGTTGCACACAGAAAGGATGCTAAATGGTGCACAGCAAGAAACAACACAAACCACTTTGGTGGATAATTCAGATTTCTTACAATCAGGGAATGCATTACTCCGCTTTTATACAAATAAATTAATATACCTGTCAACACTTTATCTAAAATCTTATGTACATCTTTTCTTTTACATAATTGTATAATACATTATCAAAAAACCTTATGAAAACATATTTACAAATCAATGAATCAAAAAGCACCCTCGACGCTTCTCCAGTGTCACACACACACACACACACACACACACATACATACATACAACACACACGCGCGCTCACACACCTGTGCATCCACACACACCTTCACACACTGTTTTTCTTCCATGCAGTACACGATACAGAAGGCATTCTAAGAGGGTTGTGCAACAAAGAGCATACAAAACGGTTCAAATATGGCTGTGGGATGAACGTTAGCACTCACATGCATAATAATGACCACACACACGCACGCACGCACGCACGCACGCACGCACGCACGCACGCACGCACGCACGCACACACACACACAGACAGACTTTTTAAGGTTTATGAACGGAGAAACAGTGTTAAAGACGGGACTAAACCAGCAAGAGGCATGTTCACTGATGGGACAATTTGGTCTCAACCTCGTTACATCAGTCAGACATTTGTTTTCTGTGGTTACATCACATGACGGCTCTTTTTCATCATGCAGCCACCAGCTGGGCCCTCCCACACGGCACTATCCAAACTGTCTGCTCAGATATCGGCCATCTCGGGAGGAGGAGGAGGAGGAGGGGAGCGGGCTATGGCATCCAGCTTGCTTTTGTGAATATGTGTGCGTGCATTCATGTGTGTGTATGTGTCTTGCCCGAAACAATAAATGGCTGCATTGTCAGCTGGTGAGCAATTATGCATGCTGTTTGTGTTTTCGGAGGGCCAAGTGCACATTGTCTCCGTCCTCTGGAGAACGGCGGGAGTTTTTGCTATCGCTGCACTCGGCGTGTATTTATGTGCGCATTTGTCACAGTCAAAAGCGGGTGATCAAATAAAATTCTTAACACTTTTGTCAACCACGTTACCCCGCAGCCTGACTAAAAGCTGGAGTCTATTGCTTTTCTCAAACCATTTAACACCTTAAAAAAAGTCACAATAAGACAGAACTCCCTGCTTAAAAAAATCCAATTCCCTCTAACCTCACATCCTCTCTGCTCATACAGCGGGTCTAAATACTCTACGTCTCCATTTTCTTCTTTCCAATCTGCAAACCTGCTGCACTCTCCCACCACTCTGGGGTGTTGGAGGTCAAATGAAAACGTTCCCTCTCAAATCAACCGTGTTCAACTGCGCTGCAAATGTTAGACAACTCACCCTTGAGAAAGCACATAACGTGGGCCGTAACCTTTCTTTAAAATCAATCTGAATGAAGAAGTCTCACAAAAGAAAACCCATCCAGGAAAACTACAAGCTCCAGTAATGACATTTGTGATTGATTCTTACATGAATCTTTACAGATTGTCCCATCAACGCAGTTTAATGTCCCAGTTTCAGAGCTCCTCCTTCCTAAACAGTGTTCCCAGAGCTCCACGGCCCACCGGGATTATAACACACAAAGCCCAAATTAATACATCGAGGACGAAAACAGAACCTCTCACCAGCCCCGTCACAAAATATAAGACACACACCTCACTCAATGCAAAAGACTCAAAAAGAGGAACCAGTCCGACTCCATATTCCAGATAAGGTCAATGTTGGGAACACATTACAACACTTTAAAAAATCTGTAATTAATTCTCAGCATTTACTGGAGAAAAAGTAGATCCAGCTCCAGCACAGAAAAAAGTATTTTTTTAAAGAATCATGTTAGTCTTATTAATGTTTATCAAATGGAAATTGGCATAGGACATGGCTGTGGATGGCTGCATGTAACACTTGATGATATGTTGTTCGTACCTTCTGCAAACTCAGTCCAAGTCACCCCTGACCTCACGGTGTGTGCGTGTGCCTGAGCGGCCGTCTTCCCCTGAATCCGCTCTCGTGGGTCACTTGGCGGTGGTGAGCATGGGCTGCTCCGTGTACCAGTGAGTCCCCGGGTCGGGCATGCTGCCCCCGAGCGGCAGGGCGATGAACTGCGGGCAGGTGCCGCCTCCCGCCCCCACGACTCCCATGTTGACGCCCTGCGGGTACGGGTGGTGGTGCGCGTGGTGTCCCATGCCGTCGGTCCGCCCGATGTGGATCTCGTCCTCCTCGCCCTCGCCGGTGGTCTTGCGGTAGACGGGGTTGTCGAAGTTCATGCTCTTGGTGGAGTTGGTCCGCCAGTTGCGCCACACCATGTAGACCCCGGCGCACACCAGGCCGAACACCACTGTGGCAACGATAGGAACTGCATGCGTTTAACACACAGCGGCAGGGACACGGGAAGGGGGGGAGCGTTAACGAGGCATCACGAGTCCATGGCGTGAAATGAGAGGCACAGGGAGGAGCAGAACGGGCATGCGGGGGGGACAGAGAGGGCAGCGATACGAGAGGTTGTGTGTTTGGGCGGCTCGGCTTAACATCGGGTCAAAGTTGGGTATTAAACACCAACAAACAGGTTTTCAACACAGACTCTATATCAGCTGTGTGAAGCACCATTAGCGGCCTCGCTCTGGAGTAAATTAGCTTTAAACTCTCCTTGAGGAGTACAAATTCTAACTATCACATTACATCACAGTCTCTTGGCAACTCAGCAAATGTGTCCTTGAATAAGCAATGTCATTTAATAATGCTTTATTAAATTACACCAATAAAGCACCAATAAAGCTTTCATGGTGTCTTTTTTTCTCGCCTGAACTCACTGTTCACCTCCTTAAGTGTAGAACAAGAACAGTCTAACTGACTGACTCGTTATGTTTCATTTTGGTGTTGCATTAGTTTTACATGTTTATACCTCAGAGATGGACAGAATAGTGTACAGTAATATTTCCCACATATACAGTGTGTTTATTTTTCTAGAGCCTGTATATATTCTTTTATAATAAGTTGTGTCAAAGTAGGACCAGCTTTATTCAAAGAAAATATTCCCAAGGAAAACTATTGTCCTCGACCAAAGAAATTCTTAGTCGACTAACTCTCATACGATTTTGTCGACTAATCGATTAGTTGATTTAATCGACAGAACTGTAAAACTGAATTCCTCCACAAAGAATCACACAAAAGCACCATTAAATCTAGTGTTTCCCAGAGATGTGCTCATAATCTCTGGTTAACACAAACTTATGAGTCATATGTTTCTTGGATATAAGTCATTCAGTATGAAAAAAAAAAGCATAAAATATGACTAATCATCTTAGCGACTAACGAGGCAGCACTAGAAAATTATTATGTTAATCAAATATTCCTCTTTTAAAAAGGACAGTTCCATTAACGGACCCATTTTTTGGAAAAATATGTTGTTGTGGATCTTTTATATCATTTTTCAATGCCCTGAGCACCACAAACAAAATTGACAGTGATAATCCAATCATCATCTCTCCTGTTTTAGTTTACACTCCAGCAACCCCAGCCAGTGTTACCTGAGATATTACGTTGGCCAAACACATTAGTGAGTCCGACAAGACTTTTCTCTTGAGACTTTAAAAGTGGAAACATACTGTTTGCTATGAGCCAGAACAGAGTTATGCTCGAACAAATAGCAGTCTGATGTTACATTTTTCCTTAAAATACTTGGACTAACTAGCTCTCCACTGCAATAAAATAACAATGTTGTTTCTAAATATCTCGATGCTGACTTTCTGTCCTGGGTTATGACGCTTTAGCCAGTCTTTTAGCACAATATCATGTATGCACTGTAGCCATTAAGTATTATATATTTAAAGTTAGCCACAGACAGCGTTTTGAACCACCTCACGGAGCTAATGTTAGCTTAATTAGCTACCTAGCTACAGCTGATCAGTAAATCTGCCACCGTTATCACTGTAAACTGCATGTGTGCCATGTGGGAACAGAAAGATTGACAGGTAGTTACCCTTAGTATCTAAGGGGGGTGCTTAGTAAACGGTCAGTTCCATGCACCTCCATCGCATTGGTTGTCAAAATGTAGGAAAATAAAACTATCTGGGTGGCTAGACACCACTAGTGGTAAGTGAGCAAATATTTTTCCAATTTAGGTGCACAAACCGTTGATGTGCTTTCTTGTTGTAGTAGTATGCTAACCACACAGACAAAAGGTGTACTGACAAGCCTGGCTGCAGCAGAACCCAACACAACAACACAGTGTGAAGTGAATAATGCAGCGTGGCAGCAATGTCAGACGCACAGAAAATGACTCCTGAGACACCGCAGCGAGGAAGAGCTGTGGGCTCAGGCTTCTCTCATTCTGCCACAGCAGGGTCAGTGTGAATGGACTACAAACACAGAGTGGCCATGGGCAGCAGGTAGACAGCAGCTTTACGCAGCCCTGCAGGCCTTCAATGTGGACAGACGCACACAGACAAGAGGGCTTCCGGTGACTTACCGATGGGGATGACCACTCCCAAAACAGCCACTGTCAGGTTCTCGCCCAGGAGGAAATGCTCGCTTCCAGCTGAAGAGAGGGATGGAACGAGAGAGAGGAGTTAGAGCCAGAGAGGACAAGCGTACGTGGGATAAAAAAAAAAATGTGTGAGAAACGGAGTGAGAGATAAAGCAGGAGAGGCAGGACGGGAGGGACGGTGGAAGAGAAGGGAGATAAAGCAGAGTGGCGGGGAGCGGCTGATCATGCGTGCGCGGCTGTGAGTGTTTTACAAAGAGGGACAGATAGTGAAGCAGGTCGGAATAAAAAATGAAAGACGGGAGAGGGAGATGATGAGTTGCTTGGCATTTGTGACCTTGACACTGCCTCCGACCTTCTACACTTCATCCATCCGGGGCTCCGTCATCACCTCACACCGATTTACATATCACGCACTTATTTATGTGCAAGTGCATGCGTGCCCTCGCAGACATGCAAACACCCCGCAGCCCACTCGGAGCACAATTTATGGAGGGAAAGGCGACATTTTCAAGGCGACCATCCATCAGTCCCATTAAAGTCAGCCGAGCGCGGTTGTTGGGGCTAGTAGATACCTCACTTTAATGTCATCATTACATTGAGGGTGAGGTTGTTAGCTGCATTATGAGCGTGAATAGGACTGTAGAATGTGGTGCTGAGCAGGAGATGAGGACGCTCAGGTGAAAGTGCCCCTTTATCAAAGAACTGGGCCCCAGTTCCAGCACAAAAATCCAGCGCAATGTGATTAACCTTTGTCATGTGACCTCTGGGGTCACGTGACAAAGGTTAATCACATTGTGCTGGATTTCTTCAAGGAATTAATGTTTACATATCTGCTTATAAGCCTCTAAATGAGAGTTATTTATAGTAGTTTTCCAGTATCGATTCGCAGCCCACTCACAGTGTTGAGAGACGCTGCTGTCCCCCCCGGGTGTGGTGGAGATGACCATGGCGGTGGCGGTGGAGTGGGAGCCCAGCGCCTTTGACTCTTGTGACGACAAAGGCTTCAGAGTGGAGAGGGGCGTGAGGGGCTCGGGGGCGCCAGAGGGAGCTGTGGTCAAGTGGGGGGTGGCGTCCGCCTGCGACACTCCCCCCGAGGGCGGTGGGAAGTCTTCCGCCACGGTCGCTCTGGTGCCAGGTGTAAATCCGGCAGGAGGTGAGGATGTCGGTGTCGTTTCGTCTCTTGGTGCTGCTGAAAAGAAAGGAACCACAAAGAAAGGAAGAGCACCAGAGAAACATTTAGCTCGAGAAACTGAATTATTGTTGAAAGATCCATAACAATCATAACCTAAATATCACTGAGCTGACCAAAGATTAACATTCACCACTAGGAGTGGGAATCACCAGAGGTCCCACGATACAATATTATCTCCATACTACTATACTATGGCGATATATTGCGATTTATTACCTCTTTTCAACTGCAAATTATGAAGTTTGTCAACATCTGTTTTATCTAATAAGAAGATACAGTTTTCTTTGGTCATCTCAGAGTTTTCATTCACATATCTTGAGGTCAGAGGTCAATGGACCCCTTTGAAAATGACCATGCCAGTTTTTCCTTGCCAAAATTTAACGTAACCTTTGAGCGTTATTTAGCGCTCTTGCCAACAAGCTAACGATAAGATATGATACCGGTGTCTTGACTCTAACTTTAAGACTGAGCTACAACCTCTGAAATACAAAAAAGGGCCCATCACATTGTTAAGAGTTTAATAGTTTATATAATAAAAGATCGATACTTGACGTCCGTGTATCGATACAATATTGCCCCGCAAAATATTGTATCGATATTATGCCGTATCAATTTTTTCCCCCACTACTATTCACCACTCACAACACCTACTGTATACCTGTCCATAAAGAGGGTGGACACAATAACATGAGCTCAACATACAGCAGTGCACTTCAAGTCTAAGTCACTCAATACTTCCTTTGTGAATCCCGTGATGCTTCTGTCAGTAAGAAAGATAGCATCAACACATATATATATATATATATATATATATATATAGAGAGAGATGTGCTGTTACATTGAATAGCGGTCCATGTTATTGTATCCACTGCCTGTATGTGTTGCTTAGCAACTATCTTTTTTACTTACAGGTTCAATAACTATGTTGCTTGAAGGGAGCATATTTAATAATTCATTATTAATGATTACTTACTACAATTAAAATATTAATCAATCCATTACATGCGTTCTACTGTATCAGCTCTGTGATAAAACGCATTAAGCCAGTCATTAACAGTCATTAACAGTCATTTCCAAACAGCAGGCAGTGTCATGCAGTACAGTACAGTGCTTACTTGAATAGAATGTGACATAACAGGTAAATTCAATTTGAAAATTATTATTATTAGTTACTTATACTGAGCTGGTAACAATACAATATAGAAGACATGTAAAATTACCTACATTATCTAAGCCTATGGACTTTTATAATTAATTCTAATTTTGTTATCGCCGGTAAACATTGCAACCATTATTTACTGTTCTTGTGTTATTTGTTCTGCCTCCATATGTAAAGCATCCTTGGGTCCCTTGAAAGGCACTATAAAAATGCAAGCTATTACTATTACTATTATTATTATTTTTATTATCTATATTGGGAACAATCATCAGCACTAATCCAGTAGGCAACTGCCCAAAACTCCCTCAAGTTTCCCCTCTGATGACACTCCTTCCTTAAGTGAAGCAGGATCTGATTACCTCCACAGTAAGCACCGTGGCGCTCTGCCCAATAAATCCCTTTAGGTGCTATTGATTACTTAATACTCTCAATTAACACTCGTAAACACGCTCACCTGGCACACAGCCCCTCATGTCGGGCCCCAGGTCCTGCCCGTCGGGGCAGGCGCAGGTGTATTTGGGCGAGTGTTCGGTAATCTGTGGAGCCTTCAGACACAAGTAGTCGCAGCCTCCATTGGCCACACTGCCCAGATTACAGCTGTCTGGGCCTGGAGACAGAAACGGAGAGAAAGAGAGAGACATGGAGAATTACACAGTTACGCTTATATAAATAAGATTATCACTTATTCACAACATGGCGAGATAGCAGAGAGACAGAAGAAGTTGCTGCACTTTATTGTCCCCCACACTGTGAACACTGTTGAATTCTCTTTCAACAAAGCCCGTTACAATGCGTAAACAAAGTCCAAAAGAATACAAAGAATAAAATCTGGCTTCATACAGACAATTGCTGTAAATAATAACCAGATCCTGTGCTACTGTGCCTGGTACCATTCCACTGTGTTCATCCCAAAGTTTAGATGCAAACTAGGAAAGACAGGTTTTGTATGAAGATGGAATTGGAAAGACACACAACACGGCCATCGCATTCATGATTAAGAACTCCGTTCAGTTCAACTCAAATCTGGATTGTCCTGTTAAGAGAGATACCGGGCTGGAGGCAGGGCTTTGACAGATGTGTGAATGTACCGCTGCTCCCAAAGCTTTGATCACTCCACCACAGTCACAAGCCTCGCCATCATTTATTCATGTGCCTGGGTCGACACGGATCCACGGAGGAAAACGTGGCCGCAGACATGCGACTCGGCTCACTCAATCACAGCGAGGGGAGGAAAGTGAACACACACACAAACATGTCACACACAAGTCCCTCACTCATACTGAGCACACACCTTGCGGCTGGCGGAGCTGGTGGAAGACCACGAGGTCGTGGGGGTCGTTGAGGTTTTCGGCCAGCGTGTGGACGTCTTGACCGGTCAGCCTGTTGGCCATGAAGACCGCCGCCCTGTCTCTGTCTGTCCAGTAGACACGATCCTGAAACATACAGAGAATCATTGTCTTAATAGGAGTAACACACAGAACAAGTTAGCTGAGGTTTGAACCCAAGAGCACTTTTTGGCAAACAGCTAGTGATGTTACGTGCTGTGCCGAGGCTTCGGAGCGCGTGTCGAGTAATCCAGGAAGTTTTCTTTGATTTATGACCAAATACCTGCAAAACTAATGACATTCTCATCGAATCAGCTGTACTTCGCTGACACGCTAATCTAAAATGGTGAACATAGTAAACATCATACCTACTTAGTGGCTGCATGTTAGCATTGTGATGCTGATGGTAGCATTTAGCTCAAAGCACCACTGTGCAGAGGCTCACATAAGACGCATGCTGTGTGGGAGAACACACAGCGCTAAAGGCTGTAAACGCTTGGCTCAGAGTTCTCACACGTCTAATTTATTTGAGGAAAACTAATAAAGGGAAAATTAGGGCAAGTGAAATAAGCACTGATAAATATTTGTTGTCACACATATTCTAATTCATTTTCTTGAGAGAGTGTATTAATGTTGCTTTTGCTGCAAATAATATGAGGCGATGAATCCATCAAGGAAATGCAAATGCAGAGGTTTACTGGTAACTAAGACATGATTTAATTCAATTGGAGTGCAACAGTAAGCAGCAGGCATGTAATAAATGGGGCTGTGACACCTTATTGTGGAAGAAGATTCAACCTTCAATCAGTTGGTTTTATATTTATAGCTTTCTAGAGGCTGGCATTCGTTACAGCGTTATGTCTTAAATGATTAAAACACATCCTATTTAGATCTAAATATAGTAGCTCAAAAGCAACCATGCTTGTTGGATATTAATTGATTTGTTTGCTTGTTTACACAGTTCACTCCCTCAACAGACACATTGACATTTTTTTGCGGTTGCCTTAGAAACTACGGGCTAATCTCCAACAAGACAATAGGCCTCGCCACACTAGTGTGTATGTGTGTGTTTGTGTTGAGTCCGTCACGGAGTCAGAAAGAGATGGTAATGTGATGTACGCTACAACAACACGCTCCAGTCAATAACACGGGGCTGGTGAATGTTCAACATCCTGAACAAGAAGGTCATCTTGTTGCCACAAATAGGGCAGAGAGCAGAGAAGCCCCGCATCGATCAGGTGTTACACCAGAGGGAATTTATCATCGTTTTCTGTGAGTTACTCTACAGTGCTGCCTGCAGGGTGGACTAACAGTACAGTACAGTAAGAAAAACCTTCAAGGTTATGCTTTGGACAGCTTCCCTCTATTGGTAATTTCATTTTGAAAGGTTAAAACTTTGACATCTGTGAGCAGAAACAACATTTCTCTGTAACAAGAGAGCTTTTTAGCAGAGGTGGAATGTAACAGTAATCCATTTAACTCAAGTATTGTACTTCAGTACACATTTTAAGGTACTTGAGTAGTTCCATTTTCTGCTGCTTTTTTACTTCTCTTCCACTACATTTCAGAAGGAAATATTGCACATTTTACTCCACTACACTGTTTTGACAGCTATAGTTACTTTGCAGAATAAGACTTTACATACAAAACATGATGCACTTTTATAGAATGAACTGATGTAAAATGTTTAATATTAGCTCCACCTCGACCAGCTACATTGAAATACTGCTTAAACATTAGTGCATCAATAATAATCCAGTAATAATATACAGTATGACAATATAACATTGAACAGGGGCCTTCTGCAAAATGAGTACTTTCATTTTTGATACTGTTAATACACTTTGCCGATAATACTTCTCAACATTTACTTAAGTAAATTTTGAAATGCAGAACAAAACATTAGGGCTGTGTATTGGCAAGAATCTTGCGATACGATACGTGTCATGATACAGGGGTAACGATTCAATATATTGCGATACTGTAATCAAGGCGATATATTGTGATTTTTGTAAATCTAATTTCAGGAAAATTGTCATAAAGAACATACCAGAAATACACCATTTTAGAATAGGCAACAATAACAAATGTGTACTGCATGCAAAAAAACTGCATGTGATTATCATGAAGTGGGCATGTCTGTAAAGGGGAGACTCGTGGGTACCCATAGAACCCATTTTCATTCACATATCTTGAGGTCAGAGGTCAAGGGACCCCTTTGAAAATGGCCACGACAGTTTTTCCTCGCCAAAATTTTGCGTGACTTTGGAGCGTTATTTAGCCTCCTTCTCGACAAGCTAGTATGACATTGTCATAGCTTCACTCTAGCTTTAAAACTGAGCTCGCACAACCTCCGAAAGATCGAATAACGGCCGAAGCCGACGGCGAGCCATCAGATTTTTAAGAAGTTAATTAAAAAATCAATACAGTGTTTTGGATAATCAATAAAATATCACAAATATCACAATACTTGTATGTATCAATATTTTCTTACACCCCTAGTTTACATGGTGGTTCTGTAAAAGTAAGGATCTGAATACTCATTCCAGCTCTGCTTTTTAGATCAGGTCTGCAGAGTTGAGGCTTCTTTACTCTGTTGCTACAGTAACAGGAGGAACATTGTAATGCAGTGTTGGTGTTTTGATTTAAAAAAGTCACCTGTTTCATGACCCGTTAGCTCACAAATATAACTCAAACCCAAGTGGATGTTTCAACAAATCCATGCTTGTAAATCTGCTCTGCTGCTGAATGAAATCTGCATCTGTGTTCCCACCGAGACCAGTTCCCCTTGAGAGCAGTCCCATAGGGGAACAGGCCGCTTGGGTGATGTCATTAGCACCCATCTGATACTGGCTGGGACTTCGCTGCAGTAGCAACAACAGGGACGACAGTTTGCAAGCAAAAAAAAAAAAGCATGTTTGCACACAGGCACAGACACACAGAAGCCACGAGGCAGCAGATTTGATTGAAGTTTCACTCTCACACTTTAGGCTGCTCTCTGCTCCTTATAGCTGTCTTCTGCTTAGTATGCTCAGCCAGTCAATCCCCACACAGGAAAACAGACAACACAAGGACACACACACACACACACACAACACAAACTGAGCGTACAGTAAATTCAATTTAACAGCCATTACATTCAGACTCCCAGTCACACTGCAGGCCACTGTGGGACTAATGAGAGAGATGCAGATATGATGGGACGTGGGAGGCTGGATGAAACCATGGACAACGGCCACAAATCATTACAAATCTGTTGCACACAAACCTCAAAAACAGCCAGAGCGTAGGGGTGTCCCAGCGTCTCTGCGGACGACATGTGTGTTCTGCGGTGAGCTCCGTTCAGGTCCACACTGGCTATGAGGTGCAGCTTTGAATCCACCCAGTACAGACGCCTGTTGGCAACATCTGACAAACACAAACACACACACACACAGGTGGATAGGACTTTCCCAGGCTGAGTAGAAATTGATTGTCTTCGCGGTAAGCACTCTTGCACTCTGACCAACAAATCCCTTTAGGTGATATTGATTACGTTTTAAAATGTCAGATTCTCACGATTACACCGCCGCAAGTTTTACTGTGTCGATCTATAACTTCTCAAACACTTCAAATGTCATTCAAAAGCAACTATGATAACTTTAATAATCCATTTCTTGCCATTATCATTTAACATTTACCCTTATAATTCCAATTACTTTTGACCTTTACCTACAATGAGTTGATTAGAGTGCATTAGCTCTGTTTAAAGGACTGCGCTTCAGGCACGTTTAGCAACGCGTCTGTAATATATAATGTTAAGGACAGGAGTTGAAAAACAGCTTCTCTCCTCTCACCTAGAGTGATGCCATTGGGCCATTCAATGTTATCAGCCACCAGCACCTGTCGGTCCACTCCATTCATCCCGGCCTTCTCTATCTTGGCTCGCGTGCCCCAGTCTGACCAGTACATGAAGCTGGATGGAACAAAGGAAGCACATTTATTGTGTTATTATGGAGTGTTCACGTAGTGGTGCAGCACTCAGCAAGACATGTGACAGTAGCAATCTTATACTGCACAAGTATTATACTGTTTATAATAAGATAGCTTCTCCTTTTTTATGTTTTTTTTTTTAAAATATTCTCATCATTTATAATGCAGTTATTAGTATGGTGACATTGTGCTAACAGTCCCTGTTGTGCTGTTTTGCACTGAGACACTTGCCCATCAATTAGTTTGTCTGGAACAAGGACAAAGAAACTGCTTCCAGACACCAGGGGGGTGGATGTACTAACTTTATGCCAAAGATTTCTTTTTCTTTTTTTAAGATACAAACGAGTCAGAATTCTTCTATATTTATTATAAAGGCTGCACCAACATTTTTGCACTGGCAAGATGACAGAACACGGTGACAGTGCTAAAAATTGCCTATGCAATATACAGCCTATTGTAGAACAATCCTATATAAGACTGCAAAAAATAGGGGAATGTCATTTTTTTTTCAAATGGCAGCTGAAAACATGATTTTTCGCTACAGACTGAACACTGTAGCAGAGCCAATACTGTCTCTGATTTGATGTCTGGGAATAGCACTTCAATAGTTTTGAAGGGGACACAGAACAACAACAACAACAATAACAACAGCTGGTATATTAGTGACAGAAACAAAGTGCAGCAAATGAAAAAGATCCGTGTAAAGTGTACTCTGTGGAAGCTGCCCGTTCAGCACCGTAAAATCACAACACAAGTAAAAAAAACAGCAATGAAATGACGGTATCATCTTTCCTACACATTTTGTGTGTGTTTTGACTGAAACGTTTGCTTTCCAGATGTGTTCGAGACAAATCTTAAACAGCCCATTAGGTCAGAATTAGAAGCAGTGTATTCAATTCAAACTCTGCGGCTGTGCTAATGTACATCATCAGTGTTAGTGAAAACTCTTCTGCAGCCGTGGCAGTGATTTATGGTGGGCTTAATGTGTTTAAACCACCAAATATTACAAAAAACAGTTATTGTAGGAGTTCTGTATAGTTTGAATGGTTATTGGGCAATATCAGTCAGCAATCACAGCAGCACAATACACCGTGATTTACACATTACGTCCTTTCTATGTAAATCTTTTCCTGCAAAGACAAAACTATCGTTTGGTGTCAGAGTAAGAAGTGTGTTACTGGATTCCTGGTCTGTAATGTGCAGAAAGTCTCACTTTGAGCCTCAGTTTAGGTTTAAAATATGCCTTCAATTTATTTTAGTTTATTTTTGTGTCTGTTTGTTTTCATCTGGGTTTGGATCACCGGAACACAAAAGACGCAGAAGCACACGCTGGCACAAATTCATAAAGCTTCCCAGATTAGGAGCGATCATCTGGGACAGAATTTCTAAAAAAACTATTGAGTCAGGACGCTAAATGGGTCACGGGCTTGTTACGCTGGATTCCCACATACAGCAACAAGAGTTCTCTTATGTTCATCATTAGACGTGGTCCCACAGGAGGATTATATGTTTATTCATTTCCCGGGCTGAAATCACTTAAATCTTTATCTGGGGTCACTGACTGTCATCTTTGATAAAAAGTAGATCTGTATAGTGTCTGCCAGCATATTCAAAGAAATATAGAGGAGCAGGGTAACCCATATAAACTCAGTTTGACACTATTTTATGCTGACTTACTGTACACTTTTGTGTAAATGAATAGCATGCAGTTTAATAATTAGCATACATTAAAAGTTAATTGTGTAGGCCGAGGCATTTCATAATGTGTTCCTGGACAACGTACACACATCTCCTCCTCCTCCTTACCCGTGGTGGGGGTCCAGCGCTATGGCCCGGGGTTCGCTCAGGTCGGTGTTGATGAGGACGCGTCTCTTGGTGGCGTCCACCGAGGCCACCGAGATGGATTTGTCCCCGGAGTCGGCCCAGTACAGGTTGTGTTGGAGCCAGTCCAGGGCCAGACCCACGGGGGTCTGCAGGAGAGAGTCCAGCAGCGGCACCTGCTGGGAGGGGTCGCTGGCCTCGTGGATGAAGGCACTGCAGGGGGAGAGAGGGAGAGAGAGAGGGAGAGAGAGAGGGAGGAGGGGAGGAGAATATGTAAGTCATGGTCTACAGCAAGCCAGCCATTATTGCAAAATCGATGCCTAGTTGAGGGATGTTGACTGCCTGCTGGGGCCCTATTTTGTGATAATGAGTCTGTGTGCACTATCTGTATTATTACATGGCACCCTATCAAAAAGATTTATCCTAGTAAAATATTGACTTTTAGTGATTTCATTACAAGTTAAAGCATTCTACAAACTTTTCCCAAAAAAGTAGTTTGACTCTAACTGTAACTATAGAAAAAAAACTGCAATCAGAGCAGTGAAAGCAAATCTAGCAATAACCAGGTATGAATGATAATTAAATGGCTTAAATGTTTGTCTAACAATTAAAATCTTTTTGGCACATGATTATGTTAAATGGCGAGTGAATTTGAAATGTATATATGAGCACATACAGCCTAAATATTGTGTATCATCCCGACTGTTGTGTATACTAACTCTCCTGTAAGAGAGGAGAATGGGACTGGTGTGCGAGCCGTAGCCTTGGGCCATGCGCTGAGCAGGTTCATCCGGGGGTTAGCGTCCTTCTTAGGTGGACCACTTATCAGAATAGACAAGGCCTAACTCAGGGGTTTGCCCTGCTTGCTAATGATTTGGCCCCAGCAGAGGTGTGAGGTGAGGGCCAGGCAGCTGTGCTCCCGAACAGGAATTTCCATTTTAGTTTCCCCGGAGGTCTTTCCTCTTAACATCCATTTCATAAAGAGAGCACAGTGCTCCAATTAGAGCACACTCTGGGGAGAAAAACGTAGTTGGGATAACAATAGGAAGGGAGAAATTAATCTAAAATAATAGCAGGCCTGAGCCATCAAGTCAGTTGATTGAATTTCATAAAAACTGAACAAGTAGATTCTCAGTAAATCAACTACAGGCAAATCAAATCACGCCAGGATGCAACAATATAACATTTGGCATATCGAGTGTCTGTCATGTCACTTTTAAATTATTTTGTTTGAAATCAGAAAAATAGCTGAAACCTTCACATGTTCCAGAGGTTTATCATTGGAAAACCAGGGATATATCAATAATGTTTGTCAAAGTTTACCTTCCTAGTTAGAATAAGAGGTAAGTGCATCTTTATATTTCAAATATAAAGATGCACTTACGCCACAATATGCAACCAAGGGCTGAAACGCTAACAAAATGACTGTAGCTAGCTAAAAACATCAGATTTCAGCATGTCAAAGGATTATTTTAGCAACCTCTGTCTACCAGGGGTTCAGTTGATTACTAAAATGATGATGGATGATGGTGTTAGCTGTTAGCAAGCTACTGTTAGCCTATGGCACTTGCAAACATAATACTGTATAGCTTTTTGATTTATCCACATTCCACTATAACACAAGTTGCATACTGTCAAAATGCTTTAGCTTAACGTACAGAAATATAGTTAGTCTAAAACTAAGATTTGGACAAAATTCTTGCTGCATACTGAGTGTCAGGATCCCACAGTTTGTCCATTCTTCCTGCTGATGCCTCACTTTTGTCTTCTTAAAGGCTCAGTTTTTTTTTTGGCAGCTTATACAAACTTAGTTCTGGGTTCTTTACCCTGTTGGCAGTGAATCCAACCACAAAGCAGCTTTAGGCATTTTTCTGTTGTTCGCTAGCAGACGAAAGAGACAAGGAGGCACCTTCACACAGTACAAAGTCAATGGAGAGCGAATGTGCAAATGTTTTATGAAGAAGTAAATACACTCAACACGTTAAATTAGGCCTCAATGATACACACAAGTTGTTTTGGTGAGAAACAGTGAATGTAAACATAACTTTGTTTTAGTGCTGTCAATTGATTAAAATATTTAATCGTGATTAATCGCGTGATTGTCCATAGTTAATCGCGATTAATCACAAACCAAAATGTATTGTAAGTTTGGAGCCTTATTTAACCTCCTTCCCGACAAAGCTAGTATGACATTTGGCTTGGTTGGTACCAATGGATTCCTTAGGTTTTCTAGTTTCATATGATACCAGTATCTTCACTCTAGCTTTAAAACTGAGCCCGCTACAGCCTCCAAAAGATCTGCATTAATGCGTTAAAGAAATTAGTGGCGTTAAAACGAATTTGCGTTAACGTGTTATTATCGAGTCAACTTTGACAGTCCTACATCGTTTAGAAAAAACTCCGCTGGGTACCTTTAATGTTTAAAATTTAAAATTAGGCTTCAAATCTAGAACAAGTATTCTACTGTAATCTAAACTTTAAACTTTAAATTTTAAAAATGGCAAATCTGGTTTGTTTTTCAAATCCAAGATAGAGTTTCTGATCTACGACAATGTTTCTAAAAATTAAATGAGGTTTGTAATCCTAACTCAAGTTTCTGCTCTAAACGTTTACCTGTAGATTTTCCGGTGAAAGCGATCGCACCAGAAGACGCGGTTGTTGGCCACGTCCAGGTCCAGAGCCACGGCGTTCTTCTGGGTGGACACCACCTGGCTGTAGTCCCTCTTCACCAGGTCGATGCGTCGGATCTCATGCCGGTTGGTGAACAGCAGGTAAGGGCTCTTCCCTGCACACGAAACAAAGAATATTTAACGCCCTGGCGTTAAGTGTGGGAGAGTTTATCCAGCTGGAATTTATCACATAACAGTCACAGTGCAAAGCAATTTAGAAGCAGGATGAATACATTAATGAGTGGAATACATTATTGGTAGGTGGAGTTGGGATGTGCTTCAATAATGGCCAGTCAGCTTTGACAATTTGGTAAAGGGCCAGAAGGAGGGTCCATTATCTCCTATTAGAAAACTGATCTCATCCTCTATGCACAGCACCCCTTATAGGATTCAAATGTAGCAAGCAAGCATAGAGTAATAAAATACATGTAAGCCCAAAACATACAGCGTTGTTCTGCTGCAAAAGAAGGACATAAAGAAAAAAGCTGCCGATAAGCCTTAGAGATTGCTTTTCTTTGCGGCACAGCATCGAAATGTTTGTGTGCTGGATAAGACGGTTGACCGTGATGGGAAACGCTGCGTGTCGGCGGATGATGTAGACATTCCTCTCTACAGTAATAACACTGAGGCTTCACCACCGTGTCAAAAGGCATCGTAGCTTAATGTGCTGCTGCATATTTGTAGCACCAAAGTCGGCACTCTGTCATCTTTTAACTCAGATAAACAACACAACAAAGCTTGTGTGATACGGCTCAATATCCTCCTCTAACAAGAGTGCGGGGACAATAATCCTTCATTAAAAACTGCTGAATAGTTTCTGTATTGATCGGCGCGTCTGGATGCATCATTAAGTTGTACGCTCCTTATTATCCTCGCCTTGCAAATATAGATCCCAAGTACCTTAGCATTCGGCGGCAGCAAGCTGTCAACATTCACACAGGCGGTAGAACTAAATAGACATGCATGGGCACACACACACACACACACGCACACACACACTAAAACACTAGCAATGCGGTCGTTTCCTCAGAGGGCCGATAAACAACCTTGAACAAAGTTAAATCAGACAGATTTCTTGCCCTTGTCTCAGCAACAGAACACAAAACAATAAAGATCAGTTGCTGAGTTTCCTCAATACACTCTGCAACCGCAATAAAGTTTAACCGACAGAATGCAACAGAGTAATATTGATACCTCGTGTCTTTTTAACCCGCACTGTGTCTATTATAGAGGCCGCTATGGATCACAGCAGAACACATCTTAAATGCATCTCATGTGATGAGTTGCGATTAGATTTTCCATTTCCCTCTCCCATTTGATTTTATCAGTGAGGAAACTGTGACCATTACTAGATACAGGAGGACGTCTGCAGCCATGCTAGCGGCTCTGTGAGGCTGCTGTACTGAGGCACAGTGGTGCTTTGAGCTAAATGCTAACATGCTAAGCAGGTGTAATGTTTGCCACAATCACCATCGTAGTTTACCGCATTAGCATGCTAACAATTGTCTATTAGCATGAAACACAACAAGCAGCTGAGGCTGATGAGTTGCACAAGTGTTTAGTCGTAAACTTAAGTATTAGGACGAATTGAAAGTTCACTAATCACCAGTGATTACAATTTATACTGAGAGGGACATGAACTACACAATAGTTGTTGAGACATTTCACTTAAAACCCAGCACATTCTCATTCCCAGGGCGTCAAATACCGAGGCTTTGTCTTTGCCTTTTGTCTTTGTCGGTGTGTGATACCGACGCACAAGGCACCTGTTTGAGACGCGACGGGCTTTCCATTAACTACGATGTAAACCCATCTGCTGCAACAGTCCCCCACTCAGAAAAAGTGCACAGGGAGTGTGGTGACCTAGTTTAAAGCGCGAAAAGACGCGGGAGAGGTGGTGGATGGGCGTTAAGTGTGTTAAGTTTCACTTTCACGCTACAGACAGCAGTTCATTCGTGTCCCGTATTCACAACGTTCAGTGTCATTTTCACTGTGAAATCGTATAGTTTTAAGCCCAACCATGTCGTTTTTTCCTAAATCTAACTATAGTGGTTTTGATGAATAAACTTAAAGTGACGCCAAGGGGCGTGGCAAAGCGTCAGCATGTGACGAGTTGGGATGAGAACGTGTTGAACCACAAATGTGAACCACAAATGGGAACCTCATGGTGGCGCTAGAGGAGGAAGTTAGGGCATCAACAAAGTCATTATGATTCATCCTCTGGAAAGCATGAATGTCTGTACAAACTTTAATAGCAATTCATCTAATAGTTGTTGAGATATTTCAGTCTGGTCCAAAGTGGTCGACCGACCTTGCCAGTCCTAGAGCTATGCCGCTAGCATGGCTTAAAATACATATTTGCTTTCAGCCTCAGAGCCATGGAAGAGAACTGCAGTGGACATCAGCATACTGGATAAAGAAGTACATGCAGAAACACACAAAATGAGGAAGACAAAGCTGGAAGCTAAATCCTGATATAACAATATGAACTCACAGTCATAGACAGAGACAGTTTCACTTAAGGTATGGACTGTGTTTGGTAACTTTGCCATGCTACAGTATTAGCACACACAGCTATTAGCACTGAACATCTACATCACAGCGTGTCCTTGTTTCATTTTTGCACTCACACCTATTTTTAGAGCTGTCCACTTGTGATGAGGTCACCCAGGATGCATTTTAATTAGCCCCAAATCTCAACCGGGGCCTTAGACGCATTTATATCATCATGACTTTATGTTTATTTCCTTATAATTCTGCCAGGAAAAAGCCAAATGGGTAATAGATGCCTGCGGGGAGGGTTTTATCACTTTTGGCTGGCAACTACAGCCCACCTTTGTCTTGTAACATCTATATTGAGCCGCTCTCTTTCTGACACGGCATGGTAATAGGATGGCAGCTGCAGCCAGTTATCTCCAGAGGCAGATATGATATTCTCTCATTAATGGCTCCCTCGCCTCGGCTTCCCTTTTGACAGTCTGTGTCGTAGCCTCATTGTAGTGTCGTACTCCTGCACGTTCCCCCTCTTTCTTCCCCTTTCCTCCCCCCCCCCCTCCCAGCCCGAAGTCTGAATGATGACAGTGCTGGTCAGGACTAAGCGTTCTCAAAAACTGGCTATTACAATGACAACATTTCCAACCCCTCTAAAGAGGGAAACGGTCCCCTGCTGGTTTTATGGGCTGTCGCGGCAGCGGTGGAAACTGCAGCATTCACTGCGATTCTGCTTTCGCTGCTTTTGACACGCTGCCAGACACGCTGCCAGACACGCGGTTCTCTGCTGGCCACGATGAACTGATAGCAAACACGCCGGGGCAGTCATGCACGGAGAACTACACAGAGGCAGGGGGCAGATACAATCCAAACACACATACGGCGTGTACAAATGCAAACACACAAATGCGAGTGCTGAGCTTTGATATCGGCTCGGCTTAATTGAGGCAAATGAAATCACAGCATTTGACAGCCACAGGGACCAAATCACCACATTTCATTTGACTCACTGTTTCCTGCCAATTAAATAATGAACATTTTAGGGGTAAATGAAGTGCAAACATACAAACTGGCCGCTCTCTGTAAGCCTCTTGCTAATAGCTTTTGGCCATGTTTGGAGGTCAAAGAAAATTAATTGGCCTCTTAGCAGTTCACTTTGTTCTCCACTAGTCCGACAACTGTTGTCAACAAGCCTGACGGGACACCACATTCAATTTGATTAAATTAGCATCCAGCGTGACTCAGCCAGGTACCCCTGAAGAGTTGCTTTACCTAATTATAAGTGTGCAGCGTGGTTGAACACATCGGTCTGTCACTCATGAAACCGTCTGATGTGACGGGACATTGGAGGACAGATTTGGCCTGGGAGAAACGGTAGCGGTTGCCTTCGTGATGCTTGCTCTTTTTTTTAATGATTTAGCAATTATGTCAAGTGCGCAAGCAAGTGCAAAGCAATGATAAGAACCCAGCGGCAGAAAGATGTTTGTGATTATGAGATGAGGAGGGTTTTGACACTGCGGCACAAAAGCTGAGCTGTGAAGTGTTGCACTAATGAGGCAGCGCGATATCTGAGAGAATGTGTTGTTATCAACAATACAACACAGCTGTTTGTACTTTCAGTGGAGGAAAATGTATCTTTACAACAGCAACTATGTAGGTTATAAACTGCATAACTATAAAAAGAGCAGAATATTTATAATGCAGGAGCATGAAGTATAATCACAACAAATTCAGAATCTCTAACGTCTTTTTTGACTAATCGCCGATTCTCATTTTCAGCCTCAAAATAGGAACCTTTAAACCTGCAGTATAGGCAGAATGTTTTTGGCATCATTGGACAAAAAGTTGCATAATAATCTTTCAGCATATTGTAATTCAAGTGTTCTGAGAGAAAACTAGACTTCTGCACCTCCTCGTGGCTCTGTTTTCAGGCTTTAAAATATCTAGCCGGTGACGGGACACTTTGGCCAATCACAGGTCATTTCAGAGAGAAAGCGTTCCTATTGGCTGTTCATTCAATGGAGGCAGCTGTCAATCACCCACAAATTCGGCTCAGAGATGGTAAGGCTCCAGCTCGGCTCTGATTGGTTGTTTTCCTCGGGTCTGTGAAATCTTGCAGATGCCATTAGGAGCACCGGAGGACACAGAGGCACATGATTTCTTTCAGATTACCTGTCTCATGCACTACTGTCAGGATATAGTGACCGCTTTATAAAAATAACTTTTCTTTGCTCTAATCTTGCCTACTGCTGCTTTAACTTAAATCCTTTTGTCTCAGACATCTTGCATTGTCGATCATTGAGCATTGCAACTCACCTTCTGCCTTGCAGGTCTTAGTAACGGGGTCCATCTCGTAGCCTTCATAGCATTCACATTTAAAATCCCCCTTGTAGTTGATGCAGATCTGGCTACAAGCATCGGGGTTCTCACACTCATCAATGTCTGCAAGGAGAAGAGGGAAGAGAGGTGATCAATCAACTGAGAGACAGACAGACAGTGACTAATTCACCCTCATGAGCTGCACTTGATAAGAGCGGAAACTAAATTCCCAAAATGAGTTTCTGAGAATAGCGGCTGTAATGCACGAGTAAATATGCACATTTATAACCGCAAGTTGCTGGACAGACACACAGACATGTTGTCATTCAGTCGACACGGAGACAGGGCGTGTCCCTGTCCACTTCTCCGCTCTGCTTCCTTCCAGCAGATCTCAGGCTTTTTCCTTGGGTGTGAGGGGGAAACATTACTGTTAAAAGGATGGGGAAGGGTGTGAAGGACAGAGTATAGGGTGTGTGTGTGTGAGAGAGAGAGAGAGAGAGAGAGAGAGAGAGAGAGAGAGAGAGAGTAGTGTGACTCTGCTAGTATTCCTGTGGGAGTGACAGGCTGGGCACACTGAACAAAGACAGGACAGCTAGAGAGCTGCTCAAAGCAATACACCACACACACACATACACACACACACACAGACTCATGGTAGCATGGTCAGCAGCCAACCTGCCACTCATCTGTCTGTCTAAAGTTTATTTACTTACCACCACAAGTCTTTTTGTCCAGCAGCTGGTAGCCAGTGGGGCACTGGCACTCAAAGCCGATTGGTCGGTCCATGCAGACATGGGAGCAGCCGCCGTTGTTGATCATACACTCATTCAGCCCTGGGAGACAAAGAAAAGAAGCCAGTGGTCAAATCAGAAGAGGTAGGGACATTATGGTCGCCCAGTAGGTCATTTAAAAGGTCAAAATCAGATTTAGAAAAAGGCTGTTCCTCATTTACTGTAAAATATTTTTGAAAAAGGGGGCATGTGCAGTGGAATGGCTTGTGATATTTGATAAAGGTGTATAAATATGTGCGGCACATACGGGGGAGGGATGGATATCACATCCGTAATCTTCATTTTATCTCGGCTCTTGTACTCAGCTCTTCTCTATCCTTTTTGAATCCTAATCAGATGTTCTCACAAGTGAAAAGGGGAATCAAAAGAGACACAACATCACACGCGGAAAGCTCTCAAAACCGAGAATCAGGTCCATCTGCGGGGACATGTTGAAATATGAGTGTGTAGAGGGGATTAATGCTGTGAACTGGGATTCTGTGGTGTCCCATAAGGATGTATCACAGGGGCGAGAGAGGACATCTAAATTAAACAGGCCCGCTGCTTAAATCGAGGCAGAGTGATGTAAAAGCATCCGGAGAATGAAAGAAGCGAAAAGAAAAAACAAGATGTGAAAACGCAACCACTCTCGTTTTAAACTAGGTCAAAGCAGCTGGCACAAGGTTGGCACACAATGAAGAAGGCAGAGGCAGTTAGATTTGATTGTGCTGCACATAATGGTTTTATGAATTACTTGATAGCAAGAAGGGCTCAAAAGTCACTGACTGTTATGCTAGGGTCGGTTTTTTAATCTCAATACAGCTGAGAATCAATCAAAGTACCATATATACTACATATAGTAGTATTTTTCACTGTGGCAATGACTTAGCATTCATCAGGAGTGTACATGAATCATGAAGCTCTTCAGCACACTTTCCTGTCCATGGAAAAACAACCTATTGTTTGAATGAATCATAGAAGGTAAGTCAACTGAGTGAAAGCGAAAATCACCAGAAAAAGAGCCTCTCCAACATTTCATTCAACAGTGTACAGGCTTTGCTTTTTACACAAACAATTAAGCGTGGCTGCACAATGAACAACTGACAACTGGAAAGGGGTGATAAAGAGAAAAATGGATTAAACTACAAGAGAAACCTCGCTCTTCAATACGAGAGAGTGCTTAATTCTGTCACCAGCGTCCTGCCCAATCTAGTGTAACACATTTGTCGATAACCAGGGAGCTTTATATCATCAGTCATTGAAAGCAGGGCGACTGTACAGTATGTGTGTGAGTTAGTAAACAGATGGTCTAAATAAAAAGCAAAGCATCTACGAACTCCCCACCAAGACATTGGGCCTCATTCAAGTACCACTCGTACATACAGATTACTTCTTAAGTGGCTTGTACGAGTGATTTAGAAGAACTTGTCGCATTCATCAATTTTCACGTATTTTGAATTTTCTTTGTGTCATGTGCAATTAGTTTGCTGTTATCCAAACCTAAGTTTTTCACTAATGGATTGTGTAATTCATTACTTCGAAGCAATTTTGAGTTTAAAAAACCTATAAATTACACTTCATAATTACATTATCCTGTCTGCAATTCAAATTATAATATAATTCTAAATGTATTCATATGGCCTAACAATATCATCATTCATTTAAATTGGCCATTGATGCTATTGTATAAAACTACAGTATCAATATGAACATCTCAAACTGAAAAACGACTTAAATTATGCAGTAATTGAAGGTTAATTTATCTCTGTTATACAGTAATAAGGTCAAGGTCAAGTTAGGAGCGTTTGCTGAATCTGACGTGGCACACGAACAAAGTTAAGAGAGAGTTAAGACAAGAATATGAAAACGTTTTTGCATGAGGCCCATTGGTTCCAAAATTAAGCTTCATTAGCCGAATATATAAACGACAAACTGAAAAAATACATAAACATTTACATATTATGACTTGATATCTTTACATTTTGGAGCTAAAGCTTTATTGATTTTAATGCATAAATCTGATAATTAGAAGAGACATTTGTCTATTAGGGCTGCCATGTACAGTAGCTTGGAATGCTAAAGCGTAGTGTTGAGACTATGTTGTTTGTACTGTTTATGTTGTTACATATTACACAGACACAAAGAGCGTTTTATGCAAGTTACTCTGTGAATGCTCCCTACAATCACAGGGAAGTTATGCTGATTTATCGTGCCTTGCAATAAATGCTAGTCCGGATAAGTGTGGACCTCATTTACTATACATCTAAAACACCAGAGTAAGACCCACTACCAGTAATACACTGACTGCAGGGATCCAAGATGACCTGCTCAGCTTATCCGTGGAGCTCTGAGGAAAGTCATTCTTTGCACAGCTACTCCACATTATTCTTTATTTATTGTAACAAAAATAAAGAGCCATAAAGTTGACTCTCCAAAGATTGACTGAGGGTTACTTTTGTGGGAACATTTTCATCTTTGCTTTGTGTCAGTGCCAGCAGACTTTGGGCGCTGCAACCGCCGGCATTAAATTCCCATCTCTAATTCAGCTGGATGGGTGACAGCAACCTGCCACTCACGGTAGCTCCTGCTAACTCCCTTCATGTCAGCTCAGAATTAACTGCAAACTGAAGAAAGACCGAGATGTGGCTGTATTTGAGGACTCACTCACTCCTGATTCTTCGAGAGGGTCTGCGTGGGTAACAAAGACGCCTCGGGAGGGGCCGTGTGATAACGCCAAGAGCTTTTTCTCGACCACTTCCAAGGACAGCCATGATTTAGAGGTCACTTTCCCATGGGCAAACAAACATGACGCCTCTCCTCCTCTCCTCCACATCCATCTCTCTCACCATGGAAACCCATTATGTACTAGCTATTTTCAGCCGGCCCTCTCAATGAAAGCTGGAAGTGATGGTGCAGTGTTAAGAAATGAATGGTGTGCCGAGTAATGAGTCCGTACCGTGGTAATGTGCCATTATTTCTAATGAGATGGGAAATACAGAAAAACATTTACTTGAGCTCGGAGAGAAATGCATTGTCTTTTCCCCTGATGTAAGGCTGATGCGGCAAATGCAATCACACCGAACAACTACGTACTAACTAAGTGTGTGTTTCAGTGCAGCGGGGAGTATTATTGTCTCTCTGTGTGTGGTTTCTTGTGTTTTGGTTGGGGAACATCTTGCAAGTAAATGGTTGAGCGAGCAGAGCGATGAGCTAGGTGTGTGTGGACACGCTTTTAATGAGCTGAGAACAAGCAAAGCCTGAGTTGAAGGAGAGAGGGAGGGAAATATGAGGAGAGAGAGAGAGAGAGAGAGAGAGAGAGAGAGAGAGGAAGAGGAGGACGACCAGGGACAAAGGGAGGAGAGTTACTCTCTGGAATAACTGTTTCGGTCTTGTAATTCCCAACCCTGGCAGAGGTCAGTCTACTCTGCCATCTGTCACTTTTTCCCTCCTCAACTTCAGGTTCCTCTGAGACATCATGTCATTTTATGAGAGTGTATGTCTGCTTCTTACTCTCTCGTATCAGAAACTTTCTTACTGAGCTCTTCAACACAGAGGAAAAGTTATAAACTAGGGATGTCACGAGAACCGGCACTTTGGTACCAAGTAGATGCCAAAATTCTGAAAACGTGACATACTAATTTTTCTACAGTAACGCAGGTACCATCAGGGCTCAAGACTAACAGCATCCAAGCGTCACGGGGATGATGGAAAATTTGTTTGATAATGCTACATTATGAACAACAAATCTGTGTTGAAATCGGCAGGAAGAGAGCTAGTTAACGTTAGCTGTTAGCTCCATGCAGGACTGGGCTGCTAACAGCTAACGTTATGTAGTTCTCCTCCTGCTAATTTCAACATGGGAGGTGCCATTGATTTCCACTGTGATACGTATGCGTATGATTCTATTCAGTAAAAATGAGGCAAATGGGGAAAAGGTAAATTCTAACGTTATCATGATGTGTTCAAATGTAATCTTGTAAAATCTAGTTTTTGTCGGGAAACTTGAATAAATACTGTTGTTTTGAAGGAGTTTTCACAACAATATAAAATAGATAACAGAGAGGGTATTATGACCTGTTTAACTTCCCAACAAAAACCATAATGCAAACAATAATAAAGGAGTGGATGTTGAAGAACATGGGATTTATTGTTTCACTTTTGTTTTTTTACGGTGGTATCAAATTGGTATTGCGAATCGTGGAATTTCACCAGTATTGGTATCGACTACTAAATTTCTGGTATCTTGACATCCCTATATATAAACTCACAATGATCACGTCAAGTCAATTTTATTTGTAAAGCCCAATATCATAAATTACAAATTGCCTCAGGGGGCTTTGCAATCTGTACAGGATACGACAACCTCTGTCCTTTACTGTACGACCCTCTCATCGATTTGATTTGTTCTCTAACTAAGGCATCACTTCCCTTTACTCATGGTCAGTCAAATAGGTTAAGAGACGAAGGGATATGGAGACAGGAAGAGAGGTGGAGAAGAGAGAGATTATCACAGAGCAGAGAAGAAGCTTTTTTCTACCGTTTGATGGTAATTAGTACACGCAGGCTGTTGTTCTGATCAACGGAGGCTGCTGCTAATTTGAGCGCTTCTCCGAAGCCTTTGAAATGCAAGGTAATAGGAGGGAGGTAGTCGCAGTTTTGTTGTGGCAAACACGATTACGCTGCTACATTAACAGCATGAATCCATTTACTTTAGTGTGTTTGTAATGTACTCATTGCACGGGGCTTAGCCAAAAGCTCCGCTGGCGCACACAATCTCCTTCATTTCATACCGCCGTTTGTTAACAGCTGAGGTTACAACCAGGTACCTGTGTGCAGAAAAAATATCCTCTTACCGCACTCCTTCTTGGGCTCATCTGATCGGTCCTTGCAGTCCTTGACAGAGTCGCACACCTTGGAGCTGTCAATGCACTCTCCATTTTTACACAGAAACTTCAGCGGGCCCTCGCATCTGGTGGCTGCGACAGAAAAGCAGAAGACACATCAACAACTACACTATAAGCTTCACAGACATTTATTTGCACAAGCTACTGCAATCTGATTCAGACACTCGTGCATCAAAAAGTGTGTGAAGTCATATCGAAGATCTCCAGTGGTTCGCTAAATTACCAAAGGCTCACATGAAACAAGTGACAGCAAAAAATACTCCTCTCACTCAGATATTCATATCAGCCGACATAAAAAACCCAGTGTAATAAAAGCTGAACTTTAATTTGGTCCAGTTTCACAGTGCTAGGGCTTAATTTCCTGGAACGTCATTTTGCGGTAAATTATGCATCAAGAGTCAGAAGAGAAAGAAGTGGTGAAGTCGGCTTACAAAAAGCACTCTGCTGGAACCACACAACGTAACATCAATGGTCATTATGGCATATCATTTCACAATCGTTTATGTCCAGAAAAATACCACATAAATGTATTTTAAGGAAGTTATAACTTGTATGTTTTTCATGAAATCAACCCCTATTTTTGATACTTTTTATGGACAGCATTGTTTCTGCAAAATTAAATAAATAAAAAATAAAAATAAATGCATTTACAACAGTCCTTTTCTGCAATTTTTTGACAGGCTGCGTGCATCCAACTCCTCAGCAAGGTAGCCTTTCACGCGCAGCATGAAGTCAGATCGTTGAATATCTATATTTTTAACTGACTTCTTTATTGAAAGAACCATTGTGAGTCAGTTTAGCTGTGCTGTAAACAGATACACCTGTTGCTCTTCTGTATAATTTCTGACAAATTGACTGAAATCTTAAAGGGATACTTTGTGATGACACAGAGCTGGTTGAAAATTGGGAGTGTGTTCAGCTGACCGGTGTTTGGCTTCCCTCCGTGTTGTCAGTACCCGAGACTTTCATGTCAAACTCCATGTCATCGCAGCGTGTGCAGATGGACGGCTGGTTTGGCTTCCCCCCATGCCGCCAGCGTCCGGAGCTCCCCGCCCATCCGACAGCAAAAGTCCGCCGGCAAATGAGCGGGGAGCTCCGGACGCTGGCGGCATAGGGGGAAGCCAAACCAGCCGTCCATCTGCACACACACTGCACACACTGCGATGACATAGAGTCGGTTGAAAATCGGCAATGTTTCCCTTTAAGGATTGCAACTTTAAGGTGTTATATTTGCTATTCACGAATTTTCATTACATATTAGATTTAAACTCAAACCACAAGCTGAAAAACATCTAAAAGTAGTGGGAGCAAATGTAGAGCAGAAGAGCTAATAAAAAGGGGGTTGTAGCACGTACTGTGATATCAGCTATGTTACTTTAATCTTAAATTCCCTTCACTTCTACAACAAATACAGCTGGGAGGCTTTGTTTGGTCAGCCATATTATACAGATCACACAGGTCCTGTAGCCACAAAGTCATCACTGGCCGTTACAAACTCCCTCTTGTTATAAAACATTTCACAAAGTCAGAGACACACTGAATCAAATATATACCCTAGCAGACAGAACAACAAATAGGAAGCCAGACTCAAACAGACACAGGCATAAAAGAAGAAGACAGCTGAACAGGCAGAGAGGAGGACAGATTCTGGCAGACAGCGATGACAGGTGTACCCACCGTTGACGCAGCCGGATTCGTCGCTGTGGTCGGGACAGTCGTGGACCTTGTTACACTGCTTGGTGCCGTGGATGCAGGAACCGTCACCGCACTGGAACTCATCGGGACGACACGTCAGCAGGGCTGGAAGAACGACACACATATAAACACACACTTGAAATCGGACTTGTAAATCCCCTTTAATCCCTTCAAGAGGAACACAACATCCCGGGGTCGAAACCAAACCAAGACCTTTTGTTGCACTTTCAGTTTATCAGTTTTTCAAGAGTCTCTCTACTTTCGCCCGTCTAATAAGGGCAAGAAACGCCCCAAAACACATTTAAAAAATCCTTTGTAGAAGCATTTATGAAATCAAAAAAGTTGTGCCATAACATATACTGTACTGTACTTCTATCCATTCACAGCCTGTGTTAGGTGCTGCCTGGGACAGAGGCAGTCAACCTGAGGGCGTGTGATGAATGATTTTCAATATAGTAACGCAAAGATGGAGGCTGCATGAAGCCACACCACATTTCATTAATATCCCAAGCACAGACAAGCTTTTCATCAACGGGGCCCAGTGTGCTCATATAACTCCTTTCTAAACCACACTAAAAAGCAATATATATGACTGAGGGGGGATATGATTTAGTGTTATCACGAGATGAGCAGACCGGAGGGAATGTAATGGAGACGGGGGCCGCTGTAGCCTGGACACACGTGTGCACATACAAACACATGACACTAGGAGCATACTCTTTAGACAGTGTTTCTCTGTGTCTGGGAGATCAATATAGAGATTTGATTGGCCAGTGTTGCATACAGACACAGGCATACACTGTATATTCAGTATCAGATACGTATTGATAAAATCACAGCATTTGTCTTCAGCTGAGGAGTTAACCGGATATTCAATTTATATGGCAAAGAAATCATGTGAACATAGCAAATGTAGTGAAGGTAAATGGTAACCATAGTAACGTCCCTGGACAAATACGAGGTTGTGCCTCTAACCACCTCTTAATGCAGCGATCCAGTTGGCTAACAAAACATCAATCTCTTGTAAAGTGCTGCTTATATGACACCGCAGAGTGGGAGAGGTGGGTTTGATGTGTGCACCACACATCTTGATAATGAATAGAGGGACTATCTGGGCTTCACACTCCGGCTTAGTGAGACAGGAGCTTCAGGGCTCCCCCATCCATGACCAGCTAATAGGAAAACCTGTTTTATCACCAGGCTCCATCTTCACACTGTGTTTATCAACAGAAACACATTCTTTACCAGACACGTTTAAAAAAAAAAAAAAAAATACACCAAACTCCCAGCAGAGAGGAAATGTGCTAAATGACAAAGTAACACCTCAGAAGAGGAAGGACATTTTCTCTCTCCACTCTCAAAGCAAACGGATATCTTAACATGCTGTCCACACGAAGATAATGTCAAATAAAACGGACCTTCAGTGTAATTATTTCTGAATGTGTTGGAATCTGATTCGTCTGAAGCTGTCTTTGAACAAGACGAGTATAATAAATGTAAAAAATGTCCAACTGCTACCGGCTAAAATATTCATATGGTAATACAGTATATGCAGGAAAAAGAAAGACAAACAACTCAGACACATAATAGGACTTTTTAGATTTAAAGGTGCTCTATATGATATCCAGAGCGTTAATATAGCAGCAAATAACTATTTGCTATGTAAAGATGTAGAGGAGTAATGTCTACCTGAGCAGAGAATGAAGTCTCCCTCTGTGTGTGTTGTAATCTGAGCTTCTCCGTATGTTTTTGACATACCCAGGCCGGCCGTGCGGGCTTTTAGTGTATGCTAGTGCTTGTGAGCGTGCCCCGCTGGCTAGGTCCCGGCCGCCGCTCTACACTGCTCTCATACAGCGGTTACAGCTGATGACGCCGTCCTGAGCGGAATCGTAGCACCCACCCTCCCTCTCAGGTAAACACTGTTAGCTCTGTCAGCACTGTTGACTTTGTTATCACTGTTAGCGCTGTTATTAACATTACCTACGAGCCTATGTTGAGAGCTGTGCAGAGGTAATAGAAATGCTCCTGATCTCGCATTTAGCACCTTTAAACAAGATGAACACCCACAGAAATTTGAGCAAAACTGTCCGTTGCAAACAAGAACAGATGGTTGTGTGTGTAAACATGATGTACGAGCAGCCTCCAGCTGGAGAGATGTGCTGCTGTGTATCAATTTCAAACTACACACTAATTCTAAACAGAATGCCCTATATACTATATAATAAAGTACTTTCTCTTTGAAGTTAGTAAACAATATTTCAATATAACAGGAAATTATGCAATTTGTGCTACTTGGAAACCTCTGCCAATTAAAGTTCACGAAGAGAAAGCAAAATGTGTTTTTCTTCAGATTTTATACATATTTTATTTTTTATCTTTCTCGAGCTGTTTTACCACCATCTGCAAATTGATTTAAAGTTTTGCAATTATGAACAGCTTTCTTTGTGCATTGCATTGTGGGACTATAGTGTACATCAACAGGACACTCAAAAACACACATTTTTAGTATGGATAATGACCTTTTTGAGTAAACATCTCCAGTGAGAGTACATACTCAAAACCTGCCTAGAACTAGCATGTAGTACGGAACTGGGAACCAGCTACAGAATAGCCTCTTCATGGTTACCATTCTCTATTGTACTGGAACTATACCTCAACCCAGTTACATATTCAATATGTACAGAAACTCTTTCAAACAGAGAGGACAGCCTTTCAGGTATGAATAGAGAGATTGCCTTGATACAATAGAGAACGCATAAGCACCTGCGAGGGAAAAAAAGGTGCACAAGAGAGTAAAGAATAAGAGGAGGTCGGCGAGGAGATGCAAAGAAAAGAGACACTAAGAGAAACTCACGGCAGTCAGACTCGTCAGATTTGTCTTTGCAGTCCGGATCTCCATCACACTTCCAGGTCAGCCGCACACACTCCCCGTTGGCACAGCGAAACTCCCCGGCGGTGCAGTTTGTCCGGCGGTTAGTCAGGTACGGGACCCCGTCGCCGCCGCAGCGCTCCGGCCCCTCGTCCGAACTGTCGGAGCAGTCGGGGTCTCCGTCGCAGCTCCACATGAGCGGCACGCACTCCGAGGTGTTGCAGCGGAGGTGGTTGGGCCCGCAGGTCAGAGGGGACGCGCACTTGAGCTCGTCGCTGCCGTCTCCGCAGTCGTCGTCGCCGTCGCACACGTAGACGGTGGCCAGGCACTTGCGGTTGGAGCACATGAACTCGCCGCTGGGGCAGGCTTTGGCGTCTAGAGGACGAGCAGAAAGGAACAAAACTCAGAGAGGAGTTTGAACAGTAAATGAGTGCCTGTCTGTCTTACTGTACCAACACTGAAGCAGGGAAGGTCAAACATTTATTTTGGGTCTACAATTTTGCTATTACCTTAACTCCCTTATTTCCTGAAAAGTGGAATTTAATGAATATATTAAAATGCATGTGCTTTAAAATGAAGTGAGAAATAACAAGCAAGTTCACATACTTAAACTAGAAGTACCACTGTTAGACATTTATGTAAAATTGTCATAATTAGCTATGGATTCTTGTTATGGCCAAAAATGTGTTTTGTGAGGTTACAGTGACCTTGACCTTTGACCAACAAAATGGAATCGGTTCATCCTCGAGTCCAAGTGGACGTTTGTGCCAAATTTGAAGAAATTCCCTCCAGGCATTCGTGAGATATCACGTTCACAAGAATGGTCCGGACGGACGGAAAACCCCAAAACATAATAAAAAAACAACCTATACCTCCGGCCACGCATGCCGGCATAAAAATGCACACCAGTGTTTCAGTTTTTGCTCGCAGTGCATGAAATAATAGATGAAGCTTCAACATTGGCACAGCTCTAGGTGGATGAGAGAAAATAAGAAACGTATTGGCTTAAATTAGCTACAAATATAGGGACACGTTGACAGTAATAGAGTTTCTCAGGTAGGCTGAAAGTCAGTATGGGTATCATAAGTGGGGAAGAGACTGAAAGAAAACTGGACAGGAGGTGAGGGGAGGATGGTGGTTATCACAAGAACATGGTGAGAGTCTTCCTCTCCTGTGGAGCAACAGATAATAGAGCTCTCTCTGTGATGGATCTCTATCATACTTCCTCCTCTCTCTCTCTCTCTCTCTCTCTTTCTCGTGTGTTTGTTTTATCTTGCCTCATCTTTCTCTCGTCTATGACGTTGGTTATCCATACACTGTATGTTAGCACACACACACCTACAGATAGGTTACAGTTGTATGATATTGACTTACTGCACTCTATGCAGGAAGGAAAAGTTTGTACTGTTACGCTACTTCTCCCCTTTACAAAGCCAACTTCAAGGCTTCTGTAAATCCTTTTCTCTCTTTCCCTACCTTTTCCCAGCTTTCTCTGTCTCTCTACTCAAGTCGGGCCAAAAGCGCTCAGGCTGTGAAGAGAGTCGGGGTTCCCACTGTGAGCCCATAGCAGCACAGAGGCCAGCACCGGGAGAAGCGGAATTTGATATTTATATGAAACCACAGGGAGTTCAACCTTCAACACCGCTGCCTTTGGCTGTTAAGGCTGGTTACAGGAAGGGATCGCTGTTTTAAAACATTCTGCACAGTATCAGCACATTGGAAAGCGGGAGCATATTGTCAGTGACCTGCAGGAGAAAGCTCAGAGTAGTTGGTCTGCTCCCACAGTCAAGATTTTGTATGCATACACAGTTACTTCTACTTCTGATTAGATATTTAGATCAAAACAAGGATCAGCATTTAAACGGCTGCAGAATAAAGTAGTTTGAAATGTTCTGCAGAAATTAAAGGCATCACTCCGTTAAAAATAACGATAAGCTGAGCGGTTGTCTCCTCGGTTGGCTGTTTAAAGCTAAAACACTAAAAGCAAACTGAATCAAAAGCAGCTTCAGAAAAAAAAAAGAGAAATTAAACATCACAGTAGAGTGGAAAATCATATGCATTTCCACGTGCCGAGCTTAACTGGGGGAACAAACATCAGATGCAAGATAGTGTCCTAATTACTATCCTATATAATTATACCATATGTTAAAGTCCCTATCTATTCTCTCAGTGTTTAATTAATTCACTGGTTCCGACATGATTGCTACAGAAGCACGAGGAAAGCAGCCGATACGAAAAACAAGTGTCAGGATTCAGTTCAGTGAAAGGGTTTATATTCATCAATATTAAACAAGCTCCATCTGATTCTGATGTGTTTTATAACTACTGTCCCTGTTATGCCTGTCCTCTAACTCCATACCAATTTGGCACTAAATAATTAAGGAGATTCAACAGACATGTACATTATTACACAGCAGGCGGACCATTAGTGTACACGAGTGGCCTGGTTACACTGGAGAGAGACTTTGTTTTCCAGTGGAGTCTCTCAGTAAATGAATTTGAGGACTTTGGAGCAACTTTGAGCCCACAGACTGCCTGCGCGTAATGTTGTACAAGGCAGAGGGTTTTAAATGATGAATAAATCACAGAGGGACCCGACATTTCACTCAGTGGGCTGGTTTTCATCTATTTACATAATCAAGTATGTCTGCTTGAACAAAAGCAGGAAAATGCTTTACATACTGAACACCAAATGGATATGTTTATATGCATGCATACATTGCATGTACAGTGTGTACTGTATAGCATATTATATGTACTGTATGTACACACATAAATTAGGCATACTGTATTTGCTGTAAACAAACTAAAAAAAACAACAACTTTGCTTTGCTGCTTAACATTCGTATGTCAGAATTGTCAATGTGAGCATGTAAGCATGCTGATGTTAGCATGCTGATCAAAGCTCTGCTGTGGCTAAGTGAGGCCTCGCAGAGCCTCTAGCATGACTGCAGACTCTTATTCTTGTTCTTGCGACAGCCAGCAAGAGAGATCTTTCTTTAGCATCAAGACGATGTTGCACACAAGTAAAACGAATAATTCATGGGGCGCAGTGGGCATCTCATTGGCGTCGTAAACACAATTTATGACTGTGCTCTTTACTATTCTGTTTACTCTGCTAAAATGAGCAACTAATGCTAACTTCTGCTGATCGACTAGCAACTTTCCTGGCCCTTAATTTTATTTCTCAGATTATTTTTTACTGTTTATTACCAAAAGGAGTTCACTTCCATTTTAAAGGTGCTAAATACGAGATTGGGAGCATTTCTATTGCCTCTCAACGGCTCTCAACATGGCGACGGCGAGCCGGCGTCTCGTAGCTAACGGTGCTAACAAAGGCAACAGTGCTGACAGAGCTAACAGTGTTCAACTGAGGGGGAACCGGGGGGGTCGGTGCTACGCTTCTGCGACAGCGCCATCAGCTGGGATGCTGTTATCAGCCGGCGTACGAGAGCAGTGCATAGCAGCGGCAGTGAGCTAGCCAGTAGGGCGAACATGCACTAAAGGCACGCACGGTCGACCCAGCTATGTCAATAAAGCACGGAGAAGCTCAGATTACAACACACACAGGGGGAGGGTGACTTCATTCTCTGCTCAGGTAGACATTACTCCTCTATATCTTTACATAGCAAATTGTTGTTTGCTGATATATTAATGCTCTGAATATCAAATTCAGCACCTTTAAATGATCTCCAGACGGGGCGGCTACCTCAATTCTTTTTGTCATCAAGGCAAACACAACTTTATTTGCTAACTATAATGAATATTATATAACTGAACAGGAAATACACAATAATGTCAAATAAAAGAACTCGAAAAATCTCAATAAAAATGCAAAAATTCACCCAGAGCTTTAGACCGGTGGCACACAGTCATATATTGCCCCTTCCTTAATAACTTTTTATGACTACCACCGTGGTAGTCAGAGGCCGGTAGCGTGACACACTTTACTTTTTCTGGCGGCTTTAATGACGGGAGCTTGCTGCCAGCAGCAACCAGTGACTCAGATGAAGAGGCAAGAGATGACTGGTCGTTCTACTCACATTAGCGTTACAGCTGATGAGTGTGTGGTGTGTGTGTATGTGTGTGTGAATAGTCAGGATGCTAGAAGGAAAGTCAAAATAAGGGTAATTATATTATATAATATTTTTTTTAGTGTAGGAGGATGGAAAGAGGAGACGCGAGACGAAAAGAAAGACATCCAGGTTGTGCGTAAGCATGCCAAAACAGAGTCATGTATCTTTCATCTGCACACGCACAAAAACCTCTGAGCACATCAGTCACTGTCTGAGCAGATTAACGTCCTCTCAGCTTTCTCATAGATATTCACAGACTTAAACTGAAGGGACAGTTCAGACCCGTCCACTCCGCTCAGAGAGCTGAGGTCCACTACAGCCGCAGCAGCAAGGTCACTGGAACACACGCACACAGCATCCACTAAAGACGAGCCTAGAAAAAGGTAGAAACACACACACACACACACACACAAACACTCACACACACTTCCTGCCAGTTCAGGTGGGTCACAGTGCCTCGGCCAGGGAAATAGCTCGGTGGATGACCTTTCCCGTGATGCCACACAAACATTTACAGAGGAAACACAGCTGTGATAGAGAAGAGACGACTCTCTCATCTACAGTAACAACCAGGTGGGAGACAAAGCAAAGGGAGTGTTTTAACCTCCTCCCTGATATCAGTACTGACTGAGAGAAGGTGAGCTAACTGGTCGGGGAGACAGCTGCGACGAGCGCGGGAAGTAATTGTTTGCCTCGTACTATCCAGGCAGCGTTAAATATGAATAAAGACAACATGCAATAACACAACCACAGAAATATTATATGCACACGCCAGGCAGGCAGCTCGACCTGACACTGAGTGCAAACACACATGAAAACACACAAATCCAGACCGGCGTCGCAGTAGATCCCAGCAGACAGGCGTGCTCAGGAGAGAAGCCTGGAGAGTAAGTGCACATTAATCTCCACATCGCTGAGGGTTGAGGACAGTTCGACTTTCTCGTGGAGCCTCTTTAGAACTGCTGCTTAATGTAATGTTGATCAAGGAAAGCTTCCTCTGGTGAGGGCTAGATTCTACTTAATACATAATTCAACATGTGGATGACTCAATTAGCAGGATGCCTCTGCAAGATTTACTTTTCAGAGTTCTGCGGCGGGCTATGCACTTTGTAAATTTCTACTAATAGCAGAGCGCGCCGGGGCCAACTGTGTACGTTCCGACTCAGTCAGTTTTGGGAGTGCAACCTCTCTGCTCGCGTTTGGGTAAACACAAGTGAAAGCGTAAAGTGATTTTGAATGTTCTGCTCAGTGTGAGCAAGATTAAGGTTGAGCATGCTCACAAAAGCACGAGTGTGAAAGACAACAAAAAAGGAGGGTCATGTTGAGGGTGCGTTCACAACTCACAACACAACCAAATCTGATGTTTTTGCCTGTGTGGTTAGTTTGTTTAGGCTGGTGTGAGAGCACAGTTATTCAATCTCTGATGTGAAACAAGTTTGTGGTGCGAACAAACGCAAAGACGACCAACTAAAGAATTGTGTGACATTTGTGACACTTGTAGGAGCTCAAATGTACGCGTTTCTTCTGCTGATCATGAGAAGTGTAAAGGAATCAATCTGCAACTTCTTTATCCAAGATCAAGTGAAAATGGGTTTAAAAATGAAAGGAGTGTTGTGTGTTGTACACCATGAGATTTGGCAGCTCCTCATTGAAAAATTGAGTGAAACAAAAAGTACTGACAGTCATTGCCATTTCCTGCACATTATATTGAGGTACAAAAGACCTAATTTCTGTGCTCAGTTTTTACCTGCTCATCATTATTTATGACCAGTCACAGAGACAACTAATACTTCTAATAACCACCTATTAGCTTGTGAACTCTTCTGACTGCCATAGAGGATAAATTAAGCCACAAGGTGCGCTGAAGTGGAGCACGACTGGATGTGACAGTCACTTCAATAAACTGTTTTGATTTTCCCAGGTGGGTCCACACACAGAGGCGCTGCAGGAGGCCAGGTCACGGAAACTGTCCGATGAATGATTTATGTGTCAGTGCAGGTGAATTCATGACTATAACTCTTGGTTTGCTCGCAACAAGTCAGTCTGAAGAGGAGACAAGTTAGCTGCATTTGCCGGTGTAACTCTGACTGTGAATTGTGAGAGGTTGATTCAAAAATAGGGCTGTCCTCGACCAAAGACATTTTGAAACCTGTGCACATCTGTCCAGTCGCCAAAGAAAGAGGGCAGGCCTGTGGGATTTTTGGTTTCATAAAGTGTCTACAATTAGATAATGCAGACCCCAGAACTCCTGAAAGGGGCTTTTCACCACTTAGAGACTATTCACGCAGCTTGTCTGAATGAGCGTGTAAACCTTCACAGTTAAAGATGAGAAGAGACAAGATGACGGAGCCACTGAGTTTTATCTCAAACAATGTTGATTCTGCTGTGAAAGGGACAGACATTGTGGCAGCATTTTTGTTTCTTGTTACACTTGGGGAGTCCCTTCAACATTTGATCCTCAATGGTGCTGACACTTTCCATTTATGCTTCAATATTTTAAATTAACTGCACCCAAAGATGATTTGTGACTACATTTTGCAGCCTCACTCGCTGAGGTTTACAGCTGAGTCTTTTGAGGGTTGGCAGGAGTAAAATGCATTTGGATACATACAGTACACTGTTTATAACATTGCTTTATTCTGGATTTTGTTCGACTGCCGCTGCATCATTTTACACATCTTCAGTCATTCGTCTTCTCCCTCTAAACCCAAACATACAGCGGAGTTACTGTTGCTTTGAAGTGAATTCTCCAGCTGCCCCCCGTGCCAACGGACACATTGAGACTTTAAATGTGAAAGATCTGAAGCCTTCTGTCTGCAGTAGTTAAGAGTAATACAGCACGCTGTTTTTTTGACCCATAAGGCAATTATCATCCATGTGCAGTTCTAATTCTGTGAACTATAACTTCTTTAAGTTTGCATTTATACAGTGTTTGTGTCACTTACAACACTTATAACCATTCAGCACATTCACCACGGAGAATGCTGATTTGACAAGTCTGCAGGACATGGATTATGCTGTATGATTTGAATGTTCACTGCAGGTGTTTTTCTATTGTTTATTCTTATAGTAGCCAGGCAATGCAGTATAGGTAAGGTCTGGTTAGGTTTAAAATAAGGGAAACTCCTTGTTAACGCTAAGGGTTAAGGTTAGATATCATTATATGAACATCAAAATACTTCCTGCATTGGCACGACCTTCAGATTGATCTGCAGTGAGGTAACAGTTTGATTTAGACGTCATCTTTTAGTCTGGCACTGGGCCTAATCAGTCTTCAGATAAACTGGCCTGAGCAGCACTTACTAGGCCTAATTTGTGATGTTATCTGTGCTGCGCTGGTGTCAGAGTCAACTCCTCCCCCCTGGTCACGCTGAGCGCCGTTTACCTCTGGAGGGCTTTTGGCCTTTGCCTGGGTGGGCGGCGGCCTGCTGCCTGCCCTCGTGTCACTACTGAGAAGCTTAAGACCGCCGCATCAATACAGACATTAGAATGAAAAAAGGATTAGCACAGGCTCGACTGGGTCTCAATGGACGGCGAAGTGAAAAGCCATCTAAGCTAAGAAGGCATTAGATCTAAAGTCAATGGAATCACTACCACTAGCTCTGGCGTGAGCGTGTGGGGCCACTTTGAGACGGGGAGTCATTGACGGGACGCTTGCAGGCCGATCTGCCAAAAAATATCTTCATCGCACGACAAGTTAAAAGCACTTGTATCAGGAATCCTTCAAGGAGGAGAGGGTAAACATCTATTCAAAGAGGAGGATTTCTCTGATTTGTGTTTTAATTTTATGCCAAATTGATTTGGCATTCCTCTCTAAATAAAATCCCAAACTTGTGTGTATCCTTAACAAATAAACATGAATCGCTTTAAACGTCAGAGTCTCATAATATCAGCACCCACGCACACAAACAACTTGACAGGGAGCAGATGCCTGAAAAGACCAACAACATCATTTATGTGGGATAATAAGAAGATGGCTTTTTTTTTTTTTCCTCCCAGCATTTGCCGCCACGTGCCATTTTGCACAATCTTCAAAGTCTGAACACCACACGCCCCGCAGCTCCGTTGCCTCAATCAATTTTTCTTGACGCGAAGAAGCAAGGGAGAGAGAGAAAAGAGGAAGCCGATTCTTCACGGCGCCTCAGAAGTAGGGCAAGGAGAGTCCCTTCAGGGGGCGGAGGGTGGGGGGGCAACGCACGGTTGAGATGTCTGATTGGCTGGGTATGAGGTGATGTCATTTTTGATGGTTCTGAGGGCCCTGTCTGCAGTGGAAAGGCTAAAGACACGAGGTTCAAAATGTGATGACAGAAACCCCCCAAAGTCAACAGAGAGCTGTTAATATCTGAATCTCCACACCAAAAATCATTCCACATCGAAGGACTTTGTTGTCGAGTGCAGCTGGCTTAAAATCAAACCTCACTTCAAATCCTTCTAATTATACAGAGTGATCCCTACTGTGCTTTTATGTCTAAAGCCTCTGGATGGTAAGTCAGATCAGAAAGGATGAAACCCCATAAAATACAAAAAAAGGAGTTCAACTTATTCTACTGACTGTGAGTCTCTTCAAATCGTTCTACTTCTGCCACCATTTGAATTAAAACACCCTCTTGAAAATGCAGTTGGCAGCGGAAAATTTAAGTAAAACCAGCAGAAGCGATTGTTCATGTGTTTCTTTGAGGTTATTCCCACAGACGGCCGACTCACCAGACGCGCAGTCCTCCTCGTCCGCCCCGTTCTCGCAATCCTTCTCCCCATCACATCTCCATGACAACGAGACACACTTGTTGGTGGATCCCCCACAGTCAAATTTCTCTGGAGGGCACGTCTGTTTGCCTGTGGGCAGAGATGAAAGAGATACGGAGATTACTGCAGTGGTTTTATGGTCCCATAAAGGCAGCAGAAAACAACTACAAGCCACCGCTGGACTCGATTTCTATCGCCCCCACGATGCAGTTAAAACTCATCCAAAACTCCACCACACTGGCCAATTGATTTTACCGACTGGGCCGCCTCTAAAGAGGCATGCCGTAAGATCATGAAATACAGCAAATGCACAGTTGGCTATAAAGCAAAAGAGCAAACCAGCCCCCCCCCCCCCCCCCTTTTCCTGCCAATCTGCTCGAGTTGGCAAAGGGTAGGTTTGATCCAGATTACAGTGCGTTTCATATGAAGCAGGTTGTTAATTATACATCTTTGCTTACAGTGCAGCCTTGAGCCTCCTACATGGTAAAGCATTTAACTTTCTCATGATTTTATTTTCATATTATATTTAACAACAATGGCTTCAATGGTTTCCAACCTTTTTTGTCACACGCACCCTCACAGCCCTGTCAGATTAACTCAAGTACCCCTTCATTATGTTTCAATGGGTGTAAATTTCAATTTTAAAATGATATTTAACACAATTATTTACAGTATATAAAAGTGGATATTGTTACAATAATGTCAATATTTAGGTCATTTTGGTCAAGTTTGTGTTTGTACTACTACCACTAGGAGCTAACCACTGCTAAGCTGCACTTTCTACCATCAATCCATTACTTTTAACTATGTATTTCTACCATTTCTCCATTACTTTTATCTATTTTACCATTTATCCATTACTTAAGTTAAATATTTTGACCTTTTATCCATTACTTTTAACTATATATTTCAACCATTTATCCATTACTTTAAGCTAATTATTTTTTATCTTTTATCCATTACTTTTAACTTAATATTTTGACCATTTATCCATTACTTTTAGCCAACTTTAGCCATTTACCTATAACTTTTAACTATATTACTATAACTAATACTACTACAATTATAGCTAATTATTTGTACTGTATGCATTTTAACATTAGCTTGTTCGCTTGCTAACTAGCTTTCGTACACATAGTGTTCAGAGGGTACAACTGACTCTATGTGGATGTATTTTTTCTTCAAATTGTATATTCTGTTTTTTACATCAGTTGAGCTACTCTACAATCTTTCCACGTACCCCCTGACAACATACCAAGGTTAGGTTTTGAGACCTTTCAATGGTCATGTTTTCTTTTTTACATGAGCTCAGTGAAACAGCATCGCTACAGCTGACAAACAATGCCATGAGAGGATCATTAGTAGCGTGATAACCAGGAACAAGCTCCATAATGAATATCATTTATGAGGTTAGAAGAATCTCTGATGCTGTCACGAGCAATGTTAAGCGTAAACTGCATTGTGGGTAATTGGACCAGACAGGGAGAAGGTCTGCCAAACCAGATTTCTAAACAAAGCACATCTGTTCATATGGAAATGCATTCGCTAGAACACTGCACTTCGGCTAGAGTTGAATTCCTTTTTATCTAATGTAAATTCAATATGTAGTAGATTTAAATTATTAAATGAACAACTGTATATCTTCCGTGACAATTACAGAGTTTAAATTGCAGGGTGCATTTCATGTTTAATTTGTGATGCTTTCTTAACTTGGTCTAAATGGTTTAAACATTCATTTGAATGTTTGATTTTTTAATTAACTACAGTGTAAATTTATACTCTGTGGTATCAGTGATTCTTCCGAGTCAGAATAATAATGTTAATTTGCTTTATAAAAGATTAGAGTATTTGCTGTCATGTGCTATCAGATTTTGGGAGCCAATATCATAATACCAATATCAACATTTGAGAGTTTAAAATTAGAAAAATGGCCGACATTCATTTAGTCTTTTGAAAAATCTTTTTAGTGTCCGACCAAGAGGCTTTTGGACCTCACTTCTATAATAACCAACACACAACGATTCTTAGTTTCAGGTGACTATAAACTAATGAAAACCTAGATATGAATCATATATTCTATTTCTGCTAATTGATCCCCCCAAAATGCTACACACTGGCCCTTTAGAGTTGGTTATTATAGACGGGGAGGGGGGCACTTAAAAGTTTAAAAATAGACTTGACAGTGCTCACTGGCAGACAAACTACATAATGGCTACACTATTTCTAAATGACCTCAAACATATGTTTGGAATTTCTTTTTTTTCGTGTTATATTGTTTGTATTTAGCTATAGTGACAATGTAGATACAGACAGGAAACATAGGGTGCGAGAGAGTGGTACAACATGTAATAAGGGTCCCAACCAGGAATTGAGCCGCGATATGTTATGCACCTTAACCGCTAGGCCACCAGGATGCATTACATTTCATTCAGTTGGCAGATGCTTTCGTCCAAAGTGACTTACAGGAGCTAAGAGGTCATCAAAATTGGAAGCGTATCCCTCCAAAATAAAAAAAAAAAAGCTAAAAGAGTGCTACATTGCTTTTTTTGTTTTGCTTTAAAGAAATTAAAGTCCTGACTTCACTCGTGAGCTCGTTCCACCACCGTGGGACCAGAAATAGAAAAGAGCCTTGCCCGAGATGAGCGACCACAGGGTCCTCAGAGTGACAGGGAGTCCAATCATCCGGAAGCAGAGGAGCGCAACGGTCGGGCCAGAGTGTAGCGTTTGACCATTTTTTGGGTGTAGGAAGGAGCGGTTCCTTTCACAGCCCTTTAGGCCAGAATCAGACTGTTGACCTGGACGAGAGGAGTGGTGTGCACCAACGTATACGTCGATACAGATAGATCTGCAGTAAGCTAATACTGGCTCATATACCGGCCCGGCAGATAGGTAATGTAAGCACCATTAGATGTTGTTTGAGTATGAAGGCTTGTTATCCAGCCCTTCATTTCTGAGTGTGCGACTGTCCCTGCAGCATGGAGAGGTGACAGTACAGAGGTGGAGAGAGGAGGCTGGAGAGGCAGCTGGTGCCTGGGGAGACCGAGCAGTGAGAATGGCTGATGCAGCCAGGCCCTGACCCCCCCCACACACACACACACAAATACTGGCCACTGCAGTGCTGTTTCTACAGCAGGTAGCACTCCGGCTCAGAGAACATTGTATTATCCTGTTTGCCGAGTAGTGACATTTAACTACAATTGTTTTTCAGTCCACAAATTGTAGTCCTGAACAAAAGCTTCCTGTAATTCAGGCAACATTCTTCACAGTTGTATCAAATTAAAATATCGAGTCGAACACTGTCCTATAATGAGTAAAACAGCAAGATGGTGAGAAATAAGTGGAGTGATCAAGTAGTTAACCTCTTCCACCTGACCAGCTCTGGCAAGGCTTCCATTCCCCTCATGGCTTATATATGAGAGAATAAAAGTGATATTTCATTTCTTCTGTTTCCGTTTCATGTGCCAGGAAGTTTGGAAAGTGTATTACCGAGGCGAGTTAAGACAGTCTTTGATGTTGCCTGCGTCAGTGCTAAAATTCTTCATGCACGCAACAGAGACAATTATGCCCTGTGATAGGTTTTTTCAGTCACTTCTTTCCAGACACAGCTGTCGAGAGTGTCGAGGGAGCAAACAAGCCTGATGAAGACTGAAGAAACTAAAGACGGGAAGGAATGATTAGCTAAAATGAATGATTACGGCCGAGTAATGTTCGAAAAGACGGGCCGGCTGGTCAGGGAGGCAATGCAGGGAAACATTTCTTAGAAATGTCTGAGATGAGAGAGGCGAGGAAGTGGAATCTTTGAGAGAGGGAATAACATGCTGTCTGAATGAATTCAAACTAATAGGTCTAAAGAGGACCTGACAGAAAACCAGAATCACACTAAGGAAATGAACAAAAGGGTGACAGAGAGAGAGCAGAGCGGAGAAAAGAGAAATACTGATTCGGAGACGTGCCAAGAGCAAGATGATGCTGTTTGAAGGGGAAAAAAGATGAAGAGACAAACTGCCGCATGACCTTTCAGGTTCTTATCCTAAAGCAAAATCAAAGGCATCCATAGCAAGTGGAACGAGATGAAGGAGGAGAGGCGGGCGGAGCGCAGACTTGAGCAGAATCTGAATCCACCGAGCGGAGGGCGAGCTGTCCTCTCCTTTTAACGGATGACTCTTTAATGAACCGTGAGCTCCGGTCCTCACAAATCCAAACAAAGAAGCCAAACTTAACTACGGACAGAGCAGCGCTACCTCACTGCCCCTCACGACAGCGATTGATTAGTGACACCTCACATTTTTATAAAGACATAGGTAATGGGTTTTTGCTTGAGAAAGGGGGAACATAATAAAAGCCAATTACTCACAGACAAACTGACTGCCAGGCTGTTGTTTACCACCAGTGTGAAAAATGAGGATTCGTCTGCGCCGTGGCGTTTTGGCAGGATATCTCTTTAGAATTCATCACCTTTTACGAGACCCAAGGCGGCGTTCGTATCACCAGTGCAACGGTTTAATAGCTTTACTTTTCATTTGATCATCACGATTGACCTTGTTATTGCTGACAGCCTTTTACCCTAAACTTCCTCCGAGTGCAGAAGTGTAGAAACTCTTTAATTTGTCACCAGGCATGTGATGTAATACTGTGATAAAGAAAAGCCTAATAAGTGCCGTGGAGTTGAAAAATGTGTGAAAGTGATCTGATATAATGAGCTGGTGCTTCGTGACAAATGTAACGCGACACTACAGCCTGACATGGAGCTCCTGAAGTGCTCATTTGCAGCCTATTCATATAAATTAATGCCTATTTTGCTGCCTCTAATTTATAATAGATATTGCACAGTCGTGATTCATCTTACAGGCAGCTCATGGCGGCTTTAATATGTGGATTGTGACAGCCTGACTTGTCTATATAGCCGGTTACAGTTAGTAACACGTTACTGCTTAAAATCATCATTCAGAATCTGAAGGACACACATCCTGATGTCTCACAAACATGTTTCTGAGTAATCCTGACCCTCCAAAACCGCCTGTGTGTGCTGTGTATGTCAGTGTTCGTGGTTGTGATGGTGAAGGAGATAAGTCGGCCTCTCTGCCTCGCAGCTGAAAAGGCACAAAGCGCTCCAATAACATGAGTCATACTCAGATTCACCGCTTCATTAAACCGGGTTAGCGTGGCCATGCCTTCCTCTCTGAATTATACATCTGGTACAGCGGAGAACACTTGCTGCTTGCAAACTACAAGATGGGAAATTGGTATTTTCAGCAAAGTGCATTACCAAGTAATGGCATGCACCTCCGCTAAATATCAAGCTCCCCGAGTGTGACAGCTGAATAAAGCCAGACTAATAATGGCAGTTTTAAAAATATTTTTCATGTGTTTTGGTTTCAAATCCCAGCAGACACTGGAGGATGGGAACACCCTGTACACCCTGCCTGGAGTGGTTATCACAGGGTTAACACATTCACATGCTATTAGAATAGCCAATTTAGTGGATTTAAACCCGTTACTTTCTTGCTGTTAAAAGAATCAACGGAATTAAGCACCGAGCCATCCTTCTTTTTACAGTTATTATTTATGATTTCATTTTTATAAGGTTACTGTTCAAACTTTACAGTCATCGGGAGCTACAGTCAACATCGGTCGATTAATCGATTTGGCAATTGACAGAAAATAAATCAAGTATTTCGAAAATAGATTAATCAAATCTGAAATGTGTTTTTGTCTTTTGTGATTGTAATCTGTGTAATTGACAACAAAAACTGAAATGTCACTGTGGGCTTTAGGAAATAGTGATGGACATTTTTCTAGTATTATATAATAGACAATATAATGACAGTGATCATTAGTTGCAGTCCTACTGTCATCTAATAGTTAATGTTACTGTCATGTAACTGTAAAATATCCCACCTCAATACATCTCTTTATCACTACTAACCCTAACAATGCCAACAAAAACATCACCTATGTCTTTATTAAAAATGTGAGGTGCCACTAATCAATCGATGTCATGAGGGGCAGTGAGGTAGCACCGCTTTGTCGTAGTGAAGTTTGGGTTCTTTTTTAGGGCTGCCAAATTTGTTTAAATGCCATTAATTTCTTTAACGCATTAATGTTTAACCTACATTTTAAAGCTAGAGTGAAGATACTGGAATTATATGAAACTAGGAAACCTAATGAATCTATTGGTACCAACCATGTCATTCTATGCTGCTTGTCGGGAAGGAGGCTAAATAACGCTCCAAACTTGCGCTAAATTTTGGTGAGGAAAAACTGTCATGGCGATTTTCAAAGGGGTCCCTTGACCTCTGACCTCAAAATATGTGAATGAAAATGGGTTCTATGGGTACCCACGAGTCTCCCCTTTACAGACATGCCCACTTTATGATAATCACATGCAGTTTTGGGCAAGACATAGTCAAGTCAGCACACTGACACACTGACAGCTGTTGTTGCCTGTTGGGCTCGACTTTGCCATTTTATGATTTGAGCATATTCTTTATGCTAAATGCAGTGCCTGTGAGGGTTTCTGGGAAATATTTGTCATTGTTTTGTGTGTGATTTCCAATAATAAATGTATACATACATTTGCATAAAGCAAGCATATTTGCCCGCTCCCATGTTGATTAGAGTATTAAATACTTGGCCAATCTCCCTTTAAGGTACATTTTGAACAGACAAAAAACGTACAATTAATTTGCGATTAATCACGATTAAATATTCTAATCGATTGACAGCCGTGGTTTCTTTGTTTAGATTTGGGAGGACCGGAGCTCACGGTTCATTAAAGAGTCATCAGTTAAAAGGAGAGGACAGCTCGCCCTCCGCTCGGTGGATTCAGATTCTGCTCAAGTATGCGCTCTGTCTGCCTCTCCTCCTTCATCGCTCAAGTCAACACAAATAGGGAAAAAAACAGGACTCCACTTGCCAAAAAAATACAAAAGAATCATTTTAAGTCTTGATCATCTTGATGAATTTTATTTTCAACTAATGGACTGACAAATCTGCAGACATGAAGCCAATAGTCCTGAATTTGTTTTGGGGGAAACAAACACACATCAGATCTTTTTTTGAGGAAGAGCGCCGAACTGAAACTCAAGTGCACCTGTTTCCTCTATCATTTCACGCTATCGTATTAAGTAAAAGAGAAATAACTCTGAAATATGAATTACATTAGCCTCAAAATTCAAACCTTGTCAGGCTCTAGTACTGATGGAACTTTAAACAGCCGTGGTTCTGAATTTACCAACATAGTAACTTGCAAAGGCACCAGGTTCTGAAGGCAAACCTACCTTTATAGCGACTAATCAACAATTTACAATGCAACAGATTATCTAAGAGGAGACAGAAAAAAAACACTTTCAATGGGAAGACTATGCATAAGAGCCACATAGCAAATGCACTATACATCTATATGCAGTACGTTCAGTGTGAGTCTTATTAGCAGTGTCGACATAAACAGCCTATAGTGAATTTAGGTGCAAACAGTCCATCTCATAACACCTACTGTAACAACTCATATCTCCACATGAAAGGAAATCCAAAGGATAAAAACACACACAGAACTGCAGCATCCAGTATGTGCAATGCAAACATATTTACCAAGAAAATTCGTCCCCATTATACAGTCAATAAAGAAAGCGAGGCTTTTTCATAAACTCCCCCAGAAGGAGCTCAACGGGGTTTGAAGCTCAATATCTACAAAGAGGTTTATAGGAGGAGGTTTTCATCAAAACCCCTTTCAGAGAAATATCTTTAAGCCACTAGAAATTACGTAACACTTAAAAGACACTATTGAAAACACAATATGGTGGCTATAAAAAGAAAAGTTCCATCCGTTTGAATAGTCCACATTTTCCGAATATGCACCAGTTCAGGGTCATGTCCTCACATAATGAAAGACTCCTTGAGAAAGATGAAACACTGTGAAGTTCCCTCACGCCTGTCAACTCCTAGAAATGAATTTAAAGGCAGGGAGGACAAACTGACACGCAGAACTGAGCTGAACTCAGCAATTCAAGTAGCTAACTCCCCTCCTCTCTTGTTAAATCCTTAAAAAAGGGACTCGGGCAAGTAAGAGCGCAGAAATGTCACCGCTGTGGCCGGGGAGCGGAGAAGCTGCCGCACAGCTGGCTGCATTGGCCCAGTTCCTCCATGATTACACATTAATCTAATACAAAAACTATGAGCTCCAGCGCTTCACATGTTTCTCCGAAGATTCATTCATTTTTCAGCGCTCGCGAGTAACTCGCTCAGTGTGGCCCGAATTTGAATTCTTAATAAAGCAGTGTAACGCTACTCCAGCGTGTAATTGGGGATCCACTCAGTGAGCCAGAATGATTGTGGCACAGATGTCTGCAGCACCGAGTCCAAAATGCCTTAGCCGAGCGTGTGTGCAGATATGTGTGTACTGTATGTTTGTGCACATGTGGAACTGAAATAGAAAGTACAGGAGAGTTGGGGGGCAAATTGAATGATGAACAAGATGAGGGTTGTCTGCATGTGAGAGCACAGCCTGCCTTATCAGGCTTTAGCATAACTGGAGCATGATGCATTAAGGTGTATGCTGTGCCATATGTAATTAACCCGTGTAAAAATAGTCGTGCACTCACCGCTCTCTGCTATCTATACATAATGTCAGATTTCCTATCTCTATCACGTTACAGATTGGATGCAGCCTGTGTGAAATTCCTCCCTTCCCTCCGCCGTTAAGACGGCAAAACAATCCCCACTTTAGCAAAGTTTAATTGATAAATGTGACGCTTGGCAGCTTTTGACTTTAAAGTGAAGTGTTGCATGGGATTGGGGTGTTAAACCTGCAGTAGGCAGAATGTTTTTTGGCATTTTGGCAAAAAATCCATAATAACCTTTAGGCATATTGTAATTCAAGTGTTCTGAGAGAAAACTAGACTTCTGCACCTCCTCATGGCTCTGTTTTCAGGCTTTAGAAAATCTAGCCTGAGACGGGAGACTTTTGCCAATCGCAGGTCATTTCAGAGAGAGAGCGTTCCTATGGCTGTGCTCCGGCTGGAGGGCGGTGCTTGGTATTTCCTCAACTGATCTCAACATGGCTGCCGGGTCACAAACTTTCTCATCTTACAGCTAAACAGTACACTACAAGATGTTTCTGAAATTGATTCATATTTGATCAGCGCTGCCTAGTTTGACCGTTTGATCAGAGTTTGCGAGTGATTGACAGCTGCTCAGAGACGGCGGGCTCCAGCTCGGCTCTGATTGGTTGTTTTCCTCCAGTTTGTGAAATCTTGTAAATAACATTAGGAGCACCGTAGGATACAGAGAAATTTTTTTCAGATTACCTGCCTCATGCACTACTGTCAAGATATAGTGACCGTTTCATAGAAATAACTTTTTTTTTAATCATATTTGCTCCATTTCTACCCACTGCAGCTTTAAATAAAATGCTGATGCTGGTTTGCATTTTAGACTGGATATGCTAAATGTTCTTGTCAAAGGTTGTTTTCTTTACATCTTCAGTCTAATCAAAAATATACAGCACGTCAAGAGGTTTTCCCTGACAGATGTGCAGCTCTCATTATAGCTTTGTAATCTCACCAAGTGGCTGGCAACAGGCAGGTAATTCACCATTGAAGCGAGATTAATGAGATAGATGATAAGAGAGCCATTCACGAGTGGGTTGGTTGCTGTTGCTTAAAATGCGGGATGCATATTCGCACAATGTCCATCCTTGAGACTCTTTTCTCTTCGGTGTGATTATAGCACAGTCGGATCCACTCAGAGTGTAAAACAGCTGTGATGAAGTGGATCTCGCTAGCAACCCCCTCTGTTCAGGATACAGCCTCGATATGACACTTCTCGTCTGGAAAACATAATGAGGAGAGCTGCACAGCGGTGAGGACTCCTTGTATTATAGTTTGACTTTCAGGAGGAAAGAGGACATAAATGCTTCCATTTTTCCTACAGCACAGTAAGGAGATCACTCTACACCTAAAAAGATACTTGGTTAAAACAAAACCACAATATTTCTGACACACTGCGTCAAAATTGAAAATCTATCCCGATTATTGCTCACAGAGAGAAATCAAAACCCCCCAAAAATGTTCAGTGTTGGTGTTCAGAATTTTTACATCACAACATCAAGTCAATACATAAGGGATTTCCATATAAATGGCTTTCTTCTCGGCCCAAATCTCTATCTCTTTATTCTGCAGCCAAGAGATGAATCATGCCTTCATTTATCTTTAATTGGATTTCCAATATAAACTTGTTATCCTTCAGAGGTCCCTTTATGTCTCCCTCCTCGCACTCAACTTTCTGGGGGTGACATTAGAAGCTTTGCTCGGCTGCTACATTATTCATCGACCCGACCCACACATCCACAGCCCAATAAAAAGGACAAAAACTAGAATGAATGTCCTCTGAAAGATTCGTTTGGCTTTTTCTTGATTCACTTACCGCTCCGCTTGACGCACTTTAATTCCCTCCCACAATAACGTAAAAAAAAAAAAAGAGTTTAAAGATCCAAGCATGATAATAGTGAGTAGAACCAAAATATGAGTTTCAAACAGGCTACACAACATCATCGACATCATTCACCAACCTCCGCTATCCTGTCTAAACACAACACATCAGAATTTAAGGCATTCTTGGAAAGATCTCCTCTTGAGTCCTACTGGGTGAACTTGTGCACAGACAAGTCCTGTATCCCAGCATGAATTTCGCATCAAACAGCGGCAATGAGTGGGGACAGTCAGCCAAATGCACAACTGTTAAAGCCTTTCAAAACTTGGCTTCAAATCTTAAAGGTGCAGAGTGTAGGATTTGGCACCATCTAGCGCTGAGGCTGCAGACAGCAACCAACTGAAAGTTTTCGCACGTGCCAAGCGTGTAGTAGCACGACAGTGGCCGACGCAAAAACGTGAAAACACAGAAGGCCTTATCTAGAGCCAGTGTTTGGTTTGTCCGTTCTGGGCTACTGTAGAAACATGGCGGCTCAGTCTAAGGTAACGGAAACACAACGATTCTTATCTTCAGGTGATTATACACTAAAGAAAACATAATTATTAATAATATAATCCATTTCTGACAATAGATCCCCCTAAATGTTACACACTGTTCCTTTAAGTGTTTCCCCATAACATTAAAAAATCACGAATAAATAAGCAACAGTAAAAGTTTAGATTGAAACATCTTTGTGTATTATTATTATTATTATTATTATTATTATTATTATTATTATTAATTGTTTAGCACCTGTGTGGGTGCGGTTTGAACAGATTTGATTGACAGTGACCAGACAACCCACCAACTGTCATCAGATTCTGATTCAAAACTAAGGTCTCAGAGTCAGAATTGAAATATTTGTTGCTGCCACACTGAGCTGGTTTGGCTGAAGGCAAAGTCACAAATCTTTTGTTTGAATGGGCTCAAACAAAGCTGCCTTTGTGTACTGTTGGCTCCTTATACTGTATGTGCAGATCTTGCCACACTTAAAAACAAATAGAGGCAGTGTGGTGTTGTTTTATTGTAAATAATTTATGACAGTGAGGATAACATTTGCCAGATGAAGATCTGGTGAAACGACTGTTCAGTGTAACTAATTTCTGGTGCTATTTTCCATTGCTTTTCCTTAAGACATCATTATTTACCAATGCAGTGCTTTCAGCTCCATCTGATATCTGTAACCCCAAGAGAGACGCAAGCAGCCATGGGAGAAAAACTAAATTAGCATTAAAGAAAGAAAAAAAAATATAATTAATAAGTGGTTCAAGCCTCCCACACTTGAGGCCCTGCTTGGTTGTGGAGACGTCAACTCACCTAACCCCCATCAGGGCCCGTGTGTGGGTGCGCTAGACTGGCACAGGCTCTAAGTGAGCCAGCCAGAGATCCTCGGCTCTAACAGCTTGGCAGAGAGGTAATCGAGGCCTTTCTATGCACTCTCCATCAGACAGCATTGAGTATTGAAGTGTGTGGGCGAGTGGAGGCAGGCGAGGCGGCTGAACGGCTGCCGGAGCCGAGATAACAAGGTAAATCACCAACGTGAATACGGGTTCAAATTAAATCTTGTCGAAAACGGCTGAGATGAAGGCGCGACAGCGTATCCAGGTGCAACACAGAAAACACCACCACGTTATTTAACCAGCCACAGCTTTGTTTCCTTCGTGTAAACATACTGATCAACTGTAACAGTACACCCCAGTGTGCCTCTTACTGTAGATGCTCCAGATGCGATAAAAAGCAACACAGACAACAACTCAGAGAAAGGGAAATTCCAGTTTCATACAACCTGGTTCTTATTTCACTAGTTTTGTCCATGATTTCTATCAATAATCACATGAAGTTAATTCCTGAGATCTGGTAATGCAGTGACATCACTAAAAAGAAGTCCAATGGGAAAGAAGCACAATCTGACAATCATACTGGTTTCAGCCAAACGTATTTGAAAGAAAAAGTGAAGGGGAACTGTATAATTATTATCCAAACTGCCCGTTTATTTATCCTGGTGTAACTTTGACCTAATGTACAGTATGTACTACTTACTCTCATTGCACAGTTTTCCCGTGCAAAGAGGGATTACATAACTGACATTATGGGTGCACCATCCAACCTCCAAATATAGCTGTTTATATATATTTTTTGCTTGTGACATCTTAACAGGAAGAGATGAAGATATACGCCTGAAGAGATAAAACTATGCGGTATTTCACAAGACAAAAGCAAAGATTAAAATCTGAAAAAATAATCACAATTCTACGTAGCAGAATCGCGTTTTTTTCCTATTTCCTAACCCAGTCGTCATCTAACAACTCCTTACATTAATCTCACAACCTCTCATGAGGGTCGTGCCCCTCAGGTTGGGACCCACTGGTTTAAATAGCGGTTACTTCGGAGAGGATAACATTCATAACAAAACCATGCTCACGTCTACGAAAATAAGTTGAAATAGACCGGAAGCATCGTTTTAAGATGTCCTTGATGTGAGCAGCTGACTGGTTTCACTTACTGCACGTCTCCTCTGCCTCGTCAGAGCCATCGGGACACTCTGGCTCCCCGTCGCATCGCCAACGTCCCGGGACACACTGGCCATTTAAGCAGGCGAACTCCGCGGGGGCACATGTCTTCCTGGCTGCTCAGAGAGCGAGACAGAAAAAAACAGACAGAGAATAACAGTGAGAATAGAAAGTTTGATGAGAGCATGGTCTGTCTGCAGTAGGGTTTAATCTCTGTCATGCAACTGGTCACATTATCTGAATCCCAGTAATCATCCCTCTCATCAGAGGTGATCAGGCTCATCATCTCTCACATCATTCCTATGCAGCCCTCTCTCTCATTAATTATCTCCACTTTGCCTTTTTTTCTTCGCTCTTCATTCATTGTGCCGTCTCCCCCTCCCCCTCCCTTCATCTGCTGCTCTCCAAAAGTCTAATCTCTCCTTCAGGTTTTCCATCACAGAGCAGTGAAATGGATGCTGATTGCTGAACACCGCGAGCTCAGCGAGGTTAAACCTTTTACCTCCCAAACCTGTTTACCACAGAAAGCTACAAGCCAGCGAGGCCACGGGCTGATAAACATGTCAAGCGTGCAGGGAATTGGAAATCCAAAAACATGTCAGGAAAAAGGCCCGTTTAAGCAGTAAGAAGAAGAAAACTGGGAGTGATCAAAACTTTCACGTAACAGCCCAGAGCTCATCACGGTTGCTACCGAAATCGTGCACAGTGTTCAAAGAGTAACACAAAAAAACACTCTTCACCTGTAGCAACCAGGCTGTAAGCTCGGCCAGTGAGCCAGAAGCAGACAGAGGTCAGAGCCATTCAATTTCCTCAGCCTGTTACTCCAAGAGGACCTGCAGTATGGTCTAATAAATCACTGGCTAAAAGGCCCTCAGCTGAGCTCTCTGGGCTGGTGTTGTTACGCAGCCACGACTGTTCCTAAACTGGCCCCATCTTGGCTCTGATGCTGCAAATTAGATATAGCGTTTAGAGATGTGCAGGGAGCTTAAGCTCAGCTGAGGGGCTGGAAGGAAAGAGTCTGTCTTTGCTGTGCTCACACTAATCTAACTCTGCTCTCACTTCTCCAACTCCTGTTCTTTCTTGACCTTGGTATCAAAGAGCAAAAAAGTGCCCGTATGTAATTTTTAACATAGCGTTAGTTTGAACATAGCGGAGGAGTATTACTTTAAACCTGCAGCAGTCAGAATATTTTTGGCATCATTGGGCAAAAAATCCATAATAACCTTTCAGCATATTGTAATTCAAGTGCTCTGAGAGAAAACTAGACTTCTGCACCTCCTCATGGCTCTGTTTTCAGGCTTTAGAAAATCTAGCCCGTGACGGCAGACTTTGGCCAATCACAGGTAATTTCAGAGAGAGAGCGTTCCTATTGGCTGTGCTCTGGCTGGTGGGCGGTGCTTGGTATTTCCTCAACAGATCTCAACATGGCTGCCGGGTCACAAACTTTCTCATTTTACAGCTAAACAGTACACTACAAGATGTTTCTGAAAACATTTGAGGCGAGGAATAGACATTACAGTAACAGAATATTGGTTCATATTTGATCAGCGCTGCCTAGTTTGACCGTTTAATCGGAGTACGCGAGTGATTGACAGCTGCACAGAGACGGCAGACTCCAGGTCAGCTCTAATTGGTTGTTTTCCTCCGGTCTATGAAATCTTGCAGATGCCATTAGGAACACCGGAGGACACAGAGGCACATGATTTATTTCAGATTACCCGTCTCATGCACTACTGTCAGGATATAGTGACCGTTTTATAAAAATAACTTGTTTTCATCATATTTGCTCTAATTCTACCCACTGCTGCTTTAACTTAACCAAAATGGTTTGCACCATACAAGTTAGTTACAACTTAGAGTAGAGATAGAACTTTAAATGTACGTGCGAGTCATTCCTCTTCAACTGCTGTCATGGTGGAATGGTTAGCAAAATGGTAAAGACTAATGACAGGACAGCAAGATGTTGCAGAACTCATCCTGTAACGTTTGTGACACTGATAAGCACACTCTGTATTGTGTTGTACAGTTACAACTAAGCTGCCAGTACGCTTCATCAGTACTACTTATCGATGTTTATATAGCTTCAGAAACCTCACAAACAAACACACACACACCTTTCTGATGTCAGAACAGCTTTTAAGCTGCATTCATTTGAGATGGGAATTTTCTGCTGACCCCACTTGGGTGCTTGTAACGGAAGCTTGCAAATGTAAAATGTAAAAACTATTAATAAATTATATATTAATAATAAATCAAATTATTGACTTTTTAATGAGGTAACAGACAAATGTTGTATCCTATGTTAAGTAGGTCACACATTTAGCATACATTACCTTCTCTTTTTTAATGAAAAAGTCTCCTGTAACTCTCTTAATTGCCGTCATTAGTTTGCATTGGCTTCTCCAGAAACCCTGGTAAGTTTGGTTTGAAACGAACGAAATACACTGTGGCTCTGTGTATTGACTTTACACTTGAACTTAAGATCATTCAGCTGTTGCAACAGGCTGCTAAAACGATTGTTACATTTTTGTCTCTAGAAAATCAATCAGTTCTTGTATCAACTGCACTGTCCTTTACTGCCTCGTCTTTGATTGATCGATACTACTGTCTTACCTATGTAAGATGTACCACCTATATGGGCATATACCATATGTTGATACTTTTATTAACTTAGAGCTCATCTCCGTTATGACAGCTGGACAGTAAGGAGTGAGAGGAATTTCAATGAGTCAATCAAACCGTAAACCTGTAAATGTAGTCAGGACAAAAGGGGGATTTTGTAAAGTGAAGGGAACATGTCCAGCTATAGACCCCTTGTTTCAACCTTCTGTCTTGTTTCCTCTGGCTGTCTTTCAACGTGCATCAACCTAAAATTGTATTCTCACATTTACAGTTTGGGTCACTTACGCGTTATCTATGACGAGATTGTAATTCTTTTTTTTATTCTTTCAGGATAGCCTGCCACTGAGAAGCACTCAGATTAGAAACTGCTTGTCTCTAATTCTAAATCTTGTTTAATTGCCCCGTTCTCAATTATCTCCCGTGTCAGAGTGCCAAAGTCAAACCGATAACGGCTCATTTCGTCTTGTTGACGCTATGAAAAGAAATTGTGAAATGTCTAATAGTGCCGCTCTAATAGGACACGTGTTTTAGCTGTAAATGTGTTTTCAGCCTGTAACCACAATCAGCGACCCTCGTTTCATTTCACTTCAAAAATGTAAATTAACATTCTTTCTCGCCTTTTCTGCCAAACGTAATGAACTGACCCCATTACAATACCGAGACAAACATTACCCCTCCTCCCTTTGTTCCTTCAGGTCTCTCCCTCCCTCTGAACCCCAAGCCTCGCAGTTTGCCACCACAAAAAAAATAAACACATTTTTGATTGTTGTTTTTCTAAGCTCGCATAAAGCGCGGAGGTTTTTCCGGAGTGCAGCCTAAGTGCCACTTGTGTCCTCATTAGAGAGCAGGAATGTGGGCCTTTGTTAAAAGGTGAAGACAGATGATTATGGGGTAAACGAGGATTGTGACATCCTTTTAACCAACACCTCCCTCAAGTGTATAAACTCATTAGTGGTGTGCTTCCTGCAACACACACAAGCACACATGTATTCGCATAAGGCATGCATATTTTCAAAAACCTATTTATCACTCATGTAAGTAGGCGTGACGCGGTGAGACGCCTGCGAGAGACCCTGAGGCACAATACCAGGTTTACAGGAAACAGAATAATTAGATTCATACGATTCTATAAATTCTGGAAGACAACACATTAAAATTCTTATTCAATTAATTAATTCATCTGACTCCCATGAGGTGAACGAAAAAGAGAGATGATGAGGGCAGAATTGGGAATCTTAAGCGATTCAGTGTGTGCTGGTTAAGACTGGGCTTAAGACTTTATTTGATCGCATGACAAAGACCTTGAAAATCTCCCACTCATCCGCTACGTGGCCTCCGCAGGTCAGACGTGCGGTTTCTCTCCGAGAATCTGAGCTTCTTACCCAATCCAACTGAGCCCGCTACTCATTGCAGTCGAGGTCTACAGGGGCCATGGATCACTTGGCAATAATTACCTAGGCCAGCTCATGCCATCTGCTAGGAATGACTTTCTGTTTTAATTAGGAGAGGTTTTAAAATGTTGGGCTCGCGGGGAGGCTGAAGGGGAAAGCGACGGGAGAATGAGAAGAAGGCGAGCCGTTAGATAGGAAGGCGAGAAACGGCAGAAGTGAGTAATAGCGGCAGAGATGGAGAGTGACACACGCAGTAATAATGCTTTATGGAATCCTAATGGAAAGTGTGATACTGTATAAAAACAGGCAATATTACTGTAGATGGCAGGGATAGCACTTACTCAACGTTAATCTCTAGGACATGCACTGCACATGTAAACCTCTCTCAACCACACACACACACACACACACACACACACACACTGTGTCTCCCTGGTCGACTATAAGTGGTAGACTTTTACACACAGCTCCGGTGCATCTGAGAAAAATCTAAGAAAAGGCAACAACAACAGCGATTCAGTGTCGTGTGCGTTTCCTATCGTGAGCATTACAAATGGGATGTGACACAGACAGAATGAGGGCCCTGCACAGGGGAGTTCACCCAGCCATGGTATGTCTCCTGGAGGAGGTACAGTGGGAAGGAGCTCCACGCTCCGACAACCCCACCTGGAGCTTTCCCCTCTGGGGCCGATGTTGTCAACATCTCACCGCTTCTAATCCTTTTCATCTTTCTTAAACGCAATTCATGTGGATGTGCATGGTGGTGGACCTATATACAGTATTGGCGGGTTTGCAGTTACATTGGGTTGATGCTGAGCTATGTATGATTGTCAGATATGGAGACGTCAGTTTTGTTCCCCACTGATGTGACTGAAGTTTGATTTTCCTCAGCAGCTTAAGGGGTGTCAGAGTGTAAAAACTGCAATGAAATCTGCCTTATCCTGCCTTGAGGAGCTGCTAATCAGCTTTTAACCAAGCTAGCGGCGTGGCTCTAGGGATGGCAGTATCAGCAGGTAGGTCGGTCAGTCAGTCCACATCGTGGACTGACTGACCGACCTACCTGCTGATCAGAGGCAGTCAGAGGCTTATCGTCTGATGACGATAAGCCTCTGGGGACAAGGGGCTATATTTCTGGGGTTCAGGTGTAGCCAGCGGATATCCAGGCCAAGACTTCCTCTTCCGTGCGCTGCTCATTGTTTACAGTCCGATTAGCAACTTGAGATGCGAGACTGGAGTTGGAGTTGAGAGACGACGTGAACGACCAGATTGTTTCACAAGTAGCCAGTTTACAAGCTAATTTTAAACCAATAAAAAGCTAAATCACCGTTAGACGGTAGCCGGCGGGTTCCCAGATTGCATTTCAGCCAATGCGTTCCGCCTCTTTTGCTCTCCACACGGACTGTTTACCTGCATTCAACCAAAGCCTGCTCAAACGTGATTGGTCAATACTGCCAAAGGAAACCAGATTCCAATGCCAAAATCTTGTCCCGTGAATGCAGAATCTGTTTATAGAGATTAGTCAGTCCACCACTTTGGTCAAGAAGTATTTTCCCCTTTTTTTTATTATTCTAGATTTCTTTGGTGTCAAAGGAGGTAAAAGGTATTAAATATTGGTACAAAATACCAACTCGGAAGCCCCAAAAACTCTGCTGAACTGATGAAACCTTAATGTGAATATGTATATGTGAGTATAAGGCTCCTCCTGGATGTACATTTTAATGTGCCCTGAGCTGAGCTCACTCAATCATTCAGCGATGTTCAAGAGCAGAGCAGCAGACAGCCCTTCAGTCATCTGACATTCACACACACACGCACTCCCTAACCCCTTGAAGAAACTTCTTTTTTTACAATGAAAGATATTAATGACAGCTCTTTCCATTCGGAGGCCACGAGAAGCTTAATAGGTAATGCAGTGATAAGCACATTCTCCTGGGCATTAGAAGACAAATGGCCTCATTAGCTCAGAGTGAAGTAGGGAGTGTTGTCGAAGCAGGAAACATAATGTATCCTGTTGGCTTCAACCACCATGCAAATGACTAAACCTTCCAAAATTAATGGAATACCATGGTAGCATACAAAAGACAGCGTGGCATCAACAAGATTCGGGACAAGCTGTTCTTGAAATTGCTTTTGCGCATGATTATAGAATCTAATTAGGCTAATTTGAGTGTTGAGGTTTGCTAGAAGCGTCAGATGTATGGGCAGAACATTTCTAATTTATATTTTAGTACATCTCTGATATTGTATACCTGCAGTAGAAGCTCCACATAGGTGAATTAAAGTTGAGTGAGTAAGTCTCCTGCTGATTCCGTCCCGTTACCTGGAAGTCACTAAGTGTCGTCTCCTGTCAGTCAGGCCTGTGTGGAGAGCAGTGAGCCTCTGGAACCAACAGGAAGACGAACAGCCAAATGGGACTGAGCTCTAACTCAGCGCTGGTTGATAGAGTATCGATCTAGCAACACAGAGCCACAGAGTAGTGGCATCTACAGATTAAATCTCTCTCTCTCTCTCTCTCTCTCTCGCAGTACCTTTTTGCCCTTTTGGACAAATTGAGCAAATCAAATGTTAAAGATTAAATTAGGCAGATATGGCATCAGATTGCTGACCCTCCTATGGTAAACCCAATTTGGGCTGCAAATTTAATTACATGTAATTTTGTTTATAACATAGCAAATTCTTGTTTTTCCTTATCTAAATCGAAGGTGATTTAAGGCTCTATAAATTAAATTGAATTAGTTTCATTGGCCAGATGATGATTATATGACGATCGTTGTTGTGTTTTCTAGATAGTTTTACAGTACACGTGTGTGAATGAATTGTTTGTGTGGTGTTGTTTTTGCAACCCTGCTTGCCTCAAATTGCCCCCTGATAGACGAATTAAACCTGCAGTAGGCAGAATATATTTGGCATCATTGGGCAAAAATTCCATAATAACCTTTCAGCATATTGTAATTCAAGTGTTCTGAGAGAAAACTAGACTTCTGCACCTCCTCATGGCTCTGTTTTCAGGCTTTAAAAAAAAAAATCGAGCCCGTGACGGGAGACTTTGGCCAATCACAGGTCATTTCAGAGAGAGAGAGCGTTCCTATTGGCTGTTCATTCAGCGGAGGCAGCTGTCAATCACTCGCGAACTCCGATCAAACGGTCAAACTAGGCAGCGCTGATAAAATATTAATCAATATTCTGTTACTGTAATGCCTATTTCATGTCTCAAATGTTTTCAGAAACATCTTGTAGTGTACTGTTTAGCTGTAAAATGGGAACGTTTGCTCCGGCTGGTGGGCGGTGCTTGGAATTTCATGAACTGATCTGAACATGGCATCCGGGTCACAAACTTTCTCATTTTACAGCTAAACAGTACACTACAAGATGTTTCTGAAATATATCATTTGCATTACAGTCGAATCTTAATTCATATTTGATCAGCGCTGCCTAGTTTGACTGTTTGGTCGGAGTTTGTGAGTGATGCTGCTCAGAGACGGCAGGCTCCAGCTCGGCTCTGACTGGTTGTTTTCCTCCGGTCTGTGAAATCTTGCAGATGCCATTAGGAGCACCGGAAGACACAGAGGGACATGATTTTTTTCAGATTACCTGTCTCATGCACTACTGTCAGGATATAGTGACCGTTTTATAAAAATAAATCTTTATTTAAATCATATTTGCTCCAACCTGCCTACTTCAGCTTTAAGTGTTTTGAACAGAACTGAACTGAAAAGTGACCTTGATAAACCACCTCATATCCTTACTCCAACACCTGTAATTACTTAGTTTCATATCAATATCATTAATTAAGCAACACTGTCTGGAATATGCAAAAAAAAAAAGTACTAACGGCTATTAACAATCATTATAAAGATGATTTTTACAACCATATTTACGTCACCCACAAAGCCTGCTGTCAGGTCTGTATCACAATACATTCAGGCTACTTGGTGCTGTTCACTGCCCTGCATTTTCTTCTGACCTTGTGTACCGGCCAAAGTCACATACTGTGCTAATTATAGCTCTCAGCCTGCTAAAAGACATATATTTTCTCTCCCCCTGTCAGGTCACATTGGCACAAACACCCCCTGACCGAGGAGGAGAGACCGGGCAGCGTAAGCTAGCAGAGAGCCTTAGTTCCTTCTAGGCAGCCGGAGAGTGATTTATACTGAAGACGGTTTGGTTCGGCTCGGCTAAACCCAGAGAGATTTACCTCGATGTCTGAAGTATGACAGAGCAATATCAGACAGCGGTACAGGTGGTTGTACACCACCGGTGTCTGTGAGAAGGCAAACAGGACACCGCTGAGCCACATCGACATTCAGAGCAAGTCTTGATTTTATCAAACCGTTCTCATGCCTCAATGCAATTCTTTTATTCATGCTCATGGGACGGTCCACTTCCTTTCGCTGTGCACACACACATACACATACACAAGATGCACATAGCACAGCGCGGTTAAATAAAACTGACAAATACTGCTGAGATAACACATACATCGGTGTTCACAAAAAAAAAAAGGCTTGCCACTGCTCTGACTATCAGAACACACATATCCCTGCCCCTCACCGCAGGATGCCTTCTCCATGTGTCTGACCTTCTGCTACACTCCTGTTTTCATGCGTTTCCTGGTTTAGAGAAGCAAGATGATACACAGCCATATGTCAACATTTTCATCCTACAGCCTGGCATGTTCGCTGGGACACACTGTTCCATTATACAGACTACTGGGCAGGCCAAAGCTGCAGAGGACTCTACGCAGTCAAACAAGCTGAACACTCTGTTTAAATCAAGTTTGGTCAAGGGTGAAAGGGAAATATGAACGGCTGGTAAAACGTCAGGATTCTGGACATGTAGCAAAAATGTTTGCATATACTGGTTTCCAGCTCCCCAGTGTGTTGAATTTATCATCAAGTTACAGCAGACAGGAACTTCGACCAGTGTAGGTCCAGCAAGTTTATAGTGACAGTGTCAAACAACAGAATACTGTGGCACTGTGTTTTCTTTACATGCAGCATGTTACGTAGTTAAGTTGTAATCCTTACACTTCTCATGAAATGAAAACCCATTTTAGATATTATCTATGGTCGCTGTTTTCCACAGCAATAGCCATTTGATTGCTCTGTATAGTAGCTTTCATTGTTAGTGGCAGAATCTGCTATTCCCGTGCAGGATTCAAATTGCCTTCACAGGAAACAATGCATGTATTTAATCCAGCGTCATTAATTGTAATTTTATCTCATCGATATCAGCTTCACTGTTTACTGTTCACTCTCCTAACACCATATATTAAAGCTGCAGTGGGTAGAATTGGAGCAAATATGATTTAAAAAAGTTATTTTTATAAAACGGTCACTATATCCTGACAGTAGTGCATGAGACAGGTAATCTGAGAAAAATCATGTGCCTCTGTGTCCTCCGGTGTTCCTAATGACATCTGCGAGATCTCAGAGACCGGAGGAAAACAACCAATCAGAGCAAGCCTGGAGCCTGCTGTCCAGCGCTGATCAAATATGAGTCAATATTCTGGTACTGTAATGCCTATTTCTCACCTCAAATGTTTTCAGAAACATCTCGTAGTGTACTGTTCAGCTGTAAAATGAGAAAGTTCGTGACTCGGCAGCCATGTTGAGACCAGCTGAGGAAATACCAAGCATCGCCCACCAGCCGGAGCACAGCCAATAGGAACAGCCAATAGGAACAGCCAATAGGAACAGCCAATAGGAACGCTCTCTCTCTCTGAAATGAACCTGTGATTGATCAAAGTCTTCCGTCACGGGCTAGATTTTTTAAAGCCTGAAAACAGAGCCATGAGGAGGTGGAGAAGTCTAGTTTTCTCGCAGATCACTTGAATTACAATATGCTGAAAGGTTATTATGGAATTTTTGCCCAATGATGCCAAAACTCATTGCCTACTGAAGCTTTAACACATAGCTGTATTGAGTTACTGAAATGTGAAGGATTACGCCCTTAAAGTGATTAGACATGACCGAACGCGGATCCATTATAAGTCTGGCTTGCTATCAAATGATCAATAATGGAAATATAATTATTAAATTATTAAACATAGAGGAGGAAGCAATCAAATCCTGTTTAGCTCAATGACGTGTTTGGTTGATGTAGAAACGCTCTGGACGTCTTGTGGGTCGCTGTGACTCATGATCGGCTGCTGAATGAGAGGAGTGCAGTCAGATAATGAACTGACCTACATTAACTAACAATACTTGCATAAGTTTATCATTTTGTACTACCATAGAGAAATGCCATGTGACATGCACTAAGCTGCTGTAACTCAGATATTTCCATTTCTGTCACGTGTGTAGAATGGTATCCATAACAACAAGGAGACATCAGGTTCATCAGCACAGAACAAGGCTGCGAACATAGAAATAGAGCCCATGTGACCTATTTAGAGCATATCTATGACTATATGAGACCAGAATGTAACAATAGAGACGAGAGCAGACAAGAGGAAGGTGATTCAGATAATGTACAGCACATTTCAGAGTGTACTGTACCTCCTTTACAGCTGACGGATGGTATTTCTAACGCAGCATCGGTGATGCAACCGAGCTGTAATGTCACCAAATCCTATGTAATTATCACTTCTGCTGGAAAGTCTAACCTAGATTCAGCCAGGAATTTTACATCTCATTACGGAGTTAAAACAATTGTCGTACAAGTGGTTATACAGTTATATTTGGCGGTACAGGTTCGGCTCTCTGGGGCGTTCGCAGCATGAATTCCAGCAGCCCGCTAATGATTCAGCGGGGAGCACAATCAAACCCCAGGGGAGTCAGAACAGAGCCACGCAGACACATATCACCGAGGTTCGGAAGACAGAGCTTAAAGAGAAACGCCTCGAGAAGCAGACGACAGGAACCTCACAGGAGACGGGGGGTGATGGTGGAGGGAGTAAACAGCACAACCAGTCTGCAGCAGAGCAGCAGGTAGGAACTGCGGGGATACACCTTACATCAACTGCCTTGTGTCATGTGTTGACAGCGATTTGTGTTTCAAGTGAGAAACACCTGATCTCCAGCATGAACTAGGGCAATGTTTCTGTAATTTTTTCTGCAAGAACAGTTGTGTCTTCAAAAATATGAGCAGCTGTGATGAAGAGCCAAGCAATTACTGAGCATTTCATCGGGGAAAAAAAAAACAACATTTTTTGGCAGAGGAATCTAGTTACGGTGGGCAGTGGCGGAAGCAGGCAAAGTTTTAACAGCAGGTGTTTGCGGGAACTAGCCCCTACTGCTGTTTCTAAATCCGCGGCAAAGGTCAGATAACGTGCATTTTTTTCCGCAGTTGGAGCTACTGCATACACCCCCAAATCCTTTTATCAGAAAATGAGCAGAAAAACAGGAAACTTCCTAATAAGTTATCCGGATAGACAGATGGACGGGCCTCTTGTGGTAAGATAAAATGTTGAAAGCTTCGTTTTCATAAAGGCCCGATTCTCTGACAAACTCACAAGCCTTTGCAGAAGGAATTATTACTTTGCAGATAATTACTAATTGTCAATTAAATAAATGTAATAAAGTGGTATAGCTGGTAACCTTCCAACTGAGGTGTCATCCAAATGAAAGGAGACAAGCTGGTTGGTGCAATCTGTCACCTGCCCCACAGTTTTTGGTAATAAAGTGGTGCAGGAAACAAGGAGACGCTCAGTTTGAGGACGGGTCTCTCAGCCAAACAGCTGACACCTTCACCGCTGCTCTTCCCTCCAGAGCCTCTCCTGCACGCTCCAGTGGAAAATGACTCCAAATCAACACGGCAGCCAGATGCTCCCGCTGCCTGGCCTGAAACGCCACAGTCAAACCAAGATCCTGGCGTACGCAACTTTCCCACTCAGCGGAGGTTGCACCCGTCTGCTTTGTGTTATTGAGTGCTGAGCTCTTGTATTTCTCATCACAGTCGCAGCGGTCTACCCAGACCTTTTCCCCAGAGATGTATTGATCAGACTGTGAGTTTTTTAACCTTTAATGATTCAGGAGAAGCTTAACAGCACACACGTCTCAGCAATGCCTTGCTTCGCATTCGAACTGTTATCTCCACCTTAAACCAACAGCTGTTCAGCAGAAGTACTGTTTTAAATATCAGCCACTGAGCAGCTGCAATGGCGCAGCAGCTTGCTTAAGGCAGATACTATCTGGGAATGGAGGGTGTTTAACTTTCCCCAAAGTAGAGCTCAAATCTCCAATCTCTAAAGAGCACATCTGTAACATCTAGGGCTATCGCCGTCTGTACATGACATTAGATTTGAAGTTACAAAGGAAATCTGGAATAAAAGCTTTCACTACAAAGATACAACTAACGTAAAAATCAAACATGCCAGTTAGCAGATTAGAGGCAGAGAACTTCACAGAAGATCTCGGGGGAGCGCTGTGAGTTTTAACTTTGCAGTACAACACAAGTTCACTGACTAATTAAGAGCGCAAATTATGAGCATACACTTTAAAAGATGGAATACAAAACATCTTGACTTCATCTGAAGTGTGCCTACGCTCCATCGCACACTGTAACTGTACTTTTGCATGTGCGCACACACATTAATCTTTCTATTCCCTCTTATCCGTACAGAAAAGACACAGAAAGGCCTTTAACCCTCTTTTACAGCAATTTGAGGACGAGTATGACTCAGAAATGAGTCTGCGCTACCGAGCGATCAGATGAATGGAAATGAATGAGGAGAATCCCAAAGTGATTCCCCCCCTTCATTTGGACAATCTCCTCTCGGTTTCAATGTAGCTGCACACAGGAGACACTCTTCTTAACAATTATTATCCATCTGTCAAAAGTAATTATGGCTGCAGAGCCAAATGCCATCACTCACCACTGAGACCTGACTGACTGACACAAACCATAAAGTCTACAACAATGAAAGAGCCGGTGGGTCTATCATTTTCAGATGAATTTGTGATGGGGCAATGTTACCCCATTTAAAAATGAACCACTTCATGCGTCTTAAAAAAGCGGATAGCTAACAAATATTAAACAAGACAGAGTCTACAGGATAGCTAGCAGCTTTGTGAGGCTGCACTTAGGCACAGTGGTGCTTTGAGCTAAATGCTAACGTCAGCATGCTAACATGCTCACAATGACAATTTATCATGCTCACACATCTTAGTTTAGCATGTTAGCATGCCACCATTTGCTAATTACAAAATTCCATTCCATTGGTGTCATTACCAACCGACTGACCAGCGATGCCATCCCCAGAGTCACACCGCTAGCGTGGCTTAAAAGCCAAGGTGCAAATGAGACACATTCTAGCCAGATGTTGAAAAGGTGTTAATGCATCCAACTCTCCGAGATGTATGCTTAATATCACTGCTCCCAAGTGTTTTAGGTCAGTAATGGCATGTTTCCACCAAGCGGTCGAGTTCAGTTCAGTTCTTTACGCAATAGAACGGTTATTTTTGCGTTTCCATTAGCAAAAGTTGTGGATGGTACCAATAGAACCGCTCCATTCTTGGTACCATCTCGGTTGAGGTTCCAGGTGGAGTTAACACACTGCAGACCACTGATTGGTCAGAGAGACTCATCACAAGCGCGACACAAGACATCCTGTACTGACACAGCATTTTTAAATAGCCACACTATGCCGGACGCACTACGCCGTACATTTGACGAATCGACGATTCAGCGAGTGTCGGGTTTAGATGATGTCACGAATGAAACTCGACATACAGAAAAGGACATGGCACTAAAAGTGAGTGGAGTCGAGCAGACCCGTACCATGCAGCGGAAACACGGCTTAAGTGACGTGTGGAAACAGCCACTAACAGAGTTTGTGGCAGCTAAAGTGAGTGACACAAATGATCCGTCCTTCTCCTGTCACACATGGCGACAGGAAGAAGGCCCCTCAAGCAATTTCAACACTTCCTACAGAAGGTGTAACATGCTGTTGTAGGGTTTATCAGATCCCTGATCAGTGCAGCCACTGAATAGTCTGTACTGGTGAGGGGATGGCATGAGTGAGAGCCCATGAAGATGAGCAAAACTACAGTCTCACTGGCAGTCTATCAAAACGAGTCGTACATGTGTTCATTTCTGGAGAGTTGTTAGCTAGCTAGCTAAACTGTTTTTGTTGTAACTAAATTGCTGAACTCTTCTGGGTGTTATTTATCCATTACCAAACACCTTCAGTTGCATTACCTCCTCCCTGGACTAGAGTAGGGTCAACCCTGATTCACAGGTAGCCAGATCTTATGTCTAAGTCTGTTTCCTCTTCAAAAAGTGTTCCACTGTGTGTGTTTCCCACAGCGCTGCCCTCCATGGTTGGGTTAAAAGAGAGGCGGTCTAGTTCAAGTTAAGGTAAGAAACACAAATCGACTAGGAAGACCAAGACAGGTGCAATCAAGATTGTAATCTTGCATTCACACATGTGGCTACGGGTAAAATAAATCACACCTGGATTTTAAATAAACATGAGACATAAGTGTAAATGAGGCACATGAGCCGTAACAAGAGCTATTTTTCATCTCTCGGATCTTAGACATAAAAATAAATCTATGAAAGTGCTTGTGGGCAACCCAAAGTATGTAATTACATTCCTGTTTCTGAACACAACACAGAAAATAACATTCTCGTTAAAAGCCTTCAGAAAGGTAGATGTCTATTCTCATTACTTTTGAGTAGTCTTCCGTTACGCAGCTTGAGTTTACAATAGGTCTGGATTGAAGAATAAATGCTGAAAAAAGTTCCTTGCCCCTCTAGGTCACAGGCAACCAAACGCATTCTGCAGCACAGTCACTCCTGTGTATGGAAATGTGTGCCACACTGGAATATAGTGTCTGTCTACTAACCAAGGGGACTGTAATGGGAATTGGGAGATTAGCCTCTTACCATGCAAAGAGAATGAGCCACATCTCTCTCTTCTTCTTGCAAAAACCTGACTCCAATAACACGAAACACAATGCCCCAGCAGCTGCAGACCGAGTTTTCAGAGAGACCTTAACTGGCCTGAAGACTACGGCATTCAAATAGCTGTGACAAGGCACTGAGAGCGGGATTTTTCATTTCCCACTGCAGACTGAAATTAGCATAACTGTAATACTGCCTGAGGTCAAATTTCTTGTTCTAGAAAATCTGCCCCCAAAGCAAGAAGGCAGCGTAATTAAGACAGCCGGCTTTTAGTCCCCACTGCCGTTTGCCTTTGAACACAACCCGACAGTTACATGCAAACACAACACACACACACACACACTCACATTCACCCACTTCTGCACGTGTGCGAGTAGACCTTCTGTTTCTCCGTGTTTCAAGCTTCATGCTTCGTCTGTTTTTTTTTTTTTTGTGTTTTTCTTCTTCTCTCCCACAAACATAAACAGCACACTGGAGTCAGACAGGAGCAGCAAAGTCGCAGACAGCTATTGGTGGACTCTGTGAGGGCCGATATCCTCTAGTGTGGGCCTACCAAATGCCCGCTGTCCAATCAGAGAGTCCAGCAGCCACCCACCATAGAAACAGATTACTCAGACCGTGACTAAAGGCTTCCCTCTTACCACCAGAGCTGCTGAATGTTAGCGAAGTAGCACAATGCGGCCACTGTACGGGGCGGGCACATCACATAAGCTGCTGCTAGTAATGCCTTAGATGAATACTTTATCAATGGTTTGTGAATGCACCTTGAAGCCCCGAGGGCCAGATGGGTATGTGAGGTCGGGATGTTTGCAACCGAGCGTGGAAAAACGACTTGGAGTTGTAAATACTCCGTGTAAATTATTAATAGTCAAATCCAACCACCACACATAAATGTCAAAACACACAGATCGCTCTCCCTCTTCCTTTTTGCGACGCAAGACTATACACACACACATCTGCATGTGCTGCATACAGTATCAGTGTGAGCAAATATCCTGCATCTCCAAGTGAGTGTCTTTGTGGAAATGCTGAAGGTGACACAGCAACTGTCGCTCTTTTACTGGGGTTTCTCTCATGCATGTAAAGCTCAGATGGCTCCATTAAAGGCACGGTACATTTGTTACACATCCGAGATGTAGCATTTCGCTTGGCCTCACTTAAAACTAATAGGAGAGAATAAGTGAAGTGATTCATTAGCTGTTTCCATAAAATCTTACTTGAGCCTTAATGGGCTGAGGGATATTACAGCAGCGTCGGTTTACATTTCCCGAAGACCAAAAATGTCACAACACAAAACTGATTTAACGCAGAACTGATCAAGCAATTCTCTTCACAGGCATCGACTCTAAGAGTTACAAGAAAGCGAAAATTGGCAGTATAACAGCAGCAGTGGATTACGATTTTGGAAACTCATTTAAAAGTAATTTACACTATTTGAATTTGTTAGCACAGCTTCTGCATTTGCAAAGCCTTTGGCATAAAACGATTGCAAGCTTGCACATTAATGTCGAGATCCTGAGCTCTGTGATACAGGTTGCAGCTTTCAGTTGCAATAGCAGCTTCCTGTTGCATGAGGCAATTTAATGAAGCTTTTTTTCTGGGGCATTATCGCTGCTATTTCTACCCTGTAATAATACATGTGGTGTCGAGATTCAAAGTAGGCCGTGGTACTGTACTTTGTGCAGGCGTGAGTTTTCTGCTGTGTGGGTCTTTGCGGGTCAATACAAGTGAAAAGCTACAGTGAATTAGTAATTATAGAGTAGGTTGAGGAGTCTTGATGTAGGAGGAGGTGGAACAGGCAGATACAATTAAAGCAACACCTACATATAATGCAATCTAGTGCAATAATCCTGCAACAAATAATGTCTTTTTTAACCTCAGAATTATATATTTTTTTTGTCAAGACTGATTTCACAAAGCTAGTGTGTATGTAGTTTATAAAAGGACAGCCTGATTTGCTACCATTTTCACTTAAATACAGAAAATGTACTTCAAACAGCATTGTAAGTAGAGCAGGAGCGCTGCACGTATGCCAGGTGTTCCCAGCAGTCTGTCTGTCTGATAGGACGAGCAGATGTTCTGCAGTGAGTTGGAGCCTCCCATAAAGATGCTCTGCCTCGTCTTCATTCAAACCAAACGGGTGCCATTGGTTTCAATTTTGTACTCTGGAGTAAGACTTCCATCTGTCTTGTTTACTTTGTTTGCTGTGGCGGCTGTTCTCCCTATATCTCTGCAGACATACTCGCTTTCTCTTTCTGTTATCAGTGGGCAACCTCCGGATCTGTGAAGTGAAGCCAATGCTGAAGCGTCTTAAACTTGCATTCTTTCTGATAGCCAGCAGGGGGGCGACTACTCTGGTTGCAAAAAGAAGTCTGATTGTATAGAAGTCTATGAGAAAATGAGCCTACTTCTCACTTGATTTATTACCTCAGTAAACATTGTAAACATGAGTTTATGGTCTCAATCGCTAGTTTCAAGTCTTCTTCAATACAGCATGATGTTCATTTAGTAAATTATGGTCCCATTTAGAGTCAAATAGACCATAAAGCAGGGTATGCTTTAGGGTGTGGCTACCTTGTACCTTGTACCTTGCTACCTTGGCTTGTAACTTTAACCCTTTCACAGTGTGTTTTCAGTTCATGAAAGTTAATTATAACCTTTTTGGTCACCTAAAAATGTCTACGTCCACTTATTATATACAGTCTATATATGTTCAGTACATGATAACACCCAGATTGTGTGGCATAAGACAGCAAACGCATCCTCAACTTTGACCTTCCTGAAGCAGACACAACAGGTGATTTTTTTTTGTCTTGTTTGCTAGCCTTTATCTGATCTGCATCACAACAATAACACGCTGCAAAACAACCACTCTAAAATCAATGACACTGCAGCACTCTTCATCCCTGCTCCCACCACCCCCACCCCGCTCCTTGGCTCGCCTCTACGCTGCCTCCTCTACCTCTGCTTTTATTTTTCTCCACCCTCCATCGCTCTTGTTCCTCTTTCTCTGGTGATCCGCGTCACTAGAGATTACATCACTTTCCGTGCACGATAGGTGCGCCCAAACCAATAAAACATCCCACACTCCGTAGTGTACGAGTGTTTGTGGACGTCAAGCTATTCCATGAGTATCTTTTAGTGTGAAGCCAGTGTGTGTGAGTGACTGCGCGTGCATACATATGTGCATGCATGTGAGTGGCCGATGGCTATGCATTTAAAACATATCTATCTCTAGGCAGAGCTTAGCTGCTGAGCTTTGATCACAATATGCGCTTCCCCAGAGCACACGAGGTCAGGCACAACTCGGAGAAACCATCTGCCAGCGAACATTTCCCACTACTCTGCCTTTCTATCAGCATTGTGTTTCCTACCGCTTTCAAGCAAACTTCTGCCGGGGTACTGAGCTACAACTTTGGTGTTAACACACACACACGGTCAGGGTGAATCTTGAATAAGCATTAAATTCTTATATAGCTTATAATTTAAATATAAGCTTTCTAAATTAAAACAGGCATGGCTGACCTTACCATCTGCTTTTCCCTTGAAGGGACAGCAGAAATCTATTAAAAGCTCCACATTACACTGTGATTTAAGTTAACAAATTATGGAAAAAGTCATTTCATTTCAAATACAAAATCAAGTCCTAGCGAAGATTTTGCAATTTGGGTTTTTGCACCTTCATATTTCTATCTAAAATCATGAGAACACAGCAAACCTTTACAAAAGACTGATAATAATCATTCCCTTTGGTTCATATATAAACCACTTCATACAGCATGTGCATTAATATATGACTGAATTTCAAAGAAAAAGTCAAATGGTGGCTGCTGTTTAAAAATTCAAACTTTAAGAGTGAAAGTGTCTTGCTGAAAACATTACACATTGATGTAAAACAGGCCTGGAGAGGACTGTGAAAAAAGCTGCTCTGCAGAAAAACTCCCAATAAATTCTGTTATGTTATATTCCACCAGTCATAGAGTGTCACCTTTTTCTTTGTACAGATCTACACTGAGCAGAGTGTGAAGCATGAGGAGTCTATATAGTCTTAACATTTGACACATTTGATCATCCCATGTAAAACTGCTATTCCACTAATTCGAAGGCTGGTTTTGTAGACACATAATCTGATTGTCCCGTCTAGCTGGATTCAAGGCTTTTTCACACTTAAACTCTACTGCTGAGTAAATTAGTTTAAGGCTGATTCTTATTTGCTATCATTGTTCATGTAATGCAATGTTTGACAGTATTAAATCCCCATTTAACTTCGGGTTAGCTAATTTAGCATTTGTTAAGAAAATGAATCACAAGTCCTTGACAGCGAAGGGAAGAGAACAGATTTTGCCCGCACATTCAGCTGATGCTCCAAAACGACCAGCTGAGCCAATGAAAAAAAAACATACATTATATACTGTACATCTAGATATCATCACAGTCACACAGGAATGGGCAACATCGGGGGTGATCACTCCAGTTATAACACATCGTTATGAAAATAGGATTTAATTGGGGTTTCCATGAAATTACACAGAGGTCATGTCAAACAAAGAGCTATTCTGTCCTGCTTGAATAGACCATAACTAGGGGAGGGTGATATATTATTATCACACTATTATCTCTTATTATTACAGGATGCTAATATTTACTGTTCATCCCACCGAGTCAAATACATGTGTCTTTCGGTATTTCGCACCATGACAGGTTTTGGTAAATTCAACAAATTTTCCTTCCACTATATTATAAAACTATAAAACAAGATAATTGGAAATCGAATATCTTTTGAGTTTTAGACTGTTGTTTGGACAAAGCAAGACATCTAAAGACTTCACTTTGGACTCACAGAAGTTGTGATGGGCATTTTCTTTTGTTACAATATCTGGACATTTTGCAGTCTAAATGATGAATCAGTTACTCAAGAAAATGATCAGCTGATTAATGAAAAATAAACAACAGTTGTAGCAATAAAGAGTAAAGTTTGTATTGAAGATTGATAATATAGAATTATTCAATCTCCCAGCCCCAGCCATAGACCGTATATAAAGATGGACGACATGACAGCTCCCCAAAAGTGAAGCCGAAACATTTTGATCGCCCCCCAGTGGCTGGCTGCAGTATAGGTCATAAATCCTGCCCCCTCCATGTTAGTGGATAGGACACGTCAAATACATTTTTCCCAAAGATGGTTTCTGTTATTTTAGGTAGTTCTTATCACGCTGATGTATGTTCAAGTGTTCATTTTTCTGATAAGTTTGGTTTTAATTAGTTATTTGATGCTATAAAAAGGGGCCGAGACGTCATGATTGACAGCTGCTATGAGTGAAGTAGTGACGCAGCCGAAGGCTCGAGAACTGTACTAGAGAGGAGACGTAACTTTAATTTTCCATGACCGTCACGGGGGCGGGTGTGTGGGCGATCACTACTGCGCAGACTCTGGCTCCAAATGACATCAAAATCTCAAGATGGCAGCTCCCGTATTCGGGATATTTTGGCTTCACTTTTGTACAGTGAGAGGAAGTGGAGACGCGTCGTCCATCTTTATATACAGTCTATGGCCCCAACTGTAACTGCATCTACAGTAGTTGACTATTGTTTAGGCGCTTAAGAAGCAATGCATTAGCCACAGTTCATTTCTAGCCAGGCACAACGGGTCTGAGATGCGCGTTGACGATGGTGGAGACATGTAGGCAGGTGGAATGATTTCAAGGCAGTGACGGCCTGCATGCAAAGCTTTAACATTGGGATGGTGGCAATGTAATGAGTCACTGGCTGTGCAAGACGAATGATTGTTGCTACTTCTATGAGTGGAAGTGACAGTCGTAATTCATCCAGCTAGACTGAATCATCAATAAAAAAGAAAGAGACGAAGGGCTTTGGTTGCTGTGTCACAGCTATTTGCTCATCATTCCAATTCACAACCACGCGCGCTGCTGGCGCTCTCGGTTACCCTGGCTTGACTTCAGAGAGGCATTATGTCCCGTGTAGGTCTGTGATGAGTGTGTGTACTCGTCCACAAACAGATAAATCAAAAATAAAGTGAGACTCGCAGCCACACTCGGCCAATCCCAACATCCCCGGAGCTATCGGCAAAGATTCACAAGCATGCCTGTTGAGTCACATGAAGTGACATTTTTCACAGGAATGAATCACAAGTTGCAAAGGGCCGCAGTTCTTGCAATGTGCGCCAACATCCTCCCTTGTGGGTCTGTTTTTTTTCTGACAGTGATTGTGGATGAAAGGCGCTGTGTGCCTGGATGCCTGTGGCCCCGGGGGCCCGGGTTCACAGAGCAGGCAGCTTCTCTCAAAACGTCCAGCATGTGTGTGATCGATTTTCAAGCTAACCTGGGTTCATTTCACTGCCGCTGCTGAGAAGCCTACAAAAAATATAGCCATGAGTAGCAGCATCACTTTATCTGTGACATATTCATGTAAACTGAATGGCGGGATTTCAAAACTAGCTAAAAAAAACACCAGATTCATGCACAGACTGTCCTCATTTTACAATTTTACAACAACTGTCAGGTGTTGTGAATATTTGAATGAATAAACTGCTTGACGTCCGCAACCTCTTTTTCTCTTTACTTGATATTTACTAGTGTTTTAAGCACCGTTGTGCTGTTGAGGGAACACATTTTTTTGCATTACCTGTCAATCACGGTAGCTTTAAATATGCAAGAAAAGAACATAAAAAGGGAAATATGAGTGATCTACTCAGTGGTGAGGCATGCATGTGACACAAAATCTTGCTTTTGAAACATCTTGGGTCCATGACAGCTTTTAAACAACATGATTTAAATAAAAGGCACTTGGTTGACTTAAAAACAATCAAAACTTTAAGACCAGAATCCAGTCTTGGAACCGCACAGAAGATTATTCAGTTTAAGAACTAGTGTTGCACAGATTTACAGTTTATGCCGTTGCTTTAACAGAATGGCAATATTTCCATGATTCAACTGAACTGAAACAGCATTTTTTTTCGTGAGGCAACTCACAGTGCTAACAATGTCCCCAGAGAAATATCTGCAGTTTTCGCCTTCAAAGATTTCTGGGAGGTGTAATGTTTAAAATGATGTAAATAAAAGCGTTCTTTTAGGTGTCTAAAAACTAAGAGGAATGGGGGATAAAATGCATGACGAGTAAGGGCAAGAGGTTGAGGCTGAGTGATGTTTTATATCCCGACGTTAATCCCCCCCCGCTCTCTCTATATCTCTCTCTCTCTCTGGCTCATCCTCTCTCTCTCAGCATCTTTGCACTAATCTGAGATAATAGCTCAATTGCAGACTTCTTAATGATCACTTTGGGCAAGCTGGCTTTGAGACACGCAGACACAGGGCAGTAGGCCAGTAGGGCCAGCGACCAAGCACACAAACACAAACACAGTTACACACACACACATGTAGATGGGGACGAGACATGGGCTGCGTCAGAGCAATGGCCTCTGAGAGTTTTAGACAACCGGTGCCAACAAATGCACTAAGCTCTGAGTGCATCCTGGGAGAAACCGTCTAGTCACTGTCTAGCGGTCAGACTGGGAGCTGATTTAAAACCACCTGATTAATATTAATTAACTATTGGACAAGTACACCAATTACTTACTGCATTTACTGCTTAATGGAGAGGTCAGAAATATCTGCTTTTTATTACGTTGTTACTTAAGTGTGCTTGTTTAAAGTTGAACTGAAATTAAAATTTATTTTTGCTAAGATCAGTATACATCCTTCTTGTTTGTTTTGACTTATTTGGTCAAAATTATACTCACCAAAGATAAAAAAATGTAAGTTTTGTTTGTCAGTTTTTAAAGTGATAGCGCCCCCTGCACTGATGTCCTCTAGTAGGAGTATTTCTAAGGAAAACATGTCTTAAATCGCTTATGGTACCCACACCAACGCTATGTAGGCTTGTTGGAAAAGGCATCACATTCTCCTGACTATAAACACAGACTTTCAGAGCTTCTTGCTTAAATGAATAATAGGGCAGAGGTCAATTTGACTCACTCAATTCATAAATTCAACTATTTTTGCCTTAAAACGTTTGCTTTATCCAGGCTATTAAAAATTGTTACACTAATTAAGGCTCCATCATGATTATGTGAACTGCACGTGAGTGAGTAACAGCACATAAATTGACCACAACCCCAGTGGAAAACCTGCCTCATTGCATGGAGAGATAAAGCCATAATCCTTTCCACGCTGTGTACAGTTGTCAACAGCCGTGGAGATTATGGAGAGAATTTGATAGGAACACAAACAACTTCCCCGACTCACCCTGCAGGGCAGGATGATTTCTTTCCCCGCTTTCTATCACTTCAACTTCATTCGGTTTTTATCCCGCTCTCTTTGTTTTTCCAGATCATCAACAACGCCTCACTGCCACGCTGTCAGACACAGACATGCAGAGGCAAAGACTGTGGGGGGAAAATACGTGCACACAAACCGAGACATGTTTTCAACACCGATAAGTCAAAAACACAACAAGATGATGGGACTCTCTCTTTTCCCCGAAGCCTCTATGACACAGAACAGAACATCCCGGGATACTACTATTATTATTATTATTATTATGCATTTGCAAGTAGATGTCAGTAGTTGGCCAAACTGCTTCCTCGTGTTCAATCAGGGGACATAACTTCACATTTTATAAAATATTGCTGTCAACAAGCCTGGCTGGGTAGCAGGGAATGAAATTAGCACCTTCCACCTGCCAAATTCAGGGTAAATGCTGGCTGTGTCAGGTAAAATTTTCCGGTCACCTGCCACCATGGCAGAAAGGTTTCCCTTATATTAAGAAATGTTATTTTTAAAAAGCAATTCCTAAGGTTACATGATGTATTCCATATTTCTACTGTCTGGTACCGTTGACTCAGTGTTTACAAATCTAAAGCATTCAACATAGATTTCAGAAGTGGCAGACAAGAGAAATTGAGTGGCGGGTAGAAATGTTCAGTAACCTGCCACAGTGGCAGTTGGTGTAAAAACTTAATTTCAGACCCTGCTGGGTAGTCCAGACAGCGAGGAGAACTTATAAACAACAAGAAAAACAGAGCCATGAGAACTCAAAAAGAAGCGTTGACAAGTAAGTTGTAAGTGTGCTCCAGTCACCCATCGGTGCCACAGCAACAGAGTCACAATGCTGCAGCAAATTGCACTATGACTTTTTGGGATTATGTTGCTGAGAGGAGAGTAGAGTAGAGGAGAGGAGAGGAGAGGAGAGGAGAGGAGAGGAGAGGAGAGGAGAGGAGAGGAGAGGAGGTCTGGAGTCTGATACAGAGATGGTAGCTATATTGTAAATGATAATTGCGCCAAATTGGTTCCAAATAGGTATGATAAAAGAGATAACAGAGATGCAGGTAACACAATACACAACTGTAAGAGAGCATTAAGAGGTCTGGAAGAGAGATATCCGACAGCAAATCTTTCTCTTTTTGAAAAAGGAGAAAGTGGTTGAGAAAATCAAATGCAGAGGATAAGCAACAGAGAAGCAACACAAAAGCAAATCCCATAATATGAGGCCCACTTACGTTCAGTTGCCATTGAATAACTTTGTTTCTCAGTGTTCTGTCATTGTATCCAAAGCAACACCCGGAGCCTTTTAAAGAAAACGGTAGGATTTCAAAGTTAAAGCAGGCGAGAAAAAGTGACCATTGTCACCAGGAGATGAAAAAAGCACTCAAGATGAGCTATGGGGCCTTTCAGTGGGCTCCTCCCCAGGAACACATAAGAAGCTCAAAAGAAAAGCAACAATATGGTTGGAAGCCAAAACTAATCTTAGATAATGTGATCAATCTTGTCTGTACAAGAAAGTAGAGAACATCCACATAAGGCCGTGTTCTTGAGACAACAACATAAGTAAAAGATACCTGCGGCACACTGGATTCACACTGATGGTTTTTACTCAGTCCTCAACTGGTGTCAGATGTAAGCTGAGCAAAAAAAAAACAGTTTTAACACTGTTGAATAAAGCATTAGGCAAGGCGGGAAGGATGCTTTTTGCATTTCTAAAACTTGGGCGTGTTGGCAGGACTTGGGTCACAACAACTGCTGCAGAAGAGGCTGCATCCACTGAAAGGCTTTGGAGTAAAGAACTGAACAATGACTACAGGAGGTGTGGAGGAGCGCCAGCAGTTTCAAAAGTGAGTTTTCCTCTGAAGAGGCTGTGCGGATTTATTAGGTAAAAGAACACAAAGGGAGGAGGCACGCGGTTTGTCGCTGACTCCGCATCTCGGAGGAAAACAAAAGAGTACGATGTGAAAATGCCTCCCTGCAGGTATCGATGTTAAATTCATGAACGCGGATGGAATGGATCGCTATCACGTTCGAGGATGAGAAGAAAGCCAGGCGGATGCGTTTGACTTTGAAGGTAACGCGGGAAGATGGAAACTGGCCGATATGCTGCGATAATCAGGGTGAGGATTAAACGGCGGCTCCGTGTCAGAGTTGGCACAAATCTGACTTTGAGAATTCAAGGCACAACTCTCTTTTGTCGCCTCCACTGCTGTCAACTCCAGACGAGGCGAGATGCGGGGTGGCTTTGCATCTCATCCTCCCCAGAAATGTTATGCAACCAGTAAACAAAAACTAATGCAGTTTCTATTATGGTTTATGTAGATTCAACTTTTCAATTCTTTGTCAGAAATGAGGTGCATTGGTATGCATACTGTACGTGTGTTTGTATGTACACATTAATGCTGACGTGCGTCTGGTCCATACTTGTGTCCGTGCATACTTATGAGTGCAATTATGCATGTATGAATGTATGGGTGCATGCGGGTGCGAGTGGCTGGTCAGTGGGGAATGGAGTTTTGATGATGGGGGATGGTGATGGGATGCAGTCTGGGGGTGGACCGGTGGGGGGATGGGGTTAACAGGAACAGGGCGGAGGATGGAGGAGGATCATAATGCATAAAGGGTATGAGCAATGATGGCGTTTTAAGATATTTACACCTGTTCTGTGAGGTTCAACTACACCAGTCAGGTTGGAAATAAGGTGACGCTGGCATGACAAATAAGGAGCTGCCGCAAAGGTTTCTTCCTGCATATTTCATAACCACGGTCTGTTGCACGCATTCAGTCACCGGATTCCTGGGCTGCTGTAAACGAATATATTGTGAACACAAGCAGAATAAAAAGTGAGACCATCCGTGAGTGCAGCCGTTTAGAAACTTAATTAAAAAATGCAACCACTTCATAGTCAACAAGAAACCGACTGTGTAATTCCTGCACAGGATTTGCTGTGTGTACAAGCTAAATCCTTACCGCGACTCTCCCCCCGTGCAGCATATGTTGTGCAGGTTTACACTCCGCTGCACTACGCTGTCTGGCCCTCTGTCTTTTAGCCTCCTCAGATGTAGGAATAGAAAAAGAGTTTACAGAAGCAACCCCTGAGAATGACTTCAATAGTAACGCATTCATTAAACATCGCCAGAGCTGCACAGTGTGCCAGAGAGCCTCTTCTCCAAATCAAACACGGTAAAAGTTGAACAACTGCCATCCTTAGCCAATCAGCGGTGCAACGCTACGAGGATGCCGGTGTGCAGAGACCAGTCTGACTCTGCGCAGGCCAACCAGCCTCGTCTGCCTGCCCACGCAGATACAGCACACACACGAGGAAGGGAAATGGACACCGAGTGAAGGCCACTCTCTAATATAATGGCAAGTAATGCCGGACTGTCATTATCATCAAATGGCGGGTTGACAGTAGTCTCAGCTTAAAAGGCTTCCAGGGGGAGTGTTTTCACTCAAACCCTAAATGTGTCAGAAGCTCTGCCTGATGGGAAACACACAGGGGGTAATAAAACCTCACTGGCAATTTCCTATTTCATTCATAAAGGAAATAAAGCCTGACAGAGTAATGATTTTCTTCAAACATCAGGGGTTTATGTGTGTGTGTGTGTGTGTGTGTGTGTGTGTGTGAGGCAGTGACACATGAATGTTTTAGGAGCAAAGATGCTCCAAATGCCCGGCTTTCTTTGGAACGCCCGAGGACTCGTCCTGCTGGCCTCAGAAACAGGGTAACAACGGCAACACCTCCAGACTAACGCGCAAAAGGAACCATGAGGTTGTTTGTGTACAACAGGTCTGTGTGTGTGGGAGTTTGTGGGAGAAAGAGACAGAAACAAACGCAGACAGAGAGAGGTATGAGGAGAAATACAGAGCATGCATGTGTGGGGAGGTGCAGGAATTCCTCCCGAGCCACAATTAACCCAGACACAAAAGAACATTGCCGCATGGCAAACATGCAGGGTTTGGATACAGCTTTGGCACAAACTTCACTGGTTTCAGCACAAGCATTCTTGCAAAATATAGGCCACTGGCTCGCAGTCAGAAAGGAAACTGGAATTCTATTATTTCCGCGCAGAACAACACATCCGAGATACCTGTCAGAGCTTTGTGCTGTGCACTAGACCGATGCACCACGCAATCTGTCTCTCAGCTGGACAGCTTCTTATTTGAAGATGATTGGAAAATGGTTCCAACCAATCAACCCTCATTTTTAAAAAAAGACAAATATCCTTGTTGAGGTTTCTATATATAGGTACAGCAGGGGTGAAATTACCTGCACACAGTTGGCCTGAGGCGCACACACACACACACACACACACACACACACACACACACACACACACACACACACACACATACCTAATCCCAACTCAAAACATGATTTTATTTGTACCTCTTTGTAAAGCTTTTATGTCTCCCTAAAAATAAGACGCTGTCCTGCATAATGAGAAAATGAAACAAAATAGATAAAATGCTAATAGGGTAGCAAATCTACCATAAAAAAGAATACAAAATTACGAGAGGGCAGGGACCTAGGGGAGATATGGGTGCATCTTCTGGTTCATAACTGTTCAAATACAGCTCATTAAGATAGGGGAGCTTCAGCTTCAATACACATTCCAGTCATGAACCGACCATTAAGTCAAGCTCTAACGGATGGCTGATGGGAGCAGTTCCAGGTATTGTCTCTTGATGAGATTAATGATAGAAGTCTAATTAGTTTTTTAACTTTTGGAACATTTCTCATGGATTAAAAAAAAACTACTCAGTGGACTATCTATAAGATCATAAGAATACAATAGGGTGCATTTATGTTTTAGTACATATTTTCACACACTTAATTGTTCTGGGTGGGTGGCATTGGGAAGGGAGGAGCTGCAGTTACCTAATAATTGTATTATTTTGTTCCATTTGATATTATTATAACAGGTTATTCTTATTTACTGTGATATTTGCATAACACCCCAAGCATTGCAGTTGTTTTTTTTTCACAGTTAACAGAGCTTATATTCTCCACAAATTTTAACACTTACGACAGTTTTCTTCATCACTGTTGTCTGAGCAGTCGTCATCGTCGTCGCACCTCCAGATGGTGGGTATACACCTTTTGTTGTGGCACTGAAACTGTCCATCCTCACACTCATCCGTTGCTGGAAGAAGAAGGAGGAAAAACAACAACAAGAGGGGGAGAAACAGCGTCCAGATGGATCAGCAACAGAACAGGATATAGTGGAGTAGTACCCGCTTGTGGTTCAACTGTCATTTGCAAATGAATGCCTAATTGATATTCAGCATTCATTCAGGTCAATTGGCTGAGGCGCCTGGGAGCGTCATGCTCTGGGTTTTTCTTTCAGTTATTGATCTACTTTACAGTGATAATTAAAAGCTGTTGTGGGAGAAGCAGCAGCAGAGGAGGAGGAGGCCCCTTGTGTCTGCTGGACATAATTCTCCATAACATGAAGACAAAGATTCAGTCTACTACAGCTACTACCTCTGATGCAGTATGGACGCTCACAGCGGGGGAAACACATGACAGATCCTGAAACCCACTCCCACAGAAATTCATTCAGCACACCAAGCTATCACACATATTCAAATTAAACAAGTCTTATGTATTAATGATAGAGAAAAGTATTTTTGTCTCTTGGTATCAAACACACACACACGCTGAGTACCCGGCAGCGCTTCCAATCTCTCACCTCCACAGCATCATCACTCACACACACACACATTACGGTTTATTATCATTTATTATATGAATTTATCACACGAAAGGGGGGGGGGGGACACACTACTGACCTTCCGAGAAATGAAGCCTCAGGACTAACGAATGCAAAAATAACAATGTCCTTATATCCGTCCACATTTCTGAAGGAGGGTGATGGAGCTCATTCACATCCACAAAACAAAGCCCGAAAGCCGCTCTTGTTGTAACGCTGCGACGCTGCTGCCTGCCTCTCTTCTGTGGAACACCGCCTCCCTCCGCCTCATTGGCTGCCCGGGACGTGACGTCAGCGCGGGGGGCGGGGACAAGAGTAGAGCTAGAATACAATAGCATAGAATAGAAAGTAGTTGTAGTATTTATATTTACAGTATGTTTTAGATTGAACATTCATTCTTGATATTTGGAAACAATAGCTATAAAAAAAAGTCAATTTAGTGGCTGTTAAGAAGCTTTCGATCAGCAACTAAATGGGATTTGATATTTTTGTCAACTACTGTTTCAAGCTCAAAAAATAGAATAGAATATAATAGAATAGAAAAACAAACAACTAAATTACACAGGCCACAAATAGGTTAGGATGGGTTATTGTGGCCATGATTTGAATAGTTAAAATAACTCAATAACTAAATTTTAACTCAAGTTATTTTAAGTATTTTTAATTCAATAGTAAACATTTCTGGGTATAAAACTACCCAGATATCGTGATATTCTTTATCCCATTTAATTCACCACTGAAATTATATTAAATCTTTATAAATTCATATAAATTCCGCCTTAAATTGTAACACATTTTCTGTATTGCAGCGTAGTTTGGTGATTGCAAACCCAGCATCATAGCCTACATAGTAGGGCTGACCCAAATGCTTCGAAGCTTCGACTTCGAAATCAGTATTTGAATGCTTCGTTTTATTTATTTTATATATATAAGTATGTGATAATAATAAAAGAAATCCCAAAATAGCCCATGAAATAAGGAATAATCCCACAACATTATTCATCATACATATTCATCATTAATTATTATTAGTTACTCTCAGATGGATATCACTGTTTGTTGTGTGAAGCGGTGAGTGTGTGTACAGTAGTGCGGCAATGGTATTAAGGACAGCCCTACCACATAGTAACACAATACACAAAGAGGTGACCAGAAATATGGCACTACACCCCCACACAGGTTTTTTTCAATCACCATCTAGTCTAACTACAGTATTAACAGTGATAAAGGTGTAATTTGTCCGACCAGGTGCAACAAAAGTAACAGGAGAGTGAGCAGTCAATCAAGTACTATAGTCTGTACACCCCACACAATTGTGAAAACGTTTTTACAGCACTGCATTTTTACTTATAAGAGTACAGTATGAAAATCACAGGTGTTTCTGACATTAACGATGGCTCTGCTCTGTAACACAGTGAACCAGCATGCACAATACCAGCACCCTGAAACAAAAGCAGCTAAATGGAATTCAGCCTTCATTGATTTCATTGTGTACACCTGTGTCCTTCTGTGACATAACAATATGTCTACAGTGGAGAAAAAAAACCTGTGTGGGTGGATGTAATAAAACTATTAAAAAACATACATCCACAGCCCCCCCACCAAAGAGTACCTTTCAGACCTGAAACAACTTGCTGTCATCTCTAACACACAATGATGAAAACAACATTAATTTGTAATCCCTATCTTAGCAGCACATCCTTAACCACAGGTGTGGACAGTGTACCCAGGAAAAACATTAGCATTGCAGTAAACACCTATTTGGTGTAATTCAAGTCTGTGCACTCTGTTATGTTCATAATATGGGTGGAATATTGATTTTTGTTCTTTAATAATTTTAATTTTCTGGTACTGTATCAGGACACTGCACTGCTATGTGGAAAATATAGACTGAAAAACAAAAACACTGGCTTAACATTACTGAGCTTTACTGTGAACACGTCTGTCATTTAGTCCAATATCTCCATGAAGACACTAATATAATATTCCTTTAATATTTCTATTGTGCTGTCTTCGTTTTAATACCTGCAGTATTGTGGCAGGACTGACACAGTCATGGAGAAAACTAACTAGCTAACGTTAGCAAGCTAACAACTGTGTGCCAAAAACGGTAAGTTCGCTTTGTTGTAGGTTATGGGAAGTTAATCACTGTATTCTGTAGATATGTAACGTTAAAGTTACATGAACTTACCATTATAAAGGTAACACAGTCAGAGGCCTTTAGTCCCTTTTTGAACAGCAAATAACCAACAAGTTGTGTGGGCTGTTTTCTGGTGCAGCGGCCTGGATAGAGACATGGCTAACTGCAGGAATAATGGGCAGCACAACTGCTGGGAGCTGGGTTGAAGCTAAATCACTGAGAAATTCAACATTAAAGAAATGCATTTTAACGCAGCATTTATCCGGACAACCAAGTGTAGGTTAGTGATTTCACCGCCAGGGGGCGCCACGGGGGCCTCAGCTAATTAGAGAGAAGATAAGCGAAAATGAAAACAAATATATCTATATATATATATATATATATATATATATATATATAATTATAAAATAGAATTTCTAATAATATATACCATGCAGGAATTTTATTTGCCTTGGCAAATTCTATTTATTTATTTATTTATTTATTTATTTATTTATTTATTTATTTATTTATTGTATATTTGCTGTAGTATTGTCAGTGGGTTTTTAAGACATCTTGCAAAAGTTTATCTTGCAAAAATTGATGCTATTGATGATGTTGATAACGATATTGATGGTGATGATATTGAGGATGTTGTTGATGTTGATTAGGACATTCATGATGATGATGACAATCTGCTTCTATACACCCTGTGCATTGCCTCTGTGCACTGCCTGTCGGCACCTGTGTCTAATCGGACTTGAAGATGTTGTTGGCACTTAATCACGTTGTTCTCTTCTATCTAGATCCTTGCTTGTGTTGTATGAATTCTCAGATGTACGTCGCTTTGGACAAAAGCGTCGGCAAAATGAAATTTTAGAATTGTAAAAGGCCATAAGCAAATGCTATTTGGGGGGCCTTGGCATGGAAAAGTTTGGGAACCCCTGTACTAGGCTACTAATACTAATCGAGAAAGTATAACTGTGTGTGTGTGTGTGTAGGCTAGGCCTATGTGTGTGGGAGAGTGAGAAAAAGAGAAAGTGTGGTCCTAGGGTTGTCCATGTCACACCCACTGAGCCAGTGAAATCAATTTTGTAGCATGACGGACAGGTAATATTGGTACAGTGGCGGGGACTAGCAGGAGCAGATAGGAAGGGATCAGGAGGTCAAGCAATTCAGTGTCCCTGTGGTGTTTTTGTGTTCACTTTGGGTGGAGTAATTTTAGAAAGGTAGCTAGCTAGTCCACTCAGGGAGCTGGCTGCTAGCGGATCCACACACATAACGACTTTTTAAATCCTTCATGAATGTAACCAAGAGATAGAGAGAAAGGATGGCTGATGGAGAGCAGAAGGAGGTGAAACGGGACAATATGGCTTCAATCAGGCAGAAACCGGCGCTCTGGGCTCCACCTGTTTCAGCATCTACACAAGTCTCTAGTACAGTACCGTATCCTGTTCAACAACCCCATTATTAATATACCCCCAATGCAATAATGTGATGTGATTCTATTCTCTCATCTATATGCAAATTATGCTCAGGTGAACCGCAGGCTATACTACGCTTTCTCAGTGGCAGCAGCAACAGGAAAAGGCCCCCCTGTACCTCTTCCATTAACCAAACTGCAGCGTTATTGCTCTTACTAAACACAATGAGGTAATACTCGTCCACAGATAAAAAGTGCATCAGTAGTATTTACAAGGTCTAGTGGCTCCCAGCCAGAGCAAACGAGGCTGTCTTTCAAATCTAGGCCATGACCATTGCTGACAGCATAATCAGTCATTTTAATGGAGATAAGCTGAAGGATAACTTAATCCTCCTCCCAACCTCAACATACAGTAAATACACAAGCAGACACTGGCACACACATGCACGTATTTGTGCGTTGCATTGTAGCCTATTCACCGCCAATAAAGTCATGGCACTGAGGAGGAAAAAGATAGTTGGTTGTCATGGTTGCACGGCAACCGTCCAGCAAGAATGAGGCAGTAGGAGCAGACTGAGTGAAAAAAACACAGTGGTTGTTGAACAGGTGTCCAAATTACTATTTGAAAATCAGCATGTTAGAAATATCAGCCAATGTGATATTAGCTCGTTCCAGACCTGCCTGTAACAAATCCTGATTCTGAGGTGTGACCAGGCTGTTTAGCTATACAGGAAAATATTCCAACACAAACAGCTGCCTAATATTCTGTCTCTTCAGGATAAAATTGTTCAATACGGCAAGTCGTCAGGCACTTGGGAATCAAAAAAAGTAATGAGTTTTTAGTTTAAATTTCCATTCCCTTAGGGTGTATGCTCCCCATCATGCAATATAGGTTTGTTATGAAACATTTACAGACCCAGCTGCTCATCACATACTGTATGTTTTGCACTTATAACATGTAAATTACAGTATAATTCGTGCCCCATCTGCCTTGCTCAAAGTAAAAATTAAATCGACGTATAATCGATGTCGCACAAGAAATGTTTGGGGGTTTAGTCGCAAATCTGATTCTCACCCGTCAGAGATAACACCGACTAAATTGAATTTACAGTCAATTTGCTGCGAGGAGTGAGTCATGAAAATGCTTTTAGCACACTGGGGATTAAGCAGGAGGCAGGGTAATATCTGAGAGAGAGAGAGAGCGAGAGAGAGACTGTCAATAAATTGAAACATGCAAATACTAGAAAATACTTGAGAGCAGATTTTGCATGCCTAACTTAGGCCGTGGTGCTTAGCCTGCACTGGACCTCAGTGTCCTGTCCACTAACCCTTTTTCTCTTACTGTCAAACGTGCTGTTACTTGTATGCCTTTAAAAACCAGTGAGCTGCCCTTGTTTTTCCCCTGCTGTGACTGTGCAAGCCACTGTTGACATTAGTATCTACAAGAATGACAAAAAGAAAGAAAGACCAATAGAACAGTAAAATAAAATAGGTTGAAAACCTTGACCCTCTAAAGAATTTCCAAGAATTGAGAATCAACATTTATTTCAAATAATACATACTACATTTGCCATACTATGTATTGTTGGAACGCACAGATTGCTTAGCATGTTAGCATGCTAACATTTGCTAATTAGCACTAATCACAATGTGGAGATGAGGCTGAAGGGAATGTTATTAGTTTTGCAGGTATTTTGGTCATTAACCGAGGTTTTAACAAATTACATTTTCGACTTGATCACCAAAGTTGTCACAATTCATCCAGAGGGGAACATGAATGTGTGTAGGCCTACCAATTTTCATGGTAATCCGCCCAAAAGCTGTTGAGATACCTGCTAGTGTCAGTAATATTCATCATATGGGGGCCGTAAATGTCTGTAGAAACTTTCATGGCACCCAATATTTTGAGTATAGAGTCATAGTTGTGAAGAGGCTGAGCAGAGGTTTGTGTGACATGTAATGCAATAACTGTCTGCTTCTCCACAAACTGATACACTGCAGATGAAATATGTTTTGTTATCTTGCAGGGTACAGCACATGCCACATCAAAAATCCCTAATCACTCAAGCTATTTGACAGACTCTTCACAGATCAGTGCTGTTACTGATATGGAGTCACTTCATGACACATCTCTCTGCCTGAGTGACATCCAGTTGAACTACGTCTTTGCAGGGGTTCATTATTTTGCGGGGGAGCTGTAAGGAGTACTAAAAAGTCCGGATTGGTAAGGTTTGTCTGTGTGTCCACCTGTCGTTAGATGCCTCAAACATTGGCAGCAGATCCTTTTCATTTGTCACAGCAGCCAGTCTGGATGATGTGCCACATTTTTCTCAATATTATGGATTCAAGAGAGGCTCCCACCATCCTCACATGCAGTCACAGCAATCATGGAAAATCTGCACTTCCTCTTGCATGTGAGCAGCATTAAAGTAAATAATGTGACTTCTACTCTGGTCCCACATTTCTTATTTAATTAACCTTTAGGGAACATTGTGCTGAGCGTGCATATTGTTTTTTCCCCCCCCAGCTGTTCTCCGCTCTGCAGCTGCAGAAGCTGGCATCGGCAGGTTTTATGGTTCTGTTACAGTGCAGCTCTCCACTGATGGCCTCTGAGCACTGAAGCAATTAGGTTTTTGTACCTCGCTCAAGATCACCTCAACAGCTGCTTTTGAGAGATGAGAGAGCCACGTTTGTTTTCCTGGTTGAGGGGAAACTGGAACAGTGATGCTCTGGTAATGAGCCCTGTTTGTCTAACCCGGTGGTCTGCAACAGTGAGATTAGTTCATCCTCTCTGGCCGATGTTGCACCTGTCAGTGAAATCAGCTGCTGGAGCGTCGGGCCAGAATGAGAAACTGTTCACACAAATCTCCCTATGGCACATTCTTGGACACCGATTTGTCCACAGTCAAGAGCGTACTGCTGCAGGTTTGTGGCTGGTTCTGCTCAACACTAAAACACAAAAGCTTGATGTTCTTGTGGATGTTCTTCTTAAAAAAGTGATATTGAAAGATGTATTTAAGCTTGGTAAATACAGATTGGTATATCCACAGTATATATATATATATATATCAAATATAACACTCAAAAAATACATAAGCTAATTTGCTTAAATGATTCAAATAAACAGGATTTTGAGGGTTATTGGTGGTCACGGGGCCGTACGCAGCCACTTCATTTCTAATGCTCTGGGTCAGCAACCATCTGAAC